>JAGMWG010000017.1:0-1255663 GCA_020744225.1 Paraphoma chrysanthemicola
CAGTAACAACACGACCCATCTTACCTCATGAGACTCAGTCATCCATCGAGGCCTTGCCGCATCCATTGTCGGCGCGCAGACGGCGTGCTTAGATGCAAAGAGTCTGGGATTTGTGGTGAGGAGTAGAAGGGTCGAGGTGTCGTTCCATTGCACATGATTCCCCCAGAACTAACGCCACGAGCCTACAACAGGCATTTCTCTACCACACCTCTGGTCATGGACGCTACACACTATCTGCTACGCTTTTGCACAAGACCCTCTTCCCACGCGTACAGCAAACTGCACATCTGGCTTGCATTTCGCTGGCTCATCTGCATCTTCTGCCCCAGCCATTGACGCTGGCGCGCTTCTACGCTCCCATCCAGCACCTTCGCCACTTGCATCTGCTTCTCAAGCCACGGGCGACACTCTGGCCCCTTGAATGCAAGCAGCGCAGCAACAGCCCGCGGCAGCACGCAATCAAATTGGCAGGCAACCCGCCCGCCGAGCGACTTGTATCCTCCCTGCGTAGCTGCATCCTCTGCCCACTTGTTGCAGACAGCCTGCGGTGTGCAGCAGTAATTGCATCTTGCAAATGGTGCCCATTTCACTCTATACAGGTCGCGGTAGCTCGCCTCCATGGCCGCGATCTGCTCCTTGCTTGCTGCTGGACATGCCTCCCAGCCGTGACGCTCAGTCGTGCCCTCCACCGCCATGCAGATAGCACATACATCCGCCCAGCGCTGCAAGTGTCGCTCCAGTCGCTCCAGCTCGTACGCAACAAGCTCCGTCTTCCTGCGCTGCCTGAGCTCTGTAGCCTGTTTTTGTACACGCCGAGCCTGCTCCAGCTTGCGCCGTTCGCCATCGTCTACACCCGGCACAGTCCGTGGCCGCTCGTCTTCCATCCGTCTCTTTGTGCCGCGAGGGGCTCCTTCGCACACGTCGCACCGCGCCTCGCCTGCCTCGCAACGCCGTCGATTGGTGCGGCCGTCCATGTACCCATCAATGGCGATGCGTCGACACGTCGTTCCGTCGAGATAGTCCTTGGCCCTCTGCTCCAGCCGGTAGCCCAGCCATGGGACGCGCTTGACACCCTGCCATGAGCATGCTTGCAGCACGATGGATTCGCTTGCATCGCCCTCTCTCCCTGCCCGGCCGCTCTCCTGCACCAAGTTAAGCAGCAGGTCACACATCTGGACGTGGATCACCACCCGCACGCCAGGGGCATGAACACCGAGTGAGAGGATTGTCGTCGCAGTGCACAGCTTCTCTGCGCCGGCGGTGAAGCCGCGGACCATGCGGGACTTCTCCTCGTCTGTTGCCATCTCGCGGTAGTACGCCGGGCACTGCAACACCTTACCTAGGCGCTTGGTCTCCGCAACCGTAGGGCAATAAATCAAAATCTGGGCCTCCAAGCCATATGCTCCCCGCTTAGCTGCTACGAGAGGAACGAGCGCTGCGTCTAGTTCGCCCCATGTGTACTCTTGGACCCTGTATGCAATGTTCGGCCGCGTGGTTGACTCCTCACGGATAATGTCAAGCTCCCTCCTGTCGAGACCAGCAACGCCGAGGAAGGCTGACTGTAGCACGGGTGGGAGCGTGGCTGTCAAGTAGACAAGCTGTGTGCCTTTACCTGTCATCTCCGACAGTCTCAGCACGTCTGGCCGCCACCGATCGCTGGACTCAAGCATGGTGTGGCATTCGTCGATGACAATCCGGTCTAGTTGCCTAAGCATACGCTTCTCGTCGAGAAAGCGGCCAAAGGATTTGGTGGCTGCACCCTCTGGCGTCGTGAATACGATCCTAGCCCAGTATGGCGGACGGCGGCCATCCCATTTAGCACTTGGGATGCCGAGCCGGTCGCAGCGGTCGAGCATGTCGTCCTGCAGGAAATTGAGTGGGACGATAACAATTGTCACGCCGCCAGAGGACACCGACGCTGGCAGCATAAACAGCATGCTCTTCCCACTACCCGTGGCCATCACCACTAGCAGACGGAGACTGTGCTGCATGATTGCATTCAGGCTTTCCTGCTGTCGGCCGCGATACTCGGCGTCGGGATGGCCGGCTATCCGCTTGAACTCGGGCTTCAGATCTAGCATAGCGAGGGACGACCATCGCTCTCGAGCCTGCTTCTCCTGATGCGCCATCACCTCGCCATAGTGTCCCTGGTAGGGCTGATGTCCCTCGAGCGCCGACGCAAACTGGAGGATGCGATGCCAATCCATACTTACCCGCCGAAACTTGGCCCGCTCTGCCATGGTCTGAAATGGCGATTCGGTAAGACTGCGACCATAGTTCCCTTCTTCAGTCTGCGCAGAGTGTCCTGACTGCCGTGCTCGCGCGTCGTCTTCATCGGGCTCTTGGTTGAAGTAGAGCACATCGAGCCAGTCGCGTGCCTGGTCATCGTTGGCCAACTTCCGGTGGATCGCAGGATAGGCATGTCGCCATGCTTTGGTGCCAAGCGAAGCCGCCATGTACCGGAATGTCTGCTCCTTCAGCACGCGTCGAATGCGGTCTGTACCCCAGTATCCATCTGGATTTGCAGGCATCTGCTTCCTGTCCTCATTCCCGCCCTCCCCATCAGCATCCTCTCCTCCTTCATTAACGTCGTCTTCGTCCTCACTGTCTTCATCCTCCTCTTCTGGTGCTGGCTCCCAGAGAAAGGTCGTCTGGTCCTCGACGTCATGATGCATCATCTGGAGGTCGTCGACAAAGGGCCGCCCTAGCCCAAGAAAGTACACCACCAGCTCACCTACCTCGCGGGGTACATAGCGATGGATAGCCTTGACCTTCTTAGTAAAGTCGTAGCCCTTGTGATACGTAGTCACAAACGACACAAGACCGCCTTCTACAAATACACCCCGGTGCCTAACACCCTCTGCACTGTTCTCGTACTGAATCGATGTAATCTCTGTCCCACGAGCCGGTCCGCCTGCCGACAAATGGACCAGCGCAAAGAGAGTCTCCTTGAAACGACGTACAGCCTTCATGTAGGCAGCTACAGCCGCGTCGTGCCAGAGCGTGCGTGGGGGCTGTTGCGTTGCATCCATGCCGCGTATAAACCTCTCTCGCAGGGCTGGCTCTTCAACGACTCTATACAGCAGCCACGCCTGCCACGACTCCATGTTGTTATCCGGGTGGTTTAGGAAGCTGTACCCAGTCGACGTCTCAGCTGGCTGGTCCACAATCGTATCTAGGGAAAGTTCGGGGAGCATAGTCGTGCCCGGCCGCACCTGATCTCGCGCATCTAGATCTAGCAACAGCACATCTTTCAGCAGCTGCAGTCTCGCTGTCTCGTACAGACCCTTGACTGTCGAGCGCAAGTCGTCTAGGGAGAAGCTCTGCTGATCGATTAAGAGCCGGTCGCCGCTCCATGATAGAACGCCATCCGCATTACGACGCCTGGACTCTGCTCTTGCTAATGCCCTTAGACGGAGTAGGCGGTTCATGGGGGTCGCACTGTTATTGAAATCGGACAGCATCATAAATCGTGTGGCCATTTCACTCACCAGCTCACTCGTTACGGGCGCGGAGTCTAACCCAGCTGGTATCGCCTGTTCCCGTTGGCAGTAAGCATAGTACACGACTAGAGCCTTAGACGTGGTGATGAGAGCTGAAAGTGTCGAAGAGAACTCGTGTGCAGGCACCCACCCTCCTCCATGGTAGCTAGGTTTAAGACCCAGCACTGCAACTCCACTTAGCAAACCGCTTTCGTGTTCATCGGCAAGTAGCGTATGATCCAGCAAGCATACCCACAACTGCAAGCAATACTTTTCTACCTCCGTGGTATCGCCCTCTTGGCCCACACTCTGCTGTGCCTGTGATAGAGCCGCTTGTTGGAGGCTACTGAGCTTGTACGGCGGCCGCTCCGTACAGCCATGTGTGCGCCACAGGTAGCAGAATACGCGTAGCAACTTTAGGCTGTATCTCTTGATCGTCTGGACGCGCTGTCTGGCATAGAAGGGCTTTTCGTTTGATGGTGCACCCGTCTCGCGTCGTTCAATGAGCTCCAACGTGTGTCGTCCTACCACCTCAAAGCGGCAGCTTCGGAAAGCCTTGCGTATCACCCGCCGCATAGCCCTGCAGGCGACGCTCAGTTCGTGTTCCTTGCTTGCCTCGGGTAGCTCGCGAGCCTCGAGCAGGGACGTCCTCGAGCAGCCTTGAAGATGGGGCACCCATGCTGTCAGCTCTAGCCATACGTCTGCCTTGACACGATGGCTTTCTTTGATAACCGCCTGCGCTTGCAGTGCCTGGCGCTTGCTGTGGTCGTTTTGCCAGCTGGAGAGGACGCTCTGCCGAATGTCGGTTGTCTGTACTGCTACCGGGCGGGCCCTGATGGCCATGTACGCTGGCCAGCCAGCGGCTCGAAACACACGTTGGCAAGACTGGCCATCCATCCACATCCGGTTACTTGGCTGGGCATTCGTCTTCTTCATGTCCCCGCCACGCCGCTGGTTGCCTACCCAGCCATGTTCGCTGTTGCAATGGGCGCGCATCCATCGCAGCGTCGTGCAAGCGTATCCACACGCAGTGAATGTGCATACAAATCCATTGCTGAGATGCTGTAGATGTGCAACGCAATCTTCTGCAGGCTTTGGGATACGCACATTGTGTGGGTCCCACGCTAGTTTGGGCAGCGTGTGTACAATCGCTGCGACCTCCTTGCGTAGGCTGACTGGTACTTTCGGATGGCGAGCCTTTATATGGGCAGCAATCTGTGCAGGCGGTATAGCGATGGTGCAGGGTCGACAGATAATTACATGCAGCTCGCGTTGGTGCTCGAATAGCTCTGTGAAAACGTCCATAGTGCTAGTGTACACGCCAGTAACTTCGTTACTAGGGCGCTACTTCTGTTTAATAAAGGCAGTTCTCCAAGATAAGCTTTATTAGTAGCATTCAGCATAACGCGTCGACTTCTGCACCGTACCCTTTCTTCATACTACATCTCTAACGCGGTGATGTTAGTTATAATCTCGGAACACCGTCGCGCTCGCCACGCACATAGTGCTCTGCTCCTTTGCATCCAATTGCTCTACTCCTGGCCGCGCCTACTTAAAGTTTAATAACGATCAGCTAGGTTCGGCGCCAGATTAAAGTTTGCTGAATCTGGCTTAGCGTAACATTCATATGATCACAATATGAATGTTCGACACTGTTAAACCTCTTCACCATCTTACCACACTATGCTCTCAGCAGCTTGGGAGGCCCTGCTAGCGGATTCTGCGCGTACATTTAACGGCGGTCCCTGCAGCTTTCCCCTAGCCACAACTGTCCCAGTTTACGAACCACCCAACACAGAATACGAGCGCGTCTTCTTTGATGCGAAATCCTCCTACACTAGCACTCCACCTCAGCGTTGCAGTGCAGGCTGGATTATACCAGGCTCCGATAGCCTATGCAACCCAATCTTCGTTGCGCACTCTTTGCTGTCCGCCATCTGGCTAGTACGCGAAACTCTCCCACCAAACACGCTGTCCAATGATGCTTGGGCTTGCCTGGCTCATGCGGCCGACAAACTGGCCTCTCTAGGGGAAAGTATACCACCTCCATCGGCACAGAAAGCGCAAACGGAATGCCAGCCTGTGCTATGGGCTTCTAACTCAGCAGCTTTTGCACCAGAACGCCCCACTTCAGCCCTAGGAGAGAAGCGCCCTGGCTCGGCGCTAGAACCAGCATCGCCCAAGCGCACACAACAAGACGAGTCAGAGGCTGAAGAGATAGCCAGCTCTGTGGTCAGCGAAGTGGACGAGGCAGATAGCATTGTTGAGCCAGCTAAAGCCGGTACTCTCCCTCCCAAGTATACCCGCCACACCAACAATACTATGACAGCAGAGAGGCGGCGCATTAGGAAACAAGAAGCCATGCAAGCTAAGAAGCGGTACGAACTAGGATTGCTCGCGCCAAACAACAAGGCGCCGCGCAAAGAGCATGCTGCGTACACGTTAATTACACAGCTAGACGAGACCCTTGTTGCCTGGATCATCAAACAACTGTACACGGGCGATACCGATTTCTTTACTAGCACTAAGACACCCTACCTCACAGCCTGCTCGTTGCTCGAAAAGGCCCGCGAGATGGGCAATGTGTCCTCGCGAGTCCATGCCGCTCAGTTCCTGCAGGCCTGGCGTAAACAAGGGTCGCTCTTTCGTCGTGACCACAACGCGATTATGGCGAGCCAGGATTTTGGTAGCACGCAAAGTCAGGTGCGTAGTAGAAGCCGTGCAAACGCAGCCAATAACGCCTTTCGCTTTGCCTGCGAGATGTGCAACCAGTCTGAAGGTGAGATGGCTACTGTTCACATTACATATCGCTGGGCAGCTGCCCTGCTGGGACAGGCATACCAGAAGAAAATCGAGCAAATCCGCGAGGGCGACAAGAATATCGTGACCAGCACTGCACGCAGTCGTAATGGCAAAGGTCAGATACGTTCAGAGGCAGCAGATGACTTGCTGGCCTTGTTGTACGCTCAGCCAACCGAGAAAGACAGACAGCTTTTCAAGAATCGCGTGTCTTGAGGGATGCGCTGGTACACAATGGGCCAGGCGCTAGGATGGGGCAGCTTTTGCCTGGTACTGCACAGCGTTATCTCCAATACGTGGCTAGAGCATACTTTGCGCGTTCCAGAGCTTCATATATGGCTAGATCTTGTGAAGAAGGTGAATCCAGACGTCGTTATGGCAGCCCAGACTCTAGATAGCTGGCTTGGGCCTGATGGAATTGCTGGCGGGGCTATCAGCGAGAAGACACCTCTTGGTATTGAAGCTGAGCCTGCGACGATCTACGAGATTGAGGAGGTCTAGGATAGTGAGGACGGTGGAGACAGCGACGGCATCGGAGCGGCACAGTCTCAAGCATCACTGGAGAGCCGCACGCCCATACCACGGCTCCGTCAATTAACCCTGTTAGAGCTGTTCTATCCTGTAGAGTAGTGCATTTGGCTGTGTAGATTTGTAGTTAGTTATAATATCGCTGTTACCACTATGCTGTACTGCTGCACAGTTAATTAGGACTAGTAGCTGTATCTGTGTTTTGGTGTTCGCTCAGTGTTGCGCGCGGGCCTCTACAACCTCTACATACAAACTGCCCTACCATGTATCTTACGCTTACTACGCTCAATTGTGCTGCAAATTGCAGACGGATTTGAAAATCACCTGCTGCAGGCTGTGCGAAAATTGCATCAATTTTAAGGCAAGGAAATAGCGAAGGATTGCACTTTGAAAAAGCGAAGGAGGGAACCTCAGTGTCCGTGCGGGCGCTAAAATTTTGTTAGCAAAAGCGAAGGAGGGAAGTCACCTCCTTCGTGGAATACATGTTAGGTTTACTATCTCTTTATAATATATATTTATTAGCAGCGTAATATAATATTTACGTTAGATTACATAAGTAGTGTTTCTAACTTTCTTTTCTAGTAGACTAGATTATTAGAGGCTGTATATAACTATAAACATTCTACCTTAGTTACACTAACTATAACGCTCTAAAAGAATATAATAATATAGCTGTATTAATATTACAAAAGTCTTGCTAGTTAAATACACTAGCTACTACTACTAAGAGTCTAGAGAGTAGCCTTTAAAGCTTTTCTTCTAGCTGTAATAATTAATTCTTACACGTCTATACTTATAATACTTTAAACAAATACTATTAATGCCTTTTCTTTTAATAAGCAACTATATTAGGCTTATAACTAGGTGTACCTACTTGTTACAGCACTAAGTAGCTAATTTCTAATAGTTAGAGTAACTATAACCTAGTTCTAATTACTAATTCTATACTTATAGCTGTGTAGATTATAAGAGAAAGCCTTCTAATTAATACTCTTAATAATAAAGGCTAGGAATATCTAGTTTCTAGCGCAAAAGTACTTATATAGAGTTTCTAATTCTTATAAGAAGAGCTACTCTCTGCATAGAAGTCTTAAGATAGTACGCCTTTCTCTAGTAAGTAACTAATACTACTACTTAAGGTACTAACTCTAAAGTAGGTTAAATCTACGCTTAGTTAAGACTGCTAGTCTCTCTTAACAGATAGTAGTTCTTAGCTATCTAATAGTAGTATTAAAGAAGTAGTGTTAGAGTAACCTATCTTAATAACTACTATTATAAACTATAACTAGAAAGTAGACTTAGCTTGTACTAAGAAGTTAGAAGTTTAAGCGCAGAAGAAAAGAATACACATAGGTCTTATACTACCTAAGCTAGTCTATACTATTTATAAAATAGTTATATATAAGTTAATTTTGCCTAGCAATAAAGAAGTCTTTACCTAGATCTTAAAGTAACGCTTAAATAGCTGTAAGAATTTCTACATCTCTGTAAAGTTACCTTATACTACTACAGCAGCTATAGTTAAGAAAGCTTACGCTCTTAGTAACTAGAAAGTACTAAACTACACTACCTACTTCTTGCAATTGTAGCAATCTTAAGAAATACTATTTCTAGATAGTAGTTAGTTTCTAAACTCTTATAAAAGTAATGCTGTAGTGCCTTTATAGAAAGTAGCTTAAGCTAGCTTAATAGAGAATACTTTTAAACGTATATAGAAACACGTTAGTTAGTGTAAAGGCTAGCTTACTGTAGTGCACATTTAGTATTATTAGGCTATAGCTTTTCTAGAATATGTGTACAAAGATAAGATAGCTAAGATTAAATCTAAGAACCTAGAGAAGAATAATAACTACACTTAAAATAGATATAGAGAAGATAAGGTGCAATTAGAGGTAATAGAGGCTCTTTTTCTGCTAGTGTACACCTCTTATTTAAAGAGAGACTAAGATATATTTTAAAAACATCTACATTAAGTAAGCTAGTTCTATAAAGTAGCTAACGTTCTAGGCTAGAGCTTTCTATACTTAATTCTACACAACGTTGTACTAAATTTATAGATAGAGTAAACTCTGCGCATAGAGAAGTTAAGTATCTAGCTTAAGCTTATAAAGCGCATTAATCTAGAGGTATATACTACTAGTACAGCACTAGATATATAGCTAGGCTCTAAGTGTATTATAAGCAGCCTACTTAGAAAAGAGAAGACGCTACGCATAGAAGTAGAAGTTCTAGCTATTATATATAAAATTAGAGAGGTACAAGATAGTAAAGATAAGAAGTAACTAGCTTTAATAGTATATTAAGCAACGTAGTAGAGTACGTAGAGTACTTATCTACTACGCTAGCTTATACTTCTTAAGTAGTTTACTTTATAATAATATAGTATAATTAGAAGTAAATGTAGATAACTAAGTATAAGAGCACTAAATAACCTGTCTATCTAGAATATAGTAGATACTCCTTATTAATTTACAGAGCTTAGACTGTACTTTCTTATTATAACTACTGTAACTCTATCTTATTACGTAAAGCTTTTCTAAGATACTTAAAGCACTAGCTTTAAAATAGTATAGTCTATTACTGTAAGTGTACTACACGTATTTACAAAGTTATATCTTTCTCTAACTATAAGAAGTGTAAATAAATTAGCTTTTAAGATTTAAATAAATGCACTCTAGTGTCTATGTAGGTACTAAAAGTTTGTATAAGAAAGTAAATAAATGTAGTTTCTTTGTTTATATAATATATATAGATACTATAATTTTATAAAGTAAATAAGAGAGTATAGAGTAAAAGAACTATTAAATATAATTAATCGCGTAAGCATAGTAGGAATGTTTAGGTGCTTAGAAGACTAGCGTATTATTCTTTAAACTTAGAGAGAGACTTATTAGAATAGAAAGTGTATTTTTATAAGTTATATCTACCTAGTAATCTTAGATAAATACTAGAAGACGTTAGGTAATAGATTAAGTTTTAGTAATAAAGAACGTAATATTCTAATCTTATTATAACAACCTAAGTACTTAAGTAATCTAGCTATCTTAACTAAGTAAGAAGTAAATAGATTTTAAAATCTTCTTATAATTATGCGCTGTAGTAAGATAGTAGATATACTAGGTATTATATAATACTACTAAGTTATAATAGTATTATATATTAAGTATAAATAACTTAAATAACTACTATGTAGCTAGATTAAGCTAATAGAAAAGTAAGAGAGAGAAATAGTAATAGTAGTACGAGAATAACTATTTAAAGAGATAGAAGGCTAAAGCTAAACTTTAGATAGCTATACTATTAATCTATCTAACTATAAGCTATAGAACTAATACTTAGAGTATAGAAAGTAATAGTTATTACTAAAAGAGTAGTTTAGTATTAGTGTATTTACAATTCTACTCTAAGAACTTAAACTTAATAGTTTTATAGAGAGAAAACTAATAAAACGTATAGAGAACTAGATAAATATACTAACTACGTATAATCTAAACGTCTACAATATATTAAAGGTATTTAAACTACTACTAATTAGTTATATAATAGAAAGATTACTTTTAGAAGAACTAATACTTAAAATAGTAGATACTGTAGACTTCTAGAATTAGAGTATAATAGATTTACTTATACTAACTTTAGATATATAATAAGAAGTTAAAATATTATTAGATAGTGTACTAGTGTAAGACAGCTAACTAATACTAGAGTAATAAGTTATACGCTTATTGTAGTTCTATTAGTACCTTATCTACCTTTACTATTACTAAGTAAGATTAATAAGTAGTACCTTACAAGCTTATATTATACAGAGACGCTGCAATATAACGCCTAATTTAAGTCTATAGGTAGAGTAAAATCTAAGAGGAAATATTAACGTAATAAGAAATAAGAACTAAGAACTAGATTAGTATAGGTATCTATAAAACGTTCTATATATATAGCGACCTAGGCATTTCTATGTATATACACGCTCCTAGGTAGTTCTAGGTAGATAGAGCTAGAAATATCTAGGCGTAAGATAGGTATGGCACTAGCTTTTACTAGGTCGCGCACTGACTTTTGCTAGGTCGCGCGCTGACTTTTACTAGGTCGCGCGCTGACTTTTGCTAGGTCGCGCACTGACTTTTGCTAGGTCGCGCGCTAACTTTTGCTAGGTTGCGTACTAGCTTTTACTAGGTCGCGCGCTGACTTTTGCTGAGTTGCGCACTGGCTTTTGCTAGGTCGCGCGCTGACTTTTGCTGGGTCGCGCGCTGACTTTTGCTGAGTCGTGCACTGGCTTTTGCTGGTGTTCACGCCTATGCACAGGCTAGTTTTTTGACACTTTTGCAGCAAAAGTCAGCATCTTAATAATGTTAGTGGGTATGACTGTGCTTGTTTTAATGGGTCCCGTTCTGTTCCCTCTCTTAGTACCTAGTTTCGGAACTCGCTTCTCTATTTTCGGCTGCGCCCTTGCAATCTTTTGGTGCTATCTCTAGGTGTCCGGCTAACTAGCATCAGCTTGCACCCTCTCTACATGCAGTAACATCCTTTAGATGTAAGATGAAGCGAGAGTTTTTCTGCCCTGACCTCGAGCAGACGCGCAGGTTTTGACCGGAAGGCTAGGCATGGAGGTGCTGACCGGAATGCTTGGCACTAGAATGCGCCAGTACGAACTTAATAATATCTTCATCCTCGCTCAAGTTCTGAAAACCGCTTGCTGAGTGCCTCTATTCACATTGTTGCGATATCACAGATAGAAATGTCTCTTTGCGGTGCTTGCGGTCGTATCGATCCCGACATTTTCTCACCCGCTTTTGATAACACAGAATTCATGCAAGGCCCGACAGAGTTGCACCTTCCTATGGAATGGATTAGAAAGAGCGCTCGCGACGGCTGCCCGTTGTGTACTTGCTTGATTGCGAGTGCTCAAGTGGATTGGCTGCCGAGACCGATACTCGAAACAAGACAAGTGATCCTGAGACGAGCAACTATCGACTCCCAGCAGGCGCTTGGCCTGTTTGTTGATATGGACGATGTATGTCATACTTACTTCTTCCGCATACCACCGATCTGGTGTAAGTACATACTACAACGATATTTAACGCATCCTTCTCCGAACCTCACGTTCTGCAGGGCATCTTCCGCTGGCAGAGCTAGGACAGCCATGTCGCGATGTCGACCTGATCTCCTTTTGGATAAAGGATTGCATCCAAAGCCATCCACAGTGCTCGAGCAATGCGGCGAAATTTTTCGTGCCCACACGCCTCCTTGATGTGCAAGCCTTCCAGCCATCCAAGGATATCAATTTGGTTATGCTCGATGGAAAAAGCGCCACTCCAAACTATGTCGCCCTAAGCCATTGCTGGGGGTCGTCTTCCAAGCTCCCCTTAACTACTAGGATGAACAACCTTGCTCAACATTCGCAGCGCATATCTTTCTTCGACCTGCCGCTAACCTTCAAGGACGCTGTAAAGCTGACACTGGATCTGGGTCAGAGATATCTTTGGATTGATTCACTCTGCATCGTTCAGGACGACCCTGAAGATTGGCTCCGAGAAGCAAGCAAGATGGCCTCGGTTTATGGGAACGCCCTGGTTACGCTCTCTGCTTTGAGCTCCGTGGATAGCACTCATGGCTGTCGCGTCCTCAATCCACGGGCTACCACGCATAGTCACCGATTTTGTGATTTGGACTTGGGTCCCCACCGCATCCGTGTCTTTGAAAGAGAGATCCGGAAATGGCATGAAGAGTATGGTGACGATACATATCGGCATGGCGAACGTGGGGAAAACCCATTGCAGCGACGAGCCTGGACGTTACAGGAAAGGGAATTGTCCACAAGGAACATTCACTTCTCTCAAAATCTCGTGCTTTGGCAATGCAAGACGCTAAAAGCATCTAGCGAGTTACCTTGGCATGAAGTAAAGCCAATGGATGACTTCCAGCCATGGCCCATAAGAAATTCCGCAGAGGAGACCTTGTCGACAGATGGGCCGGTACTGGTGAGAGACCGATGGTACGAGCTCATGGAAGATTATATGTCCCGACTCCTTACCAAGGGTACTGATAAACTACCAGCACTGTCTGGACTTGCTCAAAGCTTTCAAAGCCAGCTACCTTCAAGTCGATATATTGCCGGACTATGGACTGACCATCTACCGTACGCCTTACTCTGGAGGATGGGCGCACTAGATACCTCGTCGAATGCACAACGATCACTTTCATATAGAGCCCCAAGCTGGTCGTTTCTCTCGCTGGATGGAGCAATTAGTTATGAAAGCCAAAGACTATATAATAGCGGCGGACCTAGGCCGGGGGAAGCCACAAGTGACTGCGGCCACGCGGATCTGATTGTTCGCGACACTGACCTCCAACCGAGTGGCGCAGACCAATATGGCGCTATAAGCAAAGCATCGCTCTTGCTACGCGGAAAGATGACACAGCTTAAGATCAGACGCCAGTCTTCGAAAGACGACGAAGATCTTGAGGTATCGAACAAAACGTGGAAAGTGCTCGAAACAACAGATGACTTCATCGCAGGTGCCATCTACCTCGACGTCATGAACGATCTTTCTAACTATACGCAAGTATGGTGTCTAAATGTACGCCCTGAACCATTCTGGAGTGCGGTCCAGATCCCGTATGACTTATACAGGCGACAGTTCTCCAAACGCGAGGACATTGGTCCCGAAGATGCTATGGTCATGGGACTGGCAATGCAGCAGGAGATGAACACGATCGGGACGTTTCGGCGAGTAGGAATGGTTCGATGGGTGAAAGAGTCCTTATTTTCGGGTATCACACCATCTTATTTCACGCTAATATAATGAGGAGGCTGGGGTGGTCGATGGAAAGCAGCCCCATTTGTGTCCCTACCTCAGAAACAAATATCCAACTGTGTCCCGATACATACGCTTTTGAGCTACCACTCCTTGCGAATTGAGAGCAGAAGCAACAACTTTCTATAATAATCTACGCGCGGACACATTGCGAAATTGCCACTATCGTCTAATGCATCATCTTTATCACCCTCTTAACCATTCGCCCTCTAGTTGCCTCTAGGCATACGCTCCGTTCCGTCGTTGCTGCAACTTATCCATCATGAATTACGTGGTTGTGGAAGAGGGTCATGTCATCCACCACCGACACAGGGAGCTCAAATGGAAAGAGGAGAGGCAAAATATCTTCAACAGGAAACAAAACGTCGACATCAGCCTCGACGTCCGGACAGCGCTGGCGGCAGACACCTCCCACATCGGAGTCCTCAAGCCGCGGGACTAGGAGAGAAACGACTGCCAAAGTCGCCGATGCGGACTTCATGGAGCCATTGATAGAATTATCTCAGATGACGATCTACAGTGGGCAAACTTTTTGCGACCCCGCAAACGTGCAATCTGATCAGGAAACGTAGTTCAACCTAATGGTCTGTCGCGAGGATGCTGAGTGCGTTCACGAGTCTCTAGTCTAGGTTCTGTATCAGGCCTACCATCTCAAACGGCCCGTCCCCTTTCGACCTCAGGCGGGCTTCCCGTCACCAGGCCATCCAACGACGTATCCGATGCGAATGTCATCAGGAGGACCCTCCGGAGATGGGCAGGCGCGGGATTCCGCCTCCAAATCCGACGAGTAATGCCATCCTGATGTAGGGAAAGTCGTAAACATAGATCCCGTCAAGCGCCCAGCGTTGACGTTGCCCGTCTCTCCCTGCAGACATGTCGCGACGACGACGGCATGGCCGTTGTTCAAGCCACAGATGTATGTATTCTCTTCGTAGTGCGTGTTGTACGGAGGGGCGAGGTGCTCTTTGTATAACATTAACCGAGCAGGCAGCAGGTTGATGTCTGATACAGGGCATATCCATGCGATGTGATAGTTGGCGCAACAAAGTTGCTTCCTCGTTGTCCTTCCGCCGTGGCAAGCGAAGGTTCATATTCGTATGCATAGGCTGGAGTGGTCGACGTCGCTTGGTTGGGATGAGAATGGACTGTGGGCGCGATTTCGGAACATGCTAGACACGCGGCGAAGCTGGCTGGTCGGCGAGCTATCCGTGGATGACAGCGGAGTTGAACGCTGGAGGAGTTTGCGGAAACTAGAGGCAGCTAGAATCGCAGCCAGACGAGGCGCTGGGCATGCGGAGGGAGCGTGGGGAGTGGAGGAATGGCTGAGAATTGATTTGTTTATTGTTTGCGGCGTCAGCCTTCGTGGTTGCCGACGTGCTGGCGAATACGGTACCAATAACTGACGAAGATCTGCTCCCTAGCGTAAGGCACGTGGCAGCAGTGGTTCATAGCGGCTTAATAATCAATTTTCGACCCTATCATAGAGATTAACGGTAGATTTAGAGCCCTAGAATAGAGTCTAAATCTAGTCTACTCCTAAAACTTAGATATATACGCTATACGCGTAACTTGTATTACTAACAAAGTATTCTAGTCTTATAACACTAGATTTAGCGCCCTAGAATAAGCTAGGTATTTAGAGTTATAAGTATTGAGTCTTATAATTTTCTTACTAAAAATAGAGAACTCTAACGCTAAGCGACTTTAAGTGAATGTAAGGCCTTACACTCAGCCTTATATTAGATAGGTCTCTTTACACCTTCGTAGAATCTATGTTAAAGCTCTACTCCTTATTAAGTATGCGCTCCTGACAGTACTTATCTGTTACCCAAGAGTTATTAACTTTTCTTTTGGATGTTCCTGCGCCCACGCATCAATATGAATCTTTCCGATCCCAATCCGGCTCGCAACACCTTCATTCCATTCCACAACCAAAAACTCATAGAGACAAAACGGCTTAAAGGCATCGTACCTCTGGCGGTCAAAGCATAGTCCCCATTTCGCCTCTTGTGCAGAAGGCAGCTCATCGAAATTAGCGGTTTCCATCGTCACGTCATCTGCATCAACATAATCTTCCAAGGCCTTATCACGCTTCATTGTATCTCCGGACGAATAGACCGCAGGCGGCTCAGACCCAGCCTTTTTCGCTTCAATCTCCTCTCGAGAATATGCAATTCGCGTGCGGCAGATCAGGACCATGTCATACTCTTTATTCTTAAAGTCCAACTTGGGCAATAGTACAACTGGTACGGTGAAGTAACCAGTCGCAAATCCCTTTGAGTCTGTCAAATTGAACTGCCAGAACGGTTCTTTGACATTCTGTGGCGGGATATACTCTCCGGTGAATTGAATGTCATGTGTCGAAGCCCAAAACCTTAGATGTTGTGTCCCAGTCATACATTCCGGTCCGATCCGACCGCTCCGCTCTGCCTCCGAGGCTGTAGGGTGCCGGAACCAGATGTCGGGCTTAGATTTGTGGTAGAAGTAACGGAAGCCAGATCTGGTTTTTTGCTCTATCCACGCTTTGCGCCAGTCGGTGTTGGAATGTCCTTTCGTTGAAGTGGATGGAACGGGCGAGCGGTAGTCGTCGCTGGAGAGCAAAGTACCGGATGCGTGATCAACCCATTTGATGCGCGAAAGTCTCTCTTCCCAGATATATCGCGCCGGCCCAGTCCAGCCAGCCCAGGACCAACTTGGGAATAGTGGTTCTCCTTCTTCCTTGTCGGGCTGGGTGCAGCGGCGGCGGATGTGTCCAGCCGGCTCCCATAAGAGGCAATAGTCGAGTTCTGATTGGGGGAGACCATAGAGGAATCCGCTTCGGAAAAAGGTTCTCATTCTCTGCGCAATGCCTGAAAAGGCATCGAGCACGTCGCCTGGGAAAGTAAGCTCACGTGCGGTGAAGGACTCAACGGTTCTCAAATAAGAAAGAATGTTGACACTCCATTGCTGTGGGATCCGATCTGTGCCTGTATCATCCATGGCATGGGTAATAGGTATTCGCTTGCTGAGCTTGCTGTCCAGATCTTCAGCTAAAACGCCAGCTACGTGATCGCATTTGAAGAATATTTGTTGCTCGGTAATGAACAACATTCTCGAGGACAGAACCCGCTCTTGGAATGTCCACGCTCTGGTGTTCCATGTTGATTCTGTAACGCTTTTGTCGAACGACCAAGGCCGATTGGCCAAGCGAATGCCTTGGATTGATTCGACACGTTGCATACGTTTCCGAGAATTTGGTCGAACACCAGGAAGACCGGCGTCAGCTCCATTTCCGTAGGTGGCAGCAATGGTGAGCACAGACGAACTGTATATGCGGTCCATATACGGCAGCTGAATTTTCTTGTCGTCGCACTCTGGGTCTTGCATGATGCATAAGGCGTCAACCCAGAGGTATCGATCACCAAGTGTTTTCACCAGGAATATGGCGTCTTTAATAGTCTGTGGTATCTGGTGTTCGAACTCCAGCAATGCATTTTCCTTTGATAGTTCTTGGTAATTGTCCTTGAACAATTTGAACTGTTTGCTCTTTCCCCACGTGTAACTTAAAGCGATGTATTCGAATGAAGACTCGGCCGGGACGATACACATCTTCTCTGTGTCGATTAGCCGAAAGTTCGTCGGTAGATCATAATGATCTGTTTCTGCTGGAACATCTTTGTGCAGCGAGGAAAGGCTGTTCCGGCAAGACCTATTCCAGTAAAGAGGAAGAAGGAATACCATCTGGGATGGGATTAATCGCCCCTTGCCGTCGCTATCGAACCAGCCACCCTCGACAACGTGGTGAATCTCCAATGGTGTTGTTCCTCCTTTGCATAGCGGATCTGGTTTCACCCACAACAATAACTGTCGGGGATCGGAGGCACTTTTATTATCAAGTGTCGGTTTTGCCACCTTAACAATCATAGAGATCATGATAGCCTTCCCCTCATGTTCAGTCGGCAGTGCATTAGTTCCGTAGAGGTTGTCAATCGTGTACTTTATCAGGCGGCAGAATGCACAGTGCTGCTTTTCTAGGATCGTGGAGTATGAATCCAGAGGGATTTCATCAGAGACAAACTGGATGGGGATTTTGAAGATAAGATACTGGAAGTTGATGTGTTTGCAGACGTCGCACAGGAAGGACGGATTGTCTTCTGGTACAGCTTCTGGGCCCTCAATCCACCATTCGCCAGGTGATCCTTTGGTGGCAGCAGCCATAATACTAGAAGTCGTAACAGGATCGCGGGTGCAGGTAGTCGAAGTAGTTGCAACTTTGGAGTTGAGGTTTGTGGCGCCATCTTAGCTCGTTAGCTTCAGCTCATTTGCCCCACATGCCAGCGCAGAGTTGGCATTGCGCCACGTTTCGTGCATACGACTAACTTCACTTGAGAATTATCGTAGCGAGGCGCACCAGCTCACGGTCAAAGAGCAGGTTCACAATGCTGATCTTCTCATAGTTGCACGTTCAGAGACCACGGCAATAATCCTCCTCAGTGCTACATTCTACTTTTTGAAAAGGCCGCATACCTACAAAAGGGTGATAGAAGACGTGCGTCCTGGATTCGAACGTGTAGAGGGTATCACCTTTTCAAAAAGCTAACGCATGCTTGCCGTGTATGTCAGTCTGCCTGAACGAGGCAATGCGCATCTTCCCAGCTGTCCCATTGGGTCTGACGCGAACGACCAACAATGGTCCAGCAACGCCCACAGTTGCCCACTCAATACTCCCTTCGGTAGGCTTGCCCATATACACATTAATTTAGCTATTCGCCAATAGATCTAGACACGCGTTTCTGTTCATCAGCTCGGGGCGTACCACTCCCCACTTAGTATTCGTTTACCAGAGAGCGTTTCTGCCCAGAGCGTTAGCTTGGGTGATATTGGTGTAGGATTGCCTGGTAATACATTGCACATAAGGGCTAGATTTCTTTCTAGCTGCATAGCATAGTAGATGTAGACCTGCGTCCTGACGCACGCGTTACGCGCAAGGCCTAGCCGGCTTATTTCCGGGTATTTCTCGTGTTCGAGAGATTGGTACCAGGTGCTGAGAGTTGCTGCTGACACCCGTGTGCTCTATGACAAGCACCTGCAACAAAAATGCCGCGAGCCTCCTGTGACGTTTGTTTATCGAGAATATATGCTAGAGATATACATATTTGCCGATGCGATGCAGCCACGGCGAGCGAAGACTGCAGACATTGGAGGCCTCACCACGACGAGATCGACGGCCTATGCGACTCTGCGCGCATCGGTTGTCGCATGTGTAGCGAGCTCTGGCGGCATTTCTTCAAGGAGTGGACACCCGAGCAGTATGCTGGCGAACCGACGCTGGTGACAGTGCCTGGCACTGAGCCTCAGCAGGCATCGTGGAGGTTCACAGGCCCAGGGTTTCAAGTCGGGCCTACACTCCAGGTCTTTCACAACACCGGGATATGGTACAGGGTTGTGGAGCTCACTAGTGATTCGACTCGGCGTGGCGCAACTTCAAATGTACGAGGAGATGGCCAAAATGATGAGACGGTACTCGCGCTGGACTTCGGCATCAGCTCACCTATGATCTATGAGGTGGAGGAAAGGCGATACATACTCCGGAAGACCAGTGGTAAGATTTTGCCCTCTGCTTGCGCAAAGTACCTCCTTCCCAAGGCTATAGCTGATCGCCAGGCTCAAAGACTATGAGAGATTGGTGACGCTCTTTCTGAGCGGTCTCCTTCAACTGGACGAAGGTTCCAGCGCTGACCCGCAGGATAAACGTTGGGACTGGGTATCCAAGTGGATGATGAAATGCGAAACGGATCACATGATCTGCTCGAGAGCCCTCCGCGCCAACCAGTCCTCCCCGTGGTTTCCCAGCCGTCTCATCGATGTGAATGCAAGATTGGACAACAACGGCTGCAAGTACTACCTCCTCATCGAAACAGCGAGCAATGCTCCAGATGGACACCGCTACGCTACGCTCAGTCACATCTGGGGCTCAGGACCTGAACACCAGCGGCCCGTCTATCGAACAGTGGAAACCAACTATCAAGCCCGAGTCACCAGCGGCATCCCAAGGGACGAGTTACCGGCATGCTTTCAAGATGCTATTGACGTAACGGAGAAGCTTGATATTCCCTACCTTTGGATCGACTCGCTCTGCATCATCCAAGAGGACGCGCGCGACTGGGCTGCCGAAGCCGGCCGCATGGCCGACGTGTACCGCAACTCGTTCCTGAACCTCTCTGCCACAGCATCCTCTTCCAGCAAAGATCGCTTCCCCAGCCTGGTGCAGAACCAGCCCTCGGAGGAGCTGGGGCCGCAGGTGCCGCGCTTGCAAGAGCCACGCTTCGTCATGACGGGCTGGACCGGTCAATTTGCAGGGACATACCAGATCTTCGATCCGCACTTCTGGGCTGACCGCATCACGTCAACCCGGCTCGCGTCCCGTGGCTGGATCTTCCAGGAGCGGGCGCTGGCGCCGCGCGTTCTGCACTTTGGCTTCGACCAAGTGCTGTGGGAGTGCGCCGAGTCCGAGCGGGCAGAGGAATTCCCACTCGAGATCCCGCGGCGCTTCATCGACAGCGGCCGTCGAGGTTTCAAGTGGCAGTTGAGTGTCGACCCGCCGCAAGTTGCCGCCGTGGATGACGACGATGCCCATGCCCCTATCGTTGCGGATCGGAACCATGAACACCGTGTTTTGGACGAGAAGTGGGCGAAGGCTGTCGAAAACTATACACGGTGCGAGCTGACTCAAGCAAAGGATAAACTGGTAGCCATTTCGGGCGTAGCGCAAGTCTTAGCGGACCACTTTCACGATGACTACGTAGCCGGACTATGGCGGTCCAACCTCGTTGGCGCGCTGTGCTGGTGGCTACCCAAGATGCGTCGCACGACGCAAGAACTCATCCCTTCCGGCTTCTACGCGCGGCGTTGGGAGATCTCGAGGCGCTTCGTTGAGTACATTGCGCCATCGTGGTCTTGGGCCTCGGTGGAGGGCGAGATCACCGCTGGACCGTTCGTATCAGAGCAGAAGGCAGCATTCCGCACCCAATCAGGCGAGGAAGGCTACAAGACTATGCGCTCTCTCGTGGGTGTGCCGGATGTCGACTCTATAGCTATAACGGATATCCCCGTCACGGAAACGAACGAGCTGGGTGAGGTCAAACGAACAGAGATGCGACTGCGCGGAACGCTGTATCAGCTCCGGGCTGCTGCGGACGAACCGAACGCGGATGATCGGTTCTCGTTCTACTACATCGGTAGTTTGGAGCGTGCTGTGGTCTATCTGGACCAGCCCGAGGAGCTTCAGGATGTCAAAGAAGCGTACTTCCTACCGCTCGTATATGTACAATGCTCTCTCACCGTAAGCGCCACTGCCGCCGCGGACATCCTCACCAACAACGAACCTACTGGAAACACCCCAGACGGACTAGTTTGTATGGACACAAGTAATGTTGTGCCTAATCATGATCTTGATTCTGTACTAGGGATCATCGTAGTCTGTAACGAAGACAGTAAGGTATATCGAAGAGTAGGATTCCATGAGTGCAAGGCGAATGTTTTGAAGAACCTCCAGGATAAGCCTAATGCAAGTTCGCTTGAGGGTCTTTATACTTTAGTATAGTCCTATGCCTAATAAAATAGCCTCTAATTGAGAAACGTTAGACAGTGTTTTGTGCGCGAAACACCCAGACTATGTCATGGTGCAGGGCACAGTCGCAATCAACGCCACACCTGTCTCTATCTTCGTTCACGGCGAAAAGTATTCAAGAACACACCCCCACCTGTCTGACGCATTCTCGATACCACACGTGAAATTCAATTGATCGCGATGGCTGGAGTCAACATCGCGATTCCTGGCGCAAAGCTTGAGCTCTACAAGTACAAAAAGGATACTGTACAGGCGATTGATGTCGAATTCTCAGAGGCAGTGCGGGACTTGAATCATTTGCAATGGACATTGATTCGCTGTACGAGCTGTTCGCATAAGGCGGCACGTGTGAAGAGGATATGTAGGTTTTGAGCAGGCCGTCGGCATGCGCAAGGCAATTTCGACGATGGAGAATCGCAGCAACAGAAGGAGATTTGAACACGTAATGTCGTGAGATCATGACTTCTCGGGATCTTGATACGCCCCAAGATTATATTAACACCGAGCCTGTACTGTACTCGAGTCTGACCACAAGCTTGTTCTAGTGTATATCGATGCAGAATTTGGTCTCAAGACACGTCATTGTGGAGTGAAATGCAAATACAAATTCAATGCAAAAGCCACGTGCGCCATCGATCCTTCAGATGCAAAGACACCCATCCAAGCTGCTTTGTACGTTGTACTATCTTGTCTCCGCCGGTTTGCGAAAGACGATCTGGAACAGCCTCTAGAGGCTTTTGCGTGGGAGATCAATAGTGCTGGACCTCACGGGAAAGCGCTCTGATAAAGTCTCACCGCGACAATATATCAGCACGCGTCGCCGCACTCACTTAACTTACTTGTTCTTGTTCTCTTGTCCCATAACATTCGAGTTGATACCCTGCAAGTAGATATGCTGTCCGCAATAGAAACGAGGAGAAATTTCGATGTCGATCAACTAGCATTGCTCTTGATGAATACCTGTTTGAACCTCATGTACAGATCAGAGCTTCCTACCGTCCCCATACTCTAGCTTCAAGGTACTGACATCGACGTTTTCTATCGTCCGAGCCTGAATGTTCAGTCCAGTACTCAAGCATGTCCTGGCGAATGCCCGACTCACATTGACAGCCATAACATCGTAGTTCTCGTATATGCCGTTGAAATCAATGAGCAAGCTTGTACCACAGTGACGGCAAAACCAGTGATCCTTCTTCTTCGTGTGGAACTGATACTTCTGCACGTGGTCCTTTGAGCTTCCGTGGAAGACTACATCCGAGCGCTTCGGATAGACGAGAAGGTAACCATTGGCGGTGCAGATGGAGCAATTGCATTGCATGACTGTGTAGACTTCCATTTGAGGAGATAATTTTATGGTGAAAGTCACTTCCCCACAGCTAAGCGAGTAGTCAGCTCAAATGCCTAAGGGGATCGCATCGGGCCGTTCATAGAAATAGCCGACTCATATGTGAAGCCGGGGATTGTATGCGTTTCGGTCGTGCCATTTGTTCAGAGTAGGTGGAGCGCCTAAATAGAGCTTGACTCACTGGCACCTGCAGGGATATGTGTGAGACTCTATACTAGCATTTGCTTCCGACATGTTCTCGCTGACAAAGATTAGCTCTCTTGCAAGGGCTGGATTGATGAAGGTCGGTACACGTTGATGATTTCGTTGTTGTGAAACTCGCGGAATTAAGTACAAGCGACGTTGAAGCGGCGGTGCCTACCGAGGTTGCATATGGGTGGGCGGCGCATGCCAAGCTTTCTGCGACAACCCAGCTTACTATGCATATGCGAACCGGCATGTTCATTATATATTATGACTGCACTCTATGGCATAGTACTAGTGCCATCGTCCTGCCGACGAGACAGAGCTACATAATTTCGATTCAATACAGACGTCACTTCGACATGCATCCGATTGATATCAGGACGCCCAGCAAGTCTTCGTGCCGATGATCGCGTGTTATCAGCATCTGATCGGGTGCATTGATCGAATTGTCACAAAATATTTAGACATAATAACGCTCGACGGGACCGAAAAATAGTACGTTGACGAACGACACGTCGCACCAGAGCTGGTCGTGCATGGTGCATCGCTGATAGATGTAGAGAAAGACAGCTTATGAAGACTGCATCGATTTCTCCATCTATGGTTTACTATTGACTGTATCTGCATTGATCACTTTGGTGACATTTGGTATTGCTTGAACTCGAGACGGGCATCCGGGTACACCCAAGATATAGGGTTCGCTCCGAAGCACGGAGGCATCTTTGACTTTAAGTCGCACGCATCATCCCGACCAGTGAGATCAAAATTTTCGCAATCTCAAGACTTGCCACCGAAAACCGTTGGTGGGTCACGCCGAGGCTCGTATGGAACGGAAGTGAACTTCATCGGAGACAAGAACACTACAGACAAGATGTACAGGAAGGGTAGACCCGATGACGATACGTATCGAAGGGTTGCTTACTTTCGCTCGAAGATGTTCGCGCTGCCCCAACGCCCAGGGCCGCCGTTGAGCATCAACTCTGCAAGGAGGCCCTTGAAGAGAGTGCCCACAGATAATCTGCCCGCACCAAGCGTCGTCAGCAAGAACCAATGTGGTAATGGTGTTTGGAGATACACGATTCGGGCGATATAGGCGAGCCGTCGAAGGGTTCACCTGAGTAAGGGCGGAGCGCAACCAACCATGAATCGTGAAGCGAGATCTGGGTCGAGATTGTGGCGGGCTGCCGCTGCAGAAGTGAAATCGCTGATGGAGATTTTCCACTGCTCGAGCGTTTGCGCGACGTTGTCTCCCTCCCCTCCAACTGATAGCGCGGAGCTATAAGTCGCTCACTTCATCGCCTCACTTTACCTGCCCCTCCACTGTCCGCAAGTTGTCTCTCAACCTTCGCCCAATATGGCTACGAACATATCGAACGCAAAGGGTGTGCTCAGCGGCATCTATGCCAAGGTGTTTGGTCGCCTGCCGAACGCGAAGACGATGAAGTCTCCAGATGACTCGACTGCCGGAAAACAAACCGATCATCGCGACGAACTAATCGCGCGCCTTCGTGGCCAGTCCGTTGTGATCCCAGACCTTGACTACATCTACAAGGACTGTAATCCTCGCACCAATCCTGAGATTGACGAACTGAGCTCCTTCGTCGAGGACTGGATCGAAAGGTAAGCAGTTCAACCACCATGTTCACCTACCGCAACTAATGGTACAGGTACATTCCTACCCCCGCAGAACGAGCCCGACAGCGCAAGGTCAACGTTGCTCTATGCTGTGCGTACTTCTGGACTCACGGATCCATGGACAAGCTCCTCGTACTGACTTCGTTCGTTGCCTGGGTGAGTGGAATGATACTCGAGGCTCCAAGAAACACTACGCTAACGCAGGCGCTCACAGCTATTCTTCTGGGACGATGAAATCGACTGCGGTACCTTGACAAATGACTCAGCTAGGACGGACGCCTACTGCGACGCAACCCTCGCCTTCATGAAGCACCACCTTCAACCAGAGCTCAACGTCACTCCTCCGCCTGCTGGCCGCTTGCATAATTCGGGAATGTGGGCAGGCATAGGAAAAGAAATGCAAGTGGGCCAGAGCAAAGGTATGCTGAAGCGTCTCGACCTGAAGCGTCTGACTCAGGCTGACCCGCCGCAGAATCTCGCGATCGATTTGCCGAGTCCGTCTACCGAGTCGTGAACGCCGTCCGCGACACACAGGCGAAGTGGGTTATCGGTATGGATAGCTACGACGACTATGCCAAGCGACGCCGGGCAGGAGTGGCCCTCGACATCGTCGTCACCTCTTTGCAGTGGTTCCACGGTCTTTCGCTGCCAGCGAGCATTTGGGAGCATGAAGCCATGCAGAGCGTGATGGACGAGGTATCCATTACTGTCTTTCTCTTCAACGATATCGTTTCGCTCAAGAAGGAGGTGGTTGACGGCCAGGTCGATTCAACGGTTCCGATATACGTGTGGAGCCAGAACAGTTCTCCTCAGGCTGCGGTGGACAAGGCTGTCAAGATGCTGGAGGTCTCGTGGGGGAATCTGCTCGCTGCTGGGTCCAGACTGCAGGACGTTGCAGACACCGAGCAGGATAAGCGCGAAGTGAAAGTGGTGGTTGATAGCTGCAAGGAGATTCTCGTTGGACACATGGCCTACTGTCTGCGTTCAGCGAGGTACATGACCGACGCTACCTTCGAGGGACAGGGTAACGCCTTCAGGGTGGTGCTGTAACGCGCTCACATTTGGGCGGGTACTCTTCGCTTGCAGAGATGCTCGCAGCCAGCACAGCCGTTCATAGATGGCTAGATACACATAGATGACGAAGAGGTTCATGGATGGCGTGGATGCCAATAGCTGCGCTTCGATGCTCATAGCTTGTGGGTATACTTATAGCTTGCGAAGTACGACAAGTAAATGATCCGCACTATTCCGTGTCTCCACAGCATCTGCACTTTTCATGACAACGTCAACCCATCGGTTCGCCTCCTCGTCATTCAACGTCGCAATCACCTTTGCGCCAGCGCTGCCAAGAAACCCCTCGCAGCTTACAGTTTTCTCGACGATAACTTCGCCCTGAAAGGGTAGTAGCTGTCGCGCGAGGTCTGCGGGATACACATGGTAAGATTCCGTGTTTGGATTTCTGGTATATTCTCCACTTTGGAGATAGCTCTCGTAGAAATCCCACTCTTTCGAAAGACGACACGGATCGCGGCTCGCCATGTCGCGGAGATGCGCGAAGATCGTAACGTAGGCCAGCAAGATGTACCCTCTCGGTTTCGCCATCGCGATGCAGTTGCCGATGACGGTCGCGCGATCCTCTGGAGCAATCAAATGGTATAACGGGCCAAGACACAGCACCAGGTTGAAGGTGGCATGCTGCCCAGAAAGAGCTGGGTGGAGAGGAACGTCGAGCGCATTCGCGTGTACAACGGCATCAAGGCGGACATTTGCTCTGTCCGCGTTTTGGCGCGCAATGTCCAAGCTCTTTCCTGACAAGTCGCTCAAGGTTACGCTGTGACCTTTCTTCGCCAGCGCAATTGCTACATGGTAGTCAGTGCTTCGATCCTGCCTGGAAGATATACCAAAGTTACCGTATCTCCCTGGTCCTCCACCATTGTCCAGGATCTTGGCCTTCTCAAGTTGCAACTTCGATAAGCAAGACTCAATAACCCGCATGGTTACTTCGAACTCCAGTCGCCCTTCGTCGAGACGAGTTTCCTCTGCCTCGGCGTGGGCGTCATACCAAGTCTCGACGACATTGCTTCGAGCCGTCATGGTCCTTGATTGTCGATGTTTGGATAACTACACTCCCGCTGTTGGTCACAATATACTTAGAAGATATGACATGAAAGCTTGCGAATGCGACGAAAGCGACCGTTGCGCTCGACCGGGTGCGTTTTGATCTGCGTTGTTATTCGCGCGTTGGAAATGGCGCATAAGCTGAGGCATTTCCATCCCGAGTCATCGGACATTTCACGTTATGCGGCACATGCTCTTTCTTTCCTACGATGCACTTGATCTCAACTCCGCAAAACTCGCGATTCCATGGGTTTAGCTCGTGAAGGACTTCATGGCGACGGTGTTCTTCGGATGTCGCTCGCCAAAGCCGCCGAGAGCACGTCATGCCATTTCATGATTGGTAATCGACACGACTAAACCGACCGGACCGCGATACATGACTACATTTCATGTTGCGTGTACATTGCACTTCCCCATTCATATCCAGCTATGGCTTCAGTTCACACCACGCGAAGCAATCCTGAACCGGATGAGAGGGCGCCATTGCTGGCGCACGACAACAATGGCGTTCGGCGGCGAACTTCTCCCACCCCGTCATCAGTCGAGAGTGCGCGGTCAATTGAACCCGAGAAAGCAACGTCGAGAACATGGTATTATGTTTGGAGAGCTTTGTGTGCGATATTCGCGGTTCTTGTGATTGCAGTGTTTGTCAAGGGATGGATTGACGCGGACGATGTCAACGTAAGTCACCCACCGCCCGTCCATAACAAATCATTCCATCAAACTTTTGATTAACACGATTTTTCCAGTTCGATCTCAAGGGCGCACTTAAACGCGCTCTCGGTGGCGGTCTCAGCGGCGCCGCCGCCATGGTCCTCCAAGTTCTTCTCCTCATGCCCATCCGGACAATTATGAACTATCAATACCGGCACGGCAGCTCCCTAACCGTCGCGACTAAAACACTCTACGAGGACGGCGGACTCGGACGGTACTATCAAGGCCTGGGACCAGCACTCTTCCAAGGCCCGATTGCGCGATTTGGCGACACGGCTGCAAATGCCGGGATCCTCGCGCTGTTGAAATCGAATGGGTACTTGAAGCAATTGCCGTCGCCTGTGCAGACAGTGTTTGCGTCCGTTGCAGCTGCCGCTTTCAGGATGTTATTAATGCCGATTGATACGTTGAAGACGACGTTGCAGGCTCAAGGAGCGCGGGGAACGGCCTTGTTACGAGAGCGGATTCGGACAGATGGGATTGGTAGTTTGTGGTGGGGAGCGTTCGCGACGGCTGCGGCGACATTTGTGGGCCATTATCCCTGGTTTGCGGTGTACAATTTCCTATCGGACACGATCAAGGAGCCATCGAAAGAGCAGATTGGGTGGTGGTTGCTGAGGGCTGCGTTCATTGGGTTTTGTGCGTCGGTCGCGTCGGACACGATTTCGAATTCGTTGAGGGTGGTGAAGACGTACAGGCAGGTGAACGACACGCGAATCTCGTACACGGAGGCTGCGAAGAGAGTGGTGCGTCAGGATGGACGGCTTGGGCTGTTTGGACGTGGACTGAAGACGAGAATCATTGCGAACGGACTGCAGGGCATATTGTTCTCGATCTTGTGGAAGCTGTTTCTCAAGATCTGGGAAGACAAGACAAAAAGTCAAAGTTGGAAGGTTGGCCGTGCATGAATCACGTACGTCCAGCACGAGTAGCACGTAGAGAAGAGCGCGAATATCATCCATCCATTCTATGGTACCAATCCCCGTCTCGTGGAGGGATACAGCATCAGTCGTTATTGGTATCTTCTATTACTTCTCCTCGAATTTGCCCACACAATAACCCGTAAAGTTGTAGAACCAAATTTCTCCATCTAGTGGCCCAATTTTCTCAATCTCCTTAACAATCATCGTATTGTTCGATCGACCAACCCCGGCGTCACTAGCATTGCCCACCGATGCGAGACCCGAGAAACCTCTTTCAGGCGCAAGAGTGTACCAGGCCCGTCTAGCGGCACAATCCAGGTCTGGACCCCGAGGCGAACTCGTATAGACGCCGTTGGGCCCGCGGTCTGTCTCGATGGCTGCAATAATAATCATGGCCAGCATGAAGACGAAGATCGCGATCGTGTATATCTTGTACCACAGCCTGGAAGCGCATGGTATGATGGTGGATGTTGTGCTTCCTTTTGCAAAGTAGAATGCATACAAGGCGGACGATATTGTGGTGAAGACAACATAGAATAGCCCTGTCAAAAAGGATGTCGTGTTGGATTCGTACGGAGGAATCATGTATGCGATGGAGATCCCCCAGACGCCGGCGACGACTAGGAAATACAAGATCCGGAACGCATAGCTGGCCCAATGACTGTTCGGTGAACGGAAGCGATTTTTGGTATTGGTCCTGGGAAGTAAGGTGTCGAGATCAATTGGTGACTCTGAGTCCTGGCTGGTGTTCGTTTTGCCGGTCGTGACGTGTAGTGGAAGCGGCCTATGCGAAGCCTCAATTCCCTCGCGCCATGCATACTCGAAATCATCCACAAGCCACAGTGCAGCGCACAATCTGAGGAGTCCAAGTACGGCCAGCGGGAAAAAGATCATATCCACCGCCATGTCCACGGAGAAGCTCACGTTTTTGGCGCCGAGTAGGAGCGCGACAAGTGCGTACACCGCAGATGCACCCTGCAGCGTCGCGAATAGCGACTTCAGGGCAGTGCTTGAGAACAAAGGCACGATAGCATGATCCGGATATCGCAAGCAATATGGGGCGGCGACCTTGACCATTTCTTCGGAGCCATTCCAGCCCTCGGCCGTCCAGAAAATTGCGTTGCTGGCCGCGGAAGCGTCTTTATCCCAGTGGAGGGCACGGATGCGCCGGTCGGTGATGGCGGCATATCGCCAGAGGATTGAGGTTGGATTATAGTGGCATAATTGTTCATACCATTTTGGTCGCGACGAGCTTATGTTCGAAATCGGAGGTGCGCCAGCGATGATGTGGACGAGTAATGGAGCCAAGCAGAGGGTGAAAAGTTGTATCCATTCTGCAAATGTGATGCATTTGCTGTTGTATTGTATCGGAGTAAGGTCGAACACTGGCATACTGTTTAGTCTAGATATCCAGAGATGACGTGCGACATGTGAACCTTTTGTTAGACAATCAATCCTGCGGCGCAGCCAAGGTAAAACGTCATGCGAGGCGAGGCGCAAAATAAAACCCCCTTGTCCATGCAGGGGGCCGTGTTGGAATCATGCAGCACAGCCTTGCTGTGGCTTGTGCCAGGGTTGGGGGCGTGAAGTTCTGGCGATCACCAAACCACACCTTCACTCGAGGTGGACTTTGTTGAAATTGATGCAATTCCTTTAGCTTACGATCGCACTTAAATACAAAGATAGATATAGATTAAACTGGTAGCATATCTTGTCTCTGTTAGGGTGATTGTGACGGTGAGCATCCATTTCTAGCATCACAGACGTGATTCACTGGAATCGTGGCATTGGTAACCAATCAAAGAGTGTGCAATTGGGTTCCGAGATAGATAGGGTAGAACGAGGCTACACTGGTGTCCACCTCAATCTTTAAATGCATGGAAATAGTTCAAAGAGATGCCTGCCGATAGAGAGAAAAAGTAGAGGTAGTAAAATATGATAGTGACTCTAGCTGATTGATAATCCGGCGTATTATATTCCATCCGGGATGCGTAAAACCCTTCGATGTATACCCGTAGATACATTCAGGCCCTTCAATCTCCCTTTCGAAACATTTTGATCCTGATCTAGGCCATGCAGACTCCCATCTCGACCGAGGTGAGCACATTAAGACGTCCATGACAAGTTTTCCCTACTCTCCTGTGCCGTGCACATCGCAGTTGCCACCATGTTCCTGCACGAAATCACAATACGCACATCTAGGCTCTGGCGCAACCCATGGTTCCGCCGGATGTGCTCTGCGCTCAGCCGTCCAGTCCGCGATCGCCCGCTGAGACTTCCAGAACGCGTCTGCAGATATCGCGATCTCGCCTTCGAGGAACGTGGATATGCTAACTATCAAGGGATCCGAGAAGGTCGAGGACGATGCGCGTTTGAGAAACAGATCGTGTTTCCCGGGCGTGTAGAATGAGATCCGGGAACCGGAGCCGATAATTGCATCTGGTGGTAACGGATACTTGTTAAAGCCAACCGTTTTGCGAAAGAAGAGTATAGTATCCCTGTGTTTGCATAGATAGCTGTGTACATGGATGACAAAATCTTTGACAGTTATTGAACTTCCATCGACGTTCTCGAAAGTGGGATTGTCATCTTGATAGTTTTCGTCGACCATGTAAAAGTGTTTGCCGCTGGCAATATCCTCGCTGCGGATTGTGACGCGCTTCACTGGCGGGTCGGTAAGAGATTCCATGGCTAGTGGGTGAGACAGAAAGGGAAGCCGCTCTTCAGTGCCGTCCGGATGGAGTCCAGTCTGAATTTCAATCTCCTCGACGGAGCCAAAGATGCTCCGACGCAATCTCGCAACGATTTCTTGCTTGATGAAGTCAGCTGGTTTGTCGATGGTGAGAGGCTTGGGGACGAAATTATAGATATCCATAGTGTCCATAGTGAGGGCGTGACTTCAGTCTCTCGGATGTAAAGGTGCAGAAAGCATTGTTCCCACGCAAGCAAGGTCGAATTTCTCAACAGCGGAGATTGATATAAGTTTACTCGTCCTGTTTGCAAGGGCTGTTAAGCGCGCAATCAAGCAGCCTTGGTCCGAATAAGAAATCGATAGCCGCGCGCGCAGCCTTAGCACCGTGATTGGCCAATGAATCTGGGACGGCCACATCCTCGGGCATACCTTCTACTGCCGTGGCTACGACGGACACACTTGAGGGCCTAAAAGTCCCGACACATAATTCATCACAGCACACATTCGTGGGGCAATTGCCGAGCAACTACACTTTGCCGAAAACGACGAAACTGATACAATGCCGTCAGCTTTAAGTGCATTAGACACATGGATATGCTAAGTTTGTAGCATTGTTCGGACATCATCAAAGTCGTGCCAAAGATGAGCATCCATAACTCTGATAGTACAGTCATGCTAACTGCGTCTTGTGCGTGTGTGATGCTAAACACTCTAGCTCGTCTTAGCTCCCACTACGATGAGGAAGTCAAAAAACATTGGCTCTGAGCCCATTTGCCAACGGGCGTTTGCTGTGAAAGTATGCCAGAACACTGGTGTTTCTGAGGCTATCGAACCTGATACTCGTCTAGCGCCATTCCTTTCGCGATTTTGTTGATAAGGGCCTTCTTCAAGAACTGTTCTCTTGCAAGACTTCTAGTTTGCTAAAGCTGCGTCAACAATCATGTAGGGCGAATCGCCATTGGCTTGACTTACCTTCACGAACACATCCGCACTAACTCGCCCTTTATCCAACGCTCTGCCCAGTACGAACAAAGCCTCCGCAATCCCCTTCTCTTCTGCCGCTAATGTATATAATTGCCCGCCAACGAGCGTTGGCGCCACCAGGACATCATCAACGTCTGGAGCCTTTCTTCGTTGCGCGTCCTCCATCACGCGATCAGCCTCGATCATAGCGCCTTTCAATATCTGCTCATTTGAGGCTAGAGCAGCGTCCAATTGCTGCAACTCACCTAGCTCAGCCTGTAGGCGGGAATGTGCGTTTTGCAATGCTGCCTGCTGAGATTGGAGAGGAGCAACTGCTGACAGATTCGAATGGACAGTCTGTCGAATCTGGGAAACGAGCGTTTGGCTGAGAGCTCTAAGCAAAGCGTCCTTCTCCGGGTTTGGAGGGACAGGGGGTACAGGGATCGATGCTTGAGTACCAGATTGAGAGGGTATGGTCACCTCGAGTGAGTCATCAAGAAGATCGATAGGAGGTTTTGGGGCGGGTTGCGCACGTTGTGGTGGGTACTGCGAATGTTGCTGGTACTGAGCATGTTGCTGTGATGGATGGCTTTGTGGCGGTGGCTGTTGATACTGTTGCTGAGGCGGTGGTTGTTGGCGATATTGCTGTTGAGGCGCCTGAGGACCCTGGTGGAACTGTCCCTGCAACGGCTGTCGTTGTGCCTGGGGTGGAAAAGGTGGCCGCGCATATTGAGCCCCAGGCTGCTGACCATCTGGCGTGAGCGGACTGACAGGACTTCGGACGTCATATGCACCAGATTGATAACCTGGAGCCCGGACTTGGGGAAGTGGAGGCCTTCCACCCGCCGCTACAGGGCTCATGTCATAGATACCCTGTCGCTGGCCATTGTGTATCGAGGACTGGGCCTGTTGCCAGTTTGACGTGGCTTCGTATTTATCTCTTTGACCCGCGTGATACTGCGACTGCGGCCGAGGCTGTTGTGGCGGGTGTGGAGGGAGCGGTGGGGGTTGTGAGTAACGATCGCGGGCTGGCTGTGGAGTCTGCGGGCTTTGCTCGCCTGGTTTGGGCGGACGTGGAGGAGGCGCTGGACCCTGACGTGCAGGGCCGGGCGAAGCTGATGCGCTTCCTGGAGCCTGAGTGGACCGCCGCCATTCTGCTGGAGTCGGAGGCACGGGAGGCGGGGCTTGTTGTGCGGGCGCTGGCTGCTGCTGTGGCTGTCTCGATCGCACGGGTGGCTCTTTCGCAAAGACGCCTCGCAGCACGGCGAGGAAGTCGAACAAGGTCGACTTCTATGTAAAAGTTAGCCTGCAGCTTTTTGCCAGGGCAGCGCCAACCGGGAGGCTCCACGGCGCATGACCAACTCACATCCCAATACTGGCCCCATTGCGCAAGGTACGGGTGATAGACTCTGCCGTCTCCACTGACATGTTGCCCAGGCCGTACTACCATGTCCTGCGACGGCGTAATGTACACGATAGGCGGCTCGCGGGGGTATGCGTACGGTACCCATATTGCTACCGGAAAGCCGTACGTCGCGCCGCGAAATGTGACGGGCAGCGTCCCGCTGAGGAGAAGTAGAAGCGCCGATGTGCCATTCTCATACGCTGCAGAAGTAAGCGCATGAACGAGGCAGGACGGGGTGCGCCATGGCTGTACGCACTGTAGACCTCTGTTCGTGTGGAGAGCGATGGGTAGTGGGAGAGTGCCTCGGCCGCGTCGTGGTAGGTCCGGTTGACGTCTTTATACTCCTATACAAAGCGAATCAGAATGTATATTCTCGGTGGTTCGAAATCGCCTACGCTGGTGAGAACGCTGTACAGCCAGTTGAGCACTTTCTCAGGCACGCCGGCCATGCTGCATGTTCGAGGTCGACGTTGGCGGGGAAGCTCCGAGTGCGACTTGACCAACCATCACATCACCACACTTGGCAGCCTACGTCGTATTGCTTGTGAATATGCAAAACTGCTCATTACATCAAACTGAGAGGCATGCATTGATCAACGAGGTTTTCTGGGTATCATGATTCATCAGATTGGTTGCTCCCTGCAAGCGAATGCTGAGCTACAAAGTATAATACAACGAATAAATGTCATGAATGTCATGACGGTCATGACGCCGTGATATTCGCGACCCAGAAACATGGCTTAAACAATAACAGCCTCCATAATGTACACGTCCTACTCTATCGCTCGCCACTCAGTGCTGGCTCCACTCAATCGTGTTCAAATCAACACCCTCCTGCACCAGCTCCCAGAGTGGACTGAGCTCTCGCAAGAACGTCACGCGTTCTTGGACTGCCTTCAGCACGTAGTCAATCTCGTCGTCCGTGGTGAACCGGCCAATGCCGAATCGAATACTGCTGTGTGCACTCTCGTCACTGCTACCGAGTGCGCGTAGGACATAGCTAGGCTCCAGCGACGCTGATGTGCAAGCACTGCCAGATGATAAGGCGATATCTTTCAGAGCCATGAGCAGCGACTCGCCCTCGACGTAAGCGAACGATACGTTGACGCAGCCCGGGTAATGTCGTTCACGGTCACCATTGAGTGTTGTGTGCTCCATGGAGAGAAGGCCCTCGAGAAGGCGGGTCGACAGCGCGCTGACGCGCTTGGTGTCGTACTAGCAGTTGTCAGATATGTTCAGAATGATGAATCATCAAAGGCCAAAGACAACAAATACTACTCATAACCCCTGCACATTTGTCACCAGGCGCGTCGGCGACCGAAGCCGCCTAACGGTCTGAAAGCCATGCATGTATAAAGCAAATAATCATAGTGAAGTCGGAACAGAAAGGAAGGATCGTCACATACCTCCATCTCCTCTTTGCATATCCGCGCCGCCTCACCCATGCCAATGGCCAGCATAGGCGCAAGGGTACCACTTCGAAGACCTCGCTCTTGACCTCCACCACTGATGATGGGATCAAGTCTGACTCTCGGCCGTCGTCGTACGTAGCATGCTCCAATGCCCTTGGGTCCGTATATCTTGTGGCCGGATATTGACATCAAGTCGACGTTCCACTTGTTGACGTCGATGGGAATCTTGCCAACAGCCTGAGCAGCATCGGTGTGGAAGAAGACCTTCTTCGACCGGCACAAACGTCCAATCTCTTCGACTGGCTGTACGACACCAATCTCGTTGTTGACGGTCATGATACTGACGAGCATTGTCTCGGGTTTTATGGCGGCTTCGAGCTGGGCCATGTCGACGAGACCATTTGATTGGACGGGCAGATACGTGATGTCGAAGCCTTCGTCTTGGAGATGTCGGCAGCTGTCGAGCACGCACTTGTGTTCCGTCTGACAGGTGATGATGTGCCTCTTCTTGCCCGCGCGGCCAAAGAAGCGTGCGACGCCCTTGATGCTCATATTGTTACTCTCGGTGGCGCCGCTCGTGAAGATGATCTCCTTGGGGTCAGCGCCAATGAGGTCTGCAATGTGCTTTCGGGCATCTTCGACACCCTTGTCGGTCTCCCATCCGTATGCGTGCGTCCGGGAGTGCGGGTTGCCGTACATACCCGTCATGAAGGGCAGCATTGAGTCGACTACGCGCGGGTCCATTGGTGTTGTGGCTTGCATGTCCAGATAGATGGGCCGTGATCCTTGGTCCATGACTGTGGCTTGCTTCAATATGCCTGCGAGCTATCAGCGTCACGGGTCAGTGTGCGGGGGCGACGACGGGAGCTCACCAGCTGTCGGGCTCATCATTGCGTCGGCGCTGATGCCCGTCGATGGCATCGTGGCATCCTGTGCTCGCTCGCCCGTCTGCTCAAGAAAGGCCTTCCTCTCGGCCTTGATGGTCGTGTCTACATTGACAGTCGCCTTCGACGGCTTCGTCTCGGAGACATAGCTTCGCCGCCCGTGGGCCTGTCCAGCAAGCGCCCGTGATGAGAAGCGCGAGAAGTTGGATGACGGGTAACGGCGAGATGCAATGCGGAGGGCCTGCCTCGCAACGGTGGGTGCAATATGAGACATGGTGGTTGTGCCGAATTGGTGTGGGAGTGATCAGATAAGAATTCGCCGTCGAAGCACAGAGCTTTCTGGGCGGCCGAACGCTAACATGACAAAGCGCCGCGGGACCCCGTGCATGAATCGCTCATGATGCCTACAGTACGTTCCGCAAACAGGACCCTGGCAGACCCGAGTCGTTCACCGGGAATCTCGGACTTGAGTTTGCAGCACTTGTCGATAATAGTCATGCGTGAAGCAACTGGTTGATGTCGTGTTGTGGGTGTTGTCTGCACAGTGTTGTGAAACTCTGTCACGTCGATCGGGCGCCGCACCATCCGAGCCGGCGCATCGTGGCTGCACTGCCACTGGTGGCACGTCATAGGCAGGAGCGACAAGACACCAAAGAACCGAGCCACCAAGCCAAACGCAACCCGCCCGCCGGGCCATAAGCCCACCGCGTGGTCCGCTTCCTTCCTCCTAGCATTCACACCTCGCGCCAGCTGCACATATACTCTTACCGCACATCAATCTCTAATACTTCTACCACCATCACCCCGCCATGAGCTGGAAAGGCCTGACCAAGAGCGTCGTGCGGGTACGCGTCCTTCGGGCATCGTCTCAGGCGCCAGTGAATCGCTAACTGTTCTTTTAGACGCCGCAAACCATAAAGCAAAAATTCAATATCGTACGTCGTCCTCGTGGCCCACAGCGGCCATTCTGAGCTATGCGCCGGTTTCCGGGATTCTCGGGCATGCGCTGATGTTGTGCGTGTACAGGGCGAAATCACAAAGGATGCCATCTACCTTGATGCCGAGCGGCGTTTCGAGGAGCTGGAGAAGGAGACGAAGAGGCTGCATGAGGAGTCAAAGAAGTATGCGACGGGTCCACCTCATCTGGGTCTATGTAACCGCTAACCTGTGCAGGTACTTTGAAGCCATAAATGGTGCGAAGAATGTGTCGCACACGCTCATGGCTGCCAACTAACAATTCCGCGCGCAGGAATGCTCAGCCATCAGATCGAATTCTCCAAAGCCATCGCCGAAGTCTACAAGCCCATCTCCGGACGAATGTCGGACCCCACCTCGTTCCACGATGAAGGAAATGCCGCCGGCATAGAAGCATGCGAACAATATGAAAGCGTCGTCAACGAACTGCAGGAGACTTTGAAGCCCGAGTTGGAGATGATCGAATCCCGAGTCATCCGGCCCGCAGATGAGCTCTTGGAAATCATCAAAGCTGTGCGGAAGCTCGCGCTCAAGCGAGACCACAAGCAACTCGATTACGACCGTCAACGCGCCGCCCTGAAGAAACTACAAGACAAAAAGGAAAAGACTTTGAAGGATGAGAAGGCGATATACAAGGCCGAGAGTGACGTGGAGCAGGCGACGCAGGATTACAACTACTTCAACGACCTTCTCAAGGACGAGCTACCGAAGCTTTTTGCACTCGAGCGCGAGTTCATCCAGCCTCTGTTTCAATCCTTCTACTACATGCAGCTGAACGTCTTCTACACCCTCCACGAGCGCATGCAGCGGCTGGACATTGGCTACTTCGACCTGACCCTGGACATCGAGGCGGCCTACCAAAAGAAGCGCGGTGACATCCAGGAACAGACAGAGAAGATATCCATCGTCAAGTTCAAAGCGACAGGAGGTCGTACGCCTGGCATGAAGCCGGGACAGTCAAAGTACGCTTCGAAGATGGCAGAAGCAAAAGCAGGCCGTACCTCAATATCCGAGGACACAGACACGCCCCCGCCTCCGTACAGCCCTGGCCCTGGAGGCGCGATCGGCGACGTCAAGTCTCCAGCACTGTCTGCAGGCTCATGGGGCTCAGCCGCGAAGGCAAAGGGTGCAGCACCACCTCCGCCGAAGCCTAAACCTTCGCGGTTGAGTGGTGTGCCTGCTGCGGAGCATGTCACCGCGCTCTACGACTACGAGGCGCAAGCAGAAGGAGACCTCAGCTTCCTGACTGGCGATGTCATTGAGATCGTCTCGCGCACACAAAATGACAACGAGTGGTGGATTGGCAAGGTACGGGGAAAGCAGGGTCAATTTCCAGGTATGGCAGTCTCAGCATGGAAGTCCAAGTACACAACTAATAACTTGCAGGCAACTATGTCAAGCTGATCCAATAGATCCGACCCAGCCATGGGTCCCCAGAAGCGCCCCCTTTATAGCCGAAGCGCGAGAACCAGTGCTCATTACGATGAGCAGGCTAGACAGTCATGATAGAGTTTTAGCGTTCCTCCTTGTTGCATTGTTTGCAGATACCGTTCAGGCCATGTTCCATTTGCTATAGTAATCATACAACATATCTATGCTCCCGACTTCTTCTCTGCTGTATTCCACGCCATACATTTCTTCCCTCCCCTAGTAGCACAGCCACACAGCGGCAGCTAGCTTGTGTGGAGAAAGTTCCGAGCCACCCCGCATGACGTTTGTCGGAGACAAGGAGCAAATCACAACATCACAGCTACTAACCCGTAAATATTATGTAGGTATTCAAAGATGCCACATTATCGTTGTTAACTGAACTTGTAACAGTTCGTCCTCGAATTATCGTCGTGAAAAGAAGTAACCTTCATCGTCGCAAAACACCTGCATCTTCATCATGCCATACGACTCTACTATTACTTTCACCCTCGACACAATATGTCCATGGTACTATTCATCAACCGAGATTGCCCTATTTCACCTCACCCCCCGCTGACCCCACCGCCCCAGGACATATCTCGGCTTCCTCCGCCTGCGCAAAGCCCTAGCATCCTACCGCGCCACCCACCCCTCTTCCCCCGTGAGTTTCACGCTCCGCATCGCGCCATACCAATTATACCCAGACTTCAGCCCCGTGGGAGAAAACAAGTATGAATGGTACATGCACGAAAAATACAACAATAGCCCCGAGCGCATGGACAAGTATGTGGCGTACATGACTGCGCTAGGGAGGGATGAAGGCGTGGAGATGAAGTTTGATGAAAAGAAGGGGGAGATTGCGAATACGTTGAATGCGCATCGTGTGCTGTGGTGGATTCAAGAGAACAAGCGTGAGGAGGATGTACTGAACGCCCTGAGTTCACTTTACACGCAGTATTTTTGCGAGTCTGCGCACCCTTCGGCACCAGCGACATTGACAGCAGCGTGTCAAGCTGCGGGCTTATCAGAGTCGGAAACGAAAGATTTGGTCGGAGATGAAAGTGAGGGCTTGAGCGAGGTGAAGATGGCGATCCGGGAACAGGTTGGGAATGCGGTGGATAGTGTGCCGTATGTGGTGTTTGAGGGGCGGAGGAGGGATTTTACGCTTGTTGGGGCGAAGAGTGTGGCTGAGTATGAAAAGGTGTTGGGGCAGGTGGAGAAGGAGGCTTTGTAGGATTGGTGGTAGAGGGTACTGCGTTCGGTCATGGTTGGAAATTATTGTTTCTGGAGACGAGAGAGGCCAAGTAAGGTTTGAACGATTGAAGAGGGGAATTAGTAGCATGAGTGAAGTGAGTATAGGAGAAGAAATACTCTTGCTCCGTACTATAAATCGGAAGCATTGGAAATTTGGAATGGGAACGAACCCACGATATGCTATTACGTCCGTATCTCCTCCACCACTTCTTTTGACTCCACCTTCCGACTCCCCCTTCAATTCTTCTACTTTCATGTCTTCCCAGTCTCTAATTCTGCACGAATCCATCTTCCTCCTCTACGTACGAGGCATTGACTTGCTCCTTGTCAGTACATTCTGCAACGCCAGTAGCGCCTCACATCTGACAGTTGCAGCCAATGTCATTCTACGATCTGACTGCCCGGATGCAACGGCACGTGAGCGGTACTGCGCGGCTCGACATCATGTATGGCCGTTCGGTAGCGGCAACTACCCCACACTACCCTACGCGACCCCACAAACCCCGGAATCTAGGTAGGCCGAGTCAGAAATAAATGAGTCAACTTGTCCGATTCACTAACCTATGTGCAGTAATGCTTCACTGTTAGATCCACAGTCAGAAAATACGACCACGTTCGACCAAGCTCAGCTGATCTTGAGTCAGAAATTTCGTGCAACCTGGCAGAAGATGGAGGTTGGAAGTTCACGAGGGCCACAAGCAAGAGGCTTAATTCAATTTGCCAGACTACAAAATCTCAATACCTTGCATTACTTTGAATAAACAAGACACATTATTGACTCTGGTCCAGACTTATTTTCCATCCTCCAAATCAATTTTGTCTCACTCATCATGAACACTGGCCAGGAAACTCTCCAGGACGACCCTCTGGCTCCTTGGCTAATTCCAGGTATCGAGTTCACGAAAGATCCAGAAGCTGTCACTCGTCCGGGGAATCGCTTCAACGAGAAGTTCCATCCAGATTATCATAATGATCCGAAAATTGGCTATTCTATCCCCTTTGTTCCAATCGGCGACCCAAGCAACAGAAAACTAAAAGTCATTACTATCGGCGCAGGTTTTGCTGGCATCATGCTTGCCTACAACATCGAAAAAAGTTGCAGCAATGTGGAGCATATCATATATGAAAAGAACCCGACGGTTGGTGGCACCTGGGTCAGTTCACCTCTACTTCTGTTCTCTCTTCGAAGAATTGAATCATCTTGTCCTGGACGCTGACTTGAAATACGTTAGTACCAAAATCGATACCCCAATGCAGCATGTGACTCGCCCACCTGTGCTTATCAAGCCAACTTCGCTGTTGCTCCAGGTATGACAACGTCCAGCGTCATTCACGACACTTGAGGGGTGAGGGCCCGGCTAATATTAACGTAGACTGGGAAAGCTTTTATTCTGGATCAGATTACCTTCGCGACTATCTCAATCGAATCGTCACGAAGCTTGATCTTGCAAAGTACATGACCTTCAACTCGAGAGTTGTCGAAGCTCGATTCGACGAATGCAAGGGCACCTGGACACTGAAGATTGAGCAAAGCGCAAGTAATGGTGAGAAGAAGATCTTTGAAGACGAATGCGACCTCCTACTGGGCGCCGTAGGTATCTTAGATCGATGGGAGTACCCCAAGATTCCTGGCTTGAACTCTTTCAAGGGTCGGGTCATTCATACAGCAGACAGGGAGAAGTGAGTTTTCTACGCACCACTCTATTACTTCCAGATATCGGACGTCATACTAAATCGACAACCTTTTACAGATGGTCAGAGTATACAAAGGATAAGTGGGTGGACCAAGAAGTTGTCGTTATTGGCTCTGGCGCAAGTGCTTACCAGGTTGTGCCCGGCATGCAGCCCCATGCTCGTACAGTGCATAGCTTTCTACGCACTCCAGCCTGGTTTTTCACCAACGCCGATGGCCCTGAAGCAAGGCCTCACGGTTACTTGTGTCAGTTCAGATTGACTCTCTCCTCCACTTTGCCCGACCCGACCTAATGCTTTGAACAGATACCGCTGAAGAAAAGGCTAGTTTCTCAAAAGATCCCAGTGCAATGCTCAAGCATGCCAAGGCTAATGAGGCTTCCATCATGATGGTCAGTCTGAGCATGCTTATGAAAGTTGCGGTGTGCACACTAATGCTGCATAGCTCCAGCACATGATGGTCAAGCACAATCCAGCCTACCATAAGATACGTCAGGTGAGTTCGGCTGCGCAGGCAACTCCTTGATCCTTCGACTTTTATACGTGTTTCTAACCGCCCCGTGCTTAGATCTTGATTGAACGAACTCGTGAATGGATCAAGGACGAGAAATTGGTAGAGAAGGTTATCCCCAGCTGGAGTCCTGGCTGTCGCCGTATTACTCCGGGAGATCCGTTTATGGTTGCGTAGGTGTTGTTGCTTCTCACATGCTCTTCCCTCTGGGTGCAACTGACATATGCTAGGATCCAAAAACCCAACGTTGTGCCGCACTTCACGGGTGTCGCTAGTATTGTCGAGGACGGTGTGATTGATGACGATGGCAACCACACGAAATGTGATACCATTGTATGTGCGACTGGTTTCGGTAAGGGAAATTCTGGTGATGAAAATACTGAAGCTTACGTACGCGAAAGACGTATCCTACCGCCCCCCTTTCCCATTGGTTGGCCTTGAAAATTACGACCTCCGTGACGGGTGGGATTCAGTCCCAGCAAGTTACTTGGGCGTACGTGCTTGAATATCCACCCTCCCGATTCGGAGCGCAATAACACTTTATTAACGTGTGGATAGATCATGGCACCTAGAATTCCGAATTATCTCAGTAAGTAAATGAGAAAAACAACAATTTCTTATAATCTCTAACGGGCATCGAAGTGTATCTGGGGCCCAATAGCCCTGTCGAGAACGGCAGCATTACTGGTAAGTCTGGACCCTGCCATTTCTGCTCATCTGCTCATGAATCTATTAGGCCTCCTCGAGGCACTGGTGAATTACACTATCAAGGCCATCAAAAAAATGCAGCGCGATAACATCCGTTACTTCGTGCCTCGACAAGCAGTCACGGACGAGTTCAACGATCACACCCAGAGCTGGTTCAAAGGCACGGTGTGGGAGGAAGACTGCAACGCCTGGTGTAAGTCGCTTGCACCCTTGAAGCTCGTGCATAGCTAGTGGGAGAAAGGAATGGCTAGGTCGTGACTAATTCCTCAATAGACAAGAACAGAAACACGGGCCGGGTTGATGCCATCTGGCCAGGAAGCGCACTTCATTATCGAGACGCTATCGAGGATCCCCGCTGGGAGGACATGGAATTGAAGTATCATTCGGTGAGTAGAGATGAAACCACGCTTTCACTTCTTTTATTGACATATACACAGAAGAACAGATTCCAGTACTTTGGCGTTGGTTATGCACCACTTGACTTAAGCACTGATCCCGATGCAGACCGTACGCCATACCTCCAGCTGGAAAATCTCGATCCACGATTTTACCAGTAGTATTTAGATATTTGCGGGTTCGAGTTCACTGAGAGCACTAGTAGTTCAGGAGCGGGAATTCAATTTGAGCGAGTCGACTGAAAGTAATTTGATGTGTCGCCCCTCATCACTCATCTTTGTCTCCAATCCATAGGTCGAGCATTCAATCATCAATCAAGGCGTGACTAAATCATGCTGGTGTACGTAAGGTGCTAGCAAAGTGAAAAGACAGAACTTCATCCGCCTGGGTACTGCTGAAAGAACTCAAGTTAGTGACATGTTATTAACCTCGGCCGAGGATTAAGGACTACACTACAACGAGTCGTGGGGTGAACGGCAAGCACGGGCCGAGGGACTTCCCCGCAATGTACGGCCCAACCCTACGCCCAGCTCCGTGCGGTCCAGTCTCTTCCGTACTACATACATTTCTTGCATCGACGATACTGAAATCGGCAAATAGATATTGATATCAAATCGAGCATGTCAGAAGGGCCTGTCACATCGGTAAAAACCTCAAGAGACCGGAAGCGCGAACTTGACCGCAAAGCGCAGCGCTCATCTCGTGAGCGTACCAAGCGCCGTATAGCACAACTCGAGGCAACTGTAGCCCATTTACAGCAGACTGATGGCGATGGACGCGCCGTGTCACTCACAGACCACCTGTCGCAGGTCATGCGCGAAAGAGATACGCTTCTAGACTGCCTGGAGTCTCTTGGCGCCACCATCCGCGGCCACTTGGAAAGGAAAGCAGCGACTATAGATCGTTCGCCTTATACAACGAGCACAGGAAATTCTCCAAAACCACCGCACATAGCACAAGAATCAGACGTGCTACAGAATCTTCAGGCCCGGCGTCACAAGCTTGAGAAGTTCCCCTCGAAGACAAACGACGATGTCTTTCCAGGTATATTCGATACGTATCCTTGGCCGGTCTTGTCCCTCGACTCTTGTGGTCAGACTGGCATGCACACAGACAGCAACGATTCCATCGATACAGCCGACCAGACGCTTTTCACCAGCACTTCTTCTACCTTATTTGAGGACTTCAGTCACACAAACATTGCTGATGCGTTGCAGCCTATACCTTCTGAGTATGGGCTCACTTTACCTCCCTCCATATCTGACACTTCTATGAGTAGCATCTGGCATATGATGGAAGCAGTTTTTGAAGAAACTAGAACCGTATATCAAGCCAATGATGTGTCGGATGTTGCGGCATGCGAGGATTACCTAATCCGCGCTGTGATGAATGGGTGGCCCAGCATGCAAGACTCGGCACCGATGCCAGTGGCTTGCAACACACTACGCATAATCGACGACATCTGTGTCAAGAATTGTAATCCCATCGACCGATTAGCCATCTTGAGCCTTTTTTGCATCATGGTTGTGAACATGCAACATAGCGAGCGACGGTCACATTTACCACGTTGGCTCCAGCCGAGGTACCATTCGAGCATCAAGTGGTAATCTTTCCGCTATGCTAATGATATCCCAGGCCATGCCAGAGTTTACCACATCCCATAAATATCGACTATGTGTTTTGGTAAAAAGCAGTCCTTGTAAACAAATTGCTCCACTTTGATTAACACAAAGACAGGCCTGGTGTGCGAGAGCAAATGGTTTTCTCCCAGCACAAATACGCGACCAACGAGTTTTCCATGTCTGCTTTCTCGCACACTAGAATCTCATGGCCGTATGAGTTCAGAGACGCATATGTATGCAACTCTACGACTACTAAATTCCAGTTGTCGCCACACTTCCGGCAGGCTATTCAGGACCTCAATAGTTGGGATGTCACATATGAATTTTTTGAGCGATATCCTGAACTCCGAGACGACGTAAAAGGTTACGACGGCTTTAGATCGTTATAGAATCAGAAGGGTTCATATTCAACAACCAACGCATCTGCATTAGTGTCTCATCGTCTTCCAAGGCAATGTATCGCAGCTAAAGCCCAACACAAGCCTTTCCAGGATCGACCTTGTAATGGGACAAAGATGAGAAGTCATCACGGGCACCTAAGAAGATGCTGACAATCAATAGCTTATCTGCCTCCATCTTCGGACACTCGTTGTGAACATGATGCGAAATATGTCGACCCTTGCAAGGTCCCATAACAGTCCCTAAGTCATGTCAACGCTAGCGGGCCAAATGAACGAGTTAGCAACGGTCAGTGGGGAATGGAGAGGCGAGCGTCACCCGCACGATACAGCTATAGAGAATCAACCAGACGATTCGCCACTAAGCGCATGAAGGAAGTCTGAGATAGAGGTGGGAGAGGATCCGTTCCATTTAATGAAAGAAGCCATAGGGTACAAGCCGACATGAGCCTGTGCCGAGGGTTCTGTGATCTCGATTCAAGGACTGACCTTCCCACAGGAAAGGCCCATGACAAGAACACCCTTTCATCAATCGTAGGTAGCAAGACAAGGTGATTTGAAGAATACAAAGATCCGCTACCAGAAATACCGCACCAATATCGTGATATGCAATGTCAAGGGACCTATCGTAACCCTTTTCCGCCTCGCATCAGAACCTGGCTTTCACTTGCGGGCGGTCCAGTCGAAGTCGATGTTCGCGCGCTCTGCGACGGCCTCGGCGGAAGGATCGTGGCAGACGGGAGCCCAGACCTGTTGCTCGAACTGGCCAGCCGCAATGTTATTGCCGAAGAATTCGTAGTCTGTGATCGTCAGCTGAGCATCAGGCGGAAGAGGAAGAGAATCATTCACGTACAGCAATAGATGCGAGCGGGGTAGTTGACCTTGTGGTCACCCTCGTCCTCGCAGTGACCGACAGCACATCCAATGCGAGTAGAGTTGCGCCAGACCATCTGCGAGAAGTGACCCCAGGCAGCGCTGAAATGGGGATTGTCATAAGGGTAGAGGACCTCCTCCTCGTGCCAGCCGTGGACGCAAGTACGGGCGAGCTCGATCCAGTCTTCGAAGGTCGCTGGCGCTGGGCTCACGGAAGAGAGGTTGCTGCCAGGGCGTTCCTATCGACATTAGTGGCTGTAATGGGTACATGGAGATATGTTTGACGTACATGCTCAGCATCGTGAGGGCACTTCTCGATGTCGGCGCGCGCAGCGTTGGCTAGCTCAGGGTCCCACACAAGGTCTTGGGCGCAGTGCAGCTTACGCCAGTACCAGTGGGCGCGCATGACAGCACTGATGAAGGCGGAGTCGTCCTGGTGAGGCGCATCGTCACTCTTGAGGGCGCGCAGCTTGACCTCGTGTGTAGGAGCAGCAACCGCCGTGGCAGCGGCGAGGGCGATGAGTGGAGCGAAAATCTTCATGATGGCTTGTGGTCAAAGGTGGTGTTGATCTTTGGTGTTTTGTTTGTTTGATACGCGAGGGGCAGCTGAGGGTGTAGGTGAGGGAGTGCAGTTGATCTTGCGATGTTGTGCACGTGGTGATGAGGGCAAAGAGCGGCAGGTCCAAGACCGACAAAAGAGTGGCAGTGATCAAGCAATGGCGAGGAAGAAAGAGGAGAGGAGGGATTGAGCGTGGTTTATAGCGGGAGGTGGTCCATGAGCCGGGGGAGAGTTATGGCGTGGTGTGATCAGGACGCACTTGCTGCAATCACTTACAGCCCCGCCTACAAACGGCCACGACGTGACGGCCCAACCGCTAATATCAACAACCAGGGCAACTTGCCTGCTGTAGTGAGTCAGTTTGCAGACGAATGGACGCATGCTGCGCAGAAGTACCCAACATGAATGACCCATCGCGAGCGTTGCGCGCGAACTGCTTCACCGCGCTTTCCTCGATTCGTGCTGGTGCCGTGGTTCGCTGAAGTTTCATTGGCGCATCGTTGGCCTTGCAACTACCCGTCCGTTGCGGAGATGAAGGTGCAACCAGAGCACATGCCTCGAGTTCGTTTGCACAAGCGCCCGCCAACCGAGCACAGTGTGAGTCTACCATTAGCGACCGACTCACAAGAGCATACTGGCTACCACAACAATTATATGAAACGGTAGTTAAAAGGAGAGAAATTGAGAAGGAGATGGTGGAAGATGTGAAAACGGTTGGACATTGCAAGGAATAAAACACGAGAGGCAGACGAGTAAGTCTGATGGCTCTGTTCCATATTATCTGAGTTGTGCGAGAGTCAACAGCTGGGCTTGACCGCGCTCAATACTGTGTAATGGAGCGTCACACTTGTAGTCCTGTCAGTGCTTCAAGTGGACAAATTGTCACGTGCGAAGTGCCAGACTCCTCAAGAGGCGTCCTGCCACCCATTCGAGCAACAGCATCCACATGAGAACCTCTGCACACGGATCTGCCACACGACCACCACCGTTCACAGGTTGGGATTGTCGCATCAGAGTTCGGGTTGCTCCCAATACAGGTTCAGCCTCCGGGCGAATGACCCCAGGTCGTAAGGTCAAGTGGCACGTCATTCTAAACACATCATTGCTGTGACACAACTTATCACAACCTCAGTATCGTCAAACCACGGCTATTCGTGATTCTATACAATAGCCAGCAACCTCTGATGAGAGGTGAAAGGTCCATTCAGCCGACTTGAAAGTAGTTATGGTATGAATGTGAGGTAGAGTTGCGGTTCCCACTATTCGAACCGCGAGATCGTTTCAGTAACGCTTGAGATGGCGAGCACGAGCGGGAGGTTGCATCAAGACGCTCTGACATCGTCCACTTTAGTGCCAGTATGTAGGCAAGGGCCAGGAAGGATCCTAGCCCTCCTTTAGCCGTTTAGCAGGTCGCCCAATGAGCGAGTCGTCGGGCAAACCACTCCTCTTGGTGCCTGGCAGGCTCGATGTACGAATGTCGTTGTCTTCCTGACTGACTCGGCGCACTGGGTATTTGAGCTTTGAGTCCTCGAAGCAATTGTCTGATGGCTTGCCGTGCTCCGTGAAGTACTTGTGTTCCAGGGCCTTCTCGGCGGTCAGTCGCTTTTGCGGGTCGTACTCGAGTAGTTGCTTGAGCAAGGAAAGTCCTTCAGTACCAGGAGTCTCTGGTCCTGGGTTCACGGGGTACTGATTGTTGTTCAACGTCTGGTGATACCATCGATCTAGTCCATCGCCGCTCTGTGGACGTGCATACCGTGTTGCGTTGCCGGCGATTAGCGAGGAAAGTTGAGGATACTCAGGCATTGCGGTCAACAATGGCCATCGGTCTTTGCTGGGCATGCCCATAATCTCAACAATCTTCTGCATCTGGTTGCGCTGGAAAGGTACCGTCTTTTTGCTGTCCATCTTCGCCTCCTCACCTTTAAAGATCGGTCTTAGTGATAATAGTTCCGCAAAAATGCATCCGACCGCCCAGAGATCGACCGCTGGCGTGTAGTGTCGGCTGCCGAGCAGTAATTCAGGTGCTCGGTACCAGATTGTAACGACGACCTTGTCACCGGAGAACAACGACTGGAGTGGCTTGTAGAAAAGGCGGGCCAACCCGAGATCGCCAATCTTCACTTTACCGGAACTTGTAACCATGATGTTGGCAGGCTTCAAATCACGATGCATGACCCAGTTCCTGTGGAGATAGACGAGGCCTTGCAGGAGCTGGTACAAAATTGATTTGATGATTCGGGCGGGTATGGCTTGCCGCTGTGGTTGGTTGTGGTGGTGGATGATCTGGAGAAGATCGTGCTCTGCATATTCGAAGACAATGAAGATGCATTTTTCTTCTAGGATTATCTCCACAGTGTGGATGACGTTGGGGTGCGCGAGCTCTGTGCACAGCGCCATCTCTCGAATGGCCGACTGCGAGATTCCAGAGTACTGCAGTTCACCTTCCTTGTCGGGCTTGAATCTACGTTGGTCAGCATGGGGCATCAACATACAACCGCTGGCGCACATACTTCTTGATGGCAAACTCGCCGACGCGGCCATTTTTGCCTTCAGCCTTGTAGACACGGCCATAGGTACCACTGCTAATGAAGCCGACGATCTTGTAGCGCTCATTGACCCGCTTTTTGTTGTTGTAGCCAGTGAACATGGCCTGTGTCGAGTCCGCCGGGTCTGACGAGCCAAGAGTCAGTATGGGACTGTGGCGCAGGGTGGTGACGGAAGATATATGACACGGGACGACGACAATATTACAGAAGATCTGAGGTTGGGATTCAGGGTGTTGAGTGGCTCAGGGTCTACACAAGCGACTGCAGGCACAAGGCAATTATGCAGGCGAATGCAGGCGCAGGACAAAGCGATAGCGTGCAACAACCGTGCTGGAGATGCAGAAGAAAGGGATGAGACATGACAACACACGCGGAGGAGAAGGAGAAGCAGTAAGCCAGCAGAAGCACGCACCGTTGAAGGCTGCCGCAACGCTACCTCGCAGCGTGGCTATGGCTCGGGCGGAAGATGCTGATGGTGGGCCCGCAGATGGGGGATTCATCTTCGGGCATCTCAAGCGTCGTTTAACTTAGTTGCCGTCTCCACATTCGGCCTTGGGATGGACGTGCTCCGGTGGGGACAGCAGCCGATGCGCGCATGCGAGCCTCGGAGAGATGTTCTCGTGTGGATGGTGCCAGATTGGTCGCGGTGGCTGCGTGTAGCCGCGATAGGCGTCGCGGTCACGGAAAGGCGTTGGGCATGTCCCGTGAAGGTTTCCGCGGATGAAGTCAGCCATCGTGTTCGCCGCCGAGCCGCATCTCCTAAGCTTCACGCGTCAAGCTTGCTCCCCGCGCACACCCACCACGACGTCACGTTCGCTGTCACACTTTCTTGCGAGCAGCCCATGAAGTGATAACGAGTTGAAATTTTCCCGCTTTGCCGGGCTGACATTCAACGAGCAGGTCCTGTGTATAGTGACTGCCAACACGACACAGTACGCCTCACCTCACCCACCACCTCTTCTACCACGACGTCCACCATGAGCCCGCGATCCTGGACCAGCGGCCTGACAGGCTATTTTGTGTACATTCTCCTCGTCGCAACACTCGGGCCGCTGCTGTTCGGATTCCATTTGGTACGTCATCCGCCTTGCGCGGCAGCGCATGTACTGACATGTGCAGGGTGAACTGAACGCGCCCGAAGACGTTATTCGCTGCAAAGTCAAGGCATACAAGACCGCCACGGCCGGGCCAAATCTACCGCAATGTATCGAGATGACGCCCACCGAATGGGGCGTTGTGGGGTCCATGTACACCTTGGGAGGCCTGCTGGGAGCGCTGTCGGCTGGTCCGGTAGCAAGCAGATACGGCAGGCTTAGGACGATGCAACTCACAACCATCTTCTTCACCATCGGGCCAGTCTTTGAGGCACTCAGCCCCAGCATTGCCGTCATGGCTTTTGGCCGACTGCTGTCAGGTGTTGGCGCAGGAGCTGCCGTAGTCATTGTACCCCTCTACATCTCGGAGATCTCTCCACCTGCGCAACGAGGATTCTTCGGTGCCTTTACACAGATTATGTGCAACGTCGGTATCTTGATCGCGCAGTTATTGGGCTACTTCTTGAGCCATGACTCGGCCTGGAGGCTGATTCTGGCGGCCGGCGGCTTGATCGGCATTGCTCAGGCGCTGGGACTACTGCTGTCGGTGGAGAGTCCGAAGTACATTGCGCAGCAGGGCAATGTCTCTCTCGCGAAGAAGACACTGCGCAAGATCAGGGGAGAGAGCGCCGACATCGACAGCGAGGCAAGCGAGTGGGGTGCCGCAGGGGCTGAGGACATCAATGGTACGCAATGTGAATTTATATCACTATTCAGGCTATCTTCTAACACCAAACCAGAAGAAGAACAGACACTGCTTACCAATGAGGATGGGCCGTCTCAAGTAACCGCAAAGCAGTCTGACCAGGAGGAGAAGCTCAGCATCCTGCAAGTCTTCCGCCATCCAGATTACAAGAGCGCAGCCATTGCCGTCATCATGGTCATGTTGGCACAGCAATTCAGCGGCATCAACAGCATCGTCATGTACGGCGTGTCACTCCTGGCAGGCCTTCTCGAGTCCAATTCCGCTCTGCTCAACCTAGCAGTCTCTGCGCTCAACATTGTCGTGACTGCAGGAGGCGCGCCTCTTGTGGACAAACTCGGTCGCAAGACTTGTCTGCTCAACTCGCTGGCAGGCATGGGCATCAGCTCGTTGCTGCTTGCAATTGGTATCATCAAGTCAATTCCGGTCCTCTCTGCGGTGGCAGTCCTGCTATTTGTCGCGAGCTTCGGTCTTGGACTTGGTCCAGTCCCGTTCATCTTGGCAAGTGAGCTGGTGGGATCGGATGCGGCTGATGCGACACAGAGCATTGCGCTGGCAGCCAACTGGATTGCTACGTTCATCGTTGCGCAATTCTTCCCGCTCGCGAGCGCAAAGCTGCACGGCAAGGTCTACTTCATCTTTGCGGCGCTGTCCGCTTTCTTCTTCGCGTTCATCTCGTGGTATGTGCCGGAGACGAAGGGCAAGAAAAATGCCGACGAGGTGTGGGGGAGGGAGAGAAGGGTGGATTGATCGTCGCGGAGGCTCTACCCGACCGTCGATGACGTGACAGCAGCAAAAGTCTCGATTACAGGCCACGATATACAGATGAATGCAATGTGGTGATGACCGGAGTCTTTCAGATGTCTCGCCGTGGTCACTCAGTTGCTGACACATGCCTACAAATTGCTGATTACATATGAGAGCCAGGCACGGTCGCAATGCGTCGGAGTGGCGGTTCCGCATATCGGGCCCGCTGGTCTTCCCTCGGCTTCTCCCAGCGAACGTGGAGAATTATGACATGCGCCCTCGCAGTTTCACCAACACCATGCACATAGACTGTTAGATTTCCTACAGAAGCTCTCTTGTTTTCCTATACGAGCAAGTCCGACTCCGCACACGCAGCCACTATGCCACAATTACCTTCACACGCATCGCCTGGCCTACCACCACTTTACTCCCCGCAACCGGGCCAGCTGGACGGCTTCGACTTTTCGAACTCAGATGAAGAATTGGGGAAGCACGCGATTCACAACAATGCTGCCAATACCGCACACCGTCACGAGCCGCCGCCATCGATAATAAGTCCAGCATTCACACCGCCGGCCACGCCCGGCACCTCGACACCCTCACACCCGCGACCGCCTCGCTCAATACCCGTCGATACGTCGGCGTCCACAAACACGCCTCGGCCCGAACTGCTAGAGAAGCTGCCACAAGTAGATTGCGAGGTCCGCGCACGGATACCGACCACAACGGGCCACGAGATGTGGCTGCACGTGTACAGGAACAGTGTGGACACGAAGGAGCACCTGGCAATTGTGTTTGGCGGGCAGATACGGTCGCGATCCCTTGACGCTGAGCGGCCGGGGGAGACGGAGCTGGATCGCATGACGAGAGGCGCATACGTCGGACGCCTGTATCCCGGCCGGACGAGCTCGCGGGTCGAGCAACTCAAGCGCGCGGAGGGCATCCCCTCGAAACGCAAGCCAGAGAGCTTATCCGACCATGTGGACAAGAGCAACGGCCATCTCTCGCCTTCTTCCGCGTCCTCCGAGAACGGCGACGCACAACCCATATCCCCATCAGACCTGCCACTCGTTCGCATACACTCCGAATGCTACACCGGCGAGACAGTCTGGTCAGCGCGATGCGACTGCGGTGAGCAACTAGACGAAGCCGCTCGTCTCATGGCCGACCCCATCCTCTCTCCATCCGGCGGTGCTATTATCTACCTTCGGCAGGAGGGGCGCGGTATTGGGCTCGGCGAGAAGCTGAAGGCATACAATTTGCAGGATTTGGGCAACGATACATACGAAGCGAACATTTTACTGCGACATCCCGCGGATGCGCGAAGTTACGGGCTTGCGACGGCCATGCTGATGGATCTGGGACTCGGCGGTGACCGAGGGATTAGACTTTTAACAAATAACCCAGACAAGGTGCATGCGGTGGAAGGCCCAGGGCGCGAAGTTGTGGTAAGGGAAAGAGTGGCCATGGTGCCAATTGCATGGAAGACCGGCGGGCAGAAGGGCATCAAGAGCGAAGAGGTGGAGAAGTACTTGAGTACGAAGGTGAGTTGTTCCGGACGAGACCGCCTACTACAAACAAGCAAAATGCTAACAGCGAGCAGATTGAGAAGTTCAAGCATATGTTGGATCAAAAGTAACTGCATATACCCAGTCATTGCACCTATATACTCAAAGCATTCGTGTACATAGCACGCGTAGCCGGCATGAGCATAAGATACCGGTTCTCCATTTACCAAACATGTGATTCAGCGCTGGTTTCCTCCAAGAAATATTAATTGCAACTCAGTAAGAGAGGAGGTGTGTAGGCCGCGACTGCCCTGTTGCTGTGTATGCGGCCTGCAGTACTCTCCGCTTTGTCTAGGCTCGCGCGCGAACATTCTTCCAACCACGCGTCGAATTGCCTCCTCCAGATCTGTCATCTCCTTCATTCACGCGACACGACAATCACCCATGGTGAGACCAAACCGATGGAGGATGTTGAGTGTGTTGATTGACGCCTCGCAGATGTGCTGGCAGCAGTCCTTTCATCGAAACACCCAAAAACATGGCTGCACATGATCTTGATTCGTTCTGACCTCTCGCAGCATAGGGCGAGTAATGGAGCTTAGCCACCTACCGGGAGGTTGGTGTTATATTGAGTCGACGTCATCGAACATATCGACAGGGCACTGCGGTGTAAGGCGAACCATGCAGCTGTGAGGCACAGAAACATACGCCCGGCCTTGGCAACTTGGCACGGCGCATATACCTTCACGATATGGTCTTGCGAAATGCTGGCGAACCTCGTATCATTCTCTGTGATTGACCAGAAATCATTCTTTAGCCATGACGACTACGCATCCGTCGGAAGGCGAGCAGTTTTTGAGGCACTCCAATGAACAGCAAAGGGACAATGTCAATCCATCCGAGAACCAGACACATGCGGACTCCCGTTCATCTTCGACACCGGAGCAGAATGATGCCTTGGTCAAACCACCCACCACTGGACTCCAGGCCCTCTTCCGGCCCGAGAGGGGGCTATACTCGTTTGCCCTTTTCATGACCAGCGTATACGCAACGGTCATGTCCGGACTATTTCTGGTAGTGGCTGCTGTTCGGCCCCGGTATGGCTTCACGATATCCAGCGAAGGGCAATTTACTCCCTCCTCCGCCGCATTACTCACAGCGTTCATTGCCAAAACGATTGAAATTTCATTCGTAATGGTATTTCTTGTGTTCTTGGGGCAGACCATCTCTCGGCGCGCCCTCCGCCAAGAGGGGATCAGTTTGTCAGTGTTAGGAATGAGATCCTGGATTCTGTAAGGCTGCCCTTCATCAATTATGACGACTCGGATTAACATAACAACAGTCAGCCAGGAACACTCCTGACCCAGTGGCGCGGCGTTCGAGTCGCTGGCCTCAGTGTTCTTGGTGTCTTGTCAGTGGTAGCGACATTACTTACACTCTTGTACACTACGGCTGCAGGTACACTTGGTCAGTTCTGCACAATGTTGCTTGAAGTAATCACAAACTGAAGCTGCGCCAGTTCAGCCGCAGTTAAGGCTAGCCCCAGATGAGAATCGTGTTTTCAAAGAAAGGGCCGTGACGGACTTCCACAACATCACGTCGGCATGGGCACACTGTCTTGATGACGAGTTATCTGCGGTTACGAGTACGACACCCGATGCGCCTGCTTGTGCGCAAAGGAGGTGGGCTTCAGCCTGCGGTTCCAATTTTCACCAGTACCTAAATACGTGGAACATGGGCAGTTTCATGGGAGACCTCCCTCGTGGTGTGGCATATGCTACCGAGCTCGGGAAACGTCGGGAGATCATCGCCGCGCTGGATGGCGATAATACAGCTGTCACGACAGCCCTGATAGAGCCACAAGATATGCGTGCTGAATCTCAGAAGTTTGGTCGCCCAGGTAATTTTTCTGAATATCGAAAACGACCTGGTCACTGACAAAGATTCACAGTTAATAACGTCACCTTAGCCATACCACACAGATGGGTGCCTAAGGCGGCCACAGTCACTTCGAATCGTCTGCTCCGGCCCAAGGTCAGTTCCATGACGATCGAAGCTACATTCTGTGCTGACACATTCTAGTTTCTGTTCAACGCTGGCTCATTCAGCCTTGATGCGTATGTAGCCCACCCGGCTTTGAATGCTCTGTGCGTCGGTGCCAATCGTTCCGAGCTAGCCCCCATAGTCTATGAGACTTGGCCTGGTGCAAACCTCCCGAACACTAGCTCGGATGCCCGCGACTTTTGGCCGACCATGGCCTACAGCGGAAGCAATAGTAACATGCAGGCGAACAACGACACTGCTCTAGATACTTTGTTTGGCTGGCGCAACGTTGAGCGTGATGAGGATCAGACGTCAGCACGGCCAGGTTAATAAATCACAGCTCGATAATATCATAAAGCTTTACTGACCCATGCCACAGTCTTCTTCAAATTTCCACTTCCTGGGAATACGGTACGTGCTCGAGCTCAATTCCCACGTCAAACACTCACTAGTCAGATCGCAAATCACACCACGAGCGTAGCGGGCCGAACTGAAGTTTATGTACTTGGTAGTCGTCCTTTAGAGAAGAGGACTGAGTCTGATAATCAGACTGAGAGCTATGTATTGTGTTCCCTGAGAATGGGCATGACAAACACATGCATTACGCGATACAGCGAATCGACCAGCGGCAGGCGCCTCGATGCTGTTTGCAATTCTACTGAGAAGACAAGGTTTGGCGAGCCTCCAGCATTTCTGCCCAAACCGGCTTGGCGAAGTATTGCCATGGACTTTATCAATGCCATGGACCTCAATTCAGGCGTGTCCGACAGCCACTCGTCATATTCTCGGGTTTTCACGCAACTGCCACTGCGCGAATTCGACTTACCTGGAGCGACGCCTTCTCCCGCCGAGGCGTTGCTGTCGCTCTCGATATGTACCGTGCTAGAGCTTACTAGCTACTTCTCATACAGTCTGAAATGGGTATGTCCTCGTATCATTGACCGGGACTACGGCGCTGAACAATGTTAGGATGGTGATGCCCCTTGGGACAGTCCTAATGTAAAGCAGTTCTTCAACGTCACCTTGCGTGTCACGCAATACATGTCTGGCGGTGAAACGAATGCACAACGAGTGAGTTCGCTTTGAACAGCGTCCAGTGCGTATAAGCTTACCTTGTTTAGGCATTCCTCGCCGTTCTTGGTCTCGTTTTCACAATCAATTTGTTCATCCTCGTCTATCTCGGGGTCTTCCTCAGGATCCGTCTGATCACAGATTTGTGCGAACCGCTGGCATTATTCATCGTAGGACATCATTCACCACCTGGGAACCTCTTCCGGAGCTCGTACAGTGAAGGAGTGCGAAATGACGACCTCGCGGTCCCTTGGGTGGTGAAGACTGTGGATGATGAGTTAGTTGTTGTGGGCAAGGATAAAGCTGATGAGGTGGAACTTGATCAGGAGATGAGCTCAAGAATGAGACTGAAGTCCTGGAAGACTTTTGGGCGATCGTCGACAAAGTGACTGGTGTGCGATATGCAGGCTGCATCCTTCGAGGCTGTGGAAAACTTGCACAGCCGCAACGCTCAGCCACTTGTGGGATTTCAGCTGCAATGTCACTACGACCCACCTCACCCCAGCGCCTCGGACACTTTACTTTGCGATTCTTTCTTCTCAGGATAATCAAAGCCAGAAATGGCTTCTTCCGTCTCCGTCGCAAAATCTCCAGCACCGTCAAGTGACCCGTCTGGCATCGACAATGTCAGCGGCTTTTATGGACCCGGCGCATGGGCTGCCTGGCTTCTCACACTTCTGACTTCCTGGATTGTTCTCCTCGTCGAGAGTCACACGCATAACTGGTATTTCATCACGTACTTGCTTTACATCAATTGGGCGGCCATCGATATGCTAGGCCAGATGCGCAGGTTCCAGGACGCTCAATCCCCAACAGAACAGCTTCAAATGTTCGGGCCTCTCTCTGCATGTCTTGCAGTCGTCTCGTGGGGTGTCTTGCATGCGACATCGCAGATAGCGTACACGGTCTTCAGACCTAGTACGGCATTTCGCATCCGGGGGAGAACCCCGATGTGGAGTTCGTATAACGTGCGCACGGCCTTGCTATTGTCCATGGGGACGATCTTGCCCTTCCTTGCTGGATGCATCGCCTTCATCACCCTTCACAACTTTTATTCCTCTGATCTCGCAGCATCCACAATAACGACTCAGGAACTCACCGGCCGCCAACATCAAATACCCGCGTTATACTGGCACAGCATTCCCATAACAGCCCTCCCAGGCCAAACTATCACCGACGCAGTCTTACTAACGGAGGTGTTTGGTACAAGTGTGATTGCAGCCACCGGGCTCATGTTTGGATGGATTGATTTCTCAACCTCGAAATCCTCCAATGTTCTTCGTCGATTGCAAACCTTTGCAACGAGACTTTACGCCATCGCCATCATCGCGCCAACTACCGGTTTATCGGTGTCTCACGTTCTCTCGTTCTTCATGCCTGGCAAACATCCAGAGAATATCAGGTCCATCTTCATGCCATGGGCGCCACAACCACTCTCAGATCTTGACCAAGCGTTTGGACTCTTCATCGGCCTTGCCTTGGCGGCGTACGAGATTGCGCCCTTCTTCAAAAAGGTCCATCAGGCTGGGTATCGTACGACATACAAACTCACACGAGCTGCCATCGGTGCTGTCAGTAACGCTGCTCAACCTCCCACACATGGACGATGGATACTTGAACATGGCACCTATTCTTTGAGACCAGACGTAGAAGCGCAAGGTGATCGCCTGATTGTGAATCGGCAAGACTTATCGCCTGATACCGACGACCAGATCGATTTGTTGCGAAGACAAATGATAAGGCCATCACCTGACCAGGATCGCGCAGTATTTCGTATAGATCTGCCAGACTGTGAGAGCGAGGCAGAGTAGGCGTTACGACATGCTTTCCTAGCCGGATCCAGCTAAAGCTGGCTTGCGCCACGATTTGGGGAAAACCCTACGGCATCATGTTGGTCTCTATGCAAAGCCACATTGATCCATGCACCATGATCTCACTCGCTCAAGTACATGGAAGCGTGAATTGATGATTCAACAAGCATTTTTCGAATCGAGTTGTCTATAACATGTGTCGCGGAGAATGGCAACTACACGCAACGTAAGCGACGTTGAGCATTTATCAGAAGACTTCAATATTCCATCTCCCTGCATCATTATTCTTCTTGAATGATGTCGTGAAGGACATGACAATACCACTTCTTTTCGACTTGAATAATAAAATTCTACAACATTTCTCTTTTGAGTTGTTGGCGCGTTTATACTTCGAGAGTAATAAGGTTGTTTAATTAGGTATGCCTTTGTTCAAAACGGCGTCACATTCTCCATCACTTCACGCCAGCATTTTATAATCCCAAAGGTACGGAGGCCAAGTAGGGAAACGACACAAGACTCACGACATATAGTTGCATAGTTTTCGGCCCAGTAACAAATTCTTGCCTAATGAATCGAACAGATGAATGACACTCTATTTCCACAAGTGGTGGCTCCAATTGGTCACCTTATCACCACATCCCTAAAGGAGGAAGATTACGAGCCGCAAGCTCCTTATCCACTGCATCTGTGGCATGCTTCCAAAGGCCCTTCACCTGACGTTCGTCCTTCGCAACAGGATTTGGGACCCCAATATTGCCTCCAGGCAGTATGAACTTTCCTTTATATCTCTCGGAATCTCGTCTGACTTCTTTTGCCGTTACCGCAAACAGCGGTGTCGCAGCACCCTGATCCGGCTTCAGAAAAGCGAGGCGTGCCACGGGTCCCAGCAGAGATGGGATATTCCTTAAAACCGCTTCGGTAGCAGTCTCGCCTGGATGTACAGCCATGGAAAGAATGGGTGTATTTTGCTCATCCAGTCGGCGCTGGAGCTCCTCCGCAAGGATAACGGTTGCGGCTTTTGAGATGGCGAAGCGAATCATGTTGAATGAAAAGAGAAACCTTGCAAGATAACGCCAATGCCAGGGGTAGTACGTGACTGGAGTTGAAAGGCCTGAAGGTGAGTCCAATTCGAACTTGAAGTCCGCGGGTAACATGGAAATTTGGGCCGTTGAGCTGAGGCTAATGATCCTGACGTCGGCACCATCGTACAGCAGTGCATTTTGTAGTAGAGGCAAAAGACGATTTATGAAGACAAAGGGTCCGATGAAGCTAAAACTATCAACAATGCGAATGTTATGTTCTTGATAAGACTCACCCCATCGTCATGTGCGGCTCCCATCCCGGGCCTACAGGATCGATGTCCGGCGGTGTTACTGCAGCATTGTGGACTATGTATATGTAAGCAGTGGTGGTGCAGCAATTGGCATTGCCCCATATCAAGATTGCAAACATACTCAAGATGTCTACCTTCTTTTCCCTCCGTCCCAACTCACTGGCAACGTCCGTAATGCTCTGAAGATCCGTGAAGTCCAGCACCAGGGAATTGATATCTTCTTGTTTTATTTCTGGATTGGTTACTCGAATTTGCTGTTGGGTTTTCTGAGCTTTTGCTTCGGAGCGTGTTGTAAAGTAAACCTTGGCCCCTCGTAGGGCAAGAAGCCTGACTATGGCTTCACCAATCCCGCTACTATGAGTTGTGTTGTGTCAGTGCCTGTTCATACATGTAGGAGCAGACCTTTTCTCAAACATACTTCCCACCCGTCACGACTGCAACTTTGCCGTCGAGGGCGGGCATATCCTGGAGTGGATCCCAATGTTTCGACATGATGATTTAATCAGATATGGTGATAATCCCGGGAGATTGGCTCGAAAAGTAACAAGATTGCATGCAGGCTCTTGTTCAGTATAAGATTTGAAGGGCGAGGGCGACTGCCGTAACACAAACGCAACGAGATCTTGCACGCGACTGGAGTCTAGGATCCGTATTCTGGATGATCAGCAACGGAAGGCACCATAATATGAGAAAATGGGGAGATCAAGAATAAACGGCCATCTGTTTATGGGTGTGGTACATCCCGCGGAGGTGTGGCGGAGTTGCGACTTGACTAGCGGAGTTTGGACGGATGAAGCGACAGCATACGTGGTGCGATGGTGCAACCTGGAACGGGGGTCTAAGAGGCTCTCGGGCGCGAACACTCAGGAGATATCTTTGAAGCGGCAAACAATATCTCATAGTAACACTAATAATCTCATAATGTCATGGGGTTATCCCGGCCGCGCATCTCGACACACAACCAAGTCAACAGTTGAAGACAAAGTGGTGAATTTCGATTTTGGCTTCCAAGACTTGAAGCATAATTCGTTCCGCTGACGCCTTAAATCAGACAATCACTTGCATCCGACCCTGCCCGTCCGCGGTTCGTCAGATTGCGTGGATTCACAGAAGGCGACAGCTCACTTGATCTGACGGTTGAACATCGAATAAGGAGGCAGGAGGCAGGAGGCACATGTTAGGTGATGGTTTCTTTTGAATGGAATTAGCTGACTATGACTATATCTTGCAGTATAATGCGGAGTTTCCGGCGACAGTAGTCAAATGCTTAGAACAGGGTCCGCAAGAGGATGATCACCAAATGCATGCTAAGAGAGATTGAAATTTGGAAGAGAACATCATAGCGCATCATGTTTCCAGAAGCATTGCAAGGTTCAGGTATTGCATGTCATGATCACATAGGGGTGGTAATTGGTTACAAACCGCCTAGCGGAGTTTCTTAACTTAACTCTACGCTAGCGGACTTTCTGACCTAACCCACGCCGCAAAACCTCTATCGGACGAACAACGCCTCCTCTTACTCGCCCTCCCAAATCCGTGCCTTTATGGAAACAAATCTACTGGGCGACACCAATAGCATACGTACCTTTCTGGGCACCGCCGATACACCAGAAACGGCGTGTATGACCGTTAAAGTCATCCTCGAAGTCTCAGCAAACGCTCGCAGTATTAATACCTCAAATTCATTGACACCAATTGTTTCTACCCTGCAGCCAAGGTAGACACCAACCTTCGAAGAATTGGTCATATGCTGGTGACATTTCCTTGACCACCACCTGGTCTCGAGAAGGCTCCAAATCCGATCACGTCCATCGCACATCGCAACTATCTCTTCGTCTTTGTCTTGCGATAGAGGACCATGACCATAAACATCTCTTGTTTCTGACTAGACGTCGCGATGCGCTATGGCCAGATGCAACGTTCTCGCTCACCACGGGCTTTCCTCGAGAACGATGCGGCTGTGACGGGTGCCAGCTGCGAGGCAATAGAATAATGACAGTAGCATCCTTTCGATAGTACACTCAGCTACAAAGTGCACAGCCTAATCAAATCAGCTCTTCATCAAGTACTCACCACTGGCGAGTAACTCGACGAAGATAGAATGTCCTGCTGTCTAACTTCCAGGCCGCCGGCGGGACCACATCGACGTGCAGGGTGCAATACTCGACTACAGCAGGCCATTCTCAAATACTACCGAAAGCACTCCATAAGGTCACAACTTAATGTGGCTAACTTTCGCTCGGGTGGTGTTTGAAAAGAAGAGGTCGCCGATTGAAGGGCGTTCCTGATGGCTCGCCAAGGCCGGGCACGTGCGCGTGACTCAGCATCGACCTACTTGGCTGAATCCCAGGACCACGCATCGCTGTCAGGAACGGATGAGGAGTAAGTGTACGGAAATTTGTTGGTCTGTTCTTTGTCTATGCCCATGTTGAAATAAGGAAATGGGTATCATCGTTGAGTGACCTCCATAACGCCAAATGATAATGCAGCCGGCCGCGTTGTTGAAGCGAGCCTAGACATTACGCCTCTGTCCATGTTTTCCCTGAGCTGAATGAGGTCTACACCTTCTTCTCAGCCCCATATCCGCCCTTGCCATCCAAGTTCTCATATGTCTTTCCTTCGCCTTTGCCATTCCTAGGCCCTCTTTCATCGAGATCTTCTTGCAGCCACTTCAGCACCAGCTCTCCAAGTTGACTGTTGCCTGTGTATAGTCTTTCTGACTGCTCCGCCCTGACATCCATCTCTTCGACACTGCCCCACTTCTTGACCTTGCCTAGGCTCATATGTACCAGATGTGTTGGCCATGTCGCGAGGTTGTCCAAGATGTGTGTTGCGTATACGATCGTGCAAGGCCGCGTCTCAGTCTCCCTCTTCAGGAAGTTGAGGAAGTTGCTACGGGACAAAAGATCCAGATCTACGGTGATCTCGTCCAGCAGCAGAATGGTCCACGGACGCAAAAGACCCATCGCAAGTTGCACTCGCCTTCGCTCGCCGTCTGAGACTGCGTGCATGCGCCAGCTCAGGTCTATGTCCAATATGCGCACCAAGTTGTCGCGTCGTTCGGTGTAGTAGTCGCCGCCAACAGAGGCAAGAAGCGTAGGAACATCGATGTCGGTACGCACGATGGGGTTGAGCACCCATTCCAATCCGAGGTACGTCACGCCCTCCAGTCCCATTTTGAACGGGTCGACTCCAGCAATGGAGACGGATCCCGCAGGGGCCATACGTTTGCCGGAGAGCAGACGCAGGAGCGTGGTCTTTCCAGCGCCATTGGCTGCAACATTAGCAAGGATTCGAAATAATACTTTGGCAAAACACACCTCCAATGAGTAGCGTTCGGCTCCCAGGTGGCAGGTCCAGGAAAACTTCTTTCAGTCCGCTAGAGCCATCGGGAAATTTGTAGCTAAGATTCTTGACGTCAATGGACGGGGCGACCTCTTTGTTCACTGCTTGCGCTGTCATGGTGCTGTCCAGAAGATCGTGGGGGCTCATTGTCGGCCCAAGAGTGGTAGACTACATATTTATACGACGCGATGTGGAGTCACTCTGGTGGGCTGAGGCTGGAAATGTGTGACGGCATCATCCAAACTAGGCCTAGACAGGAAGGCGTCATTGCGCAAGCCGGCACTTTCATCGTGAACATTTGAGTCGCTAGCAACAACGTCTACCACAAAGCCGCCGCATTAGCTGCGACTTTGCACCGTCGCATGTCTTTTTGCGAAAGGGCCTGCTCTTATTGGGCAACATATGTCCCTATGTCACGCGGTGGAGCGAGCATGTCGCGCTCTGACAAACATCCATCTCACATCGAATCCATCGCAATGTGTACATGTAGGTGAGGCACTAACCAGTAGCCCGCATATTGCGATGATCCTTTTGACATTCTTAATGTCAACGTCTGATGGCATGCTGCTGTGGCCCAAATTACATGCGCACGATGCGCAGCCACACTGCGATCACATGGCCAAGGGACCGGTCACTTCAGCCTTCTTTAGAAACCTCTCCGGCTTAAGAAAGCTTTAGGCTCTTCAAACCCTCCCCAGATCATGCAGTGCCACTCATATCCCGTGCAAACGAGTCAATTTTCTTGCAAAGTCTCGACAAGCCCACATGTTTCCACTTCAGCCTTCCTCGATCAGCCTTGTTCAACGACCCAGGCAAGTTTAGGCCCCCAGCTTTCGAGACAGGCCGGTCTGGCGCCTTCCTTCCAAAATCACCCTCTCGATCGTACCAAACCATCGATCCGACTCCTGAGCATCTTGCCAGACCTGGCAACTGGGGGTTTGATTCAATGCAAGCTGTGGCATGATGAGGTGACTGCTCAGTGTGACTGTCTCTCCTACGTTTGGGGATCAGACAATCACGAAGCGATTTCTCAGAATCAGAAGCATATTCTAGTCAACGGGGCCAAGTTTCGGGTGCGGCACAACCTCTATGGATTTATGATGGTAGCGCGGACGAAATATGCCGCACCGCAGCACACATTCTGGATAGATGCCATTTGCATTGATCAAAATTCAGTTGCTGAGAGAAACCATCAAGTCGCTCAGATGGGCTCGATCTATTCAAATGCCCGAGAGGTGATAGCCTGGCTTGGGTATAGCCCACGCATCGAACGTGCACTCAAATACTGTCTCTATTTTGCAAGACGCAACCCCCAAAGTCAGCTAGAAGCGTGGGAGATCTGGAACGATAGGTTTTCGCTCATGGAAGAATGGACAGAGCTACAGGAGCATGCGTACTGGAGACGAGCTTGGATTACACAGGAGATCGTGTCCGCTCGCAGATTCAAGCTTCTGATCAATCACTTCGAGGTAGAGCCAGTGCGGTTTTCGGCGATCGGGATTCTCCTCCCCAATATCACCCTGGGCAAGCTCTTCAACACCTACTTGGAAGTCCTTTGTGGGAAGAGAAGTATAACAAACCTGAGCCTTCTAGACCTTCTCAATGAGGTGCCGGGGAGAGAGAGCCAGATTCCGCGCGACCGCATATACTCACTGCTTTCGATAGCTTCTGATGCGGCCACTATCCCAATTGACTACGCAAGCTCGGACAGCTCACTATTTCTGAGCCTGCTCAGCATACACAGAAAGAATATCTGCTTCTGCTTATGGATTTATCTTGCAACTACGATGGAACTTCAAAAGCTGTCTGGTGTACAAGTCGAACTACGCGTCGAATCGCACAAGCTTGTGTTCAAAGCTCTTGCAAGGCCTATCGCCATTGTCCACTCAACTTACCATTGGCATCAGTGTTCTATCTGCAGAGAAAACTTCTACGGACGCTCGAATGACGACGTCGTTGTATGCTTACGCGAGCTTTGCACTCACGCATCTGGACACTTGCTACTACGACAGTACATGACTAAGGGTGGCATTGGGTACACCATCTCATTGTACGCCCCTGGCCTAGACAGGTTTAGCGACCCAGATCAGACCATAGGCAGGTTCCGCGCGCTAGACCACACTCACATACATGTTGCGCAGATCACCGAGGAAGTCGAAGTACCATCAAACCAGAACAACAACGACAATGACAATGACAACCGAAAACCAAATGCTGCGTTGGCTACATTAGAAGTATCATTAACCCCTGCGGGAATGAGACTTCTTCAATCATCTACCGATCCTAGGCACCCAGCGGCTTTGTGTACAGCGTTGCGACAAGGGCGTGGACGTCTGACGCTGCAGCTCAACGATGCGCCCTCATAGCGACAGTGTGCTAGGTTGGAAAGACTATACGCATTTAGCTTTCGCTATTTGGCTAGGTGATATTCTCTACATCAAGTTAACATAAACCGACTATATCGGTGTGTAGTATTCGACTGAACCAAGCCAAGACTTACTATTGATCCCTGCTGTATGCTGCACCAATTTGCAAGGATCTGGAATACGAGCTGTATACGGGCGTTAACTATTCAGTACGCGATATTTTGCTTGGTACACATCTCTAGATTCGGGTTGGCGTGGCGCATCTTCGAATGCCACATACATGCTTCTTGCTTGGCATATGATTGCAGTTGATGTCGGATGTCGTGCAGACTAGGTCAAGCATTCATCACGTGCATGGAGGAAGATGTGTAAGGAAAGAATGCTATGGCCATAGATAAGATATAAGTCGAAGTGAATGTCGTCCATCGTTCATCATCCTGCACCCAACCTCAATCAATCTGGGGATACCAGATCCTGACCCAGTCCTCACCGCCCGCCCTTCAAGTGGCTTTCCAAACCACATTTTGTGCCGGCAAGTACCATTTTGTGCCGGCTGATGACAATGTTTAGTTGCCAATCTTGCTGATCAAGAAAGCAGGGGCCTCGTTCCTGGCTTCATCACCGTAGCTCAGATGCGGCGCAACAACGATAAGAGTGCCCTCGCACACTAGATCTCCGACAGCGCAGAAGACCCTGAGGCGGTCTTGAGGGTAGCCGGGGATGCCGCCACGGTTTTGCTGGTTCTTGGTGTAGCCAAAGAGAACAGTGCCAACGATCTGGTTGCGGACAGTGGTGCTGGCATCGCTGATGGCAGCTGCGGCGAGAGCAGCACCTTGGCTAGAGAGCATATTAGTGCTGTTTTGAGAGATAAAGTTGCGGAAAAACGTACGAGTAACCACCAGCTACAACCTTGGAGTTCGGGCACTTGGAATTGGCGAGGTTGAGGAGACGAACACCCTCACGAATGGCAGCGGCGGAAGAGCCACGAGGAAGGGCATTGTCACCGAGGGCTGCGTCGTATGGGCCACCAACGCCTTGGACCCAGACACTGCTGGCGCCATATCTCCTCTCGAGAGCGTCGCCAAGGGGAGCTCCAAGAGTACCCTGCAAGTCAATCAGCATGTTGCTCTACATATTCGAAGGACATGGTTGCGGATGAGTAGCGAGGCTAGATCAAGCTTACCAAGTTTCCAGTCTCAGTGCTTCCTCGAGCGAAGATCAAAATTGCCTTGGGGCAGTTGCTAGCACTTCCAGTTTCGAGCTCATTCTTCGACGATCCAAGCTGACGAGCTTCGATATCGCCAGTCATTTGCATCTCCGGGACCGCAATTGGAGAAGCGGTGGCCAGTGCGGCGAGGAGGGAAATGGTGAAGTACTTCATGTTGACGATTTTGGTGTCTTTGCGATGACTGTGTCGATGACGTTGATGGTGAGCGAAAGGCGATGGGCGAAGACGAAGCAGTGAGTGTGCAGAACAGATGAAGGCTACTGATGCTGAGATCCGTGGATGCCAGATTTCATGGTGAAGATTCGAAGGATACTTATACCTCTGCCTAGTGTACGTACCTTCCGCCTAGTACGGTTCCGAGCCTTGCAGTCCACCAATACTTTTGCTTTGTTCTAAGGACGACACCACCGTAGTGTACCCGCTCGGTCAATTCAAAGCACTCGCGTAGCTACACATCCTGCTTCGGCCCGTCACCGTCGACTTTCTACCAGGAACGCACAGGCGTGATCCCGGGTGTGGCGTACAAGTGCGGTCTATGCACGGCCGTTTCGAATCACCGCATAGGAGATCTCAACCCGCTAGTTGCCTGAGATCGGCACATTTGACTGGCACGATTTCGTGTGAACGCCTTTGACATGGGGATACATGGCTTGGCACATAAGTCTCTTCGGCGACTTGGTGAATGAAGGACCACTCCGCTGCAGACAGGTAAGGATGGAACCGTGCAGTGATCGCTCCACCTTCAAGTCTGATTCTCTTGTTCCTCGGTAGCATTAAGGAGCAGCCCTTGCTTATTGGCCACTCGGTCTTCTTCAATCTATATTCTGGATCGAGCCGCAAAGCCAGATCTTAGGTCCTGACGATGTAGCCTCGGTCCAGAGTGCAGATTGTATTCTTTTTCGAAAGCAAAAGCGGTTGTACACCGTCTAGACACTGCCACTTAGATGCGATCAGCCTCAAAGTGCCACAGTGTACCTGTAGTGGATCTCGTTGTTGCGCCCGTTCCTGACTATGACAGAGCGATAGCCATATACTGAAGGTAGCGACCGTACAGTGGCACATTGCCGGGGTTCCATAGACACACTACGCCATTGTGGGCTGTAAGGCAGCGCGGCTATGTGCAGAGCCGTGCATGCTCGTGTGGCGTAATGTGGGGTGCAGCCGAAACACGTCCACTCGATTTCTGGACTGACAGTGGAGACAATGCACTAATTCGAGCGCATGATGTCTCTCGAGTGCTCCCTGGTCGTGCACATCCTCGGTATGTCTTTTGAGCTCTGTATACCTATTGGCTCCTTGTCGGAGCTCATGCGGCCGTGGATGGTCTTGGCCGGTACTGCTGCACCCTAAGTATGGAGATCTCGAGCTTAGTGCTCGAGCTTACCGGGCTCTGATTCTTTAGTCTGGTACTAGAATCGGGGATGCCCCCTGAATGGTAAGTATTTGCTGTGAACGTCCTTTCCGGTCTTTTACCCCGCATTTCGTCTTTTCGCGCCGGGAAATGCGATAAGCAAATTTGACCGTAGCGTGAGAGTTCAGTTCCCGTACCTACGCCACGTTGTGGTGAAAGTTTCGACCAAATGGTCGAACCATTGGACGTCGGCTAGGCCTCGGTACATGATTTTGGACTCGTTCGGCATCAGTCAAGGGTGCCATGCAAGCCACGCTAGAAAGAGCGCTAAAGTCTAGTGGCCGTTTAGACCGTACCACCAAAACACGTCCATGTGGCTGATCATCAACAGGCCGCATCGCACTTTCACCATCAGGAACGATAGCCGCCCTTATCGAGCTGTTTCGCATTGTTCAAGATGCCAGCTCACATCGCGCAAGACCACCGCTAGCTCGGCTGACAAGCATCGACACGTCCAACATGGTGTCTGAGACCCTGCGACGATGCCCTGAGTTGGCCTTGGAGTAGTCCTGCGCAAGGTCAGCAGATCGCGCCTGGGCGGCGCCCACGGGCAAAACCCCGCGCATTGTCTTACAGCTGCTCTGGTCCTCAACATTCAGAATCAAATTCATGGCTTTTGTGGATAGTGAGGTCCAGTACTCTATCAGTGCTGGTTTGAGGCTCAGGACGTCAACGACGGCTATCAAGAACGGATAGGCTCGGGCGTGTCACTGTGCTTCAAGCAGATAGCTTCGTCAACCTTGTCTCGACTTTATCATGTAGCATCATTTGCAGGCAGGTGATATCGCCATCACTGTCTCGAAAGATTGGTTGTGGGTCACATCTTCCACTCCAATCTTTGGTTCACACACGTACTGCGACACTACCTCGGCATCTACAAGCTTCGAAGATTCAAGGTGTGGTCGCAAAAAGATCCCGCCTATGGCCAAGCTGCGGGAGCTGCGGAAGTTAGGCGGTGCGTACGCTCAATCTAAGCACGGTTATTTGTAAGCCAACTGTGGCCACGCGGAATGCGTCATTCGAACTGTTCAAGGAGCAGATGCAGTCCATTGGTATCCTGATGGACCAGACTTGCTTCGCTTCCCCGCAAAATGCACCCCAGATTCTCAATCGAGGTGGGCTGCCGGCGCTAGACTTAACATCCGTACTATAGCGACGAGTGGACGGACTTATGCCTTCGTCTCATCTGCACCTACTGGAGAAACCCTGTGCGAACCGCGGGGAAAGGTAATGGAGTGAGCAAGGCGCAAACTACCTCGGCTTGGGCATCTAAGTCTTCAGAGGCTGCGCCACTGGGGTAGCGTTCGAATTCGGCATGTACACTTTACGTCATCCTAGCAAGCGCTGGAGTTTCAGCAGAACGGATCCCCATGGCCTAACGAACTTGCACAGCTCGAGGAGCGTTCGGCATTCTGCTGTGTCAATGATAGTCAATCAAAAGATGTAATTCTAAGAACCGGAACGCTGCATGTTGGATAACATAGCCAAATTTCACTGTACCGTGCCAGGAAAGGGTCCGAAAAAGACGGAGCACACTCTGTTGGCAATCAGTGACACCTCCAAAGTGGTTTAGAGATTTCATGAAAGTTAACGAGACCTCGTAAGCATGTTCACATGAACGAGTAGCATTCATGAGCAGGGACTTCCAGGCTTATAAAGTGCTCAACACTCCACAGGAAGAAGTTTATAGAAGAGGGAGTGGCCATTAATTGGTTGTATTCAGTCTCAACACAATGTGGATTTGCTATAAATCAAACTCGAAAGTGGGTACGAAGCCTACATGCAGGTAACGCATGTCAAAGAAGTAACCATTGTTCATATGAAAGCCGTCGTTCGGGCAGTTTGTAATCCAGAGACGCATCAAAGTCAAACTGTGCCTAGACACCATACTTACTTAGTTCAAGGGAATCCCCGTTGTCCGCATGGCAGACAGTTGTGTAGATATCCTTGTAGTAAATGCTGAACATTTCTAGGAATGAGATTGAAGTGGGGCGCTTGAATCTGAGGCAATTGCCGATTGTGCCGAGAGAGGACCTTCTATCATAGTCTATCGTGCTCCCATCGGAAGTGTAGCTGTAAAAGTGCGAACATAGAGTTTTTGGTGGCCTGTAACTGTTCATCTTGCTGCATAGACTAAACACGATCCATTTACTTTTTTGCCTTTCTCTTGCTGAGATGACTTGACAGCATCTTCGTCTTCTTCCACCGTCCAGTATACTCTCAGTACCACATCTCATTGGAATTATCTTTGACAATGGCTTCATGTGCGGATTTGAAGCTGCCTTAGACGAGACCCCAGACCGCCGCTACCTCGCCTCCGCCGAATGTTCCCACACGTTCCCATTTCCCGGGCTCTCCAGATCTGGGGACGGAGTCAAGGATGTCATCGTTGATTCGCTGCCAGTGTTCCACCTTGCCGCCGTTGTTGGCTACGAAAAGCTGGAAGCCGCCATGCGCATTTTCGTCGCTGGAATTCCAGAAATCCTCGACCATGACAGGTGTATCTGGTAGATCGTTGCCGAAGCCCTCTCAGCTTGCCATGGGCCGGCAGCAGTATGTCAATGAGCCCTACTTTGTCAGGCAAGAGACAGGCGACATTTCGTCGTAGACATCGAGACCAATACTCGGCTGCACGAATTCTGGCCCAATTTACAACATTGGACCTTTCAGCAACGTGCGGATCCGCTGGAGACCAGATTCCGTCTTTACTGCGAATGTACTGTATATGCAAGGTATTAGTGGACTGTTTCGAATTGCGTGATGATTAGACTTACTTCCGTCAAGCTAACAGCACGAGTCCAGATGACGACAGGAGTGGGAGTTATCCAGCTGCACGAAACCAGGTTGACCGGTCGCGATGCCATATGTGTCCTTGCATTTCCCAATCACTGCGCCGGGGCTGCTCTGAAACCAGTCAAACCATATTTGTGCGAAACCTGACCAGAGTCACTTGTATGCACCCAATCTGCGAATAAGTTCATCTCCCTGTCTCGGTGATCCGACCTCGGCTTTACCACGTTCTAGAACAGGTCGCGATGATTCGATCGCAGCCGACAAGTTAGCACCCTAGCCTCTACCATCTGGGCTCGACTATAGCAAGATTGGTCGCTCGGTTAACTGCGATAGATACCAAGATCGAGATATTACGATCATGCGAGCTTTCCACGCATGGTTGGACATTTCGGCGGTTGCTGAAGGAGAGATCGTAAAGATGCATACGATGATGCATGGCGCCACCAGTGCGAATGCAAGCCAAGTTCTTTCGAAACTTTTGTTCCTGCACGAACCTAAACAGTGGTACCGGATCCATATCATGCACAAAGCTAGATAGCTGAACTTTCATCTGATCTGAGGCGCGAACACGCAAGCCGTAGGTCACGGAAATGAAGCAAGTCTGGATGGTTGTTGCCAACATGTTGGAAGAGTCTGGACGTGCAACATCGATATTACGTTCTTCTGGAGACCCATGCGCAGTGACCAGGTGGCTCATGGGTATGTTTGTGGAATCTCGACAGCGTGCATGAAGAGGGTGGTTCGGATGTGCACGAGACCTTGCCCAGGATGTGTCCACGCTAAGCTCGAAAAAGAACAGCGCGCACTGACTCAGTCTCTTTCTGCTCAGGCTCTGTCTTTGCACACTCACGACACATGCATGCTGCGTATTTTCCGAGCACTCAAAACGCCAGTCAGAATGGGGCGAATGCCTCCGAATCCCTTAATCGCCGTTGTAGGGGCGACAGGGACAGGCAAATCAGAAGTGAGCATTGCGCTACTTATGCACAGCAGCGACGAGATTTGACCACGAGAGGCAGTTAGCGATCGAGATAGCCCGTAGGTTCGATGGTGAAATCATCAATGGCGATGCGATGCAATTGTATCGAGGTCTGCCGGTTATCACGAACAAGGTAACGCATGAAGAAATGAAAGATGTGCCGCATCACCTCCTTGGTTGCATTGGGCTCGAAGAAGAGACCTGGACAGTCGGAAAGTTCGTGAGCAGGGCACTAAACACGGTATGTGAACAAGCCTTCTGCATTCGGTACGGGGATTGATCATTAGGGCAGATCGAGGAAATCAGAGGCCGCGGCAAACTGCCGATTCTAGTTGGTGGGACACATTACTACACTCAATCACTTTTGTTCCTGGATGCATTGTCCGAGGAAGCTGCTTTATCGTCAACTCAGAACAATAGTGTCCTTCCTATTCTCGAAGAGCCCACCAGCGTGATACTGGCCAAGCTTCAGGAAGTGGATCCTGTAATGGCAGAGCGATGGCATCCGAACGAGCGACGAAAGATTCAGCGCTCTCTCGAGATATACTTGAGAACGGGCAGACCTGCATCTCAGATCTATGATGAGCAGCGAGCAAAGCGCGGTCGATCTCCAGACAGCTCGAACGGAGACTCGGATCCAAACACCACTGGCATGCGCTTTCCGACTCTATTATTATGGGTGCACGCTGATAAGGAGATTTTGAATACACGGCTTGACGCGCGAGTCGACAAGATGCTTGCCAGAGGGCTGCTTCAGGAAGTTCAATCACTTGCAGAGTTGCAGAATGAACGAGAATCACATACAGCCTCGATTGTGGATCAGACGCGCGGTATTTGGGTGTCCATTGGCTACAAGGAGTTTTTAGATTATCAACGTGATCTAACGGAGGACATTTCTTCCGTAGACGAGCTTGAACAACTGAAGACAGCGAGCATTGCAAAGACACAGGCAGCCACTAGACAATACGCTGGCCGGCAAATCAAGTGGATCCGAATCAAACTACTCAATGCTCTCATAGAAGCGGGTCAGAAACAGAATATGTTCTTACTCGATGGAACCGACCTTTCTTGCTGGGCAAGCAGAGTGGAAAAATCTGCACTGGAACTGACGAGAACATTTCTGGCGGGAGAAAACCTTCCATCTCCCACCTCCCTTTCTGCAATTGCATCTGAGATGCTTACGCCGAAGCGTAGCTACGATCTCGGGCGGCGTCCTGATCTCTGGCAGAAGCGCACTTGCGCTCACTGCGGCACAATTGCCGTTACGGAAAACGATTGGAATCTGCACGTCAAGAGCCGCGCTCATCGAAGAGCTGTTGGAAATGAGAAGAAGTCAAAAAACAATGACGCGAAGGCAAAAACCCATAAGCCCATCAAAGAAGACATAGCGGATGTCTTCGAGGGTTCCGTGGAGATATTCCAGGACAGCGAGATTACAAAATAATTGGTGCAACCAATGCCTCATCGCGCAATGCGCCGCTTAAAGGTCTCGAATATCACACGACTTCTTCGTGATCGGCCAGTCCTCTTTGTGGATGTAAGCAGGGTTGTGCAGGAATTACCGCATTGGGACCTGAATAGGTGCTCACAATGGAAGCTTGGCATTCACCACACCCCAGCTCCAATATTCCGCGGGGTTGAACTTTCATCTACATAAGCCAACGATCCACTACTGCGAAAACTCATGCAACACCAGTCTTTCCGGGTGCCAAACACAATCGTGCGCAACTCCGTACCTCAACTCGGCTTCTTTAGTCGTATCCCCCCTGCGGTCAAGCAAGTCTACTTGTTGTCTCAGGCAGAATGCCGTGGCATTACGCAAAAATCGATAGCGACAGCGAGGATCACAGTGAGGGCACGCTAGAACAGCAACAAAATCACACCGAGCGCTGCCGGTCGAGGTGGTCAGCGACGTTCGACAGGTTTAGCGTTGGCAGGTGGCCGTTAGTGCTCCTGTTCCTGTCTGCGATCCTAATGTGCGAGATCTCCATACTTCAGAGGCAGCCAAAGTCGCGTCAAATTGGAGGAGAGATCAATGGTCTTGTTCCATGATGTATGTAGCAGCCTGCGTACACTGTCCTGTCGCAAATTATCTTGGTTTGCACTCCGAGCTAAATTACCTATAGTCTCTCAAGAACAAAAGATCTTCCGTGAGGATAGTCGATATGCATCTGACCATAAGACCATGGAGTCGATTAACGCGACCAAGCAACATTGGAAGGACCTCATGCCGCGTAAGTGTTGCAAGTGCTGGGCATTAGGCGTTCTCTTATACTGACACGAATAGGTGGTGACGGTTTCCTGGACATTTCCGACTATAACGCATACACACTCCCACCGCCAATGCATTACGACGTGTCCCCAGGCAAAGAGGTGTATGCCATTGCCGTTTATCACCAGTTGCATTGCCTGATGCACATGTCGGGCTACATGGACAAGCTCGTGATGCAGATACGAAACAAAGACTTCGCCCTCGACGAAGGTGCAATTGGTCATAACGACCACTGCTTCAACTATCTGCGCAACGCGTTGATGTGTTGCGGTGACACGACGCTGGAAGGACAGTCGCAGGCTAAGATGTTCGAACACGTAGCAGGCACGGACGGGACGGGTGCGGTGCATATGTGTCGCAATTATGATGAGATCAGCGCATGGGCGATTGGAAAGAGGCTAATTGTCACCAATGAGCACTTGTGAGGGCAGGAAATTCTACGGTCGCCTTTCACCCATCATGTACAATTCACATCTATCACCCATGGCCTAAGAAGCTTGGATGGCTCACCACTGATTCTTTCAATGACGTCCTTCACATCAATACGGTGTGCTGCAACAGCTCTTCTCTCACCTTTACCATTCATCTGCTGATAAAGGCAACAAGCTTGTTCTACCGATCGTGGTACTAAATCTGGTTGTCCAGCAATCCACTCGAAGCCTCATCACAAATCTGAACTCTACTTACTTAGAATCATGATTTCGACACTCGAGATTCTAGCAGACGAGCTAATTCTCGAGGTCTTGAAGCATCTTCGCTCAAGTCGCGAGGAGAGATACGAGATGCGGTCCGACTCAACGGATATAGAAGGAAGTAGATTTTCATTGCTTTCAACTCCAGTCGATTCGTGCCAATGCTTTACAAGAATTTCACCGGAGAAGCTAGTCCTTGGTATTCATTGGTGTCTTAATGGCACAGACAGGCAAAATTGCCAACCAAAAGCGAACACATCACTGGCACGATGTATCTTATGGAGTTTGAATTTTTGTGGCGTAAAACCGCTCAACTACTTAAATTGAGCGATGACTTTCGCCGTGCGCGCCCATAAGAGAAATACAGATTGTTGAAAAGATGTCACTGCCTGATCTGCCAGTGCCTTTCATCGTGATCTCGGTAGACATACGAAGTCCTCTCGGCTGAGATATATTCTCTCAGATCCTATTTCCCACAAACGTATATCTCTTGTGTTTGTGACAGCTCCATATGCCCTTCATGAAGCAGCTCTAGGTCCATAAGCTCGTTCGTTTGTTGCTCAGTATTCATTGTTATTCGCAAGCCGCCACAATTGCTACGCTTCAGAACCTAGCAGGGCCGAGAAAGCTGCTTGAGACGCTTCTGGAATTATGGTGATTTGGCGTTCCACGCCACAATGCTTGCACGTCTTGCTGTAGATCAATCCAGAAGTGGGGATATCTATAAAATCGTAGACGTCGATTTTATAACAGCGGTTGCATTTGCCGAGTTGCACATATTGTCCATATGGCAACAGTGCACTGCATGAAAGAGCGACTTCTGTACCAAAGACTGGAAACTGCTTCATCAAATCCTTAAATTGAGTGGTCGCGGTGAAGGTCCAATGGTCTTTCATGACGAAAGCAGTCACGAGTCTACCCAAGGGCGTATCTACATGGCGTACAATGTTGAAACATGCCTCAATTGTGGTCGCCAAGACTTTGAAGTCACTCTTTGTTTGGTGCTGCAGAACTGTCTGCAAATCGTCGCAAATTGGATGGTACAATATAGTGATTGCATATTTGTCTGCAATGCTGTAGAGTTCGATCGGAAATCGCACGCGGGTTGTATTGTCTTGATTCGCCAGCTTCGTGATCGTCTCCGTATCGTAATGCTCTGTGTAGATGAATTTGAGAGCGAGTTCGAACAGCTCGGGATCGTCGTCGTGCAATTCCATAGTGCTCTCGGTCGCTTCCTGTTGACTGTCAGATCCAAGTACTACCTCTTTGATACGAGTGGCAAACCCACCTTGAAATTACCGGTGAAAGCCTTCAAGAAGTATTCCGACTCCTTGCAGAGAATCGCTTTGTGCGCATAGTATTCGCGAACTTTGCCCTTGTAGATCTGCTTGATTATGACATCAGAGAGAGTCGCATTGTTGAGAAGACTGTGACATGGTTTCGTTAGCACGCTTCAAGTCGAGGACGCTTAAGCAGAGTCTGGTCAAATTCACCTCGCAGACGATGGCTTGAAATTTGTCGCCATGTTGGCGGATGGTGCGATAGGCTCACAGCACTTATTGGTGCGGTTGGTTGCGGGGATGAGGAAGGTCATGCAAGTGTTCGGTTGAAAGATGATTGTCACTGCTTAATCTCGCTTAATTTAACGTCCACGACGAGGTGAAGGTGAGCAGCAGTGGGACCATGACCCTAATTTCAAAGGCTATCGATCTCACAATTACCTTGCAACAATACTTTCCACGTCGACGAATTGATATAGCAACCTGCTATGTGAGAATTAAAATCAGAAGGCATATGTCTCGCCCACCATGTCTTCACTTATTTTCCACAATCTCTCCGCATCGTACGAGTTTCGCGCCCAAGGACCAACTTTGTCCCATGTCGCAATCTGCCCGTCTATTAGATATTTCCCGTTATCGTTCGCTGTGACATTGATCAATAGCGGCTCCCAATAAAGTGCGAAGTGAGAATAGCCTACCATCAAAGTCGTCTGCAAAGGCAGCGACAATATGCGTCGCCGTGCCCTGATCATGACTCTTGAACTTCAAGCTCTTCATGTGCTCTGGGAAACCAAGAGGACTGCCGACACTACGATAAACCTCCACTATGAAATTGTCAGTGAGCTTGTAATGTCGGGTGTATGTCAATGATGTGGAGAACGTACACATTTTTGGTACATCATCTCCACTTTGCATGTCGATGTGTTTGACCAGGTTGGTCATGATACCGCCGGGATGCAAACTATACGACTCCAGTCCCTTTGGTCCCAAATTCTCCGCCAGGCTCCAAGCATAAAGGTTGTTTGCTGTCTTCGCTTGACCATATGCACGCCACTTATCGTACTCTTGGCCATCTGTGAAGCCTGGGTCTGTGAATCTCACCGGCCCGAGCTGATGACCTTCGCTGCTGACCACCACAACACGAGGCCTGAGGCCTGGACCAAGCATGCTTGGAATGATGGTGTTGCCGAAAACGAAGTGTCCGAGGTGACAAATGCCAAATTGACTTTCGAAGCCATCGACAGTTTTGCTGTAGGGAGAAGCCATGAGGCCAGCATTGAGCACAAGAACATCGATGCGGGCCTTCAACGCGAGGACAGCGGCTGCTGCTTTGCGTACGGATGCGAGAGATCCAAGGTCGACGACAACAGTCTCGATGGGCACGTCTGCGCTCCTCGCGCGGATTGCAGCAGCTGTGATATCCATTGCAGCCTGCGTGCGAGACGCAAGAATGATCAAGGACGGGGAATGGGCAGCAATAGTCTCGACGAAATGTGATCCCAAGCTGTTCGGCGTGACGCCGGTGACAAGAACAGCCTTCCCACGAATATTGGACGAGAAGTCATTTGCGACCTCGGTAGCGGTGGTATCGAATCCGTACGGTGTTGGCATCTTGGAAATATATTGAGGTCGATGGTAGTAGAATTGGTAATGCCAGTGGCTATTCGATTGCTCGTTCTTCGGATCTTGGTGCAGTGTACGAGATTCAATGTGAATCTTATTGTTTTATATATGTACCATGACAAAGCGAGGACTATTTATATTCTTGTGGTTGCTCGCGGCGGCATGCGCAAGGCTGACACCCTGCAGTACCTGAGACTACTGCGGACAAATAATTATATCCAGCGAGGTAGGAGCACAATCAGCGCTAAACTTGTCTTGGACAATCTCAAATAAGAGTCGCGGACTTTAGGCTCGGCCGATAACAACTAGGCCCGTTGCAAGAGTAGGCATCCAATGGGAGAGCTTTCGTGGGCTTACTCATCCACGAATACGGGTTGAGTACCCAGTAGCTCGCCTTAAGAAACTACTACATGCTCATCCTTCAAGGCTGGACGGCTTTTAGAAATTCCTGAAGCCATCCTCCGATGGGCCACAAAGTGTACTGAGGCGCCAATGACGTATTGGTCAGCACGGTCTAAGTTGGGTTACAATAAACCTACGGTGAAGGAACGATGGATGCTAGAATTTAGGAATCGCAGATTATGCTTCTGCTAGTCTCTGCCATGAATACATCGTGCTGTCGTACCCCAAGCTTCGATCAGCATTGACCGTAAGATGAACTGTGTTCTGAAGCATATCAACCGAATCGAACTCTTTCACACATCGCAGAAGTATTCCTTCCTAGCCCTCGCCAATTGAAAGCGAGCTCCATAATACATATTGTGCAGCTTGCATTCGCGAATTCCGAGATGATGCATAGCGATACATTGCGTTGCGATGAGCTCGTCGATGGAGGCAAAATGATACAGAGACTATGTGGACGTCGCTGGTGCGGGCTTGCACTCTCGCTTGTGCGATTTCCACCGCTTCTTCTGGCACTCCGTTGAGCAATACTTCTCTTCCTTGCACCTGGCACACACCATCAGCAGCTTTCCATTGTCTCTGTTCTCTTTACCACAACCCGCACAACCATCCGGGAACTTGTCGAGCGTGTTGGCAAGCTCCCTAATCTCGTCGGTGAACTCCACGCCGTCGTCATCTTTGTAGCCCACACTAGCATTCATCTTGTTTAGTTGTCCCGTCTCGTCTATAGTGAGGAATTTGGCTTGGCAAGCGCGTCCAATCACGTCCTCAAACATTGGTGAAGACCAGGGGTCATGAGGATCAACCTGCGCAGCCAGATGCTGAAATGTGCGCAGAACAAAGTCCCACATGAAGTACACCTTGTTCTTGCTGTTCGCTGGGGTGGAGAAGGTTTGCTCTAGATTTGGCCGCATGGCAGGATGCTCAACTAGTAGCTTTGCCAGTTGTTGATGCGTGACGAACAAATGCCTGTACATTGGATGAGCATCGGGTGCGTGCTGAAAGCGTAGGAAGAAGTCGGTGAAGTCCGTACGAGTAGTCTCTGTCGTTTTTGGAGACAGATATGAGCCGGTTGCTTCTGGGGTGGGAATGACAGCGGGCCATTTCGGGTCAGGCATGTTGGATGGTGTGCTCCTGTTGCGTGTCTGCAGGCGTTGTACATATATCGGCGATCGTGCTGAGGAAGGTCGTGAGATCTACCGCGAAGCTCAGCAGCACACCGTTAGCATTGCGTAAGAAAGTTAGAGTTTAGTAAAAGATGAGATGCAACTTGGAGGGTTGCGACTTAAAGCGTGACCACGCGTTGTTGACCCGCTTTTACCCCACACGCTAGGATCTAAACCGACCTCCAATGCTGCGTACAGCGCCGCGAACCTCCTTCATCGCAACCGCAATGAGTTCAGTCGAGTCAGCGATCAAGTGCACTTTCCTGCGGGCGAAAGCCTGACCCGTCCGAGACGACGTTTCAGCACTGTAGTGCATGCAAGACGGCATATTATTGCTCGACAGATTGCCAACGACGCGACTGGAAAGGTGGCCACAAACAACAATGTAAAGTCAACCTTCTGGCCAAGGAAGCGCAAGCGCTTGCAGCGCAGCACACAGGTGATACAGTGACTGGCATTCGCCTTGCATGCACCAAAGAACCAGGCGGCTTTTGGGAGGTTAATGTTCCAAGCGATCATTCCATCTTCAACAACCCACTCTTAGAAGTTCCCGCTCTTCTGGGTATTCCTCTCGTGATTCACCGGGTCGGCACACAATCGAACAACCGCGTTGATCTTGACTGACCCATCGCTACCTGGCTCAACATCAAATACGCCGACGGTTTCGTGCCAATGGAGTGGCAGTCGCACGTCGGCACTTGCTTGGTCGCACGCAAGGACAAGAAACCGCTGTGCCAGGAACATATGGACGCCTTGCACATGTATATCTCCAGACTGTTGGACATGTTCGGCGATGGTCCGAAGTATGCGCAAAAGGGCATTACAAGAGTGGCATTCGAAAAGTGGTTCGAGGGCTACAAACGAGAGCAGGTGGGGAATGGCCACACCATCTGGGAGAAGGTCGGAAGCGTATTCGATGCATAGTTCACTAGCTTTCGGCTTTTGAATCTGCTCACGATTGACCATGTTCCGCCAGCTTGTTTGCTCTAAATCACCGCCGCATGCCGTCGCCTTTTCCTTTACTATCTCGCCTGTTACGTGCAAATGGGACATCAGTCTGCCTTTACCTTGGTATCTCTGGTCATGAAGCTACCGGCTGTTTGCTCTACTCCCATCTTGCCCTCTTTATATCTCACACGTACCGCTTCAAACTCGACAACAGTACATCTCCACCAGCAAAATGGCCGGAAGCTCTTTTGGCGATCTTTCGTAAGAAGCGCCATACTCTCTCCCGCCAGTCACATCACTCACTGTCAACAGCATGTTCAACAATCCGCTGCTCTCCGACGTCACCATTTTCCAGACCTCTAACCGAATTACCACGAAATACCATGCTCACAAAGTGGTCCTCTGCATGGCCTCGGCGTGGTTCACCAAAGCATTGACCGGAGACTTCAAGGTTGGTAACCTCCAGGACTTCCCGATCTGTAATTGATCATGGCTCAGGAAGCCCAGTCCGGGGAGCTCAGGCTCCAAGACGACGACTCGGTGTATTTCGAGCTTCTTCTCCGCTACATCTACTCCCAAGTATGGAATCATACGGTAGCGTCAACGAAGATGAAATACGGCGCAAACGGACGCACTCGCATCGATGGCTGGACAACCCCGATCGGCGTCTCCGCTCTTGCCGCCAAATACGAAGTCCGAGGACTGGGACAGTGTGCTGCTGAGCAGATGCCCAAGGCTGGGGCGTTTGGCAAGACCGCTCTCGAAGTCGACAACGGGAAGCTCATCATCGAGGAACATTACAATCAGTGTATCGACATTGCTAGTGCCATGGGACTCAAGATTTGCGATGCGCTCATTCGTGGCGATGGCGACTTTGCGAGTAGTACGTGTTGCGACCATCTGGTTCGCAAATACCCCCACTTCGCTGTCGACTTGGTCCTTGCCGCTCGGGACAACCAGGGTAGTTTGGTGAAGCTAAAGCGAAGCTGAAGTGAAGCATGCCAGAATAACACAAGTCGCATTCGCTTCACCAAGGGTTGCCTCGTCCATAGCAAGGCAATATATACATCGCTATCGCATGCGTTGCACCCTAACTTGTGGAGGAAGGATTCTTGGTCTACGGGCTCTTGGTCTACGGGCTCTAAGCTTGAGCTTTGCGAACCCTCGGCCTGACTTATTCAATGCGTTCTCCGCGTCAGGGGCGCTACAATGAAATTTAAATGAAAATATTGAATGACTTGGAGTGTTCCCGCGAATAAAACAGGCACGACTTCATCTGTAAATGTGAACCTTGACCAATAATATACTAGATCCCGAGAATAATGGCCCCGGCACCTTTCAAACGAGAGGCCTATGTATCGAGGGAAACTCAACGAGAACCTTTTTCCTCCATCCCATTCAAACTAACGCCCGTTATACCTTCAACCTAGTCATCGTCCTTCCTTGGTAGTGGCGGTTTCTGTCCATACACCAAACTAATCTCTTGATAGGCATGAATGGTTTTATCCCTCAACTCTCCTCTGACTTTGGCGAGGTAGACTTGCACCTCCTCTGGCGTCCACCCCATGAGCGTCGTCAGGAGATACATGCACCAGCCCTCGATGCCCTGGTCCCAGTGGACCTGGTTGTATCTGCCAATCTCCTTGTATCGCTTATCGCTTGCCCAGCCGCCGATGGGGACTTTCCACCGGTGCTCCACGACATTGATGAAGCCGGCGGCTTCGATGCCGGCTTTCTGTTCGTTGACGGTGTTGAGCGACTTTCCAAACTTCTCTCCGAGCATGAGGGAGATCTTGCCCCACTGGTCGAACATGGAGTCGGGAAGCATGCTGCCGTCGTCCGATTTGGGCGCTACCGAGGTCTCGAGCTGTTCGATGTAGCCGCCGGGTTGCAGGTGGCTGTTGACAAGGTCAGTGTGACGAGGTTGAGCGACAATGAAGGATAGCGCACTCGTAGCATTGCTTGTAGAAGGCGGGCCAGTCGGCGACAGAGCCGAACAAAGAGCGCACGTGGATGAAGTCGAAGGAATCCTTGCGGTAGAGCCACGGCTCGGTGCAATCGTCCACTTCGAAGCGCAGGTTGGGCGGGACCATGGAAGGCTGCGTAGGACTCAGATCGGTTCCGAGTACCTGGGAGTGTTAGTACAGCTCGCGTGCGGCAATCGTGTACTGCACTGACCTCAGCAGATGGGTACTTGTCGGCAAAGTCGCTGTGTGCCGGTTAATCATCTGTGCGCAAGGTATTCTTCGTCGACTAACATGGCCCATATCCCTGACTGGTCAGTGCATGCATGGTACGATGTGGACTGATGCAGACGTACCGGTTCCAGTCCCTACATCTAGCACTTGCTGGTAAGAGGCAGCAGTCAGCACGGAGCCACGCTGTCGAGAGGAGAACATACCATGGGGTTCTTAGAGATGGGCGCCAGGTTCAGTTCGCCATCGAGCAGGAGGAGGCATATGTGATGGCTGGAGGGTCAGCACGTGCCATTGAGAGAAAGCGCTTCTCTGCCTTACAATATGTCGAGCTGGTCCGCTTGCTTCTCGTCGTTCGGACCCCCTGCGCTCGGTCAGAACCAGCATCCAGACGCCAACGGAAGGAACTGGGCGCGCACAGTAGGAGCCCTCCTTGTAGGCATGGTAGCGCCGCCCGTTGCGGTACTTGTAGTTGATAATGGCCGACTTGAGCGACGTCGTGTCCCTTCACAGGCAGTCAGAACATGCCCCGGTCGTGCATGGGAGGGTTTGTGGTGGTGCGACTTACGAGCCCGAGTCGTCGCCGTATGCCGAGTCGGTCTCGTCCGAGTCCTGCCATCCCTGTTAGCCATGTGGCCCCCGTGGCCCCCCAGCGTCGCACGGCATGTCTGCGGGCGGACTCACAATGGCGATCTGAGCTTCGATGTCGGCCATGGTGGGCAAAGCGCATGCTTCGTTGCAGTTCGTGGGGCACCTGGCGAATAAGGCCTGTGTTAGGACCGGCGGGGTTCATTGCGGCACGGCTCGTACGCTAAGGCAAAGTCGGCTGGCAAGTCCCTCATGCAGTTCGCCCAGGATGCCGGCTTACCGGTTCGATCGATGCGCGCCTGTGCCTATCGCTAAACGGTCCTTTTCGATATCGTGCTGCATCGAGAAGTGGTGACGACAAAACAACAGCCTCGCATTGGTAATAAGCCAGCCAGTGCGAAGGAGCATCGTCGCAGACTGACCGCGCCGCAACACTGCCGCAAACGCAAGGGGCTCTCCTTACATACTGCAGGTGCACCGCTCCCACGCAAAACCAATTCTCCGATTCGACACATTCATGGCGAACCAGGACGCTGGCATTCTGGCTGTCCTTCTGCCGGCCGCCCTTGCCACAGCCATTGCCTACGCTGTGTACGGCGTCATCTACAATGTGTACTTCCACCCGCTGGCCAAGTTCCCTGGACCGCCAGTAGCGAAAACGACAATCTACTGGAAGGCATATGTCGAGTGCGTCCAGCAGCGGTCGTTCTGCCACGTCCTTGTAGAACTGCATAAGCAATATGGTGAGTTGGCCACCTCGGAATGTGATGGAGAACAATCGCTAATACGCACCGTGCCATGTAGGAAGCGTGGTTCGCGTCGCCCCCAATGAGGTAGGTATAACGATGCCACCGTCCCGACACTGTGGTAACGAACGTCTTGCTGACCACACGCGCACGTTCAGCTCCACTTCGCCAATCCACAAGCCTACCACGACATTTACAACAACAAGAACCGCTGGGACAAGGAGGCGCGGCTGTACAAGAGCTTCAACGAGGACAGGTCCAGCTTTGGCTACCTCACCTACGCCGAGGCCAAGAATCGCAAGGATGTGCTGACACGCTCCTTTTCCCAGGCTGCCATTGAGGAGGCCGAGAGTCTGTGTATCGACAAGACCAAGGCGCTCTGTGCCGCGTTTGAGCGACAGAGCAAGGCGTCCAAGAGCGCCGATTTGCTCTTTGCCTACCGCTGCATGAGCATGGACGTGATAATGACGTTTTGCTTCGGCAAGCCCATTGATGCTGTTGACGCGCCTGACTTCCAAGCCCCGATCGTCGTCGCCATGGACGCATCGGCGCCCGTCTTTGTGAACTTCAAGTACTCTGATGTGTTCAAAAACATGATCTTGAAGTGCCCGCCGAACCTGTCCAAGATTATGAGTCCTGAAACTGCGGGACTTGTCGATCTGCAGCAGGTATGTCCTCCATCTTTGAAGTCGTCGCGAAGCGGTGCACATCCGTAGTCTCCTTGCTAACCCATCGTCAAAGCTGCTACGAAGCCAGATCAATGGTTTGACAGATGACCCTGAGAAGCTCAAACTCCTACCGCACAAGATGACCATCTTCCATCGCCTCATGGACGCTGATGCGTACCGCAATAAGACTGTTCCTTCTGCCGACAGTCTGTACGAGGAGGCACAAGCCCTCATGTTCGGTGGAGCCGACACCGTTGGCAGCACCCTCATGGTCGGAACGCACTATTTGCTTCAGCTACCAGAAAAGTTGCAAAAGCTCAAAGACGAGCTAAAAGCTGCATGGCCATCCCTCAATGCAAATGAACCAAAGCTGCGCGATCTCGAGAAGCTACCTTACCTGAACGCTGTCCTCAAGGAAGCGCTCCGAATAAACTCTGGTGTCGTGTCCGGACTCTTACGCGTCGTGCCTCCAAGTGGCGCTGTCATCGACGGTGTAACGGTACCGCCAGGGGTATGTTCAATATCACCCGAGTCCTGGACCATTATGACTGATCACCTCACAGACAAATGTTTCATGTGGCAGCACTTTCATTCACTATAATGCCGATATTTTCCCTGAACCAGACAAGTTCATTCCAGAGCGCTGGCTCGAATCGACCGATCTAGACAGCTGGTTGGTGGCTTTTTCACGCGGGCCTCGCATGTGTCTAGGTCTCAAGTAAGTCAAGATAGCTTGAAGCAATGTTGTAAACTGTTCGCATCACTGATGTGCTCGCCATACAGTCTCGCTTGGGCAGAACTACGGCTCATTCTCGCCCATACCTTTCGAAAATTCGATCTCACTCTCGCGGAACCAATGTACGTTGCTCCTTCTTCTTTCAAAACTGGTCGTCAGAAGTTTTGTACCGCAATCGAGACGCGTGCTGACGTTTCTCTGAAGGCCGGAAAAACTACCCTTCCGCGATACATTTCTACCACACTATTATGGCAAGCACCTTCAAGTGAAGATGCAGCCGCTAAAAGAGTGACGAGATTGTCATTTGGGCCCGTCAATAGGTGCTTAGAAGTGGATACGGCGGAGCGCTGCCATTATTTCGTCCTACACATCCTCCATCGTCCCCTTCTCAACCATTGAAACCCGCAACGAACAATTTTATCTCTTTTTCCATCTCTCCACTAACGTATGAGTCTCACCAACCATTTTCACGCGCGAGAATGTCCCATCCGACAAGTCGCCAGATTTCTTCTTTGTACCACTGTTCCACGTCCTTGTCCTCTATTTTTGCCGTGTTAGGCAGCGTTCCCACACGCATGGCTGGCATGGGTTTCGTAAGTACGTCGAGAAACTCGTCGTCAACTTTGCTGCCATACATGCACGACACAAAGGTGCGTTGTAGGCGATCCTTGGCGATTGCACTCAGGCGGGTCTTTGGTGCAGAGGCGAGCGACTTCATGCTCAGTGTTCGTCCGATACCATTCGGGCTCTTGCTTTTGGCGTGTGCACTTGTCTGATTCATGTGATGCGGTGCGAGGCCCATCGCTCGCTCAAGAATGAGCACCAGCGCCTTCACTTCCAGATGTATTGTCAAGTTCTCCTGCTCCTGCTGGGATTTGTCCAGCACATCTCTACGTTCATTGACAGGCTCATGGTCCATATTAATTATAGCGTTTCTGTGCTCACCGAAAGTGCAATAGTACAGGCGTTGGCTCGCGCGCTCAAGCAGCAGAAACACAAAAGCATCGAAAATCTGCTGGTGCATAACATTGGTCTTTTCCAGTAGTCCAATGATGCCGGTCAGAAAATGAGCCAAAGACCGAGCTGGTACTGATTCCTTTGGCTTGCTGGGTGCTCTGCCCTTGCCGTGATTTGTCTGAGCCTTGGCGTTGAAGCTCAATTCAGCTGTCTCTCGAGCTGATGCCGCGATCGCATGTAAAGTAGTCTGGAACATGTCGGCCAGCTCGCAGATAACAAGGCTAGGTAGTCGTTCATCACTACCTACTTTCATCATTTTCGTCATTCCGACAAGGACCGACATGAAGGAGCGGGCGCACACAGTCAAGGCCTGTGCAAAGTTGGACCTGTCCTCGATCAACGACTGTGCCCCAAGGGTATGTCGGCCCTGTCTCGATAGAGTCTCGTGGTTTTGGGCAACAAAACGTATGATCTTGGCGAGACTCGAGGTTGTCCGAATGAGACTGCGACAGAGCATTTCACAGTCTGGAACCGTCGCTCGACAGAGCTTATGTGTGGTATACAAAGCTTCCGTGAGATCTACGCCGACTTCACGTCGTTAGCTGTGACATTCTAACATCGCTCAAGTTCCAAGTGGTATACTGCCAGACTCACCATCTCCTAGGCTCTCCAGAAAGTCGTAGTCATGATCGATACCTTCTTGCGTCGCCGCGACTGACTGCTCGGCGACTTTAGTGGCTGATAATTTGACCCGCTTGTGTGCCTTTGAAGGTGGAGCCGGTGCATCTCGTTTTGAGCAAGTTGTGGCCGTGCTTGGACGCTCGTCCCAATCAGGCCTTGTTCGCTGTGCCAACTGATGGTTCGACCTCTCGAGCCGTGTATTGACGCTTCGAAGACGATCGCACACTTCGAGGGCTCTTCGACATTGATCTTGCCAGTAGCCGACAAGATCGAGGTAGTGGCTGTGTTCTTCCGGGCTGGATGCTGGCTGCCCAGCCCTGAAATGCTCTAGCAAGTGAGTGACATAATCTGTACCAATCAATCTGTGCTCATATCTGGGGAGGAGCCCCACCGACCTCTCACGGAAATATCACGAGGCTTCGATTGAAGGATGACTATTGCTAGGGCAGAGTGCTCGGCGGAAGGTACGATGGGGGCAGATGGCGGACTGCGTGGCGCCATGTCGGAGTGGCAGCGCGAGGCAAATGAATGTCACTGACGACTGAGAGGATGATGCTTGGATGAAGGGGAAGATACGTAAGGCGTGAAAGCGGAGCCATGGTTTAGTGGGCCGTGGTGGACAGGGTTGAGGTTGGCAGGCAAGAGCGAATGTGGAAGGAAAGAAGGAGCAATGGCCCATCGCGAACAACGAATCCGCACATCCTTGAGAGCCTTGACACGGGATATAATCATTATATCCCTGAGCAGACTGTGCTGGGTGGTATTTGTAGCATTTGTACACTGACTCATATCTTTACAGCTGAGCATGCAGCATACAACAACTCTTCACCGCATGCGCTCCGTCCGCCTCTTGTATGGCAGCGGCTCTACTCTCTTCCTCTTGAGCTCGACATTGATCTGGTCCTTCAGCCCGGCACGTTCCATGACACCAGCCATGCTCTCGTCCCACTGTGTCCTGAACAGCGTTGCGGTGATGGCGCTCAGCTTGTGCTTGTCAACAAAGCTGCGCATATTGAACCCTTCACGCTTGGTCTTGCTGAGCTTAGTGATGTCGAGTGACTTCGCCTCGCTCTGCTCAAGGACGATGACAGCCAAGCGGTGGTACGGCGCGCCCTTATGCGCCCAGGGCGCGACCCATGGTAATGCGATCTTCTTGCCTGATGTGTCTGTCGCCTTGTTATCCTCCTGCGCAATGCGCTGCAGAGGAATCGAAGTCCGAGTTGGTGAGAGAGGGATGTTTGACGCAACGAAGTGGCATCGGTAGGTGAAGCTGTCATTCTCAACGACGGGTACATCGGCGTCGACAACGATCACAGTGACAAGTCTCTCTCCAGGGGTGAATATCTGAACATTGAGACGGGGCATCTTTTCGCTGATGGCGGAGTCAACAAAGTCGCCGGGTGCTACTGGCTTTCGCCCAAACCCGAGATCAATGTCTGCTACCACGTCGAGTGACGGGAGCAGGTCTGGCACCACGTTCATCTGCTTCAGGCGCTGTTCAAGCACGAGGCGTTTGTACCGTCGCCACTTTTGATCCGCGAGGTACCTGTATATAGGCTTGTTCATGTCGCCTGTGCGCCAGTTAGTTTGGGTCAAGCAGAGGCTGCCTCTAGGACGCACCTTGGCTGTCTTCGAATTTCCGCTTCACTACTGGATCGTTGATGTCCGCAAGAATGACCAGATCATTCAGGTGCTTTCGCATACTCCTCAAGCGGGCTTCCTTGGCCTGCAGTCCACCACTCACAGCCGGATCCTGTTCGCTGAGGTTCTTGATCCTCAACTGCTGTGTCTCGATATCCTGTATCTTCTCTTTCCTGTCCTCCAATAGGACCTTCCTCGCCTCCTGGAAGCATTGGTATGGAAGCTGCTCAAATGGCACTTCAACGGCCTTCTGCAGTCCGGACCGCCTCAGCGCAGCACGTCGTCGGCGAGATCCCACGGGCTGCACGTGCTCTCTTCGAAGCAAGCGGCGTTCTTGCTTCTTGTTCTCTACGGTCTGCGGGTCGAGTGTTCCCCATTTCTGCATAAAATCTGGGATCACTTCGGTAGTTTTCGGCGACGTGAGTGTCGTGTCATCTGACGGCGGCGGAGTCGGAGGCGCAGGCTTCGAGGGTTGTGTCTGGAGCTCTTCACGAGCGACCGCAGTGGACGAGAGGTAGCGGCGCGGGGTGCCATTGGAGGCAGGCAACTGGCGCACACATCGAAGGCATGCGCTGAATTGCCGCATCGACGGCGTCACAGACGCCATGTTGTGCGAGAGGGTCCGGGGAAGATGTTCGGCGTGGTGGTGACGACGCTGGGAAAATGTTCAATCAGCGCCAGTGCGGTCCGAGCTTTTATTCGTCCTCCGCGCATGAGCTCCGCGACATTTGAACCACCACGTCCGGCATGGCTTCCACGAGGATATCAGCGCCGGTGCGGGGCGTCACATACCAATTGAGCAGACTGTCAATACGGCAGGATGCATTGTCGAGCCGCTGCAACGTGCGCCACCCTGCCCGCTTCGACTGCGCCAGATGCTAACAGCCCGCAGAAATGTCTGAACACACCATTCGCGCGGTCGATAACCACGTCGGCGTCCACACGAGCCTCTTTCGCCCCAATAACCACTTCCGCTACTGCTCATGTAGATATCAAGCCCCTCGAAGAGCAGACTGTGCTCGCAACCATCCACCAATTCCCTTCCCTTGAGCCCCTCCGCTTCGAGACATATCCCGCAAACCACCTTCACCTTCCGACAAGAAGAGACATACTCCACCGCGCCGTTGTGTTCGAAGGCGACAGCACACGCGAAGGCACAGCATCGACGAAGAGCAGACATGAAGTCAGAGGTTCGGCCAGGAAGATTCGGCCGCAGAAGGGCTCTGGTCGCGCTCGTCTGGGAGACAAGAAGTCGCCCATGCTAAGAGGTGGAGGTGTTGCCTTTGGACCACATCCGCGAGATTTTGCAACCGACCTTCCGAAGAAGGTGTACGATCTGGCATGGCGGACAGCTCTCTCATATCGTTACCGCAAAGGAGAACTCATCATCGTGGACAACGCCATGGAGATTGAGAGCCCGTCCGCTAGATTACTAGGTGACATCTTCAAGTACCACGAGAAGCTGCGAGGCCGAGGCCGGAGTCTGCTCGTCACGCTCAACGAGCGGCCCTTCCTGGAAGAGGCACTGCTCGACATGGATCGTGGCGGCCAAGCACTCACCTGGAAGGAAGTCGATGTCAAGGACCTTCTTGAGCTGTCGCGCGTCATAATCGAGCGTGATGCGCTTCACAATATCCTCCACTCGCACCAGGAAGACCTGACACACACGTCCATCGAGCCCTGGCACAAGAGTCTCATAAAGTCCTCGCGGCCAGCCGAACTTGAATCAATAATAGGATGGTCAGAATTCCGCGACCTCGCTCTGAAGGAAGAGAAGGACCAGGAGACAGCTCGCCCAGGTCTTTACGAATCCGTCGCCCTCAAACGCTACGAATATGTTGCCACCCTACCAGAATCACCTCATCGCACTGCCGAAACCATCTCCGCATACTCGCTCCTCGCTTCCGCACGAGAACTTCAATTCAAGCAAACGACTGGCCTGTCCTTCAGCGACTACACCCTCCTCATCAGCACCGACCCAGCATCGCTAGACTTTGAGTCTGTAGCCGAAAGGTTCCCGCGTGTCCAGGAACTTGGGTACCAGCGCAGCAAAAAGGACAGCCTCATTGGCGATCTGGGCGAAGTCGCTGGCTCGGAAAAGCAAGTCGAAGCGCTGCAATCCGAGCTTGACGCCCTGGAGCTGGAGAAATTCAAAATCATCAAACAAGCCGCTCTGTTCGCCGCACAGGTACATGAACACTACGCTGAAGCACACCGCATGGCTGGCGACGAGGACGCAGCGGATGGACAGATTGGTCTGGCGAGTATGGAGCGCGAGAATATGGATGTGTATAAGCAGCGCATATTAGAGGCCAAGTATGCACAGGCTGTCGCGAAGGTAGAGGAGCTAGAACGGCGAGGAAAGACAGGGGACCAGCTGGAGAAGGCGAGGAAAGCGGTCACTGGCCTGGAGAGGAGAATGGCTAGGGGAAGCGAAGTCGAGGAGGAAGAATACGTAGATGAGGCTCAGGTGCCGGAGGAGGTGATTGAGCCGCCAGTCAAGGAGGAGGTTAGGAGGGCGGAGGAGAAGAGGTAGTTGCGCTTTGGGATCCACCATCTGTGACGAGCGTGTACGATGTGTTAGATGTTGAAATGTACAATTTATCACGCCCAAGTCGTGAAGAAGCACCGGAGAGTTTCGTGTTTAAGTTCATCCATTCGTCCATGTGGAAGACGATTACCTCGACTCGTCTCTAATCAAGCCTGGTGTCAATTCCAGCGCCCAAACGCCTAGCTATGCTTTCATCATGTTTCATCCCACCTGCAAGTCCTCTCTCAGCTCTTCATCTCCACCTCCTAGCTGACTGCCTCTCCATTCTTGAGATTGAACACTTGATCCTTGACTTTGGCCGCCAGCAATCCCATATCCTCCTCCCGCGCGATCTTGCTCGAAGCCGCTCCCAGTTTAGCCAGCTGGTCCTTATCCGAGCCACCACCTGACCCCTGCATGCCCTTGAAGCGCTTACTGTTCTGCGTCTCCTGCGTAATCTTCCTCGCCAGGTCGCTGATCTGCTTGGTGCCGTAGTCACGGTTGGATATCAGTGGAGACGATGACAGTGTCTGTACCCAGTACTTGTTCCACAGCGCCTCAAGGATCTTGGCATCGAGTGAGGACTTGTAATGCGAGACTTCGAGGCTGTAATAGTGTGCAGCGTGTGCGCCAAAGTCCTCAATCTTGCCAAGTGGGATGGTCTGGAAGCCGTCGCTGTCCACGCCGCCGCCGGGCTTCGAGGCTGACGACTTCTCCTTCTCTTCAATATACTGCGCTGGATATGTGCGGAACGCCCCAATCTCGACTTTGCCGGCGGACACGGTACGGTCGGGATCGATGACGATGGCGCAGAACGGGTCTTGGAACTGCTGCTGTGTCTTCTGCGTGTTGACATCGATGCCGGACAGCCAGCAGCCGTAGCCGGGATGTGAGTGGTACCAGCCGACTGCGTTGTCGCTCTGGCCTTGTTCGCGCGCGCGCTGGAGAAACTCGACCATGTACTCGTTTGCCTCATCTTGAGCGTTGACACGCGTCTCGGTGCCTTCAACGGGGAGCCGGAAGGCGTCTGTGACAACGAAGGTGTGGGCTTCGATCTTGCCGAGCATCAGGCCCATGACTTCGAGAGAGCCGCCGGATCGCGCGTGCATGACCATCTTGAGCAGGGCGACGGCAGAGATGCGGACCGAGGTGAAGTAGTGCGGGTCTGTCCGCCATGGGTGCGCCTCATTGATGGCCTTTTGTGCAGTCGCGGAGTACGAGTAGAGGGCATCTTTGGTGGGATCTACGAGCTTCACGGAGTTCTCGAGCTCTGTGTTTGTTAGTGTGAGAGAGTGAATGGCGGGGCAATGCGGGGTGTGTTGTGGCATAGCAGTATTCAGGTCTGGGACAGACTTACCCCAGGTTTTCAGGGCGGTCCCCATGGTTGAACAACGTGCGTTGATGTGTGGAGAGAGTCTGCTGTTGTGTGGTTGACGTGAGGCGGAGCTTCAAAGTTATGGTGGGGAGCTGTCAATCACGCTAAGAGGTGCAGGCACCAGCGAGGGCGCGACATGGATCAGCACGCGAGCATGAAAGCGATGTGGACCGGGGTTCTGGAATTCTGGAGATGCAATGCGTTTCCCATATACTGATATCCTAAGTCCTACTCCCCTTCTTCCGCCCACTCTGATCTTCCCAGCCCATGCGATCGTTCATCAGCTTCGCTTCCTCCTCCATCTTCTTCATCCATCGCTTCGTCAGCTCGTCATTCTCCTTCTTCAGCTTGTCCTTCTCCTGTATTGCCATGTTCAGCTCCAGATTCAGTGCTACCATTTCGTCCTGTATATCTGTGACAAACTTCCCTTTGCCCTTTAGCTCGTCCACGCGATCTTTGCCGCGGCGCTCTAGGTTGGCTTTGACCTTTTCAAGCTGCTCTATGCGCTGTTTCTGCTGCGCATCCGAGGCCTTGAGTGTGCTGAGTTCGGCGGTGATGGCGCTGAGCTTGGTCTCGAGCTCGCTGCGGGTTCGTTGGGTGGATGCGAGCTCTGACCGGATTTGCGCGAGAGACGAAGGCAATGACACATCCGCCGGGGCTGGTGAGGCTTTTCCTTTCGGCGTGCCAGGGCGGATCGTCTTCGTTGAAGCGGTGGGGGTTGTGGTGTCATCTACGGCTGAGGTAGCCTGGTTTGCAAGCGTTGCTGTCCGGTCCGCGAGCTTGGTGTCTGACTCTCTTTAGCACATATACCCTCCAAGTCTCTCTCTAAGTAACACCCTGGGCTCGTGTGACGATGGAGTGTAATACTTACATGCGTTGATATACTCCTCGTGTGCCCTTTCTCGGACGTCGCGTGCCTCGATCGCGGACAGGTATTCAGCAAGCGGGTTGCTCATGGCGGCAGATGAAGAGGCGCAGGCTGGCGTGGAGGATATGACCGTACTTTCAATATCATGATGGTTTGCTACATGGAGTAGGCAGAGAGATGCAACGGCCAAGTGAGCGCGGAAGACGTGGGGTTGCGGCGTGCTCTCGGAGGAGGCCGAATCGGGTGAAGCTTCTTGGCCTTGTCGAAAAGCTTCAGCGGAGCTGTCGCATGCCTCACGTCTGATGTCACTGTCGCAAACCTACCCCAGACTTACCCTTTCTTTCTTCAGCTTGTGATAATCGCCATCGATTGTAGTTCAAGATGCCGCCCACGCACTTCTCCGGCACCTCCCGCGCTCTTTACCGTGTCTTCGTTGCACCAAACCTGCGTGCCAAAGTTTCAATACCACTACTCTACCTCCCAGCCTTCACCTCTCCCTCGTCCTACCCGTCCCAACCGCCCCGTCTAACCTCCCACACGACAATTCGTACAAAAACCTACAAGAAAGACACCCAGCGCCATGCCCTCACCGACTACTACGTCCTCGACAATGCCATCAAGTCCCCACGCATCAACCTCGTCGACGAGGCGGGCAATTACAAGCCAGACGTACCCATTCAAGACGCTCTCTTCCAAGTCAACCCCAAGACTCACTACCTCGTACAAATGACCCCTGGCAAAGTCGATGAATACGGCAACCCGGACCCGGACGATCTGCCGACCTGCCGCATCGTGACCAAAATGGCGCTACGCGAACAACACAGTCGAAAACTCGACACGCTGCGAAGACAAGCCAAGGGACAGAGTGCAGGGCCCGCGATGAAGAATCTCGAGCTCAATTGGGCGATAGCGGCGGGAGATTTGAAACATCGACTAGAAAGGTTGAAGGAGTTTTTAAGGGAAGGGAGGAAGGTGGAGGTACTGTTGGGTCCGAAGAAGAGAGGTAAGAAGGCGACTGAGCAAGAGGCGAATGCGGTCATGGCGGCGGTGAGGGACGCGGTGGCAGAGTGTAAGGGAAGTAGTGAGGTCAAGCAGGAGGGTAGTGTGGGTGGGGTCATGACCATCACGTTTGAGGGCAAGGAAGCCGAGGACAAGAAGAAGAAGGCAGAAGAGAAGAAGGCCGAGGACAAGAAGAAGAAGGGAGAAGAGAAGAGTAAAGTGGCTGAGGCTGGGCCTGCGACGTGAGCGATATACGATTAGTGGGATGACAGAGCATGCGAGTCCATGTTGCTCTCCGATGAGATGAGGCTTGGCAGTTTGGTCTTCTCTGCGCAAAACACGGAGAAATATCAGTGTCGCGGTCATAGGCATGGCGCACCCGCAGGGAGAGACACGGGGGAAGTCGTGGTGCGGAGAAGAAGCAGAAAGTCGAGTGCGTGATCTGTGTAAGATATGGTGATGATCCGACACGCCCGGATGAGCGAGACGACAATGCCAAATCGGCCTGTATTATATGTAACATTGACACGACATTATCTCACGAAGGACTGTAACATTAGTGTATCAACTTCCTAAGAAGAAATTCACAACGATCTTCTATCCTCTGCGGTAAGACTGGGAACAATTGGCAAACCAAGTGGGCATTATTGGGTATCGTCTGTTCTTACACGCGATTATCGTACACACCACGCCTACTCACTTTTCCAGACCTAGTCGCGCCAAGGTCTCCCTTCTTCCCAGTATCAGCATAACATCATACAGCCGCATTCCCTTTTCCTGTCCAGTGAGGGTCTTCCTCAAGTAATGATATACGTCTTTGCTTCCATCTTTTCCCTCTTTGCGCCCATCGATAATGTCCCTTACTTTTTGCATCAGATTCTCCCTTGTCCAACCCTTGTCATCTACCTCTGCCAGCATTTGCGCGCGCATTGGGATGTCGGATGACGTCGTCATCGGCGGGGCTTCATGATATGGGCGCAACGGCTCGAAGAAGAATGAGTTCCTGTACAAGAATTCATTGGCGTTGGTATAGTTGTCGGCATCAACTTGTATGATCTTGGAGACGTAGTCGTCTGGCCATGGCGTGTTGATGACCTTCGTCCAGTTCTTGTATGGGGACTCGGGCGAGACGAGGAGCCGCACAACGTTGTGTACCATATCCTGTAGCTTTTCGCCGCCAGCCTGAGCGCGCAGAGCGGCGTGCTTGCGTTGTAGAAAGTGCAGCTTGCCAAATGTGACGGTGGTGTTGCCCTTGGTGAACTTGAGGGAGAAGTTGTTGATGAGGGCCTGCAGGTCCATAATGTCGGCCTTCTCCTTGTGGCTCCAGCCGAGCAGCGCTGCAAAATTGGTGAGCGTCTCTGGGAAGATTTCCATTTCCTTGAAAGCGGTGATGTCGGTGTCGAAGTTTCTCTTGGATAGCTTGTTGCCGTTCTCGTCTACCAACAATCCGACGTGTGCAAACTCGGGCGGCGACCAGCCAAAGGCGGAGTACATGGCGATGTGCTTCGGCGTGCTCGGCATCCATTCTGACCCGCGGATGACGTGCGTGATCTTCATCAAATGGTCGTCGACCACGTTGGCAAGATGGTATGTGGGGAGGCCATCACTCTTGAGCAAGATGGGATCTTCGTAGGACGACTCGGTCACATGTCCGCGCTTCTTGAGGGGCTTGAAGGTGCCGTAGATGAGGTCCTTGTAGGTCGGGTATCGGTCAGGCACCTTCAATCGTATTGTGTGCGATTCGCCCTTGTATGCCCTGTCGTCGCTCTCCTCTTTCGGTATGCTTGCACAGGTGCGGTCGTAGTCGGTCGCCAGGCCCAGCTTGTGCTTGTGCTCTGCCAATGCGTTCAGGCGCTCAGCGGAGCAGAAGCAGCGGTAGGCATGTCCTGACTCTAGCAGTTGCTGGGCGTGCGTCTTGTATATGGCGCTCCTCTCAGACTGCCGATAGGGGCCGTATGGGCCTCCTACCTCGGGGCCTTCGTCCCATTGTAGCTCGGCCCACCGCAGGTCGTCGAACAGGCGCTGTTCCGCATCGGGCACTGTGCGCTTCCGGTCCGTGTCTTCTATGCGCAGCAGGAACTGGCCGCCGGTGCGCTTCGCAAGGAGGTAGTTGAACAGTGCCGTGCGGAGGGAGCCGAGGTGGAGGTAGCCCGTGGGCGAGGGTGCGAAGCGTGTGCGGGCTGGTGTCGAGGGAAGCGCGGTGCTAGCTTTGGCCTCTTTGGCCGTCTTGGAGGAGATTGGCCGCCGTGGGGATCTCGACAGTCGCAGGAGGCAGGAGTGACACGTGTAGGCGGGCAATTGCGGGCGCAGAAGCAGCGGAAAAGACATTGCAGCCGGCTTTCAATTGCACGCCAGTACACTCTTCAGATGGTGGACGTTGGAAACTTTGGCGGGGACAAACTTTCTACGGGTGGCTGCTTAAACCATAATCACCGCGGCCGAGTTTTGGATCTGCCCGGGGAAAGTAGCCCGTCATACACAAAAAGTCGCGACGCTTGCTCGACTGTCCGTTCGCTTGGTCGCACCTCCTTCCTCTTCCTGTACATTTTTTGAGGCATAGCCGCTCTATCCACCACCCAGACTACATATCCATCACCTCCAAGAGTACGACAGCCTCTTACTTGCTAGCACTGAGCTGACGCGCAACGCAGTGAACGACGTGGAAGAAGTCGACCTCTACGGTATGCACGTGCGGGTTTAGATCGATAGACAGAAACTGACGGCAGCAGAGGTCCTAGGTATTTCCAGCAGCGCCAGCAAGGTCGAAATCAAGAAGGCATACCACAAGGTTTGCGCCCCGCAGCAGATTCAGATGCTGGACACTGATTTTGTCAGGCTGCGTTAGCACACCATCCCGACAAGGTCGCAGAAGACGACCGCGCCGAAGCCGAAGTTCGCTTCAAGGCCGCGAAGCAGGCCTACGAGATCCTCAACGATGACGAGAAGCGACAACTCTATGACACCCACGGCATGTCCGCCTTTGACCCCTCCAACGGCATGGGCGGGGGCGGGCCCGACATGGACGACATATTTGCGCAAATGTTTGGTGGCATGGGCGGCATGGGCGGCATGGGCGGCGGCTTCGGCGGTATGCCCGGTATGGGCGGCATGCCAGGCGGACGAAATGTGCCGCGCAAAGGACGCTCGGTGGAGCAGGAATACGAAGTCAGCCTAGAAGAGCTCTACAAAGGCAAGACGACCAAGTTCTCCAACACCAAGAACATCATTTGCTCGGTATGCAAAGGCAGCGGTGGCAAGCAAGGCGCAAAAACTCATTCTTGTGGTGTATGCAATGGTCGAGGTATGTTGTCAATCAGACACCCCAAGGTACAGTCGCTAACAAGAACAAGGTGCAAAGGCTGTACTGCGCCAAGTCGGCCCCGGCCTCGTCACCCAAGAGACCGTTCCCTGTGGTAACTGTCAAGGATCCGGCCAGGTCATTCCCGAGAAACAGCGCTGCAAGAAGTGCAAAGGCAAAAAAGTAGTCGAGTCCAAGAACGTCCTGGAGCTCTACATTCCCCGTGGCGCGAGAGAGGGTGAGCGGATAACACTCGCCGGTGAAGCCGACCAGCTGCCCGACCAAGAGCCAGGCGACATCATCTTCACGTTGAAGGAGATCGAACACGAAGTCTTTGACCGAGCAGGTGCCGATCTGAGGGCAGAACTGAAGATCAGCCTGGCAGAGGCATTGACTGGCTTCAATCGCGTGGTTGTTACGCACCTCGACGGTCGCGGCATCAAACTCAATGTACAACAACCCAACGGCAAGGTCTTGCGGCCTGGTCAAGTGCTCAAGATTGAGGGCGAGGGCATGCCCATGAAGCGGAGCGATGCCAAGGGCGATCTGTTCCTCGTCGTCGATATCGAATTCCCCGAAGACGGATGGCTTAAGAATGATGCGGCATTGCAAAAGGTTAGGGATGCACTCCCTGTACCTGAGCCCGAAGAGACCAAGCATGAAGAGGTTGAAGAGGTGGAGATTGACTTTGACGCTGAGATGGACGACTTTGGCGCCGGTAGTGGAGACCCTCGAGCGGGTGGTGGCGACTGGGAGGACGACGAAGAGGGCGAAGGCGGTCCTCAGTGTGCAACGCAATAGACGACCCCTGATATGATTGACGATATGCATGGCTCGGCGTTGGTGGAGGCGGTCATTTCTTGGAGAAACGTCCAGTTACAACGAGAACTTAGATCAATGTGGAATACGAGCATTATCAAATTCAGTTGGCAGCTATGTTAGTGACGGCTCGCATATTCCATTTCTTCTTTCCTACCATCTCGATCAACTAGTCCTGAATTCTTGTATTTGGAGGACAAACTACCCCTGATTTAATTTCACAATACACCTTGGCAAAGCGCTGCAATATCTCTCAATGGTCAGCATGCGCTATTGACCTTAACAGCTTGTGTTGACATCCGCTGTACTGTACGATACACAGAACACTATTATTGACTGGTATTTGCCAGAAAGCGCTGACATGCTCACAGACGACGCGAAGTCTCCGTAACAGGCTTATCAGGATGACAGCCACTTCCGAAATAGCATCAAGTCATCGTACTCATCGCCCTCGCGCACGAATATGCAGACTGAATTTGGTACGTCCCTGGCGCATTATCGAATTGCATCCACGTACAGCTCGTGTGCTTGAATCGGGGAAAGCAGCATGGAATCCTTGACATTGTCCGCCTGCTCCACTGTCGGAGAAGAATTATGTAAAGGCTTATGGGAGTTTACAGCAGAGGTAAACAGATGCTATAGACTCGGCTCAGCACAACTCTGTGCGACTTGCGTGATATACAGGATCTTGTTTATGCGAAAGGAGTATTACTGTCACGATCAGCAGTCGACGTCGATAGTCCGCAGCCCATTTAGGAAATGTAAGCGAATATGAGTCGACATGATGCGCCACCTGTGATCTCCTCACGTTGAATACTATAAGAACATCGTACTTCCTATCCGAAAAATAGAAATTACTCTAATCCGTCTCAATTATATGTGCGACAGTCATAGGAAAAGTTCCACCAAGTTATACACATTATGGGGTATCCCGCGATCCCAGGCACCTCGCCAATTCCGTATCAAGTTCTCCCGCCAATCTCCACATCAGATGCACTCCCTGCACAGATCGCGTGTCCGGGTCCACCGAAACCAAACTCGAAATCGATCTTCGCATTCTGGCACTCCGGCATTCACACGTTACCGCCATATCTCCTCCGTAACGTCCTCAATTGGCACCGACGCTTCGCACCACTCGGCTGGACGGTCTACGTATTGGACACCGTCCCTAATTCGCCGCTCAATGTTTCCAGATACGTCGACACAACTTCGCAAGATGTCGTGCCTGAGGCCTTCACAAAAGAGACCTTGAATGGAACATACGCCGCACAACACACCTCGGACTTGATTCGATATCCTCTGCTTCTCAAGTATGGCGGTTTTTATCTCGATGTCGGATTTCTCATGTTCGGCGACCTGGATTGGTTATGGAGTACGCACATCGCCAACTCCGGATCGCCATACGATCTCGCCGGCTTTACAATGGGCGACCCGCCGGACGGAATATCGATCGTCAACTTCGCCTTGATATGCGGACCTGATAATCCGCTTGTCCGTCGGGCACACCACATCCTCCTTAAGGTTTGGGAAGGCAAGACCAATACGACTGATGCGCACCGGCATCCTCTCGTGAATCACATGCCGCTGATGCACGTGCCACAGGAAGTCGTGGTCGATGATGATGGACAAGGAAAGATGGTTATCAACGACGAAGTCATGACCGACTATGCGGTCCAGATTCAATGCATGGGCTCTGCACAGCGGTGGGTCGACGAGACGGATGGATGGGATGGCCCAGAGTATGTTCGCGAGCATTGCTGGCTGTACAGCATGATGAATGGTGCTTTTCAGATTGAGCAGTTGACGGGCTGGAGCGGGCAGCGACAATTTGATCTGCTGAAACAACAACTGCCAGAACCTGGACAAGAAGAGACGCAAGACCAGACTCTTGCACGGGAAATTGTCAAAAGTGTTGTAGCGGACAGCTGGGGATTGAAACTAGGCCACGGCTTCTCGGCGAAGCTGTTTGGCGCTGACACACTTGGAATGCTCTGGCGGAAGTACGACGGGAGTGACTGTGGTGAGGGGACATATGCGAGCTGGTTGAGATGGGCAGAAACATGCTGTAAGCAGGATCGTCCGCCACAGCCTATGAACGTGCCCGTGTTTGAGCCGACGATGAAGGGAAAACTTCTTGGCTGAATTCAATCATTACCACTCAATTGCATACTGAATTGTTGGCTGACTAGCGTGAAGCCAATACCACACGGTGGCTTGCACTGACTCCTCCAGGACAGTCAGTTGCTTGTAATCTCATTCTCACCAGCATATAATTTGGGGCGGATCGGGCAAATTGTCCATCCGGGTTCCTACCAGCCACGTCAAGATAGCTGCGTTTGCAAGCTCACAGCAAAATGCAAACGCCTCGACTCACTGGGATCACGACTTCCTCAAGCAGCCACTCTCAGCATAGTCTCGACCTGTACCTGCCACGAGCGCACATTTAATCAAGTCGTTCTTCTAAGCATGCAACCACACAGTTTCCAACCGTCTAGGCGCACGCCTCCGCCAGATGTTATTCGCGACGCGAACGCACTGCCGCCGTCTGGCGGCGCCTCCAGACAGAGTAGCGCTCCGGCAGTGCCACCAGTTCAACCAGCACCGTCAAACCCCGAATTCCTCATTGTCGGACTCTTTTCGCTACGCCTCACTAAGCACCTGATAGAAGGCCTCGATTACTATTCTGGGCGGGATGCTGATATAGCCTGGATAGCCAACTTCCTCGCAGCATATCCATCAGACTATGCTCTGGCCAAAATCTCGGGGCCTCGAAAAGACGACTACATGGCGATGTATCAAGATATTGTCTCGAGAATGAAAAGGCAGCCAAGATTTCCGATGCGCTTCATGCAAATGAACCCGGATAGGTCGATCCAACTGCGCATGGCGCAGGGCGGGATGTCGAGGAACGAGTCCAGAGATATGACGGATGGTAGGCCTCGACTTGCATTTAGGTGTTTTCCATACTGACCAAGGCAAAGTGGAGCGCATGGAAATGATCGATTTCTGCGATGCAGCCGGCGAATGGGGTTCAATTGTGCCAATCCCGGCACGCGAAGCAGATCGGATGATCGACCTCGCGGACCAAAGGCGTATCGCGGATATCGACGCAAGAAGACCTCCGCAAGATGCCATAGATCGCATAGGGGTAAGCTCGTGGTAAGCTGCTACCGGCTGACTTGTGCTGATAGAGTCTAGGAACGGCGGTGGTGATGCCGGTGCTGTGGGTTCCCATGTCACGGATCTTATGCTCATTTGGCTATGCAATCGTCGCAACCCTAAGCGAGCTTTCGGTCTACAACGACTTTCCTTGGAGCACAGTATGAGACCATAATTGCATGACAAGCAGGAGTTACACGAAGTTATGTTGATATCTTCAGTGGTAAACCAACGAGCGTATTGGACGCGCTGGCACACGTCTGGTGTCTACAGCAAGAGTGGCCATCATTTGCCTGCAAGGCAGCCGCGAGCCTCAATAGATCATTGATTCCAGGCCAGACGATACGACAGCTTGCCACCGGAGGTCGCGAAGAGTCACCATGGTCAGTAGATGACAAACGATATTGAGATTATTGAAAATGCAGATGAGGTCGGAACAAGCTCTGTGGTGTGACAGTTGCAGCCTTGTGTGGAAGCGCCCAGACACGCGACTAGCCGCAGTCCAGGGTGAATTTGGTGCAACTTCAATCTAAAATTAACCGCAAAATTAAACTAACACGAGCCTGGTCAGGCAACCACCCGCGCCGCACGAGTTGTCGCAGAAGAGACTTCCTCTGTTCTTTGTTCCTCTCCTCGTGTCTTTCTTCTTCAACACCCTCGTTCTTGTCGTTGCTGTTTCTCGCGCAACATTTTGCGCTGCCACTCGCTACAACTTCACGATACTTAATCATACCTAATAATGTCAACTCCAACACACGCCGCGCCCACTGCGCCACAACCGACTGTTGCGACCGCGCCAACCCCCGCCGCTGAAGCTTCGCACGCCAATTTCTCGCGCCCTGCGACGGCACATGCGACTGCCCCGAATGCGACAACCAACACGCAGCATGCCACGGCCACGGCTCCCACACAGTCCCCGTTCCCTATCGCCTCGGCCCCACCTACTACCGAGGAGCCCCAGAACTTAAATCAGAAGCTCAACGCGGCCGACCGCTACTGGAAGTTCAAGGGCGTGTTCCAGCTCATCGCCATCATCACCGGCTTCATTGGCATCGGCACCGTTGGGTGGCTCCTCAGCACCTCGGCGAAAAATGGGTACACGTACGGCTACGACGCGTTCTGGTCGCTGTGGCCCGCCCTCATCACCTTCACCGTCTCCATCGTCTGGTGTCTGGCATGCATTCTTGTCCTCGTCTTACGCAAGCGCCCCGTCCACCCTGGTCTGCGCGTAGCCATGGACCTGCTACTCTGGCTAGGCTTCATCTTCACTGCTATGTTTGCCATGGTCTCACTGTTGAACCTGATCAGCTGGGGCGAGTACGGCGATCTTGGCTCCGGGTACTATAGCAGCTATGGCGATTATGTCATGGCAGACAATGGCACCTGGGTTTGGCAGGCGGATGGGAATTATAATGATTATGCGCGCAGCTGCGATAAGAACTCCACCTCTACACGCACGTCGTACTATGACGGATATGGCAATACGTTCCAGAACTGTGCCGAACAAGACGCGTACATCAACGAGCTGTGGGTCCAGAAGCCGCATCGCGAGAGCGTCGAGATGACGGCCGTCGTGTGTCAGTTCTTCGGCCTCGTGCTGCACTTTGTCCTATTCGTCTGGGCCTGCGTCGACTGCCATCGCTACAATCGCACCAAAGTCAGCAAGGATGCCGAAAAGATTGCTGCGAACATTGTGCAGACCATGATCACGAATGGCGCGGTGATCCCACCTCCGGGGCAGGCGCACATGAGGCCGGCAGGACCATGGGGAGGGCAGATGGGGTACTATCCATTGCCGCAGCAGGGACAGGCATATCCCATGACCGCCATGTATCCGCAGACGATGCCGCAGGGCCAGCAGATGCCTCAACAACATCATGTGCTTCAACCTAACGTTGGAATGGCGGGGCCGAGTAATGAGAAGAGCGAAGGTCCGCGATATGCCTGAGGGAGAAAGTGGGCGTCAACTTGAGAATCCATGTGTTTGATATAGCGAGATACCCAACCCATAGCCGTGTAATGTTCAATCAAGAATTGGTTTCAACAAGTGCATCTTCTAGTATATTGCTTCTTCCAATGAGATCCTTTGCTCTCTACACATACGGCGAATTCTCCACAGGCGCACCTTCCAGCTTGAAGTAGCCCGGTTGTAGTCTCTGCAACACCTCCGTGGGATCATACTTCTTCGCGATGCTCTTCAGCCTCTCTACACTGCTGCCATAGCTGTTGATCACGTCCTGGTACTGGCTCGCATAGTTCATATACAGGTAGTCGTTGACCATATTCCTCCGCTTGGCTTCTTCTTTGAATCTGCGAATAACGTTTGCATTCGCCTGCATGACGCGCGCATCGTCGGCAACCAGGTCCCAACGCGTGCTCAAGTTGATGAGAAAGATGGGTCCGTCTCCAGGCGACAAGCCAAGTGCATTTCCGCCCTTCTTCTGCATCTGCTCAAGCTGAGGGACAGTGATGACTTGTAGTGTATTGGCTGGCACAATCCCTTGCACATCCCGGATCGTTGCAAACTCTTCAAAGGAGACATCGAAGACGAATTGCACCATCTGCCGGTCGAGCTTAGAGCTGGCTGTCCAAAAGGTTTCGCGGTAGCCCTTGGGATTGCTGTTGTTGAGCTGTTGTGTAAAGTAGGCCAGTGTGTTGAGCTGCGTGGTATCTGAAAATGCTGGAATGGCCTTGTACTCTGCAAACACGCGCGCGTCCAGGACTGGATCAGCGTACTCAAGTTCGGCGATGGCGACCTTGGTTCCGGAAGCGGCGTTCAGAGTAATGGCGATAAATTGCGCGGCTTTGGGGTCTTTTGCGGCGTTGACTCCAAGGTTGACAAACGCATCGATTGCAGCCGAGAAGCTTGTGTTGAAGAATCTGCGCTGCCCACCAAACATTTGGGGACCGTGTGGGAACGTTTCGAGGTTGAACTTTGTGACGATGCCGAAGTTGTTACCACCACCTCGGAGAGCCCAGTAGAGGTCGGAGAAGGAAGTCGGAGAGGCAGTGACTATGATACCGGATGCAGTAACAACCTCAAACGAGGCAACGTTATCGCAGGCCCAGCCGTACTGGTTGGCAAAGTAGGAAATGCCACCACCTGTTGTCAAGCCACCGATGCCAATAGCAGACACGCGTCCGCCTACTACGGCCAGATTGTGCTGTTGGAGGTTTATGTAGATGTCATACCACAGATTGCCCGGTTGAATGGCGGCAATCTTCTTGTCGGACGATAGAGTAATGTCCCTCATCTTTTCAAACGTCACCGTAATACCTCCATCAGCGCTCGATGCACCCGCGAAAGCAGCATGACCTCCACTTCTGACCGCGAATGGGCACTGTGTCAGCCTTGACACCAGGACAACAGTAGAGACGTCTACTGCTTTCTCTGGCTTAACAATGCAGTACGGTTTAGCGACTTGTTGTTGTGCTGACCAAAAATAGTTGATCACAGCATCATACGCCGACTCCCCTTGTGTCTCAACTTTTGCTTCGCCAAAAATTATTTTGAGTGAAGTGCACTGTTCTTGACTTCAGCATACAACAAGGGTACCGTGAATTGAAGAGAGGTAGTGCTTACTGCGACAGCGCATCCACTCACAAGAGACCTTTCTGCAAGCCCTGCAAGGTCTGGCATAGTCGACACATTTACACCGTTGTCCAACAGCGCATCAGTCACGTTGAAATCCGCTGGCTCGAAGACCTCTTGGGAAATGATCCCCACTGGCATGAGGCCAAGCAACACTGTCGTAGGCACGCGCATGATGTCTCGTTCCCCCACCAATCCTTACCGTCGGAGCAATGATGGACACCGACAGACCGGGTCGCAGGATGTGGGTGTGCGGTTGACACGACGGAGCATGCCGGGGTTGGAGGAAAGAAGGTACAATGTTGGCAATCCCTTGCCTACCAGGAGACTGGGCAGGATGGGCTATTGTACTCGCAAGGCTATGGCGCCTGTCGGACGAATCGCCTCATGCCTCGGGCATACGAAATCGTGGGTCGTTCTGTCCCGTCGCATTGCAGAAGCGAAGCGGCACTCTCACCGCGTTGAGAGGTGTGGCTGGTCACAGTGGGAGAACGACTCGCCACAGGCGGGTGCTAGCCTGTACAAGGTAATGATCATTCTCGCGTAAGGCCTTCAAGCCTCTCAGCGTCTTCAAAGTCGACATGGTCTTACGCGGATGTACGGTTCCGTTGCCGAGTCCGACGAAGGATCAGCCACCTTCAATCTTTAACCCGCCTTGCTAGTGTCTAGACAGCATTGCGCCCAGGCCTCTCGCAGAATTGTTATGTGCTATTATGTCTGCCATTGCTTAATCATGCTGCTTTCTGAAAATGTGTTGGCTTCGACATGCTAGGCCCGTGAGATGACTACTACAAGGTAAGAAGTTCAGGTGAGGTCAAAAGAGAGTTGGTTCCACTGCTGCACACCACGACGGAAGGCGCCAAGGCCCGCCCCTTGAGCTAACGCATGCCAACATCCTAGGATTAATCTACACGCCTCGTCCAGCTCATGCGTCAGCATGTCTTTTCCTAGCAGGCGTGCCATTCCCTTTCATCCTCTCGCTGTCACATCCGGGGCGACCCACATGCGGAGTTTCGCCCGCTCTCTAAAAACGACGTTAACCAATTGTTTGTCGAGATTGAAGAGAAGGACGATGCGATAGATTGAGGTACAGAGCAGTCTAAGTGCTTGATGGAGGAAGCAGGCTACCTTTATCAGAGTGTCGCAACCCTGTCGGTAATCTGGTGTAACCTGGAATTGGGCGATCCAACCCTGGCCCAGCCCCAACTGTGACCTGCAACCCGAGCAATTGGCACGAAGGATGAGCTTGCATGGCCAGCCCGAATGCCAATGCATGAGTAGAACAGGCGCCCTTTCCCACTCTGCTCCACTTTCTCATCCGTGTACTTTCAGCCAAGGGACAATTAGAAGGAGGGATTTGCGGACTTGGGTATTGTTGTACCACGAGACATCCACTGCACAACGAATGATCAGTCGACGACCTCGAGACGCTTGGGCATTCTCACGCGACGACCACGTGGATGCGGTGCGGCACGGAGGATAAGCACAAGTATGTCATCACGGCAAAACTACATCACCGAGGACCATCTCCTGAACACCATATATGGCATGTTGACCTTGACGACCGTCTTTGTCATTGCACGAACACTCACGACACAAGTTCTGCGGCCGAAAAGATGGCTTCCACAGGACGCTATCATTTATGTGGCTTACATATTGTACATAATACTGGCGGTACTTTACATCGTCGTTACCCCGATTCTCTTCCGGCTCACTGCCGTTGGCGAGAAGCGAATGAAGCCCTATCCAACACTTCGGGATGAGCACAAGCTTATGGTCAGAATTTTCTTTGTCAACACAATGTTTTTCTGGCTTGTCCTATGGACCGTCAAATTATCCTTCTTGATGCTGTACAGGAGATTGATCGAGGGCCTGCACAACATCTACATCAAATTGTGGTGGGCCAGTGTAGTCATTTGGTTCTTGGTACGCATCTGCTCAGCCTCTGTTTGATTCATTCTTTGACCGTTCGTGTAGTCACTCATTGGCTCCTTGACGTCGCATTTGACGGCCTGCAGTAGCATGAGGGCCTGGTTCACGCCAGGCGCCTGTCAAACACCTCGAGACATTCGGTCTCAGATAGCCAGTCTGTACTTCACCTATGCAGTGGATGTGCTCACAGATCTTATGAGTGGGTGCTCTTAGTTTCCATAGCTCGCGCTGATCGTCAAAATCGTCGAAGAATGCGAGCCATTTTAGATTGTCCTGCTGACTCCATGCAGTCATGGCGCTCCCCATTCGCATCATTTGGAACCTGAAAATGCCGCAAACGCAAAAGTTCGGCATCACTGGTCTTTTTGGTATCGGCATCATCCTCATCGCAGTCGCAACACTTCGTGTGGCTCAGATCGGCGGCAAGGCGCAGTCTAGTTCACAGCCTTCTGCCTCTTGGCTCGCTCTCTGGGGCGTCATCGAAACCTCCATTGCCGTCATTATTGGGTGCTGTCCAGCATTCGTCACTTTGATCCGTAACCATACAACGCCCGCCGTATCGTACAATACCCAAGGCTTTGTGAGACAGAGTGAGGGTGGTAGTTCTCGTGAGAATGGTTCAGACCCGGACAGTGTGAAGCTCAATAGCTTGCAGACGAGTCAGGATGGCAGATTAGCGGACTTGTCGACGAAGTCCACGAGTTCAAAAGGCGTTGGCCGGCAGGGATCCAGTGGAAGCCGATTCGAAGTTGAACCACCGCCGAGGGACGTTGTAGAAGAGCTAGTTGAGGAGACACCCATGGGAAAAAAGCGAATCAAAGTCAGAAGGGGCGCGCGGTAATACGATCAGCAGTCATGCATCGAGCCGGATGACGTATCTTGATGCTGTACCGAAGAAGTGTTTTTTGCTCAAACTGCTGCGTTCAAGCGTTTTTACCGGTAGTAGACTGCTTTTGCATGTGGGCTTCATGATTGAATACGTCTAAAAACGAGACGCCACTCAATTAACGAGCTTAGCAGGTGATGGAAATCAAGAGTGATGGTAGACACAAGAAGGGCAGCGAAGCTATCGATCGATTTTCCGATCATAGATGCATTATTTTCAGATGCAACGTATCCTACACAGCCACAGAGACGCCCCGCTGCCTCCTAGACCTTCTTTCTAGCTGCTTCGGACTCGAGCTCCGCTAGGAGGACTACTCAGCCCGACTTGTAATCGTGTGTAGTATGTTCCTGCTTGCTCAGCCGCAGCGTCGTTCGAGTTACTGTTCTCTTCAGACTGGGGAGGTCGGTGAACCACCCTCACTTTGAAGTGACTCGAATCGTCCAGAGGCGGTCTGCGCTGCAACATGGCGCAACATAGACGCGAGACCGAGTACGAGAAGCGAATCCGGATACGAGACCCGTGAGCCAAAAGCACTCCCGCGAGCCACACTCTAGGTAATTAATAGTCTTTCCAACATGCTATACTGTTCAGGGAAATTTTGGATCAAACTCAGTCGTGTCCAGGCCCCAAATCTCAATCCACTTGACCTTCTCTCGATCGAGTATCTCGATTCTCCTCTTAGGCCCGGCCATTTTGGCATTCATACTTTTCTCTTGGCCCTCAGGCACAGGCGGCGCATTCTTTGGGGGAAAGACAACGCCCCCGAGTTTGTATACGATCTTTTCGCCCAGCCCGACGTACTTGACGTTCCGGTATTCTGGCCGCCAGAACTCGGTCGCGAGTGCGAAGGCATGCATTTCTGGGTCCATGGTAGTAATGGTTTCTGCAAATTCTGAGCCGGGACGCACAAGCATGCGAATAGCCCAGAGCTTTGGGCAGAATGCTATTATCTGCCTGAGTGATTCCCATGGGGGCACGCTGCTTGCGAAGCCAAGCTGCTCCAGACGAGGGCATGCCTGGCAGAGCTTGTAGAGGGCAGTATCGGATATGACCCAGCGGTCTGGAAGCAGAAGGTGGCGCATGGTGCGATGGTGGGACTGTATCACGGCGAGGTAGTCTCCGCCAACGCTACGACACTGGCTCTCGCTCATCGTCGGGGTCCCGTATGCGCTTGTCGTGCCGTTGGTCATGCCGGGTGTCGCGGTAGAGGGTGTGGTGGGAGTCGCGGCTGTGCTGCTAGTCTTCGAAGTGTTCCTCCGACTTACGAGATAAAGGCGCTCCATGCCAGTGAATTTAGAGAACATGACGGCCTGCTCCTTGTCCTGTTGGTCAGTGCGGAGCATCTTCAAGTTGGACGGGATGGGCCGCGCGTTGTTGCTGACGAGCCAGCCATTGTCAAGGAAGACTGTCATGGGGTCCTGCGAGCCCATCGAGTTGAAGACGGAGACCTCTTCCTGGCAGGCCGCGTCGATGACTTGGTCGAAGCCATCTTCGGAGCCGACGTAGCGAGTATAGAGGTTGTAGATGGCCAGGCGCTTGACGGGCAGGCGGCTGCGGGCGGTCATGCAGCGGCTGAACAGCGTCATGAGGCTGACCGACTCTTCGCCCGAGTCGCGCATACGCGGGCTCCAGTGCAGCTTGAGGTTCTCGAGCTTCTTGGCGCCAGCCAGCAGCAGCGAAATGTCGTCCGGGTAGCAGAGCGGGTCGATGTCGTAGACGACAAGGGTGCGCAGGTTGGGCAGGGGCGAGATGATGGTGGTGGGGCGCGGGATGCGCTTCGTCTGGCAGCGCAGGGTGAAGGAGGTGAGGGTGGCGCCGCGATTGACCAGCCCCTGGTACAGCGTGCTGAGCGGCTTGGTGTTGAGCTCCCAGGCAAAGGCCTGCAGCTTCTTCATCTTGTCGAGGGCGGCGCGCATGGCAATCTGCAGCACCATGCTGTTGTCAGGCACGCGGCCCTGCTTGTAGTCGTCGACATCGTGCTCGCGCCACTCGCCGACGACGCGGAACGACTGCACGTAGTCGGTGAAGGTGCGCGACACGAGCGTGTTGAGGCCCATGGCAAAGGGGCTGCCGCTGCCGTACCCTTCCGGGCGACCGTCGTTGACATAGCGAATCTCGGCGTACGAGCGCAGCGTAACGTGCTCGTACAGCCGCGGCAGCGTCATGTAGTAGAAGAGGCGCGACGTGCGCGTGATGCGCGCGAGGTCGGCGGCATCGTCGAGCTGGTGGTCGCGGTGCCGTGGTCAGCGCGGGTGCATGAGGTCATCGGCAAACATGGGGCATGCATGGGATGGGGACGACATACGTGCGTGAGAATCAGCTGGATCAAGTGCAGCGGCAGCTCCTTTGCCTGCGCGGCATTGGGGTGCGAGCGCGCGGGGCTCGTGAACCACGAGTGGAAGGGCACGCTGATGTTGCTCTCGCCGACGCGGATGCTGCCCGCAGCTTTCGTCGATGATGTTGATGCAGCGGCTCTGGAATCGCCGGGCGGGCGCTGCGGACGGGCGACGTTCTCGGGCATGGGCGTGGGACAGGTGCGACGGTCGTCAGGCGCGGAGTCACATAGCGGGGCAGCAGTAGCAGCAGCAGCAAGGCAGGGCGAGGGTAAAGCCGTCTTGAGGGTGTGGATAGCTCGCAGCGTCGTAGCGGTCCATGCTTGCTCAGACTTCCGCAAAATGTATCCCAGCTAACGTGACGGATCATTCGCACATGTCATCCTCCGACACCTCCGCCCGCGTCCGCCGCATTGGTCCGCAAGACTTACATCCATCCATCTGTTCCCTCTACAGCGTGATTCTCTTCGCCATCCATACGACGAATACGGCGCACACTTTCGTCACCCACCCCTGAGGAGCCATGGCTGCCTCGTCCCGTAGCGCTGGCCCGGGCACACGAAGGGCACCTCAATCGTCCCCTCGAACACGCTCATGGGCGGAACCGCTCCGTCGCGAACACCAGCGCCCACCATCTGTGCCTGCGAGACCGGTACCACAACGCCACACTCCCAGTTGCGAACCACCAGGCTCCCCATCTTCCCGCTCTTCAGCACCTTCTGTGCCCCCCATGCCGACTCTGATATGTTGGCAGAGCCAACGTACACCCAAGCAAACGGCGTTCCGTCCGTCTTGACCCCACGCGCAAACAGCAATTTGTTGTGTGACAGCATGCCCCGGCGTGTCGAGTCGTAGTCGCGCAGGCAGTCGCGTGGGAAGCTCGCCGCCTTGTAGTGCTGTCTGCCCAGAGATATGATACCACCACAATCCGGACCACCGATGCTTTTTTGAATCGTTTCGTCTGTGGGGAAGTATATGCGCATGGCATCGCGAACGTTCGAGATTTTCGTAGATGTGGTGAAGGGCTCGCCACGCGCCGCGAGCCAGATGCGCTGCAGTAGATTGTCGTTGATGGCGCCCAAGGAAGAAGCCGCGTAGTCGAGCTGCATTTCCTGCACATCACCCAACCTCAGATCACAGATTGCTTGCCTGAGACCTGGGAGCCCGGTGTTTTGCTCTGGCTCGCCCTGATATGTACCGCCACTGAATTTGTCAGCCCCTCGTCATACCGGGTAGGTGGACGACGTACATAGAATGGACGAAGGCAAGATGGTCTGTCTGCGAGAAGTCGAACTTTAGCACACCTTCGATAACTTTCTGGCCCACTTCCTGCCTCTCCAGGAAGTACACAAAATCTCTGCCAAAGCTAGGCAACATATCTTTTTCCGCTGGAACCCCGTCGCTCCGTCGTGGTAGGTCAATGAGAAATACTGAATTCTCCATAACTCCAGGTTGCCAATCGTTCTTCACCTCCCCCCAATCGATCGGCGTCATGTTCGCAGTAGGTACGATCAGTCGTAATCTGTCTGTGCCAAACAGTAGCATGAACTTGCTGTGCATGGCGTGGATCTGACCTCCCATTGGCGGAAAGTGTATCTTCAGATTGGGTATACTGCATTCCTGCGCCTCCTGCCGCCAGCGATCCTGGGTGTCCCGATCTTTGGCATTCATGATCCAGATCTGCTTAACCTTCCGGGGGTCTATTTTCTTGTTGAGCCATTCAGAATCCCACTGGAAGGAACTGATCACAGCAATGTTGACCGTGTCAGCTTGCAGCAGTTCGTCAATTGTGATATCATTAGTACGGGGAAACTTTGCTGCGAACGTGCGCTTTATTGTCCCCCTAGGAAATATATGTACCTCTTCTGATGGGGCGAGAGACAGGCTGCTTGGTGTTTGTACACGATTTGTTGTTGACGACTTGGCGATTTGCTTCGATGGTCGATCAGGTGAAGGGTCTCGCTTTCGTTTTCCAAGCCTCGCAAGCCGCTCCTGTTCCATGGCCTGGCGATCAAGCCCAGCGAGGCCTGTTAATTGCAGCGCATCAACCGTGTCATTCGATGAGACATCTCCAACTCTTGGTGGTGAATGATTGTTTAATGCATGGCCAGTTGGGCCAGTCTGTGACAAGGATAGTGCAATCGCTCGTGCTATCTGGTCGTCTTCGTCTTCGTCTTCGTCTTCGGTGTCGGATGTGAGATCGATCGCTTTGCCATTTGCGGAATGAGCTGATCGCGGACTTTGCTGGAGCGACAGTGCGATTGCACGCTCAAGATCAGAATCTTCATTGGAATGAGGCACGGTCATATTGTGATCCCGCAAGCTCATAGGTGTAGCGGGTTGATATTTGGTTTGTAGTTGCAGTTCATGGTCGGTGGTGAAGTGGGACGTCCCCGAACCCGCATGGATGCAGCCACGCGCTTCGTGTTCGCTTCATCAGATCGCGCTGTCACATGAGACGCTAATCCCCACTAGTCCGCCATGAAATCCGCAGTCACACCATGTATCGCAAATGATGCTCAGGCTTCGCTGCTTCATCTTGTCCAGATCAAGGCATGAAGATTACAGAAGTGTTGATTGTTTCAAATCGGTCTCTGCCTTTTACTTTTACCAGTAGAAATCTCTGAGATTAGACCGCCTACTGTGAGCGGGGGTGAAATGGGAGGCTGACCTTATTCGACTGAGCGCGCATTGTGGCTGGACCTGGGGATCACGTCCACCGGCTGAAGCAGATGCAGTAAGTCCTCGAGGCCAAATTGTGACCAAATAATTCGATAATACATTCATTACAAGCTTCCCCAAGTTCAAAATTAACAGAACCATCCGCCCTTCCACCAAGATATGTCATCGAAAGGCATGCATATATTTTCCTTCATGCAGGCGTGGCGGGTCCAGGTTCATATTAAATCGACTTTCTCGCATCCACAAAAGCGCTTCCCATGGTTTGCTTGCTTGACTCAGCTTTCTCACGCCGCAAGCCAAACAGTACAGCAAGGTAGGCCAGATCTGCAAGCACCCAAGTTGCCATCATCACAACAGCGACAGGGCTCGCAACGTATCCATGTGCTTCTGGCCAAACCCACCAGCAATACCCATAGTTGAGATTCAGGCCGGACAAACTCCCGACAAACCGAGTCGTCCAGATGGCGTACGATGACCCACGGCTGCTGCCTCTAATCACAATCTGTGCTAAAGACATGCCGCTTAGTACCACCTGCGCAACTAGCGCTGTCCAGTAGCCCAGCTCATCCGTGTCAAGCCCATCGATGCCCTGGTAACTCTTGCCCGCCTTTGGATTGACTGGATTTGAGGGGTCGAGCCACCAGACGCTAATAGCGTACAAGATCAAACACCACCAGGCCAGCATGATCGCAAAGAGTTTGCCAATGTTTTCTCCAACAAGTGGCGCAGTCTTCCACTCATTTGCGCCGTATTTCAACACTGCATATACGAGCCCCAGGTCAATGAGCATCCAGATCGTGAACATGGTAACTTCGCGTGTTTCAACTGCCACAAAAAGCGCGAAGATGATTTCCCAAGCGAAATTGAAGGCCAGTGAGAACAGCGGCATTGCGTAAGTGCAATCTTGAATGGACTTGCGTGTCATGAGGACATAGCAAATGGTGTAGCCGATGCCACCAATGCCGAGGAAGAGGTCGTTCACGTCACGCAGCGACGGGTCGACGTGTGGGGGAAGGATGCTGTGGCGTGTCATTGTGCAAGCCGAAGTGAGATGAGAAATGAATGCTCGAAGATATAATTTGCGCACGCGATAGTACTGTCGGCGCGTTGTTGCCGGGTTTATGACAATCCGTGTAGCAACCCTGGAGAGAGGGAAGTACCAAGAGCAGGATGTCACCGGTGCGAGCTCTTTTCCATGCTGACTGCAGCAGCCTTGGCTGCTATCGTGAGCATGGTCAGCGCGGGTTTGGCAGGCTCGCCCGATCGCCGGCCTCTGCGCGAGATCACACATTGCAGGGAGACGGAAAACGGCTGCCAAGGTTCCCGTATTGTGACGTAAGCCCGATATGCACATCCCCAGCTCAGTCTGAGGCCGTACGAACAACGATCCATTTGAAACAATGGATGCCGCTTAATTGCTATCAGTGTGTGAGGTCACTTGTCTTCAATCTGGTTTTTACGCGCGAATCGATCACATCTATCCGCCATGAAGAGTCGAGACAAACATGATGTGGTCGTTCGTCTGTAACTCGTATTTGTCCTCGCCCTCTAGTTCCCAGTCGGCTTCATTAATGAGTACTAAGATTCCCGGCCGTCTACTGAGTTTAGCGGAGAAGATTTTTACCCTTCGGGAGGTAAGGCTTACACCGTGTCGTCCAACACAAAGAGTTCCTTCCGCGGATCTTTCATTGTGTTTTCACAAAGATACCGCACGAGAAAAGCGATATTGGCGAGTGCTCCTGACTCATCGCGTGCAGGTATCGATAGCGAGTACTTCTTTTGGTTTCCGAAGAGGATTTCGAGCCCTCCACTGCACGGCAATTAGCAATCAGGCGTAGATGTGAGGGGTGTTGACATACCTGAATTCAACTCTTATTGGGACTCTGACATTCTCGGACATGTCTGCCTTGATCGTGAAACCCTGCAATAGCACAAGAGTAGTCGACGGCTTCCTGCCCAGGTGTTACCTCACCATTGCGAGAAAGGGTCTAGTCTACTATTGGCATGCTAAGCGAGACTAGCGCGTAAGAAATCCTGAAGTCGTGATGCCAACCATTTTCGTGCAGCAGCATCTTGCCGAATGATGTACACAAGTGAGAATGAACATCTCTCCAGCATTCCTTTCAATAGGTGGCAACCGTAATCCAGCTGCCGCTGATTGGGATGATGGTGGCCTGCAGTTGCTAGCCTTCGGAGCCGACAACTCCATCGCGCTTTGGGATCCTCAAGTAAGTCAAGTCATCGTTGCCTGCCTCGAAGCACGACCTAACCATAAAGCAGGACAAACAGCTGCAAGGAGTGCGGGCGATCTTGAATGGCCATACGAAGCCCGTCAATGCTGTCAAATTCTTCTTCACCCAGCACACAGACTTTTCAATCCTACTGAGCGGCGCCGCGGACCATGCCTTGCGGCTCTGGCGCATCAAGAGGGCTGCATCAGCTAGTTTTGAGTGCTGTAAGACCGTTGAAGCGCACTCAAGTCCGATCACTCGCATTGCGACGCTACCAGGCTCGGACGTATTTGTAACCGGCGCATCGGATGGCACAGTAAAGATATGGAACCTGATCCACGATTCCGACTTCACATCACTTGATCTCCAAGTCCTGCAGACTATCACACTATCGCCAAAATACTTTCCCTTGAATCTCGCGTTGGCCAACCTTGATGGCACCTCCATGGTCTTGGCTATCGCTGGCACCTGTAGCACCATACAGATCTTCGTTTCCAACGAAAACAACTTCGTACTTGCCGCGACATTAAGCGGACACGAAGGATGGATTCGCGCACTTGCTTTTACTCGGGAGAGTCCAGGCACCGACAGTGATCTATTACTCGCCTCTGCAAGTCAAGACAAATACATTCGTCTTTGGAGGTTCCACCGCGGAGATGGACTTCCGGCTGCCAGTACTGCTCTGAACGACCCTACCCTTGGAAGCCTCAATAAGTCTCTATCGAACAAGGTTCATTGGGTTAACACAGCCAACTCGAAGCATTCGGTCACGTTCGAGGCGCTTCTTCTTGGGCATGAGGACTGGATCTACACGGCTTCATGGCGTCATAGAGATGGCAAGCTACAACTTCTGTCTACATCGGAAGATAATTCTCTTGCTATTTGGGAGTCTGATGCTAGCTCTGGTGTGTGGATTTGCAGTACCAGATTGGGAGAGATCAGTGCGCAGAAGGGCTCGACAAGTGCGACAGGGAGCGCAGGTGGCTTCTGGATCGGTCTGTGGTCGCCCGATGGCGACTCTGTTGTTTCTCTTGGCCGCACTGGCAGCTGGAGGAAGTGGACGTTCTCGAAAACCGAAGATATGTGGACACAACGAGTGGCCATCACCGGCCATGTGCGCGAAGTGAAGAGCGCCTGTTGGTCAAGAGACGGGTCATATTTGCTGACTACTGGGTCTGATCAGACGACCAGACTTTTCTCGCAGTGGAAGTCACATGGAACGGATGGTTCATGGCACGAGTTTTCAAGACCACAGATTCATGGTTATGACTTGAACTGTATCGATGCCGTCAGCAACTCACAGTTCATCTCCGGCGCGGATGAAAAGCTGCTCCGAGTATTCGATGAGCCGAAGGGCGTCGCTGAGATGCTGAACAAGCTATGCGACGTAGAGAACCCCATTGTCACGGAGCTTCCGGATGCTGCCAACATACCTGTCCTTGGTCTGTCAAACAAGGCCATCCAATCGATAAGCGATGACCCTCCTGCGGAGAACGAAGAGGACGAAAATGAAACCATCGATCCTTCCTCCATACTACGCAAATCAATGGTCGACTTGAGCCATGCGCCCTTTGAAGACCATCTCGCGCGACACCTCCTATGGCCCGAGACAGAGAAGCTCTATGGCCATGGCTACGAAATTTCGGCAGTGGCTGTGAGCAGAGATGGTAAACTCGTCGCCACCGCCTGTCGTGCCAGTTCCCTAGATCATGCTGTCATCCGACTATACGATACCGTAGACTGGCTAGAGGTCAAACAACCGCTGAAAGCGCACTCCCTCACCGTAACAGCATTGCAATTCTCGTACGATGATAGATACCTTTTGAGTGTAGGCCGAGACAGACAATGGGTGGTTTGGGAGCGAAACTCAGGTTCGTCGCAATACGAACTTAAGTTTGCAAACCCAAAGGGCCACACACGCATGATATTGAGCGGGGCATGGACACCGCTGGAGCAGCCGACATTCTTGACGGCTGGAAGAGACAAGTCTGTCAAGATTTGGCAACTTTCAGGTGCCGATGTCCTCCTGAAGGAAACCATTAACGCAAATGCTGCCGTCACTGCTGTTGCGTGCGGCAATCTGCTGCCTTCCGCTCATTTCACATTCGCATTCGGCACGGAGAGCGGGCAAATAGGGGTTGGAAGCGCAGCTGATGGCAGCTCAGGAAAGGCCGAGGTCACCATAGTAGGCTCCACGGTTTCTCCAGCCAAGGCTGTCAATCAGATTACTTGGCGGCCGGACAGGAACGTGAACGAGCAGCAGATCCTCGTTGTTAGTGACGACAGCTCGGTGCGTATTTATACCGTAGCCATGACCTGAACATCATCATCTTTTGTCAGCCAATGTTATCTTCATCCCGCCTGAGTATGGCATTTTCTTCCTCTGAATTTCATTGGCCTGTTCTTCCCCAGCCACCCAGACTTCAGAACTCTTTTGTCACCATCGAGATCACGTTTCCGCGTCCTCAAAAATTGCGGTCTCCAATCCAATCTTCAACTTGGTAAGTGAGGCCTCTCAAATGCGCACTATGGTGGCTACAGCAGGTGCGTTGTTGTTCTGCTGGATACTGTATTGACTGCGAGCCCGAAGTTGCTGCATCACAATAGTCTAGATACATCTAGAAGATTTTTACAGTCTACTCGTAAACCCGCTTCGATCGATCTTAGCCAAGTACTCCTTGCCAATATCCTCCACTCTCGTCACTCCGGCTAAACCCATACATAACCGAATCTCATCGCTCAGCAGCTTCAAACACAACTCCACACCCTCCAGTCCTTTGTATGCTAGACCCCACAATATTGGCCTGCCAACCCACACGAAGTCTGCGCCCAGAGCAAGCGCCTTGAACACGTCAGTACCATGGCGGATACCGCCGTCGACATGTACAGGGATTTTCTTCGACTGCGAACGCACGGCGTCTACGACTTCGGGAAGCGCATCAATGGTTGCGAGTGCACCGTTGAGTTGACGTCCCCCGTGATTTGAGACCACGATACCGTCGACACCATAATGACAGGCTAAGAGAGCGTCTTCGGCAGTCGCGATGCCTTTGACCCAGACTTGCATTTCCGGGTGGCAAACCTTCTTGAGCCATGCAATGTCACGCTCCCATACCAATGTTGGATTGGGAGCGTGGGAATGAAATGTTATGGGACCTTTCGGAGGTGTGCGTCGAGGTTTAGATTCATGCTTTTTTCCGTTGTTCTGATCAGCCTCGCTCTTCCTCTCCGCCGCTCCTTCCCTTCTTTCATCGTCGGCACGGTGGTGTGCGTCCTCCTCGCGATTGAAGTTTGCAACCTTCAAATGATTTGGTAATCTGAATTGATTTCTAATCTCGAGGTTGCGGCGGCCCAGGTGTGGTGTGTCAACAGTCAGGAATACGGCCTTGTAACCTGCCTTCTTCGCCCGCTCGATCAGCCTCTGACTTTCTTCCCGTTCTTCAAACAGATACAGCTGCAACGCTGCTGGGTGTCCTGGGCCGAGAGCGGCCTTCACGTCCTCTAGACTGGTTGTGCTGAAGCTACTGAGGCCCATCACTACACCCAGCTCCTTGCATGCTCGCGCTGTCGCCAGCTCGCCATCAGGATGCGCAAGTCCTTGCATCGCGGTTGGAGCGACACCAAGGGGAACGCTATTTGTATAGCCGAAGATAGTTGCGCTGGTGTCCACGGAAGAAACGTCACGTAGGACTCGTGGCCGTATGCGATACTTCTGGTAAGCGGACATGTTTTCTGCCAGTGTCGAACCTTCGTCTGCGCCTTCATTGTAGTAGTCACGTGTCTGCTTGTCCATTCTTTCCGCTGCAAGTTTCTCTAGCTCGGCGATTGTCAAGCAATTGAGGTCAGGAGCTTTTAGACTAGCCATGGCGAATAGTCTCAAGCGAATGCTCGGGGACAAGAATACCAAGATTGAAGAGTGACGAAGGTCAGAAGCAGATAAAAACAAGCCCTGTTTTGAAGGTTATGTATCCTAAACTAAGGCGGATTACCCACATGATGATGGCATCCGTTCAGATCATCGTGCTTTCTGGCGATTGCGCGCGGTTATCTTGCGCTAGGTCGTCCATGATGACGAAATTGACGGGTGTGGCTAATTGTCGGATCACACCCTCATTCCTGTCTCCCGATGTGGGGTAACCGACATGCCAAGAAGCAGTAGAGACATCCGCATAATTTGTCCCTGCTTTAGCTCAGCTCTGATGAACTGCGAGCACAAGGTTGCTGCATTACGATACTCTAGATATCACCAGAAAGTTTTCCTAGTTTGCGTGTCTCCTACAGCCCTCTCTACATGCTGGTTCAAAAATGCCATGCTTGATCAACCAGGCACAAATCCTGGCAAGGCGTGATGACACGAAAGGGCCAGTTGACAGTTACTCCCCAGGCTGTACCTAACCGTGCATGTTTTCTATTTGTAAATCTTGTCTTTGGACTTTCCTGGAGCGTAGGTGGCAATCATGATAGTTGTCGCCGGCTCTCTATGAAATCCACAAACTCAAAGAAGCTTTTCTTATACCTCCGCTCTTGCGTAGTCCGGTTCACGGTCTGAATACCGAAATGTGCATCATAATCTCCAAACTCCCAATTATCTGCCCAGCTCCAAGCAAAGGCGCCGATAAAGTCCACTCCATCCTCCCATATCGCTTTAAGTCCTTCATTCAGATATGTCTGATAGTACCATGAACGCGGGCTATCGAATTCCTGGTCTGGTTGCTGCTTCTCTCCCTCTCCAAAAACAGGAAAGCCAAATTCCGTCACGGCGACTGGCGCTCGGAACGTGTTGTACAAGTAATTGAGGTAGGTGCGGAAATAGGTAGGCGTTAGATAGACGTAGGACTGGCTTCGATATCCTATGTTCCACCCTGTTGTGGTGGTCGTACTTTGGGTGACGCAGTAAGGGCGAAGTGGGTGGCTTGCGTTCGCAGCGCACGATGCAATCGTGTCATTAGGTGGCGGACTGACCACCGTTGCAGTGTATGGCTGTATGGAGAAGAAGTCGGCAGTACCATTGATGTAGTGTAGATCATCGGTAGTCAAAGGTACGTAGTCGGGAATAGTTGATGTATAAGATTCTGGATAATCTTGACCGAGAAAGATGGGATTGGCGAATGTTGCTAATTGAAAGGAGTTGAAATGATTTGCTGCATCCACGTCGGCCACGTTACTGGGGTCACGTGGAACGCCGAAGTTATCGTTGAAGGTGATTGATATCCTGCCTGTGCCCTTGATCTCCTCGTGGTAGAAGTGATACAACCGTGCATGGGATTTGATGACTGCATCGATTGACCTTCCATTCCGCGAGCCGAGCAGTGGTTCATTGAAAGTCCACCATATAGGTACTCGATCGGCAAAATGTGTCATGACAATCTTCCCGTAGTTGACAAATGCATCTTGATACGAGACATTCTTGTAAGATAGTTGGAACCCAGAGTCTGTATATCCAATCCCAGTGCCTCCTACAATGGGAATGTCGGAGATGTTGGTGTAGAACTGCAGTGGAGAGTCTGTGTGGTGGAGGACTATAGCCGGTAGCATCCCTTTGTCGAGGACAAAATTGATCAAATCGTCATAGTGTGCCAGGCCTTGATGGTTCACGGGCGTTCCAGGCAGGACGAATGGTAGTATGCGTGTCCAAGGGATCGAAAAGCGGTAGTATTTCACGCCCATTGACGCTATACGCTCGATATCTTGCTTGTAAAGGTAGTAATTCTCATTGGCCACAAAGTTGTCTGAAGCTCCAGGGGAGAAGAGACTGAGGACGTCCATGTGGACTGGTGTGCGGCCTTCGTCTGCTACAGCGCCCTCAATCTGTACGGCTGATGCGGCAACACCAAGCATGAACTCGGCCGGAAAGGTGTAGCAGCCCTGAGGACTGAGCACCTCAGGTGGTGGCAGAATCAGCTCACTGCGAGGTACAGGAGTCGGCGCGACTGTAGTAGAGTATATGCCTTTCGTGAAGTTGACCCATGGTACTGTAGTCCAGAGTGCACTCCAAGAGGCATTGCCGTATGGAACTCCGACGTCTGTGGCCGTAGCATTGGAAGCAGAGTTCCAATTGCCCCATTGCGTTGTGGTTAAATTGGGCACCAGACTGCTCAATGAGGCATACGGAGGGGCGTAAGAGGTTGTGGTGCTAGGAGACGGGCGCGCTGTCGCAGACCGGACTGTTTCAGCGTTTGTAAAGCTGAAATGGCGAAAAGAAGGCGTAGGACGTGCTGTGGCGTACGTATTGTTGGCCACGCATTGTGGACGAGGGGGAACGCCATCGAAGGGAATGTAAATCTGTTGGGCAACGACCACTGCGTTGAAGACGGAAAGGACGTAGGGCTTCATTCCGATCTATCTTCTTACACTTGGATGAAAACTTGCCGATTACCAAGGCGATCGAATTTTAGCTTCGAGAGGCGCGACCAAGCCTTCTATATAAGCTACACAGGATCATCATTCGGGTCATTGTCGGCACGATGCGAGCCATGTCATCAGCACAATGAGGAAACGATGGTGCAGGTCCGATGTCCCTAAATTTGCCTTATAGGATTAGGCATGTGGAGACCTCGGGCGGAGGAGCGTTCGTTAGCGGCACGCGGGGTCGAAAAACAAGTATCTACAGGGAGACGATCTACACCACCACTGTTGCTACCACTCAGAGACTTTCTCTTAGCAATGAATGAACACATGGCCGGGCAATACTTCTGGTACCGATGCAATGTCACTGCAACGAGTCACGGCTCGAGGTCTTTCCGAGCATCCGCCCGCTCTCTATTCTCGCGCAGACAAGAGGCACTTCCAATTGTCTCATTGGACTGAGTGTGATGACACAAGTACATGTCGGTTTAAGCTTGTTCTCATGTTTGGCAAGCTGAACTCGATCATCATGGTTCAAAGGTAAAGAATGAGTCGCAGAGCTTACTGCACCTTTGCATCTCTGGTGTGACACTCCCGAATGCCGTCGCGTGCGATTACGTCTACTGTACAACCGGTTTGAAATTGACCAAGGCTGATTCTATTATTCTAATAGTATTCGCATCTATTTGCGCTGCCCGTGAATGAAGTTGCGAACGGGGCGGATCTGTTGTGCCACTGGGGCTGCAATGGTGCAGTAGAGACAAGCATCCACTATTCATTCCCTGCTTGCTAATTGCAGTTTCTCGCTCGATTACATCGCAACCGGATGACAGCTCCCAGAAAACATGACACGAGGGACGGTATCGCCGACTTGTGGACCCTCCTCAAGCAGACAGATGCACCGCATGTCACATGAGACAATGGCAATACGTATACGAATGATCAAACTATGTGAGTGTTATCAAGCTGGTATTACCGAGCTTCGCTTAGTTGCATTGGAGCTCAGCTTACGCCCCTTACCACACAAGGACCAAACAACGGTTTACTACGAGCCCTTTTCCTTCTCTCCCGCCACCCATACATCAACCATCTCGTTATAAAAGCAAAGATGACCTGCTATCAATGCGCTCTCGCTCGTTGGGTAGCGGTAGAACCACACCTTTGGTGATTGACGTGCAAGTCAGTTTACAATAGGCTCGGGTCATGCGTCAACAGCTTACCAAGTCCCTGTACTGCTTCCCGTTCACGGTGACATGGTAATAGTTTGCCTTGCCTTTGTATGGACAAAGTGATTCTGTGTCGCTTGGTTCAAGACACTCCCATTTGACATCCGTTGGCGGAATGTAATACCGAGTTCGCAGCGACGTCTCAAACAGAAACATTGAACTGCTCGTCTCGGCAAGCGTTACGCCATCAAGCCCAATTTTGATGACACGTGACGATGCAAGTACGTCGATGCGTTTGTACGGATCTTTGGGGTGGCAGAATATTGGCACGTCCTCCTCGAACCATTGGTCCAATGCGCGAAAGTCAACTTTGACGACTTCTTTGAGTGTCTCTGTGTTGAAAATGACGACGCGATTGGTGCGATGACTTCCAACCTCGAGTTGGCCTAGGTGCGCCCTACCCTCTGTCCTGTCAATGGGCGACAGCTTTGTCAATCCGGAGGTGAAGCTAGAGGCTGGGATATAGTACCTGGGCGTCTGAGTTTCTTGGGACAGCAACTACTCAGTGGACTCTTACTGCGGATAATTCGGAATCTCCCAAACGTAAAAGGCATTGACAGTGTCAAAGACGTATTTGCCATTGAACAAGCCACGTACACGTTTCAATGTCTTTTCAGTTTTGTAGGGACCGTCGATAACTAATCGCTGCGCAAGCCTCACGAGACTGAATCTGTTAACTCCTGGACAGCAAGAATGAAAGAGGGGTATACAGACTCGTTGGTGTTGTTCATGGTATGCTGCTATTGAGATGATATTCAAGCTTGATTGCATATTTCAAAAGCTCGTCGAAGCATTGGGGAAAAAGTACGCAGGGCGTATGAGGCAATCGCAGCGTTAAACGATACAATCACGTTATCTTGGACAGGGTGGTGGTGCTGACTGGCTAAGATGAGCGGGGCTTCTTCCCGCATGTCGACGTCACGACGACCCTCCTTGGTTCCTACCAACAGCCGAGCTCCGCGTGGAGCCTGTCATCAACGACTTTCCGTATCTTTCGACTGTAGTCAAGCTCACTCCTTCACAAGAATGTACAATGCCTAAGCGGCACGGCGCTTATGCTACAATCCGGGGAAGTGGAGAGAGCGCGGGGCTCCTCAATCTGTATGCGGGCAGCAGTGACAGCGGGGTTTCTCACCCCCCATGATTTTTTGAAAGTTGCGCAACGCTAGAGCTGTGTAGATTTGCATTCTTAGAGTTTGATAGGGCGCCGGCCCAGGGATGCAATGCGAGCGTTTGAAAGTGCAAAAATATGACGCCCATGATCTTCATCTTAATGTACAGGAACGGCCTCATGAGTACAAGGGCACGCGACGCGCCTCTTGCCGCCCGCTGCTGCTATATAAGAAGATCAGGCCCTGATACCTCTGGCAAAGAATCGCAGACAAGGCTCGGTAGCTAAGACCGATCAATGTTAGAAATCGCTACCTGTTGCGACACAGCGTGGTCATTCTCCGCGCCCTACGTGTCATTGGGTGTCTTCTTCGGTCATTTCCCTCGCGTTTCAAGCCATGAACATACTGCAGGAGCTACCGTAGTGAGATGCGCGAAATGTCTGGTCTTCATAATCTTCTTTCCAATAAGTGCTGCGCAGAAAGTCCGTGGGAAGTGGTGCCTTTATTGTACTAAGTAGACGACGAAGCCCGTTTCAATTGTATTTCTTACCACGCTCACACAGTCCGCTCGATTCTCCACGATGGTTTCTCTTCAGGCAGCGATATCATCTTGTCTCGCATCTTACTGGCTAATTTGGATCATTTCGTCCACCCTCTCGCAAACTACCTCGGACCGTGCTCAGCCTCGTTATCGCGTATATTGGTCGTGCTCCAGATAGCTGGAGCAGAGGCCGAGGACTCACAAAAAATACTACATGCAAAGCATACACGGCCTTGCCCCAATCTTGGCTATGCCTTGTGCTATGTCTGCGCACATGCGCCCCGTCTTAAATTCTACGGATGCGCAGTGCCATACGTCTTTCGAGCCTTGATGAGCATCAGAGACATCGAGAAAGCGGCAGAGCAATGTGTCGTTTGAAGACACGAGCTCATTGAGCGCCGTGACACAATCAATGAGGGTATCATTCTCAGCAGTGTCTTCGAGATACACCAGGAAAAGGGAGAAAAGGTCGACTATGGCATCATGAAGTTCAATGTCGAGGTTTATGTTGCGCTGCACGTAGGGGATTTCTCCAGCACCTCCAGTTCTTGCGAACGTACGCTTTCTCACTCGCTAGCCCATTTCATCTTCGTGTACTGACCGGCTACAGATATCTTTGTGTGAGATGTATAACATGGTGCAGCAGCTTCTGCGAACTTTCGATGTTGAGCTTGAGGCTCCGCGCCAGGACTAGATTACCCATAAGTATTGGTTCCACTCGCCAAGCAACGTCAGGACACGCCTGTGGTTGAGAAAGACATCATAGAAAGTGACTCAGCAATGTGGAAGAAGGTAGGACTGATGCATGAATGACAGTCCGCGTCGTGTAGCTGCTTGACAACAACGTCAAGAATATTGCCTCGTCACATCCAGCACTTCTTCGGTACTTCAAAGGGCCGCAGCGTAACGTAAATTCGCTAAATCATGAGCCAACTGCGTGACGTCAACACGAAAGGGGAGTGTTGTACGAGAGAGCTGCGAGGGGTCGATCCAGTTCGCCTCGCCAGCCCTACCGGTGATCTTCCCGACAGCAATTTCCTCTCTTTCCGATGGCAAACAACGCGCCCGTCAAAACGTGATGCCATCAGACTGGGTGACTCTAGCGTATGGCGCTAGGCGGCGGCTCTAAGGAGCTGACAAAAGCCCAGCTGCTCGGCAGGGGTAAGAAGGCTCGGCAGGAGAACAAGATGAAATTAAGCTCGACAGAGTGCAGCACAGACAAGATGTATGTGCCGAGTGTGTGAAACGACCGACAAATCATGCCATGGCGGGCGGAGCGTCGCGCGCATTTTGTGGTCGCTGCCATTGCTCGGCTTGATTGGGATGGAAGCGCGATGTTGGATTTGGCTTCCTTGGACCAAGCCGGTAGACGTCTTGGATGGCGGCATGCAGATACCGATCACCACAGCCAGGGGTAGGAAGACGGGGAAACAGGAGCAGACATTTAGACAAAAGTGAGAGTTGCCTTAGCGACGTGCTCGCCACCACGTTGTGCGCTGTGGCACACGGCCTCGTGTCTGCGCAACTCGTAGCATGCGAGCGTCTCACCCCGGATGCTCGTGATGACTACCGTTGTCAGGGTCGTTCACTGACAGTCAAGAATCATTTCTCAACCACGTCGTGTGAGCATTTGCACGACATGCGCATCGACGGCAGCCAAGGACGCCCCAGAGGAGGCTCCTCCAGCCAAGTATTGTTGCTCGTATTTTGAGTTATGTGGTGGACGTGATGAGTTTTCGGGGCCTCCTGCGGGACCAGAGTTCCGCTGCCATCCTGGCGTTCAATGTTCTTGGTAGTTTCAGGCTTTCAGCCCCGCCCTGGCCGCATCTGTCGACCGCGTCTGGATCGGGAAGAGTAGATGCAGCAGCGGAGCGCGACGATGAGGGTGCCTCGGGCGCGGAAAAATTGGTGCTGCTCGACGCTGCTCGTCTCTCTCCGCCCGCAACGTGCCGGCGGCGAGCCCTGGCCCCGCTGCTGTCTCCCATTGTGACCGTGCTATCATGACCCATGGTGACAGGAGGTGGAGTGATGCTGCAGAGCGGGTGCCGTCTCCACAAACGCCCAGGCACGAGGGATGCATAGTCAGGGGGCGGCCTGCCCTAACCGCGCCCCGGCCGTAATAGTCGAAACGGCCTTTCCTGGTTGGGTAATGGCTTCGGGTCGATCTGCACCTGCCGAGGCCATGGCTGCCCTAAATAGCATCAAAGACTTTCCAACCGCCAGGGCTGCTTCGCGAAGGCTTGCATGCCTAGCACGCTAGGCAAATTTCGCCTGTGTCATGCCTCGCGCCGGCGTCCCAGCGCCGAAATATATGTATTGGAACAGCCTTCCACGCTGCTGGTTACGGATCATCGTCCTACTCTTCTGAGCCCTCCCGCCAATCCGCAGGGTGTCGAAACTCCACGACTGGAAGTCCATTGACTTCTGTACATTCGCTTTTGCACAGTCTCTCGCTTTACGAAATTAATATGCGTGCTTCTATCCTAATAGGCCTCACGGCCGCATTTGGCAACTCCGTGTATGCCGCCTGCTCTTCAGCTCTCAAGATCGACGACTTCTCCAAGTGGTCCACCAAGACCAACAGCTTGGGCGAGTGGACGAGCGGTATGGCCTTCCTGCATCACATGCCGATGCACAGGACTAATTATTGCAGATGACAGCTCCATGACCTCTATCTCCGCGTCTGGCGGCGTGCTCAGCTTCAAGCCCAAGTCTGGATCCTACTTTTACGAGACATTCCCTTGCCAAGCTGCCACGACCGCTGGCCTCAGCGGCATCCAGTTCACCATCAAGGGCCCTGCCTCAGGCTCTGTTGTGATTGAGCTCCAGACCAAGGCCTCGTGCTCGGCTGGAAGCTACAGCTCCTACTACACTCAGGTCACCGGCTTGACCGGAAGCAGCCAGACCATTACCCTTCCCTTCACCGCATTCGCTGGTGCCAATGGAAATGCCGTCACCGGTATTGTGTGGTCTGGTTTCTCCTCGACAACGGCAACCTGGACCCTATCTAGCGTTCAATTTGCCTGCACCGGCGGCTCTTCTCCTTCGATTGCCCCTTCTAGCTCGAAGCCTGCATCAAGCACCAAGCCTGCCTCTTCAAGCACCAGGGCTGCTTCCTCGAGCACCAAGCCTGCCTCAAGCGCAGTTTCATCGTCCATCAGCAAGGCTGCTGTTAGCTCCACCAGGGCATCGAGCACGCTCCAGACAGCTGCGACGCCTTCTGGCACATGCTCGCCGCTGCTTATTGATGACTGGATCTCGCAGTCCCGTCTGACATTCATGTTCTACAACGCCTTCAACTACCCGACCTCAACCGATGGCACTGTCCAGTCTATTACCGTTGGAAAGCCCAAGGCGAACCGCGTCGAGATTGTTCCCAAGACCGACGGCAGCTCCTACTTCTACAGCCAGTTCCCCTGCGTGAATGCTAAGAACAAGTACGGTGGTATCTCTCTCCGCATCAAGGCCCCTCAGGGTGCCACTCTTTCGGTACAGCTCGACTCGTCCAACACCTGTGACCCCACTGCCGCTGTCTCCGCAGGTCAATCCTCCACTGAGCTTGGCTGGACCTTTGACGGTACCGAGAAACTTTACTTGATTCCCTTCTCCAAGTTTCCGTCGCTCAACACCGAGAAGCTTACGACCATTCTTTTCTCCGGGTTCTCTGGCACTGTCGAGTTTGGTCCTTTGGCATTCTACTGCGGTAGCACTGGAGAGTACATTCCCCCGCCTGTTGAGGGTGGTTCTGGCTCAAGCAGCACGGTTGCCGCGCCCAGCAATACCGCTGCCGCGACGCTCGTTGTCGACAAGTTTGCCAACGCGAACTCGAACGCTCTGGGCAACTGGCATGGTGGTGATGAGGGCATGACGCTCAACTACAACGGCGGCAAGCTCACCATCACCTCCCCTGACGCCGACTACTCCTTCTACACTCAGGTCTCTGGCACGTGCAGTGACTTTAACAAGTACAAGGGTTCATACCTTCATATTGCCTACACTGGTACTACCAAGTTCACTGTTGCTCTGCAGCAACATAACCAGGGCTGCAATTCGGCTGTTGCTCCGTTCCCCGAGACATGGGACTCTGCCGAAGCTGAGCGTTATGCCAAGAACGGTAACATTTACATTCCCATGAGCCACTTCAACATTGACTTTTCGCGTGTCATTGGCTTCGCCCTCAAGGGTTTCCACACGACCGAGTCGGTCACTCTGTCCACGATTGAAATCGTTCCATCGGTGCCGGCAGGGTTTGGCATTCCGGCCAAGGACCAGACTGGCCAGCTTGTCTTTGCGTGCAAGCGGCCCAACTCTTTCGCATTTGCCATTGACGACGGTGTGCCGAATCTTGCCCAGGAGGTTCTCAAGATCATCCGTGAGGAGAACATCAAGGTTACCTTCTTCACCGTCGGCGCTCCCTTGCTGGACCAGTCCACCAATTTGACCAACGTCTACAAGGAGATGATGGCTGCCGGACATCAGCTTGCGCTGCACTCCTTCACCCACCCCAAGATGGAGTCTCTGCCTGACTACGCTGCCATTGACTGGGAGTACAACGAGGACATCAAAGCCATGAAGTCTCAGTTCAACGGCCTCGAGACGCCTTACTTCCGCCCGCCTTTTGGCAACGAGGGTGCTCGTATGCGCTCTCGTCTGGCCAAGGCCGTCGGCAGCAAGGCCACCATTACCAACTGGTCGGTCGATGTTGAGGATTGGTTGTGGGCGGAGACGAGCACACCTGAGCAGCAGAAGGTTGCGTTCCAGCGTGACGTGAACAAGGGCGGCAACCTCGTCGTCCTCCACTACCTGTACCCGTCGACGGTCAGCTACCTGAGGGAGTTTATTCAGATTGCCAAGGCTACCGGCAAGCAGCTCATGCGCGTCGACCAGTGCATGATGGATCCCAGCGCACCTCCGCTATAGATGCGGTGCATGTGTCGCGAGAGGGGAGGGGGGCTTATGGTGTGGTGTTGTGGCGTGTTTGGCGGAGACGAAAAGGATTGGGAAGGGTCATTGCTATGCTGCTGGGAGGGACAAGGGATGAGTGTTGATATAATGCGCCTTGGAATAACGAGGCACCAACTACCACCAATACAGTCTCCTATGAAGCCCTTGAGCTGTCGTGTCCATGTATGGAGTTTGAACACGTGATTGCATTTTCTACTTGCAGGTCCTCAGGTCCTCACACATGTCGTGACGAGAGGCTGTCTGCGTGGTGGGTGCTTGGAGCGTGGGCGGTCCTGGCTCGGCTTGTCTGAGAGAGGCAAGGCGGCGGAAAGGCCGTGGATGTGTCTTGGCGCCAGAAATTCCGCAGCTTGAATGCGAACTAGACTATCACGACGAAGAAGACGACGACGACGACTGAGACGGCCAGCCCACGCCCACGCACATCCCCACGCACCACGCACACCGCACACCGCACAGCCATGCCGCCCCGATTGCAGGCCTCGCGCCTTGCCCGCTCGCTGCTGCTGGTGTCGCTTCCGAAGCACACTGCGCCGGCCGCAGCCCTCGCGCCGTTGCTCGTGCCGGCCCAGCAGCGCTGTGCATCCATCCTGTCGTCGCTGTCGGACAACACGGGCGCGTACAACAAGAAGATTCGGCGCGGTCGCGGGCCGGCGTCGGGCAAGGGCAAGACGGGCGGGCGAGGTCAGAAGGGCCAGCATGCGCACGGAAAGGTGCCGGCGGGCTTCGAGGGCGGCCAGACGCCGCTGTCCATCACGAAGCCGGAGAGGGGGAGGGGCAAGTACAACCCGTGAGTGCAGCGAGACACCGGAGGACGAAGGGGGAAGGCAGGACGTGGGCTGACACGGCGGCAGCTTCAAGGTCGACATGTCGCCCATCAACCTCGACCGCATCCAGTCGTGGATAGACCAGGGCCGTCTCGACCCGACCAAGCCCATCACCATGCGCGAGCTGCACCGGTCGCGCTGCCTGCACGGCGTCCGGCGCCACGGCGTGAAGCTGCTAGCAAGAGTAACCAGCGCCCGCCCCGCCAGTGACCCCGGCAAGCAGCAAGCAGCATGGCTAACACTGCGCCCCAGAACCCCGACCAATTGACCTCGCCCATCCACATTGTCGTGTCGCGCGCCTCGGCCGAAGCCATTGCGCGCATCGAGGCCCTGGGCGGCTCCGTCACCACGCGCTTCTACTCCCCGACCTCCATCAAGCGGGTCCTGCGCGGCGACTCCCACCCCACCGTCTCACTGCAGGCCGACAACGACCTCATCAGCCTCGCTTCCACCGCAACGCCCGCTCTCATCAACTCGCCCATTCTCTCGCAGCTGCAGTCGGCGAGCAGGAAGGAAGCCATGGCCGCGCTGATGAAGCAGCTCGGCTCCACCTACAAGTACCGACTGCCCGATGCCACCGCCAGAAAGGACATTGAATACTACCGCGATCCGGCACACAGAGGCTATCTGGCATACACAGTAAAGGCCGGCGAGAGCCCGAGTTTGTTCTTCAAGCCTCCGGGCGAAGCCAAAGACCGCAAGAAACAGAGCGCCAGAAGAGACGCCGCCAAGGCTAGCGCTGACAACAGGCTCTTCTAAGCCCTGGCCCATGTCCCCACAGGACATGTCTGTACTTTATAATGTCAAATCAATCCAGACTACGGCACTTGCAGCCAGTGCCCGAGTTTGCTACGGACTCCACAGTGTTGTGATGATGCTCGCATGCGTCGTCCTACACACACTACATATTGTTCAAGAGTTGAATAGCCAGTTGCTTACATGATAGGCCTAATCCAGTGATTCCATGAGACTCAACGCGTTCTAGAACCAAGATTGCAAGATACCACAGCTCGGGTGCATAATGCATAAAGCCACATTGTTTCAGCAGCTTTTCACTTCCGCCTTCGCTGTCGGCATCTTCAGATGTGGATAACTCCGAACGGTCACGTCTAGACCATGCCTGATGCCAGTTCACTAACCCTCGTCGAATCGATGCCAAGTGTGGTCCGTAGCCTTCGTGAGGCTGCAGCCGGTAAAGAAGAGAATTTAACGCTGTGTATGGACCCTTTCATCAGCATGCGTTCCAGAAGAGGGTCTCGATAACAGTTCATCCGTATAGCATGAGATTGGAATCCCTTTGATGATTTGAAACTTACTGGCTAGGATTGTGAATGAGTTTAGAATGCTCATTTGACTTAGCTGAGCCAAGAATATGGGACTAGCACTCTCATGGCAGATTGTGCTCGTGGTTTCGACAATCTGGAGCGGACGAACGACCGATAAGGACTGTTCTTCAGCTACAAGTATAGCAAAGCACTCTTCTGGTGACTTCGCATAAAAGGCTTCTTGGGAACAAGCGAAGTTCATGTTCAACTTGTAGACGGGCATCTTCTGCACGCAGTCGTGGAACAGAACAAGCGACGTGTCAAACAAGAACGTGTACACTACTATTCTTTCAGGAGCTCAGTTCTGTGTACATGGACAGCGCAAGTAAACTCATATGGGCGTCACATACCGGATTACTTCCTCCCGAAGACCAAACTCGGTCCATTTGAATGTGTCTAAATCGTTAATAGCCGGCTGTTCCATGTTCTGAATTGATGACGCCATGTCTTCGGCAGCCTGTTTACCTTATCAGCCTGTAGACCTTCCAAGGTTGGACTTCTGCGAAAGGAAGGATGAGACGTTTTGAGGCATACCACGGCAAGAACGTTATGACGGTACTTTTGTATTCTCCTTCCACAAGTCTCTCGAGCTTCCCAGTGTTGTAAACAACAGACATAGAACGCGGCCTGAACTGCGCCGAGCTTATCACGACTGATGGATATGCCACCCTCGGTAGTACCAGAGCTGGCCATGGGGCCAGTGTAAAGCAATTCATTCTCAAACACCACCTGCTCTGTAATGTCGAACCAAGCCCTTGCATTGAGCCGATCAGCTTCTTCAGAGGATATAGACGCACCGATAAGAACCATAACCATGACCAGCTCAGCGGGAGCCTTATGGAGGTCAAATGAAGGTTGATGTAATATCGGTGAGTTTCGATACCAACAGGTCCAGAACAAGGCTAGGAATCTTCGTATTGCCAGCGGACTGAACATTTGTAGACACATGGCTTCGAGGAAAGGAGACCAACTGGTCGTGATTATCGAATTTCGTGGTTTGTTGCAAACCGCCTGCTTGACTAGGCATGAAATTTCGTGTGTTCTCATGGCCAAGGGATCGGTCAGACAAATAGACCCATGTAACGTTCGAGTGCTACTACGTAGCCTGCTCATAATTAACCGATATACCATTTGCCTTGAATAAACCATACTCACTCTGGCCGAGTGCAGCCGGAAAGATAATCGTCGACCCCGGTCAGGAGAGAAGTGTCGCGTAGTACAGAAAACTGATCCTGAAAGCGAATATCATGACTTGTTCTCGCCGCCGCTTCATCCTCGTGAGAAGCGTCTTTGTCGCGAATTTGCCGTCTGTGCATAACACTACCACACTCAAAGCAGGTTGTAAGACCTGTCTCCTGGGCGAAAGTAGACAAGAACTCAACTCTGAGATGGCCATCCACCATTGCAAGTAGCCCAGAAGATATGGTATCTGTGGCTTGTCCTTGCATAATCTGCGTTGTGAGTTGTATTTGACGTGGGCCCGGAAAAGTCTGCTGTATATCCATATTCCAATCCCAGTCATCGAAACCCATGTTTACAAGCTCTGACACCTGCAGCTGAGGTGTCAAGTGTGCGCCGGTTGAGACGTGCTCCCAGAGATCTCCATCCGTTTGAGAGGTCTCACAGTCTTCGAACGGGGTGAGCCCAAACGACGTCAAGCTTGAGGCAGCTACCATGCTGTTGGCAAAGTCTTGGTCTTCGAGGCTCGATAGGGCAGTAGAACGCGCTTCTTGATCGTCTGGACGATTGGCAGCTTCATGGTCTCTCCTAGAGTAAGAGCAAGTCTGTTTTTTTGACTGGCATGTAATACATGGCAGTTGCGAATTACACGCTTTTTTATGGAGGATGCAACGATCGCAAGACATGCGCTTTCTCCCTCGTTTGTCGGGTTTGGGACCAGAAAGATTTCTGGCATTTCCACAACGTTTACTACAAGTCTGCCAATGGCGCTTGCACACATCTCTGGGATATAGGCGTCAATAAGGGTGCCAAATTAAACTCCAGTGTGCAACTAACTTCCTTTTGAATGTTCGCCCGCAAAGATTGCATATAAACGGACGTTCTGGTGCGTCTTAATTCGTTAGACCAAGATGAACACAATGTTCAGATTATTCTTCTGTAACAAAGGTGGCCGCACATACGAGAAGACGTGTGCCGATGCAAGTGCTCTGCACGGCCAAATGTTGACGGGCAGAAAGAGCAGCGGAGGACGCAATGATGCGATGTGCTCGCCATATCTTTCGACGTTGACAACTAGCGTAATTGGATATCAAAACTTCCGAGAGTTTGAATTTTAGAGGCGCAGACAGAGGAAAGGAAGAACGACGCAGCACCAATAGCCCCTGATTAGGATTCTGGGGAAGAAATTGCGGGGAAATCTGGGGTCACGGTCAAGTTGCACATTCCCCCCACATTTAAATTCCGACTCGGAAATCTCCCACAGTTGGCAAGAAGCGGCGCTAGTCTAGTGTTCACATCTCTCGGCACAGGAGTTCGTCCGCGAACCGCGGCACACCCCAATATGGTGGCCATGTCATTGCTCTGTTGTCTAGCTGAGGCCATGGATTGCGACCCTATATATCACATGGCACATTGCTCGACACTTATAGTGAGCTCATGTTGCATTGTCACTAGCACTCAAGGTCCAAAATTCTGTCTTGGAACTATTTATTCCGTCTGGAACTTCTCTTTGCCACATTCTAGTGCTTCTCTTCAACTAGTTGCCTTGTTAGCTCCATCACCATCACTATGGAACCCCAAGACCCCTACAATCTCTTCACTCGCCGCCGACCTGGACAACCGTTCATCCCGGACGTCACGCTCAATGATCCTGCAAGTCGAAAGATTAAGGTCATTACTATCGGAGCCGGCCTTTGTGGTATCATGAACGCATACAACATCCAGAAAGAATGTTCAAATGTTGAGCATGTCGTCTACGACAAAAATCCTGATCTGGGCGGAGTCTGGTATGAAAATACATATCCTGGCGTAGCTTGTGATGTTCCTAGTCACGCGTACTCTTTTCATTTCGCTCCCAACGTAAGCCTACCTGTCCGATTTGCAATTTTTGGTTGTTCGACCTGACGATACACAGGCTGATTGGCCAAAATTTCTCTCGCCAGGAAAAGACATTTGGAACTATTTCGACCAAGTTGCTACTGTCTTCAAGTTGAGGAAATACATGAAGTTCAATACAGAGGTTATCAGTGCTACATGGAATGAAAAGAAATCCAGGTGGTATGTCAAGATCAAGGACCACACCATTTTGGGAGAAGATGCCGAATCTGAAGATTGGTGCGACGTGCTTCTATACGCCACGGGCTTGCTGAACAACTGGAAGTGGCCTCACGTCGAGGGTCGCGAGTTATTCAAGGGCCGAGTTATCCATAGTGCCAACTGGCCTAAGGACTTCCAGGCAGAGCAGTGGAAAGACCAAAGAATAGCCGTAGTTGGCTCTGGTGCTTCTTCGATACAGGTGGTTCCGGCGCTGCAGCCGTACGTCATGCATCTTGACGTCTTCGTAAGATCTGTAAGTTATCCGTGCTTTCTTTTGTATGCTCCTGGAAATAGCTGACATGAGCAGGCTGTCTGGTTTGTCCAACTGGTCGAGGGCTATCCACAGGATTATGCATACACACCAGCAGAGCGGAAGAAATTTCGTGAGCACCCTGAACAATTGGTCAAACATGTGAAGTACTTCGAAGACCAGCTGAACGGAAAATGGGACGTAATGTTCAAGGGTAGCCAGTTTCAGGAATTTGCACAGAAGAAGTTCAAAGCACGGATGAGGAAGTTCATCAAGGATGACCGACTATTTGAAGGTATGTATTCAAGGATTACTTGAGCCACCAATCTCCAATCTAACATTTGAACACAGGCTTCACACCGAAGTGGTCCTATGGCTGCAGAAGGGTCACACCTGGTGATCCTTACATATCTGCAATCCAGAAGCCCAATGTTGATGTTCATTTCACTCCCCTTGCCACCATCACTCGCGATGGTGTCATTGGCGGTGACGGAATATTCCGCGAGGTGGACACAATCATCTGTGCTACTGGATTTGATGTGTCTTTCAAACCCCGCTTCCCCATCGTCGGTAGAAATGGAGTCTCCCTGAACGACAAATGGGACAAAGCTCCGCTTTCGTACTTCGGAGTAACGGTTCCAGACATGCCGAATTTCATGGTTCACGGTGGGCCGCCCAGTCCACTGCAGAACGGGACGCCATTGGGCTTCTTCCACGCCCTTGGCGACTATGCCATCCAAATGATCAAGAAAATACAATTTGAGGATCTCAAGTCCGTGGAGCCCAAAAAGGACGTCACCCGTAACTTCGGCGAACACTGTCAGGCCTGGGTCAAGGAATCAGTTTTTTCAGATGATTGCAACAGCTTTTACAAAGACGCAGGCCCCGAACTTTCCTCCATGTATGCCGGAAGCGTTCTTCACTACAGAGAGATGCTCAAAAATGTGAGATGGGAAGATTACCACATTCAGTACCGCGATCCAAGCCATATGTGGGCATTCATGGGCAACGGTTTCACTCTCCCGCAGAAACTGCCAGATATGGACTTGAGTCCTTATATTGAGGAGAAGAAGATTGACCCCGAGTGGATTACGGCGCTGCAATCTGGCAAAGGCATCAGAAAGCCTGTATTGAAAATAGGTGGCCCACGACCACGCGATATGGTAAATGGGGTCAATGGGGTCCATTAGGGACATCGAATTCTATTTGCGTTGGTTTCCTTGCGGAAGCAAACTATATATTATGTGTCTTGTATGAGTTATTGGAGTTGTTTGTCATCATTGATGGCCTAGACTGATGTTCTAGAGTCTTCTTAAACACATTGGTCGTGTGAGGCTGGTTATTGTTAGGATAGCAGGACAATTCAGTGCATTCGAGTCTACGTAGTGTGAAGGAGGTGTATTATGCTATAAGATAGACAAATCGCTACCTCTGTAGCTCCTCGTACCTTTAGGTTATATAGAGTGGGGTAAGCCACGTGTCAGGTGCTTATGATTGCCCCTGTCGTGCCCTTGGTCTGACAGTTATCATGTGGTTATGTGTATATTGAAGATCAGAGAAATCCGTGTAGAACGTGTAGAACAGTTCTTCGAGCCTTCAGGCTCTAGTTGCACAACCTACCGGTGGCAGTGGTAGAGTACTACCGGCTTGAAAGGCACGCCTACCTGCACGTTAGCATCTTTCATGGGATACTCGTAAAGGCCTTCGCGTGTGTTCAAGTCTTTAGCAAAACCTCGACTACATCCTAAGAGCCTCTAGGCTGCCACATTAAGGATTCCTTACTACTCTCGTGGCGTACGAGTATATCCGCGCGGCACTGAAGATGACATTCATGTTTTCTCCTCGGAGATGGAGAGGTGCAATAGTTCGACTTCCTAAGATCTCGTCACAAAATAGTCTAAAGTTGGGCTTTTGATCGACGAAGGTTGACAACAATTTTTACGTCTATCAGGCAAACGTTCTGTATTGAATGCTGCTATAGGAGGATTAAACCTTGAGAGGTCATCGTCCATGTACTTACATGCACATCACAATCTTTGTGTATAATACCTTGGCTCCACGAAGTCTAGTTGACTTTTCGCAACGATAACACGGTCGATTTTAACCTAAGTGCAGCTCGCTTCATTGACGAGATAAGATATACCATAGCCTAGTAGAGTCTCGTTACCTGGTCCTTGGCACCAGCGGAGATGATCTACGTCTTCTTCCCTGCGACCGCATTGTAGAATACCCTCCCTTGAATCTCAGCAACTTCAAGTTCCTGAACAGAGGGTTTCCGAGAGCCATCACCACCCTATGTTTAGAATCAGTATAGTTCAATCCGTCGTTGTAACGCAGTAGCATGCGAACATACAGCGAATGTACCCGCACCCCATGGACTACCTCCTCGTGGCTCGTTGAGGTTGGAAAGTTGTGGAAATGCGTGCTTGTATCCCAGAGGCACAAAGATGAGGCCATGGTGGACAAAGGTACTGATACTGTTCATGATGGTTGACTCTTGACCACCACCCATGGTTCCGGTTGACACGAAAACTCCGATATGCTTTCCCCAATAACCACCCGACCCCCAAATTCCTCCTGTGCTATCCCAGAAGACCTTCCACTGAGCGGGAAAATTACCAAAGCGCGTGGGTACTCCTATGAGAAAGCCATCGTACTCAAGAAGCTTGTCTGCCGTTACTTCAGGATACAGAGGCTTTGGGGCGGCCCACATCTTTGTCAGAACTTCGTCTGGAAGCGTCTCGGGAATCCTGTTTTTGACTTGTTAGCCGCGTGATCTGATGAAGCTCTCGTATCTCGCTAGGAAAAGATATTGACCTCCATGATCACCTACATGAAGACATCGGCAGAGCCTCCGGCTGCCTCAACACCTCTCTTCTCGGCCTCCGCCATTTTCTGGATGTGCCCGTACATGGAATACTGAATGAATAGTATCAGCGGATGGTTGATCGTACTTTCGAACGGATTACCGCCTCTCAACATCGACGTACGTCAGTACAGGGGCGGCTTACAAAGACAATCGCAATCTTGGGGCTTCCCGTAGAACCCATTACGAGAGACGAATACTGTAAATGAATGCACGCAGAAAGAAGCAACTCGGAAGTAGGAATTCGTGTTGGGAAGTGAGGCGTCTAAGGTATGCCTGAAGGTCCACGAACTAGAGTGATTTCATCAAAGACCAGAGCGTGTGTTCAGATGTGATTAAATTGAGCGTATTGAATTTTGAACGACATGATTCCCACATTGCTTGGGCTTTTGACTAAGGAAGCGGAGAATGCGAAAGCATACACTTCCCACAAAATGAACGGCCTTTTTCCGACCGGCGCTCCTGCACCACAAGATTGATCGTGTGTCATGACTAGCCCACAATCAAACGCGTGCTTCGAGTTTGGGACTGTCGGATAACGAAGCGTACAATATTCCACGTGCTACGTGATCAACAGCGTGAGTGGCTATTGTCCGACGGAGGCTCCATACCCCACATTCCCACATCATTAATCTGCGAAGTCCCGTGCCAAGCCTAACAGTAGTCGGGACAGCGTAGCAGTGAGGTAAGTGCACGAGAATAATCCCCGGTGTGTAGTCTTTGTGTAATCTCTAGACTTCGTCGTTCGCTTACGTATATTTCTCTTCGAATCAGCCTTCATTCTTCGAATTCACACCCGGAGGGATCGTAATGTCCCATCATTTTAAGTGAAGATGTATCATTCGACCACGTTGCCTGCCACACGCTCTAGCATCGAGCATGGTGGTTGCAGACCAAGAGCATTCCACAGGATGTGTTTTTCTCATTGGTCTCGTCATCTCATGTGGCTCACAGCATCGACTGGACAGACACGCGATGCTCGTGGATGCCGCATCACGCACACTTTGAATACTGCTCACCTCAAGATCTGACTGCACTTTGGTATGCCTCGCACGTATGAGTGAAGGCAAATGAACCATGGACCGACACAGCTAGATTACCAAAGCTCGAACCTACGGATCATTGGCACATGTGCTAACTAACTCATCTACTATATATGTCTTCAGGCAGTCTACTCACCATCAGTAGCGGCACATCGAAGGCTCTGAATTCTCAACAGCTCCTCCTGGGTGCGTACCTTGCAGTTGGCTCGACATGCACTTTGCTTCTGAGTCGGAGTGCGGGGGCACGCGTTAGCTCGATTGGGTGCCTCGACGTTACATACAATCAAGTCGGGATATAACTTAATGAGCTGGCAAATTTGGTGGTACTGCACCTCGACATGTCCAGTGCGACAATCATGCAGACCCTCGCGTGCGTGTAGGGTTTCGTTGTAAACGCTATGATGCACTGAAGTAGCTACTACGTGCGAAATTCGGGTAGAGTAACTACTAGCACTTAAGAATCGTCACGTTGCGCCTTGTGTAAATATGTGGATGTGGCGAACGAGATGTCCCATTGGAGGTGTTGATGTGCAGTATGTCCGACTCTCCACAATCGGGCTGGGCTCAAAATGGCCTCAGGAGCTATGCAGGAGCTTAAGCCAGGCGAATGCGCGATTGTGGATCAGTCTGTCAATCGGTCGTGCCGCCAAACAACGGACCACATAAGACAAGATTGATTTGATTAGCAAGTCTGCTGGGATCATGATCGATGGCACGACGATATATCGGCAACATCCATCACGAAATTGACCGTGGCACTGGGTTCTAAGCTGCGGCGTATTGCTTGCGAGGGAATATAATCGGCGGGATGCAAAGTGCTGATTCGTCGACGTTCGTCTTACCTACTTCTTTGAGCATGGCGAGGGTAGGCATCCACAATTCTGAAGAATGGCTTGCGAGTTCCAAATCGTGATGCAAACAGGCTAAACTGATCACAGTGAGTGGCTGCCGCTCCAGACAAAGGCGGGCGAGGCTCCAGTCGACTGATAGTTCCGAGACATTCCGTTCGCGGTAGTGTACTGTCCCATTTACGAGGTTACGAACATGACACAATCATACAGTGCGTGACCGTGTCCGAAGGATGAGGATGCAGCCGTACAGTGGCTGACTCTGCGTGAGCGGTAAGCGCATTTCTGGCGGCCAACGGAGGATGCGCCGAGGTGAGATGGCGAATGGTGAATAAAATGTCGTCTAGAATAGACCGTGTATGCTCCAGTCATCGCATGCCGAACGACCGGGCTCGCCTCGCCTCGCCTCAGACGTGTCAGTCATCAAGGCTCGCTTAGGAAGACATGAAAAGCCTGCGGATGACACGGCTTCGTGCTGCTGAGTGGGAATGTATGGTGCTATCCGGCGGAAATGGTCACAGTGGTTAGGGGCACCGAATGGACGACCTGGATAACGATAATTCCCACCGTGTTAGTGCGATGCAGTACGCGTCGAAGAGGGGCGGGACGTATTGGCGGCCAGCGCGCCCTGGAGGCTGTCCAATAATGCTTCCTGTATAGGCATAGCTTGTCTTACGTTTCTGGGGCTGGAGGGACAGGGCAGCGACTCGCGCTCGTATGGTTGTCCACATCACGCCTCCGGCATCCTTGAAGTAGCTTTGGCCGTCTACGCCGGAATGAGCATCGCCATCTCCACAATCGCACTCGGTCTGACATGACTGTGGTTGCAAATCCTGCTGCAGGCGGCAACTTTGCGTGTTGCGATGGCGTCGAGATAACCCAAGTTAAATGCACGGTATGACTGCAGCAAGGTGCGACACTGGGGGTATGCCAGCCATTCAGGCCTTCGTGCAGAACAGCTGAAGGTCTGCATGTTTGGGAGACGCTGCGGCCATCAATAATGGTGGCCAGTGTGCTGTGCTCACGTGCCGCCGGTCATGGTCCGGGGCTGTAACCATGGCCGAAAGCGAACGCCCCCTCCCGCGAGCCAGAGGCTAACCCGGGCCGGAAAGCGCGTGTTGCAGCAGTTGTCGTAGCAGCACCTCGCGCCAGATGCTCTGGTGCTGACTTCCGGTGCATTACGTAGACGACTGTACGCTGCAGCATTCTGCACACGCCGCCGAGGAAAGTGCGGCCGCCATCCCTGCCGCGGCGCGTCTAATATGATAATCCTTTTAGCAGCACCTCTCTGCTGAATGCTCGCAAAGCAGGAAACGCTTGTTCATCCACTCCTCGCCTAACACGGGGAAGTTGCGACTCCCTTGCGTCGCGCGTCCACGGGCACAATCTTGTCACAGTTCCACGATTAGTGCAGTGCTGGCCTTAATGAGGCGCTCAGCTAAACGCCGAAAAGCAACAATGCTTCATGACACCGCCGCTAGCTCAGGAGGAGTTTCGCGAACAACGGCATGCAGCAATAATGTGCCCTTTTGCAAGCCTTGGCCCTGGTCCGCAAGACTGGCCTGCAGCATGGTCCAGCAGCCATGCAAGCACAAAGGCGTGGGGCATCAATCAAGGCGGGACGAGCGAGGCGCGCAGCGACCTTAAAGCGTGTTTCGCAAGGAGCGCTGAGAAGGCGAATCTGCGGTACAAGTTGTCTCGACTTGAACGGAAAGATGGGCTGCCTCGTATCTAGCTTCGGGTGTGCAGGACCTTGATTCGCCGCAGGTCTGGCCCTGCGAATGCGTCCAAGCTACGGGCGGCATGATTGGCACTGTGACCTGTGGAAGATTTTTGCTCTGAGTGGATTCAGATCAGCAGCTCGCTCAGACCTGAGCCTCGCTGGTGTGCAGGGTACGGGCTCGGTTTTAGCGAACGCAGAAGTCTGCTTTTTGGATGCCTCGGACGGATGCAGCGACACCCAGTCACAGCGCGCGCCCAAAGTCAAACACGGCATGGACGGAAATGATGCAGGCGTGGGAAGCCATTCCAGACTCATCTGGTGTCTGGTGATAATCGCTGGACGGGCACCGATCCTTTGCGCTGTCTGGGAAGCCTGTTGGACGCTATCCAAAGGTTGTTGACCTCAGCCGCTTCCGGCGATTGCTGTGTTCCTCTGGGGAGACGAAACTTTGCAGCATGGTCATGGCAGAGGGCGTCGGCGTTGGTCGCTGGGGGTGGGGTCTTGTCCTCATCAGCGTGGTCCGCCCGGCGCTCACAATAATCTCGACATCATTTGAGCATGTTGCAGCCGCACTCGTCCGGGACATGGGTGAATGGATGAGAGAGCGCTACTTGTGTCGTTTGCAGCAACCCCACCGCGGAGAGGGCTCTTGGTGCAGTGGCTTGTACCTGAACTGCACCTGAACATGTCCGGTGGGACACCTCCTCCAGCAAATCAACATGCCGAGGACCCCTCCAGACTACTACAGTATGTCGAGACCACCATGACCGTCCTCGCAGGATTTGAATTGATTGATTTGCGCTGCCCCTAAAAGACTGCGGACTGGGTGGATCTGCTGTTCCATCGGAGGTGGGAAGGCGCAGTACACAATACGGTACGTGAGCGCGGACGCGGCGCAGCTGGACGCTTGGAGTCGCTGGGCCTGGCAAGCAGCAGCGAGACGCCGGATGATGGAATTAAATTATCACTTCGCGAGCGCGGCGGCCGCCATCTGACGTGCAGGGCCAGTCGCAGGCTGAGCGGACATGTGCCACCATCCACGCAAGCAGCTGGCAGCGGGCACAGCAAACGGGCATCCGCTGCTGCAATCGGCGGTGCTGAGCCGAGCAAAGCAAGACGATCCTGAGTCCTGCAGCGTCTGGCGTGTCTGGCGTCGTCGGCGGCCACCACTCACGGGCAGCGCGCGGCGGCCTGGGCGTGGTCGAACACGCCTAAAGCCCCGGCACAGCACAGCATTCTCTTTATGCCTGTGAGAACGGTACGGTAGCTTTGGCTGCGTGGCTTGGCTCTCGCGTCCGCACCCCGGTCGCGCCTGCTTCGTGTGCGGCGTCCGTGCCTTCCTAGCCCCGTTGTCGTCAGTAGCTGTGACTACCGCACTCCTTCTGGTTCTAGGAGTGATCCTAGCCGGGGACCTGCCGCCATCATGAATTATGTCTAGCTATTCACCGTCGAACGGCTCCAAAGCCATGCCTGCGCACCACGCGTGTTTGGGCCACTTCCCAAGACAGGCCGCTTCCGCCTCCCTGTCTGCACGCCCATGTACAGGACTTGGTTACAATACACCCATACCCACCATCACCAGCACCAGCACCCACACCAGCACCCTCGCTGTCGCTCTCGCTGCCACCGTCGCTGCTCCATCTCTGCCGCTGCCACCCTCACCGTCCCTTTCGCCTCCCTTCCCATTGTCCATTGTGCCCCATCCATCGCCCTTTCCCTTCCCGCCTCACCACTAGCACCGCTCATTGTGTGTCCCGACCCGGATTGCATCACTCGGCAGTACATATTTGCAGTCCTCTCCTTGCTTGCCTCGCCAGCACGCAGCGACAACCGCCCGCACCACCACGCAATGCAGTGAAGGCCTGGAGCGTGCAAACTCTACGAGCCCGTTGACTTGCTCATGCCCGCCGGCACACGCTGACGTCGACGTCCTGCCTGCCGTCACGCACTCACCGTTGCAGCCTCCTCTCTCCAGCCATCCACATGCTTGAGCTACAGCTGCCGTATCCGATGCCTCACGCTCTTCCCCGGGAGCCTCCCTTCGACTTCTACGCCTCCGCCTCCCGCCCCGTCTCTAAAGTCGACGCCACGATGCAGCTGCCGATGCCGCGCATGGCCAACGGCCACGAGCTCGACCCGCTCAGGACAGCTCAGCGACCGCCACTTACACCTCCAGAGCTGCCTGGCTCTGCCGTGCGAGTCGTCTCTCTGCCGTCAAACCAAGGTGCTGGACATCACTACGGTTACCAGCTACCCGCAATTGGCAATTCAAGAGCCGCCGCGGCCCCAAGAAGTCCGAGCCCACAGCGCGCATACCAGCAACCACCTCAAGAAGTCATCCAAACTCCACGGAAAAAGTGGTCAATTTCGCCAAACCTGCGAATACCCTCAACAATCAGTACGCCACAAGAAGGCTTGCCGCAATTGGCGGCCGAGGTGAGTGAACATGTCGATGTCACCGGGTTGCCAAAGCTGACGCTTGCAGGTAACATGCCTGTTTTGGTTCGAAAGTTCGACGACGCTCAAACAGGTGCTTGAGGTAAACTCTTCGCCTCACGCCGTCCAGCCTCTTGTCCCCGATGCCCATCCTACTATTGGATTCAAGAAATGGGTTGCCACCATCTTGACAACGACTCAGGTGGCGCAGAATGTGATTCTGTTAGCGCTGTTGTTCATCTACCGGCTAAAACTCACCAACCCCACGGTGAAGGGCAAGCCCGGCAGCGAGTATCGTTTGTTGACAGTGGCCCTCATGCTTGGGAACAAGTTCCTAGACGACAACACGTATACAAACAAGACTTGGGCGGAGGTTTCTGGTATCTCGGTGCAAGAGGTACATATCATGGAGGTCGAATTCCTCAGTAATATGCGATATAGCCTTTTCACGTCGAAAACCCAGTGGGAGGAGTGGCACACAACTCTGGGCAAGTTTGGCACATTTTTCGACCGCGCTTCGAGAGTCCCATCCACCGGCGCCATCAGCCCAGTCGGACCTCCAACATCTTCATTGGGAGTGCCTCACAGCTTCGTGCCCTCACCACCCACAGCACAACAGACTTCACCACCAACATCGACGTTGTACTCACCCAACCACTTGGCCTTCTCGAATACCCCTCTTCTCCAGCCGCAGGCGACATCTGCCACAGTCTCTCCGATCGGCGCACTGCCTGAATTAGGCCCTATCGTACGCAAACGAAGCGCCGACTACGGCTCCGAACCGCCCCTCAAACGACAAGCTCACGGCTTTGCTCCTGGACCATACAGCAATGCACCTCCAATTCCGACGTTGCAGACTCCCGTGAACCGATCCTTCGAACCTTTGCCATCTGTGAATCGGCTCCCCCCGCTACCGAGTCTCTCAATACCGCCACCGCAGCAGATGCAGCCTAGCCTTGGAAGGACATGGTCCGACTTGCCACTACCTACTGCCGGCAGCCGATCTATGGCCATGGTCTACCCTCCACCAGTTCATTGGCCGCAGCCGCCTGTTGGCACGCCAACGTCTATGCCGGCGCCCTCATTCTCAACTACATACGCGTCGAACGCGGACAAGTCACGTCAGATGAGCCCCTACCCGCCCTCGGCAGGTTCCTCGCCGGTGAGCGCGTCATATCCAACTTCAGCCTCGCGGCAGCTTTCACCGTCACACTTCCTTAATCAGCGCCAGTCGCCTTACAGGCCAGTCCGCGGCGTTCATACCCTCCTGGTGCCGCCACCCTCGACATCTATGCACAACCCTGCACAAAATATTGCTTATGATCAGATGCAATACCAACCCCTGGGTCGGCCTACGACGGACCGACGTACGGGCCTTCTCCCTTACATGGACCGCAATGCATGGCCATCATCGAACCAATTCAACCAGCTGCCGGCTCCTCAGCAGCCAATTTTTCGGTGAATTCTCTTCGAGGTAAACCATCTCGTACCAGCGGGACTGGCAAGTTGCCTCAATTTTCTTTCCCTACATTGATTATTTGTTTGCTGCGTTTAAGCGTGCATTGCATGGGACGGCGAATTGTGTCCAGCTTCATGCCAGTCGATTGATTTGACTGGCCTCTTCTTTGCACAACACAACAGCATGTGCCGGCGTTTATGTATACTAGCCTCTAAGCTGTAGATAGCGAGCAAGTGGAGCGGGCGCATTATAGCAGCCTGGGGCGTCGAGTGAACCTCTAGGCTGAACACCAAGCAGGGAATGGGAGGTGCTTGGTGTCTGGTACTCTTCTTAGAATGGCGGATTTCAGCGCACAAATATACGCTCGCAATGGGGTGTGCCATGGTGTGCCATCTATCCAGATCGCACCCTTGGCAGCAAATCCAAAATGCAAACCTCGGAGTCCTCATCGTGCCCGTGCCAAAGCCAGTGTTGAGTATGCAACCTCGCTCATTGGCGAGAATTATTTTGCGTGCACCTTCCGCCGTGTTTACCATATGCTCTGGGCAGGTAGAGAGCATGCAACGCTGCTTTAAGAAGGATCTCATTCGAAGACTGCCCTGCTTGATACCACACAAGGCGTGCCCTAAGTGAGATTCAGAGGACCGCCAATCGGTCAGCCCTACGGCATGCCAAGACAACGCTCGAGCCGCGGCTTCTGTTCCCAGTCGTCGACAACTTTTCGACATTCATTCTTGCACACTCACCACGCGCGCGCGGCACCACGGGTCAAGTCATGCCGCCACCTAAGTCCAAGAAACTCACGGCACAACCAGTCCGAACGCGTCAATTCGCCGGTAAGCCTGCTGCCGTCGAAGTCGAAGAACGCTCAAGCTCCGAGTCGGAATCGGAGGATGAACAACCCAAGCAAAAGTCGTTTGCGAGGCCCAAGCCAGCACCCATCGCCTCCTCGTTCCCCAAGGCTGCGCTCAAATCGAAGCTCGCCGCTCGGCAGAAATCCGAGGCCGAGCGCAAGGCACTGGAAGACGAGTTTGAAACGGAAAGCGAGGAGGAGGATGGCGACAGAGACAGCGGAGATGATAGTGATAGTGGCAGTGGCAGTGGCAGTGACAACGACAGCGATGTAGACGAGTCAGATGACGAATCGAGCAGCGAGGAAGAGGCGCCCAGAAAGTTGCTGCGACCTGTATTTCTGAAGAAGACTGAGCGCAACAAGACTGCCGCAACCACGAAGTCAGCAGATGAGCTCGCAGCAGAGGAGGAGGCTCGGCGGCAGGAACAGTCACGGGCGCTTGTGCAGGAACAGGTTGAGCAGCGCATAGCAGAGAAGGCTGCCGGGAAGCGGGACTGGGATGATGATGTGGAGGACGCCGACATCAATGCCATTGACGACACAGACGGGCTGGATCCGGCTGCCGAGTATGCTGCGTGGAAGCTGCGGGAGTTGAAGCGCATCAAGCGTGAGCGCCTCGCCATCGAGGAGGCCGAGGCGGAGCGCGCAGAGATCGAGCGACGCCGTAACCTGTCCACCGCCGAGCGCGAAGCCGAGGACCGCGCCTTCATCGAGCAGCAAAAAGAAGACCGCGCCGATCGTGGCGAGATGCAGTACATGCAGAAGTACTTTCATAAGGGTGCCTTCTTCACCGACGAGCTCAAGGAGCTGGGCGTCGACCGCCGGAATCTGATGGGAGCCCGCTTCGAAGACCAGACCAATCGCGAGGTGCTGCCAGCGTTCATGCAGATACGTGATATGACGAAGCTGGGTAAGAAGGGGAGGACGCGCTACAAAGACATGAAGTCCGAGGATACGGGCAAGTGGGGCGATTTTGGCGATGACCGGCCACGCAGAGACAGAGGCGATTTCGGAGTCGATGAGCGATTCCGACCCGATTCCTATCAAGGGCGCGACGACCGCGATGGCGCCACTGGGGCCAATGCAAAGCCGCTTGGCGAGAGAAAGAGATTCGCAGAGGACAAGGACAGGGACAGCAAGCGACCAAAACTTGACGAGAGGGCTTGAGGATTGGGACCAAACAATATCATCACCAGTCGCTGGCTTCACATTGGGCGTCTACTGGTTCCCACGGCCAGTCCTGGCCATACCCTGCACGTAAAACTCTCAAAGAACTTTTCGCCCTCGAAGCCTAAAGTGACAGGCCTAATACCCTAACAGGACTTGATAGAATGGCTATCCACTCACTCATCCTCGACCCTTGCGTACAGTACTGTTCCATTGCTGTCCCCACCGGCCATACTTTTTGCGTCTTCGCGCCCTTTCTCTACATTCAAAACCCACAGCAATGGCGCCGGCAAGACCACCAAGATTGCCAAGAATATGAATGCTGGCCGAATACTCCCTGCATGGTCCACGATCCAGCCTACAAATGCTGGCCCAAACGCGCTACTTCCTTTGTCGGTCACCGCATAAAGCGCGAAAAATGCTACTTCACTACCCTCAGGGATTAAAGGGGCGTAGACGGATCGCGCGTATGACGATATCCCGCCCATGACGATTCCATGCACGACAGCGATGGGATATATTTCCCAGGGTTTCTGAAGTCCGATGAACCCTAAATTCTTGAAGAGGGGGATGAATCCAAGCAGGCCGTACAGTGGTATGAGCTCCATGCCAGCAATGCAGAATAGTAGAACCGACTTGGGTTCAAGGGAGAAGTACTTCTGGACGTGCGGCCAAGCGAAAGCGCCAATGATGCCAGAACCAATGGATGTGATGGAGAGGAGCGCGATGGCGATTGTACCCATGTTGAGCTCGGTGCGTGCAAACAGGACCGCGGTGCCTGAAATGGTCGCGACGGCGTCTGAGAGGAGGAACCAGCTGATCAGAAAGATGAGGGTTTGACGTAAGCTCATTGCCTTGAGGAGAGTTTGCCAAAATGAACCAAGTGAGAAGGTGGTATAAAATAAGAATGTCTGGACTTTAGAATGCGATGAGATCGAGCTTTGCTGCTGGCTCGGTAGCGGTGGACCGGGTCTTGGACGCAACCAGAGCAGTGTAGGAATAGAGAAAACAGCCCACCAGACTCCAACAAGAAGTAGGATGACACGAATGGGCAAACTGGGTTGTTGTTTCTGGATGGCACTCTTACTGAAGAGCCAGAGCACAACAATGCTAATAATTTGGACCAGCACAGCTGCAATATAGCCATAGCCAACTCCTTTACTCGACATTCGCGCGGAACGTTCCAAGTCCCGCGCCAGGCATTCGGCTTCGGATTGCACCATGTTTCCACCGCATTCGCCTGGATTCAGGGCCTCGAGCTCAACATCAGATGCTGAGTCAACGGATAGTGGTTTGATGCTGACATTGTCCGCATGTTTTGCAACAAGCACAGGTAAGAATGCGTTGAGCAGCACGAAAGAGCAGCCGAGGCTTGTGACGCCAACTATGACCAGTATGGGAGCAAGAAAGTAGATTCGGGGTGTGATGAAGATGAAGAGTGCGCTGGCGACGGAGCCTGTGTAGGCAAAAGTCATGAGCATGTTCTTGCGGTACGGGCCTGGCCAAGTGTTAGCGGTCTGCACTACACTACACATGCAGACGATCCAAGCAAAGGCCCAGATGCCTAGACTTTGTTGTAAGATACCAGCAACGACTCTTAATGACGTACCATGATCTGCAAAGGAGCTGAAGCATACGAGGGTCAACGCTTGTACCAACACCGCAGATGAGAAAGTGTACATGGCGAAACTGCTTGTCGATATCGTTGTGCCTAAAAATTCAATCATGCATTGCTCCGTGTCTGTCTTGCTCTGTACGTCACTCATCCGCAGTCTCCCGGCATCTGGAGCTCCAACACATGGCTTCGTTCGGTCGGAGAAGAAAACGCCATTTTCCCTGGCCAACTGCTCGAGAATGACAGGCAGGAACGCTCCTTTGCAGCTTTGAGTACTCTGAACAGTGTCATTGCGTCATTTAGTACGTACCAACCGCAACCACAGCAAACACTTCGGCTGCCACCGGATAAGCATACCAGCCGCTCAATTCTCGCCTTGTGGTCGGACTGGTGTCTTCCCCATCGTAATGTGGATGTGAATTCGACTGTCGGTAGTCGATATACTGATTATCCTCGTCAAAGGACATGCCGTTTTACGAGAGAACTGAAGAGTGGGTATGGCTCAGAAGAACTGTAGGTTTTTTGGTGCAGAGTACCGGTGCCACAACTGCAGGCCAGGACGAGTCAGGTAAGGCGTGATAGGGCCAGCTTAGTCAGAGTCAGGATGCCTGCTAACTTAGTTAAGTTAGACACGATCGCTCAATCCCGTAGAACGACCTACATTACACTTAGAGACAGATACTACAGCAGTGGACGCTATATTGATTGTTCGTTCAATTGCTTTGACGTTTTGTTCGCTCGATGGCCTCGCTCAGAAGCACCAATGGGACATTTCAGGAAGCCTGGAAGCCTGTTTGTGTAACCTTGAGTAGTGGTTCAATATGCTAAACCGCTGCAACGCTCGCCTGTTGATGACCTCTCGCATCGAAAGAGAGCAATTTCGTTCTCTGGGAACTTGCCCAGGTGTAGCGCCATGCAGGTCATGAGTAGACCATGGTTCAAGCCCGCTGAGGGCCAAGTCACGGCTAATCGAGCATATCTTGTGGAAAGCGGCCATCTGGAATTCATTGAGGGTAGTCGTTCCATGTGGTCAATCATTTATCTACCATGACAAGACGTCCTAAGAGCAAGTGAAGCCACAAATCGAGGTCAAAAATTGCGACAAATCTATGACGCACTGCTCACCGCGCTAGCCTCACTCATATTCCAGGCACGGTACATACAGCTTCAATCATGTAATATGCCATACGCTCAAGATCCACAGCAGAAGCACAGCAACCATCACTTTGGCCTTCTGTTTCGGAAGCCAGCCAAACACCGGAAATGCCACCTATCTTGCGGAGCCGTCGTTCAGCCGCCGCTACCGAATCTGTGCACGCACGCCCAAGGCGAGTTTCGCCTTTACTTCAGCCGCCAGGGTTACAATTTCGACTCCAGCCCACCTCATTTGGGCTCATTCAAGAACGGATATGCTCCAGTCTTTATGCGCTCGTAGTGCAAGCTGTCTTATGGAATCAGACTCGTGGCTTGGTGGCTCGGCCTGTCCTGTTCACATTACTCACAAAGTATCCCACACCACGTCAGCTAGCTCTTGCTTCTATAGATGAACTCGCTGCTATGTTGCAGCCACTTGGGCTCCACAATATCCGCTCACTTCGTCTGATCGCCCTGGCGAACGCGTGGACTTCAGCACCACCCTGCAAAGAGCGCAGGTATCGAAAGCTTCATTATCCGTCACGAGGCTGTGGTTTAGATGTTCGACCGGGCGAGACTCTCAACTTCGATGATGAGCGGGAAGGTTGGGAGATTGGCCACCTCCCTGGCATTGGGGCGTACGCTCTCGACAGTTATCGCATATTTTATCGTGATAAATTACGAGTCACGCCTACTTGTGGAGTGGTTCCAGAGTGGAAGAGAGTCACCGCAGAAGACAAAGATCTCAAAGCTTACTTGAAGTGGAAATGGGCCACAGAAGAGGAAGTCAGTCATCTCGGGTTGAAATAGAAAATGTTTGCTATGTGAAATCAAGCATCCAGCCGTCGTGGAAGGTCTTCAAATGGACAATTTCGCGGCCTATCACCATTCAAGTCCTTACATGCCCTGGGCTGTCCTCTAGGGATGAAACACCCGATTTTTGGCACCATTAAGCTTAAATTTGTAATCCGCCTCCTCCTGGTCTTGTTGAACGATTGCATACACGTACTCTACGCATGCGCACTCCGCCACTGCGCGCATTGCTCACCGCTAAGTTAAAGCGCTATGGGTAGAAGGAGAGCGATGGCCAAAATTGACCCTGGTAGAAGCATATGATACTTCACCTGAACGATATTTGCAGTTCCCGTGGCTGACGGGCTTGGTCCTGTTGCCGAGGGTGAAGGACTTGGAGTACCAGAGAGCGTGCCATTCACCTGTTCGAGAGGCATCATGACCGCGTCCAAAACGTGCATCAGGCCATTGTGTGTTCTGTGTGCTGGGTTAACCGAATTCCTATACAGCGATACAGACAGGCCCAATGTCATGAAAAGTGACCTACAGGACGTTTGCATTGATCAACTTTGCGTTGTTGAACCAGACACTTCGACTTGCACCTTGCCCTTCGACGCGCACCCTCACAGTACCGTTTTGAAGGGTTCTAAACTCTTGTCCATTGTATAGGTAGTCGCTGTATGCTACTTCGTCCAGAGTATGGAAAAGTATGGCATCTGATAGAGCCGTCTCATTCAGCCCGGCGTCAGGATTGCCCGCGCGGGCGAAAGCTTCGTTGCTCGGACCAAGACATGTCACATTCTTGCTGCCATCGAGAGATGGCCAAAGTCTCGTGCGATTAAGCGCATTGTCTAAGGATGTGAGATTGGAACTCCGAATAGTTCTAGCACAAAGTTGTGGGGGGGTCAGAAGGCCGTCGACGATGTGAAATCGGCCACCGTCCCAAATCCCTTGATCTCCTTCAAGGGCAAGTAGACTGAGATCGGAAGACAATCCAGAGCGTATCGAAGATTGCGGCATTCCATTTTGCCTGCTGAGGAGGAAGCGGTTCGAGCTCGGCTCCGAAGATCGGATGAAGACGACCTGTCCACTTGCTCGTTGCGAGCCTCCGAATCTTGCGGCCATGCTGGTACCCACGCTTCGATTATTGTTCTGAGTTGTAAGCATGGTTGGAACCGTATTTCCGGCGCGTCCACTATCGCCAGTAAGATTTTCCTTGCTCAGGCTCGACACCAGGGTATGGTACTGCAGTACAGCCAAAAGTGTGGCGGGTGGGAGACTTGTCAATGAAATGCCATTTCTTTCCTGATACGACGCAAACGCCTGGTCATTTGGTGCCAAGAAGGTGATGGGATAGTTGGAGGCATTACCGAGCAATGCATTGGCGAAAGCTGCATTGTCGCGGTAGAAAGCCGTAAAATTGGACAGGGCTGGAACTTTCGATATGGCCTCGAGGAGATTCTGCGCACGTGCAGCTTGCGCAGCTAAAAGGATGTAGAGAATTAAGCAAAGCATTGTAGCGAACCTGAACGGTCCGGTCGGTCTGTGCGCCGCGGTGCTTCAGTTCAATCTTGTACAAAAAGGCAGCGACAGAGGCTCCCAGGGTCAGCCTGAGATGCAGAGCTATAAACGCAATCTTAAAAGCTCTTCGACATAGGCAGTCGATCATGCAAACCCCGCCAGCTGAGGTTCAGCTTCTCAGCCCTCCAGTCCTTTCAGTAGCATTCAGCCAATCAGACGAAATGTGGCTTTCAGCTCACGCTACGTTCCGCAAGTACTGGTGCGGGGAATTTCAGTTCGTAGATCTCACAGTCATCCAGTCTGTCATTATTGCTGCCACCCTGTTCCACGCTCGCAGGAGGACTGTAGCCGAATTGCGCCTGACCTAAGTGTGGACACAGACCCTGCACTTCCAACCCGCTACCGCGTACTTCTTGACCTTATGGTATGGACCTAAGTCGGAGCGGACAAGGCAGTCGCGCCAGCACTATGATACTGTGGCTGTAGCATAGAACGAAGCGTCCATATCCGTCAACCATTTAGCTCTATATCAGACTCACTAGACAAAGACACAATATATACCCATCGTTCTGCCGTATACAATAACGCTAAGCCTCGCTTTCCGCTGCCATAACAGACTTCGGGATCATTGCCCAAAACGCAGGGAAGATGCTACGCCCTATTCAGGTGCCCTCAAGTACGCCATCTGCGCTTGTACACTGGTGTGCTATGGCCTCTTGTCTGTAGCACCTAGATTTGTATCTAGTTGTTCTCGCCGACGCCTAGGGTGTCATTCAAGCCGACGTCAAGCTAGTCTAGGCCTCAACCAATCCCATGATGTCAAAATAGAAGTGGCAATCACTCCTCCACAATTGTGCATCAGCCAGTCTGCGCTTTGTTCCTACCAATCACATTCCCATGTTCAACCACCTTACATACCTTCTTGCATCGTCAACATCGGACAGGCTCGTCGTTCGTTGTAGCTTCCGCCGAGTGCTACATCTCATCGTGAGATACCTAGGAATACTAGCTACATCAGCGTGACCAATGAACGGCGCCGATTACCAATCCAATGCAGCGCCACAAGTCCAAGGATATCCAGTGTATTCAGTCCAGCCTAAATCTACTCCCATTCAATTCGCTCAGTCTCGACCGTGTTACCTAATCTGAGCGGGTATTCAATGTACATCACAGTCTTCTTCACGACTCCTCTGGGGATAATGTTGCTAGAAAACGCATGGGATGGAAATATCTACAGTCTGACAAAGGAGCCTTGCTTTGCTATATGCCTTTTTTTCATCTTGCCAAATAATACACGCATAATACGGAGATAAGACCAGCCTTGTCACAGGAATGCAGTCACTGTACTGCCTGTGTCGTATTGCACTGCAGCCGAGTGTGTCGTCCCAAAGCGGCTCGAGATTCGTTCTGGCTACTGCCAAGCAAGCTGAAATTGGAATTGTTTTTCGGAAGTAAATCAATGACCGACTCCTTAGGCAGTAGATCTTGAACTAAGCTCAGCGTGGTAGCTCCTCCTCCTCCTCCCGTATTTTGGCAAGTCGTTTTCGCGTGGCAATGGAGCCATATATTGTCGCTAGTGAGGAAATCAATGGTAGCACTATGAAAACACCAATGAGCGCGGCGCATAAAATCATGGCAAATATCGCGAACCCGTATGCTGCTTGTTGAAGATCAGGATCTTGACTCCTAGAGCGTGCTGACAACGATAGGTTGAAGGCCGATAGAACGATAACAATGATACCAAACGCTGACACTGCGCTATTGTACTGATCCATGTATGGCACATAGCTTTCGGTCAAGGCATGGGGGAAGCCTTGCATGATGCTTGACACGGAAAACTTGTAAGGCGTGTATCGGTAAATGTTGTCGAGCCGATTTAATCGCAACTCGCCATATTGAAATCGTGCGTCCATGGTATTAGAGTCCTTGGGGTCGAGGTTTGGTAGTACTGTACGGGCAAATTCCGTCCAAGCTCGGTAGTCCAACTTCCCATTGACCAGATGATATTCTTGTGCCACCTTCAAATCATGATCAAAGCGGATGAGGCAACAATAAGAGTACAAAAGTCCGCACGCAGCTCGGTGTAATTGAGGTTCGCGGGATATATATGCTTCCCAGAAATCGTAATTGAGCAGGAAATCCGGAAGTGGTTTGATGAATATTCTTGATTTTGCCCAAACAAGGTGAAGATCTAGTTCTTCCGCGATCACAATCTCACGCCGCAGGAACTTTTGGTAGTACAAGGAGCGCGGAGCCCCATGGACGGCGATTAGCCACAGCATCTTGCGTATGGCATTGAATCGAGAAAGATCGAAAAACGCACAGAGAAATCTGTGCACCTCATTTCTATGCTCAAATCGCAGTGGCTGCAGTTCCCTCGCTATGGGTGATAGATCGTTGAAGGCTGCCGGCAGGACTAAGTCATCCCGAGCGATCAAGGAAGAAGTGGATGGGAATGGAGGCTTCGATGCTGGTGCGGCGATCTTTCCCCCAGATTTTTCCATGGAGAATGTAGTATGATGTTGTTTTCGGGAAACGATTGGAGTTGCAATAAGACTGGTCTGTCAAAAGTTCTTTCTAAGAACTTTAGAGTGGAGAAGTTTAGACAGATCTTGATATGGATCCGTGAACGATGTTAGGGCCACACCAATCTGGCGCTGCTCGGATGCTAGGAGGATGTCGTGAACGAAGTTGATTTCTTGAGAGAGGTCAGAACTTATGGTTCATGGTCTCGCAGATATTAGTACAACCGGACATATAATGACCCTATGAATTGTAAGAAAAACATTTATCAAAATGATTTCATTTCCCACCGTCTGCGTAATCATTCAATATCAGCAGACACTAATTGAGAGAGAGAGTGTGTGTGTATGACTACATATATCGCAATCGTGACATAATTCGTGAAGTTGAACATGAGGTCTACCTGTATCCTGGTCATTCTAGTTGTAAAGCTTTACCCCGGTGCTCAACGCGCAGCAATTTACTTAGCCCAGGGTTCGTCGCAACTAGAAGCACCCTCTAGTAATTATGAATGTGATAGCTCTAACACGACGCTCATGCAACGTTCGACTTTTCATCAAGCTAGGTCATGCATACATTTTGATCCGATGTCGGTGAAAACCTGCAAGTCTGCCCTCTGCGTTGAGACATGCGCTGATTGGTCGAAATGGTGTAGCGCAGAGATTTCCGAAGAGCAAAGCCTTGATGCTACGTGATGTCCTTGCAACTCCTTCTCGCGCGCTTAGACGGAACTAAACCTGTCTGTCTCGCTTTTTTGTCCTAATGGAGATCGACCTGCTCTCATAAAAGAGCGATATGCCGTGGCAGTGTTACATTCCTAGAGTCGCATACGAAATCGAAGCTAATCGTTACGTACCTAGGTAGGTATACGCAAGTGCAACACGCACGTCAAAATAGATAACCTACCTGCAGCAGTTCCGCATTAGGACTTACGTCTACTAAGATATATGCACATAAAGTCGTTTTAAAATTACGATAATATTCTAGAGAGTGTAAGGCCTGCGCCTCCTAGAGCTCTTTCGAGTCCTATTACGTGCGTGCTAGCACTATATAAGCTAAGAGATCGCTAGAGAGTTCTCTAGCGATTCGTCTATCCTTATATAGAGATAATACATTTATATTTATCTATCTTAACGCTACTTGTACACTAATTAGCTCTCTTATCTTATAGAGAGTATACTCTAATTATCTTAAAGAGATAATTATAAGTATTATCTATTATAAAAGAGAATTTAATTATTATAGAGAATCTAAGATACTACGTAATTAGAATTACTTAATTATTACTTTCTAAGAAAATTAAGCTAATATAAGAACGTAAACTAGAGCTAAACTTCTAGTATAAGATAAGAGAGCTAATTAGTACACTATAAGGCCTACGCCTTACAGAGCTCTTTGTGTTCCTATTACGTGCGTGCTAGCACTATATAAGCTAAGAGATTGCTAGAGAACTCTCTAGTAATTCGTCTATCCTTACATAGAGACAATACATTTATATTTATTTACCTTAACGCTACTAGTGCACTAATTAGTCTATTTATCTTACATTTAAATCGCTCTAATTCTATTAGTTATACTAGAGCGTTTTACAATACTATAAGCGCCTAACCTCTACTAATAGACTTATACACTCTTAGTAGAGATACCTCTAAGCCTTACGCTGTTAAACCTAGGAATAACATTCTAATAAGAGAAACTCTGTATTCCTTTAGTAACTAGACACTTACTCTAAGTACTAATAGTTTAGAAGAAGAAGAGAACTCTTCTATTAAGCTAGAAGACTCTAAAAGAGGTTAAAATAACTTGTATAAGTCTAACACAGACTATTAGATTTAAGAACTAGAGCTTTAGAAGAAATAGTAGCACTAACACAACAAATTAAAGCGCTTAAAAGATTATTAACTCTAATATAAGGCTAGTAACTATAGTACTATTCTAATAAACGTAGCTAGATTAGCTATTACTACTATACTTATAGTAAGGCTAACTACTATACTTCTATAACCTAATCTACTAAAGAAGTACAAGAAGTAAGATTACACTTAGTTTAACTGCTAGAAGCGTAACTATAAGTATTACTTTAACTAAATCTCTTAGTTATTTACTATAGACTAATAAAAGATTAATTTTAAAGAATAATATATCTCTAAACTTCTAAAGTTACTATAGAGCGCCTAGGTGTATAATAGAGTTACGCCTATAGTATATATAATAAGATTTAGTCTTACAGAAGCTACTAAGCTGTCTATTCTAATAAGCTAGCTAACTTAGAAGAAGTTTAAAAAGATTATACTTAATACTCTAGGCTTAAAGATAGAGTGCTACTCTATTACTTACTTAGCCTTAAACTATAGACGCTAGAAGTAGAATAAGTCTCCTATAGAGCTTCTTAACACTATACACTTCTTATAAAAGAAGTTATAAAAGAAGGTATCTAAAGAATATAAAGTTCTTTAATATACCTTTACTTTACATTAAAAGATCTAGAATAATCTCTTCTAAGTAAAAGATAAGAATAAAATTACTCTTATATAGATTAAGAACCTTACTAATTATTTATAGCGCTAATTACACTATAATATACCTCTAAAACCTAAGAATATAAAGAAGAAGATTAGCTGTCTGTATCTAACTGCAGCTAGTAACCTAGAGAACTTTAAAACTTCTAAAAAGTAGAAAAAAGGTTATATAGAATATTCTAGTTCTAAATAGACTAATTTAACTCTAAAGAGTAAATTAGCGCCTAATTCTACTTATATTACATATTACTAATATAGAGAAGTAGAGTATAAAGTAAATATGTACACTAATAAGAAGAAAATAAACTCTCTAGCTAAGAAGAACTAGATAGAAAAAGAGAAGAAGTTAAAGAGCTAAGCGCTCTCTTCTTTACTTATATTATCTAACTAAAGTATAGCTTTTAAGACCTAATAAGAGAGGCTATTAGATAAGCTAACTCTAGAAGTATACTAATAGTAATAATAAGAATTAGAACTTCTAATTGCAAAAAAGCCCTAATTAACTTAGATTTAGAACTAAACCTACTTTCTAGCTTCTTTACAAAGAAACTAGGCTTAAAGATTAACTCTCTTCTTTTATTAGAGGTAGAGGCTATAAATAAAATAAATATACTTCTAAATAGTACTACTATAGTAGAAGTTACTATTACTAATTTATAAGAAAAAGTAAAATACTAACTAGTACCTTTTATAGTGTACACACTATAAAAGTTCTCTATTTATCTAGACTTACTATAGATAGATGCATATAATCTAAAGTTAAACTTTATAGCTTAAAGAGTGCTCTCTAGAGTAAAAAGATAAAGAATTAGGCCTTAGTAACTAAAGTAGATCTAGAGAAAGTAGAAGACTTTAACAGAAGTATATAAGATCTAACTTTATACGTTTTTGCGTGCCTAGTATTAAGTATAAATAGAGGTAGCCTAAACTAGACTAATATAGGCTAACTACCTTCTTAATATTAAGAGTTCGCTAATATTTACTTAAATAAGAATGCTTAAGAACTTACTAAATACTTATAGTATAATCTAGCTATTAATTTAGTACTAGAGAGAGAACTGCTCTACTAGCTTATATATAACCTCTCTTCTAGTAAGCTAAATATTCTTTAAAAGTACCTAAAGAAATACTTAGAGAGAGAGTAGATTTATTATTTAAGGTTACTAGTAGGAGCTTTAATTCTCTTTATAAAGAAGAAGAATAGCTTTCTATATCTCTGTATAGACTACTAAGGCTTAAATAAGGTAACTATTAAAAATTAATATCTTTTACTCTTAATTACAGAATTCTTAGAGTACTTAGTAGTAGCTAGGTATTACTCTAAGTTAGATATATAAAATATATATTATAGAATCTAAATTAGAGAAAGTAATAAGTAAAAGACTACCTTCTATACTAAATATAGTTATTTTAAGTATATAGTAATGCTTTTTAGCCTTATAAATGCTTCTACGTAATTCTAGACCTATATTAACTAAGTATTAGTAGGTTTAGTTAACGTAATATGTATTATCTATTTAGATAATGTCTTAATCTTTTCTAAGATAGAAGAGAAGTATATAGCTTATATTAAGAAAGTACTATTAAGATTATATAAGATAAAGCTATATATAAAGCTTTTAAAGTGCAAATAGTATACTTAGTACACTAAGTACCTAAACTATATTATTACGTCTAAAAGTATCTATATAGATAAGAATTAAATTAAGATAATTATAGAATAGCTAATACTATATACTATACGCAATATTTACGTATTTATAAGCTTTATAAACTACTATAAGTAGTTTATATATAACTTTTTAAAGTTAGTACTACTTCTAACTAAGTTAACTTTTTAAAAGAGACTAGATTAAGCTAAGAGTAGACGTACTTAAAGGCGCAAAGAATTAGTTATAATTAGTTTAGGTAAAGAAGTAAAAGCTTCTTTTAGAGCTCTTAAGTAAGCTTTTATAAATATCTCTATACTAGCATATTAAGAACTAAGTAGAAAGATAAAAGTAGAAGTAGATACATCTAAAGAAGCTATTTATAGTATCTTAAGCTAACTTATACTCTAAGAAGACTTAAATTAACTTAATTTAGAGACGTAGAGGCTAATTAACTTCTATTTACGTAAGTTAATCTAAGCTAAGTATAATTATAATACTTATAACTAAAAGCTACTAGCTATAGTTAAAAGCTTAGAGTATTAGCAACACTACTTTAAAAGCACGCAGTTTAAAATCTTAATAGACTATATAAATCTTAAATAGTTTATAGAGACTAAAACTTTAAACTACTAGTAAGTTAGAGTCTACCTAATACTAACTTAGTATAATTTCTCTCTAAAGTACTACTCTAGAGCTATAAACTCTGTAGATAGTCTCTTATAATACTCTAATTATATAGTAAAGGCTTAGCGCTCTATATAAAAGTATAATTAGATCTTTATAGTACTTATATAAGGCCTACTATATAATAAAGACTTATAAGAGGTAGTATTAGTAAATATTATTATAACTTATTTAAAAGATAAGTCTAAAGATAAACCTAACTTATAAGAGATAGTACGAGCCTACTATAATAAGAAATAAGCTCTACTATTCTTGCCTATAGCTCTAGAAGAAGAAGTTAACTTAGAGACTAAGTCTAAGAACTCTTCTTTCTAGAAAGATAAGGTTAAGAATAGAGTACCTCTAACTAAGTTAATTTAACCTAAATTAAGACGTTATACTCTTATTAATCTTAAAACTTCTAAAGAGAAATAGAGAGCTCTTAAAGAAGCTTATTATAACTTTATAGTAGGTTACTTTAGCTTTTATAAAATACTTAAAAAAGTAAGATGTTAGTATAGGTAGAAAGAGATAGTTAAAGAGGTTAATATATAGTGCTAAGCCTACTTATACTATAAAAGAGCTACTAGTACACAATATTACTTTTATAGACTTCTTACCTCTCTACTACTACTAAATAAAGTTTAAGAGAAGGTAATGTTTAATTTTATTATAAACCTATCTTACTATAACTAATCTAGATTAAATTATAATACTATAATAGTAGTTATTAATAAACTAACTAAGATAATATACTATATTCTAGCGTAAATAGACTAGAATAGTAAAAACCTAGTCTACGTCTAAATACGTAAAGTTATTTAACTTTATAGAGTTCTAAAGCATATTATCTTAGATTAAGGTCCTTTAATAAATATAAAGTATTAGAAGATATTTAACTACTACTTAAATACTTATAAAGTTCTAACCTCTACTTACTACTCTAAGACTAATAGCTAAACTAAAAGATAAAACTAAACGCTAGAATAATACCTAAGAATCTACTATTTACTAGAATAGAATAACTAGGTATAATAGCTACTAATAGCAGAGTTTACCTATAATAACAGTGTCTATACTACTATAAAGATATCTCTCTTCTAAGCTAATACTAGCTTAGACCTAAGAAGAGTAGATTAGTCTAATTTAGGCCTAAGTAAAAAAGAATTACTCTTAAAATATAAGATAGCAGTAAAGGTAATTAATCTATAGTAGATCTATAAGTAGAATATTAAATTAGTAAATACATATTAGAAACAATACACTAATAGAAAAAGAATACTTATCTTCTTTAAGGTAAAAGATAAAGTACTACTATCTAATAAAAATATTAAATTATTAAGGTCTAAAAAGAAACTAAATTAGAAATATATTAGACTAGAGATTATAAAAGAATAAGTTAGCTTATTAGCCTTTAAAGTTAATATTCTAGGCCTCTAGAATATCTATTCTATCTTTTACGCCTTCTTATTAGAATCTTATAAAGATAAGACTCTAATTTCTTATCTAAACACTCTAATAGTAGATATTCTATAAAGTTTTAGTAATAACGTATATAAGATAGAAAAGATTATTAAAAGAAGATAAAACACTTCTAGAAGCTAGAAATACCTTATTAAGTAGAGAGGTTACTCTAAGAAAAAGAATTCTTAAGAACCTAAAAGCTTTATTTCTAGAAATACCTTATAGAAGTTCTAGAAGAATTATAAGATTCTCTCTAAACGTAAGCTACAGCTAACTATACTACTAAAGTATTAAGAATAACCTCTTAAAAAGAAGAGAAATAAGTTAAGAGAGATATAAGTAAAGTAGAAGTAGATACAATAATTAGAGTTAATTTAACCTAATTTAGCTTAATACCTTCTTCTTTAATTTTTTCTATAAGATTTATAGAAAAGTTTAATAGTTAAGTACTAATTAGTCTGCGCAAAAAACTTACAAAATTTCTAGAGAATTAGAAATATTATCTTAAGAGAGATGCAGAGAAAATTTAGTAAAGTTAAGCTAGTTTTTACTAGCTAATAAGAGAATACGTCTCTAGAGTATATAACTCTGTATATACTTACCTTAAATTAGTCTATTTTAGGTTATATTAAGCTTATAAAAACTAAACTATATCTCTTAAATTTTATCTGCTCTAATTTAACCTAGTTTAGACTATTTTAGCCTAGATAACATTAATCTATTACCTAATAAAGAAGCTTAAGTTTCTAGACCTTATAATACGTCTTATTAACCTCTTTAGCTAACTTAGTACTCTTTCTATTCTAGGTCTTACTAGTCTTATCTATAGTAGAATAAGTAGAGGTAATGTAGTTACGCTAAGCGTTCTTAGCCTTCTTCTTAGTAGTCTTAGCTATAGTTAGAAGTGTTGCAGCCTTAATATTATTATACTTATACTATTAGAGTTAGTAAGATTAAATTAGGCTAAATTAGCTTATATTAGAGTTATATACTTTACGTCTACGTTTACTAAAAGTATTCTAGAGATTATTAAGCTACTTAGCTGCTAGAGAGTTAATATAAGACTAGTCTACCTACTTATAGACCTTAAGCGTAGCCTTAGACTTAGTATTCTTATAGAAGTAAACTATAGACTAAAAAAGATAATTATTATAGATTTTACTATTATAGAAGTATAACTTAACTGTATATAGAGTAAAAGAGGCACTATAATACTATTAGCCTTATTTTACTCTAAGTTAACCTAAATTAAGTTTTTCTAAGTACTTACTAATCTAAGTAAGTATAAAAAGTCTTAGCTAAAGTATAAGCTTAGTACTTAGTTTTACTATATTTAGTAGGCTTAAAAGTATTATAAATAATCTTTAGCTATGTAATAATAGTCTTAAGATTATTATTAGCGTTCTTAAGAGACTAAATTAGACTAAATTAGCTTAATCTAAGCTTTCTAAGAGCCTTTTACTTATAGTAATGCAGTCTTTACCTATAATAAGATAGGTAGTATAGTAATAGACCTTATAGACGCAGCTAGAGTTATTAGTAGAGTTTATACTCTTTCTTAAGATATCTAAACTCTCTAGAAATACTAGAAACCTATAGTAAGGCTTTCTAAAGATAAAGAAGGTACCTTTTACTATTCTAGTTACACAGCCTATATAAAGCTATATACTTTACTTATTAGAGTTAGTATAAAGGTTACTAAGCGCTTTAACGTTAATACTATCTAATATAATAAGTGTAGGTATTATAGAAGTTAATTTAGGCTAAAATAGGCTAGATTAGGTCTTGTATAGTATATATAAGTTAAGCTAGACTAAGGTAAGTTGTAAGAGTAGAGTTTAAGAACTTATACTATAGTTAGCCTTAAATTACTTTAAATTACCCTAATCTAGCTCTATTAGAGGCTATAGGTCTACTAAAAGAAACTCTAAAAACTTACTAAAGTTAAACTAGAGAGTAAAAGTTTAAGAGCTAGTGTCTTATAAAAAACACCTAACTATACTAAGCCTAAGAATTCTAAGCTAGTAAGGCTCTATATAGAGCTAAGGCTTCTCTTACCTAGCTCTTACTAAGTAAGAGTAGAAAGTTAGAGCTTCTCTTTGTTGCATTAACTTAGGCTAAACTAGCCTATTTCTACTATATTTAACTCTATCTAGTATACAGTAAGTTATAGTAAGGCAGCTTCTTTTAAATTAAGGTAATTTAGCTTAAGCAGAGGTAATTTAGCTTAAGTAGAGGTATAACCTACTAAATTAAGGCAATTTAACTTAAATAGAGGTATAACCTGTTAAATTAAGGTAATTTAACTTAAATAGAGGTATAACCTATTAAATTAAGATAATTTAACTTAAATAGAGGTATAACCTATTAAATTAAGACAATTTAACTAAAGCAAAGATATACTCTCTTAAATTAAGTTAATTTAACTTAAGAAGAGAGATAATTTCTTAAATTAAGATAATTTAACTTAAGAAGAAGAATAATATAAGGTCTACGCCTTATAGAGCTCTTTATGTCTCTATTACGTACGTGCTAGCACTATATAAGCTAAGAGATTACTAGAGAACTCTCTAGTAATTTATCTATTCTTACATAGAGACAATACATTTATATTTATCTGCCTTAACACTACTAGTGCACTAATTAGTCTATTTGTCTTATATACACTAGTAGTTTAAGATAGAGAAATATAATTATATTATCTTTATATAAGAATAGACAAATTACTAAAGAACTCTCTAGTAATCTCTTAGCTTATATAGAGCTAGTATATACGTAATTTAACTAAGAAAAGCTCTATAAGATATAGATATAAAGATTTACTAGTTAAATCTTTTATAAGCTATCTAAATTACTAGTAGCTTAGAGATTTTATCTTATGTCTTTTAAGATCTCGTAGATTTTTAGTATAACTAGAATTTAGTATTAGTTCTAGTCTAAAATTAAACTAGAAATTATAAATTATATATAGAATTTATTTATTATACTAAGTAGAATAAAAAGTAATAGTTTTTAGAATTAATTTAATACTATAGTATAGCTTACTAAGCTTAGAAACTAAAGTATATAGTTAAGAGAGATCTCTCTCTTTTATCTGTATTTAGAATATAAAATACTATCTACTATCTACTCTTTTATATACTTACTCTTATCTTCTATTATCTACTAAGTAATATACTCTTTATATTCTCTTTTAGCTAGTATATTACTAGTTATTAGTAATCTTTACTTCTTCTTAATAAGTTATAAGCCTAGCTCTATCTAAGAGAATTTTATTTACTAGATTATAATTCTAGTTTACTAAGCTAGTCTATCTAGAACAAAGAGTAATTATTTACTCTATTTTAGAGTTTTTTAACTTAAACTATACTTATATACTACTAGTATACTAGTAACTTTTAAGTCTTTATAAGCTTTTAAGAAGATTATATACTTCTTATTTAGCTTTACTTTTAAGTACTAGTATAAATAGAGTATAGAAGAATAAAGAAAATAGTATTATTTTATTTTATCTTACTAAAAGAAACTTAAGTACTCTAGTAATTTAGTTTAAAATTTAATACAGTATTTTCTAAGATAAATTCTAGTATACTTCTTACTTACTCTATACTAGAAATAGTAATAATAAAGTTTACTTAGAGATTATCTTTTATAGAGAGTGTAAAAACTTATCTCTAATTAGTTTTTAAGAGTAAAGTAGCTAGTAACTTTAGTACGTTTTAAAAAGTATATTATAAGATAATATACTAGAAAAATAGCTTAGAAACCTATTACTCCTAGTATACTTGTAATGAAATAAGTTCTAGTAGTTACTAGAATTTCTTAATAAAAGTACTATCTTTAAAAAATATATTACTTACTACTTACTCTATTATTAGAGTAATTTCTATTTAAAAGAGGTAAATAATAAACTATAATCTAATTCTACTATATTTAAAACTTTGATTAAAAAGCTTCTTTGTATAGTAGTATTAGCTATTAGTCTATTATTTCTAAAATAATACTCTACTTCTTATTAGAGTTATTATTTTCTAAATAATAAGTAACTATATAAACGCTTTTACTGTACTATCTTAGAAAATAACTATTAGAGTTTTATAACTTCGTAAAATTTACTCTTTATTATTTTAAAATAATAAAGAGTACTATTTTGCGTTTAGTTAATTACAAAAGTTTTAGTAGAATTTATAGCTTTCTAGATCTTATATAGAACTTATACTAAGTCTTATTTAAGTAAAAGCTATATAAGATTATTATTATCTTATTTGCAAATTATTATAAATCTAGGTATTATTAGGAAAATTATTACAAGCTAGCTATCTAAGCTAAAAAATACTTAGAGAATTAAAACTAGTGTACTTTTTAGTTTAGTTTTATAATCTAGTATTAAAAATATACTAGCTATAACCTAAAATAAGTTATAAGTATTAAGAAGAAGTAAAGGTTACTAATAACTAGTAATATCTTAGCTAAAAGAGAATATAAAAAGTATATTACCTAATAGATAATAGAAGATAAGAGTTAGTATATAAAAGAGTAGATAGTAGATAGTATTTTGTATTCTAGGTACAGATAAAAGAGAGAGATCTCTCTTAACTATATACTTTAGTTTCTAAGCTTAGTAAGCTATACTACAGTATTAAATTAATTCTAAAAACTATTACTTTTTATTCTAATTAGTATAATAAATAAATCTCTTATATAATTTATAATTTCTAGTCTAATTTTAGACTAGAATTAATACTAAATTCTAGTTATACTAAAAATCCACGAGATCTTAAAGAATATAAGGTAAAACTTAGTAATTTAGATAGCTTATAAAATTTTAACTAGTGAATCTTTACACACTCTCTTAAGCTATATAAAATTTTAGAGAAATAACTATAGTTTTCTACTCTTTTCTTTTATATTTATAGTTCTTTTTAAGACTACTATAATAATAATTATAATAGTATACTATTTATTATTACTATAGTAATCCCTAGGTAAAGCTACCTAATAATTAATATAATTAATTATTATAATAGTACGTTAATAGTCTAGTATAATAACGTCTTATTATATAGATAATTAACTAGTTTCCTTAAAGAATCTAGGTTCTAGACTTTTTCTAGTAGGTATTTTAAATACCTAATATAATAAAAGTAAATAGGTATATAATACCTAGTATAATAAAGAGTAAATTAGAAATAGTTATAATAACTACTCTAAGTATAATAAGAAATAGTTTGTTATAAACTACTTATTAGAAGAACCTAAAAGTTAAATTTTAGATTCTATTGTATAACTTAGTAATAATAATAATTATAATAATAATAATTAATTATTACTAACTATATTATACTACTTATTATAGACTATTATAGTATAGTCTAATTATAATAATAATAAGAATTATAATAAAACTTATAATAAGACTTCTATTGTAGATATAGTAATCATAAAGTATTCTATACTATGAATTACGATGTATTAACTTAAGAGAGTAACACGTAATTTATAATTACTCTGCAGAGCTAAGAAGGCTAGGATTACAGAGAATCCTATACCTAAGCTAGAAGTATATAGTTTAAGCTCTTTAGCTTAGTTTTCTTAAGTAGTAACAATTAAGTAATCTTAATTACGTAGTATCTTAGATTCTCTATAGTTATAAGCTTAGCGCTTTAAGATTATAAGTAGTTAATTCTTCTTACGTAATCTTTTACGCTAAGTACTGCTGATTAATTATTTACTTAATACTCTAATTCTTATCCTAACTTATTTACTCTCTTCTCTACAGCACAACTTCTATACTTTAGATCTCTATAGATTATAAATTTAAAGATATTTTTAAAGGCAGTTAGCTTCTAGTATTCTAAGCTAACTAGCTCTACTAGTTTTCTTAGTTCTGCGTAATCGTATACAAGAAGGATATCTAAGATAAGTGTAATCCTAATACTTCTAATATCTTATTTATTTATAATTAGAAACCTACTTATCTATTACTACTAATCTTACTACTAGTTTCTAAGAAACTAGAAGATAGAAGTAATTCTATAGTAGTTAGTAAATATAATATTCTTAAAGCAGAGTACAAGACTAGTAAAATACTACTAGTAGATTAACTTAAGACTTAAGATAAGGAATTCTAACTATATAGCTATAAGTAGAAGAACTAAGATTATAAGCGCGCAGCGCTTAATAATATTATAGATTAGATCTAGAAAACTATATTAGTAGGAATTCTTAGCCTAGCTTAGATCTAGCTTAAATAGAAAAGTACTCTTAGAATATAATTCCTAATTAGGTACCTTAAGAAATCTATAGCGCCTAATAATATAATAGTTTAGAATTATATTAGAAATAATTACTAGCTCTATCTTACAAAGGTAAGCTCCTTATAGATAACTCTAGAATAATAGTTTACTAATTAGAAAATACTATACGCATAAGTAGTAACTTTTAAGATTCTAGAGGTAGAAGAATTACTTACACTTACTAACTTTTTAGATATACTAACTTTAAAGTATATAATAGACTAGGTAAAGATAATACAAGTAAACATAATTACTAATTAAGCTATAAGAAGAGAATAGATTATACTTTAGAAGCTAGCATAGATCTATAGCACTATACTTTATAAGAATATAGTGCTCTACTAAAAAGAAAAAGTGTACTTAGTCTTCTTAACATCTTTCTTTTCTAGATAAGAAAATATTAATTTAACTAAGAAATTAGTAAGTATAATTACTTACTTATACAATAAACTAGATCGTAACTATAAATAGGCTCTAAACTTATACTAACGCCTTTAATACGCGATTACAGAATTATATTCTAGATTAGCTTCTAAAATAACTAATATAGTTAAGAAGTTAATTAAGAATTAGTATAGTCTTTCTTAGTATAAGAATCTCTAGAAATAGATTAAGAAATCTAGGTAGAAAATAAAAGAATCTACGCGCTCTAATAGAAAATAGATCTGTAAGCTAGATTACAGCTGCAATTATTAATCTAGTTTATATTTCTTAAGCTCTAGTTCTTAATAGTATATATAGTATAACTTATAGTATATATCTATTCTTAGAATATATAATCTTAGATAGAGAATCTGCTATTTACGTAGTAAATTAATAGGAACTACTAGTTCTAGGCACATTTATTAAGAGTCTACCTAAGAATTACGTCTATATAGGAACTTAATTACTTTCTGTAAGTAGAACTAGTAATTACCTCCTGCTAATAATTCTAAACGCGCCTAATAGAAGAAAATATAATCTTATTCTTAAGAATATTAAGGTTATAGAAGAATTCTACTTTAGTATTATCTTAGAAGCAAAGCTTAGAGAGAAGGCAAAGATTTAGTATATAGAAGCAGATTATACACTTAGGTGCAGCGCAATTAACTCTAGTACTATTATATTTAATTTTATTAGTAAATATAATCTTCTCTTTATTAAATATAAGCCTTATTCTTATTTTATAGTACTTATTCTCGTAAAGGTAATATTAAAGAGATTATAAGAATTACTACTAAGAAGTAATCTAGAGAATCTCTAGTACCTATAATCTAGCTATCTTAGCTAGTACGTACTTTAAGTACTTATAAAGAACGTATAGAATATAAATATTAAAGGCACACGTAGAATTAAATATTAAGAATATATAATAACTTACGCTACTTAAGTAATCTTATAATACTAAAAGAAGTAATTACTATAACTTTTCTATAGAATATTATAGAATCTATTTAATATACTATATAGATAATTAGAAGAATAGTAGTTAATAGTAATTAAGAATAACTTCTTAGAAAAGATTAGTAACACTAATCTAAAATTAAAGACTCTTCTTAAGATTATACGCACTATAACAGCTTTCTATAACTATATACTATATAAGTACAATCTAAGGATTATAGAGATCTATTAGAATAATAATATAGCTATACTACCCTAGAGAGGTAGATTATAATATAAGAATTAGGCCTTAGATAAAGGAATTATAATTAAGGTAACACTATTATATATATATAAGCTAAACAGTTTAGTAGAATACGTAGACTAGGAGCTAATTATAAAAGCTATTAAGATACGTATTAGTGTAAGACTTTCTAAGAAACTCTAGTCTAAGATTATAGATACAGTAGTATAGCTCTATAGAATAAGCCTATCTATAATCTATAGATACTAATTACTTAATAAGATTCTAGATTCTTAGTTTAGGTAGTACTTTTACTAGTATAAGCTAGCTAATATATAATCTAGACTTATTAATCTTTACTCTAATTAGAGTAGAGTATATACTTATAGCTGTAGAGTATACCTACTTAATTAAGATTATGTAGTAAGTATTATAAAGTAGGTATTTAAGGTAGTACTATAGGAATATATTAGATATTTAGTAGGCTATTATACTTCTAATATCTACTAGATATAGATTCTTATACTTAACTAAGTAATTACTACTTATAATATAACGTTTAATAAAGATTACTTCTATAATAGAGATAATAGTAAGAAGATAACTAAGAAAAGTATAATTATATAAGTTAAGGTCTTATATAATAGAAAGCTTAATAACCTCTATAAATTCTTAGACTTAGAAGAGTAACTAGCTTAGCTTTAACTAGAATCTAAAGATCTATTTAGCTCTAATTTACTTTAACTAACTAATACTAAGACTAGCTAGCTTAGTAATTAGAAAGAAGAAGTAGAAGAGGTTTTATAGATTATAGGTATAGCTAGCTAGTAATTAAGAATCTGTAATAACTAGAGAAAAGAATAATTAATACTAGTAACTCTACGTGTAATACTAGAGTTAGATATTAAGAGTTATAATTAGCTATCTACTAACTATTTAGGTATAGAGAACTTTTAGAATACATAACGTTCTAGGCAGATAGAATCTTCTAAATCTAAAGTATTTTCTTATAATATATTAGAAATTCTAGATAATATAACCTAGCTAACTTAAAGATTAAGTAGACTACAAGATTCTTAGTTAGACTTACTATATCTAATTAGATTAATAGAGACGCCTACTATATAGTCTTAGAGAGCTAGTAGAAGACTTACTAGAGGTATATTAGAAGTAAATATATTAAAGTATCTTCTAACGCGTAAAACTAGAAGTAAATATTTAGATTGCAACAATTAGGTAGAGAGTAGAAAAGCTAAGAGCTTACATTTACTAATCGCAGATCTAAAATATAATTCTAAGTATAGCTTCTAAAATAGAGTACACGTACTAATTACTAATTTAGATTACTTATAGTATTAGTAGTAGAACTTTAATAATATATTTATTCTAGAAGTACGCTCTACCTAGATTAATATAAAGAGTTACAAGCTATTAAATATAGTAATTATAATAGTAACTCTAGATTATAAAATACCTTAAAATATACCTAAGATTCTAGAAATTTACTCTTATATAAGCAAATTTCCTTCTCTTCTAATAACTTAGAAGTAGATAATTAATTATTCTTTATAAGCTCTCTTTAAGAATACTTTGCAAAAGAAGATTAATACTCTATTTAGTAAGAGAATATAGTAAATCTACTTAATTAATATAGTACTAATACGCCTACTTCTACTTAAATAAGTATAAATATATAAGATTAATAAGAATAGATTTCTTAATTAAGCTAAAGCCTAGATTATTATGCAAGAAGATCTCTAGAAGAAGAATATACTATAATTAATATATACTATAACTCTTGCAGCTAAATTCTTTAGAACAGTAATAGTAATTACTACCTACTTTAATCTAGAGATTAACTAATATAATATTGTAAGAGTATTTCTAAATACTATAATTACAGCTAAGAATTCTATCTTCTATAAATTACTAGAAGAATTCTATAAACTAAAGATATATATAAAACTTAATTGCGCATTATATAGATTAAGAGATTTACTATTTCTCTAGTATAAAGAATTTACTAGTATACTTAGAAACGTTAAGCTTATAGCATTAAAAGAAGAACTATATCTATTCTTTACTTAGAATTATAAGATTCTAATTCTATTCTATATTAATAATATTCTGCTTTTATATTATAAAAATAATAAGTAATAAGTACAAATTCTATAAGATAAGATATTATCTAAGTACAAGATTTAAGATTAAGAACTAATCTAGTAGTTTCTTAGAATCTAAGTAATTAGAAACTGTAAAGATAAGATAATTACTTTAGTATATAATACTTATATTAATAAGATTATAAAACAGTTTAAGTTAAGTAAGAAAAGTTTCTTAGTAACTCTTCTTCTATTAGAAGAGCTAATTAAGAATTCTAGTAAAGTATCTAAATAAGAGATTAAGACCTACTAGAAAAGAGTTAGATTAACTCTTTATACTGTAATTATATTGTAACTAGATATTATATTTATAGTTTCTAAGTTATTATACTTCTTAATAAACTTAAGTAAGTAATACCTTAATACTATAAACTAAGTAATTATATATTTATATTATATAAGATTTACTATAATTAAGTATAGAAAGTTAGATAGACTAAATCTTATAATATACAGAGACGCATCTTTTACTAATAATTCTAATATCTAGTAATTCTTATATAAGTATATTATTATACTCTTTAAGAGTACAATTCTATAAAAGATAGCGCGTTAAAGTATAATTACAACCTTAATAACTAAAGTAGAGCTTCTTACTCTTAAGTATATAGCTAAAAAATCTATAGTACTTAAGAGATTTCTTAAAGAACTAACTTTTAATTTAGGTAATATCTAGAAGATCTAGTATAATAATTAGTAGATAATTAGACTTATTATAGAGAAGAATAAAAGAATTACTACTTAACTTAGGTATATTAATATTTAGAATATATAGTTAAGGTAGAAATATCTTAAAGAATTCTTTAGTATTAAGTATCTTAAGACTAGTAATATACTAGTAGATAGACTTATAAAGACTCTTACTTATTAGTAGTTTAAGAAGTTTAAGACTTACTTAAACCTCTAGAATATAAGTTTAATAATTATAGTAGAGAGTAAATAATATAAGAAGAAGAGATTTATTTTAATTATAATATAAGTTAAGAAAACTACTTTTAAAACTATATAATTACTTAGAACATCTTCTTAATAATCTAGAAAATAAAATCTATAAACTAAAAAAGAGAAAATTAAAAAGTTAGAACTCTTAGACCTTATTACCTTACTTCTTATTAAAGAGGTAATTTATATAATCTAGAGCCTACTTTATATAAGTATTATACTTTACTATAGTCTTATACTTCTTCTCTATAGTTAAATTTCTAAAATTCCTATTTATAGAGCTAAAGACACTCTTAAATAACGTGTGCGCCTTATTAGTAGTCTAGATTACCTTTATTATCTTCTTATAATAATAATTCTAATAATTATAATATACGCAGATTTTAGTCTTAGACTTTCTAGAATACTTAAATTCTAGAACAGGAGGAGAAGATTAGTCTTAATTAGTATCGCTTATCTTACTTTTCTTCTTAGAATTATCTTAGCTAGACTTCTTTTTCTTCTTCTTCTTATCTAAATTCTCTTACTAATAAGATTACTCTTTCTTCTTAGAAGCTTATTAATTTAAATTATTATAAGTAATTAATATCGTAGAGCTAGATTTTATAATATTACTACCTAGAAACGTAGAATTACTAGTAGATATAAAGTTTAGCCTACTACTAAATTAAGAAACTAAAGACTAGAATACTTAAGTCTTAGCTAGAGAAGCCTAAAATCCTTAATTAAAAAAACTTATAAACGTAGAAAGTTAAGAGTAAGTTTAGTACTAATATAAAGGCTATACCTATCTTAGAGAAAGAAGATTTATAAATCTTAGAAGCAGAGCTATATAAGAATAAGTCTACTTATAAAGCTTATCTTTTTTAAACTTCTTAAGAATCTTAATTATCTTCTCTCTCTTACTATCTACCTATTAATTAAATTAGTATAAAATTACAAGCCTAGAACTCTAAAACTTACCTTAGTATTACTACTCTATATATTAACTAGAAAGAAAGTAGCCTTACTAGTATAAGACTCTAGAAGTATTATATAAGAATAAGTCTTGCACTTTGTATAGTAATTACTATTTATACCTCTCTAATAATAATATACTCTATTCTTAGTAGTAGTCTTACTATAAGAAATAAAGTAAGCGCGTAGATAGTAAACGCAGCTAAATTAGCGCAATTTGCTAGTAACAGAATTATCTTATAGATTAATCTTACTATATAGAGACTTCTTCTTAGAAGTAGTCTTTATTAATCTACCTCTTCTTCTACTCTTCTTAGAAGTCTTAATAGTATCTCTCTTATTCTTCTTCTCTTAATTATTACCTTACCTACAATTACAAAAGTTATATCTAGTAGACTTAGTATCTAGAGATTAAGAATTTACAGCCTAGAATTAAGGCTTCTTAGTATAATAAGGCAGTAGCAGATTTATTAGACCTTAATATTTTAAAGGTGCACTAAGAATATTAGAGTAGAGAGTTAACTTAAGAAGTAATAACAAAGGATTGCAACAGAATACAGAAGGAGTAGATCTAAGGCGTAGACGCTAAGATAGTAAATCCGCATTAACTGCCTTAGCCTACTTATTATTATTATTATTATTATTATTATTACTAAACTTAGAATTAGGTAGAGAATCTACTGCAGCCTAACAAGAGCTTAGAGAGTTTAAGAACTAGCGCTTAAGAGTACAATTACTACTAAATAAGCTGTTAGAGTTTATAAATTCTTAGCTCTAGAATAATAATTAGTAAGAAGCAACGTAATTAAGCGCGATATATACTATCTTAAAGCTAGGTTAGTAGTTAAGTAGCTAGAGAATAAAAGACTAAAGAAGTTAAGCAGCTTAAAGACTTTATAATATACTTATAAGCTGCCGTAATTAGAGCTACTGCGCTTACTTACTAACTTTATAGTAAACGCCTTACCTGTAACGTAGTAGATTTAAATAATCTTACTTAATAGCTCTAAGAATTATAAGCTATAATATTACCTAACGCTGTAAATAGTAGCTTAGTTTATTTACTAGAGAATTACCTAAGAACTAGAACTAGAATTCTAGCGTTATAAGTAAAGAGATTAAACATTACAGTTATAAATCTTAGAGCTAAGAATTTATAAGAATAGAGAAGAAGAAATTTATATAGTATATAAATAGAATTATAGGAATTACTAAACTAGATTACTTAATATTCTATTTGCCTAAGAGAAAACAAGATAAAGAGTGTATTATAGATATAGTAATTATAAAGTATTCTATACTAAGGATTACAATGTATTAACTTAAGAGAGTAACACGTAATTTATAATTACTCTGCAGAGCTAAGAAGGCTAGAATTACAGAGAATTCTATACTCAAGCTAGAAGTATATAGTTTAAGCTCTTCAGCTTAGTTTTCTTAAGTAGTAACAATTAAGTAATCCTAATTACGTAGTATCTTAGATCCTCTATAACTTCTTATTCTTCTTACTTATTATTATTATTATTATTATATAAGTAGCTTTTTAAGATCTTCTAGTTTTAACTAAATTTATTTAACTAATAAAGTCTTTAAATTTAGGTATACTAGTAGTCTTTATTAGATTATCTACTAGTATAGTACTAGTATTTTTATATACTAGATTTATTTTATTACTAAGTAAATTTTCTCTAATAAAATAATAAGTTATATCTACGTGCTTAGTTCTAGTATAATAAATAGGATTTTTAGCTAGTTCTATAGTACTAAGACTATCTATTTTAATAATATATAATTTATTAAAAAGATTTAAAATTTTAAGAGATTTATTATTAAATAACTCTTGTATAAAATTTTATAGATATAGACTTTCTTTAGTAGCTTCTTTTAAAGATATATATTCTACCTCTATACTACTAATAGCTACTATTTTTTATAGCTTAGAAATCTAACTAATAGCTATATTACTATTATTAGAATAATTATCTTTATTATTATTTAGAATAAAGATATTTTCTATAGTAGATTTTCTAGAATCTAAATTACTCTCTTAATCTATATTACTAATACCTAGTAAGTTTATAAAATTACTAATATCTCTAGTATTATTATCTTTATTATAATAATTATTATAATTATTATTTATAGATTATTCTATAGATTCTAAAGTTAAATTTAATTCTAAATCTTTTATTTTTAAAAGATAACTAAAGATATTATTTAAGTAATTATAATATTCTATAGTAGAATTAGATATATATCTAGCTAAGTAGTTTATACTATATACTAGATTAAGTCTAGTAAATATAGTAAAATAGATTAAACTATCTATTTCTTTTTAATAATTACTAATAATAGTATTATTATTTAAAGATTCTAGATTTTTAGATAACTTTATACTTATAGATAGAGATAAGTTTCTAGATTTATTTTATAGCTTATTATATTTTTCTAGTATTTTAGAAATAAAGCTTCTTTATATAATAATTAGAGATCTATTACTTTTATCTCTTATTATTTCTACACTTAAGAACTCTTTTATCTCTTCTAAATTACTTAGACTCTTATAGTTACTTTATAAAGTTTTAAAGAAATTACCTATACAAAGTATAAGTCTATTACTTTAATATAAATAATTAGCTTAGTATAATTAAATAGCTAAAGTTACAATTTCTTAGTAGAATACGCTTATTTATAATAGTAGATTTTTAATAGATTAATTAATTACATCTTATTATAGTTTCTAGTTATTTTATAGTTTATTCTTACTTATAGAGTTACTATTTTTATTACTATTACAGCTATTAAAGTTATCTAACTTACTTACGCCTAATATAATTACAGACTTACGCTTAATATTTAAAGACTAATCTTATAGTATATTACTTATATATTTATTTTTATTAGTTATACTATTATTTTTATAATTCTTAGCTTAAGTTATAGCTTATATTACAGCGCGCTTATTCTACTATAAGACTACTACTTTAGTATAGAGATCTATAAGCTACTATATACTAAAGACTATCTTATAAGCTAGTATTAAGTTTATTATAATTCTCTTCTTATAATACTTAAAGCTATAGTTATAATTAATATACTTCTATTTAGCTATAGTCTTAGTATTATAGTTACTATTATTATTAGTATATACTTACTTAGTAATAATATACTTAATAAGAATACCTATTACTACGTACTTATAGTACTAGTAAGCTTAGTTTCTAACTATAAATAATAATTACTTCTATTTATTAGTAATCTTACTCGGGCCCTTGCGGTTACTTCGTAAAATTTCAGAGAAATTGCCCGTGCTTCGCACGGGCCTACCACCTCAACGCAAATGATCGTCTCAGTGCAATCGAGTCACCAAAGTCGCAATTTCTTAGTAAACCCCGATTATTTTAGACAGTAATTACTTGCGCAATCAATCAAGCGCATCTTAATGGAGTCCCCAGTCATGTTGTAATTCATCCTCGCTCGTGGCGTCGCTGCAATTATAGCTGTTGCAGCCATCGAGGTCATCTATCTCGCCCACGCCCGACACGATTATAGACTCCTGTTTGACGCCCCGAGACTGATCTTGCAGTATATCGCTCATATATTCGTCCTTATCTGTCCCACTATTGTCCTTGAGGTCTTTAGCTGCAGTCGCAGCTTGTGCGCGCTCATCTTGCCACGACGCTACTGCCTTGGTGTAGGGATCCACGAGCCGCCGCACACCAAAGGCCACCTCGCAAGCTGTTGTTGAGTCTGTTGTAGTCCTGCCCTCGTGATACTTGAAGCTCTCGTCGCGATCAATATACTCCCATTTGGCCATGGCCTTGGTGTTGTAGTCGCCGTCGTCGTCGGCGTACACCCACTGGGTAACGACGCGCTCAACTGGGACGCCTGCTGCTACGCGCTTGCAGTGCTTGCTGCCCCAATTCCTTATTGTTGGTAGTAATCGCTTCCATTTGTTAGCAATTTTAGTGGCCTCTCGAAGTTGTTTAGCAGCCAGCTCACTCTCCAAGCGAGCCACGTCATTAATCTCTTGCTGTTGTACCATCTGCCGCGCGTCTTGCGAGTATATAGGACCACCCTTGGTCTCTAAAGCTCGCTTTTTACGACGCCGGCGCTCGTCTTTGGCGTTTTCAGCTGCCCTTGTTCGACGGAGATCGCGCTTGAAGCCCTCCGCTGTCAGGGCGAGCGCCGTGGCGCCGCGCAGATGCTTGATGACGGACGACGCCACGTTGGCAGGCAGATGCTCGCGCAGCACAGCGTTGACAAAGGGAGCCTGGAGCTGAATTTGGCGGACTGTTTTTGGTGTATAGAACGCGCTATCGCCGGGTTGCGGGTTCTCTGGTTCTGGGGTCGCGTCGCGCGGCGGCTGCCGGCGCACAAGCTGCGCCATCTCAAGATCAATTTTGACGTGATACCAATTGCGTACAGGTGGCTTTGTGGGTGAGGAGCCGAGCTTTGGAGGAGGAGAGGATCGTACTATTGGAGTAGTAGATCGTTGTATTGTTGCAGGTGGAGGTGTAGGAGATCGCTCCTCGGCGCTAGAGTTACAATCTTCCTGCCGCTTCAGATGATCAAGCACCACGCCAGGCGCCCATGGAGCTATACCTGTACGCCTCCAGCCACTTAGGATGGTGCTGCGGGTAAAAGTAAGACCTCGGATCTCAGCTACAGTCGCCAGAAAGTCAGCTTTGCTTATATCTTTTGACCCAGTACGAGCAGCCCAGTCAAGGCAGCGACCGTGGTACCATTTGAGTGGCTGGAAACAGCCCACATCAAGCGGTTGCAGCAGGTGGGTTGTATGAGGTGGTAACGCCCACAGTACAATATAATTATCCTCCGCGTACTTTGCAAACTCTCTCGTCTCATGTGACCCGTGACCATCCACTAGCAGCAGCCGCCATCTGCCTACAGTCTTGTTCTTTGTCATCTTGTCGAAGTGCTTGATCCAGTCGATCGCAACAGCGTCGTTACTGTAACCGCTGTCGCTGACGTTAATAAGATAATCATCAGGGAGATCAGCTACCCAGTGCTCCATGATTGTTGCAGCTTTGATAATAATCATAGGTGCAATAGCAAAGCCAGCAGCGCTTACGCACTCGACCAGCGTGACGAGCTCGCGATTGTTGGCAGACGGGACAAAGATCTCGCGTCCATACTTGCTATATACGTACTGGTTAGTTGCGACTCCAATTCTGCAGCCAGTCTCATCCATATTGTACATATCCTCAGGCAGTATACCCAGCTCTTCAATGTGCTTTTTCAGTCGATCATACCAGCCCTGGAGTGCCTCAGGCTCCTGCGCAAGCTTGCGCTGTACGTCCATCGGCTTTGCCTTGACGCGCTTGTATTTTGGGTGGCGCTGAAGCCACCGGCGTGCCCATTGCTTCCCAAGTGGCGGAGGAGCCTCATCTGATCCAGTATAGGATTCCTCTAGTATAGCGTTAGCTTGTTGCTCCACCAAGTTACGATGTACGCCGTAACCGATCGCGTCGATAGCATCGATATATCGCTCAAGGGCAAGATCCTGCTCCTCTGACAAGAGCCTATTAGGTGGGCGTCGATCGCTGCGAGTATTGCCACCTTTGTACATTCGATAGAGGCGATAATATGGAAGGTTGAAGTTGCGAGCGTAATTTTTGACGTCGGGGTTAGTGCTACTGCGAAGCTTTTCGACGTGTTTCCTCAACACCAACACCTCTTCAGCATAAGCAGACCTTGCAGATGCACTTAGAGGCATAATTAAGATGATTTGGCTATTTCAGAATTGTATTTGCAGCGTGTTGTGGTGGAGTTGTATTATCTCAAAGCTACGTGATTGCACTGAGACGATAAATTGCATTGAGGTGGTAGGCCCGTGCGAAGCACGGGCAATTTCTCTGAAATTTTACGAAGTAACCGCAAGGGCCCGAGTAGTAGTCTTATAAAGTTATTTTATAGTAAGCTTACTTTCTAAATAAGTAAAGTTATTTACTTTACACTATTATACTATCTAGTATATATCTTAAGAGTATATAGAACTACTCTTAGTCTCTAAAGCTTACTTTTTATAATATTAGTACTTATCTTTAGTATTTTTAGCTACTTTTATTTAATAGAGATTATACTTAAAGCTTTTAGCTATATAAGTAAGTACTAAAATACTATATAAATACTTAATAATAGAAAATACTATATTAGTAAAAAGATACTTATAAAGTATAGTATTAATAAAGAGAGCTTAGAGCTAAATTTAGTAAACTATTTTTAGTATATAAAACACTATATTACTAAGTAGTAGATTCTTTAGTTTTAGAATTATATTATATAGTAGTAGCTAACGTATAAGCTATACTATCTTAAAATTAATTTTAATATAATAAAAGCTTTAGATAGAAGACTTTATAAGTAAAGAGCTAAGCTTTAGAAGTAATAAGACTACTATTAGAGTAGTAGATTATACTATTATAAGTAAAAGTATAAGAGATTACTTCTTAGTACTAGAGTTATAATCTTCTTATTATTTTAATTAATTAAGTATAATACTAGGTACTTAAAAAGTAATACTTATATACTTCTAGCTACTTAGAATAGTAGTATAAGTAAAAGTTTAATATAAGATCTTTACTATAGTTACTAGAAAGTTAGCTTTACTTATATCTTTAAACTTAGTATAAGTAGTCTAGTTAAGGTAGTACTTATAGTACTATTTAAGTAGCTAGAAATAGTCTATATTAAGTAGCTAGAGTAAGTAAGTTATATAAAGTAGTAATACTTATAGTATAATATTATTATTCTCTATAAACTTAGTAAACTTTATTATTTTATATAAGCTATACTTATTTACTAATAGTAGCTACTATTTATCTATACTCTTATTCTTTATTATCTTATTAAAGTACTTAATCTACTCTAGTATAAAAGAGTTATTAGTATAGCTACTATTACTAATATAGATAAAATAATTATTAGAAAGATTAGTAATCTAGTACTTTATAATTATTATAGCTTTAATAATAATTATAAGTAGAATAATCTAGTTAGTAGTACTTACGTACTTAATAAGAGTAATAAGCTTATAATTATTAGTAGATAGAATAAAGATCTTACGTCTAAACTTACTATATACGTATTAGTTAGTTATAACTTTAATTCTATAGCTAGTCTTATCTATATTATATATATCTTCTAAGAGTATTCTAAGCTTCTTTATATACTTTTTTAGTTAATTATACTAGTTTTAAAGAGTTTTAGACTTTTACGTAAACTTATACTAGATCTCTATTAGCTTTACTTTAATATACTTATATTTTAAGTAGTACTAAAGCTACTAGTATATCTAGTACTTTCTAAGTTATAGATAAGTCTTATTTAATCTAGTATAAGATTCTACTAAGATAGTATTAGCTTATTACTTAATAAGTTCTTAATAGATACTATAACTAATTATATTAATAGTATCTATATATTACTTAAGTATAAAGTCTTACTTTTCTAATAGAAGTATATAAAGTAGATAGTAATTACTATAAGTATAGTTACCTTTATATATATAATAAAAGTAATAATATAAAAGATTATAAATATAAGTATAACTTTTAAGATCTAAGTTAGTGTACTAGTATAGCTTTATAATATACTCTTTTAATACTAATATATCTATAGTATATAAAGAGATTTTAAAAGCTTTTAGAGCTATATTTAAAATTATTTAGCTATTTTAGATTTATTATTACAGCGTATTATAGTAGAGTTATATTATCTTAAAGTTATTTAATTATACTAAGTTAATAATTTATATTAAGATAATAAGCTTATACTTTATATAAGCTTTTAAATAAAATTTTTAAAGAAACTATAAGAGCTTAAGTAGAAGAAAGCTTTGTTTTCTACTTAAATTTAAAAATTATACTAAAACTATATCTATATCTAGATTCTTTACTACTTCTATATTTAAACTATATAACTTTTAAGCTATATAGACTAGCTATTATATACTAGATTAGACTAAGAGAATTTTAAAAGAAACTAAGAATCTAATATTATTTCTTATTATATAGTCTAATAAGTTAATTTTCTAACTAAGTTAATTTAGTAATATATAAGCTATATTTCTTAACTCTAATATATTTTATAAGTAAGTTAGCTATATAAGTTAGTTACTCTACTAACTTTATATAACTTTTTAAGTATATAACTTAACTATAATATATAGTAGTATATAACTATTAATATAAAAGATTAGTATTTATAGAGTCTTTTATATATATATATATTATACTTAGTCTTTTTATACTTACTCTAGTATATAAGAGTCTAGTAACTAAAGTCTAATTATAGTTTACTTTAATATAAACTATTAGTAAGCTAGCTATATTAGTAAGCTAGCTACTTTTTTTTAGTATAACTAATATATATTATAAATCTTTAATTTTATTACTATTAAATTAAGATATTTATATATATTATACTAGTATCTAATTTAAAGAATACTTCTATATTCTTCTTATATATTTACGTATTATATCTAGTCTTACTATAGTTACTATAGTACTATATAGTTAGTTACACTAGTTCTTAATTACTACTACTATAAGTCTTCTTTAAATACTATACTATTAAGAATAGTAATAAGACTACTTATAATACTCTTTAACTATACTCTAAGATACTATCTATCTAGAGGTACTTTCTTTTATATAACTTCTACTTTATTATTACTACTAATTACTTCTTAAGCTTATAGATATAAGTATATTAAAGCGTATTCTTATATAGTATAAGCTTACTATCTTTTATAAGCTAAGAAAAGCTAGTTTAGACTATAATAAGTAACTAAGTAAAAGACTTATATATAAGCTTTAATTAAGATCTAAACTTATAAGTATTACTTAGAGTCTTTAACTACTATAGTATCTCTAAGAGAAGAAGTTCTAGTAAAGTATATAGCTATACTTTAAAGTAATCTAATACTACTTACATATTTAGAGAGACTAGCTTTACTTCTTAAAGACCTTTTAATAGTTATTCTCTATAAATATATTAAAAAACACGTCTTTAAAAGCTAGTAAAAAGTCTTTCTTATTAATATAGAAGATATATTAGTATACTAAGTCTTTAATATACTAGAAGTACTTATACTTTAGTAGTAAAAAGTAGACTATATTAAGTAACTAGAGAATATATAATAAATAAAAGAGTATATAAAGAGTTAGAATCTTATTTTTAAAATAGTAGTTCTTAAAATTCTAGTTAAGATAGCTCTTATAACTATCTATAATAAGTAGTCTATATATTTTTACTTAATACGCCTTTATATACGTATTAAAGTACTTTAACTACTTTAGACTAAGTATATTATTTATCTAGCTATTCTTAGAGATAATAAGTACTTAATTACGTAGTATTAAGATCTTCTTATACTATATAAAGATATAAATACACTTCTTATAGATAATAAAAGATAAAGTTATATACTTATTAGTATAAATACTTTAAATAACTATTACTTACTTATAATTACCTAGCTAGATTAGATTAAATCTTATATATCTCTCTATACTTATAACTATCTTTATAAATCTAATTACGTTTATCTAGAAGCTAGTTTTATTAAAGTTATATATATTATTATTATAGATACTATACTTAGCTTTAGTCTTCTTTACTAGCTTAAATTATATACTAATAACTATAGAATCTTTCTATAGTATTCTTTATCTATTCTTAGCTTAATTAAAGACTATTTTAAGCTTAGCTAAGTGCGTTATAAAGTACTTAGTCTAGTACTTACTAATAAGCTTTCTACTATATACTTTTAGTATCTTATTAGCTATATCTACTACTTTATATAGCTAGAGTATAAATTAAGATTAAGAATATATTAGATAATTATTTACTCTTTAGTTATAGTAAGCTTATAAAAGTTTAGATAAGTTTTAGAGTATAGAGTAATTCTATAAAGCTAATTAGAGAAGTACTAGTAATTAATATTAAAGGTAGTAGCTATATATTATAGACTTTAAAACTAGTATATAAAATAAGTCTTAAAAGTAAGCTTAATTCTATCTTCTTAGTTATTAAATATTATATTATATAGTTAAGATATAATTAAGTTACTAATATATTAGTTATACTAAGAAAAAGTAGCTAGCTTACTAATATAGCTAGTTTACTAATAGTTTACGTTAGTACTTATTATAGCTAAAGTCTTTAGAAATTTACTAGTAGATTTTTACTTTTCTAATATAAAGTAATAAGACTACTTAGTTTATTATAGCTAATAATAATAGTCTTATAATCTAGAATATAGTCTAATTCTCTTATAATACTATATAAAACTACAATTACTATACTAAAGTAAGAAATTATCTTAGAGTTTATAGTTATTATTAAGAGAAAAAATAATACTATACTTTTTATACTCTGTAGTTAAAGAATAATACTATAGTTATAAGATTATACTATTATTATAGTCTTTTATTATATTTTATTTTTTTACTATAATAATAGATATTATACTTATACTACTAGAAGTACTTAAACTATTTTAAATAACTATAGACTAGATTAAGACTAAAGAAAGTAGAGTAAGATTTATAATAGTAAAACTCTTATCTAGTAATAAGATAATAGATAATAATTATAATAATACTTATTAAGTATAGCTTATATAGTAGAAATTAACTACTTAGGTAAATAATACTAAGACGTAAAATCTAAACTAGAATTCTAATATTTATATATACTAAATATAGAAGTAATTTAGAGAAGCTATATATATTATAGATAGCTATTCTTATATCTACTATATTAATTATAAATTAGTACTTTAATACTTAGCTATTATAAAGATAAGTATAAAGTATTTTTTTAATTATATTTAGTTATAAGCTTATAGATATACTACTACTTCTATATATAGTTTATAATACGTCTTAGCTTTATTTCTACTTCTATAACTAGTAAGAAATTACTCTTATAATATACTAGTATTCTTATCTATAGTACTTGAAGAAGAACTTATATATATTATTATTAATAGTAATCTATTATTTTAAATAATTAACTAACTTTCTTTCTAATAGTTTTTATACTTTCTATAATCTATAGCTATAATAAATAGTTATTATAAATTTAAGTAGCTATTTAAAGAAAAGTATACTATAGTAAGAGCTTCTTTACTTAATAGTCTTTCTAAAAATAAAAAAATCTTAATTATACTTAATATATAGACTTTAAGTAACTACTTAAGCTTTCTAGTAATTAAGAGTTACTATCTTAATAAAAGCTAAAGACTCTAGAATAAATTTTAGACTTTATTTTACTACGTAGTAGCTATACTAGTAAGTATAAAGATTTACTAGTTAAATCTTTTATAAGCTATCTAAATTACTAAGTAGCTTATGAGTTTTACCTTATATTCTTTAAGATCTCGTAAATTTTTAGTATAACTAGAATTTAGTATTAATTCTAGTCTAAAATTAGACTAGAAATTATAAATTGTATAAAGAATGTATTTATTATACTAATTAGAATAAAAAGTAATAGTTTTTAGAATTAATTTAATACTGTAGTATAGCTTACTAAGCTTAGAAACTAAAGTATATAGTTAAGAGAGATCTCTCTCTTTTATCTGTATTTAGACTATAAAATACTATCTACTATCTACTCTTTTATATACTTACTCTTATCTTCTATTATCTACTAAGTAATATACTCTTTATATTCTCTTTTAGCTAGTATATTACTAGTTATTAGTAATCTTTACTTCTTCTTAATAAGTTATAAGCCTAGCTCTATCTAAGAGAATTTTATTTACTAGATTATAATTCTAGTTTACTAAGCTAGTCTATCTAGAACAAAGAGTAATTATTTACTCTATTTTAGAGTTTTTTAACTTAAACTATACTTATATACTACTAGTATACTAGTAACTTTTAAGTCTTTATAAGCTTTTAAGAAGATTATATACTTCTTATTTAGCTTTACTTTTAAGTACTAGTATAAATAGAGTATAGAAGAATAAAGAAAATAGTATTATTTTATTTTATCTTACTAAAAGAAACTTAAGTACTCTAGTAATTTAGTTTAAAATTTAATACAGTATTTTCTAAGATAAATTCTAGTATACTTCTTACTTACTCTATACTAGAAATAGTAATAATAAAGTTTACTTAGAGATTATCTTTTATAGAGAGTGTAAAAACTTATCTCTAATTAGTTTTTAAGAGTAAAGTAGCTAGTAACTTTAGTACGTTTTAAAAAGTATATTATAAGATAATATACTAGAAAAATAGCTTAGAAACCTATTACTCCTAGTATACTTGTAATGAAATAAGTTCTAGTAGTTACTAGAATTTCTTAATAAAAGTACTATCTTTAAAAAATATATTACTTACTACTTACTCTATTATTAGAGTAATTTCTATTTAAAAGAGGTAAATAATAAACTATAATCTAATTCTACTATATTTAAAACTTTGATTAAAAAGCTTCTTTGTATAGTAGTATTAGCTATTAGTCTATTATTTCTAAAATAATACTCTACTTCTTATTAGAGTTATTATTTTCTAAATAATAAGTAACTATATAAACGCTTTTACTGTACTATCTTAGAAAATAACTATTAGAGTTTTATAACTTCGTAAAATTTACTCTTTATTATTTTAAAATAATAAAGAGTACTATTTTGCGTTTAGTTAATTACAAAAGTTTTAGTAGAATTTATAGCTTTCTAGATCTTATATAGAACTTATACTAAGTCTTATTTAAGTAAAAGCTATATAAGATTATTATTATCTTATTTGCAAATTATTATAAATCTAGGTATTATTAGGAAAATTATTACGAGCTAGCTATCTAAGCTAAAAATACTTAGAGAATTAAAACTAGTGCACATTTTAGTCTAGTTTTATAATCTAGTATTAAAAATACGCTAGATGTAACCTAAAATAAGTTATAAGCTGTTTTAGACCTAATTTTATAGAAAACTGTAAAATTATAAGAAAGTTATTATTCTAAAACTAGCTGTAATCTATTTTAGATTACTATACTAATAATAATAGTATATTATATACTATACTTTTATATAAAATTACTAGATACTCTTATAATCTAGTATATAATTTTATATTAGTACGCGTAATAAGACTAATTTTAAAAGCTACTTATAATAAGAATCTTATTATCTCTTATTAAAATAATAATAAGATAATAAGATTTCTAGTAGTAAAATAAGCTATTTGTCTCTATAAAAAAGCTATATAATAAACTTTTAAATAAAAAAGTTTATTTAAAATAGCTAATTCTTTTTTATACTATGAAATCCCTAAGCTTAAAGAATCTAGTAATTATGATATTTAGAATATACGTATAAGCTAAATATTAACTAAAAAAGGCCTAGATATAGTTACTAATCTAGCTAATTTAGGTAATAATTTAGAACTTATACAATAAAATAAAAAGGCTATTACTATAGTAAAACTAGCTCTAGAAGATAGACCTTTACTACAAACGCAATATATTACTAGTGCCTATAATTTAGAGTAAACTTTAAAGAATTTATATATGTTAAGAGGTTTTAGTACTAATTATATTCTTTCTAAAGAGTTAATTAATAATACTCTAAGTAATAATAAGAATAACTTAGAGTTATATATTAATAACTTTAGAAGAATCTTAAATTAATTAAAATCTAAAGATATAGTATTACCTAATAAGTTTATAGTAGCTCTATTACTTAATAATCTTAATAAAGATTATAATAATATTATTACTATAATTACTTAGAATATTAGATTAGAATAATAATCTAATATTAGTATAGACAATATTATAAATTAATTATTAGATAAAAATAGACAATTAAAGTCTAATAATAAAATTAATAATAATTATACCTATATAAACTATAATAGTTATAATAAAAATAATAACGATAGTAACGTAGAAATAGCTATACCTACTAAAGCTAAAAAGACTAATAAGTCTAAAGCTAAAAGTATTAATAATACTACTAATAATAGTAGTTATAATAATACTAAAAATAATAAAGTTTATAATTATTGTAAACTAAAAGAACACTTAGAATCTACTTATTATAAGAAATATCCTAAAAAGAGACCTAAATAAGTTAGTAATACTAAAGTAGAAACTATTTTAACTTCTACTATTAGTAATACTAATAATAAATCTAATAATAAGCTTATTATAGATTTTGTTTTAGATTCTAAGACTACTATATATACTTACTATATTAAAGAATTATTTACTAGTATTAAACTTACTAATACTAATATTAAGTAGAGTAATGCTAATAAAATAATTAAAGCTAGTAGTATAAGTAATATAGAACTTAAATTTACTAGTGTAAATAAGCTAGTTAAATTAAATAATGTTCTATATATTCCTAAATTAGGTATTAATCTATTAAGCTTAAGCTTAATAACTAATAAGGAATTTAGCTTATCTTTTAATAAAGATAAATACTATATATATTTTTCTAATAATACTATTTTTACAGAAAGTAGTTATAAAGAAGGAGTTAGTATTTTTACAGAAAGTAGTTATAAAGAAGGAGTTAGTATTTTTAGTACTATTAGTACTAAATCTTCTATTAATATATCTAATTCTAAAAAGGTATTAACTAGTATTAGTAATACTATAGATAAGAATATAGAAGATTCTAATAATAATCTAAGTTTAGTAGACTCTAGTCTAGAAGAATAATATATTATTATAGAAAACGCTATAGAACTAGAAGATAATACTAGTTCTAATAAAGACTCTTCTATTATTAAAACTAATAATAAAAAAGAGCTAGTACTTAATAATAACTCTATAGATTTAATATATAAAAGACTAGAATATATTAGTCTTAAAACTATTAAATACTTAGTTAAAAAACTAAGGGTTATAGTTTTATAAATCTAGAGAATATTAGTTCTATAAATACTAGTTTAGATAATTATATTACTTATATATAAGCTAAACTAATAAAAAATAGAAATATAGAACTAAGTACTAAAGTAGAAGCTTATTTAGAACTTCTATATATAGATATAGAAAGACTTATTAGATCTAAAACCTTTAGAGGTTATAAGTACTATATTACTTTTAGAGACACTAAAATAAAGTACTTAATAGTTAAGTTACTTAAGTCTTAAAGAGATCTAGTACTTATTATAAAAGTTACTATTAGTAAATTAGAGTTAGAAGTTAAAGATAATAATACTTTAGATAATAATTCTAATTCTAGCCATAGTTCTAATTATAATAAAGAATTAGAAGTAGTTAGTAACTTTAATAATAATAAAGTAAAAGCTCTACAATTAGATAATAAGTTTAAATCTAAAGAACTAGATACTTATTTACTTAATAAGAGTATTAAAAGACGTTATTTATCTTCTTATACTCTTAAATAAAATAGAGCTACAGAAATAATTAATAGAGTTTTACTTAATAAAGGTAGAGCTCTATTAATTAATAGTAATCTACTTAAATACCTTTAGAGAGAAGCTATTCTAACTACTACTTATCTATATAATAGAACTTCTAATAGTTCTATAAGTTTTAAAACCTCTTATAAATTAAAATATAAAGAGTTACCTAATCTAGATAATATTAGAATATTTAGAAGTTTAGTTTATTATAAAGAACCTAGTAATTCTATTAAAACTATAGATTCTAGAGCTACTTCTTATTATCTAATAGGTTTTACTAGTTCTAATATCTATAAATTATATAATTCTAGTACTAATAAGATTATTAATACTAGAGATTGTAAAATTATAGAAGATTATTATTATACTCTAAATAATAATAATAATATTAGAGAAATCTTTATAAAACTAGATAATAATAAAGATACTAGTAATAAGATAATAGAGATTAATTCTAAAGATAAATTAAATACTACTATACCTAGTAGTTCTAAAGTTATTAAAAAGACTACTAGGTCTATAAGATCTAGAATTATAGATAATAGTTCTAAAGATAAACTAGCTAATAATACTATTATTACTAATAGTATATTAAGTACTATAGAATTTAATAATAGTAAATAAGATAAGAAATTACTTTATAATAAAGTAATTTTACTTAATATCTTTAATACTATAAATAATTCTAATCTAGAAGAGCTTAAAACTTATAAAAAAGCTTTAAATAGATTAGATAAAGATCTATATCTAAAAGCTATATAAATAGAAGTAGGTAATTTATTAAAATCTAATACTTAGACTCTAGTACTTAATTCTAATTATTCTATTATTAAAGAACGCTAAGTTCTTAATAAAAAGTATAATTTAGATAATACTATTAAAAATATAAAGCTAAATAAGTAGCTAAAGAATTTCTATAAAAATATAAGATTAACTATAAAGAAACGTTTACTAGTACTAGTAAACTTAGTATTATTAGATTATTATTATCTATTACTATATATTTAGACTAGGAAATATATACTTAAGATATAAAATAAGTCTTTTCTAATATAGATATAGATAGTAATAATATATATACGTAATTACGTATAGGCTTTAAAGAATATATTATTAAGAAAGCTTTAGAAAGTAAAGAAATTAAAAATCTTACTTTAATAAAAGAACTTAATAAAGCTATTATAAATAAAGATTATAATAATATTATTTATAAGCTTAATAAAGCTCTATATAATTTAAAGTAAGCTAGTAGATAATAGTAATTATTTTTAACTAAAATTCTAGAAACTCTAGAATTTACTAGTTTAAAAATAGATAATAGTATTTTTATATATAAAGAAAAACCTATTATTTTAGCTATATATATAGATAATATACTAGTTTTTATATAAAATATAGATTTAATTAATAATCTATATAAAGATTTATCTAGAAGTTTTAAATTAGAAATAACTACTTAAGCTCTTATAGTTTCTTTAAAAATTTCTATTTAGAAGCTTATATAAAGTATAAGCCTATTATCTTAATATAAATTATTAACTTAGTATAATTAAATAACTTTAAGATAATATAACTCTACTATAATACGCTGTAATAATAAATCTAAAATAGCTAAATAATTTTAAATATAGCTCTAAAAGCTTTTAAAATCTCTTTATATACTATAGATATATTAGTATTAAAAGAGTATATTATAAAGCTATACTAGTACACTAACTTAGATCTTAAAAGTTATACTTATATTTATAATCTTTTATATTATTACTTTTATTATATATATAAAGGTAACTATACTTATAGTAATTACTATCTACTTTATATACTTCTATTAGAAAAGTAAGACTTTATACTTAAGTAATATATAGATACTATTAATATAATTAGTTATAGTATCTATTAAGAACTTATTAAGTAATAAGCTAATACTATCTTAGTAGAATCTTATACTAGATTAAATAAGACTTATCTATAACTTAGAAAGTACTAGATATACTAGTAGCTTTAGTACTACTTAAAATATAAGTATATTAAAGTAAAGCTAATAGAGATCTAGTATAAGTTTACGTAAAAGTCTAAAACTCTTTAAAACTAGTATAATTAACTAAAAAAGTATATAAAGAAGCTTAGAATACTCTTAGAAGATATATATAATATAGATAAGACTAGCTATAGAATTAAAGTTATAACTAACTAATACGTATATAGTAAGTTTAGACGTAAGATCTTTATTCTATCTACTAATAATTATAAGCTTATTACTCTTATTAAGTACGTAAGTACTACTAACTAGATTATTCTACTTATAATTATTATTAAAGCTATAATAATTATAAAGTACTAGATTACTAATCTTTCTAATAATTATTTTATCTATATTAGTAATAGTAGCTATACTAATAACTCTTTTATACTAGAGTAGATTAAGTACTTTAATAAGATAATAAAGAATAAGAGTATAGATAAATAGTAGCTACTATTAGTAAATAAGTATAGCTTATATAAAATAATAAAGTTTACTAAGTTTATAGAGAATAATAATATTATACTATAAGTATTACTACTTTATATAACTTACTTACTCTAGCTACTTAATATAGACTATTTCTAGCTACTTAAATAGTACTATAAGTACTACCTTAACTAGACTACTTATACTAAGTTTAAAGATATAAGTAAAGCTAACTTTCTAGTAACTATAGTAAAGATCTTATATTAAACTTTTACTTATACTACTATTCTAAGTAGCTAGAAGTATATAAGTATTACTTTTTAAGTACCTAGTATTATACTTAATTAATTAAAATAATAAGAAGATTATAACTCTAGTACTAAGAAGTAATCTCTTATACTTTTACTTATAATAGTATAATCTACTACTCTAATAGTAGTCTTATTACTTCTAAAGCTTAGCTCTTTACTTATAAAGTCTTCTATCTAAAGCTTTTATTATATTAAAATTAATTTTAAGATAGTATAGCTTATACGTTAGCTACTACTATATAATATAATTCTAAAACTAAAGAATCTACTACTTAGTAATATAGTGTTTTATATACTAAAAATAGTTTACTAAATTTAGCTCTAAGCTCTCTTTATTAATACTATACTTTATAAGTATCTTTTTACTAATATAGTATTTTCTATTATTAAGTATTTATATAGTATTTTAGTACTTACTTATATAGCTAAAAGCTTTAAGTATAATCTCTATTAAATAAAAGTAGCTAAAAATACTAAAGATAAGTACTAATATTATAAAAAGTAAGCTTTAGAGACTAAGAGTAGTTCTATATACTCTTAAGATATATACTAGATAGTATAATAGTGTAAAGTAAATAACTTTACTTATTTAGAAAGTAAGCTTACTATAAAATAACTTTATAAGACTACTACTCGGGCCCTTGCGGTTACTTCGTAAAATTTCAGAGAAATTGCCCGTGCTTCGCACGGGCCTACCACCTCAATGCAATTTATCGTCTCAGTGCAATCACGTAGCTTTGAGATAATACAACTCCACCACAACACGCTGCAAATACAATTCTGAAATAGCCAAATCATCTTAATTATGCCTCTAAGTGCATCTGCAAGGTCTGCTTATGCTGAAGAGGTGTTGGTGTTGAGGAAACACGTCGAAAAGCTTCGCAGTAGCACTAACCCCGACGTCAAAAATTACGCTCGCAACTTCAACCTTCCATATTATCGCCTCTATCGAATGTACAAAGGTGGCAATACTCGCAGCGATCGACGCCCACCTAATAGGCTCTTGTCAGAGGAGCAGGATCTTGCCCTTGAGCGATATATCGATGCTATCGACGCGATCGGTTACGGCGTACATCGTAACTTGGTGGAGCAACAAGCTAACGCTATACTAGAGGAATCCTATACTGGATCAGATGAGGCTCCTCCGCCACTTGGGAAGCAATGGGCACGCCGGTGGCTTCAGCGCCACCCAAAATACAAGCGCGTCAAGGCAAAGCCGATGGACGTACAGCGCAAGCTTGCGCAGGAGCCTGAGGCACTCCAGGGCTGGTATGATCGACTGAAAAAGCACATTGAAGAGCTGGGTATACTGCCTGAGGATATGTACAATATGGATGAGACTGGCTGCAGAATTGGAGTCGCAACTAACCAGTACGTATATAGCAAGTATGGACGCGAGATCTTTGTCCCGTCTGCCAACAATCGCGAGCTCGTCACGCTGGTCGAGTGCGTAAGCGCTGCTGGCTTTGCTATTGCACCTATGATTATTATCAAAGCTGCAACAATCATGGAGCACTGGGTAGCTGATCTCCCTGATGATTATCTTATTAACGTCAGCGACAGCGGTTACAGTAACGACGCTGTTGCGATCGACTGGATCAAGCACTTCGACAAGATGACAAAGAACAAGACTGTAGGCAGATGGCGGCTGCTGCTAGTGGATGGTCACGGGTCACATGAGACGAGAGAGTTTGCAAAGTACGCGGAGGATAATTATATTGTACTGTGGGCGTTACCACCTCATACAACCCACCTGCTGCAACCGCTTGATGTGGGCTGTTTCCAGCCACTCAAATGGTACCACGGTCGCTGCCTTGACTGGGCTGCTCGTACTGGGTCAAAAGATATAAGCAAAGCTGACTTTCTGGCGACTGTAGCTGAGATCCGAGGTCTTACTTTTACCCGCAGCACCATCCTAAGTGGCTGGAGGCGTACAGGTATAGCTCCATGGGCGCCTGGCGTGGTGCTTGATCATCTGAAGCGGCAGGAAGATTGTAACTCTAGCGCCGAGGAGCGATCTCCTACACCTCCACCTGCAACAATACAACGATCTACTACTCCAATAGTACGATCCTCTCCTCCTCCAAAGCTCGGCTCCTCACCCACAAAGCCACCTGTACGCAATTGGTATCACGTCAAAATTGATCTTGAGATGGCGCAGCTTGTGCGCCGGCAGCCGCCGCGCGACGCGACCCCAGAACCAGAGAACCCGCAACCCGGCGATAGCGCGTTCTATACACCAAAAACAGTCCGCCAAATTCAGCTCCAGGCTCCCTTTGTCAACGCTGTGCTGCGCGAGCATCTGCCTGCCAACGTGGCGTCGTCCGTCATCAAGCATCTGCGCGGCGCCACGGCGCTCGCCCTGACAGCGGAGGGCTTCAAGCGCGATCTCCGTCGAACAAGGGCAGCTGAAAACGCCAAAGACGAGCGCCGGCGTCGTAAAAAGCGAGCTTTAGAGACCAAGGGTGGTCCTATATACTCGCAAGACGCGCGGCAGATGGTACAACAGCAAGAGATTAATGACGTGGCTCGCTTGGAGAGTGAGCTGGCTGCTAAACAACTTCGAGAGGCCACTAAAATTGCTAACAAATGGAAGCGATTACTACCAACAATAAGGAATTGGGGCAGCAAGCACTGCAAGCGCGTAGCAGCAGGCGTCCCAGTTGAGCGCGTCGTTACCCAGTGGGTGTACGCCGACGACGACGGCGACTACAACACCAAGGCCATGGCCAAATGGGAGTATATTGATCGCGACGAGAGCTTCAAGTATCACGAGGGCAGGACTACAACAGACTCAACAACAGCTTGCGAGGTGGCCTTTGGTGTGCGGCGGCTCGTGGATCCCTACACCAAGGCAGTAGCGTCGTGGCAAGATGAGCGCGCACAAGCTGCGACTGCAGCTAAAGACCTCAAGGACAATAGTGGGACAGATAAGGACGAATATATGAGCGATATACTGCAAGATCAGTCTCGGGGCGTCAAACAGGAGTCTATAATCGTGTCGGGCGTGGGCGAGATAGATGACCTCGATGGCTGCAACAGCTATAATTGCAGCGACGCCACGAGCGAGGATGAATTACAACATGACTGGGGACTCCATTAAGATGCGCTTGATTGATTGCGCAAGTAATTACTGTCTAAAATAATCGGGGTTTACTAAGAAATTGCGACTTTGGTGACTCGATTGCACTGAGACGATCATTTGCGTTGAGGTGGTAGGCCCGTGCGAAGCACGGGCAATTTCTCTGAAATTTTACGAAGTAACCGCAAGGGCCCGAGTAAGATTACTAATAAATAGAAGTAATTATTATTTATAGTTAGAAACTAAGCTTACTAGTACTATAAGTACGTAGTAATAGGTATTCTTATTAAGTATATTATTACTAAGTAAGTATATACTAATAATAATAGTAACTATAATACTAAGACTATAGCTAAATAGAAGTATATTAATTATAACTATAGCTTTAAGTATTATAAGAAGAGAATTATAATAAACTTAATACTAGCTTATAAGATAGTCTTTAGTATATAGTAGCTTATAGATCTCTATACTAAAGTAGTAGTCTTATAGTAGAATAAGCGCGCTGTAATATAAGCTATAACTTAAGCTAAGAATTATAAAAATAATAGTATAACTAATAAAAATAAATATATAAGTAATATACTATAAGATTAGTCTTTAAATATTAAGCGTAAGTCTGTAATTATATTAGGCGTAAGTAAGTTAGATAACTTTAATAGCTGTAATAGTAATAAAAATAGTAACTCTATAAGTAAGAATAAACTATAAAATAACTAGAAACTATAATAAGATGTAATTAATTAATCTATTAAAAATCTACTATTATAAATAAGCGTATTCTACTAAGAAATTGCGACTTTAGCTATTTGATTGCACTAAGCTAATCATTTGCATTGAGGTGATAGGCCCGTGCTTCGCATAGGCAATTTCTTTTAAATTTTACGAAGTAACCGCAAGGGCCCGAGTAATTAGCTCGTGTTAGTAATCTCTACGTTTAGTCTACTTCTTACCTGCCTTCTCGGCTAAATACAGAAATTCCTACATTTATCGCTCACAACAACTACCATAAACATAGCTGTTCGCAATCGTGGTGTTTCGATCTAGGTGTAGAGTCGCCTGTTTAGAGCTCTCTAGGAGTGTACTCTAGACCTATATTGTGTTCACCCGTGTAATCTGACTTTTGGTCCACTTCGTCTACAGCATCATCAAAGCAAGTGGTTCACGTTTATTGGTGGAACTCAACTTTGCCACATACGTTCGGTAATCATAGCTTCTGATGAGATAGTCCACGGAGGGCGGCCACTCCTAGAATATAAGGCAATGCACATGGCTGTGATTCTGCGCATGTCACGGAACAAAATCTCGCTAGGATCAACACAGCATCATGTTATGGATAGCTTTCCTAATCGTTGCTTCCATCTTCCCGACAGCGTTATCAAATTCACCTGTTGTGCATTGCAAAGCTGGGATATTTCATGGCCGCCATCTGCCTGAATTCGACCAGGATTTGTTCCTAGGCATCAAGTATGCCCCAAAACCAGTGCGCTTTGCGCCCTCCGTGTTGGCACCAAACGCACCTGCGTTACGCCACAATGTCACTCGGTATGGCGTCGACTGCCACGGATATGGCTCGGACACAAATCTGCTCGTCAAGGATGGATGGACTAAGCTGGGTGAAGACTGCCTACATCTCAACATCATCAAGCCGCGGACAAATCAGACTAATCTTCCTGTGCTGTTGTGGATCTATGGTGGTGGCTGGCAACAAGGAAGTACAGGCGACCCTAGGCGAGTGTTTTTGACAGTACCGGGCCTCAAATGCGTTCCTGACTTGAGACAGGTATAACATGAGCTACATTGTTGAGCAATCTGTTCTCAACAACAAACCAGTCATTGGGGTTTCCATCAATTACCGCATGGCAGCTTTCGGCTTCATCTACAGCCGGGAGATAGCTGATGCTGGTAGCCAGAATCTTGGTCTACGGGACCAAAGGATTGCCCTAAAGTGGATCAATAAGCACGTCTCTTGTTTCGGTGGAGATCCAAGCAAGGTCACCATTTGGGGCGAGTCCGCAGGCGCATACTCGGTCGGCGACCAAATCAATGCTTACAATGGCAAAACGGACGGACTCTTTCGGGCTGCAATCCTGGAAAGTGGCGGAGCTGTCGGTCCGCCGCTCAATGGAACTGACTGGTATCAGCATATGTACAACAATTTGACGGCAGCGGTCGGTTGCTCCAATGCAAGCGACACCTTGGATTGCTTGCGCGCTGTGCCGTACGAACGCATTGCTCCTTTCGGATATCAAGGGCTTGAATGGTTCCATGTGATAGATGGCTCGTTGATCCCACGATATGGACAGGAAAGTTTAATGCGAGGAAAATTTGCCAAGATACCTCTTATCACCGGTACAAACACAGACGAAGGGTTTGGCGTCAGTGGCGTCAACACTGATGAGCAAGCGATTGAGCAATTACTCACTTCTAAGCGCTGGAACGTCGACAAAGACGAAGCGAGAACACTGTTGCATCTCTATCCGAATATTCCCTCACTGGGCGAGCCCTACGGATGGGGAAATAGGACCTGGCCGGAGAATGGACTGCAGTGGAAAAGATATCAAAGCATCGCAACTGACCTTACGATGTTTGCGCCAAGGAGGCTCTTAGCCGAGAAGATGAGCGCATACGTTGATAATGTCTATTCGTACCGCTGGGACGCACCAAAGTTTAACAATACACCGAACACGATCGGTGTGAACCACTTCTCAGAGGTGGGTGTAAACATTAGCGTCATACATTCTGTAGCAGATACTGATGGCAAACCAGATTCCCTTCGTGTTTGGCAATACAGAACAGCGTATTAGTAAGTTCAAAAGTCTACCTAGGTACTCTCTGTTCGAAGCATGCGCTGATTCGGTACCTCTTCGTTCATGTAGCACCTCTAGGCAACAATTCGGCGAACATTGAGCTATCGCGCCGAGTCATGAGGATGTGGACATCATTTGCATACGATCTAGACCCAAATGGCCACGGTAGTAAGTGGGTGCTCGACGAATCATTTGACGAGACACTAAGTTAAGACAGTTGCTGGTTTGCCTCGCTGGCCCCAATATGGGGAGAATCCGTCGAACTTTGTGTTTCGAGCGGATGTCAGTTACGTAGAGGCAGACGACGATCGGAAGGAAGGCGTCGCATTCATCAATAACATCGTTAGATAGAGCATGAAGTTGCATGCTCACGGAGAAACGACCACCGTCTCCACGGTCATTTTACGCGGTGGTCTATTGGAGGAAACTACGTGACTTTAGCTTATCCTCAATGATAGAGCGTCCCGAGGCAGAACGGGTATACTTTCGTCAAGCTTCGACAAGCCGAGAGCACTGACAGTATGGCAAAAAATCTGCTATTGCACAAGAATATGCTAGGCACTGCTACACCTTGAGTCATTTCCTGACCGACTCAAACGAGACTTGAGATCTACAGAGCCCTGACCCAAAGGTTTAGATGATAGAATTGATGGAGTCGAGGGACTTGGCAAAATTGTCTTCGTGTTGATATAACTTCAATTTATCCGTGATCGTGAAAGAGGTTGCCTACTACATATATGCATAGGGTATGATTCCCGTTGCAGGACCTCATTGCTACGCAATGGAACACTGATATGCTTACAACGAGACACAGCCATCAGCGGAGTCCTCGAGGAAAACACCACCGTAGATTTGACCCTCGTTGAGATTCTTCGACTGGTAGCCATTGTTGACAACGTCTGTAGATCCGGTAGGCTTCTTGAGTATGCCAAGCTGGAACTGACCTCCTCCAGCCAAGTTGGCATACTTGTTGGTTGCAACAGCAGTGAGTTCAGCCGCACCTACGGAGTAGTAAACTGTCACTTGACTAGAGATACAGTTAGCACCGTGAATGTGTTTGGTCATGTATATAGTCCACCTACTTTGCATTATAGTTCAACTTGACAGCAAAATTTTGCCAATTCTTCTGGTCGATAGCTACTGACCACAACGAGTTGCCGTTCCGGTCCAGAATCTTGAAGTTATTCTTGTCCGCATTGGACTTTCCAATTAGGGAGCCAGCCTGGAATTGGATCTGGTTGGAAGAATAATCGGCGGCCTCGTGCCAAACATTGAGGTATTCGTGAGTGAGATTTAATGGCCTGGCCGGGTCCTGCTTAACGCTCCAATGCAAGGTCTTAATGCCTTTGCCACCCTCGCCATCGGGGGCATCCTTGAGGAATTGGAGCCCTGCTCGTCGGAAACCATTTTGCGTCTGGAAAATGGACTTGTCCGACAATGTCACTTCGACAGCAGTGTACTTGCTACCATCGAAGCGTGATGAATCATTGGGGAATTTGAGGATCTCACTCCACTTCAGATTATTGCCTTTGACGTAGTCAGGGTTGAAAATCGTATTTGTGGCATATGTGTCGAAAAAGGTTGGTGCAGTGTTGACTGGAACACGACCATCAAAGACGATGGTGCACTTTGGTTCAGCTGCGCGACCTTGCTTGTAAGGATGTGCCAGAGCCGCTGAAGCGGCTAGAGCGAGAGACGCGAGGGTTTGAGTGTGCATGATGAAGTAAATGGTTGAGTGAGAGCAACATGTGTAGACAGGAAATGAGCGCGGTCTTATAGTAATGGAATTGCGCCATTGGCAGCTCTTCGGTGCAATGCAAATCCATTGTATGCTGCTGATTGCGATTGCATCCACATCGAAGCCTCCGGCTCTTCTTATGGTCAAATATGGGAAACTATTGTTCTTTCATCTAGGAGGGCCAATGAGATGACCGAGGAAGACGCATGAGGATTTCCATAGTAAGTCCAAGAACGACACTCTACAGCTGTTTTAATTTACCTGAAGACATCTGTCATGAGGCTCCGGATATTGGCAATGCTAAGAATCTGGGGTAAAGTGCACGCAGCTCCCGGACGGACCGGCATTCCGACTGGCTCGAACTCGATTTGAGTGCGTGTGCATCTTGCAAAGGCTGGTCGGTTATTCACCGTGGAGAGTCTTGATTCTGGTACCGGGTGTGGGCACGGTTTACCATGCCCTGCAAGGAGGATAAGCATTTGCATGCCGAGCCTGGGCATGGAACGCGTGCATTACACCACGAATATTTGTGATCGTTCGATGAGGTATCCTGCACGGTAGAAGAATACAAACGAACAATATAATTGGCGAGGCTTGGTCCAGTCTAAGCACTATAGTAACGCCGAAGAGACGGACCAGGAGATCTGACCCGTCCAAATGTGACATCCCTTGGGCTGAGGCGTAGGAAAAGGATAAGTTGGTATCATTATGTGATTCATAGTAGAGAACCGCTCATAAACAAGCGTGAACCATGTCATCCTCACATAGCAATGTCTCTACTACAAAAGTGGTTTGAACGATCTAGGGTATCTTGCGCCGCTCAAAGTCTACGCGAAAGTCTACGCGAAAGTGTGCACGAAAGTGCACACGAAAACACGACCAAAATGCTCAAATGCAGTACGATGAACCAATGCTCTTTGCGCACGAAATCACAGGACGGGACACAGCGCCCCAGATGACCACTATGCAAGTGTTATGGTCCTCTCAGTAAAGTCACACAGGCAAGGCAGCCCAGTGCGATAATAGCCCCGGCGACTTCGGGCCTTCGCGCAAAGCGCATGACTCGATCTCCCGGACTTCCTGTCAACGACAAACGAAGAGGCTGCTCAGCAGCGAGCTTGACGTGCAATATTCCCTCCGTGTTGGCAGCTTCTCGTGTCGCACTGTGCTGGCAGGACTCGTCGTTGGCGTCGTGCCTCTCAACTACAGCGTCCAGCTCTTGAACCAGACGGGCGCAGAAGTCGAAAATGTTCTTTGCTTCTTCGATGATGTCGATGCGCTCGTCGGGCGTGAAGAGAGTGTCTGCAGCAGCAAGCTGTGCCTTGAATTCGACCTTGATATCTTCGCCGTCAAACTGGCCGGGGAAATGCCAAAAAGATAATCCTCGCTCGGACAAGGCTGCTGTTCCTGACTTCTCGCTCGCGTCGCATGCATTCCAGAAGTCAGGCCCAGCATCTAATAGGCCGGCGCGTATCCAGCGCCCTCCCGAGAAGACAGCCATGTAGAAACACCAGGCATAGCTCACAAGAGTCCACGGGCGTTCGTGCACAGCTTGTCTTATGTGTGTGCAGAACTCGGCGACTCTGTCTCCGGGATACTTGGCCAGCACAACCTCGAGATCTGTGGGGTGCAGTCCCAGCAGGAACCCAAGATCCTTCTTGACGCGCGCCGACCGCAGCAAGCCCCGTGGCCTGGCGGTCTGTAGAAAGCGCACAAGCTCCGGCGAGGGGTGTGTCGGGGCGCCCCGGGTGGTTGTGAAGAGCGTAGGCGAGTCGTACGGGTTTACCAGCAGGTAGGAGAGCAGCGGCGAGGTGGACTGGACCTCGGATGACGATGTCGTCGCAGGCGTGTGCGGGGCGCAGTCGCGCAGTATGTCGGCCCACAGCGACTCGAATGTGAGGAAGACGTGCGCAAAGTGGACGAGGCCGGTGGCATAGAAGGCGGGGTCCGAGGTGTGCGGTGGCAGAGCGAGGGGCAGACGGCTCGTGATGAGGCGATTGAGGGATGTGTGGAGGTTCCGCGTTGCGGCGTTGATCTCACCGGACAGTGAGACTGGCAGACGGGCTTTCTCTGGCTGTGCCTCTGTCTCCTGGCCGGCGCCGTGGCCTCTTTCTAGCATGGCGGGCGGGAAAGGATATTCCGAGGTGATTTGATTGAGAGGTGACACAGAGCAGAGCAGAGCAGCACAGCGCAGACTTATCTCAGAGGCTCAAAGCACGCGATTGTCCCACGCGCACAACAACCTGATTCTCCGGCTCGTGTCAAATGCACGCGGTGCCTCCTCCGCGCACATGCAACCAGGCAGGCACAAGGGTAGTGGGGACATGGTGGCGGCCGGCTAGGAGGGACGAGACGAATGACGCGCTCGGCAGGGGGTCACGCCGGCTGCGAGCAGAGAGACGGCCGAGTACAGTACAGTACAGAAGGAGCGTTGACGAGCACTGCGACCTGTCTCGCACAGGAATGCGAGTTGCAGAGTTTATAAGCCCGGATGTGAGACGACGATCCTGGTGGGTACAATAGCATGTGGGCTGCTGATGTGCGATGCACGGAAAGGCCCGCCGGGACACAGATCGCGGCGAAGACGTGCCTTGCATAACTGGCCGACGATGCACTCACTCCACCACCCAGCAGCTTCGTCCATGTTGACGGCAGCACTACACTTGATGCCACCATGCACACATCCTAGCCCATGCACTGCGCCTGCTCATCATGTGCAGGACAGCAGTCATGAGCCTGGTGAGCCTCTCCAAGACGACACATATCATGGGGCCTGCACTCCCCGTGACAGCGGGGAGGCTTATGCTCGGTGAATCATGTCCCGCTCCACTCCACCCCGCCTCTGCGGCTGCTCGACATGTCCAGCATTACGTGGGGGGCGGAACGACTGGCGGCTACGACCAAACGCGCAGCCGCCGCGCACGTCAGCGGTCAAGCAACCGTGGTCGCATAACCACAACTCGCTCTTCTCCCCATATCTTAGCCACGGCAGGTACAGTACGCACTCGAGCCCTAACCAAGTCATGTCGACACGTGGGCAGTTCAACACCAAGAACCCAACCATCAAGCGGATATGTACGCTGGCCCCAGTACTCGCCCGAGTCCGCGCTGATACCCCGTAGTAAAGGAAGCTTCCGAGCTCTCTACCGCTCCCTCGCCAGACTACCATGCCGAGCCCCAAGAGACAAACCTCTTCGAGTGGCACTTCACGCTGCGCGGTCCACCCGCCCCGTCCGCCTATGCCGGTGGCATCTACCACGGCCGCATCATCCTCCCGCCCCAGTACCCTCTGCGACCTCCGTCCTTCCGCTTTCTCACCCCGACCGGCCGCTTCGAAGTGAACCGCGAGATCTGCCTGAGTATATCCGGCCATCATGAGGAGACATGGCAGCCTGCGTGGGGCGTCCGGACCGCCTTGGTCGCCATAAGAAGTTTCATGGACACAGATGCCAAGGGCCAGCTGGGCGGCATAGAGTGCAGCAAGGAGGCGAGAGAGAAAATGGCCAAGGAGAGTCCTGCGTGGCGATGTCCGGCCTGTGCTAGAACCAACGGTGAGATCATGAAGGAGAGGGAAGAGCTCGTGCGCGAGATCGAAGCCACAGAAGGCAAGCGACAAGAAGAGGCGATACCCGAGGAGCTACGCCTGGCGTATCGGGATGAATTGGGCAAGGAAACCGCCAGCAACGATGAAGCCGGCGAGAACAAACCCAAGGCAGAGGCCAGCTCCCTTCGATCGACAACCTCAAATGTACCATTCGCCTCGTCTCCAGCAATGTCGGCAGCAAATAATCCACTTCCAGGCCGGCCGGCATCCTCACCCAGAGTAGCACGCCAAGCCCATGCGCCTACAGTAACCCACTTACCACAGAGAAGCCTGGACCGTTCTTCAGCCCTCCTTGACGCCTGCATCTACGGCATTCTTGCGGCATTGTTATTCATGGTTCTGAAGAAATTTGCTTGAATGCTGTCCTTCGTCCAAGTCTTCCAGGTATCGAGTCCACTGTATCTCCCCATTTTCCGCTGGCTCGACGTCGGCGCAAGGCTTCTTTTGCTACTGCAATATATCCCTGCCTCCAGTCATTAGCATACACTGCAGCCGGGCTCCCAACTTCGCACAATCGCTCGTACGCCTGAGTGCCTACGGCTGGATGCTCGGAGAGAAATTACAAGTTTCGTCCAACGCACCAGCTTGTGTATGTGGGTTCTTGTCTACCGTAGCATTTTGGCAAGCTACATTGACCGGCTATTTCCTTCGTGAACCACACTCGTCCGCCCATTGTTTCCCCATCTGCTTTCGTTTTCACTCACTAGTGTCTGTAACCACAACTTTGAAGCCCCTCCGATTCTTGGCGCTACTTTCTCGTTACACCGTTTCCACGGCCTCTTTGTCCAAGTTTTCCAGAGTCGCTCGTCGATCCCTCAACATCCATTTAGACGTCTGAAGACATTAGAGTTTCACAAAGTTTCATAAAAGGCCCGCGTCGAGCCCATATGGGCATCGCTGGTTCAAGGTTGTCCGTTTCACAGATTCCAGCAATACTTGCAATACACCCTGAGCACGATAAGGACTCTGCTAATGTACATCTTTGCGCATCCATCATGAGAGACGTTTAGGAGCGAGCCGACTTATTTGAGCAAGAAGAGAAGCAGCGACTCCATGAGATGGAGACATCTGTTGTGACATTCGAGTCGCTCAAGAAGAAGGAAACGACACGATAGCAACGCATCAAGATGTCATGGAAGCAGTGCATAGGATAAAGGAAAAGTGGTGGATGGAGCCTTTCGATCCCTCCGCCGAAGAGCATGGGATAGAGAAGTCATTCATCATCTGACCTGAGACATTCTGATCTTGGTCCACTTCAGACCCCTAGGTTTACCCATGGGTCTGTCATCTTCCTGCTTGACGATCAACTTTCCAATAAGGTAAAGGATGACTGCGACACGATGGCTAGAGACCTCAATCATGGGCACTATTTTTTGATAAATGGAGCTAAGTAGCATCTTATTATGTTGTACAAAATCCACCTATCCGGATATCATGGTCCCAATAAGCAATGCCGCGCTCAACGCGCCTGGTGTGCTTTCATAGAGTGCATCTCGACGCAGCTACGCGTTCCTCTGTAATCAACAACAACAGCAACAACGCCTTTATGTGTGGTGTGGCCATTGCCCGCCTTCTACTATATCGCTGTGCTAGCGGGCAAATCCGACGAGAATGTGGAAATATTCAAAACGCCACGTGTGAATGTGCAATGAGCAACCCCAACGCCGCCCTATATGTCGCAACAGTAGCCAGAATCTCTCCACTCACCGGACCGTCGGCGTGAGCCATGTGGCTTCGACACATCCTTCGTAGAACTGTCGCTCGCCCTTTTCTCCCTCGACGCCAAAGCCCATACTCCTGAGCGTCCCTGTGTCCCAGCCGCTCACGAACTCACCCTGACCGCCATTCTCTCTGTCGACGGAATTCCCGAGTTTGATGTAGTCTTCGTGGCGGCAAACTGTCTGCGAGAAGGACCACTGCAAACAGTTGGGGTCGGCAGCGCATTCGGAACCGCAGGATCCAGCGTTGCGGTGAGCAGGGCGGTCGTTGGGAACGGGCTGCGTGGAGAGATTGTCCCACCACTCGCGCGAGGGACCCTGGGCAAGAAAGGAGTGCGTGTACGAAAGCAGGGAGGAGTAAGTGAAGGGTTTCTACCATCGAGTCAGCGAAAGTGGTGACATGCTCTGTGCCAAAAAAGTGCTTACGGTGTTGTACTGGCGCGTGCGCTCCCACTTCCACAGGTTCTCCATCTGTTCTGGCTTGAGTTGGTGCAGTGAAAGCAGTGGGACACACCAGCGGTCGCGCGTCGTCATGACATCCTTGAGCTGTTCGCTGGAGAAGGTGGGGTGCAGCGCAGACAGCTTGACGCCGGTAGCGTTCTGAATGGCGTACGAGAGGACAGCATCGCCGCGCTGCTCCTCTTTGACCCAGTCCTCGTACCGATAGCTCAGACGGCTCTCCCGCGGAATTTCGGCCGAGCCAGTGGCGCGTGGCGGGAGCAGGCGTTTCATCAGGCCCTGCGAAAGCACGAAGCCAGCGCCGCCGTAGGCAAAGTAGCGGCCCTCGCTGCCCTTGTGGGGGGCGCCGAGGTAGTGCGACGACGACGAGTCGAGCTGGCTGAGCAGGCGGAACAGCGTGTCCCAGAAGAAGTAGACGTCCGACTCGAGGAAGACGAACCACTTGGCCTTGGGATTGGACGTGTAGGCCTTGTCGACCATGGGCAGGTACTTGAAGCGGTCGAGCTTGAAGCTGCGCTGCGACTCGCGGACCGTCTCGCCCTCGGTGTGGGCCTTCTTCTGGTCGACGTAGGCCTGGAAGTCGAGGTTGTTGACCTCGTAGCTCTTGGGCAGCTCGGCGAGAATGTCGATGACATGGCGGTCGCCCAGGCGCTCGTCCTGGTCGCCGACTATCATGAGGTTGGAGATGCAGCTCGAGACGGTGCTGAGGTGGGCCTTGGTGGCGGAGCCCTCGCCCGACGACACCTTGAGCACGACCTGGATCTCGTCGAGAAGGTGCTTGGGGAAGTTCTGGCAGTAGTCGAGCTCGATGCTGTTGGCGCTCTTGGTCTCGAGCGGCGGGAAGAACGACTTGGTCTTGGCCTTGTGGACGGGCTGCTGGACGCCCGCATGGTGCGGCCGCCGGCGGGACAGCGAGTATACGAAGAAGAAGAGCAGGATCGCTGGGAACAGAAACCTCCACGGCCGTCGGGCGAGGCGGCCAGCTAGCACCTTGAGCATCATGCCGCGCTTTGGTCTGCTATGCCCCGGGGCACGCGCGGTGGTGGGGGGCGGACGGGGGGGAAGTGCGCAGTGGTGCGAGGGATGCTCTATTCGGTCAATGGGCCTGAGGGAGCGTCGTGGTGGCACATTGGTGATGCTGCGATGGTGTTGCGACGCGAATAGTAAATGTCCATGCAGTCCCTGAGCACTCGGGTTGGGATCTGACCCTGGCGCGCTAAGACTACCGCCGCTTACGCCTACCACGCATCCCAACCGACATCGTCCTCTCAACCACGTCTGCCGCCAGCGTCCTACATCGTCTCGTCTGCTACTGCCATTGACGACGCTCTAGACGTCACGGACCACACATAGGCATCTCGCTCGTGCGGCACATTGTATTCCGGTTCATCCTCAACGTCCGACCATGCCGGCAGGGCGTCAAAGTCCGAGTCGTTTGGAAACGCTTGCTGGCTATGTCGCCATTCGAGGCGAGTGCATGTCTCTTCGTGCTCCCGCTCAATGCGGCGCCCGGACTTGCACGCGAATGACCATGTTGAAGCGCTGCTGCTCCAACCGCCCGATTTGAATTTCAAGTTGAACTCGAGTTGTACCGGCCCACCCCTATCATCTTCGGGAGGCATGGCATGGCTTGCCACCAATTCTGCCTGTGGCGCAACGTCATGCTCAATGACCAAGTCTTGCTCTGCTTCGATTGCTCCTTTCTGTGCTGCTATTACCATTCCTTCAGGGGAAGATTCTCTGATACTAGCAGCCGCCTTCGATGGTATTTCTTGGGGACTACAGCGACCATACGCGGATGACTGTGGCGTATGAGATATGAAGGAGGATGGGGTCGTGTGCGGCATCTTTTCGACAGACAATGACTGATGGGATGAGACAGTGGAACGGGTCGAGGCTGGAGATGATGCGCTCGACCTGGACATGCAGCATGATATGCGCAAGCGCAACCATCGCACGAGGTGCCTGACTTTGCCCATGTTCAAGCAGCAATCAAGCGATGTCGTTCGGTGCTAGTTATAGATTGAAAGCTCTGGCCGGAGTCGAATCAACTAACAAGTGCAATGGTTGAGTGAGTTGTATCAAGGAAGCAAAATGCGAGTATAAAGCTGATCAGGACAGTCATGGCCTTCGTGCTGCCCAGGCGTGGGGGGTACAGTGAAAGTGGTGCTAATGTCGGCTCACACGCCACTGCGAAAGCCCATATACATCCTGCCATCAGATGAGTTGGCATTCTTTGTGAGTATAGCATGGCAGCATGCAGGCATCAACAATTGGCAAGCAAGTTGGAGCAATCATTGTCGGCATTTTGGCGCATCGCTTCTGTTTTGCCACCGAATCCGCTGAAGAATACCAGAGTGAGGAATACAGTATTGTACATGTGCGCCAATATCCTCGAAGGATGCACCGCTATTCTTTTTGATCGTCATCCACCATCTCCGTGTCCGCCGACAGGTCCTCAGAAGCGTCAGCTTGACTACGCCATACATTAACGACGTGCTACGAGCTGATTGTTGGGGAAGAAGCATTGCTTACACCTCAAATAAATGGTTCTTCTTGCCCCGTCGGGTACGCCTACGCCTCATAGGCAAACTGGTGCCTGATGGCCCCATATTTGCGATTGCCTTGTGCAAAGCAATGTTTTCTCTCCGGAGTGTATCGGCCCTCCTCTTCTCGCGGGCCAGATCATCTTGTAACTGACCGACTTCGACCTGGAATGCGGCTTCCTTCCAGGCAGAAGTTTCCTGTAGCTTTCCGTTCTCTTCTGCTAGATGCTCGCGTGCAGTCTCGGCGGCTCGGTAGGCAACAGCCACATCATCGAATTCTCGCCCTTTCTGTGCCACGGGGGATTGCTCGTCGGAGTGAGCCTCCCAGTCGACTACATCTTTGCGTAGGTCGTCCCGTTCATCCTCGGCGGCGTCGAGACGCAATGCAAGCCTTCGAAGCTGCCCGTATTTGACCGCAACGACCGTCTCATGATCCGGCTCGCCGTCTGAGCTCGGGCGGAATGAGCGTTTGGCGCCCCAGGCACTCCGTGTGTTGTGATCGGAAGGTGGCATTCCGTCTGCAGGGACAAGTAGAGATCGCTGGCGAGATGTGGCTCAAATGATGATCGCCAATTAGCATATGAGATTCTGGGCTTTCAAAAGTGCATGGATTGGTTCTAGAGTAAATTGGTCGTGAAACATCTTGTTCTTGTGTGCTACTGAGCCACAGGCGAGGCCTCTTTCACCTCGTCGCAGATCTAGCCAAACTGGGCTATACAGCACGATAGACCATCACGGGAAGTCGTCCATCTGCAGACTCATAGCTCGATACTGCAGATACGGTATGGGTCTGATTGAGAGCAATTGACACTTTTGTCTCGTTCCTAGTCGATGAGACGCGAGCCAGAAAGCCCCCAACTTCCTTGATAGGGGCCGCGCAGTTCTAGGTCGCTTGATACCCAACGGTAAGCATGGCCTCTTGACAAAGTAATACCGAAAGGGCTATCGCATGAAAGGTACCTCGTGGAGCAATCAATGTGCACTGTGCACCACTCAGCTGGACTGAAAAACGGAAAAATAGAGAAATGTCTACTGATGAATCGACCATGTGTTACGCCAGTCTTGTATATGGGAACAGCAGAACTCCTGTATCGTTGCTCATATCTGGCTAGTCTTCTCAATATATGCGCTCTATACCATGTAATTGTGCCGTGGGTTTCTGCCCCATGGTAGGGTCCAACTTGCAAGGACTAGTAGTTGGATTTGCTAGCCATTGATTCCTCTTCTTCAACTCACAGCCGCGTGGCAGTGAAATCAATGAAAAAGAATGGTGGGCGCAAGCCAACCCACAGTACTGTTGAGGATAGGCACCAAAGATGTCCTTCCAAAACACTTGCATGATCGGAGCGAAGACGTGCTGGCAGTTAAGCCGCACAGTCTGCTCACGATCGCTCACTACGAAAGTCAGACTTGTCGCGTGATCTTGGTCCACGTACAGTTTCGAGCAGATTCGCCATGGTAACCTATGCTTGTCGTCCGAAGTGCAGCGCAGACTTGCCACCAAGGTGTACAGTGCGCGCGAAATCTGGAAGCACAGCACAGGCGATGCCAGAGCTGCTCTGGCTAACACTCGAAGGGAGAGCACCAACACCAGAGGTGTCAGCAGTCTGCCGAGGGTTATCGAATCGTACTGTCCGCACGCTAAACTCAAGGCCAACGGAGCGGTAGAGTTCTTGATGCTGGACTAGTCGACGAGTGCTTGTCGGGAGCAGGTGCGGGATATCGCTCAACTGGGACCTTTTCTCCTGGGGAGGGAGTCACAAGTTTGAGAGCGAGCAGCCTTTACATGGGAAATCGAAATGGGCGCTAGTACGTGCCGCGTCAATAAGTCTTGGCCTACGCGCGATTCACGTTCTTTTACAAAGGCTAGACTCTGAAAGGCTCAGGTGAATGCGAGCGCTGTTTGTCGTTTGCAAAGCCGCCCTAGTGGAACCATAGTCGAATCCAACAACACCGTATTTCAGAGTGTCTCACTCGGAATCATCTAGTACCAACACGTCTATTTGGATATCTGGAGCCACCAAGCTGATCATGGCGCCGGCCCGAGTCCATGTCACAGCGGAAGATTACGAGCACTATAAGTTTACTCTGGACAAGGAGCGGGATACACACACAAGGACCAAGGCAGAGAACATACGACTGGCACATGCGATTGAAGACCTGAAACTGGAACTCGAGATTGCCTTAGTACGAAGGGCACAAAGCGGCGAAGAGAATTCTGATACTGCCAACTCCGCCAACTTCGTCGACACAGTGCAGTGTACCGACGCAAGCACTCTCCTCTCCCGGATGCCTGTTGTACCTTCTGGTCTGCTACGACAACAGCCTATCTCGACATCACCCATCATCAGCTCCCGGAGTAGAAGTTTTGGTAACGGCGCTACTCGTGGAAGGAAACGGTCACTGGACGTTTCAAGGTTTGTACTGGATAAGTTCTCTACTTTGTTGTACATCAGCTGGTATGTATGTGTTAAGGCCAAAAAGTGGTCAGAGCGGCATCCGTAAACCTACACATTCGCCATCACGTCGCTTCGCTATGTGTCTCCGATGCTACACAAACAAACGCCGTTGCGATCCTGGCGAGCCCCGCAACAATTGCCACGACGACGAAGTTATATGCATACGCGCCAAATGCGAGGACTATGCGGGTGACACATGTGCACGTCAGAGTTGCCTGAGAGCCCACGAGGGTGATGAAAAGAGGTACGAGAACCTGCAGTGGAAGGGGCATGTCTCTAGGAAGAAGGAGAAGATTAGGCCCGCCAGGAAGAAGATTAGAAGTGAAGCCCCGCGTGACAAGCGAGTCGATGACGACGACACGAGCGCGAAGGACGACTAGATACGAGTGTGAAATAGGAGTTGGAATGGCTGCGGGTATGGTGGACTGTCATTGTGCCTAGCTTTCTGTGGTCGAGACTTGGCTTGCACATCACCGGCTTCTGTGCTGAGGGAATGTGTATTGCAAAGTCGGGCTGAGAAAATTCATTTCTCGACTCCTACGTCTGTGTCTTACTCTCACTAGCAGCCTGCAAAATAGCATCGAATACACCCTTGAGGAAACGCTCTTCGCTCAGTATTGTTGCACTGACCACACGTATGACATACGTCCCACAGATCACGGTGCTCGTCAAGAAAAAGTCACCCTTTGAGTTGACCTTCTCGTATACTTCTTTAGTCCTCTGGTTCGCGTCTTCACGATATTGCGCTTCAGCATTTGGAGTAAAGTCATTCGAGTACGATTCATGCATGGGATCGGGCTTGTTCGCTGCCGTAGTGGATGATGTCGCAGCGGAAGGCTTGATCTGGAAAGTCACCAGGCCAAACGCGGGGGCCGTAGTGATGTTGAAGATGTCTGGACGTGACTTCAAAAGCTCGTGGAAGTATTCGCCGAGCTTCACATGCTTCCGTATGAAGGAGCGGAGACCTTCAATACCGTAGGTGCGCAGGACGAACCAGACTTTCAAGCTTCTGAACCGCCGACCAAGAGGGATTTGCCAGTCACGATAGTCTGTGACTAGGCCCGACTCTGTAAATTCGTTCCGCAGATAGCTGGGCGTGATACTATATGTGTCCATGAGATCTTTACGACGCTTGATGAAGAATGCCGAGCAGTCGAAATTGACGAGGAGCCACTTGTGCAGATTGAAGTTGAATGAGTCAAAATTGGCGAGCGGTGGGCAAAGATGCTGGTACTCCGGGCAAACTAGAGCAGATCCTGCGTATGCAGCGTCGACATGGATCCACAGATCCGGATAGTCTCTGGCGACCTGGGCAATACCTTCGAGATCATCGATGGCACATGTGGCTGTGCTACCTAAGGTGGCGGTGAAGTAGAACGGTTCCAGCCCTTTAGCCTTGCATGCCTCGATTGCGCTTCTAAGAGCATCCGCGGTGACACTATAACCCGTCTCTTTCGGCGCAGGTACGGTCCTGAACCGTGTGCCTGCTATGATGGCCGCTTTCTGCGTGCTTGAGTGTGCGTGTTCGGACCCAAGTGCCACCAACTTCCCTCGCATCTCTGCAGCCTTGTCTAGCTTCTCCTCACTTTCCGGCAAGTGAGCCAGGCGTCGTCGTACCAGCCGCTCCCTGGCAGCTACAACTGCGGTGACAATAACTTCGGAGGCTGTTCCCTGGATAATCCCACCTCCTCCATTCTCGCTGGAGCTCAAATAGCAGGTTGGCAGACCTAGCAGATTACAGACCCAGTCCATCATGATGGTCTCCAACTCTGTGATCGCTGGCGAGCAGATCCAGTTGAAGGCAGCAGCATTGAAGGCGCCGCTATACATATCTCCAATCATGGCTGGGAAGGATGAGTTACACGGGAAAAAGGCCATGAATTTTGGGGATTGCCAGTGCGTAAGACCGGGCATGATCACACGCTCTATGTCGGCTTGAATAGTTTCCCATGATTCTCCTTGTTCGGGTGGAGCGTCGGGAAGGAGTGGACGTAGATAGCCAGGTTGCACCGAAGGTAAAACCGGTCTCTCTTCGAGTGTATCATAGTAGTTGGCGACTATCTGACGTTAGGCGTCATCGTTTAGTCACAGCTACTTCCTAGGGAGACGTACTTTCATCAATTGCGCCTTTTGCAGCGTCTCGAAATTGTGAAGTATCCATTTATGAGGCCTGGGAAAATCAATCGAGAAAAGACAGCCTTTGGTAAGCAATAGGTGCAGCGACGGTCGCGTACCCAATTGATCAAGCAAAACAATACTGGATAAAACGAAGCGCGAAGTGGACGGAGCATACGCACCTTTCAAGTACGAAATTTGGGTCCACTAATTCCGCACTATTGCCGTCACCAGCCTAGTGTGCCGAATTGCGGAACGTGGCGATCTATGTTCTCTACATGCGTAGGGCGTGGTAGCCTACAGCATCTTCCAGACGGAGTCACGTCTTCATGAACAAGCAGCACTTGAGCACAGCGAATAGGTAAAGTTTGAGGAACGTTTCGCCACTGGATCTGGTGTCCCACTCCTCTGCACCTCGGCAATCCCGCTTGTCGCAAAGCACGCTGTTGATCAGCAAACTGTGAGCGTGCGTTGGATCTAAAAGTGGACGTTCAAATTTACATACGAATATGGGTATACGCGCAGTGAGAACTAAGATACAATTGCAGCAGGCAAATGGAGATCAGTATCTTCGACCAACCTCCACACCAAGATTCTCGTCAGGATTCACAAAGCCCCTTGCCCTTGGAGTCGACTTGCCCGCGACATCTTGAGGAGTCTCACCTTTGTACTCCCAGCCGCCGTCTTGCGTGAAGAAGTCGACCTCGTCGATAATGTCCCATACTACGTCCTCGGCGATCTGCTCTTTGAAACGATCGCCTATCGCTCGTAGCTTGCGGCCCTCAGGAAGCTGCTTCTCGGCATCGTCGGCACCAGTCATCAGCGCATCTCTCTCGCGCTCTTGAACCATCTCCTCTGGCGGACACCAAAAGTCAGGGCCAAAATTGACTTGGGCGATGCCGCCGTTGAACAGCGATATAGCAGGAATATAGCCGACCATGCCATCATCGAAACCTGTTCGTGCACCAGACTTGACGGCCTCGACCGAGGGCACACTGGCTGGAGGCAGAAATGCCAGAAGATTCTCAAAGGCGAAGCCGACTTCCTTTCCGTTCTTGTAGACCTTGATGTGCGAGTGAGGCAGTGATCTCACACTGACGTCTTCGTGATTGGGAGAGGGGTAGATTTTGGGAACGGGGCCTCGATCATGGTAAGCTTCTACCATCTTGGTCACCTGGTAGTCGAGCTGCTCAAAGTAGAAGTTGCCCTTGTAGGGCACGGGTATCCGATCGCGGATAATATCGACAGGCTTCTCAGCTGGATCGTTGGTCGGGTCGAAGCCGTCTCCGAGGTCGACTGCGGGATTGTAGATGCCTTCAATGACCTTGCGATGCAGCGACAGTGCGGGCAGCTGGATCTCCAGGCCTATCACATCGCCCTCTTGGATGTGCTGGTCTGTGACGTACTCGACGGGCACGGGCTTTCCGTGCGGTGGGCGAGCCTTCATGTGCTTGCCCTTGGCGCCCTTGGGCAGAGGTTTGTAGATTTTGGAGGCGCGCGAGCGGTGTTGTGCCTCGAAGCGTGCGTCGGTGATGCCGTAGCTGTAGCCATCAAAGCCCACGGGCCCATCCAGAGGGGCTTCTCTGCGCGCCCAGCCCATGCGAATATGCGGGCCGGGCCTGGTGTCGCCAGTCTTGGGGTCTATCGGGTCCTTGGGGCCGTCGACGGGGATGCCGTGCAGAATCTTGACCTCGTAGTAGAGCCTGCCCTCTCGTGCGACGACATTGCCTCTGCCCATGCGCCAGCCCTTTTCTTGGGTCACAACGGTGGCGCTGTCGTCAAAGTGGAACCACTTGTCCGAGTCTTCGTGGCTCATCCTGGGCCCGTACGGGCGGGAGTCGCTCTGGCGGTAGTACTGTTTGTGGCGGAAGAGAGGGTCCGCGACGCAGGGCGTGTACTTGTAGCCGCGCTTGTTCCATGCCTGGTCGTGCGGTTTCTTCAGCTCGGTGGCGCCGTCCGGGGTGAAGATTGGGAGGGGCTCGTGGGACACGAAGAGGCCGTCCTTGGGCGGCTCGTAGTCGGATGCTCTGGGCTCGGGGATGGAGTAGCGCATGGGCGAGTCGGCCGTGGTGCGCTCCTTCTTGGCCGCCGTCTTTGCGCTCGGGGTGCTCGCGCGCGTGTTGGCCGACGCCTCGCGCTTCTTGAGCGTCTCGCGCTTCTCTCGCTGCTCGCGCTCACGCGGCGGCACCTTTGGACGGGCGCGCGCCGCCGCATCGGGGTTGGGGTTCAGCGGCGACGAGATGGCGGGCGCATGGTCTTCGTCGAGCGGCCGTCGCATGGGCGGGCCGAGGGCGGGCGTGTTGGAGCGCGAGGGCGGCTGCGAGTCGGCCATGCTGCGTGTCGTGACGAGGCCAGGCTGGGAGCTCGACTGACGGAGGATGGTGGGCCAGGCGCGTGTTGCATTGGAAGACGCGACCTCCGCGGCGATTCATGGCACAAAAGTTCCGACATTTCCCCACATTATTCTGCAGCGAACTTTTTGTGTGCACTCCAAAAAGTATTACAACCTGCACCTCCGACTACATCACGCCGCAATGCCCAAAGCACCAAAGTCGCCCGGTGCGCGCGAACAGCGACACAATCCCCTCGCCGAGGAATATGCCCCTTCAGATCCATGGAAGCAGAAACCAGCGAAGCGCCAAAAGCGCAACAAGGACGACAAGGAAGAGGACAAATTCGTAGACTCCAAGAGCTCGCGCAAGATCCTGGACATCGGCCGCGAGCTGGAGGAGGAGGATGAGCGGGAAAACCGCGTCCAGCGACCGGATGGCGCAAACCCCGCCTTCGACTTCGAGACTCGCATGGGCGAGGACGACGCAGAGATAGATGAAACCGCACACAATGAAGACGATGACGAGGCGTGGGGCGAGGACGATGAAGAGGTGGAAGAGGTGGAAATCGACGCAAGCGACCTCGCTGCGTGGAACAAGTTCATTCCCACAGACGAGAACCCCATCGTGTGGCCCGGCGAGGAGGCGCAACCTTCAGGTCCCGGCACGGATCTGGCAGCGCTGATCCTGGAGAAGATTGCAGCGCACGAGGCGTCGGACGGCGCAGTGAAGCAGCCCGAGATCATGGGCGGGGGCGCTCCAGAAGACGCCATTGAGCTGCCTGCAAAGGTCGTTGAAGGTGCCACGGCTCCGCACTTGCGTCTTTGAACCTCTACTAACCTTGGACAGTGTACTCAAAGATTGGCCTGATCATGAGCCGCTACAAGTCCGGGAAGCTCCCAAAGCCCTTCAAGATTCTGCCAACCATCCCCGCTTGGGAAACGCTGCTCTCCATCACCCACCCCGAGAACTGGACGCCCAACGCCATGTTCGCCGCCACCCGCATCTTCATCTCCGCCAAACCACAAACAGCACAGATCTTCCTCAACACCGTCCTGCTGCCCGCCGTACAAGACAACATCCAGGAGACACACAAGCTCAACGTCCATCTCTACAACTCGCTCAAGAAGGCCCTGTACAAGCCCAGTGCATTTTTCAAGGGCGTCGTGTTCCCATTGCTTATCGAAGGGGCGTGTACACAGCGTGAGGCTGTCATTGTGGCGTCTGTCGTGGCCAAGGTGTCGGTGCCAGTCCTCCATTCCGCGGCAGCTCTACACCGCCTGTGCGAGATCGCGGCAGAGCAAATGTCCTCGGACCCAGACGCAGCAGGGCCTTGCAACATTTTCATCAAGACTCTCCTTGAAAAGAAATACGCGCTTCCTTTCAAAGTCATCGACGCACTCGTGTTTCACTTTCTGCGCTTCCGCGGCGTGGGCTTAGATGCCATGGACACGGAGTCTGTGGCCGGCGACCTTGGAGGCGCGGGCAAGCTCCCCGTAATCTGGCACCAGTGCTTACTGGCCTTTGCGCAGAGATATAGAAACGACATTACCGAGGACCAGAGAGAGGCTTTACTGGATCTGCTGCTGTCGAGAGGCCACAAGAGCATCAGTCCGGAAGTGAGAAGAGAGCTGCTCGAGGGCCGTGGACGGGGTGTCATGCTCGAGCCCGCACCTGTAGGCATAGACGGGGATGACACCATGGTAATGGGATGAACATGACCACACTGCAGGGGACACGATTGCATGCGCATATGACTGGCGTTTTGGGACAACTATTTTGAGATACCTGGGTTTAGACAGATGTTTCCAACCGCGCCATCTATTCGCTCTTCACTTCCGCCTTGGTCTTGTAGAAGGCGACGTAGCCCTTGATCTTGTTCATGTCGGGCAGCGGGTCAGGGTAGTACCAAGCTGCGTCCTTGACCTCTGTCTTGTTGGTCGTGACTGTGTAATAGCTCGCGTCACCTTTGTAGGGACAGTGAGTCTTGGTGGACGTGGGACTGAAGTGCGACTTGGTGATGGTGTCGGGCGGGAACTGCAGGAGTCAGCTACCTGCTGGATGTCGAGAGCAGTATGCCCCACATAGATGTTACCATCGACAACCTCCCAGTTGTCGGTCTCGGCAACTACGACGCCGTTGACGGTTGCGGTCGCGCGTGGCATATCTTGTTGTTTTCAAAAGTGAATTGCCTGGCTTTGCAATGGAAGTGTCCTCAGGATCGAGTGTTGCAATGGTGTGATGTGGTCGCCGATGCTTATGCTACAGCTCAATGCGGCGGAGTGCGGAGTAGCAAACGCCGTCATCTTGCAGGCTGCTTACCCTAACGTTCGGTCGGTGATGTGGTGCTCGCTGTGCCGACCTCTGCTTTGGTGCTGCAGAGGGCGGATATCATATTATATGACATGCACGGTACATGCACAGTACGGGTAGACGCTGACGCTCAAGTGACTTGAAGCTACGCATGATTTGATGTCTTTGAAGTTACTGCACTCCCTCCATGTCTGCCCGATGAGGTTATTGTCCGATGCCTACAAGCCGATTATATCGTGTAATTGTAGTCTGGAGATCTTCAGTACGCAAGACAGAACACAAAAGGCCACAAGCTGGGACCATGTGCGTGTCCGAGCGCCTGTAGGTGTATCCCATCGTCAGAGGGACTACTGTGTATGAAGGTGCTCGCGTCGATCGTGCAAGTGTTGAGCTACCTAAGCCTCAGACAACTCCAATGAAGAAAAAGGTAGCATCCAAGATCAGTCTAGACGCCCTGCTTTGAGTGCACTATGGTCGTGTCGAGGTGCCTAGGAGGGTCGACACGTGGGAGTCATTGCGTGATAGGCGCTGTCAGCCACTGGGCGACCAAATTATGCACTATGGTTGAGCCTCAAGTCTTGGTTAGAGTGGCATCGCACGGTTAAAGGGATGCACGAAAATCTCCCTTGACCCATCCGTCGTGCCTGGTTCCCGCAGGAGGCGCCGTCGCCGAGTCGCGGCTAGGCGCAAGTGGCAATTCGGTCGAGGGTGGACAGAAGGCGATGTGCATCCAGTGAGGGCGACAGCAGCATGCAGGTTCATGTCACTACTGCGCCTTTCGATACTCCATGTTCATGGAAAGGTGAGGTGGTGCAGTACGAGGTAATTGACGCGTGGGATGGCCAAGGATCGGCTTCGACTACAAATGCATCGCTCGCTTGAGGCAGAGCTTTAATTGGAAAAGGCTTATCTGCGCGCAGAAGCAACCCCTGCCGCCGCCGCCGCCGCGAGCTTGCGCTCGGTTCCTTGTTCGTCATCGCCCGCGAAAGTTTTGATCGGATCCGCTGGGCCCAAGACCTTTTGTCTGCCCGTCGCCATCCTCCTCCCCGTCCTCTTCTGTCATCCATTGCCCGCACGCTGCTTCTTTGCAGCCCCTCCCCTCCCAATGGCCCCCATGATGCGGCCTTTTGCTACCGCCAACGTGCTGTCGCAGGTGCAGCTGGCCGGCCGCCGCGCCTACTCGACGCAGCGCCCGTCTCTTATCGCCAACAGAGCCCGCTGGACCCCGAGGCCTATCCAGCAGCAAATCGCCCTGCGCCAGTCTGTCCGCCGCGCGACCACGGACGCGCCCACGCCCAAGCCCAAGAGGAGGTTCCGCCTGCTGCGCTGGACATGGCGCCTTACCTATCTCTCCGCCATCGCAGGCCTCGGCTACGTTGGCTACGGCATCTACGAGATGCGCAATCCAGAAGACCAGCCCCAGCCCGACCCGAGCAAGAAGACGCTCGTTGTGCTGGGCACCGGCTGGGGCGCTGTGTCGCTGCTGAAGAAGCTCGACACGGAGAACTATAATGTCATCGTCGTCTCGCCCCGCAACTACTTCCTCTTCACCCCGCTGCTGCCCTCGTGCACCGTTGGCACTATTGAGCACCGCTCCATCATGGAGCCCATCCGCAACTTCCTGCGCCACAAGAAGGCCGCCGTCAAGTACTACGAGGCCGAGGCCACCAAGATTGACTATGAGAAGCGCATTGTCTATATCAACGACGACTCAGAGATCAAGGGCGAGTCCTCGGCCACCGAGGTGCCTTTTGACATGCTTGTTGTTGGTGTCGGTGCCGAGAACGCTACTTTCGGTGCGTTACATGCAAATTTTCGAATCTTGGCATAGCTAACATCATTGCCCAGGCATTCCCGGCGTGCGCGAGAACGGCCTGTTTTTGAAGGAGGTTGGTGATGCTCAGCGCATCCGAGCCCGTATCATGGACTGTTGTGAGACGGCCACCTTCAAGGACCAGTCCGACGAGGAGAAGAAGCGCCTGCTGCACATGGTCGTCGTAGGCGGAGGGCCGACAGGCGTCGAGTTTGCAGGAGAGCTCCAGGACTTCTTCCACTCGGATCTGAAGAAGTGGCTGCCCGAGATCCAGGACAACTTCCACGTCACCCTGGTCGAGGCACTCCCCAACGTCCTGCCCATGTTTTCCAAGCAGCTGATTGATTACACCGAGAAGACGTTCAAAGAGGAGACCATCACTATCCGGACAAAGACCATGGTCAAGAATGTGACCGACAAGTACATCGAGGCGGAGTCCAACGGCCCCGACGGCAAGAAGGTGTTGGAGAGGATCCCATTTGGTCTCCTTGTCTGGGCCACTGGCAACGCTCTTCGGCCGCTGGTCAAGGATCTCATCAACCAGATCCCGGCACAGAAGGACTCGCGCCGAGGTCTTGCCGTGAACGAGTACCTCGTTGTCAAGGGCACCGAGAACGTCTGGGCTGTCGGTGATTGCGCAGTCGCCAACTATGCCCCAACCGCGCAGGTCGCGGCTCAAGAAGGTGCTTTCCTCGCTCGCATGTTCAATAACATGGCCAAGACCCAAGAAATTGACGCCCAGCTTGCGCAGCTCTCGGAAGCACAAGAGAAGGCACCTGGCAAGGAGGCACGCGACAAGATTTTCACCGAAATCAAGGAACTACAAAAGCGACTTCGACGTGTGAAGCAGATTGGTCCCTTTGAGTACTCTCACCAGGGCTCGCTTGCGTACATTGGCTCGGAGAAGGCCGTGGCCGACATTTCCTGGTTCTCTGGCAACATTGCCAGCGGCGGTACTGTGACGTACATTTTCTGGCGAAGCGCCTACCTCAGCATGTGCTTCAGCACTCGTAACCGGGTGTTGGTCATCATGGACTGGGTCAAGGCCAAGGTTTTTGGCCGCGATGTGTCACGAGTCTAGATTGGCTATATCCTGCCTCTTTAGCGATTTCCAAAAGTCACTTCCCGTACATATATCTCGATTGCTCCGGCTCTCTGTGCGATAACCTGTGTACTACTGTAATAGTTGGATTCTTTGGTCGGTCACTCTTCACGATCGTGTCTGGCGTTGTGCGGCTTTTCCAAGCGATGGCATTTGACAGTGTTTGGTTATCTGTGTGCTTTTGAACAGGATCTAGAATTTAAATGGTAGAGCAGAAGCTCATGTATACTGCAAGCTTGCTATATACTTTGGACATTTAACACGTTGAAACCGGCTTTGAACATCTGTGAATAATTTATAGCAGGACAACTTGCAATCTCATAATGGTCATGTTACATCAAATGGAAATGTTGCCGAGAGACCTATTATCATCCAACGCCAGATGCAGATGCCCCTGTCCCAGCATGCAACGATGCAACGTGAAAATAATGCAGATGTTAGACTCCGTGGTCATGCTCGTAAAATATGATGCAAATGCAAGAGAAAACACCAGTAATGCTCCATCTCTCATCATCTCGGTGAACCAATACCTCCATAACTCCTCGGACTTGCATGTCTGCTCGTGCCCAACAACGCCCTTGCCTCGTCCAGGGCGTCGCCCCTTTGGCCTCGAATGGGAATACTGCTACTCTTGCTGGATCCTGCCGCACTTGCCGGACTTGTGCTCCTTGGTGTGTCTGCTGGCGTTGCCGCACGACTGACACTGGGCGTTGCAGCCACACTAACAGCAGGGGCCCATCCGCGCATCCAGCCACTAACTCGGCGCCAATGCAAGTGTCTCCGCATGAGCTTGCCATGGTCATCAATGGTGATGATGACTTCTTCGTCACGCGGATTGATGCTGCGGCCACGGGGCTCATTGTCGCCAAAGTAGACAAACTGTAGACCTACTGCCGCGTCCATGAGAAGTACTCCAGCTGCACCTAAAAAGAAGGGCGTGGCGCGCAAGACCCACCCCTCTCGATCGCTACCTTCTGGCCCAACCCAGCCATGACCCTCACCGGGTGCAAATTCGTACCATGCACACGGATTGGTGAGAAGAGAGGTCGAGTAGAATAGATTCCCGAAGAACGCCGCGGCAAAGAGAGCGGGAGACAGACCAGCAGTCGATTTACGCATCTGATTCTTGTACAATTGAGGTAAACGCGAGCCAAGGTAGAGGAACGTGCTCATCCACGAGAAGACCTTACCAGCAATATCGGTGGCTGTAGGAGCAGAATCCGAAGTAGTAGCATGGAAAGACAGCCCCCGCGTGATTTGGGGCGCCGCAGCGTAGGGGCTGACGGGTGTTGCGGTCGATGATCTTGATAGAACGGCAAATATGAGGGAGATGTATAGGACCGTACGTGGAGATGGCATGGGCGAGCTCGACGCAGCTACACGACGAACTTGTGGATTCGGTGAAGAGCCAGCAGTCGGTGTATTCTGCCACGACTCGGGAGCCGCGGAGCGTGCAAAGTTGGGTATCCTGAACGCGTTCATTGGACTAGACCGTGGCGGTGTGCTGCTTGTAGGAGTTCCAGGAGCGGCTTCTTTGCCATCGATAGTACCATTGCTAGCATTTGAGGGAGCCGCTGCTTTCGTGCTGGAGACCTGGTGCATGCCCGAGGTGCCGTTGCTGGTGCCTCCGTTGCCGGAGCTCCAGCGCCCCCATACTGGCCGTAACGGCCTTCCATGGTGCAGCATCTCATACCACACCCACTGCGCGCAGAGACAGCAGTCAACAAATACATAGTACGAGGCGATGATGATCTGCCAGGATGCCTGTCCTGTGAACAGACAGCCCAGGAGGTTCGTCACATCGCCCAGCAGCCACTCGGTCAAGAAGAACGCGCTGAGACCTGATGTGGACTTGAGCTTGTGATTCTTATATATCTGCGGCAGTTGTGCAAATAACCATGATATTATGCTGCATGTTCCAAGCAGTGTGGAGAGCAATGCGAGGTTCGTTGGTACGCAGGTGTTCAGGGTAGCGGAAAGCCGATAGAGGAATTCGTTCGCGGGCTCGCAGCTTGCTGGTAGCGTCGGGGCGGCTATGCGTAGAGGCGATACGTAAGGTGGCATGGTCTCTTCGGTCGAGGCCGTGAGGTGCAGTGCTTAGGGCAACTTCACGACTGCCGCCGTGCGTGAAGCGGATATTCTGCACCCCTAAAAACAACTTTCTTTTGCTATTCCTCTTCGCACCCAATGTCTGCCTAGTCGCGGGTGTGTGTTTCGTTTGGTTGAAGTCAGGTGTTGTGCTCAGGCGGAGGATCCGATACAGCCAAAAGGCGGAGCAGCAACCTAGCCGGGTGTTGCAAGTGAGCAGATCTCGACACTGTCAGTCTTGAACTTGCACACGTCTTGTTCAGAGACGTGAAGACCGTGTGGTGAATATGCTGTTTCGGCGCGCTGAAGTCGATGATTCAAAGATGTGGGCTCGGAGACGGCGCAGTCCGAGATGCGGCGGGTTCGAGATGGCCGCTCAGCAACACAGAGCGATGAGCAGAGGAGAAGAGGATAGGTTCGAGAGAAGAGAAGAGAAGAACAGAGCTATCGGAGGCAGAGGCACACGAGACTCGCAGCGCGCAGTCATCGAGGCCGGGGTTAGTGGCCGCACAAAGCAGCGGTCCACACTCACGCGACGATCCTCCGACCGATACGAGCGTAGGCGACGGTTATCTTAGGCATGACGTCTGATTCGAGCAGAAGTGTGACTTGCGGGTGGGATGTGAGTGAACAACAGATAAGGTAGCTCTTATCTACCCGCTGATCACCCCGGCCACCTGCTGAGCCTTAAATGGCCGGTTGGGACACTCCTGGAGCGCTTCGCACTATGTTCATGTCTTCAGCGATAATATAACGAGACTACTGAAGACCTCCAGCCTATTCCATGAAGGCCGCTAAAGTTGCCCTATCAGCGTTTGGATACTCGGCGCTGCCTTCGAACGAAGAAGCGGGCGGGCGCATCTGTTGTTCCGTCTGAGGTGGGATGGCGCAGTATGCACGCGATCACTTGCGCCCTCGCCTTGGCGATCATCTCATCTGCTTCGGTGCATTGCAGATGCCAGATGCGCGGCTCTGCTCGTTGATGAGGGGAAGACACGATGCGGCAACAGCGCCCAGTACAAAGAGAAAGGTGCGTGCCCCGCCTCCGCATTCGGACCCCATCGCCTCGGCCTGTTCAAGTGGCTCCCAACTAATAAGAAATGCTAAATCGCCCTTGGAGATGCACTCAAACGTAACAGAAACCCCGCACAGTATTCCAACGCGACGCCATCACTTCGTACCGTGACCGTCCTAGATATCAACAATGGTGGACCGTGGAACCGGAGCACGACACGCACATGGGTGTGTCATGTGCTTGATAGACGCTCTTGGGCTGCGACTAGCCAAGTCATCTCCGAAACTCAACGCAAGCATGTCGTCTATGAAGGAAGAATGCGATTTCATTGCACTCACACAATACTGCCGTCCTCCCCAAGGCGCGAGTACGCGCCCTCTTTCTGAGCTTTCCAGCGTGGACTGCGGCGCGTCAGCGCGTCATTGGCATCGACAGAACGTACACACGTACTAGAACCAGTTCTTCAATCCTACGATGCCAGCTGCGCCAGCAGCATACGCTCCCAGAAGCCTTCCCCAGCCACCTTTCTGTCCGCAGCTCAGCGCGACCAAGTCATATACGAGGCAACCGCCAAAAATCCAGTCGCTCATGCTTGCAGCCGCTGCAAAGCCCACACCCGTTGCGATTTGTACCAGTGAGCTTGGCGGCACACCCTTGAAGTAGGCAGCCGAGGTGTTGTGCAGCAGGTCTAGCACACCGATGCCGGCGAATGTCTTTGCGACGACATGGGTAAGCCAGTTGGGCGTCGAGCGGGTGTCGAGTGGCTCAAGCTGTGTGGAGATGTAGAGGAGCTGGGCTACAGTATTGATGATGACGAAAACGTTCGAAGTTGCGAGGTCATTGGAGTTCCAGAAGAACATCCATGCTTTGATCCATCAGTATGAAGTCCTTCAAATGGGTAGCATCACTTACTCCCGATACAGAAATTGCCCAGCGAGTACACCCAAGCAAATTTGTTCATCATCGCCCTCTCCTGTGCATTTCCATCCTGTTTCCAGAGCTTCCACAGCCACGCGAGCTGGAAGAGTTGTTGTGGGAAGAAGAACCCGCCAATAAAGTACGGTTGCGGTGAAAATGCAGCCAGGTTCTTGTTGTGGATATCAAGCATATTCGGGCTACTGAATATGCCATATTGCTGTGCCGCAAAGTCGAATAAGAAGGACGCTGGCGCAAGAATGCGCACTGTTGATTGTGTGTTGCCCATTGTAGTATGTGATTTGAAACAAATACAGTGTGTCTGTTCAAAGAGTCTGAACGTTCACTTAATAGCAGCGTCTAATTCATGTTTTCTTATGGAGGATAGCAACAAAGAATGTCAAGATCAATCTTACGTCGCGTCAAAATATCAAAGACGTAATGCATGTTTGGCGAGCGTCACCACCATCATCACATCGGCGCTCGCGGCCCTTATCGCGCGTCGCGCGCCCAATTTCTTCCATGTTCTTTGTGCTTTGGTGAGAACGTCTATGCACTGTATTGCACCTTGAAATGTCCGGTAGGACACTCATAAATTAGGCCCTGACGTGCGTATAGGACTTTAATGCATACTCTATGATACGTGAAGCCTGTTCAGCTATCACATGCGCAATGTGAATAGAGCTTCAATTGACACTTGACAACATTCGCGTTGCACTTAAAATTGATGTGTGCGTGTTTCGAACTAGATGCTCTCATTGGAGGTGGTAACGTGCAGGAAGCTTCTGGGGCATCAATCGCCTCGGCAGTATTTATCGCAAAATGTAACATATTCACCCAGCCATGGAGTGAGCCTTCAAGCAGAATCGCGATACGTTCCTTCTCGCAGCTGTTGCTGATGAACGATATACACCGTTTGGAGTTTCAAGCTTTTATGCCAAATATGACGGATATCCGTTAACCACCAAGGCACTTGTTGGTGTTGCAACGTATAAGGTCTCTTTATACGTTGTGGATAACAGCCTGCGAGGTACTGCAAACAACCAACAAACAATGCTCGAAATACTCAATGTAGCACCGGATATCTTGCATGCCAACACCATAAACGCCTTGCTTCATCCATGCACCATAATGCTACAGTCCACTCCTCAAATTTCTCTGAATCTCATCACCAGAGTGCAGCATCCTTATCGAAACGAACCAATTCTTTCCCAGCGTCTTCCACGTCTTTCCTGGCTTTCATACGCATGTAAAAGATTGGACAATCTCTCGACTCGCAAATGACTTCGCAATGTACACTGCCCTGGCAACGCTGACACTGGGTCCACAGACGTGAGAAACGCACTTCTAGCTCGCTGACTCTGCCTAGTGTTTTCTGGTACAGCTCGCCAATACGTGGACGACAATTCTCGCATACGGCGCCATCCTTCTCGTGTACTCCGGTAAGTGGCTTCTTGCATCCCATGCACGTCTGGGTCTTCTTCGCGAACTTCATGAGTCCGCCCATTGTAGGTGCAGCGACGGTGATTGAGCGGGTATGTTCGCCCGTGAGTAAGGAGTTTGCCTTCTTCTCGCCGAGGATGGGCTCGAAGATTCTGCCAAGCGGCTTAGCCAGTTGGTTATCCAGGTAGTACTTTGTGTCGATGGGCAAGTTGTTCTCCAAGACCCACATGGGATCCTCCGACTTCTCGAAGTTTCTCGCACCGCTGGCGCTCTTCACCATGACATACGCGACACGATCACCCAGCGCCGGGGCAGAGCCTGCATCTCGCTTCTTCATCCGCTCTGCCAGCTCGACGTGTGCTTGCTTGTTGGCATATCCACCCTTGCCTTCCTTGTCCTCTTGCTTGGTGAGCGCTTTAGTGATGACGAGGTTGGACATGTCGATTTTGTTCTGAAGGAGATCCGATATCGTTTCCTTGACGAAGCTAAACCAAACGTTAGTACAATTCTTGCAAGGATGACCGTGGGATGTGACTTACTCTTGCGCACCATCCGGATCCTGATCGATGAGTAACATGCGCAAAGACGTCTCAATGACTGTTTGGACAAGGCGGCAATTGTCACGACGAACAGTTTCGATACCCTTCGTGTCCATCTTGTCCCACTTGTGGGGATTCGTCCAGTACAAACCAGCATACCGCTTCTTATTGATCAGCAAATACGGGAAGTAGACCTTTTCGAACTCAAGCTTGATTGGCTTGATGAACTTGGAAGACACGTATTCGGCGGCTTCTTCACCGAGCTTCATGGCCTCTGCCAGCTCCGAGGTGCCAAATTTGACCATGACTGAATCAGTATCACCGTAGATGACCTCGGCATCGTGACTGTATCCGTTGGCGATGTTGTACTTTGCTTCCACTTCAGCCTTTGTTTTCTCAATCATCTGGCGACCGAAACTGGTGGTACTACTGGCGATGGCAAGACAGGGTAGCTTGCCGTTGGTAGCTCCCGTTAGACCATACACGGAGTTTGCGCTGACTTTCAACGCCAGTTGGCGACCGTTAAGCACAGCCTTCTTGAATGGGTCCGTCTCCACGGCTAGCTCTTTCTTTGCACGCTTACGCGCACCTAGCAACTCTTCCAAAATTTGGGACAGAAGTCCCTTTCGCGTCTTGGCGGTACAAAACATGTCGCCATTTGGCGTTACAATATAGTCTTCGTCCTTCTTGAGCTTTAATTTCTCTACTGTCTGCCGATCAAGCCACGTAGTGTAGCAGAGGTTGTGTGCTTGCATGATGCTAGGGTACAGTGATGCGAAATCCAGGGTTGCAACAGGTTGCTTGTAGTATCCACGTTTTGGCTCGATGACAGTGGCACCTTCGTACTGGTCGCCGCTGTCGCCCTGGTTAGGGAGATCAGGAACAATGAGTTGGTGGTCGATGGCTTTGCGGAACAGCTGGCTGATGAACCGGACCTGCTGTCCTCGTGCTAGCAGATAGTTGAAAGGCACACCCGTGACTCTGGCCATTTCAGTGTAATTGACTAGACACATCAATTTGTCCAGCAGGCGCTGCGGTAGATAGGCGTCCTTGAGGCAGTACACAGCGAGCCGTCGCCGAGAGTTGGCGTCGCCATTGTAGAGTTCGGTGATCATGCTGTGATGGACGTCCTCTTTCTGCTCCTTCAGAAAGTGGGCACAAACAGAGTTGAGGGTGTAGCTGCGCAGCTGATGGTCCCGCTGGATGAGCTGCAACAGATCAAGCTGAAGGCGGCCGTTGGTGTTGGTGGTCTTGGTGTCGCGAGCGCCGAGTTGTTTGCTTGAAAAGTTGGAACTCTCGACTTTTGACTGCACTGTTTTCAAACGAGACCAGTAAGGAAATTTTGGTAATTTGAGGTGCTTTGCCCGATCCAGTAGGTAGGGGAAGTCAAAACCCGACGTGTTGTACCCAATGATGACATCCGGGTCAACTTCCTCGAGAAAATCGCGCCACTTCATGAGCATGTCACCTTCGTTGCTGAAGGACAGAATTTGGGTGGCAACAATGGGGCTGACGGTATCCATACAGAAAACGTTCCGGACAAACGGCTTGGCCTCACCATATCGTGTCACAACGTTTGCGATCTGAATCACAGGGTCGACGTTCGCCTCCGGGAAGATACCTTTGCGGCCAGCGCACTCGATATCGAAGGACAGGATGCGCAAGGGAGCTAGCTTCGCCCACTCGCCGTCGGAGGAATGTGCAATTAGATCGCTGTAGTGCATCTGGGCTTCAATCTGGCAGTTTGAGTGTTGGTCGCGCGGGTTGAGCACGCGGTATTTGCCAGCAGGAGCCTCGACCCAAGACATGCCGGAGACCTGCAGAGTCAGCAACGGCCACTAAGAAAGGGACTGGCAGACGCACCTTGGTGTCAATCATGAATCTGAGCACGTATGCAATGTTGTCAAAGGTCAGTATGCCGCCCTCTTGAACGGGCCACAGCTGCTTCCAGTTGGCGAAGCCCTTCTGCACCATTGTGCGCACGCGGTTGATGGCCTTGGGGTCGTTGACGGTGATCTTGAGGTATGGGCTCTTCTGGTTGCCCTGGTAGCGCAGGATATTCTCCCTCATGGTCATCTGGACCGAGTATATGACTGCCGAGTGCTGGTTGTGCTGCTTCTGGCTCTCGCTCTCGAGGTAGTTCTTGTAGGCATCGCAGTCGTGCGGCTGGAAGCCGACGGGGGCGGCGACGTAGAAGTAGTGCATGAAGCCCGTGACGTGGAGGAGGACCGAGTGGCCGTTCTCTGTGACGCCGAAGAGCTTGACCGTGGGGCGGCCGCCGTTCAGCACGCCCTCTTCGGCCTCGATCTGCTGGAACACGAGCTTCTGCGTCACCTCGTTGAAGTCTGCCGACAGCGCCGGCCGCCGCCATTGCTGGTCGCGCTCCGTGTTGTTCTCGCGCAGCGTCTCCATGTCCTGTGTCATCTTCTCCAGCGTCTCCTCGAACTGGCTCGGCGCCGGCTGGCTCGAGTTGAACGAGCCATTGGCCGTCTTCACTGGCGGGCCCGTCCTGTGTGTGCCGTTATCGACCTTGAGCTTCTTCGCCGAGCGGGGCGACGCCAGCACGTTGGCCCGGTTGTTGGTGGCATCGGCGAGGGCGCGCTTCGCCGGCGTTCTTGTAACGGTGCCGGGCATCGTCGTGCGTGAGTGCGAACACGCGGGTGACGGCGGAGAACGGTGGAGTCAAAGGAGGTGAGGCGGGTGTTGTTGTTGCTGTCCAGCTCTGCCGCTGTGAGGGACCGTGTATGCCGCGGTGCACGCTGCACGTACTTCGTCCAAGTCGCGCCTTCGCGGTGGTCCAAGCCACCCCTGCACGCGATTAATGGGCATCCACGCCCGCCCTCCAGCGCCTTGCATGCCGGCGTTCCATACTACACCTTCACACCACTAGTCCTACTGCGCGCTGTAGTCATAACCCTCGCTTTCTGCCATGAGGCAAGAGGACAATCTCGCCAAGCACGTGTGGACCTCAGGCGCCTGCTTACGTAAAGTCATGGCGCCCTACGAGCCGGACATCTGCTGCCATTCATAAGCAGTACTTGTACAGTACCCTCATCAGCGGGGCCGACTCTAGCACCAACGTCAGCATGGCCACCACCCAGGATCTGATTGTATCTCCTGTTGAGACTGAGAAGGATCTCGTGCAGGCCAACTACTGCGTTGCTGAAGCATTTGGCCGCCAGGCCAAAGACGCCGTATGGATGCTCATGAACCCTGGCTGGGAATCGGAAGTCGGCCAGGCTCTCAACGCGCAGGCCCTGATCAAGCGGTGGAAATCGACGACTACCAACAAGGACGGAAAGCCTAACACCGTCTTTCTAAAGGCTACTCTGCCAGACACGGAGACAGGCGAGCGACGAGTTGTTGGCCTGGCCATATGGGCTCAGCTGTCCTACGTGGACGGGCATGGGGATCCTTTCACAGGCGACATGACTGAACCGCTGTCAGCCCTCGAAGATGCGGATCGCCGCTTTGCGGATCAAATGTTTCGCTCTCTCTGGAAACGACGCATTGAGTATGTAAAGGAAGTGTCAAAGTCAGGGCGTGAACCCCCGGCAATTTTTGTGCTCGACATGTGCGCTGTGGACCCGGCATTTCAACGACGGGGCATCGCTGGCAAGCTGGTCCAAGCCGGGCTTGACGAGGCAAAGAGGAGGGGCGACTTGGAGTGCACCACCGAGGGTAGCGCAATGGGAAGGGAGGTCTATAGACGGCTGGGCTTTCATGACGAAGGCGTTGGGGATATACAATATAACGTCGACGAAGAGTTTGCGAAAAGGGATAAGCCTCCCAATGTGTTTCTGAGAACCGGCCTGTAGGAGCCTTGTCCTCGAGTAACGCTGTCGCCTCAAGAATGCCGCGCGAATGCCAGATATATTCAACGAAAGAAGAGCAACAATTCACCCTCTAGACCTGGATCTTTATGCACTATGAGCCACCATCACCACACGTCACTCGATTGGTAGTGTGTCGTATCGTGTGTCGTATGAGTTCTGCATTGGTCGACAAAATCAGACGCGTAAAGCATTCGACCTGACAGCTCTGAGAAGACTCTCGGCAATAAGTCGTCCATTCAATGCGGCGAACTCCGCCTTGCGAGATATTACTCCATACTAATTGTGGAAGGTGGGATAACGAGCTTGGTGGAGTGGGGCAAAGAGCTCCGAAGCTACCCCGCCAATGTCAACAGTACTTCGTAAGGAGGAGATAGGGGGAGCACCACGTTCACGATCAGATTGGGCACGCTTGTCTGGCATATCGCTCCTCCGAGACGCGTGTCTTCTCAACGACAAGAATCAACAAATTCCTTTTGCTCAGCCAGAGCCCCGACCTTCACGATGACGATCGTAGACATCCACACCCATGTCTACCCTCCCAAGTACATGGAATTGTTGCGGTCAAGGTCTACGGTGCCATATGTGCGCACGTTCGCTGATGCGCCGGACTCTGCGAGACTGATCATTCTTCCTGGTGAGGATGACCCTTCGACACCATCAACTTCAAGAGGACGCCCAATCGGCTCAGAATACTACGAGATCAAAGAGAAGATTGCCTTTATGGATTTACACAAGATCGACAAGTCCGTCATCTCGTTGGCAAATCCGTGGCTCGACTTTCTTCCAGCTGAAGAGGCCGGCGACGCAGCACAGAAGATCAACGATGATGTAAATAATCAGTGCTCGCAGTATCCTGGACGCTTATATTTTTTCGGCACTCTTCCACTATCGGCTTCGACTGAGACCATCACCGCTGAGATTGAGAGATTAAGCACTCTAAAGTATGCTCGTGGCGTGATCATGGGTACGTCAGGTCTGGGACAAGGGCTGGACGATGCCAAACTCGACCCTGTGTATGCAGCCCTTGAGAAGCATCGACAACTTATTTTCTTGCACCCTCATTATGGTTTACCAGCTTCTGTATACGGGCCTCGCGCCAGCGACTATGGCCATGTTCTGCCTCTTGCGCTTGGCTTTCCGCTAGAAACGACAATTGCCGTAGCCAGGATGCTCTTGAGTGGAGTATGGGATCGTTTCACGGGGCTCGACGTCCTCCTTGCGCATTCAGGCGGCACACTGCCCTTTCTTGCTGGCCGCATCGAGTCTTGCATCCTGCATGACGGCCATCTTAAGCATTCCGGGAGGACGGAGGGGCGCAGAGATGTCTGGGATATTCTGAAGAAGAATATATATCTAGATGCAGTCATCTACTCCGAGGTCGGCCTGAAGGCTGCTTTGGATGCGTCAGGCTCGGATCGGTTACTGTTTGGTATGTTGCGAGGCGATCATGGGAGTGCTCCAATACTGACTTTATGTAGGTACAGACCATCCTTTCTTCCCGCCTCTTGAAGAGGACGCAAAAGAGTGGCATAGCGTAAATGCAAATTATGGAGCGATATCGAAAGCATTCGCAAACGACGACAAGAAGGCGCAGGATGTGCTGGGTGGCAATGCAGTGCGCATACTGCGACTGACGTAGTGCTCAAAGATAACCAGTGTACATACAGCAGAAACATACTGTAATTCTAAAGCGTTGAGAGAGATATTTGCGACACTACTATCAGCCTAGCACCTTCGCACCTCGGCCAGGACACTCTCAAAGGCTTGTCCGCAAATATACGCCTTCAGCATGGCCTTCGGGAAAGACTCGGAGCCTCTAGCCTATCACTTGATGTCCATCGCGCTGTTTAGCAGCATCCAAGTCATCTGGACAGCACTTTAGTCATGTAGCCGACATTTCATAGATGTTGCTCCAACAGGAGTGGGAAGCGCAGCAAAACTCAGTCCAAACGCTAAAGGTTCGAAAACGTTACGTGATTCATGACTACCTGCGCACAAGAAGAAGCCTCAGAAATAGGTATGCAATAGTTTCATGGGTGCACATCTCTTTGGCGAAAAGACGATCTCTAGATATCATGCTCCGACGTGGCTTTGAGGGTGATACCTTTGTACCACCTGACTCCGAAATTGCACGAGCATGTCTTATAGCAAAGTTGGCTTGATCTTTCTTGAAGCATGTCATCATCGTCGTTATGTTGTGCACAAACAGCAGCATGTGAGGATGAATAAATTTTGGTTAGCGGCCAACATCCTTGCTCACCCCTGTCTGACAACGTTCAACGACCCACAGCTTATTTGCAGCTAACGTTGCCATGGCCGGCTGCCACGAGTCCTGGTGCCGTCTTAGCAGCCTTTGAACGTTTTGGGTTCTTTCGATCCTTCTTCACACATTTCGTAATGTTTCGATGGTGGGCAGCCGCTTCCTTTGGATTGGCGACGGCGCTGCAGCCCCTGCCACCACTTGAGGAGGTGCAAACAAGGAGCAACACAACGGCCACCGGCTTCACGCTTCGCGATGCACCTAGGACTGTGTATATACAACGCGCATTCGCCGATGTCCGCGATACACAGGGACTCACGCTGATACCGCCTACTGCATACCAGTTTGCAGAGACTTTTCGCCAAGATCTTGTGTCCTTGTTCGGTGGTAATTGGACTCTTCAAGAAGTTGATTCGTGGCCGACCTCAGGAATTCTCCTTGGACCGGCCAGGGATGATGTGTCTACACTGACTTATGAGAATGGAATCGAGACCGAGGAAGGGTACGAACTGGAAATCAGGAATAGCAGCGTGTTCATTGGCGGGACGGGTGCCCGAGGCATGTTCTGGGGCACACGCACGCTTCTCCAACAATTGCTGATTGCGAACGGATCTTCCTTACAGCCAGCTCGAATCTCCGACGCGCCAGCGTATGCTACGCGCGGTTACATGTTGGACGCGGGGCGAAAGTGGTACACAGCTGGCTTCCTAAAGGAACTTTGTGCATACGCCTCGTTCTTCAAGGTCTCGGAATTTCATTATCACTCCAGCGACAACTACCCACTGAATCGTGGCCGGAATGAAACGTGGGATGAGGTCTTCTCTCATTTCTCGCTCTACCCCGAAGAAAATTCAGATCTGCAAGGACTTGTTCAGCGCAAGAATGAGACACTGTCGCGAGCAGAGTTCGAGGACCTGCAAGAGCAATGCGCGCGACGGGGTGTGACGATCATACCCGAGATTGAGGCCCCGGGTCATGCACTTGCAATCACAAAGTGGAAGCCGGAGCTTGCGTTGGCCAAGAAGGACCTCCTGAATCTTAGCCACCCGGATGCGATCCCCACGGTCAAGGCCATATGGACCGAGTTCCTACCCTGGTTCAAGACGAAGGAAGTCCATATCGGGGCGGATGAATATGCCGCAGAGCTTGCAGATGACTATATCGGCTTTGTGAACGAGATGGCCACTTTTGTCAACACCACGGCCGGCAAGCGCATTCGCATATGGGGTACGTATGAGCCATCAGAAAATCTGACCATCTCGAAAGACATCATTGTCCAACATTGGCAATACGGTCAGTCGGATCCTGTTCAACTGCAGAATGATGGCTATCAGCTTATCAACTCTGAGGACTGGTGGGCATACATGAGTTTGAAGAATGACCATACTCCCATTCTGCCGGCTCCATATCCTCAGTTCTACAACACCACACGCACACTGAACTTTGCGAACAGGCCAGGTTGGCAATGGGAACCGTCCTTATACAATCCAGTTAATACGAGCCAGCAGCTTGCCTTTAATGCGAGTGGGAACAAAGGAGCCATTTTGGCGGCTTGGAACGACAACGGTCCAGATGCAACGACACAACTTGAAGCATTCTATGCGATGCGAGAGGGGATCCCAGTGATGGGTGCACGAGCGTGGTCAGGCCATCGAGGCGCAAACCTCAGTGCAGATCAGCTCCCCGGCAGCATTGCGTTCTTGGTAAGTAGTGAAAAATATGCCAGAGCTATTACAGTGATGATATGCATGCTGACGCTGCGACTAGGCACCGAAAGCACCTGGTCAAAACCTCGACCGTAGGTTACCCAGTTCCCAAAATCCTTGGAAAACTACGCCACTCATCTCCTGGACACAACGTTCGACGGTGAGCGGTAATATGAGCAGAGGCTCGTATGGCCCTCCGTATACATTAACGCTCAACGTGTCGGCGCCTTTCACGCTTTCTGGAGCGGACACCACGCTCTCGCTTGCCAGCCCTCCTGCCAATTCGACCGATCCGTCCACGCTTGTGTTCACGACATCCGATGGCTTTCCGTATCCCCTGAGAAACGTTTCGGCCAACGATGGTGGTGATCCAGGGCATCCCGGCCGTATTTGGACGAATCAGTCTTCGTCTACACACGAACCCGTGCCGATCACACTACCGGCGTCTTTGCGCATTGAGACAGACGTTGTGAATGGCAGTCGGGTGTGGATAAATGATACTTTCGCTGGACGCTTTGAGGTATTCGTGTATGGAGGCCGCAACACAGTTTTCAGCTGGAGTCAAATGGCGCTTGTGGCACCGCTCAATCACGTAGATGGTGGAGTGGACAGCCTTGTTCTGGAGCCCGGCGTGGGACTGTCAGGGAAGGGCAAGGGCAATGGAGGGTCCGCACCACCCGGAACTGGTGCTGGCAGACGGATGGAACCATTAGGAATGAATGCCTGTGGTATCATGGCGTTTACCGTGCTTGTATTAGTCTTTGCATAGCGCTTCGACCTTGCGAATTCATTTAATTTCACAGTGCGAAATCCATGTAAAGCATTCAGGACTGTTCTCACAGGTAAATGGTTTGGCATTTGCATGCACCTGGCGCTACCGATATCATCTTTCCATTCTACCATTTTCCCCCTACACGTGCACAGTAGGCTTCAGTGTCTCCTGTCTGTTCCATTGACTGCGCGACCTCTGGTTTCACACCGATGAAGAAGGCTTCTCGGGGATTGAGCTTCTAGTTGTCTTGCTATTTCAAGCTGGCAAGTGGTTAGGTGCATGTGTTTGAGGGAAAGATCGAACATGTCAGGGTAGCTTATGCGAGTATCTGTAGTTTTCGAGCCCGCTCAGCCCCACATCAGTAAGTCGCCGTCAGTCGTTGTATCAAGTAGTCTCCGCTCGTCACATCTCCGTACTTCCTCCCAGCCTCTTCATAAGTACCCGGAATTGCCTCTATCATGCGTTCGTAATTCGGGTTGCAGAAGTAGGCAATCGAGTACCTCGGTGGATACTCTTCCTTGTCGGCATCCTCTGCTCTGGGCGGCGGCTCCACTACACGGTGCTTGGTCGATTTGATGGTATCGTTGGACCAACGTGCAAGCAAGTCGCCAGCGTTGACCACAATAGTGCCTTCGATAGGCGTAGCGTCGACGAAAGTGCCTTTGGGTGAACGAACCTGCAGCCCGCCACGAACGTCCTGGAATAAGAGTGTGATGGAGCCTGGTGGGACGTCAGCGTTGGTGGTACATATCATGTTGCAGTGTGCGTACCGTAATCGCTGTGCTCTCCTGCTCTGACCTGCAGCTGCCCATCGTTGCGCTTGAAGATCTTCTTGGATACGCCAGGATAGTGCAGCAGTCGCAGAGTGTTGTCGCCTGCGTCGGTGAAGCCATCGAACCAGCTTTCCTCGATGCCCATGCCTAAGGCGATGGCCCTCATGACTTGCATGTGCAAGCTCTTGCACGTCTCGAAGAAGCTCATCATTGTACTTTTGAACACACGAGCTTCGTCGTCCCCGCTGGGCCACATGTTTGGCGTCTCAGGCTGGTCGTCGCGCCCAATTTCGAGGCTCTCTTTCAGGTCGGGCACGGTTTTACGCAGCTCTTCCTCAGTGCCAGTCTCTTCCAGGACCACCAGCTTCTCCCGCCCCTGCGCTGTGTAGCCTCTGTTCGCAGCGGCTGAGTACCAGGCTAGTGCGTCTTTTTGGTTTGGTGGCCGAGCAAAGAACTTGGCGCTGTGGGAGAAGACGGTCGACACTGTTGCGGGCGATATGCCGTGGTTTTTGAGGTAGATGAAGCCGGCATTCTGGAAGCCTTCGAGCACGGCATTGGCCGTCGCCTTCTTTGCGTCGGGGTCATTGGAGAGAAACAGGCCAAAGTCGATGAGCTGGCACGCGTTAGAATGGCCTACTGGTACACATAAACGCTCCTACATACGGGGATGACGAGGTCGTCCTTTGCGACTGCCTGCTCAATGGTTGTGCCTGCCATGGCCCGGTACGCAGCAGCAGCAGCAGCTACCTTGAAAAGAGGAAACTGAACGCAGGGAGCGCAAGCTACGGCGGCTGCTGGGCTACTATCCAGAGGACTTTGAGTGATGGACAATCAGGTCTAGATGCCGCGACCGGTGCGCTCCCGGCGGCGGCCATGTCCGCCCTCGCTCGACCATGGCGAGATGCCCAGATGATGCAGGAGGGGCTGGTGCCGGAGTCGGAAGGTGCAGACGACGACCCTGATAAGACGGAAGGTGGGGTAAGCACGAACCTCAACACCTGCTGCACCTTGCCATGGGACAACCGATCCCTCCTCCCATCCGCATTTTCATTTGAAGGTGGCGCAGATGTATTCAAAAGCCACTTGGACAATTATAGCAGCCTGGAATTGGGAGCCTGAAGGTCCCAAGCATTCTATCAAGGTCTCGCTGGAGGAAATGCCCTGTGCGAATGCCTCAAGCACTGTCCCACCCGACATGTTAGGGTGCAGTAGCATCGCGACATCTCCAGCCGACGGCCATTCCTCCTAGCTTCACTTCAAATCTGAAAAAAGCTCAGCTGTTGTTATCAGTCGCTACGCCCCAGAAGTATGCCGCCCAAGCACCTGCAATAAAGAAGAGCAGCGCGATGAACAAGGACAACCCCAACTTCCGCGTCCTCAATCCTTCGGCACCGCATTCCGAACTCTCCTTGCGCTCATTAATCACATCCCCCTTCAGACTTCTTTGCTTCTTAGTCCACTGCAAGATCTTTGCATCGACATGCCAGAAACTGCACGCCAAAAGCGTCCCGGCAACCACAACTGAGCCTGCTGCGAGCACCACGTAGACGATGACAACATTATCGTACGAGTTGTTGTCGCGATCCTGGATGACGCCCGTGATAATCCGGATAATGATGTTCATGCTGTTGTTTACGGCAACCTTGATAGCATACCCAGAGCCAAAGACTTCCTGATACCGCATGGAAGTACGGATGCTGTCGATGATGACTGTAGGGCCGAAGCTAGATGCCACTGCGTAGATACCAAAGGAAGCAGCAGTACCGCCAATCGAGGGGCCCCAGGCTGCCAAACACATCGCAAGGAGCATGCCGAGACCGCAGACGAGCATAAGACTCGCTCGGTTGCCAAAGAGGTCCACGAAGACACCAATCAGGGGTACCAGGAAGAAACCAAGGTACTGCGACATTGCGGAGTACCAGCCAGCAGTCACCGCGTCAATGTCGAAGCGCTGCTCGGCCATCTCTGTCGCGTTCTGAGAGTACACAACCGCGGCGCTGGTTTGACAAAGCGAGAAGCCAACCACGACCCAAAAGGTCCACGGGAGTCTCAGCATCTTCCCTATCTCGAATTTCTTGCTCTTTTCTGTCAACTTTTCACCTGTCGCCGGATCTTGCATGCCAGCATACATTCTCTGGCACCAGCGGGTGAAGAGCCAAAATATCAGTGTGATGACGTTGGTGAAGAGGTTCATAAACACTGCTGTCCAATAGACCCAGCTAAAGTCACCAGTGTTCTTCGCGATGACGTTCGCTGTGGCTTTTCCAACGAAAGAGCCGATCTTGCCAATGCCGAGTTCGAATCCAAGGGTGGATGCGAAGCCGTTGGATGGCGCAAACCAGGAGCTGAACACCTTGTACTGCGCGACCTGCGTAGCAATGTCGCCAAAGGCCTGAACAATTACGCCGAAGATCATGAACTTGTACGAGCGCACCGTGGTCGCTGCTGCAATGAATATGGCGCCTACGCTGAATATAGCATTTCCCCAGAGCATGGCACCTATGAATTTTGGTAAGCGTGGACTTGAAATACGGAAGAATGTTTAACTGACTTGCACCACCAATGCGATCAGTGACGAGCCCGCTCACAAGGATCAGAGCCGTCTTCATGAAGTCCTCGCTTGCTTCAAGGACGGCGAATTGTGCATTGTTTATGTGCAATTGCTGTCGAGTCAACGTGGACCAATACTGGAGCGACAGGAGCGCAGCGACTTACTTTCTTGACGGTACTCTTCATTGCACCTGTTACACCCGAAGACCAATGCGATCCAAATCCCACTGCAGTCACGAGCAGAACTGAGATCAGCTTCATGCGTAGTGGGACTAGCGATGCCTGCTCGTTGTGACTACCATTGTCTGCAGATGGCTCGCTGCTCGCGACCACGATGTCTGCGCCTGTTTTTTGGGCTTCAGTACTTCGCTCATTCTGATAAGTCGCAGTACTATTTCTCGTAAGTACTGGTGTCGCTGACATCATGGTCGTGCTGCGCGCTTGCGGTGATATTGAAGAGTAGGCAGATGATCAGATAAGATTGAAGGTGCATGCATGCACTTATAAAAGCCGCAGCCGGAGCCGGAAATGCATGCAGCGAAAATTTATCAGATCAAAAATTTGACAAGCCATCCGCTTCGGAGGTCTGCATTGGTGTAGTCAAGCGGGTCCGGGCCGATTAGCACTTACCTGAACGAGTCGGGGGGCTTTCGTTGATACCCTGTCTTGACTCAAGCCATCAACACCGATAACATTACGATCGTACCACAAAGTTATCATGGCACGTTTCCACATCGGATAAGACTCTTTTGAAGACTCTCACCTAAATTTCCAGCTGCAGCCTAAACTTCGTACAGCACAAAAGATCTTAGGATCTAGGCTGTGACATGTTGTCGGACGAGTGCTCTAGCGACTTTATGGTGATTCTGCGTTACAATTTATACAATGGGCGAGAACAAGGGAAATAGTATCATACCCATCAAATCGACCTTGACAGCCAAAGGTTAGGAGTGTCCGAACCCAGTATCATCCTTCGAAAATCACGTCTTGACCATTCCATGATATGCTACGGACCATCTATGTTTATAAAAGGTACATTCTGTGACTGGTCGCAACGTTGAGTCAACTCATTTGACACCATATCTCAGTCGTGACCCCTGTGATATGACTCGCGACAGACACTTCGATGCCCAATCAATGATGCGGCACGTCCATTATCCTGCTTCCATCCCAGACTCCCCAAATCTTATTCAAAACACCCTGTTTCTCCACCGTCTCTTGCAAGCTCTTGAGGGCTGCAAGCCGAACACTCTTATCCTGACCACGAGCCCCACGACTATCGGCACGTCCTCCTGCGATGAGCTCCCACTTCACTTCATTTCTCCTAGGCTGGAGATGCGCCACAGGCTCGCTATGGACAGTGATGGGCTCACGAGCTTGAAGGAAGGCAAAAGAAGACGGACCATCGGTATGTTCGCGGACTTCAAGAATCCTAGTCGCCAGAAGAGGGTAGTATATATGCGCTGTGTCTAAACCAGTCAGCTTCCAAAACTGTCCCGATAGAGGAGGCCAGAAACCTGAACGACTTACTCACGATCGCGATCTTGAGCTCATTGGCCAACTCCGCCACAATGACTTCTTTCTGCTCGTATGTCGCAATTTCCGCAAGCGTGACGCAGAGTTGTCGCCCTCCTACCAGACTTCCACTCAACGCGGCTACTGCCCTCTTCGCCTCATCTTCTCCAACAAGCCATACGAAAGCACGGAACTGGTACGAGAAGCTCGATGTAGCCGGTAAGGTGAACGCGGGGGAGATAATGAAGCCTCTAGATAGCACCTGGATATTGTGGCGTGTGAGACCTGGCGGGAAGTTGGACAGTTCCACCGCGACAAGAGGAAGTGTGTCTGACTTTCGCGTCATGGCCTTCATGTCGACTGAGATTGGGTTGATTGGAATGGGAATGGGTGGTGGCGCATTTCGGCGGTTGTGTAGCGAACGGATGGTCTTGCTGAAGAGCTGTGAGCTTTTGTCAGTATCGCTTTTTGGCGCAGTTGATGTAGACATCGTGATGCGGCGCAGTGAACAGTTGAGGGTGATGGCGATTTGCTCGTACGCTTTGAGAAAGCTCGCGTATGCGCAACACTATGTGGTTCCTAGAATAGGGCCCGGTTGGGTTCATGCGTTTGTTTTCACTTTCACCTCGCGCTCTCGCACAGTTGACTTGAACACTGGCAATGGCTACGACACAATTGACAAGTCGCATAAAGCACCTACTACCCTGGTAGTATCAAACCGTCAAACTATCAGCCTATTACTGCTAACATGATTACGACACTATCATCAAAGATGCGGCTACATACGTCTTATTTCACTTGCACCACAACTTCCCCCTCTCCATCTGGGTTTTCAAAGCCATTCCAATAATAGTCGAATGTCTCCCTACTAATATCCAATGCCGAGTCCGCCGTCTTGATGCCCTTGCTTCTCTGACGGATCCGCGTCCAGAGACACTCCTTCCCACTTTCGCCTTCAGCTTTAAGAAAAACTAGTACAACTCTTGCTCCTGCCTTTTCGGCTATGCCGCGATACTCGTCTCGATCCTCCTTTGCATAGAAAGAACGCTCTAGTATAATGTCCTTCTTCTCATCTAATAGCGCGCGGAAGGTCGACATGTATATCTCGTCTTGTTCGTCTTGGTACTCTGCATATAGAGACGGAGATGCCTCGTAGTCGATGCCATAGATGCCGTGACGCTGGTGGATGATCTCGTCACCTGAGATGCGGTGGAAATTAGGATATGCGGCTTCTATGGCCTTCGCGAGCGTAGTTTTGCCAGAGCCTTTCATCTTCTTAGCAAGTCTCCAAGACACGTCTTCTAATCCGATAAGTTCACCTGCGATACCACATGTCATCACAACAACGGGATGATTGTCTGGCGCATTGCGCTGCAGATGTGGACCAAGAACATTGCGCACCGTGAAATCCATGTCATAGAAGGGTACACTGCGATTCCTGGGGTCAGCACAGACAAAACGTATAACGTGGAGATGTTGACGCTTGTTGTTAGTCGTAGAATGCGTGGTTGTGTATGCCTGGCCGATGACTCATCAGTGCTAGACACATTGCTTTGCCTGTGTGAGCTTGCAGATCGGTTCACGTGAGCTCGGTCTCATTGCGCAAATTCCAGAAATGGAAGCGTAAGCCACAAACTGATGATAATGTTGAGTGCTGACCATGAGTTGATATAAGTCGTAGGTTCCAACACTTGCCCCAGGCTGCCTGCCTGGTACAGTAAACACTATTACCCGGGCACTCTAACTAGCGAAGGCCGGAGGATCAAACATCCACAAATTCGCTGGTACACTTCGTACGAAACGTCGATGATGGCGTTCTGCTCCCAAGGCCCTGCGAGCCTTAACTTCTCGACCGCCATGTTGCATGTCGATGCAGCATGTAGTCTTTCGATCGAATGCTCTTCCAAATGCCCCAGAAGCCTCCAATTGGCCAGATGTTCTTCAGCCTCATCCCCATATTCTTGTTCATAGCTTCCGTGTATTTGTTGATATCGACATGGACCTTGTCGTACACTGCCGGCAGGGCACCATCTGCGCGGTATTTCTTGCGCAGCTTCTCGTGCCACTCAGAGTCAAATTGCGACCAGAATTCCCTTTTGGTGTAATAAGTATGCGCATAGAGCCATTTCATGCCGCCCATCTCGCCCAAGGTTTTCTCTAAAGCGCGATTTTTCGCGAGGTAGGTCACGGGATCTTTAGGTCCAAATCCCCAAAGCCCAATGTTCAGCATTTGCTCGTCCTTCAATTCTCCTTTGGTGTGCGGATGCATCGTCGGCTGTGGACTTTGTTTGAGCGGACAGAGCCAGATCGGCCAGATGTTGAAAGTTTTGTCTGTATAGTCAATGAACTTCGCTGCGTTCGGGTATGGCAAGGCCATGTCTTGCACAATGTACCGTGTAGCGATGCCCGAAGCGTGAAGAGCGCGATACAGCATGCGCGTGTGGCAGAAATCGTCCAGGAACCAACGGGTGAAGGAGTTGAAGGGAAATCGCATATATTCGAAGGCACTGCGGCCCACCCAAAATCCACCACGATCGTAGCGGAACATGTACTCAGCCAATGGCACGTACTCCACGACTGGCTTGCTTGAAGAACGAGTAACGCTTTCAACATGCAAATAAAACCAAGGATCCCATGGATTGCTGAAAGTCTGAGGTTTGCTGTCAGGCGGAAGCTCGTCGGTCATTTCGCCCGTGACGATGGCACCGTGATCTTTGCTGAACAGAATACCATCAACGTAATCATTTTTCTCTCCTGCCGAGCCCTCTGTGTGCTCTCGAGTTTCCCTGACAGCTTGGGACACGCTTCGAACTGGCCAATAAGTTGTTTTGACGTACTTTTTGGCTTGCAAAAGCTGTAGATCGACAAGTGTGGTGACTCCGAGTGTTCCGACTGCACCAGCGGCTCCAGAAAATAAGTCGCTGTTCTCATCCTTGGAGGCTTTGACGATTTGGCCATCTGCCAGGACCATCTCAACTTCATTGATGGTCTGATCGAAGAAGCCAAACTTGAAGCTACTGCTTTCTCCTGCAGTCCCGGCATAACCACCTCCGACAGTGATTCCTGGAAACTCCATTACCACCGGTGGCACCAAACCATGCGGCAGGGTCGCCTCCACGAGGCGATCCATGGCTACATTGGGTTCGACTAAGGCGCTTTTTCTTTCCTTGTCGATTTTGATGACATTTCGTAGCTCGCTGATGTCCACGACGCGTTTCTTGAGGTTTGGACGCGTGCTATTGGTAGATCCGTGCGATATTCGAAACGGCTCTTTGCGTGCAAAGTAACCCTTCACTCCTGATGCTACCTCAGCCACAATGCGCTTGTGACGATCCATGTTGAAAGAAGAAACGGCTAAAGAACGCCCAATAATGCTTGAAGTATGTTATTGATACATGTTGATGCCCTCTCGTTAGACTTGGAGTTTTGAAAGTCAATGTTTCGATGGTGATCATCGACTTTTTCCCCGGCGCTAGTCTAACTTTGGAGGTTAGCGCCGATGTGCCGCTCTCGCGCGTCGTCTTCTCGTCCTCCACCACTCCCTCGTCGCATCATTCATGGGCAAGGGCTTGATTTGGCTTCTGATTATTGCTCGCTAATTCGACTGCCTGTAGGGACACGAACAGCTAGCTACAACAGGAGCTGCCAAAACGCCGCGAGGTCATCCCTACCCTCCTCAACGAAGAGCGAGGGCGGAAACAATCCAATGCTCGCACGAAAACCTGCACCAGCAGCTCTTGACTACCCTCCACTCCATTCATGCAATAGCCCCAAAGCAAGGCTCCTTCCCACCAGGTCTCGATCATGGCGCCCTCACAACTTTGCGACCTGAGACCTCGTACCTTTGTAATTCTTGAATAATCTTAGGCGAGTCTGCGAAGTCGTAAACCTCAATCTTCGGCGTGATCTTGCCCTGGAGTGCAAGCTGAAGCAGTTCGTCCATTTGCGCATTCGTGCCGACTGATGAACCTCGAATTACCAGTCCTAGAAGCGTTAGCTCGAAAGGCCGTCAGTACCTCATTATGGCACATACCTCTGTTGGCGATATGTATCGGAGACATGGGAAACATGAACGTCGCCGGAGGCAGGCCCACGCACACGAAAACACCGCTGTTTCTTACGAGCTCTGGAGCCTGAGTGTACGCTCTTTCGCTTCCTGCGACACAAATCACACCATGTGCACCTTCGCCACCAGTCAATTCCTTGACAGCTTGCACCACATCCTGCTTGGCAAAGTCAAGAAAAGTAGATGCCCCCATCTCTTTGCACAACTTCTCTTTCTCAGCACCGCTATCGATTGCAATGACTTTGTAGCCTTTGATAGCCGCGTACTGGACGCCGATGTGGCCCAGGCCGCCGCCTGCACCAACGATGGCGACAAAGTCTCCGGGTTGAACCTCTGGTTGTAGTTTCGACACTGCTCCCGCAAGACTCAATCCTGCACAAAGCAATGGCGCTGCAACTTCACTCTTCACACCTTCCGGGATTGTTGTGAGGAAACCGGCATGTGCAATGTAGTATTGTTGCAGTGTACCCCACACACTTTTCCCTGTATTCAATTGCCTTGCGCAATGATTGATGTTGCCCTTCTTGCAAGTCGAGCATTCGTTGCACGCCTTCCAGAGCCATTTCGTGCCCACTCTCTTTCCCAGCAACTCCTCTGAAACTCCCGGTCCTAGCTTGACTACATGTCCGACACCTTCATGACCTGGTACTGCAGTGTAGTTTCCACGTCCTTCCACGTTCATGCAGTCGGAGTGGCAGATGCCCGAGCATTCGAGCTTTACAAGAACTTCGTTCTCTCCAGGTTGTTGCACCTCGACGTCATTGCGAATCTGGAGCACGCATTCTGGGCGCGGATTCTCAATCCATGCCACAGTCTGTTTCGACGGTATTGACTCTGCGCCCATGGCTGTTTCGAGGTGTTGTGGGGCTCCCGTTGGATCGGTGTGCGACGGCGAAAGCTATACGTCGATGGCAAAATGTGATAGGATAGAGTTGTACGACACTATGGATGACTTCATCCAGATTTTGAGAGGCTCGAACAGGACGAGTTGGATGCAAAGAGACCTTTATATGTCATAAGGCAAGCGCCAGTATCTCCGAAGCTACCCCGCTGCCGCCCCACGTTCGGAGGTCCCCGTTTCTTCGCCAATCAGCTCGCGTCCAAATCCGCAAATCAGGAATGCTTGTCTCCTTCCTGTCTGCGGCATGCGATCTCGGCTCTTCTCTACTCAGAGCCCTCGCCTTCACCCGTCGGTTTGCCATTGTGTTCCCCAATTTGCGTTCATCGTGTAGCGGGGCCGTGGTAAGACCAAGCTCTACAGATGTTGCTTCTCAGTGCAGCGTCTCGTAAAATTTATCTGCCGTATCTGCTAGTGTTTTACCATTCGCGGTATGATAAGTTGCACATGCACCCACTAGAGCGCACAAGCGCTGCTGCGATGTACGTTGTGGATAATGTGCCAAGTCGATATGGATCGATGCACTCAATCCTCCACTTTACATCACTGCGCCAATGTCTCCCGCGTCGTCAGGGTTTCCCAAGTCGAAACGTACCCAAGATTTAGGCGCAGGGGAATCTTCTGGCGGTGCATCTGCATGATGTCCATTTCACCGGCCCAAAAGCGCAGCATCCTCCCTTCGACGGTTGATACCCATAACCCTAAATTTTAGCCTTTAGAGTATGACCACTTCACAGGGCGCAGTGTGGACAGAAATGCTGACGCAAAAAGGCTTGAACAGAGCCATCACCAGGATGTTCCACAGATAGCAAGAAACCAGTTGGAGCATGCTTTGTGCACTGAAAATCTCCTACAAGGACTGCGCAGACGACCATTTTCAAAAGCCTCCCGAGCGACGTAACCACGTCTGAAGCTACACAGGCCATCAGTACGGTTTGGTAATGGAAATTTGATCATCGCGCACGGCTCGCTCATGTCGTTAATACTATTCATGCTCGCATGCGCGATCCTTACTTGGTCCGACGCAAGCTCATGAGGGCAGATCAAGCGCGATTCCCGCTGATGATAACTGTGCAGGCTCGGAGTCGCAGTCTCATGGCTTTTCGTGGCAAGTCATGCAGCGCGGACGCCATCAGAAGCACAACACTTGGCATAATCACTCACATCCTGGATGAGATGGCGTAGTCGAAACTCCTAAACGCAAATGGCATCCCTGTTGACTTCCTCTTACGAGCCGGACCTTGCCTCGATGGGCAGGTGGGCATGGTCGAGCACGAGCAAACACCTCACAGTGAGGGCTAGAATGATGCAGGAGCGAGCGAAGATATTTGAAATTACTAATTGTCTTTCGGTATTTAAATTGGTGCAGCTGTGAGAGCGTGGCTACCGAGTGGATGAGCTGGAGGAGGGTTTGCGGGGTGAGCAGCAGGTCACTGCGGCGACTTCAACTTGGATGTCGGAGATCAGACTCTCGTCTTTGAGAGTCCATGGTGGTCACTGAGGGAAAGAGCAGCTGTTAATGACGTGCGGGACTACCCACGCTACAATGGGAAGGGAAAGAGCGCTATGCCAAAGTGGCGTGATACTCTACTAAAAGATGCTGCGAGGTAATTCTTACGTGTCAAATTTCAAACCGGAGTCGGCTTCACATCTTCACGTCGTCAGGCAGGAGCCAATGAGGTGGTCTTCCGCCTCTTGACCGCTGTGTGGTCAATCGCGATGCCAAGCTTTGCCAGTTTGCTCAACACAGCTCTGTAAACACCTTTCTCTCACCTTGCGTTGACTCTTCCGCAATTATTTTCGCTCCACCTTTTCATCCAAATTCTACGATCGACACAATGGAGCTCGCTAAAGCGATACCGCCATCGCTACTAGCTTACAACGATGTCTACGAAGACGACATGCTATTCCGTGAGACAGTCGCCGATATCCTGGAGTCACTGGACGTTGATTCAAGCCCTAAACAGTTCGGGATAGGCGTTGATCTTGTCAAAGATGCAGTTGGACGAGACGTCGCGAAGCTGCACGCTATGTTCGATGTTGTACACGCGCGGATTGTCAAGAGGTGGAGCTGGGCCACGGGGCCGGCGATCGACTTCTACAGGTCAGGGCAACGCGACGCCAATCTAATCAAACAATTCTGACAGATTTTGAAGGCTCGTATTTTTGAAAGTGGATATGAGCATCCTTGAGGACAATGAATCCGAGGTGCAGGCGAAGAGCGGTGTCGCCAAAGCTGCGGACCACATCGTACGCAGATGTGTTACCGAACTCGACATACACGACGATTGGAATTCCGCGCAGGTTCGATGCGAAACGCATTTTGTACTAAAAGCCTTCAAGAACGACAACAGCTTCATCACGGCGCAAGACGCCTTTTGTTCCTTGCTTAGCATGGCCGAATCGTGGAACATTCTTGTGAACAGCAACAACATCACTGTTTTCGCCAAATGCTTTCGGAACACAGTGTCAAAGATACAACTCTTCGGCCTCCAAGACAAGCTCAAGGTAGTCTCGGAAAGAATCAGAGAGCTTCCGAACCAAACGCAGCTCTACGATGAGCAGCTGCAAACAATCAGAGGTGTGCTTGAGGAGTTTACACCAGGCGCAGCTTAAAGTTGACACGAACGAGCCAAAATCCGACCCAAATCCACCAGACCGAGAATCGCTGGCCGGACCCGCATTCGACGTTGCGGCTGTGACAAGAGATGAAGGGATGACAAGTAAGGATCGGGAGTTTGAAGCATCACTGACAGCAGTCATGACTTCGAATACAAATCATTGTCGTTCTGGGGGCTAGTGTCGAATTTCGCAGGCATGTTTTGAGCACGCAAGATTGATCGCAACGACGCGATTTGTCTCATTAAATCAGCTCTCGATACGCACAAATTAAAATGTCAGGACCTTCAACAACAAAGGGATGAACTAGAAACTTGAGTGATTGATATCTTCCACTGATCAAATGTGAAGACGACTTGCCCTTACGCTTACGTCATACGGTCTGTCCATTCTGTGCAATTCGCGTAGCTTTCGCGTCGGCGGTTTGTCCTTTTCACATAGCTTAATCATCATCATGTTTCCCGCAGTCGGCGGTTTTCAAGCCTCCCTATTCGTCGACAGAGATCTCAGATGTGATGACACGCATATGCAGCGCTGTTAGATCCATTTTCTCAAACTGCGGATGAAGGCGGAGCGTCTGCCAAGACATTTGAGCTCACGCTATGACGATCAACGTGAACATCTGAGCCATTTCCATCAACACAAATCTCTTCCACCTCCTCCAGTAGACTTAGACTTCGTCTTTGCGTCGCATTCGACGAAATCTCAATTGGCTCGAAGCTTTATTCGAAGGCAAAAGATCACGCGACAAGCTGCCCAACTAAAGCCTGGAACGTTCGAATTTGAGCACGCGTTATCGTCGGCATGGCGGATGCGACAGCAAAGAAAGGCGGGTTTCGCGCATTGTTTGGGAGACGATCGAATGCAGAATCAAGTGGGCGGAAGAAGTTGTCCAAGAAGGGATTGCATAGCGAAGCAAGCGGAGCCGAAAAGCTTGGTGCGGAGATCGTGGCGAACCCTCAGCGGCAGGATTCAGGCAGCTTCACAAGCCAAAGCATCGACTTAACCACGGACACAACAGACCTTCCTTCATATGATGATGCCACCGGCTTCAACCATCAAGCACACCGAGATGGCCCTTATGCAGCGACTAATCCGATCAGCGCTGCTGACCGCACCTATCCGCAAGTCGGCTCACCTTTCGCTGAGTATCGTCGAAATTCTGAAGGGCAACAACAGTTTGCTGTGCCATTGTACCAATCGTACACTGCACGCTCAGCGTCCATGTCCCAGTTCGAAGATGGAGTTCTCCATGAAAAGAGTCGCTCGTCACCAGCATCCAGGGCACCCCCAGCGAAGTTGAGCAAAGCACATCGAATGCCCAAGCCTGAAGAAGTCCTTGACAAAGACACCGGTGAACGAAAGGACTTGACGGATATGATGCATGCCTTCACCTTCAACGAAGAGCTTGACATTATTGATGAGAAGTTCGATACTGAGTCACTCGATTATGACCCCTCAAAGCCCGACGGCACTGCAATGCTTGGAAATGTGTCGCCTGAGGTGTGGCTCCGTGTTGCGGACTTCCTGACACCACTAGATGTGGCCAATCTGTCATCTACATGTCGCACATTATACACGCGTCTTGGTAAACACCCTCACAAGCTATTGTCCGACCCCACGAACCGAAACGATCGCCTCAACTTCCTCCTGGCAATGGACCATAAGCTCCCGCGGCATCTCTTCTGCTTTCCTTGTGCTCAGTGGCACCTTCGGATACAGCCAGGATTGGAGACATTAAAGCCCCATCACATCCTGAACCCACTTTTCGAGTGCCCGAATAGGACGAACATCCATCTACCACCGCCTCGGATTCGGATTAGTGATGGGCGTATGCTTCCTTTTGCCTTTGTGCAGCTAGCTCGACGGTCTTGGGCATTCGGCTCTGACTTTGGCATCAGCTATCAATCGCTTGCACGGAGGTGGAAAGACCCATACTCAGAATGGACCCACGAGAGTATGTATCATGTCACGGACAATGGCCATGTGATGATGAGGGTGAAGTCCCAACGTTACGTCGAAGGTATGTCCAGCCCAACGCTTGAGGATTGAGTAATAATCTGACTATAAAGGTGGAATGACGGCTGCGGCGAAGCGAATGTTGCTGTTTAGCAGAGGTGATTACACTCCATACTTTAGCGTTTGCTCGCATTGGAAGAACGGAATCCTCACATCCATTCCTAAGTGCGCACTGGACCACATACCCTTCGTTCCGGACTCAGAGGTTTACGTGATGACACAAGTGAAGGAAAAGGTGGCCGGCAGGAAGGCGATCGGCCATGTAAACCTTTGCAGTCGCTGCCGGCCAATGCGGAGATGTCCTGAATGTCCTACCGAATATCTTTTCGAGCTGAAGCTTGTGGAAGACAAGACGGTGCGCAGTCACTCTGCGGAGCGATTCAAACAAGCGTTGGTTGTCAGTCGATGGAGCGATCTGGGGCCAGGCCGAAGTCCAGAAGACCAAGAATGGGCTGCGATAGCTGGAGAGAACGACATGTATGACAGCTTTCTGGAGATTGGTCGAAGAGCGATCAGCGGCCTTTTTGAGAGCGCGTTTACTGACACCATTCCCGGTCAGCGAATCCTGTCTATGAACCCCAAGAAAGTCAAGGGAGATGAGATTGGAGGGGATTGGTATTGAATCGGTGTATTGAGATACATCGCATGGGTCGCTGCATGTTGCAGGTGACTGACAAAGATATCAAAAACAAGAATATTAATGCTGAAAGCACGACCTGTCTATGTACTGTTCTGACGCTGTCAGCCATTTGAGTCCTTTTTGATTGCATACACATGCGGTCAATGTCTCTCGAGTCTAATTATAGGCCAATGGCTTTCGTCCAAACCAAATTACAATGGCTACAGGCAACGACTCATCTCACACCACGTTCCTAAGCTTTAGATAATTCCACGTATCCTGGCAAGCATCCTTTAGGGTCTTGTTGGTCGACCAACCCAGTTCCATCCTTGCGCGATCCGCAGCAGCGACTGAGGACTGCACGTCTCCGGCTCGTCTGGCAACTACTTTCCTCGGCACACTACGTTTCGACACTTCCTCCATGGTCTGTACCACTTCTTCCACCGAATGTCCTCGACCCGCGCCGAGATTGATTGTGCGGAACCCCGGCACGCGGTTGGCTTGAGCTGCGCACAGAGCGGCTGTATGACCTTTCGCAAGGTCTGTTACGTGGATGAAGTCGCGCACCGCTGTGCCGTCGGGCGTTTGCCAGTCATTGCCATATACCGAGAGCTCAGGGAGTTGCCCGGTCATTACCTTCACGACAACCGGTAGCAGGTTGGATGGAATGCCTTTTGGATCCTCACCCAATAAGCCCTCCGAGTCGCAGCCGACAGGGTTGAAGTATCGCAGCGCGAAGATGGTCCAGTTTGGATCGCTACGCGCGAGGTCTGCCAGTATTGCTTCCCCAAAGAACTTCGTCCGCCCGTATGGTGAAGTAATCCCAGTATAGCCCGGCTGCGACAGCTTCGCATTGCCGTGAGCCTCGACGTATATCTCGTTTTCGTGGACGCAGTGCTCCTCGCGAAGGAGTTTGGACCCGTCGGCCAACGAGCCATAAACAGCTGCACTCGAGGAGAATATGAATGTGCGAATCGTATACTCTTCAAGAAGTCCAATGAAGTCAAGCAATCCAGCAATGTTGTTGTAGTAGTAACGCATAGGCTGGCGAATGCTCTCCTCGACTGCCTTGAAAGCTGCAAAGTGTATGACGCCAATGATTGATGATCGGCTCTCACTAGGAGAGTAGAGTTGGTGCGAGCCAGGGAGCTTGAATGCTTCCAATAATTCGCGCATAGCTGGTATATCTCTGTAATTCAAGTTGTGGAAGTGTGCTTTCGGACTCTGACCCCCAATGCTGTCGAAGTACCTTTGCACCGTTTGGAGAATGCGGTCGAAGACATCGTCAGCCGAATTGGATAGATCATCCACGATGACCACCGAGTGGCCGGATTTCATTAGCTCGACAACAGTATGACTGCCGATGAAGCCCAAGCCCCCAGTGACGAGGACGTATTGGGCCTCCAGAATCGAAGGCGAGGAAGTGTCGAACAGCACATTGCGTTCCGTGCCAGGAGTCGTTGATCGAGAAACACCAGGAGAGGACTCAGGGGTGCTTTCTTCCGACGAGGTCATCTCATTAACAAATCGATCTGGGTAAGATTGAGTAACGACTGAGTGCGGTAACGAACGACGAGAGTGACGGCGGGCGAAATGGAATGGGTTGGCGAACACAACCATTTTCACCAGACTTTACGTCCGCCGCTTCTTGATCAAACGAGTGTGATAGATGGTCGTTCTGGTTGCATCAGTGATACAAGTCTCTCGACGTTCGCCTAAACGATATTGAGCTTGATACACTGGTATTGCATCAGTCACTCAACTTCTTCCTTGGCCGCGAACTCCCAGACAAGGCGTCACAGCACCAGCCAAAGCAAGACCTTGGAATCAAGCAAGGCGGAAGCGCGAATGCGGTCGGCACTACAGTCCGAATCTTCCTGACAAGTGTGGCTCGCGTCCCAAGGGCTGGAGTCCGAGCAGGCTGCCCAACGTGGTCGAGGTGGCGGACACATCATCTCGCGGCAGCGTCGCCATGCACAAGCCACAATCGATAGTACTAAATTCCAAGACCCACGTCGAAATGGTAAGGAAACTCGGTTCTCGGAACTGTCGGGCAAGTTGAGCATTTACACCAAGTCGCCGAATGCAGTAAGAGCACGCTGACGGGCTGTAACGCTAGGCCGTCACTTTCCAGGTTGTGATCCTTGCACCGTGCTACACGAGGCGAAACGCGCTGTACCTGGATCTCGGCCAAGCAACGGTTGGTGCGCAAGCTACCGAAATTAGAAGCTGGCGTGGGGTACAACTTTATTGGACCTGGTGAGCGGGTCTGCAGAGATTGGCTGAATCTACGTGGGGCTGCAGCATGGGTCCGTATCAAGACCTGTCTTGCTCGTATCAAACACTCAACAATGATACCGATGAGTGCTCAGCCTTCCATAAAGATCCTTGTGGGCAGATCTCAGTGCACAGCGGATCATTCTAGACCTTGTCCAAACGATAGGCACCATCAAGATGGAAATCCCCCGAGCGACAGTCATTGTACCATTGTACATTTGGCCATGTAGCTCTGCCGACTGGCAGCCACTATTCGATGTGTACGTTTTCGTCTGAGACCAGTCTCACCCACAAGCACTGTATAACGTCACTGATAATTTCCGCGCCACCCAGGATCTCGGCTCATCCAGCCGTTGAATTCCTCATCATTATCAACCCGAACAGTGGGCCTGGAGTTGAGTCACTGCCAGGCCATGACTATGAGCGCGAGGTGCCCAAGTTGACAGCTGCACCAAATGTCACCACCATTGGCTATGTGCGCATCGACTACTGCAAAAAACCTCTGCACGACGCTTGTGAGGAGATTGACCGGTTTGCCGGGTGGGTTATGGGCCATGGAAGCGACGTGTCTGGCCTTTCTGTCCAAGGAATCTACTTGGATGAGACACCCAACCACTTCTCTTCGGGCCGAGCACTGTATTTGGAGGCGCTGCACAAACATATCAAAACAAAGGAGGGTCTCCTTGGTCAGCGATTGGTGAGTTGTCGTGTTTCCAAATTTGTACACGGACGTGCAGTGGTGTCGTTCTCGCGCCCAAAGTCCCCACTATCACTGCCCCTGCAGTGAGTCGCAACTTACTGACCGGTTCCGCTGCAGGTCGTTCACAACCCTGGTACGCCGCCTGATGCAGGGCTGGCCAGTCCAGCACTCGTAGACATAGTGGTGACTTGCGAAGAACCGTATCAGAGGTACGTAACCGAAGAAGTGCAGAAACGCCTGGGCGACTACTTTTTCGACCGCTTGCGCTCGGGCTATCAGATATCTGGTGTTCCCAAGGAGCAGATGCCGCAAGTGACAAGGGAGCTTCGGCAAAAAGGAGCGTTTGTTTTCGCCACCAGCTTGGTGGATGACTTTTACGAGAGCTTCGGCGAATGTTGGAACAGCTTTGTCGCGGCCATGGAAGTAAATCAATAGTGTTCATGCATCTTAGACCGTCCTAGCAGCGTATTGCACTGACGGATCGCTTACGTTCCTCATCTTACGAACCCCCAAATGACGTGACGACCATCACTGACGAAAGGACTAACCAGCGAAAACGACGCACTGATGCATGATTATTTTCCGGTGAGCACGTAGTCGCTCGCAGGTTACAAGGATCGGCTGTACTATGGTGGGCTGCATCTGATGCCGTTTCCAGGATCGGCCGCGTGTCCAAGGATTCACGCCGTCTGCCTGAATACGAGTCTAGTTGCTTACTGCAATGCCGGTCGGTCCTACACATGCGACGCGCCCTGGAGAATTACGATAGCCGAATGGACAAGACGCCAGCCTCGGCGTCACCAACACCACTGAGACAAGACTGGCTGGCTCAGGGGGGTAATCATGTAGCAATCTTGATGAAACTTGGTGCGCCAGGCGTATAATGTGCCCAGCTCGTTCGGTGAGGCTCTGGCTTGACACGTCGATAACGAAATGACGAAGTGAATACCAGGCGGGTGGCTCCCGTGTTTGGCCGGTTTCAATATTTGGCGCATCAGCGGCTGGTGGTTTAGTCTCATGTGCAAGGGCAGCACACTGTTTTTAGGGAGATGAGTCCGAAGCCTTATCAGTCGAGAGCGCTAGCAGTCCCAACCAACAACTGCCTGGTTGACGGATAGAGCACGGATGCGGCGATGCACCAACGGGACGCTTAGCTCCGATCGGGCCTCGTGTCACTTGGCCATAGCGGCCAGATATCTTGCCGTTGACGGGGCGCCCTGATCGGCAGGGCATCTGCCGTCTCAGGGGTAGAGGTTGGTGATAGTGCAAGGACCCGTCGAGTTGCGATTGGCGCTAATGAGCCAAGTGTGCTAAGCTTTTCACACGGTTCAGCCCAACGGGCATGTCGATGGTGGATCCACTCTCATTTTATCTAGTCAAATTTGGTAAAGCTTTATCGCAACGTCAGCTTCTCACGTTGGCACTCGTGTCTTGACACCAACCACAGCGCATGGAAATGTGGAAGAATCCGCCGGCGTGTTTCCAAGTCACAACAACCTGTTCGCGTAGTCGCATTCCAAGCACGCCGCCAGCTCGGCTACCGGCACATAGCACGTTCAAGATTTGCATCATCTCTAAGTCTATGTGAAGGTTCTCGCGTGCCCCCACTCTTCCTCCTTCGGCATTAAAGTTTACTACGTTTGGGATAGGGTATACTAACAATAACAAGGCGCCACGCACTGAAATCCCACCCACTCAGCGCCACACACACTTGATGCCACGGCACGCCAACGTGATTCGCGTGGACCTGCGCAGAGACCTGCGCATCTGCCGCCGTCAAACCACTATGCTGGGATGGCTGCCGTAAAGTCGGCCCAGTCCTGACCAAAGCTCTCGTAGTAGTTCTCGGCATTGGTCGTGACAAAGAGATATTCAGCGCTCTTGCTCAAGCCATCAACAAAGTCGTCTAGCTTAGCCTTATCCATGGTAGGCAGCGAATGCACCATGTAGCATTTTCCCGATCGATTGTCCTTGAGCGCCGACAATTCGGCTTCTTTAGCGCCATACTCCGTGTAGGACTGCTCGAAGTCGACCGATATATCAGTGTTTGCATCGGCGAATTGTTGTGCCGGAACGACGCCCGGATTGCGAATCACCTTGCCCCACCGTTGCGTCAGCGAGTGGCTCACTTTGCAGAATTTATGGGTCCAATACATACCGTCTTCAACCCCTGGAAGTTTGCGTTCTTAACAGCGCGGGTTGCGTTTAGCATGAAATCCACGGCGTTTTGAGAGTATTGATGGGGCGATTCGTCGAAGAAGATCCCGTCAATGGCGAACGCCTGATTCTTGGATGCCCAGCCAGCATACACGTTCAACTCAGAAATGACATCTGACAAGTTCCTCGTGGCATATCCGGTACGTACATATCCGACTTTCCTGGCGTTTGGGTAAGTCGCCAACTGGGTTAGGGCAGTCGTGTACTGCTCATCAGGGAACGGTGACGATCCCGGACCGCTCGACGGATTGATGATCACAGTGAAGTTGAGGCCTGGCTTGGATTGTAACCTAACAATGTCAAAAACAACACGGTGATCGCAGCTGGTAGACTCACGCATCATACAGTGGTGCCCATGTGGCATTCTCTTGAGGATATATGTACAACGGCAACATGACAGTGGCATTGTGCTTGCTTTTGCCTTTCTTCGGAAGGATGACGGCGAGAGGTACAACAATGGCGATGATTATGGCGATGGCAGCAGCGACTGCAAAGGTTATGAACAACGGGCGTTTCCAGATAGGTTTTTGTGCGGAGGTCTTCTCTGGAGCTTCGACTGAGGGATCCGACGATCCATTCCAGTCTCGAAAATGCGACGGAAGTTCAACCTTGGAGGCCATCTCGGTGGGTAAACTGGGCTAACGGAGGAAAAGGAGTCGTGCAATGCACTCTGAATATCTCAGAACCAAGGAAATTGCGAACGTCTCAGCTACGCGCCTCAAAAGTGAAGGATGTGGGACATGCAGTCTGGCCCCAAAAGCGGGTCACGAAACTAAAATTATCGAAAGATAGGCTTACCCTTTTGAGGAGTGTGAGCCCTGTCGCACCTTATCGGGAGGATGTCTTGTGTGGCGCCACCCGTGGCAATAGTACGTGCTGTCAATACGAAGCGAGTCCGATGTACGCCCATGCGCGCCTAGGCTAGCGATGCGACGCTTTCCATGCCTCATGGTGAGCTGACGAGCTCAGCCACCAGGTCTAGTCGCCGGTCAGGATGTTGAACTCCCATGCCCGCTTGGGTCATAATCTCGAACGCCATGTCTTTCCTGTGTCGATAGCTGGAGGCGACTATTGCCTAATTCCTTCCTCTCTGAGTTGTATCCGCTCGTTTTTCAAAAAGTCTCTCTTCCGTTGTCGTCTCTCATTATCGTCCTTCGTTTTGTTAGGCATTCACCATGGCGGTGTCCTACCTCGGATTGGATGCCGTTGGCTGGCATGTTATGCTGGATTCATGGTGGAACAAGGTATGAGAACATGTTTTATGATTGAATTGAGCTAATATTGACTACAGGTCATTGCCATTTTTCTGTTAGCTACGATCGTCTTGGGTGCATTATACCTCTTGTACCGATTGTTCTTGAGTTTGCGGACTTACTGGCTGGTAAGTTCTAATCCCTTGCTTCGTCACTTCTGGTGTGCTCATTACGTGTGCGACTATAGAGAAGGCAGCAGCGAGTTGTCGTTCCCAAAGCTGTTGCCCAACATCTTTCTCGCTTACAGCGTGGTGCCAAACCCATCACTGCTCTTCGCGCGGCCTCTGAGGAACTGAAGTCATTCGGTGTATACTTGGGATCATTCGACTCGCCTGCGACTCCGGCACAAGCTCGAATCTTATCGCAATGGGATGTTGTCATCTTGAACCCACTTGCCTCAGGGGTGGCAGACGCCCTTTCTACGTGCGCATACGCTTCGCCCAATGTATTGGGGCGCGTAGACGTACATTCGCTCATGATCTCGGAGCGTGGGACCAACGAAGAACAGATCATTCGCTCGATCCGGATCCTCGACGAGACCATTGCAAACTTCTTCCGCGTGGGGGAGTCGATGGAGTCATGTTTCACCGCCATCCTCCTGTCAAATTTTGTTGACCACTTCTCCGCACCAGTGCTCAACGAGCTGATCAGCTATGTCAACGCTCTCGGTTTTGGCCTGTGGCTGGAAATGGACACACCGCACTACCTTTCAGATGCGCAGTGTCGCGCCATCAATATGAAGGCAGTTGGTGGTATCGTCTACCGGAACGGAACCATACGCAAGAACGGCGAGCAGGCGGACTACCACCAGATGGAGAATATAAGAACCGCCATGAGGGCCATCGCTTCTCACAGGGTGCCCAATGGCCCTCCGATACTAATGTGCGAGATTGTCGATGACGATGTTGAGCACCAATACGCAGTCACTCAGCGCAGCTTCAACTGGTGTAGGTATAATAGCGCACTGTGTTGGATTGGTTCTGCGACTGCTCTGATAGACGCAGACGCTGCTGCTGTCCAGACTGTGTCTGAAAAGCCGCTTGGTGCACTCATGTGGATGAAAAACGACAAGAACATGAAGGCGCACAATGTCTGGCGCACCAATGACAAGGTAGGGCGCGCCCTCTATGTGAAGTCCAATTAGGCATCTGAGTTAACACTGTGTCTAAGATATCTCCTCTCAAAGACGAGAACAACGCATTGTACGACACGCTTCACGCTTTCGTCCCTGACCTCGCATCCCGATTGAGATATATCCCGTCCACTTCCTTTGAGCCCCCACGCAACACAGGCGCCTTGTTAGAATCTGTACGGTACTCACAGGCGCTGAAGGATCCTCGTAGCTCTCCATTGTCGCGCTCGGCGGACGGTGCGGATTATTCCGGCATGGGCTGCTTCCAACTCGGACTTGAGGCTACTGCAGATCAATTCGACGAATTGCTTCAAGCCCAACGACATCTGAAAGACTTAAATCTGCTTCAACAGCTCCAACCGGACGAGTTGCAAATTATCCGAAAGCAGATCCAAGTCCTGCAAGAAGCTCGAGGATTACGCGCTCTTACTGTCGCAGCATCAACTGCTGTAGAAGATCTCCTTGCTATGCTCGACAACCTCGAAAATCCTGATGATGCTCAGCTCAAAGTTTTTGTAGGACTGCACTCGGGCTTCCAAGCAGGAGCTGATGTACAATTCTGGGGTCTGTTCGACATCGATGCGAGCTACGGTGGGCTCGACATATATTTGTCTGGCTTTACTCAAGATCGGGCAAGCACTATATTGCACACTTATCTTTCCAGTCAAGGATGCACGCGTGCAGAATGCTTCATGGCCGAGTTTGCTATGGCAGAACTGAACAAGGACTTGTCAGATGCTTGGTCTCTGCCCGCACGCATCGTAAGTGATGTTGAGAAGCTTTCTCCCGTTGAGACTATTCTCCTCCGCCAGCGTCTATCCCCGAAAAACGACGGTGACTCATTTCTTCTGGCACGGATTCGTGCTGTTTGCGAGTATCAGCTTGTAACACGTCCATCAATGACCCAACTTCGCATGCTTAACTCGAAAGAGTTTTTGAGCCAAAAGATCACGATCACCTCTCTCGTTGCTTCGCGTCTGGATTGGCACCGCGAGTGTGGATGGGCTCACACGGATCCTGATCGTGCTTTGGATCTTGTTTCCGATGTTATTGCTCGTCTCTACCAGGTTTTGATGGAAGGCGAAAGCGAGCTCTACGAAAGAGTTGGCAATGTCATGCAAATTGTTATGCAGAAAGATCGCATCGACGCCGGTGCTGATCTGCTTGCTCTTGCTGTGTTCTGCGCCTTCCGCAAGTTCAGCATCGACGAGATTTATCTCGAGGTGCTTGACCGCAATGCCTTTCCAAACCATTCCACGGATCAGGCTGGGGTTTTCGCAGAAAACTTCGCTGTTGGCTCGCGATGCGATTCTTTCTTTGATTTCTCCCCACGCGTTCTCGGCGTCATACTCTCCGATCGTTATAGGAAGTATTACATGCAAAATCAGCCACCCGATCGCGAAGATGGATATACCGAATTGCCGACAGCGTACGCCGCTATGCAAGTGGACTCCGATCCTGACTTTGGCAAAGAGAAGGTATCTAGCATCTACAAGGTCACCTTCCTTGGCATATTTGCAGTTCCTGCCCTCATTGATATTGGTGAGTAATTGCTATGGTTCCATTTCAATTGTGATTTTTATACTTACTGGATGTCCATAGGCCTTTTGACTACGATCGGGCGTGGCCTCTACCTAACAACCTTCATGACTTCAAATCAGAAGACGTTCGCTACCACGGCCCTTATGTTGGCACTCCTTGTGTGCGGGTCTATTGGATCCTGGATATCGTCAGGCGGCTGCTACTACATCTATGCATCAGCCTTTCCCGCAATGAACATGTTCGTCATGACACGTTTCGTAGCGGGTGTGGCAGTGGTACTGGTGGGTAGCGCAGTCTCTTTCATTGTCATTGCAATCACCTATACACCAGGTGATGCAGCAATTTTCGTGTTCTACTTTGCGATGCTCGCCACGTACCTTCTGGCGCTGTCGGCACTCAGCATTTATCAGATCCCAGGATCCGACTTCCAGTCCGGACGAACTATCATCATGATGTGTATCCCAATTCTGTTCATCTCGCCGGTCCTTACGATTTTTGTTCAACACGATGTACCAGTGTATCTCTCGGTACTGACCTTGTTCTTGTCTTCACTACTCTACGGGGCTAGACAAGTCATGTCCGGTTGGGCGACCTGGTATTTGAACATCCCGGTAGTGACTGATGCAGAGGTTGTTGGTTGGTACGCGACAAAGCATAGTATGACAGCCTCTGGAGAGGATTTGAAGGAGCTGAGTGCCACTGGTCTACCACGTGCAGAGCTTCATCAAGCCGTCGCCAAGGAAGCCAACCGCCACTTCTGGAACCCGAAGGCAAAAGACCCCTTGGTAGCGAAAATGGCTGCCGGTTATGCCTCGACAAAATTCCTGATGACCTGGTACTGTAGGCACCGAAGAACGGCTATGCCTCTGCCATATTCCCCGACTTGGAACCTCACACTCAAGGCTGGTCTGGAAAACATCACGAACATGCAAAAGGGTCTGAAGCTGCACAACGCCTTCTTGCATTGGCGACACACCGGGTCTGACGTTTGGTCGGGTATTCTCTACTTCATTGTAGCTCTGCTGGATAAGTGGGCTGCTTTGGTGACCGACGGCGGCCTCGTTGGACTCTCAGCCGCCAGCACCGAGACGTATCGTCTGGCTGTTGGTTTCGGTCTATGTTATTATCTCATTGGAGCCGTCTCGCTCGACGCCGTTTCGCAACCTCTTTGGATAGCGGCGAACGAAAAGACTGTCCAGCCCATCACATCACTGAAGTCGCTACGTCAAGCTACTACCAATGATGCAAGCGTAAGACGTAAGCTTTACTGGAGCAACCTTGCCAAATTCTTCTTCCTGCATCTATGGGGTGCTTCCGTTACCGTAAGCCAACCCCAAAGCATTACTCACGAGCAAGAACTGCACTAACCATGATACAGGCCGCGCTCATGTGGACATTTGACAAGAGCATGGATGCCATGGTCATGTATCTGGCTTATATCGGTGCTTACTCTGGTCTGCTGTTCTATCAGTACAACAAGATCTTCTGTGGTACCAACGCGGCTCAATGTCTTGCGCTTGCCTCGATTCTCGGTCTGCCGGCTGGTATTGCTCTTCATATCAAGCTACCCCAATTCGGCTACAGTGGTGTAATTGCACTCGGTTTTGCGACCTGGATCGCTGGCATTCACAGCTTATACGTCACAAAAATCGGACTACCAGAGATTTTCACCTTTCGATCATCCAGGTCATCCGCCTCGGAAGAGGATCACAGTTCGAAAGAGACACCCTCCTCGTACTCCTACAGCTCGCTTGAGCCATACCCTGACCTCTCCCAAGCAACACTTTTCAAAGCTTTTGAGGCTGTGCAGTCACTTCCACAAGACCAACGGTTTCGTTTGAAGCCATCTGAGCACCCCGGTGCTCGCGTACTGGAATTCTTGGTCCACCGAAGCAAAGCTCCGCGATCCGATGTGCTTGACAACGCATTTCCGCTGGCACAGCAGATAATCGAGCGTGCTGTGGAATTATGGACATCTGGACTCACAACCATCGATTTGGTGGGTGCGCGACACTTCCCCCGCGGCGATCAACGGCTGCGCTCCCTTGTCCAAAAGCGTGGTGATCAGGTACACATTCTCGTGGCTCTTGGAGCAGAGTTCAGTCAAGAAGAGTGGACGATGGACATTCATCGTAATTCTAGAATCATTGCTGAAGCACTAATTCAAGCGACTTGCCAAAATCACCTTGGTATGAGCCAAGACCATTCCGCTCTTGCTGAATTGATCGTCACGGACGATGTCGGAGGTGCTGAGGTGCCAATCCCTGAGGGCATCAAGCGTCAACTAGAGACTTCAGCCACCGAACGCGCTTTGGTCATCCGCAATGGAAGCAAAGTTCTACTACGACATCTTCTTCTCGGCGTCAACGCAGAAGTCGAGTGGGATGACATGCCGAAGAACATCCGCGACTATCTTCTTCGGCACTGCACCGGCCAGCCCGAAACTCTGTCCGCCGAGGAAGAAGCATGGATCACCTCTAGATCTTGCGCGACCGATGCTTTCAACTGCAGGGAGTATATCGCTCGCTACGACGTCAGCGCAGCTCTTTCTGCCGCCACCCTTGCTTATGCGAAGGCGTTTGGCCCCAGTCTTGGATCTTACGGTGGTGACAATGACGGCCTATTCTTGAACGATGAGGGGATTTTCGCAAACTCGGACCTCACACTTACCATCGCATCACGTGGCCCCCTCAAACGCTTTTTCTTCCGCTTCCAGCAAGTGTGGAAGGCGTGCGTCAAGTTCTTGATTTTGTCCTTAGTGGCCGATCCAGAGTATCAACGGGAACTTGATTACATGATTCGCACGCAGCCATTGTTCATTCATTGGCCAGTCACCTTCCTCCTTAACGGGATCTGGATATATGTCAAGTTCCTGCAGGGCTTAATCATCCCAGTCGTACTCTTCCACGGCCGACAGAATGTCTCTCAACTGCAAAGTAACATGAAAGGCATGAAGACTGTCCTCAAAAAGAACAAGGTCATCATTGAGAACCTTCGTGGATCGTCTACTGGCTTTTGGTCCCGTCAGGAAGACGGCAGTGTCCGCCTCCGACAGTACAATGGCAAGCACGAGAAAGAGCCAGAGGATTCGAAGCAACTCGTCGCCATTAATACGTACGGCGAGAAGTTTTTGCTGCGCCAGCGCGAGGAATACAAGGGCGAAAAGCTGCTCAACATGTTCACGTACGAATATCCGCAAGGCCAGAAATCTACCAAACTACCACTTCAACGACAATGTATTCAAGGCAGGTTGAGTGGTGAAATCGTACAGTACGACTGGCGTGGATATGTCACAACTGGGTCTACTTTCCGAGGCACCAACCCAGTACAGTTCACTTACTGGTATCGACGTAACGCCAAATTTGAAGACGAGCTACTGCGAGGTGAATACGTTCTGCCTCACATCACTATTCGCATAATGTGGAGCATGCCACCTCGCAGCCATCCCGAGCGGCTTGATGACTGGGTACCCTTTCCCAACGTCACTGAAGCTACGTTCATCGAGGGATCAGAGGTCTATCACGCTACCTGGGCATATGAACACAAGTTCCATCCGTCAATCTCAACTACTTTGAACGGTGAGCCCACGGATACGCCAAAGATGATCAGCGAAGACTGGTTCCACGTCCTCGACAAGCCGCAAAAACTTGGCTTCCTCAGCGATAACCCGCTCATCAACTTCTCTTCCGTGTCTAACAACGTTGTCTCGCGACTTCTCGGACTAAACGTCAAGCGTTACCCTATGTCAACAGCGCATGCCAGAACGCAGCTTTGGAAACTATGGAAGAATGGTCGAGAACTTGATGCCGTTACCGCAAGATGGCTTGACGAGGACCTCGTGCGCTCTGATAGCTCCTTGAAGAGTTACTGGCGCAACCGCGACCTTGGTTTGCTCAATCGAGCAACGAAGTATCTCGACACACATGCGGATACGATCATGGCCCGTACTGACATCGATTCTGAGATCAGTGCTTGGGTGCATGTGGCATACAATATCTCCGATCTCTATTCCTTTGGCTCAGGCGGTGACACCACAATTAATACTCGTACCCACAGCGGGCAGATACAAGACAGCGACGATGAGCTGCACGTTATGGCTATGGACACATCTACTTGGCCGTACGAGCCAGGCGGTGTGTCTGCGTGCCGACGCGACATGGTCAACGACCTGAAGACTACCAAGTGGCACATCGTCGCAGAGATGGCCCACGACTATGGCGTTCCCAGGTTCCAGATTGAGAGAAACGTCAAATCGCTGACAATTCTGCCTCTCTGGGGCCTTGACTTCCTCAATCCCACGCACGGCATGCTCCGAAACTGCCTTGACTCGGAGGTGGTAGAGAGGTCATACGACACAAGGACAGCGGACATCCAGAGACATTTCTTGCCTATTCTCACAAGCTTGGTGAAGTGCTCTAGAACCAATCATCTCACACGCGAGCATCTCGAGGAAGCGACTAAGGCTTTGGTCGATCTTAACACGTACTTCGAGTCGTCGCGCAGCTGGAATGATGTCTGGAGTAGTGACATTGTCAAAACTACTTGGCGCGAGCTTTGGCTGTCCGAGGACATTCAAGGCGCGTTGAATGTATCAGAGTGGTGGGATTTTGAGAAGCCCACCATGCAACAACTAGATCAAGCGCTCAACCTGTGGTGTCGCTATCTGTTCATCTTTTCCATTCCGGTACCGGAGAAGATCCCAGATGTCTTCCAAGCTTCACATCACTTCACTGGTGCTACATATGGCATTCTTTGCAAGGTCAAGCGGAATGTCAGTCTGCATGTCTGGGATCACTGCATCTCTTTCCGAGAGTTCACCACGTTTATGTCGTCTGCCGTCTCGTTCGACATGCCTTTCGTCAATAGCTCGCTCATGTCGCTTGGCCATCTGGCTTGCGTGCTACTCGAGCACCATGCCGATGTTGTTCTTCCTTGTTGCGACTACTACAATCCTGGCTGGGAAGTCGAGCTCGGTACAGCCGAGGGCGCTCTCGAGCATAGACGCACGTTCGCTCGTAAGATCGATCCAGTCGTGAACGGTATCTGCAACATGGAGAAATTTGAGCCAATCAAGACCATCAAGACCGACACCCCTACCGTGGTCATGTTGTCGCACATACAATACGTCAAGGATATCAAGAACGCCATCATGGCCACCGACCTCATCGTCAACAAGTGGGGCTTCACTGATTACCGCCTCCATATTTATGGCGACATGGAAAGAGCTGCGAGCCACTCGACTGAATGTCAAGAACTTATCGCGTCCAAGGGTCTCGGCGATCACTGCGTGCTCAAAGGTCTCGGCAACGCTTCGCTCGTGCTTCAGGACGCCTGGGTCTTCCTTAACTCATCCATTTCGGAAGGTCTTCCACTGGCTATGGGTGAAGCTGCTTTGACTGGTGTCCCGGTCGTATGTACCGACGTCGGGGCTTCCTACTGCGTCGTCACAGATCGCACAACCGGCGACCAATTCTCCGAGGTCGTGCCACCCAACGATTGCGAGTCGCTTGCCCGCGCACAAATCAACATCCTTGCCCTACTCGGCAAGTGGGCTTCGCACGCCGAAGACGGTGCTGGTGTACTTCCTCCGGTCTTGTCTTACCCCAATCCCACCGCCGAGGAAGTCAAGGCCATCTCGCAGCGCATGTACGACAAGAAAGACCAGCGTCGCAAGCTTGGTATGATGGGTCGTGAGAACGTGCTGAAGAACTTCAGTGCAGACCGCTACCTCCGTGAGCATGAGCAGATGTTGTGGATTGGCAAGTACCGGTCGCCAAACTACCGCGCAGCATTGCGCGCACACAACGCCACGATGGGAAATGGAGTATACCCATACGCTGGCCCATCAACTGGAACAAGCGCAAACAATTCAGCGACCTGGCTGGGCGGCTCGCTGGGTGTGCCGGAGAAGAAGGGATTTGGTATCTCGGTGACGGGTCTGCCGCGGCCCTTGAGTACGCCGCGGTTGACGCCAGATCGATGGAGCAGTGCGCCTAGCAGCAGGGCAAGCAGTATATGGAAGTTGAAGGAGAACGTACCCTGGTAAAGCTGGAGGGTCGTTGGAGCGAACATATAACCTGGCTCATTGGCATGAGGGCACCATTTCTGTACATATCCTGTGTGTATCGTATTTTCTTTGTGTCATGTTGGCTTGGATAGCTATCAGCAAAGCATGCAATTAGATAATGTTTGGTGATAATAGAACGATATTTTTTACCTTAGCCCCAACCAAGCACTTCCTTGAAAATATGTCATCAGAATCTTTTAGCTCGAATCATATGTGCCTCCGGATCAGCTATTGGGTTCGGGCTAGAGCGAGAGCGATGGTGGAAGCACGAGTAGTGAGGCATGACTTTTGAATATCCTTTCTACCACTTTGCGACGCCTCTGTCGAACTCTGTCGACGTGGTTGTAGCATCAATGCGAGCGGTACGTTAGTAGATGGACCGCGCACGAGTCGCGTATTGTTACCCAAGCGCACACGTCGGTGTAAGAGGAACCTCACTCTCGCTCTTGAGATTGACTATATATTGGAAGAATTGTGGTTCGTTGTTGAATATGTAACGATGCGCAACTTGTCCCAAGGCACTGTTTCCGGTGTCATCGTCCCTACGGCCTGAAACCATCGGCGCTAGCCACTTCCGACGCCTCGAAAGCTGTGATCGAATCTCTGTTGTCATATTAGACGCCTTATTGAACCCATGGCTGTTTCCTAGAAGATTGCATGGTCGCGGATCTGAAGGTGTTGTAATCCGCCAGGTTGTGGTCATGATGAACCAGTAAATCAGGCGTCCTGCTCTTGACAACTGCTACCTTGTCCATCAAATCGAGCCAGGAAGGTCACATTTACGCCCGACATGAGCTCTCGCACGCAGCACAATTTGGCAAATAGCAATCAGTGGCGTCAACGGCGTTTCCTTAGATACACCACCGGTACAAGCCCATGCAGTGGTGGATCCTTGTTGCCAACATATAGGCCCGGGCCTAGCTCCTTCGCATCCTTCTAGAAGGTCACTTGTGCGTCTTCCAGACCGATAGCAGAGCCTCCACCACGCCTCCACATTCTCGGGCCTAATCTGCCCCACTGACTTGCGACGTACCAGCAAAGCGCTGTAGCTGGAGAAAGCACGAACAGGTTCTCTGGTGCATGAGAGGTAGCATGACAATTGTGAAATGGTGGTTTGATAGGGCCTAGGAGATGTGAGGCTCAACAGGTGAGTGGACTTCGCTTGGATCTATCATGCAGCCAAGGCGGCCATTGCGAGATAATGTCATGAAGAACTTTGCCACTTGTGTGAGGTGGTGATTGGCGGGTTATTGTCTGCGGTCTCGTGAGGTTTGTTGGGGCGAGCCGTGCCTGACCCTGTGAATTGTGATTCGTGACGGTAATCGTCACTGGCGTTATCTCGATGCTTTGGTCCTGTCTGGCGAGCTTTCGATCGTGATGCGTTCAAGTAACTTCTCGCATCTCGCTATGGAGAGCGAACATGCCAGCCGCGTTGCTAAATGCCGATCGTGGTAATTGGCACAGTTGGTGGCTGCAAATGTCGAATCAGAACGGCGGCAAAAGCCAGCTTCGTAGCTCAATGTAGCAGGTCACCAAGGTATTGCTTGGCAGCTCTAACAGAAGCGTAGCCGAAGCTTGGCCTGCTTATGCAGAACTGCGTCTTTGGCAAAGGAATGGTTCAGACACGAGCTGATTTTCTCAGTAGAGCAGTTCTTATGCTTAGCTTGCTTCGAGAAGCATTGTACTATGCATCAGCCTTGCCAGACTGCAGACTCCTCGAATGCACACTTGTTGGTGGCCTTGCGGTGTTCGCGACACCCACTCCTGTGCAATGGAACTTGTGCATCTGCGCCTATCTTGGAGATCTCCTTTTTCCCCTCCCAATATACACAGTTCCAGGGCTATGCTTCGTTCTTCTGGAACTAATACAGATGTTGCCAATATACAGCATCGTTGGTACATGCTATAACGAGCACCATTGACGCTTTCTCTCGAGCAACGGTCGCTGACGGGCAAAAATACCCTCGTGTTCGGGTTCGTACCGTCGCCCAGATATGGCAGGTCAGAAATCATGATGCATAGATGATGGTGTGGCCATTCGCGTAAAGCGTGGTAACAATCGCGGGGCGAAAGCTTACGAGCCCTGAATCGAACGGGCACCAAGCGCTTGTGCCGCGTGAACATCCACGGTGGTGTCGTACTGCCCACGCGATAGCCCCCAAACCTCACCGCTATTCGTCCATCCAATGTGGTTGCAAACTATTCGTTTCGTGTGATTCCTCGCACGGAGCAGTTGTCGCAATCACCAAAGTCGCAAATCATCGAGACCTCGACAAGCACTGGCGTAGCTCGGCGCCACTACGGACGCTAGTCGTGATTCCAGAAGTGTTCCTTATCGGGTGGCTGGCAGCAGCGCTCTTTTTCGTTGTTCGCTCCGGTCGGTGGCAGGGTTCCAGATGACTTCAACAGGCGTTGTGTGGTTCCAAGCGATCTGCACCTGCCCAGACCTGCCTAGTGGACCGGCGCCTCCTTGAGCGAGCTTGTTTCAATGCCAAATTCCGCCCCCCAGCCAATCAATGTCGATATGTTGTCTCCAGCCTCATTGCCTTTTTCCTTCGGCCTCACCAAGTTGATGTGCGTCTACTGTTGCTGTGGATCTTGAAGCCAGAGCAAAATGCGCAAGGCATCTTTGGAGCAGACGTCGCGTGCTGGGGTGGTAGAACAAGCCTCTGCTGTCGCCCCCATGCGGTCGTCTCATGTCCGCTGGGATGCTTCGTGTCGTGGCTCGCAGTGTAACGCTTACCCCGGGCGTTGGTCCGCCCTTATCGAGCACCCTCCGCGCGTCTTAGGCAATTGATGGTCGTGTTGCGTGCGAGCGGCTAGTCAGTTGTCTCGTGTAGGCTCCAATTCGCTGGGTCTGCCCATCATCTGGACTTCGAAGGAGCTAGCATGGCAACACCTTGCCTAGCTTCTCTTTCGAATTCGTGCTGTGGTTCTGGACCGTGCATGCTGTCGTGCTCGGGATCGATGTGAGGCACAGAAAGGGTCTGGCGAGATTGTGGGACCAGTGCATGCCTCTCGATATAAGAGGGTGCTTGTACTCCCATATGCAAGGTAGCCTTCCCCTGGACCTAGCCTTCATTCCGAGGTCAATCGTCCATCGCGGTTCAAAGCTCGAACAGAGCAGATCGGTTGCTCTGAGGCCATCCAGCTCTTGTTATCTCCATTCCCGCCACCATGTCACACAACGACTACGAGAAGAACCAGTACGCCATCGAGGGCGTCGCAACCCCTCCCGACCATGGTATTAAGAACATTGTCGACCAGAAGGGCGGTGCCGTAGGCGAAGCCGCTGACATTTATGGCGATATTGCCACCGCTGAGCAGTATGGATATGTTCAGCGAGGGTAAGACTCCTATCGTCCATCGAGCCTCGGAGAACATCAAATTAACACTCGGTTTAGCCTCAAGTCTCGTCACATCCAGTTTATTGCTCTCGGCGGAACAATCGGCACGGGTCTGTTCCTAGGAATTGGCACCGCATTCGCGAACGCTGGCCCTGTATCTGTTCTCCTTGGTTACACCATCACCGGTCTGGCCGTGTTTGCCATGATGCAATGTCTTGGAGAGATGGCTACCTGGCTGCCTCTTCCTGGAGCTATCCCACAGTACTGCGCTCGTTATGCAGATCCAGCCTTGGGTTTCGGTAAGCCGATGCATTAAGATCCCGCTAGATCCATTTCTAACATCGTTCAGCCGTTGGATGGAACAACTGGTACCAATGCTCAATCACTCTTTGTGCTGAAATCTCTGCCGCCGCCGTCCTCGTCTCTTTCTGGGATCAAGAAGAAAAGTACAACCCGGCGATATGGATTGGCATCATCATCGTAATCATCTTGGTCTTGAACATATTTGCTGTGTCGATCTATGGTGAGGCGGAGTTCATCTTCGCATCCATCAAGATTATTACACTCCTAGGACTTCTCCTCGCCGGTCTGGTCATCATGCTCGGTGGTGCTCCCGATCATGACCGCAGAGGTTTTCGTAAGTGGCAGTCTTGGAGAGAAGATCGAACTTTTGCTGACTTTTGCTCCCACAGGTTATTGGAAAGAAGGTGCCATGAAAGAGTACGTTGGCACTGGATCGACGGGTCGTTTCACTGGTCTGTGGTCGACACTCGTGAACGCCGCCTTTTCCTACGGTGGTGTGGAGATGGTCGCGGTCGCAGCAGGAGAGGCTGCAAACCCAAGGAAGAACATCCCCAAGGCTGTTCGCCGCGTGTTCTGGCGTATCATGTGAGCTGTCCCGTTGTTCCGCTCCAGAAATCACTCCCGCTAATCGTGGCTTCAGGTTTTTCTACGTTTTCGGTTCGTTCATGATAGGTGTGTGCATCTCATCCTCGGACCCCGCGCTCACAGACGAGAACGCGAAGGGTGCCCAATCGTCTCCATGGGTTATTGCCATGAAGAACGCCTCAATTCCTGTTCTGCCGCATATCATAAACGCCGTCATCCTCACATCCGCAACCTCATCTGGTAATGCATTCTTGTACACCGGCTCTCGTTACCTCTTTGGCATCGCGCAGAACAAGCAGGCTCCCAGATTCCTCCTCAAGTGCTCCAAGAATGGTGTGCCGTACTGGTGTGTCCTGATCACAGCTTCCATCTCTTTGATCACCTTCATGTCGGTCTCGACTGGTGCCAACAAGGTGTTCTCGTGGTTCCAGAACCTGACAACCATCGCCCAGCTCTTCACCTGGAACTCAATTCTCATCGCCTATCTCGGATTCCGCAAGGCGCTTGCAGCTCAAGGTGTCGACCGAAGCACGTTGGTCTTCCGCGCAAAGTACCAGCCATATATTGCATACACCGCCATCGTCTACTTCACCTTGATTATCGTCTTCAATGGCTTCAAGGTCTTTACTCAGACTCCTTGGGGTCCTGATCAACTGACCAGCTTCTTCACGGCATACATTGGTGTCCTTATTTATGCCCTTCTTTTCGTCTTCTGGAAAGTGTTCAAGCGGACCAAGTGGGTCAAGGCCGCAGAAGCCGATATCTGGACCGGCAAGGCGGCGCTCGATGCTGAGGTGTGGCCCGAGCAGATCCCCAGGAACATCATTGAGAAGTTTTGGTTCTGGCTCTGCTAGATGAACATGAGAGGAAGACTCATCAAGAGCTTCTTAGTATCAAGTAGCATTTACCTGACTCTCGCTTGACACGCACGTTCAATACCATGATTGAAGCTGCTTCACAACAAATATGTTCCAACGAATTCCCTATGAGATTCCCGACATGAATTTTATAGCTTTGCTAAGGGTTAAATGTCTCGTTTTATTCTTTATATGCGCTCTAGAGGGCCGCGAGGTTGATGTATACTCCGGAAGCGACGCGGACGTGAGCAGACGTACACGGGTGAGTATTGCAGGAGAAGATGCGTGATTAGACAAAAGGAGGCAAGGAAAGGATTGTATGAACTCTATGACAATTCCGTGTACTGTGACTCAAGACTTATTTCACAACATTTCTGACAGGAAGAACGCGCCCTGCGACTTGACAGATTGTGGCGCGAGCGTCTGGCTTTTCCGACGGAAAAGTGCAACGGAGCTTCTTGGCGTTCCTGAATAAGTCACAATAGTAGTCTACTCCCGTCTGTATTCTGAACGAGACCTGTGGTGAGGTCTTCCAGCATGTTTTCCATGTTCTCCGTGGCGGTTCTCTTCCGGTAGCTAATATTGTCGCTTCTCTGCCACACGACTCCGGAAACGCTGCAACATTGGCGCTTAGGCACTTCGCAGCGCACTCCTCACAAGATATTACGCTACGCGTTTGTTATACTTTTCGAGTCAGAAGTTCGAACTTGTCTGTGCTTTGTGATGGCTAGAAGGCGGGACGCGTGGCCGAGGAGGATAACCAGGCTGTCGGTCCTTTCCTATCTAGCTTTAGTGCATTTGAGACCCTGTCTGACATCCTGTTCACACAGAAGGCATCAAGACCCAGCAACTCCACGTCGCGACATTCACCCAATTGTAACACCTTCCACCCGAGCTTCCTCATATTCAATCGATTGTCGTGCCTGGGTTGAGCATCTGGCTTGTGCTCTTGACGCCCAGCGCTGTGCGCGACGTCACGGGCCATCTCCGGTATGATGATGAATCACAATTGGACGTAAAATATACACCGACAGCGACAATAAATGCTTATATCAATGAAAATCTTGGGACCGGTTCAATTTGCGGCGAAAGTTTTGTGAGCACGAGAGAGCAAGCACCCAGTCGCGTGGGATAACGGCCCGTCGCGACAACAGTATCGTCATCATGTCCGCCGAAGCAGGTGCAGCCGGCAACTTCTACACCACATTGACACCCGTCAAAAGTCCAGAGCCAGAGAAGGTTCGGCGATCGTCCGAACAGCAGGCATTGAACCGAGCATGTGAGGCATGTCGAGTATCGAAAGTGCGATGCTTAGTAAATCCGGACGCTGGCTCAACTCAATGCCAGCGATGCGCGAAGGCAGGAAGAGCATGTATATTTGCGCCGCCTGCGAAGAGACGACAAAGGAAGAGAACTGATGTTCGGGTGACTGAGTTAGAGAAGGAGATCAAGCAGATGCGAGATCTTCTCAAATCTACCAACAATCGTGCTTCTATCGATATCAGCGATCACGAGACGGACGACGAAGGATCGGATGACGGTGTGCAAAACGACGAGAAATTGACCCCTTCTGAGCCTTCTATACGTGGCACTGCGTCTGCGACTACGACATCAACGGTAACTGCGCCCTGGCCACTCCAACCGCCAGAAGACAAGCAGGCTGCAACCACAAGCAAGTGCGGACCCAAAGACCTCATGGGCCCTGCTGAAAACGATATCATTGAACGAGGTGTCATTACGCAGCACATGGCCGAAGAGTTGATGAGCATATGGCGCAACGATCTAGTTCATGCCTGTCCAGGCATCACCATTCCCCGGAATTGGACAGCATACGAGCTGCGAGCAAACAAGCCATCTTTGTTCCACGCTGTAATGGCGGCAGCCGCGCACTCGAAGGGTTCAGAATTGTCCGACAAGTTGCATGAAGAGGCAGTCTATCTGTACGCGCGATCCGCGTTCATCAATGGCGAGAAATCAGTACAATCCATACAAGCCATGCTGGTAACTGTCGCATATTACTCCCCGCCAAAGTCGCCTGGCCAACTTCAGATATACCAGTGGGTTAACATGGCTGCATCTATGGCGCTGGAGCTAGGCTTGGCATCGAAGCCGAGAACACACGAACAGTTACCAAAACGCGCAATAAGGTCTTTACAGAAGATATCATCACCAGAGGAACTGCTGGAGCACTGCCGGACTGTGCTCACGCTATACATCATCAGTGCTGGCTTTTCCATGAGGTTGAAGCGGCCAAACATTCTGCTCTTCAACAGCTGGATGGAAGAATGCGTTCTCATGCTTGACAAGTCCAAACTTCTCGACGATAGAAGAACGATAGCATGGCTCAAATTACAGCGAATCGCAGATGAAGCCAATACTGCCTTTGGCTTCGACGATGCCAGCACCAGCTTCAGCCTCTCTGAGCTTCGCATGCAAATCATCCTTCGCATCTTCGACCGCCGGATGCTAGACTGGCGCAAGTCCGTCCCCGATGAAGTCATGACCCTATTCATGACGATTGAATTCTATCAGAACATGCTATCGATGTGGGAGTTTGGCATGGACGGCGGGCGTTATGATGTGACCGAGTTTAGAAATCGTCACTTGACACTACCTGCCCTCGACGACGACTGCGTCCAGCCGGAATCTCTGCTCTCCCGCTCCGCACTCCAAATCAACGCAACGACAAAATGCATCGCTGCCGCGCACGCCATTCTAGACTGCTTCATCGACGTCTCCGTCGAGCGGCTCCAGAAAGCCCCAAACGTCCTCTTCGTGCGCGCCATCTACGCACTCGTCGCACTGATGAAAGCAGACTACGCCGTCGGCACCGATGCCGAAATGGGCGAGCTTCTCGAGTCGCAGAGCCTGAAAGTCGACTTCTACCTCGACACGGTGCTCGCACGCTCCAAGGAAGCCATGGGCCCACAGAAATGCCGCATTCCAAGCCACTGGACGTTTGTCCTGGACGCGAAGCTAAAGAGCTGGAGAGACGAATACAGGCAGTGGAGAGAAGAAGGACGTCACTTGAAAAGACGCAAAGTGGACACCGAAGGCCCCAACGCATCTGGGAACCAGACGCCCAAGTTTGCGGATTCGAATGCACAGAGACAGGATACGAACGCTACAGGATCATCAAATATAATGCAGAATGCAAGAACCGATCAGCAACAGCAACAACAACACTCACAACATCAACAACAACAAGCCGGCCCGTCCTCCCACCTCCCGAATTTCGCGCTTACAAACCCATACACACCCTGGAATACATCCGGTCTTTCACTCGATGCCTCATCCACATCAGCAACGGGACGGCAAATAGGCGGAGATGCAGCAACATTCACGCCAGATATCGGTGACTTTACGGCGGCGTTCCAGAACGGGGATTTATATCTCTGGAACGATATGACGGCGGACAGTTTCGGCGGGTGGGTCCCGCAGAGCGGCTTGTATAGTGGGATGGAGTTTGGAAGCTTGAATGGGCAAGGGTTTTGAGGTGGATGGGCGAGGAGAGATGATGGTGGGGTGGGTGCGTGGAGAGCATGGGACATGGGAGCGGAGAGGCGCCTGCGGTAGATGAGTCGAGCGTAAAGATGGGCTGAGAATGAGGGCGATTACGTCTACAGGAAGCAATTCTTGCCCTGGGGATGTGTTGTTAGACACTATATACTGTTTTGATGATACGCGGTGGTCATTCACCGCTCACACAATAGACTCCTTTCACGCGATCACGTCATACGCATAAGTACTCATTCGCATCATGCACGGTGGTTACGGCAAACGTCGACTCTGGAGACTGAAGTGCACCCCAAGTGTTCACATATGCAGCAACTCTAGGGCTCATCCAATCCTTGCACAGCAAAATCACACATTCACATGTCTTGCCCTTCCACGTCTGACCTGTCCAGGAAACAAGTTTCAAGCCCTACCACAACACCGGATATGTTGCGGCCCAGTCTAGACTCTTATCATCTAATGCCTGCATGATCTTGACTGAGCATGACAAGTTGCACAAGCGAGCTGTTGAGCAGCCCGACCATCAGCATCCGAGACCCAGTTGAAGTAAATTCGTCTTTGATTGTTCTACCTATCCTATACAGCATGCATGTACCTCATGCACGCATGCACGCACTTTCCATCTAAGCAAGGGCAAGAAATCATGTGTGGGGTCCTGCATTAGGAGTGTACGAGTCGAAGAAACGCAATAGGACGATATGCGAAAGAGATGCCAATGCGTTCATGCCCAACGCCCCAAAAAAAAAAAAGGAAAAACTCCGAGCTTGGCTTTAAAGGGATATCAGAATGCGAGCGAAGGCCGTGAAAAGTAGGAATAATCGACGCGGAGATATTGGCTCCGTGGTGGAGATGTAATATATACAGGGTTGAAATGAAGCCTGAGCATGGCATGTGAAAATGGCAGAAGTGCAAGTTGGCCTTATCGGATAGTGCAGGTCGGTCCGGGATGTGGAGGGTGCAGCTTGCGGATCTTGCGTGATGGCGACTGAGGTAAGCGAGATTTCTGCGCGAGGTGAAGAAAACGTGTCGTGAAGTTGGCGGATGCGAGTTGTGGTGCTGGGAGGATTTGCCGGTCGGGCTGGGAGATCCAATCGAGTTGGCATGAAATAGATGCTCCGAGTAGGGGCCGAGGGTACCCACTCGCACGGAAAAGTGCAAAGTTGAGCACCCTCACATGGCGAATTTGGCTCAGAGTAAGGCTATCGACGGTTTGGCTGCGTTCAAGACTAAAGTTCCATGCCCTCAATGTCCCGCATTACGACGGCCATTTGTGCCCGCTTCGCAGCCTCGTTCAACAGGGCCATTTGGCTGAGGTAGTTTGTCGTCTCGGCAGCAGTTTGCCCTGCGCCCTGCCTGTTGGGTTGGTACTCGAAACTTGGGTGTCGTTGCGGGCCCTGAGGCTGTTGCTGCTGTGTTTGCTGGTTCATGGAGGCGAAGAAGTGTCCCTGCTGGCCAGACGTGGGCGAGTTCAGTGGTGCGGATGACGTCGAGGCTCTTGAGGGCAGACTTGTGGTGCTGCTGTAGCTCGACGTGTGGGAGGCGCCCGTCGACTGCAGCGGAGCAAAGGCTGGACGCGGGGCGTGGGCGTATGGTTGGGCTGGCTGTTGTCTCGACATGTCGTGCGCTGTGATGAATGGCTTGCAGAAACAGGGCCAAAGAAGATATGTAGGTCCCTCGGAGCTGTCGACTGTGGCACGGAGGAGGCGTGACAGGTTAATGTACCGTAAAGGTAGTAGTGGGCGTTGCAGGCTCGATCGATGGGCAATACCAAACGGCGGCGTGGCTAATATCCGATCAATTACTCGAAAGGCAAATGCGGGCTAGAGTGCTGCTCCGTGCTGTATCATGTATTGTCTGGGTATTTCTCGTCGATATTTGGAAAAGGCTGAAGACCGGGAGAAGGCAGAGCCAGATAGACGGCGGCAGATGGGTACACAAGATAGGCAGTAACTTATCGGTGGATGATGAGCCGAGGCTTGGTGGAAAAACGGCGTTGTGAGGGCGCGTAGAGCAAACGTCATTCGCTGCCGGAAATTTTACCGCAGGAGCCGACCGCCTGACAGTCTCGTCTCGAGCGTCGCAGTGTGCGGCTAGACCCGTTGTAGACGCGCGATAGTCTTGTTTCTGGTGCGGATATCGACAGCCTACGTTGCGCAGTCGAGTAGAAATATGCCAGTAAGCCCTCCCTCGCGCCTGCCGCACGCACAAGACTGACTGACGCCCACAGCTCGTCCTCATCAGCGGTGCGCCCCATCGCTCCTTCCTCGCCCGCGCTCGCTAATTCCCCCCAAAGGCTACCCCTCCGCGGGGAAGACAACGCGCGCCCTCCAGCTCAAAGAATACTTCGAGTCCAAGATCGCGAGCGCCGGCGCCGATGCACGTGTCGGCCGCCTCAAGGTCCACCTCATCAACGACCAGACTCTCGGAGTCTCGCGCAGCGTCTATCACACGGCCAAAGCAGAGAAGGATGCGCGCGCGGAGGAATATTCTGCCGTCAAGAGAGTGCTGTCGCGCGATGACATTGTCATCGCCGATGGCCTCAACTACATCAAGGGCTTCCGCTACCAGCTGTACTGCGAAGCCAAGGCGGTGCAGACACCAAGCTGCGTGGTCAGTCTGAGCGCCTCAATCGGATAGGAGCAGAGGACGCTGACAGTCCAAGAGTTACACATAGGAACGCCAGCCGAACGATGTCGCGAGAACAACACGAGGCTATTGGCCGACAAGGACAGCGACGGCGGCTACGAGGAGGATGACTTTGAGAACCTCATCTTCCGCTACGAGGAGCCCAATGGCATGACGCGCTGGGACAGTCCGCTCTTCATTGTGGTTGAGGAGGATGTGACACCGCCGTGTGACCAGATGTGGGAAGCACTCGTTGGCAGCGACGGCAAGATGAAGGTCGTCAAGCCGAACATGGCGACGGTGCTGGTACGTGCCGTGCAGACCTACGGTGGATATTCAGCTGACCATTCAGAAACCCGCAACCGAGCAGAATTACCTCTACGAGCTCGACAAGACTACCTCCGACATCCTGGCCCAGATCATGACCTACCAAAAAGACCATCCAGGAGAAGGCGGAGGCGAGATCACTGTGCAGCATGTGGAGAAGCCCATCGAGCTCCCAGCCACGCCCATGACCCTGCCGCAGCTGCAGCGCATACGACGCCAATTCATCACCATGAACCGCCAGCACAGCCTCTCCAAGGCACGGGTCAAGGAGGTATTCGTCGACTACCTCAATGCCGAGTTCCTGCGATAGACATCCGTCGTCGTACGCGAGCTGCAGGGCGCCTTGTCGGACCACCGCTCTGGGGAAGCTGGACCCTGGTGCTAGTTCGCACATGGGGAATATCGGACGCGTGTTTTGTATCTCTCCACTCTACCGAATGCCAGCCTTACCGCCGGTCAACGGATACCGACGGGGTAGGATCAACAGCACAAGCACCACGCTGCATCCTTGAGCCCTGCGCACATCGTCTTGACTCTATTTAGACTCACAGACAAGCATTCTGCAGCGCTCTTCCGAATTCCTCCGCCCCAATCCATGTCTCAGCCTCAAGATTCACCGCACCATGGGGTCGGCGCTATTCTTGCAATCGCACCGGTCGGACGACATGGCGTGATGCAATCGTGCACTCCACAATCCAACGTCCCCAGAACGATCACTTTGCAGTGTGCCCATGCACGCCAAAATCTAGACCGGGCCGATCCATGACACAGTGGCACAGTCAATACAGTCAATCTACCCCTCAACACCACATGCGTGCATCGTGGAGCCTGTCCGAAAAACGTCGGAGCATAGTTGTCCTAGGCGCTGATTGGCAGATACTCAGCAGAGTTGTCTTCAATCGAACACCGATCTTCATCACCACCTCCACATTCAGCTACCATGACGATGTTGCTGCTCACCATGGCTTTCCATGAACGCCGAATTCAAGGTCTTCGTATCTCGAAAACTCCACTCACATCCATCCATCCCTCCATCCCAGCTGCATCCCATGTCATTGCTTTTTCTCACTTGCGCACAGAGCGGGATATTTCCACCCAAATCGCATCATACACATGCACACAGTCAGCCATTCCCAACGCCATCGTCTCATCCCCGCGATCTCCCACGTGCGCCAAGTCCAGCCATGTCCGCATTCATACTAGATCCATGTTTGGGGTGTGCGAATATGCTTCCGCTCCTCCGAGCACACTCATTCTGTGATGCAGCGATTACAGCTGCGCGAATGAGGCACAGGTCGCTGTACGGCAGTTTCCTTCGTGTCCATGCATTGCCGGCGCTTTGTTTGGGAGTTTATTCCCACAAGTGTCGCCTATGGGCATGGCGTACCTGTTGGCAAGAAACCTGTGAAACAAAATGACAGCATTAACCGCGGTCCGCCCCCATTTACTGTATCGAGTAATCACCCATTCCAGACTCGCCAGACTGAGAAATCCAAGTACATTAGAAATGCACAACGGTCCAGTGCCCAGTTCCATGTGTGAAGAAGCGAAGACTACCCAAATGTCTCATTGTGTCAAGTTACGAGTCCTGAATCTAAGCTGGCCCCGCGATCTAGCACTGTCAGATGGCTGCGGAGCCGCCTCCGCCATTGCGTCCAACGCTATCGAGCCGCTGTGCATAGGTACAACGTAAGGCAGGACACCGGTGGTCTCTTGGAATGCAAACCTGGCGTGCGGACGCGTTGCGGAAAGTGCGGGGTTGAAGCTTGTAAAATGCTCCAAACTTGCAGCTTCTCGTTCCGCTGTGCATCGCATGGAAACTATTGGTGATTAGTGAACTAAGCGAGCTGGTCGTGGGATGCGGACACTGACAGACAAGTCTCCGGGTTCGGGCGAGTTTCTGCCTTGAAGCTTTGGTTGATGTCGATCGGACGGATCGTTGATGGCGATCACTTGTGGGCGTTGGAGATGTATGACGTGGGTAAAACGGCCGATAGTAATTGTGTAGGCGAGAACTTGAGTGGGACTGTTTCGATTTTGACGGTTAGGACATGGTCAATGGTGAAGACAAGTAAGCTGTACATTCTAAACATAAGACGTGATTATATCTACGTTGCGTGTTCCCAAATTGGGCCCTCAAAATCCCGGTTACAACATCGCGTGCTCTGTAAATGTGATCGTCTCGTGTGCACAAGAGCTTGGTATCTCAACGAAGTAAATCCAACCCCAAACCAAATCAAAAAGCCGAAAATACCCAACAGGTCAAGCCCGCCGTGTCCTATGTACTCCATCAAGTCCAGATCCTGTCATGTCGTCGTGGCAGTGTTATCCGCGTCAGGTTTTACTACAATCCGAAGTTTCCGTCCAGTCCGCTAAATCCTGTTGGCGTGCTCATGTCTGGAATCATGATGCCAGAGTATAGTCTATCACTTCCAGGTGTCGAGCCCATCTCGTAAGGATTGCTGCTGAACTCCTCGCCGCTGGTCAAACTTTCGTCACTGAAGCTTAGCACGCTTTGTGGCGGATTTTGCTCGTTGTACGCGTTCCAGTTCCAGGTATTTGGTGACCACGTGGCGTTGTTGTCGGCAGGGGCAGAGAGCGGGGTCATATCGAGAAGCGCATCGGCCGGCGGGCCACCGTAAATGGTGTCGTATATATTAGTCTGGCCGTTGTCGAGGGACGAAAGAAGACGTTCCCAATCAGAGCTTGAAACTTCTGACTTGACGCCACCATTGGCACTCAGTGCATAGCTTGCGAGTGGATCATTGGCAAACGAGAGGAAATCAATGTTACGTTGCTGAAAGGTCTGCGGGCTGGGTCGGCGCTTGTTCGACATTGAGAATGATGCGCGATGCGACATAGGACTCAGAGTGGGCTCCGATCGTGCAACAGGTGGCTCGGAACGAATGGAAGATAGACTTGACGATGACTGGTTACCATGCACGCCCATGCTGGGCGAAATGGCTGGTAACGTAGCGCGTCTCGGTTCTTGGGGCTCTTGACGGCCATTCTTCAAGGCGCCGGGCGAGAAACGAGCTGCGATGGCTTTGAGAGTCTTTTGAGTGGCGCGGAAGGTGTCGGATGGCGCGCCCATGCTGCTTTCGGAGTTATGCCGGGATAATGAAGGTGCGGCCATTTGCTCGACACGAGGAACTGCTACCAATGTGCACCCGATGCGACGGAAATCGGTGTAGCCAGCAGCATTGCCACTCTCAAGCATGTCCATCACAGAGCAGACCAGGCGGTTGCAGTCCTTGATCAGCTTGCCGTCGCGAGCAAGGTCAAGAGTCTGGAAGAGAAGGCCGAAGCCTGCCTGCACTAGAATCTCGTTACGGTTGAGGCAGAACGACAGGCTCAGCTTGCGCTCGTCGAGTAGCTGAACGATCTGGATGATGTGCTTGCAGGCATCGCCGACGGCAACGACGGCCGAGGAGCCCCTGTCGCCAAGGTTGGCAGCAACGACTGGGCGGTAGATAAGTGATCGGACATGGTGGTATGCCAAGGACTAATAGAGTCAGCACTCGAGTAATTGGAATGGGTAGAAAAGGACTCACCAAAACTGGCGCACGGCTGCTGGTGATATTAGTGCTAGGTTTATCTTGCGCAAAAGTGAGCTTGAGGTGGGGAGCGAGGTTGTTCGACCACTCCTCAAGCTCCTCAGCAAGTGATGCGACAGTACGCAAGGAGATCTCGTGGGAGGTGGCCGCCGGGTACAGCTCGGTTAGGGTCTTTGCGAGGATGCGAGTCATGCGAAAGAGAGCAAGGGCGCTCGAGAGCTTGGTGTACTCTCCTGGAAGGGTAGGCAAGAAGCCCTTCTCGGTAACGTATTCGTCATCCGCATCTGCTGGGTACTCGCAGTGCACATCCTCCTCCCTGATGAGCTTCGGCAGGCCCAGGTGGGCAGCAGAGATGCTGCAGAGGGTTAGCGACGGTTCAGTGGCAGACTGTATGTGGGGGTCTTACCAGTCAACAGTATAGAGCGACCAGAAAACCTTCTTCCTGGTTTCGCTGGTCAAAGCACCGAGTGCGAATCGCTTCTGTGACTGATGCAAGCCAAGGCGCTGCGACAAGCCAATAGCCAAGCCCTTGTACTTCAGCAGCCGAGAGTAATCAGCCTTCAATAGGCAAAAGATCTGTGCAAGAACAAGGCATTGAAGGGTGATGACATCGTTATCCATCAGAAAGCTTTCGATTGCACTCTGCCACTGAGTCTCGAAAGATTCGACGTCTTGTCCGTCGCGAGGCTTCAAAAGGTCAGCAACATGTCATGTGGGGCGACGAGCGGGTACATACATCGCTTGACAGGGCAGCGATTCCAAACACAAGATTGAGCTGTGCGATGGGTTTCTTATCGACCATGACATCGGGATTGGTGACATATTGTTCGTACAATGCGAGAAAGGTCGGGCGGTGGAGGACAGGGAAGAGAGGGGCCCATTCCTGAAAGAAGATGTTGATCATCTGGTCCGAGACAAGACGGGGAGGCGCCTTGAAGGAGACGGTACGCCGTGGTGCACTGGATGTCTTTGCGCCGCCTGCTCCAAAGAAGGCGTTTGAATCGATGTCGGCAGACATGCGGCCAGTTTCCTGCGCTTTCTGCTTAAAGGCCTCTGCTAGTTGTTAGAGACCAAAAACAGCGATTTTATTGGCAAACTCACCAACCAGCGTTCGTCCGCTGGAGCTGCCTACAAAGTACGAATCGCTGTTGGCATCGTCGAGGAGCAATGGTGTCTGCTGCACCTTGAACGTTTCGTCCTTCTCCTGCGACTCTTCTCGCGGCTCTGAAGACGGCGGCGTTGGTATCGAAAGCCGTCTCGCAGCCAAATGTGCGGATGGTGAATGTGAATGTATGCGCGAGAGCATATCGATCTTCTCGTCCTTCTCGTCGAGCAGTTCCTTGAGCTCGCGCACCTCTCCTTCCAGGAGTCGCACTCGCTCCTCGAGGGACTCGGTGTATCCTCGAGGGAAGGCACGACGGCTGAGCTTGTCGCTGGTCTTGCACTCGAATCCGACGTTGGTGCACTGCGTGCAGCTGGGGCGAATGCCGTCACAGCGTATCTTCTTGGAGCGACATCGGTCGCATGCTTGTGCGATGCGGGCCTGGCAACTGGTCCCGACTTTGATCACCTTCATGGGCAGGATTCCAGGCATGATGGCGGTTGTTTCTCCTCGTGGAGGTGTCGTGGTGCGTCTCTGTGGTTTGGGCCCCGAGGGGTTTACTGATAGGCCGGTACGCTGCCTGTCATCCGAGGTTCCGGTAGCTGGACGGCTGACGAAGTGTGCCACAGAACGCGTGATGTCTATTCTTGGTGGTGAAGTGTGAGTGTGTCGCGCGTGTGAAACGTGGGCGAGGGCTGGTGCATAAAGGGTCCGCGAGTGAAAAGGGTGTGCGGAAGAATGGGTGGGACGGCCGGGGGAATTGTACTGTAAGCTGCGTGTTTGCACTAGTTTTAGTGGGCTTCCGGGGTCGCCAGCCTGGGGCGCCTGCGGGGAGAGCAGGGCAGGCGCCATCCATGCTTGGGAAGGCACGAGCGACACATCCTCGCCGATGCTTTTTCGTCCACCACTCGCCACTAACCCCGTAGCACCCCATAGCGCGCTCCGATCAACATGCGGGGATGGCAGCCCTGCCTGTCAGCGTGCAACGGGGCACTCGTCACACATCATCGTCCACATTATCTTGGGCTCCATCGCAGGCTCTTCAGCGCTACAGTGTGAACAGCTTCACGATGCTCCTCACTTGAGTTCTTGCCATGGAAGCCGGCCCGATTGTCTTGATTACTGGGTGTGCGCGGTCTCGCGCCATCAGATCACCCGGGCTCGATCAACAGCAGCAGCGATCTCGGGGTGCAACTCACTTCCTGGCCTTCAGCAGATTGAATCCACGCTGCAGTAACATGACCGCATGCGCCGCAATTTGCCAAGAGGATTGTTCTCGCGGTTGTGGTGTATTTGTCCTTCAACCACTTTATGTGCCACATTTTGCGGATCACACAGCCAACACTGGCGATCACGGCTAAGTTGCTTCAGTACTAGCGCATTACCGCTAATCTTCCAGAAGCTGGAATCATCGTATCGCTGATTGGAAGGCGTCTGTACCGTGAAATCCCAACATTAGAGCTGTCATCAGCAACTTATGCGACGAACCTATTACCCAGGATGTGGTGGTGCTTGGGCAACGCTTGACGGCCATTTATCAAAGCTAAGACGAGCGAATGCGTGGATCATTGTGGCAGCACTCAGTGATCAAATTGTGCGTGCATGGAATTTCTCGGCTGTTACCACGCTGCTTGACGAAGAATTTGTAGTTATAGAAGTCTTGGGGAAGCATCTGCGTGTTCACTGCTGTTCGGGAACGCGGCCGTGACTCCCGTCTTATGGTATGCAATGGCTATCGTACACGCGCTCGTGTGTAGCCAGCTTCATTCGGCTGTGAAGCCGTGCCCTCTCCACGTGCGGCGTGGCTCAACTTTTCAGGAAAGAGCGACGAACTTTGATGAGAAGATGAACATTGCAGGCTGTCGAAGCGCGCACATGACTGGATGGAAAGGGATACTTCTGCCAGACTTCCACGGATATCTCACAGCTTGCCGGATCTACCTCTAGGCTACCGTGCCTGGTTGAATCATGCATGGAGTCAGGAAGCGCGTGGGAGTATGATAGATTGTATTGTACAACCATCTCATATCTACGCGTGGCCGCCACATTTTCGAATATGGGGCCGTCGATCTACGCAAGGTATGGAATGTGGGGTCTTTGAGCTTAGGAAAAGTCCACCTCGTCGTCGTTGTCGTCGCCAGCCATACCCAGGTATCGCAGCACGACTGTTGATTCAAGGAGTTTTGACTTCTGGGCATGATGTCAGTTATCGGCCCACGGAGCAGCTCCGGAGGTTTAGCTCGTTAGTGCAAGAGGTACATGTTCGCAGGTAGCTAGGACTGCACCTAGCGACCCGAGTTTGCGGTGCAGGTCGCTCAAAGGCTTCAGCTTACTGACACGTAATTGAGCGGTGATACTCCACAATGCGGGGTAAGAAAGAAAGTTTGCTCCTACCTGGGCTTCAAATGCTGTTGAAGCGCGTTGCAACATGCTGAGCTCCAGACTGCGGAGACGCTCCGCAAGCTTCCGCGGAGCAACTCGAACGGAGGCATCTGGCAGCACCTCCCGCGACGCTTGCATTGTTTCCATCTGTGCTTCCAAGCGGTTTTGTAGGAGAACAATCGCACGGAGCTGGAATACAGGCCAGATCGAGTCCTCTTCCAGGTACTGTCGCAGATTAGTGGTATCGACCATTTCGTGCTCTTTCCAGAACGCTTGTATTTCCCTTTTACCATCAATTGTCTGTCTGATCTTGAAATCGAGCCCATCTTCTTCGTTCACCACGACGAGCCAGATAAAATCGCTCTCCCAGTCTACGCTGTCGCCCTCTTCGAATATGCGAAAACCCGGTGCCGCTGTAGAGACGAAGATCTTAGCGGGACGAAGTGGGTCATCGTCGGGTATTTCAAGGTCCAGGAACATAACCTTAGCGGATGTCATGGTATCCTCGAGAAAACCGTAGGAGAATATGTTCTCACATGCACCCTTATCGTCGCCATATCTGGATCTGTGAGTATAATTGTCCGGGAGAATGTGCAATGGTCTTACGTGATGGAAATTTCGCCTCCTTCGGTCATGGTCTTACCATCTCGAAGGAGAAGTAGACCATTGCCGTCATCGTCTGTCTCATACAGTGCCGCAGTTGCATCTCCCGAGGCATGATTGGCCATGTCGACACACGGTACCATACAGTCGCCCACACCTGGGAACTCGAGTGCTCGCGATCGGTACATCGCATCAACCCGCATCCAGTCTTCAAATGTAACCAGCCCGTTATCTTCATTCCACCAGTACTGAGCGCACCAGTCGATTGATCCGGTCGCAGAACGCACGGACTCAAATTCTCGTAGCAAGCTGTTGAGCTTTGCTCGGACTGCGGATCTCAATGTGGTTCCCTCAAGCAGCTCTTGTTCGTCTTCGGTCCAGAATGTGGGCAGCTCCTCATCTGGAATATATTTGATGTATTCTGTAAGAGGGTTGAGCACTCCGATATCTTTTATGTCCGGACAACAATGAGTCGCTTGCATTAGAAGGAAGACGAGTACAGACCCTCTGGTTGTCTGCAATTCCAGTTAGTCATTCATGCGACCGTGGCTTTTGTGATCTGTCGCACCCTTCCGAAGTCTCCGATCGCTGCAAGCACTTCTCGAAGATGGCGATCTGCTTTGGCAAACAGGTCAATATTTGCGCGGGAAATGATAAGATCTTTCGGGACGACTAGCAAAGATTCGACAGTGCCTCCGATAAGCTGGCGATCTGCGATGACGGTCGAGCCTCTATCCTCATAGCCGGGTAGTGGTCCGATCTTTACGCCGTTGAACTTGACACCATTGAAGGCGGCCCATTTTGGCAACACGTCAATGGGCTCCTTGAGCCATCCTTCTTGCCTGCCTCTTCTAATCATCTGGAATGGAGGCAGTCAAAGTAGTCAAGCTGAAGTGCTTCTGGCGAGAGTCTTCGAGTGTCATGCAGACTGTAAGTGGTGTGATGACAATTGATGCTGTGGAACCCGACTCGCAATTGTGGGTTTTGACGCTAGTGTCAGTTCCCGCTGCGCCAGATCCGTCGGACCCTGAGATGCTGCAGAACGTGCTGCAGCGCCGATGTGAAATTTGTCCGCTGGGGCATTCAATCCCTTTCAATTAGAACCCAGACTCGACTGAGTTCACTCCTAATATACATGTAGGTGCTGTTGAGGCTTGAACTGTCTACCGAGCACAGTACCTGTGAAGTCTTCGGCGCCCTATCGACTTCGCGCTGCAGTTGTAGATGTGAGCAAAGGTCTTCAGGAATGACACAACAAAATATCAGGGAAATATTGACTTCATGCCTTATGATTTGACCAGGATTGTCGGCGGGCCTCGATGTTGTTGGCGGGCGTTGTTATGAGCGGTCCGAAACTGCCTAGTCTAAACAGCGTTAGCGCGGCGTGCACCGGCCATCATAAACATCAAAACATACACAGAGGACATGTAAAGAGGACTCTCTTCCACCGACCAAGGACTCTCATCTTTACTGCTCTTTCTTTCGCCGTGGAACGCCAGACCCGTAGCTTGGAGTACTGCGACCCCAGCTTTAGAAGACTTCACCCTCATCATTTGCGCTGCACTCCCCGCCTCCGCCGTTCCGTCTGAAGTTGTGCAATCGTCGCCGACGCCGACAACCACAGCCATACACCTCCCTTGCCTCTGCAGAGGAAGTATCCTGAGGTAGCGCCTTCCGCCTCATGTCTGCGCAACAGCGAGTTGCCAGAATGCCGCGCGCCAGCTCGACGAGTTATGGGCAGGTTATCGAGGTACGCATCACAACAACACCATAACATTGCGCCACAACACTCGATACTAACTCTATCTCCCGTACAGTACATACAAGACCGCCTCTATCTAGCCTCATACACACACACGCCTGATGCGACAACGCCGTTTCCGTACCCAAAGCAGAACGCGTCACCGTCAAAGCGGTCGGCGAGAGCGCACGCTGGTCCTACGGCGGCCGGAGCTAAGGCGCATCCTCCTGTGTACTTCAGCATTGACAAGACTCTGCTGTACAATGCCTTTCACGGCGACTTTGGCCCTCTGCACATCGGTCACTTGTACCGATTCGCAGTGCAGCTGCATGAGGTTCTTGGGGACCCGGCGAACGAGGATAGGGCGGTAGTTTTCTGGAGTAACGCAGACTCAAGAAGTGAGCAATCTGAGTGATACGCGCATACATCATTGCTAACAGTGACAGGCCGCGCCAATGCTGCGTGCATCCTGGCATGCTATATGGTTCTCATCCAGTCATGGCCACCACATCTGGCACTGGCGCCCATTGCGCAAATGGACCCGCCATGCATGCCCTTCCGCGACGCGGGCTACAGTCAAGCCGACTACGTCCTCAACATCCAAGACGTCATCTATGGCGTGTGGAAGGCAAAGGAGGAGGGCTTGTGTGGACTGAAAGACTTCAGTCTAGAAGAGTGAGCTTGCTGGAACTGCATACTTGGCTTTGCTGACAACTTCAGATATGAGAAGTTCGAGCGCGTTGACATGGGCGACTTCAACTGGGTAACGCCCAACTTCCTCGCCTTCGCATCACCACAGCAACAGCCAACACACGAGATTCCCGCTTCATCGCCGATGTATGCTACGCTTCCCTCGAACATCGCAGAGGTACAACGGTCCGGGCTGCCAGGGCCGTTCAAGAACGTGCTCTCACACTTTTGCGCGCGCGACATTGGCCTTGTCGTCCGTTTGAACTCGGAGCTCTACTCGTCCAGCTACTTCACCAAGCTCGGTATTCAGCACTTGAACATGATCTTTGATGATGGTACCTGCCCGCCCTTGTCGTTGGTACGCAAGTTCATCAACCTCGCCCATGAGATGATCACAGTCCACAAGAAGGGCATTGCTGTCCACTGCAAAGCCGGTCTCGGTCGTACTGGTTGTCTCATTGGCGCGTACCTCATCTACAAGCACGCCTTCACCGCAAATGAGATCATTGCCTACATGCGCTTCATGCGCCCGGGCATGGTTGTTGGGCCCCAACAGCATTGGCTGCATCTGAACCAGGCTACTTTCCGCGAGTGGTGGCATGAGGACACTATGAAGGCCAAGTTCGCAGAGATGATGCCTTCGACCCCAACCAAGTCTCCTCGTAAACAGCGGCTTGCAAGCAACGGGCAGACGTTCACGCCGCCGAATGGCTCGCAGAAGCGCGTTGCGCTGGGCGAGATTGAGACGAACGAGCGAGGCAATGCCGCACACTCACACATTGGTGTGCAAGAAGACAATCTCCCAGCCCCTACACCAGGCCAGCCGCGAAAGACTAGCAAGCTCTACGGCAACGGCAGCACAAGGCAGTCACCGCAACGCATCGATGAGAACGAGCTTTTCACAAAGACAATGACAGAGGTCCGAGCAGAGATCAGCCGCTTCGAGGGCGAGTCGGATGAGGAGTTTCACCTCCGTCAAATCGCACGGAGAACATCTTCACGATCGCCAACTCGATCACCTACCGCCAAGGACAAGCAGCGTCGCGCCTTTAGCACAGCTTCTATCGTCCAGACCGTAACACATACCTCATTTGGCTTTGGCGATGAAAGCGATGCAGAGAACACCGCACCTACTGCCAACGGCCGACCGAAGACTCCAAAGGAGAAGAGCGGCAGTGGTGTCGGCAGCATCAGCATGGGCAAAATCCGCTCAAGTCCAGCGCGCCGCAGTACTGAAGGCAAGACCGGTGTACGCAAGACCAGCGGTCGCGTCGGCAGCGTCGGAAGCGCTCTCACTCGTTCCAAGCCATGATCGATACCCACCACTCTGCTTCCTGTTCTTCTACATCGCTGGTGCATAAGCATGCGTGGCGCTTTGGGGCTGTCAGTCATCTCTCTTCCTATCGATGTCATCGATCTCGCGCTGCATATTTGTCGTCTGCCGGCGGGCGTTTGGTTCACAAGTGTGGACATGGTGCTATTTCGGGAGTCACTTTGGAGGCGCATTGGTCTTTTTCACTCTCCCACTGTCTTCTTTCCTGTCACTGCGCGTCTGTCTTGCATTGCCTCTCTTCGTTGTCCTGCTGCTATCTGCGCTATCTGCGGAAGATTCTTCATGACGTGTATGAGTTAATGAGGTGCTTTAGTTTTATCAAAGTTCAAAACAACCTCTCGTCTCGGCTGCAATGTGATGTGATGTAACATTCTTGATAATATATTGCATGCTTTACGACCCAAATATCAAAAATCGCAAGACTCAGCAAGTAACCGGGCCAATGCTTCCAGCGCTTCTTGATCCTCGCTGCTGAAGCCGTTCAAGTCGGCACAATCAATGTCTATTATAGCAACCACCTGTTCACACTCCAGTTAGCATACAACCTCCGCATGTTACGAAGCAAAAGAACAGTATCCTTACCTTGCCAGCCTGGACAATCGGCACAACGATCTCACTCTTCGTCGCCCCATCGCACGCGATGTGTCCCGGAAATGCTTCTACATCAGGCACCAATTGCGTATTTTGTGTCGCTGCCGCAGTACCGCATACGCCGCGCCCGAAAGCGATGATTTGGCAAGCTACCTGCCATCCTATCAGCTATACATTTCATCACAGAGGTACCTCAGCCGTAGTGATGTTTTTGCGTGAAGAACACAGAGGCCAGCATGGTAGCGGGAAGGGAAGAGTGGAAGACGTACTTGTCCCTGAAATGGACCCAAAATCAATTGTGACGGATCAGATGGGTTGGTGAAGTAGAAACCCGCCCAGTTTACAGCATTGGAAGGGCTCGACAGCGAGTGGAATGCGTGCCAGAGAAGGGAGGATGTGTTTGAGAAGTTACTGCAACGTAATTGTTAGATGGCTGTGTTGTAGTGCGTGTGTCGCCTGGCAATGCAAAGTCATGTCAGGAAACGTACCATATCTACGCATAATATTAGTAAAGAAATGTATATCTGCCTCCTTCATCACCACATGCACAATGAAAGGAAGCGTATCTCCAGCACAATCGGGGTTTCAAGTCCCCACCAAATTCGAAGTGAGGGGAAAGGAAGACCAAAAACGTACCCAATTCCTCTGCCCATCAAACAGCACCCTCGCTTGCTCCAGAACCTGTGCATACACTTCCTTCTTACTCATGCCCGTGCGGAACGACGAGGAATCGGCGTGGACCTAGCACATGTACCGCATTAGCGTGGGACCGTCCAATCGCGGTACTTACTTGAACGTACCATGTTTTCTTATTGGAGGCGCGGGATATGGCCCCGTTGCCCCGTTTGTTGTCGATGTGGATATGTGTAGCGACTGGATGTTGGTGGATGCTGTGTGCAATGCAGGTTGGTGCTGCGTAATGCACTCAACGCTGTTGTACGATTCAGACACGAGTTGTATGAGTGGTCCGGTGCCAAAGAATTACGCCGACATCAGTCCGCGGGTGCTCTCAAGTGATTGGTCCGATGCAAACAGTCATGAGAAAGAGAAGACTTGAAATCGCAGAGCCGCATTGCGGAGCATCAGCATGGTGGAGAAATTCGTAGTGAATGCTTATCGATACGCATTGCGCCATCGGTGCTAGCTCGAAATGGCAGAGTGGACTGGATTGGTCATTTCGAGTTTGTTAATCTGATTTTGGTAGGTTAGACTTGGCACTCATGAGGCTCAAGTGGACTTGCAATGTCACTAGATGATGCTAGTTGGAAGCGTCCGGGTATTTCGAGTTTCTTGGAGTAATATGAAGCCTGCATGAATGCATACCTCCTGGTGATTAGCATCATGCAAGCTACCTTACCACTGCATCACCAATCAATTCAGCCTTGCCGCTCATATGCACGATTCTCCGCGACTGCATCAAAGTACAACTATCACAACCTCAATGAGCCAACCGTCGGCGGACCTTCGTCCTTCAAGCATCATGTGCACATCTGACGGCTGTTCATCAACCCAACTTCGAGCCTCGCGCGCGTGCTGCACCTATAGCAATGAACCTCACCCCCACACAAGTGTAGAATAGATCTGCGAAAACAAAAGGCATACCAGGATCACGTATTCTGACGTGTATCGCGGTACTGCGCCTTCCCACCTCCGAGGGACGACGGATCCACGCCTGCCGCTTTTTCATGTGAGGGTAGCGCGGATAGATTCAAATGCTGCCAAAGTAATGATAACGACCTTGGTGCAATAGCGTGGAGGTTGTCAGCAACTCATAAAGATTACGCTGAGGATGTAGACATGTGCGAAGGCGTTCAGAAGTATCCTGCCCGGTGATGTCAAGGTGCAAGATGAAGCATTTTGGTTGGTGCAGCGCGGATGTATTCAAATGCTCCCAGGACAATTATCATGAGGTCCATACAAATGCTTGGAGGTTGTCGGTATATCATAAATGCTTCGCTAAGGACGTAGACAGGTGCGAAGCCCTTCAGAAGTGTCCTAGCCGGACATGTCAAGGTACAGGGTAAAGTATTCTAATTGGTTCGATTTGGTGCTATCAATGTCGCATGCACGGAGTGCATATGTGATAACAACTCATCGTGAGGGTGTTGAAGATCCTCTGAGGACGTACCTGCAGCCACACGTTTCAAGATCATGGTTATGTTAAGCTTATGCTGCTGCATGCACAGCCTCATGCGAACCGCACGCAGCCTCGTGCGGGGTTGTCCACCTTTACCGGTTACGCAGGGCCAGCGCATATACTAGCTTGCAGCAAGGCAAAAACTGTCCGCCACCATTTGCTGCCCTATATGAGGCTCTTTGTTCCCTCGAAACGAGGTTTTCGCCCTCTTGATGTCGGTCCCAATTGCAACCAACCGACTATCGACACGATTGTGTTCGGCAAAGACTTTTCTGATTAGTAGCCCAACGCCAGTGAGACGGGTCGAAGTCATCTGCCGCTTTGGTTCCGTTTTCAAACATGCTGTCACACCGAGCCATGGTCACCGGATGGGAAGGTGTGGTCTCGATTGGTTTCCAAGGCCTCGTGAAGTCCACAACGACGATTGTCCCCATCGTAGTGTCATCGCTGGCACCATAAGATCTTCCAGCCTTGACCATATACACCAAAGCACGCTCATCTAATACACCGATGATTGATCGCGAATGGCTTTGACCGGTCGGCAGCGGCGGGTTGATGATATCGTGTAAGCGTTTTGAGCATGGGCACCGCGAAGCTGGTGGAGGCCACATTTTGGTGGGAGAGTTGCGGTACTTGACATGGGCATCGACAAAGGCGTCTGCGCCATCAGCACGCCCTTTGCCTTTCGGTGAAGCCCGTTCGTTGGTTGGGTACGTTTCCCTTCGGGATCCAACTCTAAGCCTCAGACAAGGTGGTTTTGACGGGTCGTTGCAACACCTTTCGTCCTCTACAATGTCGAGAAATGAGGTACAAGAGTAGTTGTATGCCCTAAACTTAGTTCTTGCAAGGATGAAAGATCGAGGTGATACCTCGTCCTGTGTAAATTCAGGGTGGCTGCTCCAGCTAAACTGAGGGGGCGTGGGTATAAAGTTCGGCTTGTTTGTAGAATCCAAGAGTGGAATATAAAGATCGCCAGTGGGTAGTAAGGGCGCATCTTGATCGGTATCGTCAAAAGGCGAAGACGTTCTAGATGAACGCTTTCTTTTCGCTATGAAAGCTGTGGTGTAGAAAGTACGTGATTGCCGCGATGAGGCCTGAGCCCATTCCCGTCGAGATTCAACAATTACAACCTGGTTCGTGTGCTCGCAGGCTTGAATTGAAAGATCTGTCCACGAATCGTGGATGGGACCTTGTGCATGTTGGCGTCGAAAGACCTGTTCGTCCTTCTCCAACATGGGAATTGTGGGGTTGTCGAGAGGGAACCGAACACAATGGTAGAACGAAGTCCAGTCGATTTCCTCTACTTCAAAGGTTCCCTGATTAGACACGGCATGAAATTGGCCATCAAAGATCTCGAAAGCGACAGTGGAGCCGATATCAGTCCCATGAAAGTTGTCGAGCAGCAGCGGCCGTTCAGTCTTTGGAAAGTCGATTTGCTCGTCAAGCGAGACTCCTATGATCTCCCATTTACGGTGTCCATCATCACCAATGCCTGTATGAGTACCATAGTAGAGATATTGCGCGGTATGTCTCACAAAGAGTTTTGTGTCGAACGCGACTTCAACCACTCTAATGACTCTTCGGCGCTGCTTCGGGTCCTTGAGAGTGCTGATTGCAAAAATGTATCCACTATTTGACCGGCCATCCGATTCAGCGTGCACCGCCAGAATGGCGTCGCTGTAATATAGCATGGAGAGTTTGAAAGTGCCAGGGCTTGTGGAGACCGAGTGCATGATCGGGTCGACAATAGCCCTAAGATCCAATTCTAATGTGTTAGATAGTAAGCGCACATTGGTGATGCGTACTATGTCACCTGATAGAACGCAAATAAAGCCTTGACGGTATAACAAGGTGCTTCCTTGTCCTAGCACACGAGCAGAAAATGGATGTGCATTGGACAAAGCGTTCCGCCGGTCATAAATTGCCTGAAGCGCCTGCTTGTAGGTGACATGACCACTTCGAGCGAGCTGGGTTTCTTCTGTATATGGAAGTGTCTGCCGAGCGTATTAGCCAAAGTTTCTTTAGAGACAACTGCGTGCTACCTCGACAACACACCGATGAAGCGTTCTCTCGTCGAGCATGGCTTTCATTTGTCGGCATGTTTGCCCCAGGTGGACAACGTCTTCAAGATGCAAAGTTGATGCGATCTGAAAGAGTACGTCATAAGGGAGTCGATCAAGAGAGAAAGACATGAAGCCCACAAGGGTGATAATTTCTGCGTCATGTACTGCTGAGCGACAAGTTGAAACGGCGATGAGCACGTGGGTAGACTGCCATGCATGTAATAGTGGCAAAAGCGACAAAATAGGAATCTAGGAAGAATTTGTATGCAAGTGTCAGCATGCGGCTCTGGGAAGAGCAAGTGGCGTTTATCAGCTGAAGACAACCATTAGACATTGTGCGTGGGAGGCTGTTGTAGGCTTGACATTGCTTCTGATGAGGCTCTGCTACAAATTGGTCACACGTTTGCGCTAATTGCATATTTTGATTATGCAAGGGTGCACAGGAACGCCGAATGCGCACATGTGTCTCCAGGACCTCGTAAGGGGAGGGCGCGGCTAGTGGTACGTGGCTGCGAGCAGCTGGGTCCCCTTGAAGTCGACGATTGCTTGCGGGGTACTTGAGGCTCTGCGAGAATGTGACCAATGACAGACATGGATAAGTCTCACCCTTGATGACAGTAGCGTCTTGACTAAGGTTAAGATCTTGCAGCTGACGCGCTTATTGTGCCAGTCTAAAAGGTTGGGATTGATCGATGTTTTGCGGCTTTATTATGATAACCACTCTAATTGGTTCGCGTACCGAAGAACAGCCGCATCGCAGCGACTGATGCGGCTCTGCGGCATAGCCTACACCGAAATCTCGCCTTTTTCGCTCAGCCTTGTTGCTTGCACAGATAATGTCGCCGGGATGTGCAACTGAATGCTTTCGTATCATGTCTGTATCACATGACCAAGATGGAGCCTCTTCGGGTGCGGGTGCCAAAGGTTCGTCTTCTTGTGTGGACATGAAGTTTCAGCCTTGTTGGTCAGAAATTGGACTGTCGATATTGTAGCGTTCAGCCTGGTCTTCTGCATGGAGCATGGTGCATCCTAGTTGCAGCATGCATACCGAGGTCTACGAGACCGATGATTATCATTTGCCCTTTGCCCTGAACTGATCGAGGGTGTCGGATAGGAACATACGAAGAAGCTGGTTTTGGGTGATGCACCGCCTCTGGTGTATTGGCCACCAAGCCTGGTGCATCACCCAAAACCAGCTTCTTCGTACTATTGCATACGGTACCACAAGCACCCGCCAATGACATCTCTTCGCGGAACCGGCTTCAAACGTTGTCCAGTCTAGCCTGAGTGCCTTGCATGCAGTATGCACCATGCAGTGTTCAGGCTGGCACGTAGGTTCTGAGCGACAGCTTCATACGTGGACTACCAGCATGCTGGACCGTGGACAGCCGGTTCTGTGACTGTACAGGTCGGTGGAGTATTGGCGAAGAGCACCATCAAGGTGGTCCAGGGTCGCCGGAATCAGTAAAGGCCCTCCCAGAACATTGTGTGGCGTGAGTGACGATACTGTCTGTCGCAGAGCTGGGAAAGTCGGAACTAAGAGCTTGGTGGTAAACGCAGAATCGGGGCCCACGACACTCGTACCACGCTTGGGTTTCGACCGCGCTTGGGTTTCGACCGCGCTTGGGATTCGACCGCGCTTGGGTTCCGAAAGTAATATTCGGTGCAGTGAGGGCGTTCAGCCTTAACTTTGACCGAAGCTTGGTGCGAGGGTTTCGGAGCGCTGTCGTGAAGTGGACCTGCGCGATTCGGGGCTATATCTGGACTTCCAAACCCCGCGCGAGATTGTACGATCCGTCCGGAACGCTGCGGCCGCAGTGGAATGACGGTAGGCGTGCCTCTACTATTAGATTTTGTGTCACTGCTCTGGCCCAGCGCGCTGTCTTTTCTCGCCTGTCCATCCGACGTAGGGCCATCCGGATGGCAGGCTTGAGAAGGGTGGGAGCGTGTATCTTCCATCACAGCTTCCTGTATTTTCGCAATTGAGGCCGCAGAGTCCAAAGACCTTGCAATAACATTCCTTCGCAGACGGGCAATGGACGGGAGGCTTCCCGAATACCACTAGCAAAAGTCAGTAAGTCAGTCTTCGCTCGTTAGCAGAGCCTCATCCTCTGCTAAAAACGACCCAAGATGGAAACGTACTGTGCCAAGAATACTCCAACACCCTCCCACTGATACTATCGCTCAAACTTGTCTCCATAATCCACTTTCTATACCTCTCATATTCGCTCTTCTTCCTCTCCCTGATCTTCTCCCTCGTTGCGCCAAACTGCGCGCAACAGCTCACGCCCACCGCACTCGGCACCTGCTCCCCAGGAAACAAGTGTTGGAACGCGTTCTTATAGTCTCCGCCCGCATGCACCGCCTCTCTGTGCTCGCCCTCTTCGGCCAACGGCTTGATCTCATTCGGACAACCCAGCGACCATGCGCATCGAATGTTGACGTATCCTTCCTTCTCAAGGTACGGGATTTGGAAGCGACGAAGCATCGGGAGGCCATCGTAGTCGGGGTCGTCGTTGTGCCACTGGTAGCGATTCGGATGTATAAATAAAACATTGTCTGGAAGCGAGTCGTAGTGGTCGATAATGTAGCTGGACATGTGTACATTAGCAATGCGCCATGCTTCATAGTCGCGTGAATACGTACGTCAAATATACCATGCTTTCTCTCCCTTTGTTCATGGGCACCGTGAGCGGCGCATCAGGGTCATCGACGCGGTATATGTTCTTCTCCCAGTGCGGGAAGTACTCTTGGAGCCATGTCGCATTCTCCGAGGCCTGGCTTGCGACAACAACCGCAGTTCGGCGCTTCTTGACACCTGTGTTTATCTGCAGTTTCTTGTCGTCTTTGTCGCGCGACAGCGTGGGTGTCGCATCCGAGTCATCGTCGAGCAACTCGTCGGGGAGGTGTGAAGGGCCGAGGTGCGTTGCAGGCGCGGCAGGCGCATCCCAGAGCACTTGTTTGAGATGTAGAAAGAGCGCGGTGAGGAGCAGAATGTTGATCGCAATGACAGTGTTGCGCACCGAAAAGCGAGGCATGTTTCCCGTGCAAACGCGACCCTCTCAGACGCTTTGCGCAGAAAGTTACGTGCAACAATCTGGGGAATTGAACACCCTGGTGCCACGGGAATCTGGAGCTGAACGCGCTAGACCGTTTGGTAGCGAATTAAGAGCACCAACTCTCCTATTTCTCCGTATTACAGGGTGACGCTATCGATGGGACATTATGTATTTCCTATTCGACATTTTGTGTGAGCGCGTCGCAGATGCATTCAATTACAGTGGAAGTTCCAATCAAGCGATATATGTTGCATCCCAGCGGTCCTCCGTGCTTCATGGCAATCGGTGTGAAGTCGTCAGGGAGTGCGAGGGCCTCCAGAACATAATTTGCCCTTGCAAACATGATGGGACACTGAAATTCGAGATCAAGCCGCTCGCATACCAGCTGTAATGCTGCGCAAGCTGTATTACCTATATGCGCTGCTTCGAGCCGGTGTTGATGTGCTGCTAGTCGGGCAGGATACTAGCGTGTATCACGTGACCAGCGAGCTTCACACTCCAACACTCATTATCGGCACCATATCAACAGGACAACGCGTACCAGTAGACCCCGAATAGACTGCTTGCTGCATAATGCTTAGGATGTTGGAGCAGATTGCTCTTTTTTTTATTGAAAAGATTAGAGAAGGTCATATCATTCACTCGTTACTTAGCCTACCTTCATGGACGGCTCGCCACACCCCCAGCTTCACCTTTACTCGATTTAACGCCTAAGTATACAATTCTTCTGTAAGAGCGTTCAATCCGACGCCTTCCTTTGCAATATCCTCCTCCTTCAAGAAGAGGAGCGGCATCTCCACCAGAGTTCCCTTGATGGTACTCAGCACATCCTTGACCTCTCGGATACCTTGGTCACCCTGGCTAAAGTTCTCCGCAACAACGTGGCCCCACTTGTACAAGCTGGGCTTGACGTTGTTCTTGTCCTTTGCATCTTGTCCGAAGAAGCGTGAATAGTAGTCGTCGTATTCCCTCCAGTTCTTGACCTTGTCATCTGGAACCGGATGGAAGACCTTAGCGAATGCCTCCGTGTTCGTCCTTGCGCGCCAGTTCCACAAGTTTTGGAAGTCGTCGGATACTGGATCAGCCACCTGTCTGTCTTCGTTCGAGCCCCAGTCATACACGTTCGGCACACCCACGGGCTCGTAATTCTGGTTCGGGCGCTCGGGGTCCTGAGGTCCGATGAGGCCCAAATGTTTGCGGAATATCTCTCTTCTCAGAGACGCAGCGAACTTGGATGCCCGCCATGGGCGTCCATCCATTGTCGAATCGATAGTATCTGGGTCTTGGATGATGATAGCAATTTCCGAATCGTGGTCTCCAAGCTGAGAGCGATCGTTCAGGTTAGCAGAGCCGCAGATGACTATCTGGTCATCCGCAATCAACAGCTTGCTGTGAATATACAGCTCTTCGCTGACAAACTGGAAGTACGAAGTCAGTATGTCTCACATGCACTTCACTGAAGTACACTTACAGCATCCATTTCGCTAACGTTACCACCCTCCCATGGTACGTTGCGAATGTCTTCACCTCCAAGCATGTAGCACTCAGCTACTGAGTCCCAGCGACCGCCTCCAAGGCCTTGACGGTTGCCGATCTTGGCGGCCTGATCTTGGTAGCGCTCGTAGTCGTTAGGCCTGCCTTCCTGAGGACGACCATAACCGGAGTCCAGTTCGGAAGGCTGATTTTGTGGCGGGCGGCCTCCACCATCCATCTCGTATACACCATACTCGGCGGTGGGAGGTGGACGATATGCTTGATAGTCTCGCGAGCCCTCATGAGCTGCATCATACCCTTCGCTTGCCTTGTTGTACGACACACCACTCGCTTGCTCTGCCTCGCGCATGACGTTGCTGACGTTGATTCGATCATAGCTTCGCAAATTGTAGAACCGAATATAGTCCATCGGATTGAAACCAGCTTTGGCGATCTCCTCGTAGATCGAGTGGCCGCCACGGTTGATCGAGTCGTATTGGAACTCCATGATAGCTCGCGTGCCCAAGGCATCATCTGCCTTGAGGTCTCCAGCAAAAGCTGGGACGGACGGAATCATGATGATCATCTTGTACTTCTCGCCATTTCGCGCAGCGCGAATGATGCGCTCGACCATGGCCGCGCCGATTTGATTCTTAATTGGTTTCTGCTGATCCCCGGTAGCGGTGATGAAGAACTGGTTTTCGACGTAGACGAAATGCTGACTGTTCTTGATGATCTCACAGTACGCATTTTGAATCGAGTGCTAGTACAGTTAGTACAGTAGGGCGTGCAGTATTTCACAGCGTTTTCACAAACCTCCGTATTGATGTTATGACTCCACTTGGCTGAGCTGCGGGCAATTTGGCAGTCCGCCCCGCCCCTCTGTGCACCATGTTCTGCGTGTGATTGTTGACCTCCTTCGCCATGGCCGTACTGATGCTCCATTTGATGATAGCCCTCGCTCACGCGGCTGTACAACTTCTGCCGCAGGCCACCGTGACCGAGCAGGCCCCGCTCTCCAGCCTCATCGTCACCACCGAAACCTCGTTGACCCTCACTCTCTCCTTCGAGCTCTCGCTGTTCTGGAGGATACTGAGCCCCGCTTGCGGTGTCTGGCAGCCTTGCATATCGTGTCGCCTTCTTGCCGTACTTTTCGTCGTAGATGAAGTTCCAGCGCTGTGTAAAGTGGGTCCTTAGATCTTGAACGACTGGTCCTGCTAAACAGAGGGCCACATCTGTCCATCCCATACGTGAGCTCTGGGTCCGATCCAGCTTATTTTCGTCCCATTTGTCCACGTGCTGGAAGTCTGTAGTGTCGTCAGTAATGTGCGAGCACGAATGTTTGCAGCAACTGGCGACATAGGGATAAGAATCACATACCTAGCATTCGTGCGTTATTGTAATCCTGTCCTGGGAATACGATACGATCCATGTCACCGGGATGCGCATCTGCGATCGAATGCTGATTTGTGTCCCAGCGGCCGTAGCAGAGATCAAGACCTCCCATGAAGGCAATCTGACCGTCAATAAGACAGAGTTTCTCGTGATGTGCCCAATACAGGACTGTGCCGTCGTGGGCGCCGTACACGGCTTTGAGGCCGTCTCCAGACATTTGTGCTAGTTTCGCCGGGCTGAATGACAGCTCCTTCAAGGAAGCGAAAAAGGACGACTGCAATACCGCAGCATCTGGGACATGATCGGGGTGACGGAAGACGCCGATATTTGGATGGAGCGCCTCCAGGGTGTGTTTAGTATGTGCTGAAGAGACTGAGATGGGCGGTGCAATTAGCGGGTCTGTCTTCTCCCATTCCTCGAGCGATTTGAAGATGACGTCCAGCCCCACTCGCGTGAGCGCTTTGGTCACGTTGTCCGTCGTATGCGGTAAAAGAGAGTGAAGATAATTGGGTAACGATGGATTCAGCAACTTACGAGTCAGAGCTTGTGTGACCTCCTTGTATACAATAATGTTGACTTTGACACCACGCTCGGCAGCAGCTAGAAGCATTCGATCGAGGCGGTATTGTTGGTTCCTCGCAGGTGGACGTCGAAGGTACAGCTCGGGCGACAGCCACCAGTCCAGGATCCACACAGATTCTTTAGCACGCTCCAGTGCAATGGAGACGGCGTACATATACGAGCACTGCGGCGAATTATCAGCATTAAGTTTTTTTTTGTAGATCTAGTTCTCGCTGGGCCTGAGGGTTCGAGTAATGGCGTCACTTGTCCAAGACCACAACACATCGTCGCCCTAAATTTGCTACTTGAAATCATGGTCAGAGCGAGGGCTGATTGCCTTCACTGCACCAAGAAGTTTATAGCAAATTTTAGAACATTGCACGAGTGTCATGGTGCTGGTTCTGCGCTACCCATCACGTTCTCAATCTCGACCTCCCAAGCTCCAAGAGTCTGTTACTTACACCATCGACATACCACTTGGTCTCGTTGCCGTGTCGCTCGGGGGCGAAGCTCGAGAAGCGATGCTGGCTGTGGAATTCTGGGCCTGGCTGAGGTTGCTGCTGACCGCCCTGTTGCGACGCTTGGCCTTGGGGTGGCTTGTTTTGGTCATCCTTGCCGGTGAGTGTGTCCTTGAGGTCGGCAACGAAGCCGTGGAAAGGCTCGTGGAGCTTATTGAAAAACGACATGCCGCCGGAGGAGCCTTGCTGCTGCGAAGTCTGCAAAAGCTAATGTCAGGCACCTCTAATATGCTGAAGGAGAGGGTCGATGGTGGGGGAGAAATTCGAGGTAGAGAGTGGGAAAGAGAACGAAGATCAACTACAACAACACAAAGGACGGGCCGCACGGCGCTAAGAGAGCTTGAATTCGGTCCTAACCCGCAAGATTCCATGCAACATATGCAGGGGGTACAATGACCGCATGGCGTTGTGTGGACAATTGACCTACCTCTTTCCTGCCGCCAAACAGGCGACGCCCCATGTCACCTACGAAACCACGCTCTCCTTCCCCTCCTGGTTGTTCGTTGTACTCGCCATACGCGAGATCATCATCGCGGCGATTGTGCGCCATTGCGATATGGGCGCAGTGCCTCGCAAGCTCAGGGCGGTGAGGTGTAGTTGTGGTTCTGGAGCTTCAATCTAGAGCTGAGCTGTGGTGGAGATCAGCCCCGCGATCGCTTCAGCTCGCGACAAGTGCCACCACCAACAGGGTACGCCGGTTGTTGCATTGAACGATTCACATGCCAAACGAGCGAATGGCCGAGCTTCATTGACCGTGTTCCGCGCTGTCCGGTTACCCTACGTGTCTGTCCTGTCTCATGGCCAGGTGTGCGATTGCCCCTCATCGTTGCCCCTCCATGTGATAACGCGCCCTCCCCGCCCACGGCACGTTCCTCCACACCTTCCCCCAGATCGCACTCCGCCACAGCGGCATACATTAGATGCCGCGGAGATGATTACCGCATTCCAACCCCCCAGAACAGCTTCCGCAAGCTCGTTGGTGACGGACTGAGGGATCGTCTGGGGAAGGTGCGGAGCGCGATGACGTATGATTCGCTCAAGCAGTATCGGCATTCTATCGGCAGTGTAGAGCTCCTCACCTTATCTTTCGAGCATACGCAATTGCTACAACTATATAGTCATACTGTCTATTTCTCTTCAAAATGGCTTATATTCCTCGTGTTGCGCTTTCTACTCGCTTTGCTTCTCGTGCAATTGTTCCCGTTGCAGCTCGTCTCACACAGCCCATTGTAGCTCGTAGCTTCCATTCGACGCCTTTCAAAATGTCACAGCATCCCATTGCTACCTTGCAGGTAAGGAATACCTGGATCTATGGAACTGTGCTCACACATCACAGGAGGATCTCAAACCTCGTCTCCCTCCGTCCTCCGCCACTCTCTTTGACGCGAAGAAGAAGAAGGGCCTTAGCTTTGAAGCCATCGCGAAGGAAGTTGGTCGTGATGAAGTAGCAGTTGCCGCTATCTTCTATGGCCAGACAATGGCATCACCAGAGGATATACAGACGCTTTCAAAAGTGCTGGACATTCCGCTCGAAACCCTCGAATCGCAGCTGTCAGGTTTCCCAGACAGGGGAAGGTCTCTCGATATGCCGCCCAAAGACCCAACCATCTACCGTCTGTACGAGATTGTGCAGAACTATGGACACGCATACAAGGCTGTGCTACACGAGAAGTTTGGTGACGGCATCATGAGCGCCATCAGCTTTAGCACAAAGGTGGAGAAGGAGACGGACGAGAAGGGCGAGTGGGCTGTCATCACCTGGAGAGGGAAATGGTATGTTGATACTTCCAGTGACTTCTCAATGCTAACGTTAATTTAGGTTGCCATACTCGCGATTCTGAACATATGCTAGATCCCAAATAAGCCATTTTTCACAAACTTAGCACACCACGATTTCAAGTTTGATGGTCGTCGATCTTGTACATATAATGAAGCTTAACGTTAGTATGACTAGGATTGTCTGTCTCTGTTCATCTAAGTGTACCAAGCCATTGCGAAACAAATGTGGTGGGTACCCGACTTGCGACGGCAAGTATAGGTAGCATGTCCAGCCCTTGATCGCGCACGTATATAGTCTCCACGATTCAAATTACTCGATATACTCAAGCTCTCATTTCTCGCAGGGCGTTGGTCGTTGTTGCCTTCTAAGGGTGGCGACTGCCTTGATGTCCGCAGCCAGACCGCTCTCACCTATTACGATATCTCGACTTCACTTCACCAATAGCTTATTGTACTTCCGTAATAGCACCTCACTTGCTTCGACTGCACACCGCCTGCAAACGTCTTGCCGCCAAGGTATATATCTAGTTCCGGTCCACATCCCTCAACCGCCACATACTCCTCCGTCGTCCTTCCCTCAGCCGACGCGACAACTCGGGCTACACCGGCGACCCAGCGAGGCATTGCGGTACAGACCTCAATTCCCATTTCAGTCGCGTTCCAAGCGAGTCTCAACGGTCCCGGGTCGTCTTTGATCTGTATGAGGTAAGTTCAATCGCCCCAGCCAAGCGAGCTGTCTGGACGTCTGTCCTGCTATATAACGACTACATCCCCTGACGAGCCTATCTAGAGGCCCTACGCACCCAACAAAGACCCACACACACGACATTCAGCGAGTCCAACATCCTGCCTGCGTCATACCGCCAAGATGCCCGCGCAGTTGGAGCCGCTCAAGCCCGTCAAATGCACGTACGAAGATTGCTACGAGTCGTTCGACACAGAGAAAGAGATGAGGAGACACAAGAAGTACTCTGACGAGCATGATTACTGCTACAAGTGCGATGAAGATTACGAGGATCCTGAAGCCTACGCGCTCCACAAAATTACCAAACCAAAAGTACACGACTTGGCTTGTCGCGTATGCGCGGATGAGTTCAAAACGAAGTCAGGTCTCAAGCGTCACATCGAGCTGGTACGTTGTTTCACATATTACGATGGCGGTAACGCTGACACAGCTCCCAGAACCACAAGCTCGACCAGAAATTGACTTGTATTGGATGTCACCAGTCGTTCCATCGTGCTTGCCTCTTCATCGAGCATCTCGAGTTCGGCTACTGTCCCGTCATTTCTGCCACCCAATTCCAAGGCCATATCGTGCACAAGATGCTGATCAACGAGTACCTCAAGGGCGACGACAAGTATACTCGGTTCCAGCAGAAACAAGCCAAGTTCGAGGCCGCACTCGACACCGAAGAAGAGGGCGGGGTTGATCTTGGGGATTCCATTTTTGACGACAAGGAGATCGAGGACGTGGAATTCAAGGCCATCAAGCCTGACCTGCCGCCTGATGTTCCCCTTTCCCCGGCAGCTGCTGGAGTCATGTTCCCTGCTCTACCATCGCAAGTCAGCACCGATAGTGCTATGCACAATCCATTCGTTTCGGCCTTCAGTAAGATGTCCTTCCGTGGCGAGGAGTCTGAGACTTCGACGGTTGTGGGCTCCCCAGTCACGACTCCCATCAATCCTCCGACGGATTCGTTCTCCAGTGTTAGCTCTCTCGGCGACGCTGCACCGAACCCGTCTAATACAGAAGGATCGACTATGGCATCTTCAAAAAGTCAGCCCAAGGTTTGGGGAAGCCGCGACGGCAGATCTGCCAGCAGCGTACTGTTTCCCAACGCAAAGTCGACTCCTGCACCCAGCGAGTTCTCGATCGCGGCTTACGACCAGAACATGGAGCTGAACCATGGTCTCAACATCATGAACACGCGCTTCTGGGACCCTCAGAGCTGCGACTTCAATCCTGAGCGCTTCTATGACTCTATCGCTTGCAAGTACTACTGTCCGTTTGTCTGCGAGTAAGTCCTCCCAACTTCTACCGATTCTTCCATATACTAAGAGACGCAGGCAAAACTTCAACGCCAAATCTGATCTAGAACACCACATCGAGCATGACCACCGCATATCCCGCATGAAGTGCCCCATGTGCCTCAAGTACTTCAAGTCTGCTTTTGCTCTCATGGCACATTGCGAGTCACGCGGCGCTAGGTGCGAAATCAACAAAGCCGAAGACTACAATCTCTTCCTCGATCGCTTGTCTGGCGGGTTCCTGGGCGTGGAGGAGAAGATTCGTCCGGATCATCTGAACAACCCAACCGTACTGATCCAGAGCCCCGAGACGGGTCGCATGGAGCGCTATAGGCCGCCCGTCGCGAGTTACCTCCAGTATATGGTCACAAAGCCGCCGGACTGGAAGGAGCCGGTTGCGACGAAGGTGGTGGGTGGATTCCCGGATCAGCAGCCCGATCAGTGGTGATCTGCCTCTGATATTCGCGTACTTCGGTTTCGGATGTCAGGTTCAGGTGCGCTGTCTGGTGCGGTCGGTATCGATCATCAAGATTCGCTCGAAAATTCCCTCTCCGGTTCACAGCATGGTCCTCGTTTTGGTCTTCAAAGTCCGACAAGTCTCGGGTCAAATTTGACAAGCTTCATGAGCACGATGCACGATTAGCCAAAACTTGCTTTTCATTTGCCTCGGTATTCTCTTACCTTCAAAAGTGGACCATTATGAGATGGCAACACATTCGGTATCTTCAAAGCAGCTAAAGATTTTCCGATTGACTCAACACTAGTGGCAGTCTTTTGCCATGGCACTGTCTGGGAGAATCAAATAGCTACATATGCAATCAATTATGTCATTATATTCTGTTCCATGTCTGTTTTCGCTGTCCATGCATGCAAAGCATGAATATACATATGCTGCTTGCTGTGATGATATTGCTGCCACAAGGCCGTTATTTGCTTCTCCTTTTCCTTTCTCTCTCTGTTCATCTTCCCGGAGATTACATCATCCTCCCCACCGCATCCACAGCAAACGCACTCAAATCCGCAAACCCTCCAAGATCTCGTCTTGAATTCGTCGTCTTATTTTGTAGATTCAAACCACCAATATCGCACCACTCGACGCCATTGGTCGTAATCGGCTACATGACAGAAAACGTTAGCACATTGACTGCCGAAAAGAAAAACCTCCCATTCATCATCAAGTCAGGAAAGGAGGGAAGGGTGGTGGTGGGACTTACCAAACACGTCAAATGCCGACACCAACTACACGTATTCCGCCACTCGTAGAAGTTCCTGAGCAATAAAATGAAGCCGATGAACACAGCGACCAATCCGCCCGCACGCACAAGCCACCACGCCCACCACAGCGGCTTGCGGCCCTTGAAAAACCCGACGGGCGCTTTCGCAAACTTGCTTAATTGCGCGGGGATCTTGCCTGCCGCAGTAGTAGGTTCATGTGCAGCTAGTGGCGCGGTATCAGTATCGACAGTCCTGTACGGCGGTTCATCGTGCCCAATACGTTGACGTAGCGATTGCGGGGAATGCAACAGACATATCCCCAGCGCAATGCCCATGAGGAATCCGCCAATGTGGCTGAAATTATCCAGACCGGGGAGCAAGCCTAGGACGAAGGCGATTGCAATGTCCAAGAGGAGGAAAAGCAGGTCTTTGACGGGCGAGCGGCGCGAGGACCAGTTGTAGCATAGATCGAGCAGTGTGAGTGCGAGGATGCCGAATAGCGAACCGGATGCGCCGACTGATGTGATGCCGTCGGCGGCGTAGTTGCCGCCGAGCACGAAGCCGAAGATTCCGGCGCTGAAGTAGACGAGGCTGAAGCGCAGAGGGCCGATTTCCTTCTCCATGTCGCGGCCGAGGGTTAGCTGCAGGAGCATGTTGAAACCAATGTGTATAATCCCCGCGTGCAGGAAAATAGGCACGATGAAGCGCCACCACTGGTTGGGCTCGTGGCTGCGGTCCTTGAAGTCTGTGGTGGTAGATTGGTCGGGCACGCCGCCCATGCCGCAGAGTTCGCTGAGCGAGCACGAGAGGAATTCCGGGTTGAGCGAGGTGGTATTGGGGCAGGGCCACGAGGTGACGTCGTTTTGGATGACTTCTTTGATATTGTGCATGCAGGGCGTAAAGCGGGCGCCCATGTTGATGAGCACGTAGGGCGAGGGTCCGATCATAATGTTGAAGTTGGGCTTGGTTTGGATGGGCGAGCCTGTGAGCATGCCTACTCATGTGTTAGCCCTTAACATTCAGAATCTGGAGGGAATAGAGGAATGGACGTACCGTTCTTGATCAACTCTCCAACAAACACACCAATCTGCACCGTCGTGAGAATGTACACCACCCACGTCACCCGCCCACTGAACCATCCCTTCTTTTTCTTACTCCGCTTCCGCGCCGGCCTCGGAAACGCTTCTGGATCCGCATTGTACCGCGTCGGGCTGTCGTCGTCCTTGTGTCCGTCCGTCTTGGGCTGAGCATGCAGCGGTATCGCATTGTGGTCTGTGAAGGGGTCTTGCTGGTTGCTGTAGGATGTGTTGGACGGGTAGCCGCCGAGCGCGCCGGACGAGTTGGGCGTGTTGTAGTAGTTGTGGTCGTCGAAGGGCGATGGCGTGTGGTGTGCGTGGCTGTCGGGCAGCGTGTTGTCTGTCCGGCCATGTGTGGTGCCTTGTTGCTGTCCTGCTCCCCCATACGAGGTGTTGTAGTAATCGTTCGCCGCCATGTTTGCGGACAAGGAGTGTGTCGTCGCTCGACTCTTGAGCTTCAGGCCGGGCCGCCGGGATCACAGAGCGGGTCGGGCTGCGGGCGACGGAGGATTGCAAGGGCCCAAGGCTGGTGAGATGAGGTGCGGAGAAAGGGCTGAAAGTCTGGAGTTGTACACCGGGGGTGCCTCAGCTGTAGTTTGGCGTCGGTAGCGAGCGTTGGGGCCGTGAGAGCGTTTCAGAATCTCAAAACACGGAGAAGAGCACAAGGCGGAATGCATGCGAAGACCAGCTTTCCTTATAAGAAAACGACACGGCTGCGGGCTGCGCAAAGGGTTCCACAATAACGCAAGCTGAGGAACAAGAGGCCCATGTCCGGCCTGCACATGCGAAGACACCCAGGGCTTCGGCAAATCCACAGGACGCGTTTGTCCCCAGCGCAGTGCTGCACAGCCATGCCCGCGCATCCCTGCCACGCCGCAGATCTGCTGCTATTATTATCCAAACCGCCACACTTGACGTATGTCCTCACTCCACGCAAGAGACTTGTGAATAAGACATGTCTTCATACGTGATGAAAGACCATGTTCTTGTTACACTTGCAGCTTGTTCGGACTGTCACTCTGCCATCGGCTGCCAGCCGTTGGTGACAGCTGAACGGTCCGCGGCTAGCAAGGCACTTCCCGCGCCCCCCTGCACAAGTGGCTCAGCTCGTCCAACGCTCCACATGTCCACGCAAACGTTGGGACGTCACATATCCAGTGCGTGAAATAGTCTATTGAAAGAAGTTTTTCGATATCTACAATGGAGGCAAGACTTCTCGACAATTCGGACACATCAGCCGATATCTCATCCAGCCTTCCAGGCAGCCTGTGTGGAAAATGTGTCTGCACGGCGTGACCATGTACTGTCGTCTCTGCAAGATCATGCTCGTGCCGCCCATGCCCACAGCACTTTCATCTGCACCCGCGGGTATGACGGGGACTTCAATGTCTTGAGCGCATATACTGCAGTCAAAGACCTTCTTGCCTTTGCCCTTGGATTCGCCTGCGCTTTTAGTAGTAGACGTGGCTTCATCGGTGGATGATGAAGCATCCAATGCAACCGGTGCTGAATCGTCTGATGTAGTGATGTTGAGAGGCATAGTCGCCCCTTCTTCGTCCTCACGAAGAATCGGGTGGTAATCGTATGCGGGTGGTGCCCATCCGTCCCTTATGAAGAAGCGAGGACCGAGCAATTCCTGGCTCCCGAGTGCGACAATCTGGAACCACATCCAGCCAGCTAGAATCGCAAAGCCGTACCAATCCGTCTTGGCGAACAGCACGTTGTCGTCTTTGAGATAGAAGTACGCAACAGGTATGATGCGAACCACCGACGTGCCAATTACGTACTCCCACCGTAGCGCCTTACGACAATTGCGCATGACGTTGCGGTAGATCTGCGGAACCCAAAAGGACAGGTAGATGAATGAGACAATGTCAAAGTAGATGCTTCGATACATCGTTCGCGCTGTGGCGAATTGGATAGTGATGAAGAAAATGATGATGAGCAGCAGGCAGAAACGGCTATACAGCGCGCCTAGCTCGGCTCGAGGATTCGTATTTGCAGTACCTGCATTGGCGTTTGTACCTGGCGTTAAGTCTTCGTCCGGATCATCTTGATCTGGTGCGATGATTATTGGCGTAGGTGGACGAGGTTGAGGTGCCGTGGCTGGCAATGGTAAAGAGTCGCTCTCTGCTGCAGGAGCTGGCATTGGGGTCGCGACGCCCTGAGGCGATGATGCTGGCGCATTCGAGGCTTGCTGTCTGTTCTGCCGTGCCCGCTCTGCAGCTTGGACACCCCAGATGTCCATCAGGAAGCGGAGGTGTGTCAACACGGAGAACAAGGCGATGAAGGCGATACTGTACAAGGCAAGCTGAGATGTGCCAAGAAAGAGGTACATGAAGATGAGTATGAGGAAAGTAAAGCCGTCTCCAAGAGCCATTATAGCAATGGTGTAGAAGCTGACACGGCTGCGCATCGAAGGTGTAGCGGTTTCCTTCATCTGCTGGATCAAGAAGTAGAGCTGAAAGGCAAGGCTCATAGCGAAAGCAATCACCCCGTGTCTTGCTCGGTCGTTGAATTGTTCCGTCTTCGAACCAAGCAGATGCATTGCTTCGGAGGGTGGGAAGGTTGGAGGGCCCTTGGATTCGATGACATAGCCGCAGTCTGGAGAGAAGGCAACCATGTTCATCTGCATCGACAGCTGCCGAGGTATTGGTGCTCCAGTCGGATATCGCAGCTCCCGTTCAAGCCAATCCAGGTCAACCCCGATTGGACTTGGCACCTCCTGCAGGTACATCACCACCTCACAGTGATGGCCCTGGAAGAGACCCTCATTGCCGCCATCGGTCGAAGATGTCCAAGGGTTCCATAGTGGGAACGCCCGGTTCTGCTGCCGTTCAATGGTCTCGAGAATCGTGCGGTTCAAGAACGTTTGAGACGCCGAGTATAGGTGTGGAGAGAACTGGAAATGCGGCAGCCCAAAGATGCCAGCGTATCGATCGCTCGTTGTAGTCAACACTGCTGTGCCGCTGTTGAGGAAGTGTACTCCATGCGCAACGAATCCCCACCAGTTGCCACCAAAGCTGTCATCATCCTCAATCACCACTTTCGCGCTGATCTCCGAGATTGTCCTATTGTCGTCCGTCCGCATCTTGTTCTCCAGCTCCGTGATATGCAGCCGGACGGTTCCAGTGCCACCTGTGATATTCCGGTCGTACTCCATCAGCTGCGCAAAGGGGCTCTCGGGAACGGCCGACGAGTTGCCCATATCCTCTGGATGCCGCACGCGACTTAGCGGCGAGCGCACCCAATCTCCCTGCACATAACCCGACAGATTCTTGTACACTGGAATCTTGCGAGCATCGTCTTGAAAGCTACCGTCGAGTGCGCCTCTCCAGTCATCGCCAAGTATTCTTTCAGACTGCTCCTTCGCCTTCGCCTTGACAGGCTCCAGCAGCTCCCACGCAAATGTATCATCCTCCCGCATCCCGGTGATATTCAGCCATTTGCCGTTCTTTGCGTTAAAATCGCCATATCGCGTAGTGTTCAGGATCCCAAGCTGGTCCCACTCGCGATCTATCAGATCCTCGTAGCGTGCGCGCGCGTTGAACGTGGGCTGATTCGGCTCGGGCGAGTTGATCAGGAGAAGGAGGATGATGAAGAACAGGAAGGACCGCGGGTCCCTTCTCACTTCCATCAGGGCGGTTGTGATCGAAGAGCGTGAGCCATGAGGGCTCTGGTTGTTGGATGATAGGAGGGTGTTATCAAGCCGAATGCTGAGATGACGTTTCCGAGCCTCGGACTTCCGCTTCGTACGCCGCAGCCAAGCCAGGGTGCGGCCATCAACTTCAAAGACGCAGTTTGATACATGCATTCACTTTTTGAGACCGCAGTAAAAGAGTCAAGGGGGGTATTGAATTCATGTATGTACATCAAAAGCCGGGGTTTTCCATTACATCGTGAGGCCCTGAACGCCATGCGAACGCCAGCAAATGTCATCTTTTCCTATGCAAAAGCGAGAAGGTTGCTGAGCATCAGACCTGTATCTCAATGCGTGGGCGCTGCAAACGCTGCAGGTGGAGCAGCCTCAAGGTCAACTCGCTGCACCGTTTGGCGCAGGTCGTTGCTGCTGCGAACAAGGTTGCCAAAGTACTTGCGGGCGACTTCCGCCTCCGCCCTGAATTTGGTCGTCTCCTCCTTCTTGTTCTGCAGCTTCTCGACGTTCCTCTGAAGGCCGATACGGACATCATTTGCGGGACCCTTGAGAGCTCGTCGAATTTCTGAGCTGATGCGAAGCGCATTCTGGTGGGTGTAATCGATCGCTGCCAGCTGCTGAGATAGCTTTGCGCTCAGTCGATGGGGAAGCGATTTCGGTACTGAAGACAGGACGTAAGACACGCCAATGGCAACTAGACGGTTGTTAGTACGATGTGAGTAAACAGTCAAGAATGAACGCACCACCTGCGAGAAGACCTGGAATCAACAGTCTCCGCATATTGTTCGTGCCCATGATTTTGGCAGCCCCGAGTGCACCGTCTAGCCAGCCAACACCGCCCACAAGCCTGCCGCCAACGACTCCAGCAACAGTCACTGCCATACTGGTTCCAGCGAGCTTCTCCTGTCGGTCCCACAGGCTAGCAACGTCGAAGAAGTCCCACAGCTCAATATCGATGTCCACTTGGCGTGCCAGAGCATGCACCGACTTCTTGAACATACGCTCGGGCCGGAACATGATGTCTGCATACAGGTTGTTGCCAAGGTGCAGCACACCAATGTTCTTGATGCCATTGAAGCCCTGGACGGTGTTCGTCCGCGCGTGCTCTTCGCAAAGTCGAACAGTCTCGGAAACTTCGTGTAGCATCGAGTCTCTGATGTCCTCGGCATACTGGTAAGCGGAGAAGAGTCCAGGATATTCAATGCCAAGATCTTGCTCGCCGACCTTCTGGATGCAGCTGTTCAGTGTGTCACGAGTGTAGCCGTAAACATCAGACGTAGTGTCCTCCACCATACGCTCGACGGCTTCCCCAGCTTCGATGCGAGATTTCTTGGACTCCTCAAACTCCGGTTCGAGCGCAGCAATCTCCTTTTTCACGCGATCGAGTTCTGCCTGAGACACGTCGCGGTTCACTGTTGCCAGATTGTGCATATCTCCCAGAACATTCAGCAGGTACGTCTTCGCTGGGGCCAGCTTCGAGCGCGCTCTCTTCTCCAATACGAAGCGTCGGAGTGATGTCTCCAACTCACCAAAGTCACGTCGTTTCTCGGCCTCTTTACCCTTGCCTTTGTCGGACGGATCATCATCACCATCGCCATCAGGAGGAGAGCTTCCGGGGCCGCCCATGGGTATCGCGTTACTTGATACAAAGTGGACGAGCTCGCTCGACTCTTTGAAGGTGGCAGGGCTGAGACCGTGTACCTGCTTGAGGATCATCTCCTGGCACCGCTCCTGATCACGGATAACATCGAAACCGTTGACCACCATGAAAATGTACGCCTTCTCGCGCGCCGCGTTGAAGATGAAGTTCTTTGCCGACTCGGTGAAGTGGTTGGCTGCGGAAACAACGAACACGACCACATCAATCTCCTCCTGGCGAGCGAACACGGCGGTTGTCATGACGGAGTCAGCGTTGAGACCGGGCGCATCAATGAGAGCGATGTCGACGACGCCGTTGTTCAAGATGGACTCGTCTACGCCACGAATGTCCTGGATATAGACCTTGCACTGTGAAAAGTGCTCATTGTCGATGACAATCTTCTCCAGGTCCTTCAAAGCGAAGACTGTGTACGTGCTCTCATCATGGCGGTTGTAGGTCGAGCCATGTGGGATCGCGTGAACTTCTTCGACGCCGCCGTTCTCCCGAAAGTCCAGGACCTCGCAGAATATGCTAGTGCAGGGCTGTTGGTCCTCAGGCAGTACCTTGCGGCGGAGAAGAGCGTTACAGAAGGTCGATTTGCCAGCATTCAGGTCACCTGTCACAAGCACCTTGCTCGAAGTGTCCTCGATGCGCTCCTTGAGGGAGTACAGGTGTTTGATGCTCTGCTGAATCTGTCCGTCGAGGAGAGAGGCAATGGAGCTCTTTTCTAACGAGTGCACCAGGTCTGTTTGTGTCCGGCCGCCCATGCGCAGTTCCAGCTTCAGCACAGAGAAGTCCTGGGCCAACTGTGGCGTCACCAGTCTAGGTGCCTCTTTCTCTTGCTCTGCTGCAGAACTGGCCTCTGGTATGGGATCGTCTCCAATCGATGTGCCTGCGCGTCGCGGCGGCCGTGGTCGCTCGGGGGATCGCACAATGGGGTCGAAGTCGCCGAGCGCGGACTGGGTGTGCTGGAGTCCGGGGCGCGATTCGCTGCGAGTGTGTGCTTTCTGGACCTCGGCAGTCTGCACCGATGGGTAGTGAGCGGGCCATTTGAGGTTCATGTCTTGAAAGCTCTTCATGGTGTCGATGGTGCCGTGGATGGCGCGACTCAGTGCGTTCTTGTTCTGGTTGTAACGCAGCTGCAGAACATGGCTGCGCTGCTTGTCGTGCTCTGACGAGCTGGCCTCGCCACTGAGGATGGTTGACGGCGATGGCGATGGCCTGTCCTCGCCAATGTTAGCTCGCCAGGTCGAGGCAGAGCCCTCGCCGTTCGCAAGACTACCGCCGTACCCAGAGTCTTCATCCAGCATTGACACCAAGCGGGCAGCAGCCTCGGGCGTTGAGCCGTTGCCAACGGTCATATACCCTGGCCCCATACTCCGGCGCCCTGGGGTATGTTCGCCCGAGGAGTGGGCATTGTGGCGGCTGGAAGACGACTCCCCAGAGGCGGAGGGGTTCTTTGCACGCTTATCGGGATTCATCGGGGTTATATCGTGTCGCGCGCCGACGAGTGGTTTGGCATGTCGTGGTGGTGTAGGAGAGACTAGGATTGTCGGCGGTGAAAGAATTACGTCGATGCGTGATGCGGGAACTGCGGTGGCGTGGAACAACCAGAAGCGCTAGCAGGGGGATCCTGCCACTGCGCGAAGCATGGAACTGGAACCTTGGACCGTTGGACCGATGTAATCGCGGATCGGTGCAACAACGTACGGACAATCCGAATGCTTGCCATCTTGTATAAGCATTTGCATAGCATTGCGCAGTAGTCCGAGGATCGATTTGCTGTTTGCCAGCTTATCGCGCACCCATCGATTTCACGGCCCGCGATTGCCTGCGAAGCGTCCCAAGCACACCCCCACTGCCTACGAGCACGGCGCACGAACGTCACGGCACTCTTCTTTGACACACCACACACTTCAAAGCGCAGTCATGAATCTAGTCGAGTGGGCCTTTGGCAAGCGGATGACGCCGGCGGAGAGATTGCGGAAACACCAGCGCGCACTCGAGAAGACGCAGCGGGAGCTAGATCGTGAGCGCGTGAAGCTCGAGAATCAAGAGAAGAAGTTGGTTGCAGACATCAAAAAGAGCGCCAAGACTGGGCAGATGGGACCTTTGCGCATACAGGCCAAGGACCTCGTCCGCACAAGACGGCATGTTTGGTGGATTGTATATTTGAGGACACAGCTGATACTGGAGCAGGTATATCCAGAAGTTCTACCAGATGCGGACACAACTACAAGCAATCTCGTTGAGGATTCAGGTATGCACATCGTGAAGAGCGGCATGAGGCAGTGGCTGATAAGCACAGACGGTACGAAGCAACGAGCAGATGATGCAGTCAATGAAGGGCGCAACAAGTACAATGTCCCCAGCACGCTGTTGCGATATCGCTAACATAACACAGCGCTTCTTGGCAGCATGAACAGGCAGATGAACCTCCCCGCTCTTCAGCGCATTGCCCAGGAGTTTGAGAAGGAGAACGACATCATGGACCAACGGCAAGAGATGATGGACGACGCAATCGACGACGCCACAGGCATGGAGGACGAGGAGGAGAGTGAAGACGTTGTGAACCAGGTTCTGGACGAGATAGGCATCGACCTTGGCCAAGCAGTATGTTCACCGCGCTCCAGGCAGACCTCCATACTGACCACAAACAGCTCGGGGAGACGCCGAGTGGGCTGCAAAAGGCCGCGGTACCTGAGGGAAGAGTGGCCCAGGCGATTGGAGGACCTGACCACGACGATGATGACCTTCAGGCTCGCTTGGACAGCCTAAGGCGATGAGGGAGACACGGACTTTGCTAGATCTTGGAGTTCTATGATTTCTTACGAATCTGCATCAATTGAAGATGTACACTGCCTGATAGTGCACCCATGCCAGCCTCGTGTCTAGGCAGCCCAATTAATTTCGGCTCTGCAAATTGAGCCCGCAAGGCTGAGGTCACAATAGCTAGCACTCAGGCACTGAAGAAATGACACGTCTGACAGCGTGAGAATGTCACAACTACAGAGACCTGCATCATGGTGATGCTGAAGCCTACCAGCTTCTGCGCGTTACCGAAATCTTGGCTATCCCTGCATACTCGACCCGTTGCGCCGGCGATGCTGAGTCTGGATCCTGAGGATCGTCGACTTCGCTAAACTGTAAGCATGCTGCGAAATGCGCCGGACAGCCTTGACGGGCTGCAGAGGGTGCCTGGCGGTGCGAATCACGAGACGTCCAAGCCACCTCAGCTACTCGACCAGGCGACGGCGAACAACCAGTGGGGTTAGTGACAACGTCAAAGCGCTTCCCCGCCTTCCTCAAGAGTAGAGAGTCGTGTACGTTTTCAAAGCAGACGCCGCTCTCTATTCCTAGGACCCTAATTCCGCGTGTATTCGGCCCTCGTTTGCTACGTCATCAGCGTGCTAACCAAGGTGGCTTTGCCCGCACAGCTCATCGACTGTCGCACAGTTCACCCGACTGCATCTCCCTGCCCGGCCCTCCAAATACATCTCTACTCAGCCGTTCCCCTGCGACCTCCTGTGCAACACGACAAAGTAAGTTATACTGCGCAGTTCCTCCAGACACATGACCCCGCCCTCTGTTGTGGCTTGGTAGCGCGCAACCCCTCACTGCATGTTCAACGTCCGTGGAGCCAGCCTCATACTAATGTTGTACCAGCATTGACGTCACACCGAACCGCATCCGTCCTCGTATACGCTTCTCTAGATCTTAAACGGCCTATTTTGACACTTCCTGTTGCTCCTTATCCAGCGCCATCGCGAAGTCTTCAACCTGGCAGGGAACAAACGAAGGAGCTTCTCCTCCCAAGCTGGGGGAGGCGGCTTGCTGAATCGAATGTTTGGCTCTGGCAAGGACGACGAGGTTGCTCCTGTTGATGGTCAAACAGCCAGCGACAGTTCGAAATCAACTGCGGCATCCGCTCCAGGCACTGGCTCGGCGCCGACAGAGGGTGCTCCTGCTGCCAAACCCGCGGGCAACGGAACTACCTCCACTGAACGTAAGAGCAGTGACCCCGGCGTTACTCAGACTCCCACAACTGAGAAGAAGCGGCGCTCAAGCGGCGTTTCGCGCGCCAGAGATATGTTCTCGAGCGCGAAGAACTCTCTGCATTTGAGCGGCTCGGCCGCTTCCCCCAATGCCGCCGCTACACCGGAAAAGGCCCAAACGCCAATGCAGAAGCTGGGAAAGTCTGATGCTGCCCTCAGTGTGCCCCAGGGTTCTCTCAACAACTCCGCCGGCGAGTCTGCGCCCGGTCCGCGATCCACCTTTCGGGTTGGCGTCACAGAAGATAAGAACAAGAAGTGTAGGCGGACAATGGAGGATACCCATGCATATCTGTACAATTTCCTCAGTACGCCTGCTCCTTCCTATGGCGCAGAGCCGCGAGGGTCTATCTCCGACACCAGCTCCATCCAGACGGATCCATCCGCCCAACAGGTCGTTGAGACGGACAATGGATACTTTGCCATATTCGACGGCCATGCGGGTACATTTGCAGCCGATTGGTGTGGAAAGAAGCTACATTTGATATTGGAAGACACGATTAGGAAGAACCCAAACACGCCTATTCCCGAGCTACTTGACCAGACTTTCACCGTTGTTGACCAGCAACTCGAAAAGCTGCCTCTCAAGAACAGTGGTTGCACTGCTGTAATTGCCGTTCTGAGATGGGAGGACCGTGTGCCAAATTCACAGTCATCCACAGGATCGGTCCTGTTTGCCCCGGCAGCTGTGTCGGCCATCAAGAACGCGGAAGGAGGCGAAGTCAAGGCAGATGGCACTGATGTGCCTACTTCCGAGCCCGCGACTGAGCAAGCTGTAGAAACAAAATTAAGAGGCGAAGCGAGCCGACAGAGAGTACTCTATACGGCAAATGTGGGCGATGCTCGCATTGTCTTGTGCCGTAACGGCCGGGCACTTCGTCTGTCCTATGACCACAAAGGCAGTGACGAGAACGAAGGCCGCCGTGTAGCCAGTGCAGGTGGCTTGATCCTCAACAACCGTGTCAATGGCGTTCTTGCAGTCACCCGAGCTCTTGGAGACGCTTATATGAAAGATCTGGTAACTGGTCACCCCTACACTACGGAAACTGTGATCCAAGCGGATCAAGACGAATTTTTGATTCTCGCTTGCGACGGCGTAAGTAATACTGCCAAAAATATGACGCATTTTGCTGACTTGCACAGCTTTGGGATGTCTGCTCAGACCAAGAGGCTGTCGACCTCGTCCGCCATATCCAAGATCCTCAAGAAGCGTCGAAGAAGCTCGTGGACTATGCTCTCGCCCGATTTTCAACCGACAATCTGTCGTGTATGGTCGTCCGATTCGATAATAAAGCTCTCCGCCAGCGTAAGAACGAAGCAGGAATGGGCGTGGAAGGTGATCCGGCCACTGTGAAAGGAGGTATCACCGAGGCAGAGGCCATTGTCGCGCAAGCAAGGAAGTCAATAGGGGAGCCAGAGCAGAGTGTCGAGAGCGCGGCGAAGGAAATCATCATGGAAGAGTCGGAGGCTGAGCCAGGCCCTGAGCTCAACATTGATGCAGTAAAGGCGGCCCAAAAGAACCCTGTGTGAAGCGTTCTTGCAGGAAGCCAGAGTCGCATCGCGAGGCGCCATCCGTGGGCACTTTCTTTTCGTGTGAAGGCGGTAGCTGTGTTTGATTTGAGCGCTCCAATTGGAGATTTCCTAGGGCTTTGCCAGTGCATGCACATCTCTCGAGCCAGTCAGCAAGGCGTTAGGCACTGATGAAGGCAAAACTCTCACTACATTCACATTTCTGCATGAGTCCGAGGTTTCAGTGAAGACACGGCTTTCCTATGTGAAGCATGTATGTAGCTTCCGGGACAACCTGGAAACGTAGCACCTCTGAGCAACGAATTCGTTCCATGCCTTGACTCTCTTCTCACGGTCTAAGATCCTTGCCGCATGTGCCCCGCGTGATGCGGCTGAAATGGGGCTGCCCAAGCTTTCGGGCATGCTTGAATGGCGGGGAACAGGGACCCACAATCGCCGACGTCCTCTGTCGTAGCCCAACAACACCGTCACTCCACAATTTCACCAACCCTGCCGCCGATGCAGCTCTCCAACCGAGAGCCTTCCTCGCAACATGTCTGGCGTCGACACAGCCGCGGCCGACCCCAGTCGTGACCCGCACATTGCCGCCTTTGTCAGCCCGCGCACGCTGCTGGAACAGAATGCGCGACCCGTGGTTATGAGAAGCGCGCTGGACAAGGAGCAGATTGACGGCTTGGTGAGCTGGGACACTGATATATGCGGCTGCGGAGGCTTACGAGCGACTAGAGGACAATACGCGCCTTTCTCAAGGCCCGGACGAGTTACGATGTGCTTCCTCTCAGCTATCGCCTGATAGTCCTGGACACGGCCTTGTTGGTTAAGAAGAGCCTCAATATACTCAATCAGAATGGTTGGTAGACCATGCGTACTCCTTGGCCTTGACTAACGCGACACACAGGCATCGTCTCAGCGCCGTTATGGGATTCCAGATCTTCCACGTTTGCAGGTTTGCTCACGACTTCGGACTACATCAACGTCATTCAATATTACTGGCAAAATCCTGATGCGCTGGCAAGAGTAGACCAGTTCCGCCTAAACAGCCTCCGAGGTTAGTTCGAGCATGCGAGATCGAGTACGCAAGAGCTGACGCCAGCAGAAATTGAGAAAGCGCTGGGAGTGAAGCCCATCGAGACCATCTCCATCCACCCCGACCGCCCCGTATATGAGGCCTGCCGCAAAATGCTTGAGTCGCGTGCTCGGCGTATACCTATCGTGGATAGCGATGATGAGACACACCGGACAATGGTAGTGAGCGTGATCACGCAATACCGCATCCTCAAGTTCATTGCTGTGAACGTCAAGGAAACACAAAAGTTGCGCAAGCCGCTCGTAGAGCTCCCAAATGTTGGCACGTACAAGGATCTTGCTGTAGCATCCATGGATACGCCCGTCATGGATGTCATCCACATGCTGGTCAAGAAGAACATATCGAGCGTACCTATCCTTGACAAGAAGGGTATGTGGAGCGTATCAACTTGTGTGACTATATGCTAACATACTGGAGGGGTCGTACTCAACGTCTTTGAAGCAGTCGACGTCATCGCACTCATCAAGGGCGGTGTATACGACGACCTGAACCTCACAGTTGGGGACGCGTTGCTAAAACGATCAGATGTAAATCATTGCTCCCCCCATACTGTTGCCTATACTCACATTCTTTAGGACTTCCCTGGAATATTCACCTGCTCGCTTTCAGACAACATGTCAACGATATACGACACCATCCGCAGATCACGTGTCCATCGTTTCATCGTGATCGACTCCGACAATAGGCTCAAGGGCGTCTTGACACTGAGCGATGTCCTCGAACACACACTACTGGAAGGCCTAGAGGATGACGAGTAGGAGAGAGTCATCTATTGCCAACCGCTGTACGCCGATCAACGATCGGAAGATGGATGAATACGAGGGAGCACTGTGCAAGAACATTTTGACACCAACGCATGTATTCTCCCAGGCGCATAGGACGGAAATAGTAAGCTTGTATCTTCATACCCAATAGTCGTCGTTATCTCGCACTCAACATATAGACTATTCAACATATCCATTTAGCCGAACACAGAAGCAGCCTTTGAATACCAACCTAATCTCATGACAGCCATGTCTCAAGTAACCCAAATCATGTCATCCTTAACGCCTTACCACAGCAATGTCACAAGTATCCGTTCCACCCATCCCAAACGCCCTAACGCTGCTGAACAAGAAGCCGCCTATCGTCCAGACTTCTACCCTCATTAGTACTCTTCCTCAAAAGTCACAACCACATAGACAGGAAAGAACGTACATCAATCTACTCTCACCCCGCCTGATGCACTCCACTAAAACCTCTAAACAAATCCTGATCAATCTCCATATCCATGTCCACATCCACCTCCCCTTCCTTGATCTGACCCATATCCTTACCCACAAGCGTACTCGACGTCTTGGTCGTCGTCGTCGTCGCCAAAATCACAGACGAATCCCACGACATGGCCGACCACACTACCGACGAATTCGCACTCGTGAATGCTGAGTCCAGCAGCGCGGCGTGGTGGATGGCGAAGGGCTCGCCGGGCGAGGAGGAGACATCGGAGAGTTGGTCGAGTTGGTGGTACTGGTACGGGTGCTGGGGACGGCGGAGGCGGAAGGTGCGTTTTAAAAGACGGATGAGGTTTTTGTAGAGTTTGGGGGCCATGGTGTGGTGGTGGGGAGGGCTTATTCCGAGGTTGGGGGTGGGTTTGGGTTTGTGGTGTGGGTTGGAAGAGAGTGGTGGATGTGGTGTTTTTGTGAGTTGGTGTTGGATGGGATGGAAGGAAGACGTAGAAATAGGAGAGGAGGTGGTATTCTTATGTGCTGGTTGGGAGATGGAATACTGGGAGGATGGGAACCATGGTTTGGTGAAGAAGCTAGTATGCATGCTGCATAATGAGGATGGAATTAGTCCCGAGAGTGTTGAAATTTCTTTAGTGGTTGAAGTATATACCGTGGGTCATGTAGAGGAGGAGGGACATTCCAACTCGCTACCGAAATATGAGATTGGTGTACCGTGGAAGACAGCATTCTATCGCCGCAGTGTCTGGATCTAGTACGTCGACTGCAGAGCAATTCACATTTACCTCACCATAGCCGCACAGTCTGATAGTGTCTATCCTTACCCATTCTTTTATAGCAATGTTAGGACGCCTCTAATTAAACACAAAATCTTGCGGACGAACCTCCGCCAACACTCACATACTGACGACTCATGACCCAACAGCTCGCCAACCTTCTCTACAATCTCATCATACTTCCCTCCCGCAACACTCCATACGACAATCCTTATCTTTTCCCTCGCCACATCATTTATGCCCTCCACCTTCCCCTTTGCCACTTCTCCGAACCGCTCCCACATTCTTCTCAACGCCTCCTCTTCGCTAACAGACCCGCCCCGTACGCCTGCTCGTACTGTATCACCAAGCTCACGCACTTCCGTACCCCAGGTCGCTGGCTGGTGTGGAGATGCGACGAACCGGGCGCCGGCATAGTGCGTATTGTAAAGAATATTTTTAAGCGCATGTAACATGAAAAGCATGTCTCTCTGGAACATGTCTTCGCACATCAAATCCTCTCCATACTCGTCTGCGTTATACTCATATTGCGCCATACCGAAATCAATCACTTTCACCTGCGGCAGACCTGTATCGTCAGGAGCACTGTAACCGACGATGATGTTCCCGAGATGCAAATCCCCGTGCGCGAGCGGCGGGTCGCATGTCTTGTGCATGAACGTAATCGCCGCCTGAAGCTGTGTGTACACCAACCAGACAAATTCTTCGGGCATGGAGTGGAAACGCCCTTCGAGAGCTTTGAGATCGGTGCACAAAGAAAGCGTGGAGCAAGCGTACCATGATGGTTGTGCGTTGCCTGCGTCCCAGGCTGTCAAATGGAAGAGTGGGAGTGTCGAGTGATCAGAGTGGGAATAGAGTTGGATCTGAAATGCTTTTAGTACAGAAACCTCTGATGGGAGTTGAACTTGGAACAATGTCCGACATGTCTTGACGACTTGCAGATTTGAAACCATATCGCGGGGAGATGAGCTCGAGTGCGTGGAGCGAGCGATTTTGATGTCAGAAGTCGGGAGGCGGAAGTATGCGTCTGCGTTGATGCCTGAGCCTGCTTTGGCGATGAGGGTGAAGCATGATGGGATGGTGGGTGCCGGTGGGCTGATTCCAGTGGTGGGTTGGCGCAGTGCAGTCATCCATTTGTTGATCACGGTGGCCTCTGAGGACGTGGGCACGAGGAGAGGATGAGCTAGCGCTGTGGGTTGACTCACCATGTTTGGGATAGATATTCGTGTTAATATTAGCTTGCTTCAGTTGTGTTGGGAAGAAATATGTTGCTAGCTTAAGGTATGACTTTTCAAGAGAGGGTAGCGATGTTGTGTCGACACATTACACATTGTGATTAATAGATAGACCCGTGGGCTGAATTGTATGACTTGTGGTAGTCCATGTACATTGTATCTACTTCCATTACAGATAGCCACGATGTGAAGAGGAGATGAAGTAAAGATAAATTTGGTGTGGCGTGCTATCATCCTAGCGACGATTAATACGAGTACCGGTAACAGAGCGTTGGGCTCAGCGTGTTGAGAACGTCTCGAATACGCACTTGCGCTCGAAGCCCTCCAACGCTGATAGTAGTGTCCAATGTAAGTGACCTTCCATTTGCGTCGGTTCCGCGAACAGTCGTCGTACGTGTCTGCGAGTTTTGCCACGCGCGGAAGTTCCGATCGATGTAACCATGATGCAACCAGAAAATCGGATCTCCAGGCGATGCGTATGTATCCTGCATGACTGCGCCAATTCCATTGTGTCCCCATGCATGAGCTGCGCCCTCAGCACAAGACGCCATATCTGCAAAGGTTGATCGGGAGTTGCAGGCGTCTGAGATGGATTGTCTTGTGTTTGCCGTTTTTGACTCATCACCATTGCGCGACAGACAGTGACGAACATTTCTCGAGCCGGGGCCGATGTTCAGTGCCAGATTTGGAAATTGTCCGTTGGTAACACAGGTGCCGCGTATGAGCAAAGAGCCGAACCACTGCGCTGAGAAGATGGAAGATTGTGCGAACCGACCAGCATATCTAGATTCATCGAACCAGGGAATTGAGCCGCTAAATCCACATTCTTGCCGAAGTATGTCTTCGAAGGTCCAGAGTAGGTATCTGTGCCATAGTAGGAAGATTGCATTGCCATGCACAACTGGTGTCAGACTTGCGTGAAGTGCCACCAGGTCCTCGTAGCGATTCTGAGACGCTCGAAATTGGCCCGAAGGTCGGCGCCCAAGCAAGCACTTAATCCCATCCATGAATGCTTGCCTGTCGTTGGTTGATAACGAGTCCCACTCGACTCGAACGCGTGGATTGGCGCAAGTGCTCTGCCTCTTCGCCAATTTCTCATCATCATCCTCCACTGAGTCGCGCGAGAAGAGAGGCGGAGGCTGGTCTGGCAGAGCCAGATTCGGCATCAACGCCTTGATGAGCGAAAAGTTGTCTCGGATCGTGGTGACACTTGCATTGACACCAGCTACCGCTTCCTCAAAAGAAAGAGGCCGTGCAAACTTCGGGGTGTCAAACGCAGCCAAAGGAAGTGGATCAGTAAGAACGCCGATAACCTTTGGTACTGCTGATATTCCTGCTACTAGTGCGCTAAAAGCCCAATCTGCCAGAGGCAGTCCTAATTGGCGCGTATCAAGCCGTGTTGGATGGTGGTGGGCGTCGGTATTTGGATATGAGTACTCATGATGCGATGCTGAAGCATAGCTAGAGCAAAGTAGTATGGCGGATGTGAGTATCTGATGCATTGTTGACACTATCTGGGTGAAGGGAAATAATGTCTAGAAAGTGACGACGCCCAGAAGATGCAGGACGCTACTGAACAGAAGGATCGAACTCCCTATATGTGATACTGATTATTATTACCCTAAAAGCCATTGTATTGTTTACTTGGGTGCCGATATGCCTAACGCGGGTCAAAGGCATGTAAAGCAACGCGTCACGTTGCTGAGGAATGAATCCTGCAGTGCGAGGCGGAGAACCTCGGCAGTCTTGTTGAATGGCACGATATAAATCGATGATATAAACCAAAATATACGTGCTGTTGAGTGCATGATTTAGATCCGCGGTAATAATGTCATGGGTTGAAGTGGTCTACGGGTGTGGTTGACCTGAGTGCGAAGGCCGAGCTCGGACTTTTGTTCGCCAACGCGACAGCCGTCCCGTCCTCGACCAGACACTACAACAGACTTGCAGCAATCCTCTTCGGCATGTCCTCAGATGCTCGCCTCCGATTCTTTGCCAGCCCTCAGCCTATTTAAATCGTTGTCAACGACGTCATCTAGGATCGTCTCGCCTCGTTTCTGAGCTTTGACTCTCGCAACCTTCAATCGTCTCGTATCGCCCTCCGTGCCTCTTGTGAGGTACCAGGTAAAGCTTGTCGTCAAAATGCAGGCAGACACAAATCCCATCGCGATACCGAAACTGACCCCATAGTGAGGCGCGTACCGGCTCTGGAATAAATGAGGACCTATCGCGCCGCCAATCTGCCCATAAGAATTGACAAAGCCAATGGAGAAGGCCGATCCCGTGGCTTTTGCACAGCTTTGTGCTCGCCAAGGCCACATCATTGGATACCAGGCACTCGTGACACTATTTCCGATTATGGTCGCGGCAAATACCCCGCCGGTACTAGGATAGGCGTACAGAACACCGTACGAGATGAGGATAATGCCGAGGAATGTGAGAGGATACAACGGGCGAGGTAAGCGCCCGTTATCCGCAAAGGCACCCGTAACACCAATGACCACAATCGATAATATGCTGATTGGTAGATTGAGGAGTTGAGCTGAAGCAATGTCGGTATATCCAAGATCCGCAATGACTGTTGGTTGATAGAAGCGAACGCCACTCGTCCCGATAGTCATCAGTGCCCAGATCAAGGTAAAAAGCCAAAGGCGCACATCTTTAAGAACGTCGAGGATCTCACGCCAGCTGAAGTTGGCTTCTGAAGCCTGTGGAGCATTGCCAGGGAGTCGCGCCTGTATGAAAGCCTTCTCCTTCTCGCTCAGCCACTTCGCTTGCGGTGGAACTTGGTCCAGAGTTAGTACCAGAAGCGTGACGAGTTTTGACTTGTGGAGTGCTTACAGTCAGGAAGTATCCAGTAGAGTGCAATACCAAATGCAATCGTAATGATTGCCTCCACGAGAAACAACCATTGCCATCCAGACAGGCCATGTGCACCGTCTAGATGGGAGAAGGCAAATGCCAAAACGCCGCTAATCACTCCTGACAGGTTACCCAAGATGTCTCCATATGGTTAGTATATGCTTAAGTAGACCCCTATGTGGCTAAAGAGGTGGCTCTTACAGAAATACAGCAGTCGTACCGACATTTCATCCGGACGGTACCAATAGCACATCTACAAGATTCATCAGTGACAGGCCAAATAAATCGAAATGTTAAAACTCACTTGCAGGATAACGCCAGGGAACATGCCAGCCTCGAACTTCGGTATTTGTCAGCTTGATGTAGTCTCGCTGGACTGCGCATCATACAAGACCAAGAAGAAATCGGACAGCGTAAAGCCCTTCTTTGTTTTTCACCGCAGCATGGCACGCGAGTGCTATGCCCCACGTTACCATGATTCTCGACTGCCATCGGGAGGGGAGAAGTCGCTTAATGACCAGGTTCGAAGGTGCTTCCGCAAGGATATACGGAATCTAGAATCACAAAGGTTAGCTCTCGAAAGTCTCTCTAGGTCAATCCACTTACATAGTACATCGTAGTGACGAGATTGTACTCATTCGACGACATCCCTAGCTGCGTCATGATATTGCTCGGTGTCCCTCGGTTCATGATGCGAGCATTGGACACGTTATCGGCGTCGATATTCTTGAGCAAAAACATGATTGAACAAAGAGTCATAAGCCGCAGATCAATCCGCCTCAGCAATGTCTTCTCTTCTTCAACTGTCAAGAGCGTTCGTGCACGCATGCGCTCGGCATCATAGCCATTGATTTCACCTGCAGCTCCTTCTTCGTTGGGTATCGAACCTCGGCGAGCGTAATGAAACCCATCCCCAGGAACATCGACCGCCGGGGCAGACGATGCGGTGGGCTTGTTCTTCAGGCCAGACATAACGACGAATTGTGTTGGTGCTAGGGATATCCGGCTGTTATTTGCTTTATACCTTCCGGTACAACACCGCGGGTCAAAATCTTGCAACCATGATCGGATGCTCATTCGTTCCGGGTGTCAGTTACAGCCGATTGCACTGTTGGCGGCAGACGGGGCGTGGAATTGCATTCTTCGAATTGATAAGCACAAAGCCCAACGGCAACAAGGACCCGCAAACAATTCCCAGTTCCCTTGGCCGTTGTCGGAGCGTCATGTTGCATTCAACTGGAAGCACGATATTCGTTTCCACATTGACGTGGTCTTGGAGGTGGAGAAGGGCATATGACGCTGATCATTCCCGCATACGGGCAGTTGTATGCCGTGCTCCAAGCCAAGAATCACGAATATCAAGCTCCAACAAGACATGCCTCGAGAGCGCCTGCAGGCATGCGTAGGGCTATGGAGCCGGGTAAAATGCAGTGTGGATGCTCCTTGTCCGTTGTGTCTATATAGCGATGGTTCAAGATAGGATGGAGGTATTCCGCGACTCCGGTAATCCTTTGTCTAGATACGCTGTTCACAAGCTTTGCCAACATGGCCACTGCACAGACTATAAGGGCAAGTGCCACGTCTTTGAGCTATGATCAGGTCTCGGAGACAAAGTATGAGCGTGAGTAGAACAATACTGTTGAGCAACTCATGCATGGCACTAAACACGTGCAGTGGACTGGGCAGAACTCGCTACACTGGACTTATCAGTGTTTGACACTCCAGGTGGCAAGCAAAAACTTGCAAAACAGCTATTCGATGCGATCGATAAGATTGGTGTGTAATCCTGATACCCCATCATAGCGGACGATAGCTGAACTAGCTAGGCTTCTTTTATATCGTTAACTTCGGGTTGAGCCAAGAAGTTGTGGACCGTCAATTCGCCATAGGAAAGGAGGTCTTTGAGCTTCCAACTGAGGAGAAATTGAAGTACCGTGCTGCACTGGAAGAGGGTGGTTACAACGGCTACAAGCCCATCGCCCTTCGTGAGATCCGGCCGGGCGTTCACGACAACACCGAGATCTACAACATCCCCAAATTCATCCCAGAATATGAGAGGCCACATCCCCAAGTCATCAATTCGCATCGAGAGGAGATCGAGGGCTTCGCGCGGCATATATCTGATGAGGTGGTAGGCAAGCTGCTTGTGCTTTTGGCCATCATTCTCGAATTGCCCGAGAATTTCTTCCTGGATAAACATCGTTACGACAAGAAAAGTGATTGCCACTTAAGGTACATGAAGTACAACAAACGAACGCCAGAGCAAAATCAAGCTCTCGAGAACATCTGGGTCAAGGGGCATACCGACTTTGGCAGCCTTACACTCCTTTTCCGTCAGCCAGTGGCAGCACTCCAGGTCCGCACTCCGGAAGGCGACTGGAAGTATGTGAAACCTTACCCAGGTAGCATCACAGTCAACATTGCCGACTCGCTGGAATTTCTCACCAACGGCTTCTTGAAGAGCAGCATTCACCGCGTAGTTGCACCTCCTCCTGACCAGGCGAATATCGACCGTCTGGGCGTGCTCTACTTTGTGCGGCCGGAGGATGATGTTGTGCTCAAGCCCATTCAGAGTGCCGTGCTTGAGAAGCTCGGGTATACTAAAGTGAAGGATGAGGACGCTGTGGGTGTCACCGCGGGAGAGTGGGTCAAAGCTAGGGTTGCGAAGGGGGTTAGTAAGGGCAAGGTTAGGAGTGAGACAAATGAAGAGACTATCATTGGGGGAAAGAAAGCGAAATACTATGATTAGTAGGTAGCGCGTAGAAGCACGTGAATGATTATTCTATGGCAAAAGCAACCTTAAAAAAGCAACCCAAAGTATTATACTTGCTGGGACAATCATCGAAACGCATTCTTACATACTGACCGTGGTGAAGAAGGGACGGAGATAAACGCTGAGCGCTTATTTCCGGTCGCGAGCCTGAATACGTCGGCAGCACGCCATATGCGTGGAACCTGACATCAACTCTACAGAAACCTAACGAACACGTTCCGGCTACTAGCATGCGAACTGTTGGCTTGCCGAAGTAGCGTCCATGCACGGGAACCGGGACAGCGGTGCTCGGAGTATCACATTTGCAACGACAAGCCACCTGTGTGAATCGATAGTTCTGACATGGCCACTACCAACTTCACATCCATTCCAGTCGTCGACCTCTCGAAGGCTGATACATCTACCACTAGATCTGAGCTTCTCAAAGACCTGCGACATGCCGTAACGGACATTGGGTTTCTTTACGTGTCGAATCATGGCGTTCCCAACCACGTCATCCAGAGCTTGGTCGCGGCGCTTCCTAAGCTGTTCTCTCTGCCTGAAGAGGAAAAGAGAAAAGTAGCATTAGAGAACTCGCCCCATTTCCTAGGCTACAGCGGTACGGGGTCCGAGACGACTGCTGGACAGATCGACAAGAGGGAGCAATATGAATTCGCAACCGAATTACAAGACAATTGGCGAGAAGGGCAGCCATTAGCGGACAGACTCAAAGGTCCAAATCAGGTGAACAGATTGCCTTTCCATTTCTGAAATCGCTCAGCTGATAGAGAAAGTGGCCAGAAATATATCCAGCACTCCGCCCAATTGTAGAAACATACATCTCCTCCCTAACCCAACTCAGCACAATCTTCCTCCATCTCGTGGCCGAGGCACTCAACTTACCATCTTCTTCATTTATCCCATTTCTCTCAGACCAGCATCGCTTGAAGCTCGTGCACTACCCTACGTCAGAAACTGGCGCAGGCCAAGGCGTCGGCCCGCACAAAGACTCGAGCGGGTGGTGGACCTTCTTACTTCAAGCTTCGCCGCCTCACATCAAGGGTCTGCAGGCGCTGAACAAGGCAGGGGAATGGATAGACGTACCAAACATTCCTGGGACATTTGTCGTAAATATCGGACAGGGATTTGAAGTTGTCACGAATGGTGTGTGCAAGGCTACGACGCATCGCGTGTTATCGGGTGTAAATGAGCGGTATAGTGTTCCGTTCTTTCAGGGTATGCGGAGAGATTTGACGAAAAAGGAGGCTGTTGATACGTTGAAGGGGCATTTTGAGAGCAACGAGTTTGCGAGAGGGGGTGAGAGTGTTGAAGGGAGGGAGGTTGATAGTGCGTTCTTGAGGGGCAAGTATGATACGTGGGGTGAGACGCAATTGAGGACGAAGATACGGAGTCACAAAGAGGTGGGAAAGAAGTTTTATGCTGATGTTTTTGATAAATACGTCAATGAGGATTGAGAGGAGAGATTCTTTCGCGTGCCCATGAGCATGCTTGGAACCCTAGTGATTGATCCATCCTCCGTTTCACAGGCAGCCCACCAGCTGAGTCGTACCTTTGTTTTGAATATTCCGCAAGGCCCATGAACCATTGGCCCAGGATTCGATCCTGACGTTGTCTCCCCGGTGGCTGAGCCGACCAAGGTGGATGCGCTCGTTGCCCAAGCGTCCTAGACGCTATGTTGCCCCCTTAAAGCTCTACGTCCTATTGCCATAACAGTCCTTACTAGACCTGACCATCCTTTCCGGAACCTGCACTCGGCCAATCCGGTTACAATAATCGTGCGCGGCTCCCTCGGCTTGTCATTTACTTTATTTGTTTGCCGCACCCCATCGCCTTAGCCAGGACCGATCTTAGGCATGTCGTGATGCTCGCTCAACCCGCTCAAGTACTTATTCAGTTCCTCCACCTTCTCCTTGTGGGTTTTGACGCCCTCGCGCTTAAGTCGTTCTTCCAGGCGCTTTCTGCGCATCTCGTCGTGCCGTCTTTCCGCCTCTGTCTTCTTGCGGCCACCGGCTTCTTTCAGCCTTTGTTCGGCGGCATCTGGCGAGAGCGAGCGACCGGGGGTGTGTGAAGGTGATTTCGTGGTGTCGCCATCCGCTGAGGGGCGCTTTGCGACGTTGGTAGAGGAGGTTTTGGACGACTCGGCCGCGTCTTCGGTAGGCTTGGGCTTCTTTTTCTTCTTCTTTTTGTCGATGCCGGCGCCTTTGAGCTTCAGGCCACCGCCGACAGCGGACGCGTAGTCCGAAGACGGCATCGTGGGTCGTGGTGGTGTTGGTGCAAGCTTTCCAGATTTGTGAAGCGTTCACGGTTCTCGGTCCGCGGCTAGTAAGAAAGGCACGTGACCGGTGGCCTGCCCTCAGCCGTGGTGTCTGCATTGTTCAAGCATGACTTGTACAATAACACTTAGCCTCCCCTTTTGGGAGTTACAAGAATGACACTCATTCATATGCCCACAGAAATTCGCCTGCAGATTTACAGCTACGTCGTTCCTGATGCTCCTCTAAAGTTCCCGTCCAACGTCTACTCCGGCTTACTCTACTGCTGCAAAACGATCAAAGACGAACTCGAACCCGAACTGTGCAAGAGTATAGCTGTATGCGCGCACGAGATCGCAAAGAGGATACGAGAGAAAGGAGATGAGATCCTCTACACACCACCCACGACACTTAGTGGCTGGCTACATCTCACCTTTTCGCGCCCAAAGACAAAAAATATGTTCGTTGACGGCGATCCCTTCCTCGAATTTATGCACCTCCACTTCATCACCTTGACTATCACGTTCCATAACGATGCCCAAGGCTACGAGTACTATCGCGGGCGCCCAGAGACATATCAAGTGGCTGCACGCACCTTAGCCACACACATCAGGAAATCCTCCCGTCTTGATACTACGGGTGCTTGTCCTGCGATGAGAAATTGTATTCTAGATTGGAGCAGGTCTCCTTCCTATGCCTCGGACTGGATTATGAAATCGTTGGGTGGCAATGCGATGGACCTATGGGAGGCGGATGCCTGGTTGGACGATTGGGGAGTGATGACGGGCGTCTCCTTTTCCAAGAAAGAACTGGAGCCTCTGAGAACGCTATGGATTGATGACTGAGAGGGTAGAGTGATGCATGCTTTCAGAGGGCGCAGCTCATTCATTATCGAACGCAGAGTTTCGCATCCCGTTGTCCCAACGGTATGAAGGAATGACAGAGAGAGGACTGTCCCATAGCCCACAAAGTACTAAGAGACGGAATTTATGCTGGCACTCGTCAGGACACCGTCAATTGCGCTCTGAACTATCGCCAGATGCTGCAGTAGGCAGACACCGATCTGGTGAGGTATGAGTAACAATAGTGAGGACAGCGAGAAGAATGAGAGCAGGGGCGAGAAGCAAGTTCGAAAATAAAGGATGTGAATTGAGGACGATGTAACGTGCTCGTCTGTCAAGGGCATTGTCGGCATTTGGCAGCGCTTCAAGTTAACAGTATGTGACCAAAGTGGTAATTTCTAGCCAGAACTCACAGCATTCTGCTTCTTAACTCAGAATCAGCTTCCTAATTCTTGGTAAGAACATCTCACTACACCAGTCATAAATTCGATCAAACGAGAAAGCTACACAAACATCTCAGTACGTGCTCACTTCGACTGTCGGAAAATCCATCCACAATCATATTACTCACCCAGCGATTTCAACATGTCCAGCAACTCTCCCAGCTCAAACAATCCCTCCAGCGCCAATGGCTCACAGCCCCCAACGGGCAGTTGGCCAGCTCCAAAAAACAATTACGACTGGCGAAATGTGGATGGCACGGGTAGCGGCAGTGCGTGGGGAATGCCACATAGCGGACCTGGAGAGACAGGCTGGGACGACTCAGGGTTGAGGGAGCAGGGGAAGAACGCTTCATATGCGATTGAGTGGAAGATGATGACGCGTCGATGAGTCCAATGAAGTACTGCGCTGCAACGGGGCAGCATTGCCGACCTTGAATGTAATGCATTGCTCTACTCTAATTCATTCTCAAGACCCTGTTGCTGACCACAATCACCGATTGGCATCACCTTCATACTTCTACACTTCACGTGTGGCGTCAGCAAAATCACGCGTTGTACATGATTGCATATTTGCCAGCTTATGAACAAGCTAGACCTGTTCCTTCTGCCCACATTCATCTCCCATAGTTCGTCCATGTACACGAGATCATTAATTCAGAGGCTGTGTCAATATTTTGTTGTAGTCCTTATACTTCTGTCATTATATTTTATCCATAACTCTGACATTTGCCAAATTCTATCCTAAACGCAAGCATCAGATTTTCCGGACAAGATCTTTTACACTCGAACAAGAAATCAATGTCGCGCAACGCATACAATAGCAACCGCCGAGGTGATCGGACATGCGTAACACCGCCTGTATCTCACCCTCCCGGTATGCTCCCAGGCATGATAGGCTCTGATGTAGGTACCTTAAGTACGCCGCCGAGCGCGCAAGCTGGTATGATGGGCCTTGATCTAGGTGGTCCTAGCATGGAAGCGTCTGTTCGAAACGGTGGAGAAGGAAGAGACTGAGGAGTTCTGTCTCGACCTGATTTGAAGCACTTCAGATCAGGAAGCTTGTGGATTGCGGCTGAGGATGGAGTTGAAGAGCAAAGCGGAAATGAGGCTAGTAGCACATGGTATTGCAGTATACATGGACTTCAGGGCTTCAAACTCAGCTCAATTCGATTTGCAGCCTCGATGAAGAACATGACGCATATTGCCGTTTGTTTGATGTAGGAGTCATTACCAGCGTAGATGAAGCAAAATGAAGACCAACTCAATTTTTTGGCATTTCCTGAGGATGTCCGAGGAGGTATCGTTGTAGACCCTGCTCTCCTCTCCCTGGTATTGTGGCTTCTGAGGAAGTGAATGCGATTGCTCAACATACCGTGTTGGCCCTGGTGTGAATGCAGAGTGAGAGCTGTGAGTGCCTTTACCAAACAGCTCCCATGCTCACCACCCCCGTCGTTGCTACCATACTGTCTGTTATCATTGCCTCAACTACTACTCCTTTCAACTTCATCTAGCACCCTCCGAAAATGGATCGACATTCCAACATGTCTCATTCAAACCCCCTTGATTCCTGGCGCGTGGTCACCGGAATCGGTCACGGCTCGACGTGGGGTGCTTTCAAGCCTACTGCAGCAACCGATTGCAACAGCTCTGCATCTTCCTCGCCATGGTCACAGAAGTCGGTATTGATCAACGAGCCGCGGGCTAAGGTCTCTGCTGCGGCTGGAAATGTCAAGATGAACGCGACGGCTCCCGATTTCGTGCCTGGCGGTACTGCCCATTGTAGCGCCGAAGCCTAGAGTTTCGGAGCAGGAGGAGTCAAGAGTACTTACTATGACTTCCCAACAAACCCAGTATCACTTCATGAATGACGCATACCAGGACGGTCATTCAATCAAACAAAAAGTAGTCATGCTATCGAGGAGCAAAAATTCCACCTCATTCTCCGACTGATACTTCTCATACCTCATCGTGATGGCTCGAATTTCTGAGACAAAAGTATGATCTGCTCTTATTCAATGTCACGAAGCACTTCACGATATCGTTGGTATAAGATCTCTCGCGCACCAATCTCGCACTAATCTCCAGACCGCGCAACCAGCCTTTACTCAAGATCTAACTTGACTAACTTACTTGCCTTTGATATCTTTTCCGCCAACATAGCAATACTGCTGCCGCTCATCACGTCGAACAGCGAAATTTCCGCCTTGAGCTTAGTCTGCACCCAGCCACGCATATCAACAGCCATGAGCGAGTCCATACCGTACGTATGAATTGACTTAGTCGCGTCAATATCCTCGGCCGCGCAACGCAACGCTTTTGCTACTTGTGCCCGGAGCGCCATCAACACCGTCGACGTCGCTTGTTCCTTAGATCCTGCAGCAGCGAGCTGCTCCTCGACAGACGACGCAGCGCCATCGTTGGCGCCAGCATTGTTGACGAGCGACGCATCGACCCCCATGGTGCGCATGAACGCAAAGCGCTGGTCACGATAATAAAACGGCGTTGTGTCTATCCCTTTCTTCCGCAAGATGCCGCCGGTAGGAAGGCCCGTGATGATCTGAGCGGGCACATTGTGCGCTTCGCTGTTCAGGGCAACTTTGAAAATAAGGTTGAAGTCCTCTGCTGTAAGAGGGACGACCGTGTCGTCGTTCAAGTTGGATTGGCCGCCCCGCTCAGCGATCAGTCCAATGTCTTGCATGAGTCCTAGATTGACGCTTGTGGCCGCCAGGCCGAGTGATCTTCGGTGTCTGGCTAAAGCATCCTGGTAGCTGTTTCCAGCAGCATAATTTGCCTGACCACGATTGCCGACGAATCCAGAGATCGAAGCAAGCATGACGAAGAAGTCCAGTCCTTCCTTTGCGCATGGCTCCCATAAGGACGCTTGATGCAGATTCCAGGTCCCTTGGACCTTTGGCTTAATCGCTTCCATCCATTGAGTATGCGTCATATTCTCGAAAATGGAGTCGCGAAGCACTGCAGCACTCTGGATGATTCCTCGTACTGGTGGCCACGACCCATCGTCGGCTATGGTAGCAAACACACGGGACACACTCTCAGCATCCGCCACGTCGCAGCTGTAAAATCCAACAGTGATGCCGCGAGGACCAAAATCGTTTGAGATGCTTTGAGCAGCAGCGGAGCCCGGGCCAGATCGAGACAAGAACACAAGATGTTTTGCGCCTGCATCTACCATCAGCTTGGCAAGGTTGCGACCCAGACCGCCTAGACCGCCCGCAAGAACATAGGTTGCGTCTTCCCGTAGACGAAGCTGATTTTTGACCTCTTGAGCAATCGGCACCTCGAAATCCTGATCGAATAGCAGTATAGCTTTACCTGGTCCGGCAGGAGCAGCTACAGATTTCAAAGCCTCTTGTATCTTGTCGGGCGTGAAAGCAGGGAGCTGTGATACAAGCTTCAGAGAGTGATCGCTCAAGAACGGCACCGCTTCATCGCGGATCTTCTTATAGAGGTTAAAGTCGCTGGTCAAGTATTCGCTCATATTAACAACGTCAAAGGATGCTCCGAGCTTGAATGGCTTGATGCTCAAAGTGGAATTCGCAGATGTGTCGTTGTTGCTCACGTCAATGAATTTCCCACTTGGTGCCATGCAGAGCCAGAGTCGGGAGATGTCTTCTTCGCCTCCGCTAGTATTGAGAATGGCATCGAAGCCATGACCTCCTGTCCAGTCCACGAGTGTCGTTAGCTGGTACGTCTCATTATCGTTCATCAAGTGGTCTGCGGCGATGCCCATGCCCTGTAGGAGGAGACTCTCCCCTTCATTCTTGACCAATGCGTAGACGATGGCGCCCAGTTTCTTCGCAAGCGCAGCTCCTGCTTGGCCTAGAACGTTCCCGCCATCCTGAATGAGCACTGTCTTGCTGCCGTCCAATTGCGCGAGCGTGCGTAGGCTGTGATGGACTAGCGGGTAAGTAATCGAATGGAAGACCGCCGCTTCGAAGTCGACATCCCGGGAAAGGGCTTGACAATATTGCTGATTGACTCGGAGCTTTGTTGATATTGGGCCTGAGTAAGCAAAAGATACAGCGTCGCCTACATGGAGTAGTGATGAAGATCCTGTTGCAGTCACCACGCCGGCAGCCTCTCGCCAGCTACTTTGCACGCTTCTTTGCCTAGCAGTTGCGCTGAGCTGCATTAGCAATAGAAACACTTCAAAATGCAATTTTGGACACTTACCTTAGAACCAGTGATCTAACATCAACCTCCACCTCATCCTCTAAGAGATTGCGGTCCGCAACGTCACTAGTAGTGAAAAGCGCTTTCGGAACTGGATTACTCTCTTGCTTCATGAGTGTCAGACTGCCCGGAGCATCGCTCAACATAATCGTCGCGGTGTGAGAATCGTCTCTGTCCGCACCAACCAGCGCACTCAATTCCCGCTTCTCCGCCCACCGACTGATATGAATCTCTCCATTCTTCACTATGTATTCCGTCTCAATCTCTTCGATCGCGAGAAGCCGGGCAATCATCTTCGCAATGTCGGAGGCGCCACGCTCTTTGATCTCTTCTTCAAGCACGAAGCAGTAATCGAGGCCGGGGTTTTCATTGCTCAAGGACCGTATAAACCCGGTTGCGGTCTGCATGATTGGATCCCCGCCTTTAGCTACCCAAAGCAGTCGTTTTCCGCCTAGAACTAGTGTTTTGAGCGCATCGTAGTCGGCTGCTGATGGATTTGTGATGAATGAGTCGCTGAACTCAAGCAGTGAGATGATCATGCAAGGACCCTCCAAGTTTACAATTGTCTCCGGCCATTCTACACTGTGCGTGGACAAGCCTTTGGCGTCAAAAAGGCCCTTGAGCTCTAAAGCGATTTCCTGAGTGGCGTCTGACGGGTTTGGAGGCAATACTACGACTATTTCATGGGATGCCACTTCGTTGCTCTGGATAGGCTCTTTGGTTGCAATAGATAGTGCAAATTGCTCGATGGAGCCCTTTGTGCTTCCTTGGAAAAGAGTTTGGAAAGACAAGGTCTTAGCATCGGACTTATTGGTAGCGCTCCTGCGATGCTCAGTCGGTGTATGATGTAAAAGAAAGAGAAAGCGGAGACTTACTCGGCGCTGAAATGTTCAACTGGTGCTATTAGTAGTAGCTTCCCACCCGGCTTGAGAACCCGATCAATTTGCGATATGAGCTCGTCTCGGTGCATCGCCGGCCCTTGGGAACCTATGAACGCAAGATTAACTGAATTGTCTTTGCGCCCCAGGGGCAAACTATTGGCCTGAAACTCGCTATGGGCAAATTCCACTGATGGTTCAAGTGTCTCATATTGAGTAGCTAACGCATCAATCACGTCCTTGTTTTCATCAAGAAAGCTGATATCGTGGAACCGAGTCGCGGCGCTATCGTCGGTGTTGAGGATAGTCAACACTCTCTGCGACAACTTGGGCGTAACACCACCGATTTGCAAAAACGATGCGCGAGGATTCTTGTGAGCGATGAGATCAACAATCTAAATTTGGGTCAGCAGCAACATAACGCGATAATTTCTTGTGAACACATACAGTGATGATGGCAGACTCTAATCCTCCCAAATTGTTGGAAATTTCCTCATCGGGACCATGCGTGCTGGCTAGCTCTTGTCTCGAAATATATTCGGCGAGTTGATTGGCATCAAGGAGATCGATATCCACTTTTTGAACGACATACCCCACAGGCGCCTTGACAGTCTCGGACGAAGCTGATCCAATGTTCCCACTTGGAAGTTCTCTGCAACGCAGGCCTTGGACTACAATGCTCGGAGCGTCCGATTGCTCTCCAACAACAAAGATGTCAGCGAGAATATCACGATCCGAGTCTCTGGAAACTGTGGAAATGCCCTTGAGCTGTGCGCCGCCGCCCGTGGCAAGATTCGACGAAATGGTTAGGCTTTGTAAGCCAATTGGGACGGCAGCGTGTTGCATGTCGAGTTGCCCGTTGCCCACGGCTGCAAACAAAGAATGAAACACGATGTCTAGAGTAGTTGGATGGATTATGTGAGGGGTTTCGACTTCTGATGGCATGATCTTTCGTGTGTCCGGGATGCGCATTTCCCAGTTACAGCTCCCTTTGCCTACATTGATCTGTGATAAGCCCTGAAAACAGGGGCCGTAGCTAAGGCCAACTGATTCAGCCATGTCGTAGAATGTCTTGGGCAGGATTGTTGTAGTACTATTAGCTTCTGCAATCTCCAAATTTCGCTTGAATTTATTCGCCATGAACTGCTTCTCAGACATGGCCTGGGCACCATCATTCGCAAAGTAATGCACTTTCCCTAGTCCGTAACCATGTTCCTCGACACGATCGTTTTCTTGATTCGAGCAGACTGAAAACTCCCACCAGCCGGTCCACTCGCCATTTCGCGGCCGCTGGCGGCGCAGTCGTAAGAAGACTTCTAATCCGAATCGATCATCCGGCACAACGATTGCCTTGACAATATGAACGTCTCGCAGCTGGATACTGTCGACTTCTTGGTTGGGATCAGCCAAAGTCTGCAGCGCGTGCAACGGCATGGCGAGAATCCCCGATCCTGGATACAATATTGATGAGTGCACCACGTGATCACGAATCCAAGGATTATCAGAAACCCGTAAAAAGTGTCGCCATCTCGGTTCGAGCTCATCAGAGTCTTGCGTTGGCGCGCCAAGAAGATCGTGCCTTCCTGATTTCCGACTCTGCCGCGCTCGACTGATGCGCGAATCAGCCCAGTACTTCAACGAATGATTCCAAGGATAATGAGGCAGATCAGTGAGCGAACACGGACGGCTTCCCGTCCTGTTTATCGCTTCAATATCAATCTGGGTGCCGTGGCAGAACAGGGCTCCCACAGCAGCTAACGCAGTCTTAGAGTCATTCCCTCCGCGTACTAGAAGCGAGCTATATGGGATCTCGCTTTCAGTATGAGCCTGGAGGATCTGACGAAGGGGGCCCTTCAAAGCCGCATGTGGGCCGATTTCCAGTAAGTAGTCGAATGCCGGTTCTGTCGCACGAGCTTGCCGACGTCCCTTGGTGGGCTGTTTCAAAAGCGTGGCTACGGCGTCTGAAAAGAGGACAGGAGATATAAGATTTTGCACCCAGTACGATGGTCCGAGCTCGGTATATGTGACGCATTTGCCCGTTACGCTTGAAGCCATCTTGACTTTTCCTTTGTCTTCAGGCTTGTGGGGGATCATGTCTTCTAGTGCCCTTAGATATTCGTCGGCCAGGATCTGCATATGATGTGAGTGGTATGCGTTCGAAACTTTCAGCTTCCTTGCAAAGATATTTTGCGATTTCAGAGCCACTAGAATTTCATCGATCCCCGTCTGATCGCCTGACAAAGTGACGGATGATGGTGAGTTTACGCATGCGATGACTACCTTTCCGTGTTCGACGGCATCGACATAGGAGCGAGCATCTTCGGGACCTAGGCCAACTGCCATCATAGATCCGTGCAGGTCAGGTGCCGTGGACGACAATTTTGCGCAGAGCTTTCCTCTCCAGTACGAGATCTTCCAAGCATCTTGCTTTGTTATCGCCCCATAGCTGTACGCAGCAGCAATTTCACCGCTCGAGTGACCGACCACCGTTGCGGGGAGTATGTGCCAAGAGCTCAGAAGATCCACAAGAGCAACCTGGAGGACGGTCGAAAGTGGTTGACTGAACTCCGCAAGTTCGATCTGAGATTCACTGGCGCCTTTCCCAAGCTCTTCCAAGACTGACCAGCTACAGTGTAACTCCTCGGAAAGGTATCTATCGGCCTCTTGCACAGAATGGGCAAAGACTGGATATGCCATAAGTTCCAAGCCCATTCGAGCCCACTGAGCGCCCTGGCCAGTGAACACAAACCCTAGTCGAGGAACAGCAATAGATTTGGCGGAGTCCAACTTCTTCGCTCCAAAGGACTCCTTTAGCTCCTGTAACGATGATGCCACCACAAATGACCGGCGAGGGAAAACTGATCGTCGGCAGCCGAGAGTGTATGCGAGGGAGTTGAGGTAGGATTTCTCATCGAATGGCTGACCAGAGCCTGCTCTTTCTATAACGCTCGCAAAGTATTCGCTATATGAATAGCTCAGCCGATCTAGGGCTGCTTCATCGCGGGCGCTCAGTAAGATAAGGTGATGCTTCGGCGAATGCCCAACTGGTACATTACCTGATTCTCCATTCAATAGCTTCCATGTTTTGAGGTAAGACACAGCATCATCAATGACTACATGGGCGTTCGTGCCACCGTATCCGAAGCTATTGACAGAAGCTCGACGAAGCTCTGGGTTCGGCCACGGCATCAACGCAGTGGGGACTTTAATCCTCCATTGGTCGAAAGGTATGCGGCGATTGGGTTGGTCGAAGTGAATGTTGGGAAGGACGGCATTGTTCTCGAGCATGAGCACGCATTTGATAACACCAGCGAGGCCTGCAGAGCCCTCCAGATGGCCGACCTGTTCACCCAATTTAGTAAAGTAGCTTAATACAAAGCATATGCTTTTCTTACGTTGGATTTAATGGACCCAACGAGCAGTTTGTTGTCGGGTTTGCGTGCTCTGCTAATGGATTTTGCAATCGCACCGAGCTCCAGAGGATCACCCACCGCCGTACCTGTCCCCTAATGCTGATGTTAGATGTGGAAATCTCAAAAGCTGATAATAACCTACATGTGCTTCAAAATACCCCGTATCTGAAGAGTCCAGACCTGCAGAAGAGTAAACGGTATTTATCAGATCCGCCTGCGCCTCGCTGTTGGGCAAGGTAATGCCCTTTGTATGGCCATCTTGGTTAACGCCCGAACCACGAACAACAGCCCTAATTGGATCGCCGTCGCGCAATGCATCATCAACCCTCTTTAGGATCAGAGAGGAAATGCCTTCACCTCGTCCATAGCCTGTTGTACCTTCTGCGAACGACCGCGACAGGCCATCCGTAGACAGCATGTGTAGGTTTGAAAGCGTAAGTGCAATGTCGGGACTTAAAATGACGTTGGCTCCACAAACGACTGCCATCGTGGACTCCCCCGATTGCAGCCCACGACATGCAAGATGTAGACCAACCAGACTGGAAGAGCACGCCGTATCGAGAGTCATACTCGGGCCTCGGAGGTCGTAGAACCACGAGATACGGTTCGAGAAGAGTGAGAACCCGGTACCTGTGCCGGTGTACATAGGAGCACTCTCTATATCTCTGTAAAGCATTTCATGATAATCCCTGGTAAAGCATCCCACATAACAACTCGTGTCTGAGCCAGCAACATCCTCAAGCTTTACCCCAGCGTTCTCAAGCGCCTCAAACGTGACTTCCAGCAACATTCTGGCTGCTGGGTCCATAGCATTAGCTTCTTGTGCAGTGATACCAAAGAATGGTGCGTCAAAGGCTGCGACATCTTGCTGCATAAAATGCGCGCCGCGATTATTTAGGGTGTTGAGTTTGTTCACCGAAGGGTGATGATACGCGTCGGCATTGAATCTACTTGATGGAACCTCAGTGTACGCAGCTGTTAACGAGTGAGCAGGTTACTTCGATGTGCGAGATGCTCTCACATTTGCGCTTGCTTAGCAATTCCCACAATCCGGCCTCATTCGAAGCCTCGCCGGGAAAGCGGCAAGCAAGGCCGACAATAGCAATGTCATCACTCTTTACGCTCGAGGGGTTTGGCGCAGGTTGAGTAGCCATTTCAGGATGTGAATAGTATCAAATAGAAGAGCGCTACGAGCGATGTGGTGCCAGCAAGGTCCTAGCGATTTATCGGCGCTGAAATTACATCAGTTAACGCAGCGAGGAGACATGAAAGTCATCAAAGACAACATGGGGGAGACTACTGAGTATATTGTGGGCCGCTCAGCCGCGTCGCCTAGAGCCATTCGTACCGTGATATCGGTCAGGAATGGCGTACAGAAGTTGGGCATGCTGCAGGTTTCCCAAACGGGTGACCACAACGTCCGACTGCTTGTGTGCTTCCAATACCAGCGTAGCGCAAAGAGAAACTGTTCGCCGACGACCTTTGACTGACTGGCTGCGGACAGATAGCGATGCGAGCCACGCCAGTTGAGTGTATCCGCGTGTATTTTCAGCTCGGTTTGATGCCTGACATACTAAGTAAGGCAATTTCGCATAGGTGTATGCGATTATCAATATTTTGTGGCTGGCTGCGAGTGCAGCTTGCATACGGAAACGCCGATACGAAGGATCGCATCAGTCGATGCATTGAGAAGAAGCTCGTATTTTTTTTAAGTTGTGGGGCCCGTGCAGAACTCCACTAAAATGCGCGATCGCGGTAAGGATTCTTTGGCTATGCAGACCTCAGCTTTGTTTGTACCCCGGCCTGTTCGGATACGACCCCTCTCTGCGCTTTCGGTAGCGTACTCTGAATCAGATGTACATGCCATAGCGGCTGTCAAGGTTTTCAATTGGAGGACATCTAGGGAGATCCGAGCATGGCATCGCGTTGTTTGCATCTCCTTGCTTTATTGGCTCAGCGATAACCACAATGATGACTGACTTAGAGGCGTGGGAGCGTTGAACAAACTCGGTTGTAGTGCTACCTCCACATCGCCCTGACAAGACTTGTATCCAATCCTAATTTTCCATCCGCTCTCAATCGTAAAAATGCGCTTTCTTTGCTTACACGGCCGAGGGACAAACTCGGATATCTTTCAGTCGCAACTTTGTAAGCACACATAACGGTTGAGGCAAGAATTACAACCTTGTAACTGACAGCGCAACCATGTAGCACCCTTGATCTCGCGACTATCACCGGAGCACATATTCGACTTCATTGACGCACAATTCGAGGCGCCAGCGGCTCCTGGAGTCGCTGATATCTTCCCAGGCCCGTTTTTTGTCTGGCACCAGAATCATGACCCACAAAGTGTGGAAAAAGTCCATGATTACCTCACTACTGTAATTGCGGAGGATGGCCCGTACGATGGAATTATTGGCTTTTCGGAAGGTGCAGCTCTTTCTGCGAGCTACTTATTGTCTAAAGAGTACCAAGCCTCACTGGGTGATGTCTATGATTACCCGGATACCGAAATCAAAATGGCCGTCTTCTTCAACAGCGTCAAACTTTACTCGCCGTCCGAAGAGATTGGAAGCGACGCAACGAAACAATTTCAGCAAGATTTGAGACAGCACTCACTGTTCCTGAAAGGACGAAGCGAGGAGAGGAAAAGAAGCAGCGTTTCTCATGAACACACTGCTGCGCTTGCGAAGCGGAGGCAGAGTGTAGTCTCACAACGAAGAGAAAGCATTATTGCATGGAAGAACGGCAGTATGGCTGAACGCAGAGCCAGTGCAACAAGCACTCTTGATGAGGGAGTGGATGAAAAGGCACAAAGTCAAGTTTGGAACTCGCTCTTCTCGCCTGTCTTCTGCTTCGATCCGAATTCTTTCCCTTGCAAAATACAGATCCCGACGCTTAACGTCATCGGAGCAAAGGACGAATTTCAGAATTATTCCGTGGAGCTCACCACACTCTGTGACCCAGAGCAGATGGAGGTTGCTGTGCTAGATATTGGGCATGATATACCACGGGCTGGTGAAGGACTGGAGAGAATCACAGAAGCTTTTGAGCTAGTCACGATGATGGCATCCATTGGTGGAAGCTGAGTTGTACTACATAATCTATGATAGATAGCATTTGTTGACAAGAATCTATGTATGCTGAATATGCACTTTTCTTGCCATATTTTGGTCTAATTGCGTTGAACACACCGAATTTTTCCACGCTTGCTCAGGTTTTTGCATGCCCCGCTGGCAAAACGCGGCATTCTTGATACCGTTTGGGTATGAAGCAAATGGGGAAATGATCTCCAAACAGCCCAGCACCAAGAATTGAATGCGCTAAGGATATGTAATCATTAGTAGCGCGGAATGCCAGTTGCAGAAACTTCGTATATCAAGTATATCACACGAAAGCATCGGCAGCTGAAGTCCAAAGCCACGTTGCGTTCGCCTAGAGCACCGTTGGCTGACAGCCGCCCAGCGCACACTCCTCAAAAACGCTAGGAACTTGGCGTCTTCGTTCCAAGTCTTGGGCGCGTACATTGAGATGCTAGCATTTCCCGGAGTTGCCGAATCGTCCAGCCTTACAAACGTAATGAATTGTGTCTCTGCTAAATAAATAATACTGGTTGAAAGCCTGACCTATTATCAACAAAAACTCACCAAATGTCTCCTAATCAGAAGTCGACAATCTTGCTACCGCATATCATCAAGCACAATGCACAAGCTGACCCCAGTGGCATTTTCGCACGGGTGCCGGTTGGAGCCAAGTATACAGATGGCTACAAGGACATTAGCAAGCTCCAATTCGAGAAAGCTGTGAACCATACTGCCCTTCTCATAAGACAGACCTTCGGAGAGAGTCAGAGTTTCGAAACATTAACATACATTGGCCCTGGAGACCTGAGGTACTCCGTTGTGTTAGTTGCAGGAATAAAAGCCGGATACAAGGTAAGCTTGTTCTTTGGCACATCGTATATCGCTCCAGAATCGCCTGACGCAGTTTGAAGGTCTTTCTACCATCACCAAGGAATAGCAAAGAGGCGCACATTTCACTTCTGGAGACGTTACAATGCACAAAACTTATCGTAACCGAGCCGCAAGCACCATGCGTTCCTTCGATATTGGGCGCTGTCCAAATGCAGACAATGACTTTGCCCTCTCTCAATCAACTACTGCAAGTGGAAAGCGTAGAAGAATACCCATTCGAGAAGATGTTTGCAGAATCCCGGAATGATCCAGTTTTTGTGCTGCACACTTCTGGCTCAACAGGTAATCTCTACCTCATGTGTTTCGTTTCCCAAGCCTCTACTTATGATCTCAGGAATACCGAAACCTCTAACTTTCACCAACGAGTTCGTCGCCAGAGTTATTGCGGCTACCTCTCTTCCGGCACCAGACGGTTATGTGGACATCAATCGATACTTTGTGACTGGGTTGTTCTTCATGACTTTACCATCTTTCCATGTGAGTATACGATTCTCTGACCAGAACACCAACAATACAAGAGACTAATACTACTCAGATTGCGGGGCTTGCCTACTCGCTTCTTGTCTCTACGTATCATGATAGTACTCCAGTGTACCCTCTACCAGGACCACCACCAACCACGGAAAGCTTCATCAGTGCCATAAACAATACAGACATCGACTGGGCCTTTGTACCTCCTGTGGTTATTGATGAATTGGGCAAGCAACCAAGGCTTCTGGATGTGGTCGCCGGTCGGCTAAAATACATCTTCTTCACTGGAGGTAGTGTACCCAAAGCTTCGGGAGATGTCGTTGCTCAGAAGTTGCCGATTTGGCAAGTCATGGGTTCATCAGAATGCGCAAGCCTTCCGCTGGTCCATGCTGATGCCGACTACAATAATTCCGAGCATTGGAACTACATACAACTAAATCCGGTATTGAAGTCCAAGATGCGCCATCGTTACGACGAGTTGCATGAGTTAGTCATTGTGCGCAACGCAGAGACCGAGACATTGCAGCCAGTATTTGCACACTTTCCTGAGACAACAGAGTACGAAACCAGAGACCTTTTCAAACAGCATCCGGCAAAGCGAGGTCTATGGTCTTATCAGAGCCGCGTTGATGACTTGATTGTGTTCCTCAATGGGGAGAAGACGAATCCAGTTACCTTCGAGGAGGAAGTTATCAGTCATCCGGAGGTCAAAGCTGCACTCGTCATAGGTTCTCAGCGCTTGGAAGCAGCACTGCTTATTGAGCTAGCTGTTGAAGCACCAATTTCAGAAGAGGAGAAGGCTGCGGTAGTCGAGCGCATCTGGCCAGTTGTTGAGAGGGCAAACAAAGCCGCCCCAGCACATGCCCGGATCTCCAAGGGCAAAATCCTGCTTGTCAACCCAGAATTACCTATGCTAAGGGCTGGAAAAGGAACAGTGCAACGAAATGCTACCTTGAACTTGTACGCAGAAGCTATAAGAAAACTCTATGAAGAAGACGATGGTGCTACAGGCCATATCGACACCTCGACGCAGAATGATATCAAGAACGTGGTACGCAGCTTGGTTGCCGAGATGCTTGGTATGGACAATCTCGACTTCTTCCAATTGGGTATGGATTCACTAGGTGTCATGAGGTTACAAAGGGCTTTGAAGAGTCGGTATCCAAGATTGAACATCTCGCCCAACACAGTCTACTCCAATTCATCAGTAAAAGCATTAGCGAATGCGCTAGAAAAGTCTTCCACAACCAATGGAGATATGGCAGACATTGGACAAGACTCGACTGAAGAGCTCGCTACAATGTTGGAAAACTTCAAGAAAGAGATTCAAGCCATCAGCCCTGTCAGTCACTCAGAAGCTCCGGTGTCTACCAAAAAAGGCACGATAATCCTACTCACGGGTTCCACTGGCGCTTTAGGATCGTACATTCTCCACCACCTCCTTTCGATGCCAGATATTGCGCACATATATTGTTTCAATCGCACCTCTGACGCCGAGGACCGCCAGGTTAAGAACAATAAGGCCCGCAGCCTGACTACAAGCTTTCCCCCAGAGCGCGTCACGTTCTTTGCTGGAGATCTTGCAGCGCAAAACTTTGGCCTTCCGCAAAGTGATTATCAAAATCTCCTTTCGGATGTCACCCATATTATCCACAACGCCTGGCCTGTAAACTTCAACCTTCCCTTGCCTGCTTTCACCCAATCCATTTCCGGTGTGGTATCTCTTGTTAGATTCTCGGCGCTTAGCAGATGGACCAGCGCAATCCAGTTCTTCTCTTCAATCTCGAGCGTTTCGCAATATGCTGGCTCTGTTGTCCCAGAGGCAGTCGTCACCGACTTATCAACGCCGGACGCCATGGGCTACGGCCAATCCAAATACCTTGCCGAACGACTGCTCGATCATGCTTCCAAGACTCTGGGAATCAAGACAAGTTCTGTCCGCATCGGCCAAGTAGCTGGTGCAGCACGAACGGCTAGTGGGTGGAATAAGCAAGAATGGTTACCTAGTTTGGTCACAAGCTCCGCCTTCATTGGAGAAATCCCAAGCACTTTGGGAGACGACCTTGCGACTGAAGATGCAGTAAACTGGGTGCCAATCGACCAGCTAGCAGCTGTGGTCGTAGAACTCGCATTGCACTCGAACTGGGATACCGGGGACCAGGCGGCAGAGAAATCCGCGTCCATCTTCCAGGTGGTACACCCAAACCCAGTATCTTGGTCGTCCCTTCTTGAGCCCATCAAGAAAGGTCTCGAAGCTTCACCGTCATCTGTGGGACCCATCAAGATTGTACCGTACGCAGACTGGCTCTCGACATTGAAGGCTAAAAGTGCGGAAGAGGAGAAAGCTGGTAACATTGATGCTGTGACACTGGCACAAAAGAATCCTGCGATGCATCTGCTAGAGTTCTACGAGAAATTGCAGTACCAAGGTCAAGGAGGCCTGAGAGTGAAACTATCCATTGAGAAGACGCTGAGTTGTAGTGAAACTCTAAAAAGCCTGCAGCCTCTAAGAGAGGATTGGGTCGCTGGATGGGTGAAGGAATGGATAGGTGTGTAGGTTGATGCCGCAGAGTAGATATGGCTGAAGAGAAGGGTGCTGTATGCAGCTCCTGGATAGTGTAGTGCCTTGCTAAACATGGCCGCCATCACAGCTCTGCTAGTACTCATCCCTCACGATGCCCACGGTTACTTCTATCATCCTTGAATACGCTCATACTTCCCACCCGGAGAGTTCGATGCACCACGGCCGTCGCCATATCATGAACCTATGGGCCTTCGAGCTCGTATGGCGGCTCAGGGCACGGAGACAGCTTGAGTGGCGACGCAGCGCATTTCTACCCAAGACAGGATGCGCATCAAATTTATGGTAGAAGGAGAGGTTTCTGAAACGTAGCAAAATGAGGAAAGAGAGCGCTTAACAGGAAGGAGAGCGCATAATAGCCAAGAGGGAGCTTGACAGGAAAGGAAGCTGTGGCGATGAGAGAGATTATCGGAACATAGCGAATAAACTTTTCCTTGACTCGAGCGTGAAATCTGTTGAATATGAATTGCGACGGCGTTTGGGAGATGTTGGGAGTTACTTGTAGCTGCAGGGACTATGCTTGTTCCATCTATAGTGCGTACGGAGCATCGGCGTCATTAGCAACTGCAGAACACATCTTGGCCGCCGAAAGCTACATACCTAGGTATGGTCCATCATTCAATTTCACATCCCCAGGCTTGTCTCGTGTTAAATGAGTCTTGGTAAACCGTTGTTTGTCTCTTAGAGATGGGCCATTATCTCGCGACGTCGTTATGTGCACAGAGGTCAGTAGCATGCTGTTTGGCAGCCATCGGAATCCTGAGGCGATACCGTGAGAGGGTGGCCCTGGTAGCGCTGCAAGATGTCGAATAATCTCACCTTGGTATAAATGTCTCACTCGGTGCTATGTCGCGTAGATCTTGTATCCCAGTCGAAGTATCCTACATGTCTTGAGTAAGCATAGCCTGATGATGTGTCTTACCTCCGTCACGCCTTACCTCATCTGGACTAGACCCAGCATGACTATTTCCCACTCCGCCCGCCAAGAGTCTACCTCAGGGTGGAAAGGTTTCAGTCTCTAGAGTGTGCGGTGTTGGTACATTGACCGCCTTGAGCGGAATTATTAATCGAGCTCGGCAAATACGAAAGTAAGTTCGTGGTTGAGGGAAGCTGCATACAATCGAAACATAGACGTCTCTCGATTAGATGATGCTGAGTATAAAAGAGCCATCTCATGCGCAACGAGAAGTGTTCTCATCATCAGCATTCTCCATCTTGTGAGCAATAACTCTCACAGCAGCAAACTTTCATAAGCGAGCATCATCACCAGCGCAGCACACCCCTATCCCATCGATCAATCGCTCAAAATGTCCAAACTCACATACTCCATCTACGAGGGCTTCGGCGAGCGTTCCAAGGAGCAGTTCAACTACAGTCAAGCCGTACGCATCGGCGACCACATTGAAGTTTCTGGTCAAGGTTTGCATACCTCACATCGCGTATCATTGCCGAGCTAACACCCCATGAGGCGGATGGGATCGCACCACCGACAAGTGCCCCGAGGACCTCAGTGTTGAGGTGGATCAAACGTTCGACAACATCGAACATGCGTTGAAGAAAGCTGGTGGAACCGGGCTGGATCAAGTCTACAAGCTGCGATACTACATCACCGGACCACTCGACAAGTATGCTGGACCTGTTGAACGAATCATGAAGGAACGCTTCAAGAAGCATAGCCCGCTTCTCACGATTGTGCAAGTGGTTAGTCTTTATGGGAACATGAGGATCGAGATTGAGGCCGAGGCATATGTTGGATGAAGGGACGATCGAGCCGAGAAAATTGGGTTCACACAGCTAGACTGTGCATGATTGTGGAGTAAATCTAAATCACTTTCAAGCTCAAGGGTTGCTTCCGAACGAATTTGTCTTATCAAGAACAATCTCGCATCTGGGCCACTAGCACCTATGCTGTTCCTTAACAACCCTCAAAGAACCCTGTCCGACACAATGCACACTTATATCTACTCTCATGTCCACCACTGACCTGTCCTTCCAAGCAATCTCCGCAAAAAACATGCAAACACGTCTTCAATTTCCTAAGCACCCACTCATACCCTCCGCAAATCCCACAACTAGAATCCGCTGTCGTCTTTACAAGAACACTTACCTCCTCGACACTGACTTTCTCAGGCCCACGTAATACGTCCTGAAGGTTGGGATTGAGTTCAAATTCACGAGCGAACCAGTCCTCGTCGGAGTATTGCGAGAAATTGTGCGTCGCGATGTGCGTGGGTATGTAGCCTTGAAGCATATCGTCATCATCGTCTTCCTCATCGTAGTCATTGTAGCTCACGAGTTCCGACTCATATGTGAACACCGATGCAAGCTGGAGCAAAAAGTTCTTGGTACGTACTTCCGTTGCTGGCGAATCCAGATCGATTAGAGAGCCGTTACGCACGTCGAGTGCAACGACTAAGTCCTCAACAGCAAGATAGAGACAGTCATGTACAGCACTGTATGCACCACATGCCAGGTTGTAGCCAAAGCGATTGTCTGGGTCGTAGTTCCCGTGCGCTATGAGTTTAGCTTGATCGCACAAGAATTCGTCGATACGGTTGTGTATCAAATCGAAGTAACTCCACGTACATCCGTGAATTAACGTGTCAAGGTTGGGAGGACGTGCATTGATCACATTGTTGAGCGCGGTGAAGAATCCAGTGAGAGTGGGCTGCAAGAGTTGCTGGAAGAGAAGGTAGACGGAATTCTTCATTCCAAGCGCGCCGTACGTGTCGTCGGTCGATGTTGGCGGGCTCTCTAGAAGTTTCTTGTGGAAGGCCACGAATATTGAGTAGACATATAAGAATTCGTCTAGATCTGCATTAGCGTCATTGCCCGAGGCATGATCAGTGGATTCGGCAGAGGATTGATAGTACGCGAGTGCTTTCTCCTTCAGGCGCGCTAGCATCTCGTTTCGTCGTTCGCGATAAATTGATGACCATATATCATAGGAATCTTCGGCAGCGAAGGCACGGCGCACGGCATTGAGACACTCGCGGTAGACGAAAGACGGAACAGTAAGTGCTTCGTTCTCGTCCGATGGCGCGAATTTGTCGAGCCGAGCAAGGGCGAGGGTTGCCCAGATGATGAAGGAGCCGTCGGTGCATTCTATGTTAATTGGTTCCTGGGTCGTGCGAACCGTCATGTCAAGGGATGTGACTTCAGACATTATTGGTTCTAGTTTGAGACTGATCGGCATTGACCGGCCACTATTGAGATAGATAGAGTGTTTCGCTGCACGGAAGATTATCGGGGCATACATAACTTGGGTCCACGTTGTCCATGACTAGATACAATGTCTGCATCGTTGATACACATGGTGATACTCGGTCACGAGCCTGCCTCTTGTGATTAGATCTCATTGCATACATGCTTCCAGCCGTGATTATGTGCCTCATTCCTGGAGCGACGCCTGCTTTACTTGTCTAGCCATCTCCAACCGGTCGCAAATCGGCGTTTCCTTATTACCATCCATGTAGCCCAACCCCAACACCAGATGTTGATCACAGACAAGTACGACAGTCGACTTGTCTTCATGCAATTCCCTCCCGCTCAATGCCTTCAGCTATCTCTTCCTCACCTGGTCTTCGGTGCGCATGCCGTCGAGAATTCGGCTTGCTGAAATCCATGCGTGTTGCATCCTTAGAGCATTCGCGTACTAGTACTATTTCGACTCCTCGGAGAGAAGTAAAGCGGTCCATATTCTTCCGCGTTATTTGTTTGGACCATTTGTGGTCCTTGTCCATATCGACCTTAAGCTGGAGTGCGATGCGTCGCACGTTAGTGGGCGTTTCGACTCCCGAGGAAGATCTCAAAGTCGCATGCGTTTTTGAACGAAATTGTAGCCGTCCTCCAAATGAATCCCGAGATTTCTGCCCAATATTGTTTACAGACCAAAAGAACAGAGAAAAGGATTCGATATTTCGCCAGTTTGCATTCAGCGTGCGCTTGCTTGCCCGCTGAACGCAGCGTCTCAAGATATAACTCCTTGGAGGTGCGTGGCGATCGGCACATGGAGTAATTGATACGTCTCGGAAAGCTGATATGCAGGTTCCGGTGATTGTCTGCGACGTGTACTACAGGTTTCGATAGAAGTTGGAGTATATACGGTCGCGAAGCTCTCTTGAGAGGCGTAGTAGTGGAGATTTGAGAGCGTTGCGTTCCGTCATTTGGGCATATATGCTCAGACATATGATCGTGACTTGAGCTGCCGCCGGCTTCATATCAATACGTACAGTCCTCGCGCACTGATTTTGGCTTTGGAGATATCAGAAAGCGGCATGCCTGTTTGCCAAGTGGAAAGTAACAGCAATTCGAGACGAAGTAGCAAGACGTAGTTTCGGTGCCTGCAGATCGACATCAACAGGCCGATCATCGTGCCGATCACCACAACCTCAGTCCAAGCCACTTTCACCCTACACGTCGTCGAAACTATCGCAGCCGCGGAAAGTACCAAGCCTTCGCAATCTTCGCAATCTCAATATTCAGCATCTGCTTGTCAATCTTGTGCTCCGCAATATACCCTTGCTCTTCAATCATAATATCATGCTGCACCCACTTCAAGAACGTTGACAGACCCTTCATATCTCTCTTCACGCTCATCTCATCGAGATACTCGAGACCTTGCTCGAGCCTTCGTTCAGAAGTCCACACTTTCGCCACAGCAGCAGCAGCTTCGACAATCGCCTCTCGGCCCTCGGGCGATTGCTTGGGAGGGGCGATGAATGTAGGCTTGAAGCGTCCGCCTTTTGTCTTGAACCACAGTGTTGGATTCGCATTGTGAGGTGAGTCCGCAGGTTTCCAGACGATACCTTCGCCTTCACCCTCGATGCCAAAAGTCGCAGCAAACGGGCATTTCGCTGCAACCTGATCGGCTAGTGCCTCAAGCTCGATAGTGGTGCGGTTTACTTCTTTCGGATAAAGTGTAGATGTAAAAACACCAGCTCGCGAAATGTTGTAGATATCGTGATTTGGCAACGCGATGCCGCCGTAGTCACTGTCCTTCTGCCACTGCCCATTGATATTGATCGAGATGATGACGAAGCGCTTGGACAAGCTTGAGACCGCGACGCCTTTTTGAATTGACTTTCCGATCCATTCGCCTGCTATTATGATCGGCTTGTCCGGCTCGATTGGAGTGTCAGGGTGCAATTGCATGAAGCGCGCTACAATGATATCGCGCAATCGAAGCAAAGCTTTGTTCTTTGTCGACATCGCCGTCGCAAAGCCCGCATTATCGTTGCCTGGTTGCAAATCAACAATGTTGCGTGACTGGAATATTATGCGATCATCGGCGTGTATCCGTATGTCTGCGTGAGTGCCGTGGAGCTTTACTGTGCCAACGATTGGGATTGGATCGAGATGAACATCCTCTTCCCTATTTTCTGGATCTCGATGTAGATGTTCCAAGGCGCCCACGATCTGGCGGATGTGTGTCGTTATCTTAGGATAGAGGGTGGACTCGATTGGAGTTGCCATGTTTGACGCTCGGGTGTGGTTGCTGGGCAGGTTTCACTCTTCTTTCTGGAACTGTAGCGCAAAAGTAAAACTAGAGAAATTTGCAGTTCACATCTCCCACGTAAAATATAATGTCTACTTCAAAGCGTGGCGGACGTTAATGAGGCGTTCCACACTTATGACTCCTCGTGCTGCATTTCCCCTTTCCTGTGAGGCGCAGCCGTAAGGCATCAGCACGAGCTGTCGTGCTTATGCTCATTCAGCTCGTTAACGCAGACATAATCTCAAATAATGCCGGACGTAAAATCTGACTCGCCCAAGTACCTGTTTTGACGAGCTGCGGCGGAGAGCACAAGTCGGACAATTGCGTGTGGCGCACGTTCGATGTGCCACAATCGTTTGTCAGATATGACAGCAGGTGCTACAACATTACATGCTGATGCGGTCGCGCTGTCTATGTGTTTTGACGATGCCTTCGATGACTAACCTTAGGTCCCACCAACGGACTGGCTGTCTGCACATAAACGAACAGCCGCACACGTGAGCGGCTTCGGCTTTTCGCGGACGTGCCTCCGGCCCTATTCTAATTGGTCGACGTCACATCTGCCCTCTCGTCAACAAAACCTTCGTTCAGAGCGCAACTCAGCCAGATCATGGTTTGACAGTGAAGGGAAACGGCCGAATGTGTACGCTTGATTGAAGTGACATTATCGCCAGCTTGGTAAAGCTTATCAGCGTGCAAGTCCTTCGTGGTCGTACTGGCTTTATCGGTCCGATTGCTTTCACACCGCACAATAGCGTCGAGGAGACTTGTACGACTGAAATGAAGGAAGAGGGACGACGATGAGGTCGCTCAAGGGTCTTGGTGTATTTTTAAATGCAAAAATCGTGTCTACATAGCGGATGATTATTTTCAAAATGATAATGTAGATGTATACATCGTCCTATTTTTGCACTGCTGTCCTGGAGCTAGACCTGCCCATCAACAGTCACACCCTCTCCCAAGTGACATCAAAAAGTTCCCCTATCAAGGCGAGCTACATATTCGAAAGCGCGACACATACGCGGTGTCTAGTTGAAGCATCATGTCGGGACACTCTCGTCCTTATTGTCCCCATCACCAAGTCTTGGCGACAACAAGGTCAACCATCACCAGTGGCTTCGGGCGCTTCGGGAGCACTTGAGAATCGTGGGCGGGCATTGCAGGTTTTCTTCGGATCAGATGGGCACAATGGGGACAAGCGATCCAGGTATTACGTATCGTTATCTTTGTGAGGCCGGAAGTAAACCGTGGCCGGAATCAAAACCGGCCTCGTGTATATAGGCGCGAGTTGAGGCGCTCGAGGGCGAAACTTCTTTACCACCAACACAACAGGTTGAGCTTGGACCACCGCCATTACCACGATCTTTTCAACTCTTTTGTGTCTTGTTCAAATACTTTTTGGCACCATGTCGTCGACTTCTTTTGACTTTCCTGTCCTTGGTGACACTCATCCTGATGATCACTCTCTTCCTGCCTTCATGGTCTCAACGACAAGAGGCTTCCTTCCCCGTCAAGAGCCTGTTGTTGAGCTTCCAAAGGAGTTTGCTGTTCTTGAGTCTCTACTGCAGCGCATGCCTATCAAGACACTGTCGGGTGAGCCTGGCCTGCTAGCCGACTTCACATTTGGCGACACAGTCTTGAAGGAGCTTCCCGATTTGTCGCCCGAGATTGAGATGTACCGTGACGATCTGGTCGTTATGAACGCTCTTTATCGTGACTACTCTTTCTTGGCCTCCGCCTACCTTTTCGAGCCCTGTCACGAAAGGTTTATGCGAGGTGAGCCTTATGGACTAGGTCGTCAGTCACTGCCGCGCTGTATCGCGCTGCCTATTGTCAAGGTCGCTGAGATGTAAGTCTTACACATCACTTGTTACTGTCGCAGTTGACCGTAACACCTCCTTGACTCCATGATACCTTGACTGACAGCGTTCAACATCAGTGCTGGGTTTAAACCATTCATGGAATATGCCGGCTCATACGCACTTTTCAACTATCGCTTAGTCGACCCAAGCAAGGGCCTCGAGTATGACAACCTTCGTCTTATTCGAGCATTTGAGGCTGGTTTGGATCCCACATCGTCCGAAGCCGGCTTCGTACTTGTCCACATTGCCATGGTCAAGGAATCTGGCGCACTTGTCAAGGGCGCTGCTGATATGCTCGATGCCTGCGCTGCTCGCGATAGGGAGCGATTCGATGATGGCTTGCGGATATTGGTTGGTGGATTGACCAAGGTCAACGCTGTCATGAACAGTAAGTGTTTCCCCGTTTGCGCTCCGTCCGGTGTTGACCTGAAGCTAGCTATGTGGAAGCGCAGCAAGCCAAATGGATACACTAGCTTCCGAACCTTCATCTTTGGTATCACTTCCCAGTCCATGTTCCCCAATGGTGTCATCTACGAGGGCGTTAGTGAGGAGCCACTGTCATTTCGTGGAGAGTCCGGAGCCAATGATAGCATGATCCCAATGTGCGATAATCTTTTGCAAATCAAGATGCCCGAGACACCACTCACGGACATTCTCAAGGACTTCCGCCAGTATCGACCTGGCAATCACCGCGAATTCCTCGAAGCGGTGCGGGACAGCTCAGAGGAATCTGGCGTACGAGAGTTCGCAAAAGGTGACTCCGTTTCTGCTGCACTCTACCTCCAGGCACTTGATCAAGTGCGCGATTTCCGATGGCGCCATTGGTGCTTCACGCGCGAATACATTCTGAAGCACACCTCGCATCCAACCGCGACAGGTGGAAGCCCAATCGTTACGGTATGTATCTCTGGCACCGCACAGTGTCAAGACTTTAGCTAATATGGAGTAGTGGCTGCCAAACCAGCTTCAAGCTGTGCTGGCGCAGATGGTAGAGACGTCGGAGTACTGCAAGTCGATCAATGGTGTTGACGATATCATGGAAAACGCCAATCTGCAGCGGGAGACACTGCGGAAGGAAGTTGAAAAGTACTGTGGTGAACGAGGGGTTGCTGCATCTTGAGAGGAAGTTCTTAGGTGCGGCGCTTAAGGAAGAGTTGCCACACGATGCTGGCTCACTGCGTCCTCTCATTCAGTGAAAGTCCTTGGCTATGGCGTTCCCACGCCCGTGCCGTGGCCGTCGAGTTGTGCGCTGGAGCACGGCAACAAGGCAGCCGCAGAGCAGAGGAGCCGACGGTAACTGCTAATTGGCAGTCGCTCTAGTAGCGATAGAATCAATGAAGATAGAACCAATGAATCGCATCTCTATTGAGACAAGATCGTGTTTGCGCCCTTTCTGAACGGTGCGGACGGGACCGATGCTGTGCCAGAACATTCGTGCGCCCCACCATTGCGCGATGAGGGCGCAACCAGCAATGCGACACGCGAATACGGGGCGGGAATGGCCGTGATCATGTGTCTGACGCGCTGTGAGTCGCGTTGTGGTGTTGAGTCAGTGCAGCTGGCGTCTATGCGTCATCTCAGTCGGTAGCGGACGCTAGTTATCTACCCCAGATGTCGCCCATCGCTCTTGCTAGACCACTCCAGCGCCACCCAGCACTCCAGCACTATCAATGACCGCTGCACGACATTCCATGGAATATCTACCGTTCACACGAATACCCAGCGTCATATTAATACGGCGAGACTTACGAAAACGAACCTGAGCAAGCTGCACAGCTACCCCACATAACCACCATGGCCTCACGACACGCGCCCAAGCAGAACCCCGTAGAGCGGCGGAAGGGCGAATCTGTACGTGTGCACGTGATTTCGTGTTGTACAGGCTAACACCACATGCTAGGCACTCAGTGAATTCGCCGACTACGTGCAGAAACAGCAGGCGTTGCGCCGCCCGCCTGGCCATGCTCCCGCTGTCCCCGAGGACCACGATGAACTGAGCATTCTGGACGAGCTCGGCCTGTCCGATGACACCAAGGCCCACATCCGCTTGAAGACGCTCCTAACCGACCCTTCCGAGGAGAATGTTCCTGCGCTCGTGGAACATATCAAAGAGCGCATGGCTGAGGGCCACGGCGAAGTGCTTTTCGACGTTGGGCTGGAGGACAATGGCGACTCCATGGGCTTCTCGAAAGAGAGCTGGGAGTTTGCTCTGGAGCGGATACGAGCGGCGTGCGAGGATCTCAAGGCCGACTACAAGCTGCTCATGACGCGGAATGTTGGCGGCGATGTTGAAGTCGGCCCGCGCGATGCGAAAGAGACGGGTCTGAGCGGCAAGATGATCTTGCGGCAACGACCGGAGACTGTGGATGATGTGATTGAAACCCGGATAGCCGTGGTTGGCAATGGTGAGTGAGAACTGGTGTGAGTGCGCACAGCAAGCTGACTTGAGCAGTTGATGCGGGCAAGAGCACTATGCTGGGCGTGCTTGTGAAGGGGGGGCTCGATGATGGCCGCGGGAAGGCGCGTGTCAACCTCTTCCGCCACAAGCACGAGATTGAAAGCGGCCGAACCAGCTCTGTCGGCATGGAGATCATGGGCTTCGACAGCAAGGGCGAGGTGGTCGTCTCGAACGTGGCCGGTCGTAAGCTGACCTGGGAGGAGATTGGGCGTCGATCTGTGAGTCTTGGTCCACCCACACCACTGTGCTATTGCTAAATTATGCAGGCAAAAGTGATTAGTTTCACGGATCTGGCGGGTCACGAGAGATATTTGCGCACGACAGTCTTCGGTCTGCTGTCCAGCGAGCCGAACTACTGTTTGCTGATGGTGGCTGCGAATAACGGCCTAGTCGGCATGAGCAAAGAGCATCTCGGCATCGCACTCGCACTCAATGTCCCAGTGATGGTCTGCATCACCAAGATCGACATATGTCCGCCCCAGATCTTAGAGCAGACCATCACCCAGTTGACCAAAATCTTGAAGTCGCCGGGCGCTCGCAAGATACCAGTCTTCATCAAGAACCGGGAGGAGTGCATCAACACTGCTAGCCAGTTTGTGTCTAGCCGAATATGTCCCATCTTCCAGGTGTCTAACGTCACCGGCCACAATCTCGACTTGGTTCGCACCTTCCTTAACATTTTGCCACACCATGGCAACTACGATAGCTCTGCGCCTCTGGAATTTCATGTTAATGACACCTTCTCCGTGCCGTTCGTAGGTACCGTTGTCTCAGGAGTGGTCAAGTCTGGCGTCATACATGCGGGCGACACCATCCTGGTTGGTCCAGACAGTCTGGGCCAGTTTAGTAAGTACTAGCGGAGGACGCAAACGTGAAATGTTCACTAATCTCATGACAGCCACGACCAAAGTGCGATCTATTGAGAGGAAGCGAATACAGGTGCCGGGATGCTCCGCGGGCCAGTCTGCAAGTCTCGCGCTGCGAAACGTTCGACGGAAAGATGTTCGCAAAGGCATGGTCGTCCTGCACAAACCCGATAAGCCTGACCCAACGACTGGCGCGACCCTCAGTCCCAAGGTCTACCGTGAGTTCGTCGCTGAAGTCCTCATCTTGTCCCACGCCACTACCATCAAGACGAAGTACCAGGCAATGCTTCATGTCGGGCCCGTGTCTCAAACCTGTGCAATCATCGACATCGACCGCCAATACATACGGACTGGCGATCGAGCGCAGGTCGCGTTTCGCTTTGTGCAACGGCCGGAGTACTTGACAGTCGGCGATCGCATACTGTTCCGCGAAGGCAGGACGAAAGGGCTGGGTATAGTCAAGCGTGTTGGGTACGATCCCAAGCATCCACTGAATCCGGAGCTGCAGAAGGAGCAGGACAAGGGCAAGGAGAACCAGGTCGATGGGAAGAATGTTGAAGTCTCATGACATGGCCGTGGTTTACAACCCTGGATTTTTGGTATAGCATATGTTAAGGCCATTGACATGTCACCCTCGAAACTTTTACGGCTATGATATCCTCGACTAGGTAGCGTATGGCAATCCGAAGTATTCAATCACGGCAGACTCGTGTTTCACTAACGAGAGGAGTATATGGATGTCCAGCTGGTGAAGATCTGTCACATACGACCATAGGTTCGAGAATCTAGCGCTTCCCGTCCGCTCAGCGGTACTCAAGCTCGAGACCGGCGGATCAGTAGTCAGGTGGGTGACCACTGGCGAATCCCCGCTGTTGTATGTTTTTTTTTCGTATTTTATTGAAACTAGAGGTTGAAAGCTCAGTCGCGACGTTGGCCTTGTGGCTTTCCCCGGCGCGGTCCGTTGGTGCAGTGACTAGCGTTCATGGCAGACTCGCCTTCCGAGCACAGGGGAGAAAATAACAAGAAATGCATACGAATGGTAGGCTGGGCAATAACAGTCATTAAACACTGCCTTCCATTGGAAGTGCCGTTCCCATGGGCCTTGTGGCTGTTGTTCGAGCGGTTGAAGGAGGTCGAGCTATAGTGCGCCAAGGTTGTGCGGGCGCCGCTGCCTGTGCAAAAGCATAGCCAGAACGAATTGGTTATGAGATTACCTACAAGCAGCTCCTTTTCTGTTGATTGAGTGAGAGAGAGAACTCATTCTCACTCGGTCGATTACTGCAAAAACTGTTAATTGCCTTATTTGGCGGAATGTACTGACAGGCCGTTGGCGGCAATTCAGGCAGCTATCTAGCTTGCGCAGTGTGACCTTCGCAAAAACGTCACGTGCGCGCATGGGTGTGGCCAGCCTGCTTTCTTCAGCCGTGTTCACAATGGACACTTTAACCTAACTCATCACATGAACAACTGCAAAACAATTCCAGCCTTGGCTAACCAGTCATGCCGCAACCGAGATTAAGAGCGGAAGTGGACGAATATGTCCGCAAACTTGTCAGCCAAACGGGATGGCCCAGCAGAATCACAAATCCAAACCTTTGCCGCAAATGTCAGGCAATGTTCTCCGCACGAGGACTGTTCTATCTCTTCGCCCGTCCTGAAGGTCTGAGAGGCGATGCTGCTGGCGGCGGCTTTAAGCATTCTCGCATTATGACTTTCAAAATCAGAAAGCATTGCCACTTCTGTCGTTTCATCTGGTTGGAAGATCTCAATGGTGACAGCAATCACCCACAGACTACACCTCGGCTAAGCGAATATGCCGAATCAAAGAGGTGCCGTCAGCCACACCAGACGTGGATATATTTTCGAGCGTTTGTCATGGACGACCGGAGATGGGGTCACATGGAGTTCCGAGCCCAATCTGCAAAAGGTCGATTACTTTGGCAACCTGCTTTCCCTCTTTCAACTACAGTTGTAGAAAGTAAGGTAGAAGTAGTGTCGACATGGAAACTGTTGCTGATTCGTTCATCAGATAGCATATTTGCCTCACATTTGGCGTATCGACCCTTTCAATGGACTGGCCTGACCGACCATTCTGGTCTTGCTTTGCATGCGTTGCTAAAACACTGTGAGGAACATCATAGGGACTGCCAGCCATCGGGATCGAGACCACTTCCCTCCCGGCTCGTGAAACTCGTGAACGGGGGGGAAAAGGTCCAGCTGTACGTGTCGGAACCAAACCAGCAAGGCCGCTATGCTGCCCTGAGCTATTGCTGGGGTGGTTTACAGGAACTCAGACTGCTAAGGACTAACATGCAGAGCTTCCAATCGAGCCCGATTGCCACTGCTCAGTTGCCCGAAACATTGCGAGACACCATAGCTCTGTGTCGGCGTCTGAAACTCGGATTCGTGTGGATTGATGCACTGTGCATTGTCCAGGACGACGAGGTGGACAAGAAACAAGAGATAAGTCGGATGTGTTCGATCTACGAGAACTCTTCTGTTACCATTGTTGCCGCAACAGCAACTTCTGTAGCGCAGGGCTTTCTCAACCATAGAGTACACGTAAACAAGGCGCACCCTTCATGCACTATAGATCTTACCTGCAGCCACGAAGCAGCCTGCCAGGAAAGGTCTTTAGGCTTCACTGCCATGCACGTACACCACATGGACAACTTCCCCATCAGCCAACGCGGCTGGACCTTCCAAGAGTCTTACATACCACCTCGATTGATGGTTTTCGGTGACCACGAGCCCTTTCTACGATGCAGAACAAGCGATGCTACGGCAATTGCACAGACTGCCATACAATACAGTCTATCGCACATCTTACCGCGACGAAACATCACTTACGGGCGTCACTATGAGTTCCGCTCCATCTGGCAGAATGTTGTGGAAGATTATACAGAACGGCAGTTCAGCTTTGAAGACGATCGCCCTCTTGCTATCAACGGCATTGTTGAGTTCCTCGAGCACAGATACGGCGGCAAATGTTACTTTGGTGTCTGGGACTCAATACCTATAGGATGTCTTCTGTGGACGGTTACTTCTCAAAAGCGGGCTTCATCGCGTTATATAGGCTTACCTACTTGGTCATGGCTATCTACTCCTAACACGGTATGCCTAGATGTTTTGGAGCTCCTCGGAAACTATGATGGCGATGCAGTCATCGAATTCAGCGAGCGAGACCCTTCCCATATCATAATAGAGTGTCCAGTCATCGTATATGATGTTGTGGCGGACTTCGCGATCGAGTATTGGCAAGATCATGAAGATGAAGACAAGGCAGATATACTCACCAATACAGGGGTGGACTACTTTCTGTTGCTGTCTAGAATGACCAACGACACGGTTCGTGGACTTTCTACCGTCCAGCTTCAAGGCGGGAAGCATATGCGCCGTGGCGTTCTTGAAGTGCGGGACGCGGAAAAGTGGCTTTCGAAGCCCAAAAAGAGAGTCATCCTAGCTTGATTAACTATAGCTAAAATTATGGAAGCTTTTGCTGGGTCAGACAAAGCTAGAACCCAAGCACCTACAGCAATGTTATTGGACAATGCGGTAGTCATCTTGCATGCCGCCAGTATCAAGAAAGCGGAGCCCATGGAATCCTTCCAGCGCACATTAAGACCTCTCATTGTGCCTCCACAAGGACATCGCAATGTCCCACCCATTTTTTCAGCGCTACTTTCCCTCCTTCCCACACTATTGAATCCAATATGGTCTCCTCACCAGTCTCTGTATATTTCAGATATTCACCGGTGTAGTCCCTGGAGTCCTGAAATGACATGCACGTGCGACTGGAAAGACACTTCCAGTATTTTCGCTAGTACCTCAAGAATCAACTTGCTATCCCGGGCTCAATGAAGCAATACGACTTTCGATGCTTCATTGTCATCAAGGAAGTATTGCCACATTCGACCAATTTGCTAGGTTTAATAAACACGTGCCGAGGCCGGCCGGACAAAGGCTGTCATTTCTAGTGGTCTTCTTCTGCACAATTGTAGGGCGTGTTGAATAAGGGTGCATGCCTTGCTAGCGGATCCCCGCTGTTGTATGTTCTTGCCATTTTTATTGACTCCATAGACTGCAGGTCTAGTCACAATGTCTGGCCTGGTGGCTTTTCTTGGAGCGTCCGTTGACGAAATGGGCAGAAACCTTTCATGGAGGATGGAGCAGGATCTCTACTCTCCCCAATGGACACGTAATCCTAAGACACCAGCTTTAGACTGTGCCAATGTAGGAAACTTGCTGTATCCACAGAGATTCCTTACAAATTCAGTAATTGCCCTGCGTCATGTCTCGCACTTTCGCTGATGATGGAGATGTCATCGGTGTCTTCCCGTGCGTCCCAGATGGCACACCAGGCTGGAACAGGTTTCCGCGAAATCCGATTGAGCGGCACCACACACAACACACGACATGATTTGTCGAAAGTCGGCACCAGGCCTCGGACAGCAGATGCTTGATTTGTCTTCAGCTTGTGAATGAGCGCTTTCCCCGTCTCAGCCGGCTTTTGCGAGGTCGCATGTGGATCTCAAAGACACGAAATGTGGGGGCGCATCGTGGGAATCTTACGGTCTCACCATAATACACATCCCTAGAGACTTCAAGCATGCATTCAAAAGCATTCCTCCTCCCCAACAACGAAGAATCCCAGAACCAACCAGGTACCGGCCTTATTTATCCCGAGCAACCCCCCGGACACCTGCATCCCCAACCCCCACACATTCCTCCCCAGACGGAGCTTGTCTCGAATAAGCCTCAGCGCCGACCCGGCGGCTCAACAGCCTGTCCCTGGGCTGGGCACACATAAAGCATCGACACGTTCGCCCCTCCATTACCCCATCATTTGGTGTCGATCCCACCTCGTGCGCGCGGACTGACAGGACAGGTCCCGTCGGACCGTCTCGTCGCACGCGACACCCGTCCATTCCATTTCATCATGAAGGCGAAGCTCTTCGGCTTGCTTCCGCGCGCAAGATGGATACCGCACGACATTCCGTCGCAGGAACAACATGCCCATGTGCGCAAGTCGCGCAATCCATTCTCGTCGAGCTCGAAAGCCGCGAGTTCGAATGCGTCGTTGCGCCCGCGCAAGAGCACGCTTAGTCTGACCAGCGAACCTGATCCGGAACTCGATGCGCGCACGCGATTACAAGCTCAGAGCATGTTTTTCGCACGCTTGCCGCTGGAGATTAGGAAGATGGTGTATGAGTACGTCATGGGTGAGGAGACGGTGCATTTGACTATGGGGAGTAAGAAGCGGTTTGGGCATTTCGTGTGCGAGGACGAGGAGAAGGGGAGAGACTGTGGGTGTCGTGTGCTTGTTGGTGGTAAGGAGGGAGAGAGATTGAGTAGTGCAGGTGTGAGGATGTTGAGGACATGTCGGAGGATGTGAGTACCATTTACTACCATGTTGAATTGCGTGTGGTTGTCACTGTCCCAATTGTATGGATGCTGTGACGGGACGAGGTGCGACATGATTCAAGCACATGCTAATAAAGTTTGACAGGTACTCCGAAGCAGTTCCCCACCTCTACCGTCCGCATACCTTCTCACTCCTACACATAACACACCTCCTGTATCTCCCGACCTTCCTTCCGCAACCGCGCTTGAACACAATACGCACGCTACGTCTACGCTGGGCTATACGCGCACTGCCCTATCTACGTCGCGGCCCCGCGCAGCGCCTCGCATACCGCGAAGATACAAATAATTGGGAGCGCGGCTGGTCAATAATAGCGAGCATGACGGGACTAAGGGATCTGTATGTGGTAATTACCGATCCTAGTCCCCAGGGCATGTGGGAGCGGAATTGGCTAGAACTAGAAGAGGTATTACTGAGACCTGTCAAGGCAGTAATAAGACCGCGCTGGTTTGAGCTGGTGTTGCCGTATGAGAGCTGTAAGATGGATTGGGATATGGCAGAGAGCTCGTGTGTGCTGAGGACGCCGGAGACTCTGGTAGAAGAAGAGGACTGAAAGGCGCAATGCCTGCAATGTTGGATGGTGCAGGGAAACATGACAACGAGAGCACCGCATCGTACGGTTGGCCACGTCAAGGTACTTGTAGTACCATACCTGCGTTGTACTACATAGTACGCGGAGGGATGGCCGGCGCTCCAATGAGAGACCCCATATCAAGTACGTCTTGGGCATTCCTAGCACAATTAGAATCAGAGCTTTCAATCGCAAGTTCACTGAACGCTTACTATTGCTCATTACTTCATCACTCATCCTATATACACGCACTGCCAACCTATACACTCTATTTACTCTACCCCTTCCCAATCCAATTCGCTTCAACCATTTACAACCCGAAGCAATTAGCGTAATACGTAACCGTCGCAGGCCAATCCGAAAACATGGCCTTGATCCCCACCTTGCGCGCTAACACATCCAGCACAGTATACATGTCCCCATCATTATACGTCACATTCGCAACATACTGGTAATAATACCCCCCGCCCTCAATCTGCAGCCATCCCGAGCGCTCAAAACTCCACGCCACGAGCTCCAAGCCCGCCTTCTTCGCCGCGACGGCGTACTCGGACGGCACGATTTCGCCATTGACGACTTTCGTCAACGCGAACATGGCCGGTGCAAGGATCTTGACGCCGCGTGCTGCAAGACCGGGAATACTCGCTGTCGCATTGTCGTAGCCTTCAGGTGTGTCGACGCGCTCGTCGAGGTAGACCGCTTGTCTACCAAACTCAGGCGTGTTTTTGATCCAGTAGAATACATCATCCGGCACAAACGATTGCAGCCAGACACGGCTTGCAGCGATTCTCTTGGCGCGGAAAGCGTCGACTACGGCTTGGCGGTAGTTGTCGTATGTGTATCCGTTGAACGGCATGGGGACTTCTGGGGCTTTGAGTTCGGGTGTGTATTTGAGGTCCCAGCTGTCGACGAGGTCGATGTAGCTGTTGAGCGTCATGAGCTTGGGACATCCGCTGGCGTAGAGGTCGGTGCGGAAGTACGATGTGCCGTCGAGGTATTGGAGGACGGTCGTTGCGTTGGGGTTGAAGCCGTCCATCTTGCCGCAGAGGGATTGGAATTCTGTGAGCGTGAGGTCGGAGGTACAGCATTTTGCCGATGCCGCGGTACCATTGGCGTAGGGTGTGAAGGGAGTAGTGCACTTTGCGGCCAAGGTGGTGTTGAGGATGTTGGTTGTGGTATGGAGATCGCATTGGGCGTGGCGACAGACGAGCTGCTTGTCTTTGGTGAAGGCGACGTCGCATTCGATGACGCCGGCACCCTGACGGTGAGCAGCCTTGTATGATTGTAGCGTATGTTCAGGGTACTGCAGAGGTGCGCCACGGTGCGCGAAAACGAATTCCGACGTCTTGAAATCTTGCTCTGAGCAGCTCTCGAGCTTCTTCTTCAATGGGCCTTCGTCCATGCTATCGACCAGCCAGTACGGCCGGTCGCCGACTTGAACGTTGAACTTCTTCTTGTGTCCATAGGTGCGAGGCTCGACAGCAGGGACTGCAGCCGCAGAAGCGAGTCCAAGAAGGACTGAACAAGCAATGAACGAGCGCATCGTGAACGAAAGTCAATTGGCACAACCTGAGGCTCTAGTGATCCGGGAACCAGGAAAACAAAACTGTCCCTGCAAAGTTTCCATCTTGCCGGATATGGCCCTTCTTATCTCTGGATCCGGGCCTATTCCTTCACATCGAGCCTTGTCGGCCGCACCGAAGTTGCAGGGAGCCACACGGGCTACGTTCGACAGGCTGACAGAGCACTACACCATGCGCGCTGCATGGCTATCGCACGTGGGGAAAAGTACCCGGCGAGAACTCTTGGAGATGCATGGAGGCTGATGGATAGCTCGAAGATATTCAGGTGCAAGTGGAAAGCTATACGCGTGAGGTTAGCCTGCCGAGGTGCCAAGATGAACGTGCAGGTCACGTTGTTCGCCGGCGCAACCGCATTCGCTGGCGTTGGATAACCGGCGACGAACCGAAAGGAAGTCTGCCGAGATAAGCTTAATAAGTTCTGGGCGCGGAGACGTAGACGTCATCGTTTACTACTACTATCCCGTTGTGACCTGGCGAGCTGATGGACCATAATGGCGGGGCTGGCACGAAATCGAAAATTGTACAATTGGGCTGAATACTAGAAGCTCGACTAGCCCACGAAGAGAAGTTCGTCTAAGAAGTGCGATCGTTGTTCAAGCGTTGTCTTGGCGAGAAATCAATGGAAACAGCGCACGTTCAACCAGGCGTACGCTCGCCTCTGCGCAAATCCCTGCCTCAAGCCTCGTCCATCAGAAAATCGATTGTCTCTTCACCTGAAGTGCTCGCACTTGCAGATTTGTCTACCGAAAAATTTTCAAAAAGGAGTGTGCTCTCGTCAAGAGGCGTGAGTCGATAGCTCCACCGGTTATTTGAAAGCACATGGGACCGGAACCAGATGTGCCTTCGATGCTTCGCTCACAACAAAGAATCATCAGTCGTCGGTCTTGTATCTTCCGGTAGTCTCAAGACGCATCTGGAATCGCCGACATCGTAGTCCGTCTCACACTCGCGATCAGGTAGGATAATCACAAATTCGCGTGGCGCGGTTATCGTCCTTGCCATCTTTATAAAGTTCGCTCCTTGCTCTTGCCATAACTCCTGAGGTGTCCCGTCCACGTGTCTACCTGCCACATTGATGTGCAGTCGTCGTAGGCCAGTGAGTCTGCTCAGTGCCTCCCAGGATGGGGCCCATGTGTCTAGAGACAGAGGGCCATGTTCGGGCGATAAAAAGAAGTGGTAGCTATCAAGTGGCCAGTGGACACGCATGTCTCGAATCTGAATCATTCGCTGAGGCAGAAAGTACCATGATAGATGTTTAAGTGTGGCGATCTCGTCTGGATCCGTTGACAGACAAAACTGGTTAGCCGAGTAAAGATACTCAATTGCTTCAGAGTAGCTGGTCAACTGATTAGCAACGGAGTCTTCCCAATAGAAGTTTCGAATCTCTCGGATCAGGTTTGCACTTACATTACTCGGCACGTTCTTAATAAGCCCGTACCAAATGATAGTTTCTTCTCCAGTAATGGATCGAAATACTCGCACAGGCACTCATCACGCCAGCATTGCATCGCACTCGGCTTTCCGTTGTGCGTTGCAAGATGTATCGAAGCACCTCCCAGCGTTCTTTCATAGACCATTCGCCGGAGTTCGAGTGGTAGCTTGGTCATAAAGTCTGACTGAGGCTGCTCCAGGGTTCCCTGCTCAACCTGTGGCGCGACAAGCGGCAGGCTGAGTGCTCGTGGGCGCGGCGTCGGGAACTGAGGTCGGACATATTCGATGCGCTCTCCATGGATAACGCAACCTCTGCGTCGCCTCCTGGGCAGGCAAAGAAGAGCGCAGCACAGGCATGGGGCACATGTGATCCACAAGGCGCACTTGCAGGTCTGCCAAGCCGCCCTCTTGAGGCAGTTGCCAGTCTTTTTGCTGGCCGTCTTTAGTTGCATCCGGATTTCTTTGCCCTTCATTGTGAATGGATTTGCGATCCCGGACCTGATAGATTGATGGTGTTGGAGTTGAAGTGGATGACGAGAGGCTGAGGGGTTGCGGAGCTGACCTGTAGTGGCGCAGGTGCGGCGTGGTGGTTCAGCCAATCGGCGTGTGAGCTTTCAGCTAGTGCCTCCTGGAACGTACCACGGTTGACGAGCAAATCTATCACATCATTGCACAGTATCAAAATTTGGAACGATTGTTTCGCTACTATAAACTGGACCAAAATCATGATGCAATGCAAGTCATCTGCTCGTTCGTTAAGGAAGTTCGAACGAGTTCTCCTAGACATCAAAAGAAGCGTCATGCTGTCGAAGAGCTTCCTCGCTCAAGGCGTCTTATGATTCGTGTGCCCTCCGATCCCTGCTCTCCCAAATTCTGAGAACGTCCCGAGCTTTGATGTGCCAGCGTCGAGGTGAGGTAAACGGCAGATTGTCACTGTTCAGCCAGCAAATATAAAGCAGATCATTCATGCGATCATCAGCCTTCACGTTCCTATGCTTTCCATCACCTTCAACTATTTTCAAGACAAGTTTGGTTCTCTTCTTCGGGCTTGGGCTCGATGCATCCTGAAGGACTCATGGCGACATCCACCGCTGAAAGGGGCATGTGCTGGATAGCTGATATTCGTTGGGAACGAGTCGGTGGTAATAGATGCAATATCGTACTTCTTGAGTCGGCTGGCATACGGCTTGATGACAGCACGCCCGCAAGCCGGGCATGAGACAATGTTGATGCACTTGAGGTTGGAGATGTTCGGTATGCTCGTAGTCGCTGTACCGGGTGTTCTTATTTCCGGATGGAGTACTTCCAGGCCCTAACAGGAGTTCCCTCATATGTTGGCAGATCCACACCAAGATACCTGCCACGCACTTCGTACTTCACTCCATCTGTTGAGACGACCTCAGCTCCGCCCGGTACCAGTGGCTTGCCGGCACGTGATAGCTCTGGAGTCAAATGCTCCCAAAGATGCTGTTGCAATGGTGCATAACGTTGTGGAGTGTTTGTGAGCTGAGACCAATCTAGTGAAAAGTCGGTTCGACCTTCATCGAAGATGATACGAAATGAGAACTCATCAAGGTCCATGTGCTTCTTTCCCCTCTCTAATTCTGAGAGATCGACCTTGTAAGGTTGGTCCGTAGTCGATGTGTTGAAAACTGCCTCCTCAAGCTCTCCCTTTGCACGCCAGATAGTGATATGCAAGGATTTGATCGAAGTCAATAGATTGGAGTTTGCCATCACCCGGTGCAAAACCTGGATGGCGCTCCGACCAAACGTGAAGCAACCTGATCGAACTTCCTGTCTCAGGCTGTCTGGTAACATCAAATATAGATGATGGGTCCTTGCGTGAATTGGAATATTGATAAGGAAGACATGATCTGCGAACCTGGGTCGAAAGTGATGACCCAAGGTATGCCAGGTTGATTTGAGATGGAATTGATACAATCCTTCGTCTAGCATTTGCTTGTTGGTGAGCAACCAGCTGGCAGTCTTGGCGGGCAGCTCGTGGTTTGAGGGTAGTTCTGTAATCATGTAGGTGAAGAAAAGGTGTCCTGTTTATATCGCTGCTCAATACGCGGAAATTCCTGCCAAATGTTGTGGTAGATCATGTCGCGCAATTCTCGCGAAAGTTTCTGAAAGAAAGGTGATTCGGAGTTGGTTGATTGAAGCGCAACCATAGTCGATTCGGAAGGCAAGCGTTTCCGGCGCTTTGCTGGACGGATCTCACTCTGGAACTAGTGTCAGCGAAGTATGGCCGGACTATTGACCTGTCAATCTCTCACCTTGAGGTTGTTCTTGTCGTTTTGCTCGCATGGAGTGTGGCAGTGGGTAGCATCAGCCACCTAATTTTGATGGGCTGGTACCATGGTTGGTAATGTGCAGCAGGATTGTACGAGGGAGGAAGAGCGCGGAAGGCGAGTCTCAATGATTAGGACAAGCGGCGAGAAGGTGAGAGTAAAGCGCAAGACTGAACTACCCTGACGTCGGTGAAAGAGAAACAGCCATGCTACGAAGGGCACTAATCTCAAAAAGAACCGTCTTCAGTCAAGTCAATCACCTCCGCCTTCCTCTTGAAACCCGCAACTTGTGGAGGTCGCGCAGCATTCTGCGCCGAGCTCGACATAGAATGTAAAGGTTGCGAAGCACTCGCAATGATCCCATCAGCAGCGCCTGCAGCGCGCAAAGCATCATCAAATTGCGATACCATCAAAATATCACCACCCAATAGTTCAGTAACAAACATGCTCTGCATGCCCGTCATCTTCGTGCGCAATTCTGCAAGATCGGACTTCCACTTTTGCAAGTCTCGCAAGTACTGGTTATTTGTCTTCTGTATCACGAGTGTGGTACGCCGCTCAGTGTGGAAATTGAAGTCGTCGTGATTGAGCTTGGACTGCATATGAATTCGCGTTCTGTCAGCGTAGGAGTATCGGGCTCTCTGCTGGGTCGGATTCAGCAAAAATGCGTGTACTTTCACACAAGGCCCGCAATGGCAATATGGAGCGCATGGACGAGCCCAGTCTCGTGGCTCTTGGGGCCGTAAATGCGCAAGATGAATTGCTGCACTTTGGAGCGCCTTGGTGATGAACGCGGCAACAGGTTTGTTCAGCTCAGTGTCCCGGAAGCGCCCGGCAACATCGATAAGGGACTTGACGAAAATGAATAGCTTCTGCCAATCGTCCCAAAATGCTTCCTGGGGAGCCGGCAACTCTGGCAAGCCCGCGGCAACAACAGCCACAGTTTCACTCTTGAGACCAAGCACCATGCAGTGCTGAATGTTCTCCGTGAACTCGATCGCCGATGTGGAAAGTTCCGGAGGTACATGGCTTGTGTTTCGTGAATACGGCAGCTGGTATGACGGTGACTGGTATGGCGGCAACTGGTAAGGTTGCGTAGTCAACTCCGTCGCCGATAACTTGAAAACTTGCGCGAGTTTTGGTAGCAACTGCTTCAAGGAGCGAACCTCGATCGTCTTCTCGAGGTCTGAATCCTGAGCCGCTGATCTCCCAAGACGATGTACGAAGCGTGATAGGCCAGCAGCATGCGGATTGGCGAGCATGTTGGGCAATATCCTGTACCTCTTTAGAAGTGTTTACAACCTGAATTTGCCATAAAGTACTTACACTTCAAAGTATGTCTGGGATGGAATGACTAAAATGAGCTCTATGACTGGCTCCGCGTCTTCCATGGTGAATGACGTGATGGAACGAAGGAGGAGATCTAGCTGTTTCTCTCTCCAGTCCGTGAAAGATGCACTGAATGTAGACGGCAGTATCTTCTGGACTACCTCGAACGTCTTGCGGCGTTCATTGGCGTACTTGTAAGTGGGCACTAGCGGCAAGGGAGCAGAAAGCCTGTTGATGGTCAGTATCGTACTGTGAGCTCGAGGCCACATACGTACCAGCTGCTCCACACATCTTCTTTCCCGTCCGCCGTTTCCCGAGACACATGTCGAGCTACGAGCCCCACCAATCGCTGGGAGTCGATCCAGTGCTTGTCTTGTATCGACTCTTGTAGTAGCTTTGCCACAACACCCGCCATGTTGTTCGCATAACAGTAATCGGACACAGTAGCAAAGACCTTGGCATACTGCTCGCGCTTGGCTTCTCGCCCAGGCCCGTTGTGACCCTCGATGTACTTAGACATATCCCACTTCGACGGCCATGCCTGCTCGTCATTGTACGTCACCATAGCAATTGACTTTCTCAGCAACATCTCCATGGCCTCTCGGCGTCTAATTGGCTCCAGCTGTTTGTCGCTCTCGATGATCTGAAACATCGTCTCGAGGCCTGATGGGTGCTGAGTTTGCAAGCCAAATTCACGAATGACTTTGTCCTTTCGTGACATAATCGCCACGGTATTGTGGTATCGGAACGACGACGGCATATTCTCGTTTCCCGTGTACTCTCCTTCATCTTCACTATCCGCATTCCGGTCGCCGTAGAGGTCGTCCATGTCGGCGAGAATATCCTTTTCATTTGCAACCTTCAAACCAAGATTAATAAGTGCGCCTGACGGCATGGTAGGTGTTTTCAAGAAGATGCCGTTGTTCTCTCCATCGCCATCACTATAGTAATCGTCTTCTTCTTCCTTGGTCATCTGCGCCAAGTACCAGTAGACGCCGTGTTTGGAGCACAGCTGCTCGAGATATCGACATTTGGCTGCATCTTGGCCTTTCAGGTTCCTGAGCGATAGACTGTTTTCCGTGTATCGATGTTCGAGTGGGTAGATGAAAGACTCAAGCCACGGGAAATGCTGATCCCACGTGCGGAGCAGCTGTCCTAGATTGGCAGCGGTTGTGTCCAGTGCTGCCGCTGTCTGCTTGGGGTACATTTGGTTCTGTACAAGGTTGTAGGTCAGGACCAAGCGATAGCCCGAGGTGACAGGCATAATCTCATGCTGGACGTCGGAGTACCATGCGAGTGCGGTAAGTTCGAAGGCAGACGTGCTTGCAGTGCTTATAGTCCGCTCCTTCCCGTTGTGTACCAATCGTACTTCACCGCCCGTGTGTAGCGACGGGAGACATACAATCAAGGTTCCAAACATCCCAGGAACCTTCTCTGTGTCCCTATGGGCTTTGAAAAATGCACCCTCTTCGTACAGCAACAATTTGTAAGATTGGGCTGTGGCAGGTACTTGGACTCCGAGATTTTGTATTGCTTGCTGCGCAAGTTTATCGACGTAGGCTCCCCAAGCAGGGTTGCGGCACGAAAACTCGATATTGTCGAGCTCCCACGTCTTTCGTACATTCTCATCGACGACCGTTTCATCGCCCTTGCCGAACGGAGACTGTTTACAGACAGCGGCAATTGCCTGTGCATCGCGTGTCGATAATGGAAGGCCAACGGTTCCTACTTTGGTGATGTGCAGTGCTGGATTGATGTATAGGCCTGTTGTTGTGGAAGACAAGAATGTGCCTTGGTATTTCACGTCATCTAAGCAAGCTTGCAATTGGGTCTTGAAAGCTGCCTCTTTGGGCGGCTCCTCCTCTTCTTCAGATACGGAATTGGAGTCGTCGTCTGGGTCATCGTCATCGTCGTCGTTGTCGTAAGCGTCGTACTCATCCTCGACCACGTCACTTTCATCTTCCCCAGTCTCTTCATCCACCTCACGAAAATGTTCGTTCTGATACTGATTCGAACTGTTCGCCTCATTTCGCTTTAACAGCGCGATCATCTCTTCCACGCTAGGTTTGTGAATGGCAGCAGTGGGAACCGCGGACACGGCCGTACTTGCTAAGAATGCGTCAGAATCAAAGTTCTCCACCTCTTTCATCCGCGCGCTCGATCAAGCTGAATAATTCGACGCACCCCAATTGAAATCCATCGTGTCCCTCTAGTTGTGCCAACAATGCATGCGTTATCGTAAGTGGGTCAGGACGACTCTAAACCCCGTTTCCCCTCTCACGCGTCGCGCTAGCCAAGCCTCTAAAACGCGAATCCTCCGCGTCCCCTGCTGATACCACCGAAATCGATCCGAGCGGCCTCATAACCAATGATATTGTGAGCGAAACAAGCCCTAGCTCCCTGAGTTAGGTGCTCTCGTGGTTACATCAAAGATATTCGAACAATTCCTTCGACCTGTTGCTTTCAGATAATCAAAACCAATAAACCAACCCTACCACCTCCCACAAAATCACAACCTCAATGCTGCTCCTAACACCTACCCACGTTACTACTCACCGTCGGGCATTCCACTTCATCACTCCACTCCCCACTCATCACTCAAGAACACAACAACAAACCCCATCAAGCCCTAAAAATCTGTATTGAACAATGCCTAAAACCTAAGCCAAGAAAATGCCTATCTCAACGCCCCAAAGCAGCGACCCTAACAACAGGTCGCACCGCTCACAAATCTCCCTCCCTGTGCAAGCTATGAAAAGTACAGACCCCAAGCCAGGGGCCAACGAGCGAACGCTATATACAATGGAAAAACAGGGTCGCAAGTTAATGCCTAGATCGAACGCCATGAGATGCAAGTGCATTAATGCCCGCAGACAGGAACTTCAAGGAGGCATTTACTAAGTGCTCCTTCCCAGCAGCTTCTTGCCTAGTGCTCTCGCTTTCTTTTTCGGGCTGCTGGTCGTTAGCATAGGACTCTGATAGATGGGATGGACGCTCGACTTACCCATCACTCTCCACCGGGTCCTCCGGCCCCACTACACTTCCCTCACGCATACTTGCGCCTCCACTCGCTGCTCGCCCGCGGATATGTTCTCTCGCGAATGGCGCCACTTGCGTGAGATGCTTACTCAGACTATGAATAAGGTTCGCATGCACTGGCTCTGTGTTGTCGACTCTGCTGAGCTCGTCGGCGAATGTGCGGCCATCTTCCATGTCGTCGAGGCCAAGGCCGTTGTTGTTGTAGCCCATGATGCTACCATGCGTGGATGTTGCGCGGCCAGAATTGGGATGCGTAGATGGGATGGATGATTCCTCGGAGACGGTACTGATCATGCTGCCTTGACGGCCCGTGGAGGTGAAAGAGCGGCGAGGAATATCGGTGCCAGATACGTCGGAGCCGTTAGGAGAGTGGTCACGCATGCTGTTAGAATCGGTACCGGACAGGTCAGGCGATGCATTGAGCCTTGCACTGCTGTTTGCAATCATTCGTAACCTGCTCTGCTCCTTGCGGCCTGGTCTACCAGCTCTGGTGAACTTGTTGCCGACGATGGCGCCGGCGTGTGATATGAGAGCGCGGATGACGTCCTTCTTTAGCTGGAGCGCCAAGTCAAGATTCGACCATGTCTTGTTGCGATACTCCAAGGTTGGCATCTTGAACACAAGATCATGAACATCCTCAAAATTTCGTTGGCCTTTACCCTTGTAGCTAAGACAAAGGACCATAGATGGGATCTTGACGTATGCAAGTGTCATGTAGTTCGATGCGCGGTTCATCATCTGTGTCAGATCATCAGACCTTTCTTTCTTACTCTGCTTGCGATCGCTAGTGCCGGGTCGAGCCGTTCCGCTGCGATATAGTGCGAAACGCTTGGCCGTGCGGTCTGATTCCGCAGGAGATACGATTCCTGATGCAGCAGAGCTGGAACGAATGGACGCAGGTCTGGATGAGGCGTTCGAGTTTATTCCGGAAGAAGCGAGCATCGCCGAGTTGGGATGGAGAGTTCGACGCAATTCGGTGCCACTACGTGAGGGGGTGTCACGGAAAAAGCGGAAGTAATGAGCGCTCGGCCGCTTGTCGGAAGTAGCCTTCTTCTTAAGATCTGCCTTTTGTGACGGGTTCGGTAGCGCCAGAGTGGGCGTGAGTCGTTGCTTGAGAGCTTCTACCGCTGCATCCTCTTGTGAAATAGACTTGTCTACACTGCCGATAGTGCTTGACATGATGCTGCTTACTCCATCTTCGTCATCCTCACCCTGTGCAGGCAGTGTGTGCTTAATTAAGAAAGGCGAGAAGTTGCCATTCTCCCCATTCTTGTTCTTCATAGCTGGGAACACATACTCGAACATCTTTTTGCCAATCTCCCATTCCAATTGCACCCTCAACGGGTATAGATTGACTTCGAAGTGCTCCATCACGGGGATGCCTGCAATGGCCTCGAGCATGACGAACTGAACCTTTAGGCACTTTGAGTTCTCTGGCAGAGGTTGGTTGTTCTCCAGGTACGGCGAGATCATCTCAGGATAGAGCGCGTGCGGCAGCAGATTTAGACCTCGAACCTGCTCAATCTCCAAGGAATTGAAATTGGAGCCGTCGTTATTGTCCGTGCGGTCGAATAAGACATTTTTGAGCTGGAACTCAGCCAGCGACTCTTGGCCGTCACGCAGCAAATGCCAGACGATCTCCGATGCTGTGATGTACCATCGGAGCAAGCCAGTCGACTGCCTTGCTTGAGCGCGATCGTCCTGCTTGCGTTGTGCGGTTGTGATAGCCTTCATGACGAAGAAAAGCTCGTCTTCAAAGATGGCAAGATCCTTCTCGACTTCAACACGATCTTCCCATCCCTGCCTATCAAGATACTTCTCGTTGATCTGGAAGACGGTCTTGATCTCTTCGAGCTGGCGAATGCGCTCCTGGAGACTCATGACGAAGCCTGGAGCAGCGGCAAGATCGCTGAAGTCTGAAGCGAGCATAATCTTCTCGAGTCTTTCGTTACGAGTTTTCTCAAGGGGCTCCCGATATAGCAACAGATCTAGAACGATGACATACATCGCGTAGTACTGTCGAGAGTCGCAAAGGGCTCGCACATGTGGGAAATCTACCCAGAGATGGTCGATGCGACTTTCCATATTCTGTGCAGTCGAAGCCGCATCAGCCTTAGAAACATCGTCGTTGTATTTCAGTCGAAGAGTATTGTGCTTGTCGTAACGCATACTTGCCGATGTTCTTTGCACCACTCGCTGGAATCCATAGGGATGCATGTTGAATTCGAACATGACTTCAAATGGCACCCATGGTGGCCAAGCTGAGCCCGCGGGTGTACCGTACGTGCTGCCAGAATACATATGAATGTCTTCCATGTTGCTGAAAGTGTTCGAGTTTGTCACAAAGATCTGCAAGCTGTCCATGGCAGCAGTGAATCGTCTTTGCACTAGTCCAGAGACTTCGTCCATCACTCGGTCTTTGTCCATGATTTGCAGTACCTTCAGCTGCATGGACTTCGCAGTAACGAGGACAGCTGCTTTGGTGTTCCTCTCGCTCTGTAACTGTATTTGTGGCGCAATCAGTCGGACGATATATGCATTTTGCGCAATGTAGTCTTCCGCCACATCTTCCTCAGCCTTATTCTGATGCGCCTTTTCAGGATTTGCGTCCGAGGTGGTGTTCGGCTCTTCTTCTGCTTCATCAGCATTGACAAACTTCCTCGCGTCTTGCAACAGTTGTTCAACGGTTTCATCGATGCTCAGGCCGGAATCATTATGAAAACTCCTTGGAGTGGTTGCATCATCTTCTCCAGTATCGCGACTCGACATAGACGGGCCACGAGATTTGTTTTGCTCTTCAACAACGTCCAAGATGAACTTGACGGCCCTTCGCGACATATAGTACACAAAGCCGCGACGCTGACTGACTTGGTGTATATAGCGAAGGATGATGTTTCGCAGTGAATTGCTCCACTTGAGGTGTATATTGTGTACGATGAAACGGTTGTTGAAGTCACTGATGGAGTCGGTGATGGGAGCCGAGTCCATGCCTTTAGTATCGGAATCTGTTGCAGTGTAGCCTTCGTGAGCTTCGAAGTATTCGTCTTCTCCATCCGTCTCACCGCCATCGGGCGCTGCGCTGCGGTCGTCATTCTCACAGCGTTCCAGTAAACTCTCGTGCATGGAAGTCAAGAACTCCAACTTCTTCTGGAGGAAATGTGCATGGCCTCTGAGGTTGTTGACGCGCTGTTGGTGTTCCTCGGTGCCATCAATTTCACGGACGGCCTTAAGCTCCGCATCCCCAATCGCGCGCTGATTATGCGCCATTTGTTCCTTCACACGCTCAATACGTAGCTCAATTAGCTTACACTGCACGCGTCGTGGATCGTTGCGCTGGGACATAACGCAATGATGAGTCGGCTCATTTCCAAATGCACTCCTTCTGTTGACATCTCCTGATATGTTGTTCGCGTGATCAGTTTGTCGGAAATACGTGAAGCGAGGCGAATATGCGAGAGGAAGGATCTGTGTCTCTGGATGACGATTTGATGGTAATATCCACCCGAGTTCAATGAAGTCATCCATATCCACCCAACCCCAGTCGTTGTCAGGAATCGTGAATTTGGAAAGATCTGCCGTGAGACTCTCTTGATTGTAGCTGGCAATGTCTTCTTCTGTTGCATTGTCGACGTCTTCAGAGTCAGTACCAGCTATGCTGGCGGATACCGCGCGGACATCCATTCGGATGAGATCCAACTGCACCTGATTGATGCGCATACCAGTAGTTTGATTTTGCTTGCTGTCTTCTTGGCCCTTCGGTGCTTGTACGAGAGTTCGAAAGTCTTCGCGCCTCTGGTGCAGGTCAAACATGAAGCTGTCAAGACGTGCTTTCAGCGCAGTAGCCGATACGACTCCAGCACCATAGTCTTCGGCATCCTTGTGCTTGTAGACATGGCTCATGTAAAGCGGGGAGAGCAACAAGTTGTACTTGATTGTCGCCAAGTGTCGTCCGAACTTCTTGCTCGACTTCTCCACACCAGGCCATAACTTGCCTTGACGAACCGGCAATGACATGGCTCCGGAGAACATGGCCCACCAACTGTAGAAGTGCGTGAAGAAGCGGGGTGTTAGGTGCACACTGTTGTATGTCTTGGAAGGCTCAAGATTTGCAACTGACCACTCCCTATCGTAGGGTGCAGCGATGGCAATGGACATGTGGATGTGATGGCTGCGGAAACCTTGGAAGGCATCGTATGGCTTGATGAAAGTTAGCAAAGACGTTCTAACTGCAGGACCAAGATTGTAGACATACCTTCCCATCAATCGGCTTGGCGTACTTCGGATGCTTGAGCGTTACCTGGTAGTGTGGAATGAAGTTAAATGAGCGTCCACCACTGTCAAGATTCCTTTCGTACACCAGGCCAGCGACCCACCGGACGTTGCCGTTCAATTTCATGACCGTCTTTTTGAACACAGCCGACTGCTTGCGACTAGATACGCTCGAAGCAGTCTCTGGACGATTGGTCGTCTCTGAATCAGCCTCGTGCCGCGCGTAATGGCTCAAGTCGGGAATAGCTAGTACATAACTACCACTCTTGACGACCATGAAGTTTCTTGGATCTTCGTCTTCGGCTATGCTCAGCTGAACGTCGTTCTGCCAGCACATGACAAAGCCTGCACCGTGGCCAGTCACCATGTACGGATCTCGGGAGCCTAGTAGTTGTTAGGGATTATTACACAAGCGAAGTCAGGGACACTCACCTTTGAGAATGAGATGGACGTCACCATCCCCCCGCCAGGAGACGTTGATGCGGGAGTGGAAAGTCAGTCGTATCTTGTCCCAGAACCCGACTCTCTCTGATGGATCGACCGCAGGCTTCGTGAAATTCTCAATGATTTGCATCATGTCCTGGATGGCTGGCTGATATGAGGTTCCCCACGTGATCCTGGTGGGGTGTGCAGAGTTGATGTCAATTGCCATGTCCGAGTAGGTTTTTACTGGCGCAACAGTCCGGCGGACATCCACCGCGAAGCCGCCTGTAGGCTCTCCTTCTGCAGTGCGCTCCTGTGGGACCACCACTACTCGGCTCACGCGCGAGGACTCGATGTCCCGAAACTCTTCCGCTATGACGAAGTCGGTCTTCATGGACAAACTCGGCAGCCGTGAAGACTGAATGTTGCCAATCGCAGGGAAATGTAGGAACGGCAATGGGTAGTCACGGAGCTGTACCTTTGCTTCGCCCATGTTGATCTGAACATGCATCGGGATTAGCAGCGCATACTGTGTGTCCAGGGGCATGCCTTTGCCGATGCGATGGAGGTACCTAGGATATTCCGACAGGGGAAACGAGGGCTTGTCTATAGTAATGTCCAGATCGCTGACAGCAAGAGCCATGAGTGCCGGTCTTTGAGGTATGGCCAGGATTGTCTCTTTCTGGTCCACCTCGCCAGGTAGCTCATCCAGGCCCCAGAACATGGACCGGATATCATTCATCGAGCGATTTTGCGTCGTCAAGGCATGGTCAATTCGCTTCTTCCAAGTCTGAGCGTTCAGGCGATTCAACTTCTCGCGAGCATCTTCGACGGAGGTTTGACAAGTGCCGCTGAGTCCACTCAGGCCGTCTTTGTTGTAACGAATCGGATGATCTGACCGACCTCGATCAATAGATTCGTGTCCACTGGAATCTGCACTCTTGCTCCGCCTGTGAAACCGTAGCTCCTTGTCCCTCTTTCTTGACTTCCCTCGACTGCGAGAGTCGTGGCTGGACTTTGCTCGGAACCGCGCGTTCCCCCGATTCTCATCGTATTGCTGCAACTTCTTCACTTTCAAGGCGAAGGCTTGTTCCCGTGCCAACCTCTGTTTCTGTTCCATGAGTCCGATGCGGTATATAGTCCCAAGCTTCCATTCAAAGGAGCTATCTTCCAGCTCAAAGAGTACTGCGCGGCTGCGAAGCGATATTTTGGGCACGCGCTTAGGACCCTCTGGCTCTTTGTCTAGGACATACTCGTCGGTTCCCGTCCTGAAGCGATGGTTCATTTGCTTGACAGTCTTGATAACGTTGGCGATATTGTCGAATATCTTATGCATGACGAGCTGATGAGGTACGGCGAGACGGATCGCATCGGTGGCTATGTCAAATGATTTTTCGTCAGTGACGGTATGGCCATATCTTCGCTTCGATTGTCTGTAATCCATCCTTAAGGTTTTGACGCTGACAACTCGGCTCCAGGTACGCTTGACATTAGGATTCTCAGCGTAGAGCCGGACTAAACGCGAGCGCAAAAACGGATTTGTCCACCGATGGCGGCCCGTCTCGAGGGCATAGATCTGGAGCATCAGGGGCGGGTCCGCGGGCATATCAGCCTTGATCTGTACGAAATGCGCCTTGACATCGACAGTAATGATCTCACGCTTGAGACTACCTGAAGGGTCCATGTAATCTCCATCCAGAGACGGTACTGCAAGGTGTCGAGGCGAGCTGGGCGGGGTCATTTGTGCATCTGAAGGCGTAGGCGTGGGCTGCTCGGAGGACCAGGCTACTGATTGCCTGAGCACCTGCAAAGCCATGCACATTGCAAAGTGACGGTAGAGCGAATAGTGGGCGAATAAGCTCTGTGCAAAGGCATGAATGTGGAAAATCGGTCCTTGCTTATCTGACAAAGTGCTAAAAGCGATCTCCATGCGGGGTAGCGAGAGGAATGGCTCCTGCTCAGATGAGTCGGCAGCTTCTATGACGAGGCCCTCGAGGCCATGGAAATGTATGGCTAGACGTCTGCCATCTGCTGGATTCATCGGTTGATGCTTTCTCGGGGAATTTGGTGATGACGGTGACGATGGTCGGAGGAGATGCTCATCACGATTGATTGTTCGACTTGGCGCACGGCGTCTGACTGGCTTAAGCTCGATTTCATTATCGCGGCTTTGCTTGTACTCAGTCGTGAATGATTCCAAATGCAGAGCGATACCGCGGCTATGCTTTGAGACAGCAAGGTCAGTGCCGGCGACCTCAAGATTGAAGTCCGATCCTTGCAGGTGAACGTATGCGAGCCAAGGTGGCAGATTGCGCAAGAAATTGCCGTCTTTTGTCTTTGCCTTCCCACGTCGTCGTTGCTGGATGTCTTTCTGAATCTGAGCAATAATCTGTCGGAGACCCTCGCTGATCTCTGGGCGCACGATGAAGCACGAGAAAGTCTGTGCCGTTCCACGAACCTCAACAACAACATCAGGGGCAGCAATCACCTGTGCCCTAAGTTCGACATAATCTGTCACTAACAAGTTGTGTTTCTCAATAGCCGCGGTTTGGTAATAGAGCTGCTGAGCATTGATGCGGAATGTCGAGAGAAGAGCGTAGTGCAGTTCGCCATCTGCTGCATGTGACGATTCCATGTCGAGTGACACCGAAGAAGATGAAGATATTAGTAAGTCGAATTCTTCCGTATCTTTCTTTGCAGGATCCATGGGTGGCAAAGTTACGCGAATCACTGGCTCATGAATAGAAACCTTGATGTTCGCCTTTGGCAAAAGTCGGCGCAGAAGATACCGCTTGCTGTTGCGCGGTTTGGGAGGTTTTCGACGTCCTTCGTGGTCTCTGAAAATGGCGAGAAGCAGGGGTACATGCTTGGGATCGAAATCGAAGGATGGGGAAGTAATGACGAGATTAGCGAAGAATATGTTGGTGTTGCGCTCGGCGCTCTTCTGGTCGTTGGAAAACTGTATTGTCTTCGACGGCAGCGTTGTGTTCAAAGTTGTGGTGGCCATAGGAATGTATAGGAGGCGTTCGGGATGACCTTGGCCATCGTCAATGCCGACTGAAATAGAGATTGCTGCGACAAGGGCTTGATGGGCGATGTCGTTCGGCGAAAAATACATAAGATGGGCTGGACTCTTTGGATCAAGACGAAGCAGGTCCATACCGACTTCCTTCATAGAGACATTTAGGTAGACTGAGGAGTCGGGGTCGGGCGAGGTCTTAATCTGCTTGGTCAAGCCAAGGAAACCAACTGCAAATTGAAACTCGTGAATGCCACGGAGGATGGAGCTGGCGAAGTCGCGGGAGTCTGAGACAGTGCGAACGATGTTGCTTTCGCGGCTACTGGGATGATCTAGTTTGTCAATCATGTCAACGAGCGAAATACTCGAATGGCTGCGATGCGCGCCCTTGCGCGTAGTGGCTGCCCGACATGCCTTCGCGCGTTCGATGCACAGCTTGATATCGTCGTACGGGATGCTGAGGCGGCCAAGCTTGAGCGCTATGGACGCATCGCGCAAGCCCTCGAGCTCCTGTTTGAGGAAGCCGTGGATATTGAGTGTACAGTGGTCCAGGATCTCGGTCGACTCGCGGCCCTCGAGGGTGAAGAATATGCTGCGGGCGGTGAAGAGCCACTCGGCAGGGTGCTGCTGCTGGTCGGGCTTGGGCTTGTGGTGGTTGAAGAGGCGGCTGCGGTCCACCGTCTTGCGCCTGGTGTCTACCGCGAGCGACAGTCCGCCAATCTGGAAGGAGCCCACGTCAACTATGACAATGGTGGTGCCCTGTGCAAGCAAGTCGACCTGCCGGATCCAGTTGATGTTCCTGTGCATGCGCTTGATCTTCTCCTTCGCCTCTGTGAGCCGCTTCCATGTCTGTGTGCGCTCGATTTCCTCGTCGCTTGTGTCGTCATCCTCCTTGACCTGCTCTGGGGTGCTCTTTCCGCTCCCGTCCTTGTGCGCCGAGCCATTGGCCCAGGGCGCCCATCCCGTCTTCTTGCGCGGTTTCTCGCCCAGCGTCTTGAGGTCGACCGTGACCTTGAGCTCGTTCAATACGATGCTGACCCACGTTGGCCGGGCAAAGGTCGGGCGATGCAGGGAGAAGCCCAGTCCGCGGATCTCGATGCGCAAGCCGTCCTTGGGCGTGAAGGCGATGCGGCGCAGTCCCGTGTAGCCGAGTCGCTGGATGGAGACGCCTGTGACGACGCGTATGAAGGCGAAGAGGACGAACGAGAGCAGGTACAGCAGCAGCAGGAGCCCCGCCAGAAACTGGAACGTGGGCAGGGCCATGGCAGCTCAACCCGACTCCATTGACTGCGCAAAGAGCTACCGAGTAGATTGCGCGTGTGCGCACGCGCCGTGCTGTGTGTGGACGAGAGACAGCCTGCTGGACATAGTCGAAAGCAGGGGGCTAGCAGCGACTGAGCATCGAGGACCGAGTGAATGTGCGGACTTAACACGGACGGGGGAAGAATGCGGCGAAGTGCGGGAGTGCCGGAAGCAGCGACTACTGCAGTAGCTCTACTGGTCTGTCTTGCACGCGCTGGAGACACGCCGCCGGGGTAAAGTGCGGCTCGAGAGTGATCGTGTGCGTCGGTTGGGTGTTCGGTGGGGCTGAATCGTGTGCGGTCGCTTTCGTGTCTTGGGCAGCTGCACGTCAGATTCCCAGGTTTCCCAGCTCGGCAGCCACCAGCCGGAAACATCCCACATCCCTGGCGCCCTAGGGCCAGCCCGCAGAAAGCTTGTTCGACCACAGCAAATACAACAACCACAGGAGGTGTGAGTGGAATCATTTTTTCTCGCATTCTTCTATCTCAGCGGTGCACGAGGCTTATCCAGTAGGAATGTTATACTCGAGGGCTGCAATCACTTGGCAAGTCAAAGAGCGGTTCATTCATGTTCTCACTACAGAGAACTATCTGTGATGATCCCCACTACAGATCTGCCCGTAGTCGGTCCGCACCAACTTCCCCATCCTGGCGGATCCCTTAACTTCAATCTAGCCTGGAACGACTCAGGTCCTCCAACTGGACTTCTGGAGAGGCTGCGTTCTTCCCTCCCGTGCGGGCAATAAAGTCTGAGCGAAAGACTCCATGAATTCACTATACCGCGTGACCTTCAAAACTCCATCGTTTTGCGGCTGATGCGTTTGTTCTATGCATTGCATTTGTCCGGCTTGCGGTTGTCGATGTATGCGTGGCGCTCTGGCTTCTGTCGTTCTCTGCGCTTCCGCGCGAGCGTCCTCTTTCCTTTTGGTTGACTTTGCTGGACGAACTTGGTGTACCCTTGTCTGGGGAGGGGTGCCTCTCTGGTTCGTTCCCATCGCTCTCTTCCGCTCAGGTTGTCTAGTCAACGGTTGCTCCCCACTAGCCTGCCCTAAAAGAGCGTTTCTGACGTTGGCGAGTCCATAGAGAAGATCATCGTCTGTCCTCAGTCGTGTCTGCGTGGGTAATGGTGCGATAGCAGCCTGCACAAAGTTGGGTGCAGGTACGTTCCTATCAGCGAGGGCGTGACGGTGGTCCGCATGTTCCTCGGGGTCAGGTCCATAAGAACGTGTTAGTTGGATGACAGTGATTACCAGATTACCCGAACGGTCCGCAGCGTCCGCGAGATTACGATCCAAAGTACTATCGTAGTCGACCAGAGTGTCGTCCGAACTGGACCACCGCTGCTTATCGTCTTTGATCGTTCGGTGTCCCATCCGCGGCTCCATACTACCTCGGTGTCCAATGCCCAGTAGATCCAGAAATGCCTAGTTCCTCATCTTCAACTCATCTTGCTCAGTTGCTAGGTTGCGCGTAAACGATTCGCCATGGTTATGTGCCAGCACGAGTCCCTCGCTGTTTCGCTCGTCAGCACAATCATTACTATGTGGCTCGGGTTTGTCGTACTAGTAGAGCCAACAGTCTCGTTCGTACATCGCTATCGATAAACATTGCGCCAGGGCACTACGGGTGGACAGACCACTTGTGTGGTTGCAAGCAGAGCTTGATCGTGCGTAATGAGCTGTTACATCCGAGATGCGGGAGACGAAGCCTGAGGGAACAGACATTGCACCGAAATGAGGCAGGAGAACGAGTGATTAATTGTTGAAAGAATGTGTTGATTGCACGTGTTGTCGAAACCTGAGATGGAGATGAATTGTGCGGGGAAATCAATGATGGCACTCAAAGCTGAGAGATTGACGGAACAATTGCGGGAGTAGGTGCCTCTGAGCCAGAGCAACGAAGCAAAACTTCTACGGTCGTGATTGCCAACAGTAGATAGGTAACTACATCTTCATCATGAGAAGACGGGGTACATGTGGTAGCGGCAAAATATCCCGACCATTTGTGTAAGCCAAAAGCTTGAACTATCTCACGGCTCAGGAACGCGCGAAGAAATAAGTCGTTAGTCCTCATATAGATCTGGAGCAGCAGGCAGAGGAGTTGTTAGCGTGGAAGACACTGGGGAAGCTTTTACCGAGGCATCGGAGTTTTAGTTAGACCGAGCCGCGATCTGACGTTACGTCATCGAACGTCATGCCAACTGGCAGCGCGGGCTATCCAATGACCAGGTAACAGATCCCTTGCTGGCCATGCCTTGCAATGTCTAGGATAAGATCAAGAGTAAGTTACGCGCGCCATGTACAAATTAACCGCAATCAGTAGGCGGCGGCATGGGCTATCCCAAAGCCTGCTACCCGCTCGCTTGATTGGAATGCTAGCTTGCTTTTGAGGCACGAACAGTGACTGCGCCCGGCTGTGACGCTTGTTTGTAGATTGTTCCGTGCTATTGCACCCCGCGATACGGTCGTGGCTTGCTTTTGGAACAAGGACCGACGATCCAGGCACCGACGTCATCCCTTCGCATGCCATAACTTCACTAGCACATGCTCCTTGAACGCGACCATTAGTTCAGACATTCCGCCTCAATCCTCCTCCCACAACCTTCTTCACTCAAACTGAGTCTATAAACGTTCCTACTATCATATTCAACAATGGAGACTATCACCAACGCTGCTTCCGCGGCCGCAACTACTGTGTCGAGCCTCATCTACGGCCAGCCAGCCAAGAACTCTGAGACTACCAGCACCACCACAGATAACAACGAGACGGCTGGCAAGGAGCCCATCTCTGGCGAGCAAGGCAAAGGCACCGTGGCTGAGCCATTCGATAAGGGCAATGCAGGTGAGTGCTGGTCAACATTGCACATCACGAGCTGTGCTAACCAACATGTAAAGAGAACCCAACAGATATCGCCTCAAAGACAGCCGGTAGCACGTCATCCAACGCAGATGGCTTCCTCCCGCTCAACCCCACCGTTGGTAAGCCCACCACCACCGAGCCATCCACGGACACGAAGAGTTCCACGTCGGGCGAGCCCGCCATCCCTATCGTTCCACTAAACCCCGACGTCGCTACAATGGGAGGAGGCAAGACTAACGAACTTGCTTCCGCAGAGTCTGGTGCTACAGAGAAGACGGGCACCACCGACAAGGTGTACAAGGAGACACCCCTTGACGACATCAAGCTTGCTGGTGCTCCCGGTGCTGGTCCAGCTGCACCCGAGTATACACCAGCAACCCCTGCGACGAACGTGAACTTGGCGACGTCAGAAAAGCCCACCGAGCACAGTACAACAGAGACAGTGAAGGACTCTACATCCACTTCTTCACCAAAGGATGCCTCTTCTTCCAAGAATGAGGGAGTCGACAGCGAGATCGATGCTATCCTCAACAAAACACCCAAGGCCGAGCATTCTGTCGATGACCGTGAAGCAGAGAGCCCTCATGCTAAAATGACGGGCAAGACTGTGCGACAGACCGAGGCCTCCAAGCCTGGCGAGGGTGGAGAGCCAAAGAGTACGTTGATACACAAAGCTGGCCACATATTGAGTAGCGCTGACGGTGTCGCAGGTCTGGTGGCAGAGACCTCTGGCCACAAGACTGACTCCCGCAAGTCAAGTGAGCAAGCGTCTTCCCCAACGGGTGGTGATGAGAAGAGCAGCAAGAAGATCTCGGCTCTTAAGGACAAGCTTAAGGACAAGCTTCACATTGGTAGCAAGGACAAATAGGCGGCTTCTTCATGTCGCTGATGCGGGCTTGTGACGAGGATAAGAGAGCAATGATACCACGGCGTGTACTTCGACCAAGAGGTCTACCTTTGTAATTTAAGAGCACTTTGATTTGCGAATGTGATATCCCGGACTACACCTCCAGACTTTACGATATGGTATCCAATCATCGTTCATTCTCAGCCTCGTGGAGCTCGTTGTGGTTAGCGCCCCACACCAGCGACATGCCTTGCAGGCATGGATTCGACGCTTCACTCTTATCACACGCACCACTTGCATATGCCAACCAAGAAAACAACGTCGTGACCCATCGCCTATCATTAACACACTCGCCGAGGCGTCACACGACTCGATCAAATACATCACGTTGTGTTGCCCCGCACCAACCAAAACCGCCTAAGTCCCACTGGTCAGTACCACATCTTCTAAGTCACCGGAACTATTTGCTCTACCAAAGATGCGCTGCGCCCTATTTCGGTGCCAAGCTTCTGATGTAGTCATAGTCGTGGTCTTAGTGACGAGGCGAGCTCCGACAATTGTCGAGGATTGCATGTCTGCATCTTCGACTGTGGTGCTGTCTGCAACCTCACGCATTTTCCATAGCGTCCTCTTGTCTTCGATTTACACACACGTCCGTCATCCTAAATTTCCCTTTTCTCGCTGCTTTCGAGCTACTTCTTTTTGCTGCGCCACTTCTTCCGTAGAGCGAGTTTCTTATCAAAGTCAAAATGGGCAACAATGGTAACTTGAAATGTGATCGCAAGACTTACGCGCCAAAGGAAATCGCTTCTCCGGAAAGTAACGGTCCATCTCGCATCGAGCGAGACCTCTCTTCTTCCCCGCATCAGGACCATTACATGGAGGACGCGAACAGTGTAGACTCGCCGATGATTCGAAGAGCAGCTGGAACGGTACCACACGTATGCATAGTCGGCGCTGGCGTAGCTGGCTTGCGATGTGCGGCCGTATTGCTCAAGCATGCTGCAAAAGTCACTATCCTGGAAGGACGTGACAGGGTAGGTGGACGCGTAAGTTGTACTCTATTTATGAACAGATGACGAGCAGCTGATAGCAGTGCAGCTTTTTCAGAGTGATGCACTTGGTCATTTGGTTGATCTGTAGGTCCGAAACCTCCTTCTTTCTTGCATTTAAGATGAACTAATTGCTATCAGTGGCCCAAACTGGATACATGGCACTGATCACAATCCGATTCTTGATCTCGCGAAGGAAACTAATACCCAAACCATGAACTGGGACGGCCGAGCGTCTGTTTTCGATCATTTAGGAAAAGGTATACCTCCAGAAGATGTACTAGAAAATGACGAGACTGTGTGGAGCATCATTGAGCAGGCTATGAAATACTCCAATGAAGATAGCGCATCAATACCAGCTGAGCGGAGCCTCTTCAATTACTTTGAGGAACAAGTTCAGAAAATATTTCCAGACGAAGAAGATATCGCGAACCAGAAGTTGAAGAAGAAACGAGAGACCATCCTCCAAATGGCCGAGATGTGGGGTGCCTTTGTGGGCTCGCCCGTCCAAACGCAGAGCTTGAAGTTCTTCTGGCTGGAAGAATGTATTGACGGGGAAAATCTCTTTGTTGCTGAGACGTACCACAAGATATTACAGAAGATTGCGGAGCCGGCGCTGAAGGCGAAGATCAAATTTGGCCACAAGGTGACAAAGGTTATATCGAAAGAGTCAGAAGCCATTCCGAGAGTGACAATAGAGATTGAAGGCGAGGAAAGCGAGACGTTCGATGAAGTAATCGTGACCGCGCCCCTCGGCTGGCTCAAGAGAAACATGAAAGCCTTCGAACCCGAAGTACCCGTTCGCCTGAAGCAAGGCATCGAAGCCATCGGTTATGGGCACCTCGACAAGGTGTACATCAACTTCCCAACCGCCTTTTGGAACGAATCCGGTCCACCACCATCCACTGCACCGCCATCCTCAGCCAATACAAGCATACCAAACGTCACCGCCACCACCGCACCAGTACACCAACATCCCTCCGACTCTGCAGTCAATCCAGCACATTACCCAGGCTTCACGCACTGGCTCTCACCTACCTACGCACCCGACACAAACCCGCACAAGTGGCAACAAGAAGCCGTCAACCTCGCCGCCCTCCCCGGCCCAGCCGCCCACCCAACACTCCTATTCTATATCTTCGGCCCAACATCTCTGCACATCGCATCCCTACTCACCAACAACCCAGCATCAAAACACCAAGCCCTACTCACCGAATTCTTTCAACCGTACTTCTCCCGCTTACCAAACTACTCCGCCGCGGATCCTGCGCATCAACCAAAACACATCCTGGCAACGAACTGGGCAAGCGACGAACTCGCCGGGTTTGGTAGTTATAGTAATTTCCAAACGGGATTGGACAGGGGGAGTGAGGATATTGAGGTTATGAGACGAGGAATGCCGGAGAGAGGAGTATGGTTGGCTGGCGAACATACGGCGCCTTTTGTGGCGTTGGGGTAAGTCTTTCCTTGGCGATATTGTGGTAGTTGAGTGTGTTTGGCTAATGTATGATAGCACGGTGACGGGGGCTTGGTGGGCGGGAGAAGGGGTTGCGAGGAGGATCTTGAGGGCGTATGGGCTGGGTGGGGATGGAGTTAGGGAGAAAGAGGGAAATGAGGATTGATCTCAACTGGTTATGTGAATGCTTTGGTCTAGGGACACTGAGGAATAATGCAGTTTAGCTGGCGGCTTTGTGGTTACCGTGATTGACAAGCTATCGGGTGGAAGATGAGCTGCGAGCATAAAGGAGTGCGCCAAAGTCACAGAGTTTCGCTTGTTGTGAGAATGGATTTCGTCTTTGGATTCAATGACGGCGATAGTCGGAAAGTTGTTGAGAGGGCGCTGCATGGTGCGACTGTAGTGGCTGGGCATGATTGTTCATACAACCGTTTCATCACAAATTAAAGCACTACTATAGGACGCAACAACACCATAAAAGTTTAAAAGATTTAGCTGGTATAGCAGGCATCATATTCATTTTGCTGCTGTTTAATGTACCTCCATGACGACCTCATTTGTCGAAAATTTCCTTCCACTGAACGGGCTATCGATATAGGCATTTAGTTCATCCTCGGTAACATCTCCACCATACTTGTCCCAGACGCCCTTGAAATCTCCTTCAGCCTTCACTTTGTACTTGGCAGGCTTCTGCTCCGGCATCCAGGGCTTGTCGAAAACAACCGACAACTCTTCTTCGGTACCAGGCGCCAGCGTTACAAGCTGGTCCTCGGGCGGTGGCATCTTCCGGTTGATTTTCAACACGAACTGTTGGACTTCATCTCCACTCTCTTCGTTCACAATCTTAAAGACGCCTGTATTGAGTGCTGCAGAGTCGAGTGGTGTTCCCCACTTCAGGATGGTGTATGGAGTGTCGGGACTGCTGTTTTTGAGCGTGACAAGCAGCGATGGTGGATTTCGTGAGTCTTGCGAAAGTATGAATTCTAGGCCGGGGATGCCGTTCGATGCGCTAGAACTTGACTTTGACATTGTGTAGGAGATTGACGCTGGCGATTGGTAGATGTAGAAAGCCCCGAGTAATGTAACGGCGACGCCGGTGATGACTGCAGTGCGACTGTTCCAGAAGCTTGCCATCGGGTATCAGTAATGATTTGACAGCTTTAGAAAAGACAAGAGAAGTCCAACGATCAAGTAGCAGGTAGTTGTGCGCGTGCGCTCCTATCGCCAGGTGGGATGTTCCTGGGCAGCGGGGAGCGCCAAACCAGTATGGGCAGGAGCCGATGCTGTGTTCTGTCTGCAGTGCTTGGACTCTGCGATACTACTCGACAAGCAGTGCTGTTGCCTTGTACACAGAGATTGGGTTTAAGCGCCGGAGAGCACGACTGGGCGAAGAGGTGGGCGATGACGTTGCACTTGTGGCCCTTCGAAGGCACATCGGCAAACAGGCGCATCGTGTCTCTCTCAATCAAGGCCCGACCGGGGACATTGTGATGCAAACACACGTTATGTCATATCAAACCAATGAAGCCACCCGCAGAAGACGGGCTGCTGTACAGGCAATCCTGCCTCGCTTGGATAGGAAGGAGGGTGAAACGTACCGGTGGCGCTAAGATAGATTAATCGCTGGGACACAAGTACTTCGTACGCAATACGATTCGTCGACCATATAAGAGATGAAACGACGTCTTAGTCAAATATTGATGCGGCTCGAAGTCTAGGCTAAGATGGCGTGGGCCGTTATGCGATGAAGGAGGCCGTTAGATCAAGCCGCCCCACATCACTCCCGCGCTGCCTAACCATGTTGCGCAGCCGGCGTGCACGTGCCGTTTGCCACCAATACGTCCACGAAATCTTCCGACAACCTTCTTTCAACATCCTGGATGATATCTCATTGTGTCGGCCATGGCTGAGACCACAACGACGTGCGATGACGATGGTTCAAGCGACACTCGTCTGTTGCAGCTGATCCAATATGTCATTGGAGATTGATGCGACAATCATCAATCTGCTAGATGAAGTCCAAGCCTGCGGAACAAGCGTACAAGACAGTAGAAATGTTTATCAGAAATATACACGGCATTGGGCTGTCATGCGTTGTCTGCTGTTTGACACACAAGGTTATCGTTGTGAGCTCGATCTCGGCTACCCGCTTCTGATTCAAAGTACTCAGATCTCTTCCAATCACCATCGACACCTTCATCGCCCTGTCTGGACGCTTCACGAAGTTGCCTGGTGCAGACAAACTACCGACAAATCGAAGGCGAGAATGCTTGTTTCACGGCGTACCGGGGTACCTGTCCCCACACATCTCCTACTCCGCCAAGGCTTTAACCACCTTTCCTTAATCTACACCCGGCTGATCGACATAGAATATGTGCCGAGGATGACTGATCTGGACGTTTCGTTCTGCAATATCCATACGCCGACTTGTCCCTTATCATTTTGCATTTGCAGGCAACCTGCCGACCTTCCACATTCATCGTGTCACCCGTTGTCGGACGGTGCCGCATCGGCACAATGCTGTCCCTTCATGTATACGAGACCAATCAGTGCATCGGAACGGGAACTGTTCCGTTTCTTTGGGGATGCGTTGTGCTGTTGCTCCACTGACTTTGCCTGCAATCACTCCAAAACCTCCGACGCCTGCCCAGACCAGACAAGCTTCGGGAGGCGTTGACCAAGATGCTACCCCAGGCTTGGAAGGCGAGTTTTGCTGCACAATAGTCTTGGGGAATATCAACGGGTAGCCAGAGGGTATAAAGTCGTGTGTTTGCCGTATTGTGATAGCCATCCACTCAAGCCGATCTCCAGCTCTTCCTCAGTCTCTCCAGCTCCCTTCAAGCTACTTCTGTTGAGTCATTGTACCTCTCCTCACATTCACTATGAAGGTTTTCGGTCAGATCACTGTCGCCGCTTTGGCCTCGTACGCCACTGCTGCATCAGTGGATGTCTTCAAGCGAGAGACTCCTCTGAGTGTTCAACTTGCCGCTACTGGCAATTCTGAGGTCAAGGTCACTTTGACCAACAACGGCGACAAGACATTGAACCTTCTCAGCAAGGGTACTTTCTTGGATGAGGTCAACCCTGTTGAGAAGGTCACTCTTTACTCTGCCGGAGGAAGTACGTAACAACCGCCCTTATATCATCGCCAATGCATCGTCATTGGGCTACAATAGCCACGCTTCGAATATAAGCAGCAAACAATACTTCTATAGCAGGACGTACGATCTAACATACTATTAGGCACAAAGGTTCCTTTTGAGGGTATCAAGATCCGACTTTTGACCAGTGGACTGCAATCAGATGATTTCATCACCCTCGCAGCTGGAGAGACTAAGGAGATCACGGTTGAGACTGCTGCTCTTCACAGCCTGAACGACGGCGGTGACTTTGACGTTTTCGCCAAGGGTCTTCTGCCGTACGCAGAGGAAGCTTCAACCGAGCTGGCTGGTGCCCTCAACTACGAGTCCAACAAGCTCACCATGACGGTCGATGGTGCTCAAGCAGCCACCGTTGCCAAGGCCATCGTCAAGCGCACCACCGTTGGCTCAAGCTGCACTGGAACTAAGTTGACCGCCATCCGCACTGCGCTGTCCAACTGCGCCAAACTCGCAACCTCTGCTGCTACTTCCGCTGCCGCCGGCACAAAGCTTGACACCTACTTCAAGTCGACCACCACCGCCACCAAGAACACCGTCGCTGCCCGCCTGCGCGCCGTTGCTTCTGACTGTGGAAGCTCGTCCTCTACGACCACGACAAACTGCAACGACCCTTACTCGGGCTGCTCATCTAATGTTCTTGCCTACACTGTGCCTTCTCAAGATTTCATCACTTACTGCCCGATTTTCTTCAGCGCCCTTCCCGCCCTTTCCTCGACTTGCCACGCTCAGGATCAGGCTACTACCGTTCTCCACGAGGAGACCCACGCCGATGCTGTATACAGCCCTGGAACCGATGACCTCGGATACGGCTTTGCCGCTGCTTCCAGGCTTACGACTACGCAAGCGCTTAACAACGCCGACTCCTTTGCCCTTTACGCTAATGGTGAGTTGATCTCTGTCGGCACTTATTGGAATAATACTAACGTGTAATACAGCTATCTACGTCAACTGCTAGATCGAGTTGGGGTGATAATCTAGTGCCTTTTCAGTGCTTGAGAACAGCGACAAGCTTACGCATATACCAAGAATATAAAGTTTCATGACTTCATTACAAGCATCTCAGTGCTAATTTGACATGTCAAAACGTGCTTCCTCTTGTCAAGCTCCGCTTCCACCCTCTCCTTGTCAGGCCTTCCTCGCCCGTCTCTACCCTCCTAACCTTCAATTCTTCCTTCGGCACCAAAAGTTTGCCCTTGCTCGTCCTCAACTTTTCTTTCAGTTCTTCTTCTTCTAAATCCTCGATACCATTTCCAATCTCTTCCCGCACTGCGGCTGCGTACTCGATTATACTGCGAAGTAGTCCAGGTCGTCGTCCACTCTTGTACACGCGCGATCCACGCCGTGTGTCCATCCACATGCCGACCATGATACAACTCCATACGAAATTGAAAATGGAGATCATGAACAAGAAGATATATGAGAAACCCCACTGATACGTCTCGCCAGGCTTACACGACGTGTGCGACAGCATGTATATGTTGCTATATAGGTCGCTCTGGCGGCAGTCTTTGATACAATAGAATGACTCCTTGTAATCCGTGAAATCGTCGTTACTAATTGTTGTCTGAATGCTCGTAAGGTTGAGACTAGGCGAAGATAGCGTTGTGTTCTTTCCGGCCAGTGACCATGTGGACGTGCCGTTTCGGATAATGTTTCCAAAGCCTGGAATGCCATCTTGAGTGACCTCAAAGGTAGGTTTTGGCGTCAAATTGGGCCCTTCGAGACTTTTCAAGTCTATTTGGAATTAGTAAGAGGGTCTAGTCTGGCGCTATGGACATAGAGAGCTCACATTGCTCAATCGCTTGGATAAGCTCTTCATCCCGTGCACCAGCTATCAACGGCTTTGCATAACCGATCCTACTCGCATCGTTGATAACGTACGCCGCTTTGTCGACCATTCCCCATGCCATCAAATTCCCTTCCGAGTCTTCGGCGTATGGTTCGCTCTTGGCGATATATCCGGTCATGGCGGCCATCAGCGTAGGGAAACTCAACACGTATAACGTGCTGAAGAACATGCACACAATCGCCAGCCTGCGAAAAAATCGCTTCCAAGTCCCCTTACCATAGGTAAGGAATTCTTTGAACAGGGTGCCAAGTGTGTTGAGAGAATTTGGCTCGAATGCGATACAGGCGTACATTTTCCAACTCGTGAAGTGCTGCTCCATATGCCAGACCAGCCACTCATTGAACACGCGGTAATTCACCCACGCGAGCATGATCTGTCCGCCTCTTCCGATGATCAGATCCCAGGCGATGTCGATTACTTTGACCTGTGTAAAGGTCATGCTGCCAAAGCTAAGGTTGGGCGTGAAGAAATAACTCGAGTCCATGATCTCCCATGTCGCATCTGTTGCATATTTCCAGAGACCGTTGGGGTAGCAGGAGCGCCCACGGATGTAGGATTGCGATGCTGTCTCTGCGACGACGGAGAGCGTGATGATGGGCGCTAAAGCAAGTGGGAGAAGAGACAGTATGAGAAACGGGCGCAAAGGGAAGGACGACCGTTTGGAACGAGAAGTCAAAGTAGGAACATCTGATGTGGTCCAAGAAGCGGATTTGGGGTCGCTGCTTTGGCCGTCCATCGCGAGCATCTCGTGGCTGGAGCGAGACGTCTGTTCATAGTCGGGTTGGCGTGCGGGTATGAACTTCATCACGAACACCAAGGCGGGCTTGTCGCATCGCGGGGTCTCCGGCGTGATAGAATAGTGAAGAGTCGCAATGAGGTTCGAGAGTTTGCGTTGATGTCATTTTTTAGGCGTCCAAGATCAACGTTTGAGGAGACGAGATTAGATGCCAAGTGAGGCGCAGCAAGATCTCCCGGTGCGGCCCAATTTCACATGTACTTTTGAGATCTTTCCACCATAACATGGACAGGTGACATAGATTTATCTCATCCTCAAAACGTTCCAAGACTCGATTTTGTGCGAGCCGGAGGTGCGCAGCCGCAGAGTGCGCGAAAGAAATTTCCATGCATGAGGTACTGCAACAGATGCTGGTTCCATGTCATGGAAGCTGTCGATGCATGGGCACTTCGCCATGCAGACAAATACTACTCACAATCATACGCCGCATGTGCAGCACCTGTAGGATTTGTATCTTCAAAATGTAGAAGAGAAGTTCTGTTGCGAAGTTGATGGAGAATGGAGGTGAATCGCGCTAAATCCGCCCACCCTCGACCCGAACGCTTCGCAACGCCTTCCGCGCATTCCTCGTTCGCCCCAGACCGCCATTGCGATCCAGCTGAATCCACTTCGAACACTAATGCTGCACGCAACTTTACGCCTCACAGCACAATGCATACCCCAGCTCAGCCCGCAACCCCACTTCACCAATGATCAGCGCCGGTTTGCGGGTGTGGCTGCACGTTCCTTTCAACATACCCGAGAGCTAACCCAACACGGACAAGTAGGACTGCACCACCGATGTAGGGCTGGCTGTGGGGGTGTATACATGCATCGAAAGCTGAAAAGGCACATGCTCAATGCATGAGTATGAGCGGTGTGATAGGATGTCACTAATTGCAGACTTATCTGGCAAGAATGGGTCAAAGTGAAACTTCGCGCATATAAGACCGTCCACTTCTCACTCATCGCAACGGACTTCAGCACAGTTCCATCCCATTGATATTCACCGATCTCATCCACGAGCTACAACACCGAGTTTCAAATCCACACTTTCTCCCTTCATAAACCCACACACCAAACGCCAACACACCATCAAAATGCCAAACTTCCATCCCTTCTTCCCACGCGTCCGCCACACAACCCCACCCTCCCCAACAACCACTTCACCTGAATCATGCTCTCCTCAACCATCCTCCCCCTCCTTGCAGCCACAGCAGCCGCCCAGACAGCAACAATCCTCATCCCAGACTGGTGCATAACTCAATCCTCCCCTGCCGTCACCGTCGTCAATCGCGACCGAGATCTGACCACATACTCGTACTCCTGTTCGACCGACACATCCGCCATGTCCAGCGCATCGGTAAAAGCAAGCAGTATCGCCGTCGATGCAAAGAGCCGCGCAAGTGAACTCAAAGCCAGTCTCCAGGGCTTGAAACCAACCGACAAGCCTGATGTGCGACGTGCGGTACTAGGACGCAGGGACGATACGTGTTATGGCTGGGATGCATTCGATGCGTGTATTCCGTGGGAAATCACACAGGGTCCGTCCATCTGGGCGGTACATTACACGGTGACGGGGATTGTGGCGCTGGATCAAGAGTGTTCGTTTGGAGCAGGCGGGGTGGCGAGTGGTGCGGCGACATGTACTGCTGATGGGCGGCTGGATCCGGAGGTTTGGGGACGAGGGGATGGGCCGAGGACACATACGTTTCCTAAGAGTGATGTGGATCAGTTCTGGATTAGGGAGACGGTCAAAGTCACGGAGGCGGGCGGGGTTGTGGCAGCGACGAGTGCGAGTGGGACGAGGTCTGGCTTTGCTGAACAGAGTCGGTCGGTAGTGGCAGGAAGTCAGGAGCAGAGTGTGGGACTTGGTGTTGTTGCGATGCCAACGGGTTTGATGGCGATGGGCGTTGGGGCCGGAGGGGTTTTGATGGCTGCATTGGCGCTGTGAGTGTCTGGTAGCGTTGGATGGTTGTACGATGTTCTCCTTTCTTCTGTAAATAAAGTCATTCTCTTTACTTGCCATAGATAGATAGTCTTCTCATTTCTCAAGGACCATGGGTTAGAACATAAAGCTTTGAAATTGAACGTTTCTGGGAACAGGGTATCATTGCGAAGTGAAGTCACAGAATCATCGTGTCGTCTTCATCCCCATTGGAACCTCTCTTCGTCAACCCTTGTGCCCTCATCCCAACACTTTCTTATCCAAGCGGCACCAACAGTTCGTGCGAGACCGCTGACCTTTGGCCGACCGTTCACCGAACCAATTTGGCCCTTAGGTACTACTACATGCGTAAGTCCATCATCGTCGTCGACATCGCTGGCGATTTTGCCGCCACCAAACTTGATGCAGTTCTGCGCCAAACGAGCGTCGAGCGCCCATGATGGATCATCGCTGGAAAGAAACGCGACCTTCGTGTTCGAGAACATGTACGACTTGAGGTGGGCGAAGGACTTGCCATGGTCCTCCAGTTGCTCTACGAAGGACCCACTGTCGAACTCATTTCGGCTCTTCGGCGGCGTCACACCGTGCAACAGCTTTCTCATCTCTTCTACACCAGTGATGTCTCGAGCATACGAGTCACCATTATCATCAACGTTGTTCTCGTACTCCAGCTGGTTGGTATCGAGGAGATAGAACATGTGTCGGTTAGGCTCGAAGGGTAGCAAAAATGGCAGAGTCTCAATGTCTACTTCGTTCTGTCGTATGCAGTCCTGGATCCAGACGGGTTTGACGATATTGTTCGTGTCTCGCTTCTCCAGGGAGGCAACCTTGATAAGACGCTTGTCCGCTACGATGACCAAGTTCTTATCTGTCGAGTCGCGCTGAACGATCTTTCCACCATTCGCCTTGACCAGAGCTTCAAGGTCAGCTTTGGATATTTTTGTCGGATGAACTTGCTCAGTCATGATGTAAAAGCTCAGACCATCGAATATCTTGGACTCTGGGCCGGCGTACGGAGTTGCTACTGTCTCGCTGCCTGCTACTGTGATCGGCTTCTTTGTCGTTCGCGTCCGCTTGCGACGGGACTTCTCGATTTCGAAATCCTTCGCCTTCTCCTCTCGCTTGTACTCTACGTTAGCTTTGATCTCGTAGAACTCTTCCCGTGAGAGAGCCTGGTCCCATCGCTTGTCTGTTCGAAGTTGCTTGAAGCGAGGGAAGCGCAGTGTGAGATTGAACCTGAACTTGTCACTGCCTTCTACGCTGGCTGCTTTGCATTCCAAAACAACTGATTCACTTGGATGAATCCACTGATCGGGTCGTTCGTGCTGGCGATTTTGCTCATGGCCACCGAGCTCGATGATCGTTGGTGGCCGCCGCGAGTCCCAGTCCTTCCATTTGCCTTCAGTGCGTCCGCGAATGGCAGCGTAATCCTCTCGACTAAATCCGCCACCAACTTTGAAGAATGACCAGCACTTCTCATAGTCTGCGTCTCCAGGCTTCGCGTCTTTATTGAGGAGAAGCGCACAAAGAAAGGAGGAATGGGCACCACCACGATGTCCAGTTCCAAAGTACCCACCGACCACGATACAGTCAAGAGATTCGCCAAACTCAGACATGTACTCTGGCTTGACTTTCATCCAGTCTGCGTTTCTATCGTTGAGGCGGTACATTGAGCGCGGGTTTTTCAGCACCAAGCCTTCAGACGACTCGGCCACCACTTTCCGAAGTGCAGGCTCAATCTCTGTATGTGAATGTGCTTCAATATATGGGTGTATCTCCAGTCGTCGATGCACGTCCTTGACTGCGCTTTCCAGGGCGCGACGTCGATCTCGCAAGGTATAGGGCGTTAGTAATTTGTCGTTCAGGTAGACGCAGTCAAACACGCGGAACAGCGGTCTCTGCCCAGTGTTTTTGTCGCTCTTGTTTTCCTTCTCTGAGATGGCAGCGGTCTTGAGCGTGCCGAAACCGACGATATGATCGACATCCATATCCCAGGTTATCATCTCGCCGTCAAGAATAATATTCCTCACGTTCTTGCCAAAAGCATCTGTGATGAATCGAGTGAGAGCACCAGCCTCATCACCCTGCAGATGCTTGCCGTAGAGGTATGCGTAATCCTTGGCTTTTCGTGACCAGAAGCCGAAAAGCTTGCCGCCTGGAGAGTCTGGGTCCTCGATCATGTGCAATTGCATGCGCTCCCCATCAAGCTTCTCCTCAATCCAGAACGAGTCATCGTCTGAGCCAGCCTGCATACGCGCCACCATCTTCTCGAAAGAGCCCCCTTTATCTTGAAAAGCAGCAAGTTGGGGCTGGAAACACTGCATCAGACTAAGGCCGGTATCCTCGCCCAGCAGGCGAACTTCTGGATCCCAGAGCTCCCAGCATACGCGCCGCAGGTTCGATGATATGTTGAAAAGAGTCTCTGCATCTGGATGCCAAATGTCGAGGAATGTCTTTTCAGTGGCCCCTATTTTCATCTGACGGAGTATGATGCGAATGAGCCAAGTCATCTCTTCGGCGTTCATCCTTCGATTGAACCGCTGGAAGATCTTGACTTGTTCGTCTTCAGCACCGAGTTGTGAGAGCTTGTCCAGGGTATTGTTGACCTCGGCAATAGTCATGTCCCCTAGATCAGGACGCAGCTGTCGGCTTGCTAGCACCTCATAGCAGCGGCCAGCGAAATCACCAGCTGTTGAAGCCGAGGCTTTGTGCAGCTGGCCGGGCAGCTTCCAGTTGAGCATGTGCTTCGCATCGTCCGAGTCTTTGCTGATCTTGGTGAGTTTGATGAGAACTTTGGCAATGGCCTTCTCCTTCAGCCCATACATGGCGCGATCGCGGTCCTTGTCGGGTATGATGAGGCGCATCGCAGGATAGAAGTCATTGCCAACAGTCTTGCGCCAATTCGCGATGAAACGCTCAATAATGTTCCGCTTGGCTTCATGAGGCGACAGGTTGGAGTGTCCGTGCGGTCCTGCTTTTCGGCGAGGCCCTGGTGGCTGTCGGCCCTTCTTTTGTGTATCCATGAGCGGATCAAAGAGCTCTGTGAACAGCGTATGGAATGGTGGCGACTTGTGAAGGTTGATGGGCCTCGTGGGATACTTCTCATCCAGCTCATCGTCATTGCCGTACATCAGCGTGTTCTCACGCACCGCCTCCGCATCTGGCATGACTGTGTCCTCGGCCATGATGAGGACGCCGAGTTGCGACGGCTCTGAGGCGCGTTGACGTTTATGTAGTCGCAATTGGCGGCAGGCAACCATCGAGCCCGCGAGCGACTAGAGCGCGGTATCACGTGCCTGTCATTCCGGAAGCGGTCTAGCGGTGGTTCTAATTCCGGCCCCGTGAACCCGGGCTCGTGCTTCACTCTCAAGGAGGGCTGAGCATTCGTCAACGATTCGTCCCTCCGCTCATTCTCTTTCTAGTCTCTCGTTCACCTACCTGTTCATGCCTTGAAAGCTCTCCTCAGACATATGAGTGATTTTCTTTCTGCAATTTTGGCCTACGTCATATCGATGGCATGAGCTCTGAACGCAACTACAGCCTGGCCCCAGGCGACACGCAATATAATGTGAGAGATGCTGCACTGCGCGGCGCTTCTTTGGCTTTCTCCAAGGCAGCCCCGAAACCAGCGCCTCAAGTCAATACGTACACCGGAGGCGACAACGGCGCCTTGCTAGCTGCGACAAAAGTTGGCAGTCCAAGAAATGGAGTTGCTGCAGGCAGTCCGGCGCCGTTGACTAAAGACTGGACCGGGTCATCGCGGAGTTCCCACAGGCCAAATGCGTCTCCCATGCAGGCGGGCAGCAAGTCCAACAGCTCAAGCACTCTCGACGTGCCTGATCAGCTCGACCGGGGTTCGTCGCCGTCAAACATTGCTGCCAGGTTGGCCGCTGCCCGTCACAGCCCCCTGCGGCCGACGCCTCAGGCCACGATATCGCCGATCATGAGTGAGCGGCACGCGAACGCAAGAGACGTTCTTCCGCCGTCTGGAAGCGTGGGCAATGTGCTGGCGCGTCTGGAATCCACGAAACAAACCAGACAACCACAAAAGCGGCGCGATAGCCCGGTGGGATCGCAGCCCGTTGCGAGCACCACACGACCGTCCCGGCTGGAACACAAACCTACAGACGATACTCCCATACCACCTACTACTTCTCTTGTGAAGATGTTCGAGCAGAACCGGCCTGCCACACCTACGAATCGTGCCGCCGTACCCCTCAGCCTCGCCCAACACTCTCCTCCACCCGTTCGGTCGCCGAAGCCGCAACGGGCATTCAAGCTACCCCCAGAGCCAGTCGAGACCGTCTCCCTCGCAAGACAGCGAACGCGAACCCCACCTCCACTGAAGCCGAAGCCACAGATCGATCTGTCGCCTGCGCAATTCACGGATGGCGCGCCATACTTCAACACGCCGCAGAAAGACCCGATGAAGTCACCGCCGATCAAGCAGAAGCCCGCACAACTGGCAAGATTGACGACCGACACAACACCTCCGAAGCTGCCCCCGCAACGAGGCTCACGACAAACTCAACCTTTGTCAGCCGGCTTCAAACGCTCGACTTCGATACGGAGGCGTCCGTCTACATCTGTAGGTAGCGAGCAAGGCCCATCATCGCCGTCGTCATTCAAGTCAGCGAAAGAGATACAGGACGAAGATGTGAAGCAAAAGCCCAGTGTGCCTCCACCTCGACGGTCGAACACGCGCAAGCCAGATGCGACGCCTTCTGCCAATAGATCACAGTCTACAGCACCAATGCCCATTGCATCTCGAAAGCAGAATCCGGTGCCTACAGCAATGCGTTCTCCCACTAGATTTTCTCCGCCGCGGCGGCCGGCTTCAACTACAGGCACGTCACCTGGCTCTGTGTATCACAACAACTACCAGCGAGATTCAGTCCGGCAAATTACGAAGCATATGACTGGCGAGTCGCTCTCAAGTGCCATCATGGGCGCTGCTTTGGCATCCTCGCGCAACGCATCGCCAGCCCCTGCGCATCCATTACCCATCGAACCCCTCTTCCCGCCTCGAAAACAACATCACCATCACTCGCCGTTTCATCGCTCACCGTCACCACAGAAACAGTCACCACCGAAGGCGACTGGCAAGTTGCGTACCACTATGCGTAAGGAGCCTTCGTCATCGGACGACGATGACGAGGTTGAGCGGTACAAGAAGAAGGGAACCAGAATCATGGGCATCAAAGCACGGAAGCACCCGAACAAGCATCACGAGGCGACTAGGAAGCGATGGCGCGATCAAATCACAGAGCGAGAACGGAAACGTTATGAGGGCGTGTGGGCAGCGAACAAGGGCATGCATTTGCCCACTATATCGTCATCCCCAACCCGGGCGCTAGTCGAGGATGATCCTTCACAAGAAGTCCTCAACCTGGTCGTGCACGAGATATGGCTCAGAAGCCGACTTCCGATCCATGTCCTTGAAGAAGTATGGGATCTCGTCGATAGTCGCATTGTTGGGCGGCTCAAACGCGACGAATTCGTCGTTGGCCTCTGGCTCATCGATCAGCGTCTCAAAGGCCGCAAACTCCCCGTCAAAGTCAGCGAGAGCGTATGGACGAGCGCAAGGGGCGTTGGTATCAAAGTCAAAGTACGCCGGTGAGCTACTGTTGCATTGCATTGCAAGGTGTTTTATGTTGTTGGCCATAGAAGCTCAGAGATACCCATTAATTCTTACTCTTTTGTATGTCCCTGCATACTTAGTATTCCTGCACTGCGCACAAAACTGGACATGGGCCAGAATCCGCCGCTGAAGTCGAGATCGTACCAGTAATTTACGGCGCAGCAAATCCCTTCGGCGTTGCACGTTTGGCTTACTTTGTGATACCACAGTGCGGGCAGGTACAGCATGTCGCCTTCGTCGAGCGTGACGCGTAACGCTTGCGAGTATTGTGAATATTGCGTTGTTTTCTCGCCTGGCATGTCAGGATCCCATGTCGCAAAAGGGACGTATTCTTCAGGCTCGTCCACGACGATTTGCAAGTCTTGCTTCTTCATTTCCTCTTCAATCCCCTCGCGGACTTGATACGTCGCAGCTAGTACGCTCCGCTCGTTTACACATGCGCTTTCTACTGGCGGAAGGAGGACGAAATGCTTCTGCCCCAGGACCTGAACATAGATGTTCTCGTAATTATCCTTGTGCAATGCTGTAACGGAATGAGAATTTCCGAGCCAGAAGTTGATCGCGTCAGGATCCTTTTCGAGCGCGATGCGAGCGAACGGGATGGACTGCGGGACGTCGGAAAAGAGAGTGGCGTATTCGTTGCGTAGATTGTCGTTTTGCGTTTGTGCGTAGCGCGTTGGCATTTCTTCCCTTTCCTCCAATTCTTGGACTTGAATCGCCTTGATTAACTCGCTGAATGATTCCTCGGTTTCGTAGGGCTTGACGAATATCGATCCATCATCAGCAAGGGAAACAATCGAATCAGCGTTGCCGTGTGGTGTTAGTGCGACATTGACGTTTTGCCCACGAAGCACGTCGGTGAGGTAGGTTGCGTTCCATTGTTTTCGTGCTTCCCAGTCCTTGGCACCTTTTTTTATGACGAAGGGGCGATTGCGTGCAACAAAGCGCATGAATTCCAATGGTGAAGGTTCCGAATGGAGGATGTCGATTGATGAGGGGTTGAGGTCATGGTAGGTTGTTATCAGGTCTGAATACTCTCTTAGAATTCATTCCACGAGAGCTAACAATTCGGAAATGCTATTCAGGTAACCGGTATGGAAATGGAAGCACCTCTTACAGCATCGCTCAGTGTTTCTTCGCCTTCAAGTCCTGTAGGTGCGGGCCTAGACTGAGTTAGATCTGATGCGGGGCGAGATTAAGAAAGGAAGTAGGTACCTTGCAAGTGCTTGATCCGAACTCTTCAGCCCTATCATCTGATCTTCAACATGCATGTTGGTCAGTATTATGCCACATAAGGTGCGTTGGAGTATGATGCAAAGCTCATGCTATCTGCGTATGCATCGGCATTAAGGTCTTGGCGTTCGGACTTAATTTTCGAAGCTCTGAGTGCATCGTCACTGCCCGTCGCATCCTCAAGCCCCAGCCCATTCATAGTGCAAGACCTGGTAATCTCGAAACATGCTCGAGCGATAGCACGCAGTCATATCTCTCATCATGCCGCCACCACTTCACAATGCGCGCATGTGGACCCGTTTCAACATCCTGCGATCCAGCAGTCAAATCGGGAACCTACGCCAATGGGGCCGTACGTTACCCTCACATCCACTCCGCAGCTGCTTAGGTCTGACGCAATGCAGGAATCGGTCTTCGCACATGTCAAATATTCCTCTTCGCGCACCTGTTCAACCGCTACATCGGCGGTATAGGCTCAACCACCGGCGTATCGATGACTCCAACCATACCCTCACACTATAGAAGTCGTCCTATGATAGTGTACTCGTCCTTACATCGGCGCGGACGCGGCATGAAAGTCGGCGACGTTATACTATACACACATCCGCTCTTCCCGGCCGAGAAGGGATGTAAGCGAATCATTGGCATGCCTGGAGACTTCGTGTCGGTTATCACGCCAGGACGGCAGGAAGGGGACTTGGAAGCGGTGGATGTGGACAGTAAATGGTCGAGTGTGAGAGAGGAAGTTATACAAGTGCCGCCCGGGCATTGCTGGGTTGCTGGAGATAATCTGGAGTGGAGTAGGGATAGTAGGTTGTTTGGACCTTTGCCGTTGGCATTAGTGAGGGCGAAGGTTTATGCTGTAGTACTGCCTTATGATCATGCGAAGTGGCTGGGGGCTGACGTCGACATCAAGGACGCGCAAGAGAAAGAGCATGAATGGGTGAGCACGATTTAAGAGAAGACTAGACGCATGTGCTTGCATAGTAAGATACCCTATGTTTTTGGCAAGCCATATATTTCGCTCCATATGCTAGAATCAATGCTATCAGTTAGTGTGGCAATCTACACCCAATAAATGATTCTGGCAATCTTCAGAAGCTCTTCATCTGGATTAGCATCGCCGCGATCTCCGCAACAACCTCCCAGCTAGTTATCATCCTCTATATCCGCCAAGTCCTCAAATTCCATATCATTCAAGTCCTCATACCCCGGAGACAACGGAGGCCGAATGGCTTGCGGAACTGGACTACACACAGGCGACTGGACACGCGAAAGTTGATGCGAATTCTCCGAATCGTAGTCAGAAGACGCCGAATTGTACGTTGGGGATGCAAATTCCCATGCTGGTGTGTATTGGGAAGTTGCCGTGTGGTACTCAAGCAAACCGCCTTCGTTTCCATGATCTGTAGAATCGTTGTAGCTCTCTGCATCGTCGTCTACCAGGTCGTCATAGCCATTGAAAATGCCGTTCCGCTCAATCTCTGCATCGGGACTTATCTGGTCGAATAATGACGAGCTGATCTCAGGCGAATCAGGATGATACTGCGAAAGTGTAGGGCTGGAGATATGAAAGTACGTCTCAGCCGGACCTGCTTCGTAGTCTGAGGGGCCATATAGTGGAGAGCTTGGAGCGTAAGAAGGAGATGATCCATAGTGATATGAAATTGGCCCAAATCTGTATATTGGAGATGCTGGAGAGTACTGCCAGGACTCAGATCGATACGATAGTGGGTGTGAGCTAGGTAGTAATGCCGGCGAGCGACGCAGTGGTGATAGCGCAACAAATTGTGGCGCAGACAGCGGCTCAGGCTTGTAGAGCTCTTGACGGCAGTTCGGACAAGAGCCACGTTGCGATGCGCTTGATTGGAACCAGTTCAGAACGCAGGTGAGGTGATAACTGTGCTGGCAAGCAACTGTCGAGACGACGTCGGTGCCAAGTGGGTCCTGGCAGATGGTGCAGTTGCCTGGTTGAGAAGCGACGGGGATAATGATGATCACGAAGAACTCGACCTGAGAGCGTAGTACAGTTGGGCAGGACATAACTTCAAGTGTCCTCACTATTTTGGTGTTGAGGGCCAGGTGTTGCAAGGGCAAAGTTGAGCGTGGTGTGATAGTGTGACTGTGGTGACAAGAAAAGTTGAGAAGCTTGTGGCACAAGACGAATAGTTCTTGTGATTGCACGTTCCTCATATATATTCAGGTGAGTAAGTGAATAGTCCTACTGCTATTGTACCTAAATTGCTAACTCACAACAGCTTTATACGTGATAGGACCACAGTCACTCTTGCTAACCTAGCAGTAGTGGTTTCAGAAAGACAGCAGCAAGTAACAACGTGCAAGTGGCATCATAACTAGAGATATATACTGAAGATGAGATCTTTCGAACATATCTTGCCGCTGACGTCTTTTCATGTTTTGGCTTAGACTGAAGTGGTGGTACGCTTGTCTTGCCCCGTCCCTTTATGTTAACACTACATGTTAGCTACAGGACGTTGCTGACTTCTAGAAGCGGTGGAAGAAAATTTATAGAGATAAACGAAGACAATTTTGCATGTGAGCGTAGCTCTCCAGGCCCGTGAAAAATGCATGGAATGAAGACATGAGGCTGAACTCTTTTGATTAGGTTGATAGCTGAATTGACTACTCCACTCTCCAAATGACCAAATCTCAATATGAAAAGCTGCTGTTGGGTAGCTCCCATGGCATCATCATGTCAGCACCGGATAAGCTCCGATGCTGCTGAAACGCTTGCCAGTCAGCATCGTTATCGAGTGGATCTACGTCTGCTTCGGAGTAATAATTCGATCTGATGTCTAACGTTGAGCCCACGTTATCAAGGAGGTGATCAGACATGGATTGTGCTGTGAGGTCATATGCTTGCTGAGATGATAGTGGTACCTGTCTCAAGGACGGCCTTCGCGGGTTTGCGTAAAGCCCATTTCCGCAGGAACTGTATGTGTCGTGGGATGAAGTTTTCTGCAATGGTGGGGATTGGGAGGGCGTGATAGATGGTCTCTTCTGAGGATTCGACTCGGGTGAAGGTGGAATTGTAGGCGGCAACGCTTTCGCACCATCTATAGCCTCCTGATAAACACTTGGACACACGCGTTTAAGCCGCCTCTGGAGTGATGGCTCGAAGCTTCTTCCTGATTTTACAAGTCGCTCTAACAAATCAAGAATAATCTCGTCCTGTTCGCTTATCTTCTGCATGCAGTTGTTTAGGCTGTGAGCATGATCCTGCTGTGACTGTAGTAAACGAAGTTCGTGTACACGTTGGGTCTGATTGAGATTGTCGTTGGCAGCTTTGACCTCATTTTCCAGTACTTGGATCCGTCTCTCTTTTGCTTCAAGGTCTTCTTCAATCTCCTGAACTATCTCTTGCGCTCGATTTCGCTTGGATCTATCATTTGCTCGCTTCGTCCGCGGGCTTCTGACCTTATCATGCAAGTAACCGATGCCAGTGCCAAATTGAACAACTGGAGCTTCCTTTCCAGGGTTCACAAGTGTCCAAATGAAACGCCACAATTCATTGGCCATTTTCCTCTGACTGGGACACTTCGGTGTGCGCTTATGGTATATGCCGATATTACCGGCGCATAATTTACTGATGCATCTTCGGACACAGTTTGTGGAGCTTCGGTGTTCTTTAAGCACTTCTTCTGGCTTCTTTCCGCCCGGCGCTTCGTCCAGAAGCGTGCAGCATTCGACGCATATGGTAATCTGATGGTTGGTGGCTAAGCACCGAAGAAGCTCAGAAATTGTAGGATTTGTGCCCAAGCAATTTTGACTTTCAAGTAGCGGGCAAGGCATCAAAAGCTCGTTGGCTGGCGAAGTTTTGTCGTCGAGGAGCATCGGGTCGGGTCCGCAATTTGGCCTCTTGGAGGGTGGCTTGTCGTCATTGTCCTGTTCTGAGGGAGAGTCTCGGTCAGGTTGGTAAGATCTCTTTTGGCTTTGGGAGCTTCTTGAGCTGTTCCCAGGCTTAGGTGAGCTATTCGAAGAGCTTTCCGTTCCGTTCCCGTTCTCCGCATCACCGGGTGTTGATGCATCGCCAGGCGACCTTGCGGTAGAGAGACAATCAAAATCTATCTGTCCATGCACACTCTCTGCATCATTTAGACCTTGGGTATAGAGGACATCGAGAAGCTCGATTAAGAGCTTCCTCGGGACTGTGGGCGACGATGCCCTAAGGGGACTCTGGGCGCTCAGAATTGGAGAGGTAGAGATGCTGGCAGATACATCTGGGGCTGACTGCGCACTAGCTGGTAGAGACTCTGCAGCCTCTGCCCCATTGATCCATTTAGTGATGCTCGTGTTCGCTTCATTGCTTCTGGGGCTGTCATCAATCGATGCAATAGCAGAAGACATGGCACGAATACTGGTCAGGTCGGCTAAATCTATGGATGTTCGGCGCGATAAGGTAGCGCTGCCAGGTTGGTGGTTCGATGCTAATGCGTGAGCACTCCCGACCCAACGTTGATTTTCAGCTTCTCGATCGACTTTCCCCTTCTGCTGTGTGACCTTGTCGCCTGGTGGTTGTTAGTTCTTCGCTCGCACTTCAAACTACACGTATACTAACGGAAACTACGCTGTGCTAGCTTGTTCTGAACCTTTTTCCTCTCATCCGGAGGCTTCATAACGGACCAGTTGTACGACATTCGTTCTGAACTTTCGTGCAGCGTACCAATTTCCCGCGTGCCGCTTTGCAACATTGATTGCCCTGTCACACGCGACGAAGATATTGCGGGTTCACTTGAACTATGGTGCGGCAGAGTCTCTTCTAAGAGTGACGACTTCTCTTCATCACTTTCGCCGCTGGTGACATGAGAGCATCCATAGCTGTAATCATGTTGGTCGTCAATTGAGATATAAGTCCAAGTTGGATTTGAATCATCTGCGTTTAAGCTGCCAAGCTTGCCGTTTGTCCCGGGTTCAACAAGAAGAATGGAATCGAAACGAGGACTCGGAAAATAGAATGGTGACTATTGTGTTGATCCATGATAAGGATCAGGATTTCTAAGCAATATCTGGTGGGCAGCATTGCGTCCTGAAGCGTAGTCTAGAGAACCGTTTCTGCGCGTTGACTGCTCGTGGTGCGAACCTGGCTGCTGAGGTGATACAGGTGGTTGTACCTCTTTCCAACTGCACGGCTGATATACTGCTGGAGAAGACGGTTCTCCTCGGGTTGTCCACGTAGCAGAGTTGGCGTATTGTTATGACTTCCAGGCGGCGTGGGGAGCATCTTCGTAGACCGAAGAGAGGCTCGAACCTGAACTTGCTGTTTAAATGCGGTGATTAGACTCGCAGAGTGCTAAGAGAAGTCTCACTGAATGCGCATCAAAGTATTCAGTGTACGAGTGTCCTTGAGGAAGATAGATTGGGGAGGCCGGTGGAGACAAGAACAATATTGAGCGCTTCAGACGGCATGTTGGGTGCAGGTTGCAAGGCTGACAAGTCATGGTTTCAAGTTGCGCTCAGCTGAACAAGTTGTTTAGCACAGCCACAAGCCACATTGCTTGCACTTTGACATTTCTGGTAGGACAACAGATCCACCCGCACCCGCAACTTCTTTTCTTTAACAAATAGCACAGATAGATGCAAATGCTGTTAAATTCGTAAAGACTCTCTTATTGGGATAGCGTAGAGATACTTAACATCCCATAACGGATGTACTGCAGATGTGAACGCGCGCGAAGGCATTCAGGAGTGTCTCACCGGAAATGTCAAGGTGCAGTACGTCACCGCGCCGACGCCACACAGGCGCAGCGCCGCCATTACCCCGGCCATTTCGCAGCAACTTGTTTGCGTTTTGAATCGACCTTTATCTTTTCCCAACCTTCTTACTGACTTGCCTCGGGAGTAAAGCGACTTGAAAAATTCTACACCCGCAACATCGCGCCGTGATGAACAAAATGAAGGCTCTCCATTTGCGCTCCTTACAGAGCCAGCAGATGTATATGAAAGAGCTTCAGAAATGAGGACGCTGAACAAATTTACTGCACTACCAAGTCACTCAAAATCAGTTCTTTGCCATTCGCAGCTATCATGTCCCCTTGGCGCTTCAACAGCACCAACCACCACCCTAATTTGGTCTTTGCCGGGCGTGCTGTACCCCTTGCAGCACTCCCAGCTATCGTCGTTGCAGATCTGTTGATATCGCATCTTCCTACTCCAATTCCGGAAATCTGGATTGGTTTCACGAAGAATGGGCGACATTACATTGACAAGCAACTCAAGGCGGGAACTGCGGAGCAACAAATGTGGGCACTAAAGGGGTACTACGACTCAACATTCACATCCTTCGAGCGGTTCAATGTGCGCTGGATGTACTGCCAAGTTCCCATCATTCAAGTAGGGGAGCTACGTCGAGTACGTATTCTCACTTCACTCAGGATTAGTAGCCACATACTGATATCATTAAGCAGTTCCTCTCAAATGGAAACACGTACGGCAATTTCCCTCGCGAAGTCCAGTTCATATCACTCGAGACAGATGCCATACTATCAGCTGGCTTCGCCCGACCAGAGGTACTCCAAGACTGTGGCAACATGTTCCACGACACTGATGCCTTTGACGTTAAACCACCACCCGCAGGGGCCGATCAACGCGTCCTATGCATCGGCCACGCTGTCGACAAGAAGCTCTTGATCGTTCCACTCATGTTCACAATCATCGTCGCAATCACTGTAGCCGTCGTGGTGATCCATCTGACACGCAGTGTGGCAGCTGGCGCTGAAGTGGGCAGTTTCGTCGGTGTCATCCTCTCTCTGATGTGGGCGTATATACTTTGGTTGTCCGGATAAATAGTTCAGTGACTTACGGACCAGACAAGCTACACAAGTCATATCGCCTAGATCTAAGATCATGATCTCAGTTTCGTTTTGATTGTTATTGAGCCGACTGAGTGATCTGTACATTCCACTTGTCCTAGCGATGTTGTCTTTGCAGTTACTCATACTGAGACGCAGCACGGTTGAAAATATACTCCACAATCGTGTGAACAATATTTTTATACATTCAACTCATATCTGCACTGCCCGTCTCGACTTCTTCTATAACCCCCACATGAACGCCCATAGATACCCAAAACGCCACATAATGCACTATTCACACCCCAGATACCAACACCCATCCCATCCAATGGCTCACAAAACCGCGCATCTAATCCCACTGCTTCTTCTTCTCATTGCCGAAAAACGAACCCTCCCTCGCACTCGGCGTCCCACTCGGCGTACCAAGCATACCCAGCTCATCCGCTCTCCGTCGTCCTTTCTTGCCCCAGACTTCTAGACCCCAGTCATACATTTGCCACGCCCATCCACCGGCGACCATAACGCCCGAAACAACGTTCACGAGTCTGACAATCAAGCGCCAGAAGCCGCCCCATTCTTCGACCACGGCGAGCATAATAGGCTCAATGTCGAACTTGACAAACACACCGGGAACGTAGTTCTCGGGCACGGTATGTGATTGCGAGGTTACTGCGTATTGGTTTGTTTTGATGGCGTGTGTGCTGAAGACGGATTTCATAGGGTGCGAGTTCGGGTTGCGGTTTACGGATTCGAGGAGCGGGAGCATCGAGGGCGAGTCGGTGTAGATGGTGGGGACGATGGAGAGGTAGTATTGAAATTTGTAAAAGTGGTCCGTTTCTTGTGGCGTTATGGCGATGGTGTTGTCGAGGGGGTTGGTGAGGGAAGGGTAGTATGGGCCGAAGGACATTTCGCGGATGATGTGAGAGAAGTTGAATGCTGGTCAATGTTAGTCGTCTCGTTCAGTGATTGTTCTCGCCGAGAAACTCACTCGTGTGGTCCAGATGTTCCCCGAACTCCTGGTATCCATGGCCTCTCGCTGTGATGTGAAAGTCTCCCTGAACCTTGTTTCCATCTAGACTGCCATAGATTCTGCACGCATCAGGAGCGCCCCTGACCTTTGGTGTCTTGCTGAACTTCCTCTTCTTCGCCTTGCCCAGCTGCTCGTGCACATCCCAAAGCTCTTCCCAGCCAGGATTTACGCCATCATCCTTACCCAACTCATGCATGCCCTTCTCCATCTTCTTGCCTGTCCACTGCGCCCAGTTTGTAGGATCGTTCCGCAGCAGATCGCCTGCTAGTGTTCGGTCGCCCGCCGCATCTTGCATATTGACGCGCAAATCACCACAGCGCATGGCGACGATGATGTCGAGATTTATTTGCATGTCGTGCGACACACCCTTCTCGACGGAGAAAGATTGTGTGGTGGTGCCGGCGTACCATCGTGTGATCTCGGACCAAGAGAGGTATATGCATGTTAGGATGAGAGTAACGGTCCACGCGGAGGAATTGCGGCCTTGAACGAGGTACGTCTTCTTGGTCTTGGCTGGAGTGAAGGGGTTAGCTAGGGCTCTCTAAAGGCAGCGTAGCGTATGTAGTCGCATGAGTTTGAGGCAGCTGTAATGAACCTTGCTAGAACAATAGCATCTGTCATATCACGATACTACGTGATCCCCCTTGGAATTAATAGCAACTTACGGAAAGCATCAAAACTCGACACAATCCCGCCTTTCGAAGCTCCAAATGCGTCCTCGTCGAGTTGGTGTTCCAAGAACCCGTTCATGGTGGGCAGTCAGTCGCAATCCGGGGGCACTGCAGGCCCAATTGCGACTCGAAGGAATGTGTTGAGAGAATACTCCAGTTGTCGTGGGGTAAAGGAGTGACGCGGACAGTTGATGCACTCGCGCGTTCACGATCGCGAAAGGCCACCTTCAAGTTACGGGCGGGCCTGTGCGGGCGGAAGAGGCCCGATTAGGAAAGCCCGCCACGTGCTTGCTGTCATTTCACTGTCGCACCTTGTTCAGCACTCTAATACTTTCAGTCGTCTTGATTATGCCTTAAAATGCTGTTTGCACGATTATTGAAGTTTGACGTTGATTTTAGTATTATCTTAATAGTTCTTAAAGCTGAGAAAATGCTATGGCACCCCGACCGTCGTTCTACCAGTCACTCTAAGTGCTCCTCTCGCTGTCCAGCGCGCTGAACTTCGAGTCCCCACCCTGCGCCAAATCCTTGTCACTCACTCCACTGACCTTTGCATCTCTCTTCGCGAACTCCTGCTCCGCCACTCGCCCCGGGTCGTTCTTCGTGCCAATCTCACCAAACACCGTCTTTCCCCTCAAATTCTCATCCTCGGTGATGTTGGTGCCTTTGGGCTTCGAAACATCGTGGGAATGGTCGTGCGCGTACGCTGCCTCGGGGGCAATATTGCCCTGGACACCATCGGCACCAACTTGCGAAGTCGTGGATACGCCTCGCGTGGTGCCGGAGCTGTTGACGCTGGAGCCAATGGTGTTGTATGTTGGGCCTACGCCGCTCTCCTTGCCGAGACCTTTGCTTGCCTTGATGCTTGATTCTTCACTCCAGCCTTCCTGAGCTTCACGGGCATGAGCGTCTACGGCCGGGTCGAGCCTGGTCGCGCTGGACGTGTCCGTATTGTTTGTGTTTGTGGACGCAGAAGGCTGGTTGGAGGCGGCAGCCTTGGGGTTACCGGAGCCGAAGTCGCCGTCGTTCTTGAGAGACTCTGCTGCGAGCGAGTCTGAAGTGACTGTTCCAGCGCCCTCGTAGACAGGGTTGCGATTGCCCTCTGGGTCGGTCGTGACCTGTAAAGGTCAGCATAATACTCATGATGAAAGAAGAGGCCTCTTTTGGTAGGAATTGATCTGCTGCTGACTTGTAAAACCAAATCTGAACGGCATGCTTACCTTCTGTCCATGGGTTGGGTTGCTAGGCATTTTGGGAGTTGTGGAAGTTGTGGAAGTTGTGGTAGCTTTGTAGATAAGATGTGACACTTCTATCACTCGTTCAGTTTAAAGAGGGGCATACAGCTCTTGTTCCGTGTCGAAAGTCTTATGAAATCACCCTGGCGTACTATGGTATCCAGCTTGCGTCATGTCCACTTGCTTTTGGTGACGTCAAGCGTCCACCTATCCTTAGCTTCACTATACATCCTCGCTAAAGCTAGCTGCACGGGGAAGCAGTGCGTCGCGATCGGACTTCGGGCACCACGCGTCGATCACGCGATCTAGCGCCTGCTCACGGGTAGAGAATAGGTTGCGGGGCGATCTCGGCGGTTCGTTGCTAGTGTGAACGTACGTGATGGCCATAATCAAGGCATGTATTGCTGGTACATCAAGCCTGCTTTATTAGGGTTGCGTCTGACATTAGGGGAAGTAGTGACATCAAAGATTAATTCTGCAGGTTGTGTACAATGTTGGAGTGCTTTTACATTATTGTATCAGGACCACCTCGACCGGCCTTTTAGACTGACAGACTAGGTACCGTCGTAATACTGTTCCTTCGATACATCATAATCGTGACAGGTCATTATTCCAACTCCGTTGACGATGCGACTCCCATCTACTGCTTCAATCCCGAACTCGGGTCAGCTTTGTCTGGGTAGCCATGGTCCTTGTTTGTCGTCTGCGCAAGACCTTTGTGGTTCTTCTGATCGCGAGTGACTGCGTCGTTGGGAATACCGCTCAACCCGTCTTTTGCCTCACGACCAGCACCGCTGGCGTCACCCGTCGCCGGCTCGCGAAGAGAGCCGCTGCCGGACGAGATGCTCGCTTCCTGACCACCCGAACCGACGTTGACTGTGCGCGCGTCCGCCGAGTTGAAGTCGGAGGCGACCGGAGGCTGCTCTGGCAACGGCAGCGCGGCCTTGCGCTCGTCGATGAGGTCGGGGTTACCCTTCATGTCGACTTGTGTTTTTGAGTAGCCTTGCTGCGAGGAAACCATTGTGTATGCGGTGGTGGTACTGGACGAAGTTAGACGAGATCTTTGCCTGACCTATGGGCGTCGCCGGAGAAGTTGTCCACGCCTTCGAGCTAATTTCGCACAGCCCCGGAACTTGCTTTTGTGGAGATGCACTTACTCGTTTGGTATGTATGGGATTGTGGAAGTGTCGTGAGGCGAGTTAGAGATTTGAGAAAGCAGATGGAGATGATTGTGAGAAGTGCTGTTTTATTTCGGAAAGTCATGCACTGTATTTAAGGCGTGATGTTTGCTGGCGCCCCGCCGTGACGTCAGAGTGAAGTATCATTTCTTTGATGCGCAACGAGAAATCCTCTATTCAATCGGTAGGGAAAGCGGGTCTCAGGCGGCACAGCGGGGTTCTGCAGCAAATTGGAGTCAAACAATATGAGACTACCGAGCCACAGCATGTAGAGTGCAGATGATGGGTTATTGGATGTGCCTCAGGCCGTGGAGGGTACTGTGGCGCAAACTGTGGCGCAGCGACTTATCTGCCGCCTCAACATGTTGTGATGGAACAACGCTTCCTTGCTACTGCATGGCATTAGTGCAGGCGTCGCTCAGAGCATTATCTGAAACAGGTAAGACGCAATGACTGATTGGAGGACAAAGGTCAGGTGGCGAACTAGTGTAATTAGATGATAGTCTAAACTCCTAAGTGTATACCGGTGAAGTCCCTCCCTAGTGTCAATTTATCAAATGGTATGTAAAACAGTCTGTCGAAGAGGAGGTAGAATCGAGGTGAGAGTATCGTATATGCAGGGCTGGTTTGGCCGATTGGGCGGTCGTTTGATCACAAGACGGTGAACCTGCTCTGGGTGCTGTGGCGTCGCGTTGTTGACTGGCTCCTACAGGTGCGCCATGCAATCAACAGAGTGTGGCGGTGCGCGCAGTGGCCGCCATCGAGATCCTTGAGGAGTCTCCTACTCTGGAAGGAGGATATGGGTCAGGGGATGGACGCCCAGTTGTGCAAGAACCAATCTCGAAAGGTCGTTGGCTCAATGTCTGGATTGAGTGCGTTAAGATAGCCAGGGACGGCAAAGTCGTATCGGCCTTCTGCGGTAGCAACAAGGGGAGCAAGTTGTCGGTATCGTGTGCCATCGCGCTCTGACTGTGCCCTTGACATTTGATATTGCAGATCTGCAGACGTTAGCGTTGTGGCGGACAGATAAGGTGCACACTCACTAGGTGCATCCTGACAGTCGACACTGGCCCACTGTCGATCTAGCATTCATGTTAGCAGGCTGAGGCACAGTTTAAAGGAAGTTTGAACCCACTTCTGCATGCTCTTACAACTTCCAGCAGGCCATTCACTGTCATCCTTTCGCCATACATCGACATTTCCGTCGGCCATGTCGGCATATCCAGAGCTCTCACCACGAACTGCGCCACGTCGTATGCTGATGTGAGACACAGACACGAGAGATTGTGTGCTGCATCCCAGACTGGAGCCAGTGCGGTCATAGTCCGAGGATTGGCGATGAAATCACCCTCATTGCCATATCCAGTATTGGAGCCCATGTAATGTGAGCGCATACCGTTCACCGAGAATCGCTCGTAGAGTATCCCACAGACAAAAACGGTAGACTGTATGTACCCCTGATAATGCTGCAATAGGGCCAACGCTGCATTCTTTCCGCGATCGAGCACATCAATTTGCCCACGCAGACCGGGTTGCCCTTCGAATTCGGCTGGTGCGAACCGACGCACTCTACACTGCACTGCTGCTTCGATGAGTCGAAGTTGAGGTGTGCCCGTCACAGTGGAGATGACGGTGTCAACTCCGCCCAGCGCATATTGCAAGGAGGCTGGATCATCGTAGTCGACAACTTGGCATTGATACCCCTGGGATATCAAGGCCGACTGATGCTGGAGATAGTCAGTATGCACACTGTGAGCCCAGCGAGGAGAATAGGAGCACTTACAGTTCGTGACAGGATAACGAGTTGGTGGCTGGTTTCGTCGTTGATTTCTCTAGCTATGAGCAGTGCCAGACCACATGTGCCAGCCACTGCGACACGCATGTTCATTCTTGTCGAAGACTAGATTGTCAGAAAGAGCTTTCTCTGCAGGGCGAATTTATTTACCTTCATTCTGCTTTGAGACCGACTACAATCCTGGATACAACCTCAAGTGCGCACTCAACCCCTTTACTACTGTGACACGAAATATCGAAGTCCGTGAGTCACGGAGGTAGAGCTGGTTTCGAGGACGGTGAAGAGAGTGCACATGCACATTGGCTTGGGTAGAGCATGCGCCAGAAGCAGAAGCCATACATGAGTGATTGGACATGCGATTATCACACACCTTACGGTGGCAGAAGATACCATCGCAACACCAATGGCGAAACGGATAGGGTACGTTTGAATTACGCTAGCACAGTACAAGAAGAACGAGCAACTACAAAGGCCGAACGGTGGAGTGATCCGGGAGGATGGGCCACCGTCTTTTCCAGCATCCTGGCATCGGAAGTGAGCGACGGATGAGATATTAGTGAGTATTGGGCAGAATTCCTGGCCTCGGTTGCCTTGTACAACGCCTCCTCCGTTGATGGCTCGTTGTGATTGCTCATGTGGTTGGTGTGATTCGCCACGGGTATGAACGTGGAGGCGCCCTTCCGACCTTGGCTCTCGTGGCTTGCAACCCGCAACGCGACACACGTGTGGGTCCAAGTTGACCCTACCATGGGTCCAAACTTTACTGATGTCAATGATGTTATGCAGCAAACTTACAGTCCCGCGAGGACGCGCGTACCAACAGGTGCACGCAAAGCACAAGTCATGAACGCGCGAGAAAATTGCCCGAAATCTACCATAGAACGGACAACTCGATGCCTAGCCACAAAAGCCGTACATCGTATGGAAGCAAGACCATTGGTGGAGTCCTGCTGTGATTGCGAATGAAACGATAGGAAGGCCCAAACAACCGTGCAGGGTGGTATCCAGAAGGACCGTTGACTAGGTCGCTGGGTCGATTTATGGATGGGCCCAATGAGCGGGAGTCAAAGCATGAGTCGAGCAGGGGCCGGCCTCCTAGCACAACGAGACTCATCAGTGAATCCCAGCCTGCGTGCCGTATCTGCTCTAATCGCGTATTCGAGTGCATGTGATCCATAGGGCTAGCCCTATAACAATGATTGCTCACTGTAAAGCCTGGTCTTGATGTACTTGAGCCTCGTGCGAAGCATTTGGGTTGCAGTTCCGGCCGCATAGAATCGCTCCATGTCGGCCGAGAAGGCCAGCCTTGTGGAAGTGCGATTTATTTTGCTGCACAGGGCTGGAAATTAGTCTCGCAGCACCGTCTCCAATCAGGCAGCTTACACTAGAGCCGCAGACTCCTTGGTGACGGCAAGAGAGGAATGGGGCCAAAACCGGTGTACCGCCTGGGAAGAGACCACGGGCACCGCCCGCTAGCACTTCGGTAAAAGATGCCAAACACTATGGTCCCGTAGAACCAAACGCTCGGTCGGGCATCCGCAACGTGCCCGAGAAAGTTTCAAGACGCTCTGTTGTCCCCCACGTCTCGGCATTTACGAGAGGTCCATGACAAAAAGGCTGCCACCACACACCATCTCTGACATCAGACGGCAGATGCAGGAAATCCAAGGAACGAGCCCAGTAAAACGAGCTGGCAGCCAATCTTTGGCATAAGAGGCATCAAAGTCCCGACTCTTTCATTGACAGTTCTGCCTTGAAGGGGAGACCGACTTCACCGGTAGCAGCGGGGTAGCTATAGGCAGAGCCATGATGAATCCTCTACATTCGGTCGTGATCATGCAGAATGTCAGATGCTCAGCAAGCAGTCTGCTGCATTAGCGGACAGTGTATATGTAATCGCAGGGTGTCGTTTTCAGCTCGTCTTACATCCAGCGTCGCCGAGAGATGCAGATCACGGGCTGGATTGAGGTTTACGCAGCTAGCGAAATCGCTGCCTAACGGCTGCGTCTGAAGCGGTTCTTTTGTCAGTAGCGGCCTAAAAGAGCGTGATACATATGGAATGGATGAGATGTGATGAGGCATGGAAAATGAAGCATGATCTGATCGATTTGAAGGAGGGACCGGCGTAGGCATGTTCGCTGGCAGAAAGCACGCTTGTACCGAAGTGGTCTAGCAAAATCACGTGCTTACGCGTTCATGCCAAGCGACGTTTGACAACAGTCGAGATATCATGCGCCACCAACGAAAAGATCCGTGAACCTGTACCCTTGGTACATCGTCATCACAAACTTTGCTGCAGATTACCAGGCGTCGTTTTGAATGAGGCAGTCAATTGACGGCCAAGAAGTACTGAGCCCCCAGATTCGACATGTACATGCGCACTTCACGTCGCAAATTGCTCGTCATGTCGCTGTAGACTTGAGTGGGCTCAAAGTATTCAAGATGCACTATCACCAACAAAATCGACGCGCGAATTCTACTTCGGCGTCATTTTGTACGCCGCCGCGCGAGCGTGCGCATGTGGCTGGTGCTGCTGCAGGATGCGCTGTGCTGTCCCGAGTGCGTGCTTGCAACATCAACGATTCGGAACCCTGCATAATACTATGTATGATACTCTTGCCATGTCATGACTACGGCTATGGCGCCACGGCATACATGAATCGAAGCATCCAAGCCCTGAATTGGTACATCATGCTTCACTGCAGCATGTGTCTAGGAATTCAGAACGCGACAAAAGTGCATGCTCTCGAAGTGGAATAGTCGCGTATGCGAGACATACTTGGTCCGAGCTGCGAGCGTGCCACGGTACCGTGACTTACGCGACGCGCCTATCGTTACCTGCCACAACTTGCATCCCATGTTCCTCCACGTCGTTACTTCAATGCCAATTGATCTCTAGATAATCCTCGACTTTCGCACAACTGGACCCTTTTCACATCATGTCCAGCTCTTCGCCCCTCCCGACCACATCGCCTTCGCAGCGCACCAATAGCAGGCGCGACCTGCCCAGCACGCCCGGTGCTCTTGCGTTTCTCGTACATTCGCAAGAAACCGTGGCAAATAAGATGCCGCCTGACGTTGATAACAAGGCTCTTGCTAGACAGAGAAGGCGCCGCACAAGGTAAGTTTTATCAATACTTTGGGCATAATTCAATTCGATCATGTTGACATGGTTCGCGACGCGTTCATGATCTGTGCGCATCGGCACGAGCATGGTCTTCCGCCGGCTCAACCCCACCATCCGCATCACACCCACATGCTAACCACGTCATCACAGCAAAGAAGACGAAGATGTTCTCAAGGCAGAGTATTTGAAGAATCCCAAGCCCGACAAGGCCGCGCGTCTGGAAATCATCAGCAAGGTCGCCCTTGGCGAGAAAGAAGTGCAGGCACGTTTCATGATTTTCCTTGCTGCGGCCCGCACTAACTTTGGTCAGATCTGGTTTCAGAACCGCAGACAGAACGACCGACGTCGCTCGCGACCACTTGAACCATCATCATCAGCATCGCTGATGTCCTCCTCGTCCAACATGTCCGACCCGCCGAGCGAGGAGGAGTCGCACGCGCTGAACGTCGAGGATGCGCCGGAGCAGAAAGAGTCCGAAAGTGGCTCGAAAGAGGACCAACCTGTAACGCCTGAGCACGCTGCAGACGAGATTCTGCCCGAGACGCGTCCCGAAGAGAATGTCAATGCCAGCTTAGCCGGGCCAGAACCCTCCACCGCCGCTGCACCGACAGACGCTGCATCACCAGCAGCAACTGAGGCTCCCACGAAACCACAGGCTACGGATGGCACGCCGGCTGATGCGAACAATATCCAGGAACCAGCACTGTCCTCGCAAGGCGCGTCCCAATCACGTACATCATGGATCTCGAACCGACGCAGCGCCTCGTTCGTGCGATGTAGTGAAGACTACGCGGCTGAAGTCATAACATTCCCGAACGCGCCACCCAAGCCCGACGAATCGCCCAAGCCCGCAGAGGCATCCACGCGCTCGCTGAAGCGCGCCCACTCCTTCGTGCGACTATCCACCAACGAAGATGGAACCGCTCGCATCGTGACCGATCTTGATAAGACTCCTTCGCCACCACACTCGAGGACGAACCCCGCTGCGTTTTCACGAGCGGCTGCGGGGCTTCGTAGGAGCTATAGTGCTGCAGGTCTGAACGAGCGGTTGGCCGCTGTTGCGCGAGGAGAGCCGAGCCCGAAGGTGCCCCGGACGGCGTCAAACATTGGACGGAGCAGAGATTCGCGGGCATGGGAATTCTGGTGTGATCCAGATAGCCGATCCACAACAAGCCTCACGACGCGTGCTGAGCAAGAGGAAAGTGGGAACGCGGCAGACGCCATTGGAATTCTCCGTGCGAACAGGAAGATTCTCGCTCAGAACAAAGCCCGGCAGAATACGCCTATCATCTCACGACACAGTTCGCACAAACTGCTCGGGAGTCCAGGCATCAAGAAATCACGCGGTTCTATGCAGCGCGCGTCCACAATCAACGGACGCTTTTCGACCAAGGAGTACAAGAAGGGCGGTGACGAGACAGAGTCGGATGATATGCCGCAGACGGAAAGCGACAAGGAAAACTGGGAACCTGAAGTAGCGCCCTCAGCACGTCGACACCAGATCTCCACACCTCCAGCTGCCCGACGCGCGCGTCAGATCCTCGGTGAGAACACAGATGTCATGTCACAGACAGCAAGTTTTGGTGCCATGTTGGCTCGAGAAACGGGCAGGAGTGGCAAGAGTATCATTGACCCAGAGCAAGATGACGAGTTGCGATCGTTTATGGGCGGTGACGATGCCAGTGGCCGAACGAGCATCGGCTCCGCTGAAGAAGCAGGATGTGTCGAAGGCTTGCTGAAGCTTAGCCAGGGGCAGTGGAGATGACGAAAGGCTTGGGGTTTTTCAGCTTTCAAAAGCGTGCATTGCTTTATTGGAGTCTTGGCGCCAGTCTATGGGTGGCTGCTGGCTACATTCTTTCATTCTTGTCCATGCATTTTGAGCGGGAAGGCGTATATTTCACAGAAGGATGCCTCAAGGCTTCAGAAGGACGGATTTGGTGTTGGGGTGCATTATTCCAGAGTAGTCTTGACAGACAACATGAATTATGAACCAGAAAGTGTTATCTCAGTTGACGTTTCTACATTCTTTCGTTCAGTTCGTCGTTGTGTGATGCTTCGGGAACATTTGAAAGGCAAAAATGTAGGAGCATCTGTGCTTCGACCATCCCCGAAGTAGCGTTCTTCCACAGAACCTTTCTGTTACACTAGTAAGCATGAAAGCCAACGAGAAAGAACAAATCAATGTATCCTAGAACTCCGACTCCTAAACAGTGCTACCAAAGCAGACCAGTAATGAAAGGAAATTGAAGAGAAGAAGCATAATAATCCAACGCCCAAACATGCCAATTTGATTTACCCACCACCAATCCTTCTCTCGTTGAATCTTTCCAACTCACATCCAAAACATCGTCGAACCCAGCCTCTTCGCAAATGGTTTCATCCACCTCTTCGACTCATCTGCATCGTTCTTGAACACATAGAACTCATCTTGCACCCTCCTATTCACCATGTTCTTCAACCGCTTCCTCACCTCGTCCGCATGATCAGCCTCCATCTTTCGTTCCGCAGCCATCTCCTTTATGCTCTTTGGCGCTGAAACGAGTCTGCCGTTTCTTAAGCTGCGCGTCTTCGAGCTTGACTTTCTCGTCATGGAGGTCCTTCTTCAGATCGTCGTCGTTGCCGAGATAGAAGCGGCGGATGTACAGGTGGCCGCGCTCGCACAGGCGGTCGGCGTAGTAGGTAGGCGATGCGTAGGATACGCCGGACATGGAGCGGACGTAGGAGTAGCAGAGGTTGTGGGTCTAGGATAATGGTTAGCGGGTGTGTGGCATGGATGATAGAAGACTTACCAAAGTGCGCAGACTATCGAGCGTGAGTTTGGGAATATTATTCTCGAGCACGAAGTAATGCGCTGGTTTGGCAGTTCCCTTGATCCCACTGTGGGATTGCAGGTAGAAGTCTTGGTAGTATGGGCTGGTGACGAGTTGATCCACACATGTCCCTGGTGGTGTATTTTTGTTGCCCCATGGGTCTCCATCTGCGAGCTGTTGAGGGTAGAAGCGCGTGTGATGTCGTTTGGTCACGATCACAGCGGCGAAATCGATCGTCGTCCTGTTGGGATCCTGCGTCAATGCGCTCTGGCAAGCGTCGCGGATCGCTTCGAGTTCGATGTCGCGCACTTTTGAATAGTGGCCACTGGAAACGCCGTCTTGGAAGTAGATGATCTTTGCTGGAAGTGTTCCGTTGGCAAGGTAGTAAGCTTGTAGCCGCTCAAGTACCATATCAGTCAAAGAACGTCTGTCCACAATCTGAAGATGTCAGCGGTAGCTCAGATGCTCGACTGTAATCTTCTACTTACCTCCCGATCGGTCTTATGTACATCCTGCAAGCGCAGCGAGCCCAGGTATTGCCCGCCATATTCATCGACTGAGCCGACAACGGCGGCGATGGAGGGAGTGCCTTCGAACGCACCGGTGCTTGGATGAACTAGATCTGCGCCAAGGACTATGGTATCTTGCAGAATCTCCTGAACTGCGGTAACAGTGTGGTTGATACCACCGAACTTGAGATTGACTTTCATCATGATATATCATGATATTCGTCATCGTCTCGTTCATAATGTGCTCTTTTCCGCTCTTGGCCGTTACGCACAAACATTGAACTCCAAAGAATCTGTCGCAGAGATCTTTGAGATTGCGGTACGCTGCAACGTCAGCGGAACTGAGGAGTAAGATGAGAAGAGCCAGGTTCTTTCCCACGGCAAGCTGCAGCTTGGCCTTTAGCGCTTGGTGATTCAGTGGGTTGAGGAGTGGTGGTATATCAACATCAGAAGCTCTCGAGTATTGAGTGGTGCCAAACCCACACTTGTCTAGTTATCTTTCAAATCGTGTTTGAAGTGTTGTCAGATCCTGTGGACCAGTTCTTGGGTCGTGAAGAATGGCGTATTTGAACTTATTGAACTCATTGGCCCGTGTATGCAGGAATGTAGCCGTTCTTGGGGCTCTGGGGAGTTTCCAGTGGGACTTCCCATTCACAAGTACAGTTTCGCGATTAGTTGAATTTCGGACCGAATATCGTGGTTGTGGCATGGGCTCAATACGGTGAGGGACCGGAAGCATAGTAGGAATCAGGCTGACCGGAATGTTGCTACCCTGATCCAACACGTTAGCACGGGAGTTACGTCCAATTGATGCGACTCACAAAATTTGTGGCATTTGAACCACCAACAGTAAAGCCAATATTGGGCAAGCCTTCCAGCTCAATGGAAGCACGGCTGATGTCAGGGTTCCTGCAAGCCTCTTTAACCATGGCAGTGGCGTAATCTTCGGGAACGGGCCGAGTGTAGGGCTGATACGGCACAATACGGAGGAACTTCTGGGCATATCAGATGGGTCTGTGCCGAGAGCCAACGTTAACTGCTGGTCGTCCTCTTCTGGGTTGCCTTCCAAACACTGCCGCTGTCAGCCCATGTATGTGATGAAATGTCCGACACAAACCTTGAAACAGATGGTCTACAACTTTGGTGGTATTTGGTTCCATCAACCAGCTGCTTCCATCTGCTGGGTCGATCTGGGGTTGGCCTGCAGCATCGAGCAGCTTCTTACGAAACTCGAGGTCTTCAATGACTCCGTCCTGGAGCTCGCATACTTTCCAGAACCGAGAATCTTCGTTGTTCAGAATGGCCTGCTTCTGCGGATACTTGTCTTTCCGGTCATATTCGATGTAGACCTGCTTGCCGTTCAAGATGTTCTTGCGACGCTCATAGTTCTCGAAAGTCTCGTTGTCGACCATGAACTCACTAACAAGAACGGGCCGAAATATTGCGCTTGTCGACAGATTGAAGTTTAGAATGATGTTGCCCATTCCAGGCTTGACATTGTAGTAGTATCCACGACACATCTCCAACGAGTTGGATTTGTTTTTAGTTTTGCCGTGCACGAGTGGTATTCGAGCAGTCTTGACGAAGAACTTGTTCTTGAAGGGTAATGAGATGCCATGAAGAGTCTGCCGTTTGTCCGTTGCCAGAGAGTAGCGTGTGTTGAGAGGACAAAATGTGCTTGTGCAAGTTGGTCCATGCTACAATTGTGTCGAAGTAGTCTGTCGCAAATAGTCGTTGATTGTCACGCAAGAAAGCGCATTGTTCGATGGCTGTCTCGATAATTAGTCTGATCCTTCGCTTGCTCTTTCCAGTGAAAACGGGCAGGATCTTGTATTGATGCAAGGTTTCGCCGCCGATCCGCAAGTTGAAGTGATTGGTGATGACCTCATCGGACGTAGTTCCGTAAGGTTGTCGAAGCGGGTACTGGAATTGATGTTGAGACTTTGATCGGGCTTCGAATTGATCGCGCATATCCTTGGTGAGATCTTGCTCAACAGTTGGTGCAGTAAGATCGTCCTTGGTGACTGTTTCGGAAGCCTCCATTTCCGTCTCGACCACTTCAGTTTTCACATCAGCGGCCGGAGTGCCTTGAGGAGCGGATCCTAAACTCAAACTGCTGAGGGCAGGTAGCAGATCGGATCCACCTGTGATCGGAGGTGTTGCTGTTAGCAGAGATTGTCGAGAGGCTGATGCAAGAGTAGATGACACTGAATCGTTACTGACGGGTGGTGCAGATCCTTAACCAGAGGTGTCCGGAGCGGCTGTGGCGTCCGACGAGCCTGGAGAAGGACCAGCTGATGGTTGAGATGGAGGTAGTGTCGCTCCAACTTGTGCCTGTGCGCTCCCTGAGATGTTGCTGGACACAGCGTTGGCAGGAGCCGAAGTCCCACCATTCTTCACCAAATCCTCCCAAAACTCATCCGCCTTCTTTCTCTTGAACGGATCCAACGTCATCCAGTGCTCTGCCTTGGCCTGCGGATTGGCCTGAAAAGTCGCGTAATTGTCCTTGATAGCCTTCTTCTCCGATTTGCTGATATTTTGCGGCGCTATGGCTTTGGGGGTTTTCTTCTTGGGTGGCATGGTGAGAAATGCCGATGCAAGAGATGTTCTCTGGTACCGGTTTATTAGGAGATGATCGAAAGTAAACATATATCTAAATGGATGCTGCTTGCTGTAGGCAATCGTGGACGAGGCTTAATGGATTGAAACGGGCACAATCACGGCTTGTGGATGCTTGCGAGTACGATTGTGTGATACTAAGTGCTTGACAATCTGCGTGATCAAAGAAGGCAAATTGATTTCTGGAAGTACCATGAAATTATCTTGAATTCAGGCTGGTAAGAGCCAAATTCCATGACAAATTGGTAAGAAGTGCCAATCTCAAGCCGCAAGTGGCAAGCCGCAAATGTTGGCTTGTCGCAATGCGATACATAGACAAGATAGACGCACATAGCAAGACAAAATCAAGCCATGACCACTCTTCCAATCTACCCACGATAGCAGCTTTGCCCCATCTCAAAGTAAGCCTGTAATCTCAATTGAAGTGTTGAGACTTGCATCTCACATCCAGAACATAGTGTCGGCAAGGTTTTCGTGGAACGGGTTTGGCGACGTGGGATCCTTGTAGAACGCTGCCTTCGCCTTTTCGAAAGTCAACTTCCTGACTTGTCTCTCCACTTCGTCTCGGTCTTTGTATTCCTGGGCCCTCTCTTCTTCGGTCTTGTCAAACGCCTTTTCACCGTTGCGAGTAATAGGTTTGCGCGATGGTCCAAACTTTGCTTCTCGAGCGTCCTTGTAATTTCTGAGCAGTTTGTTCTTGAACTCTAGCCGACGAAGGGCAAGCAGAGAGTTGGGTCCAGGGGCAAGGAAATCGCGGAGGTAGCTTCTATTAGTCGTTAGCACATCTTAATAATACCAAGTTCGAAGGGCAAGTCAACCTACCGGCCTCTCTCACAAAGTCGGTCGGCGTAGGAGGAAGGCGGAGCATAAGAGACACCTGCGGTCGCTCGAGCATAGGCATAGCAAAGCTTGTGTGTCTAGGCCTCCTAATTAGTAGCTGCAAAACGTCCTAACTTTGTGCAGTCACTCACGAAATGCTGCACCTGCTTCTCCGTCGCTCCTATCTCGTTGACGAGCAAAAAGTAGTGAGCTGATTTTGCGCTACCCTGAAGACTGTGGTGCGATTGGAGATAAAAGTCCTGGAACATGGGTGAGGTTACACCTTGATCGACCAACGTGCCTGGTTTACAATTGCCGTTCTTTACTTTATCTTTGGCCTGTGGCATGTATCTGACGTGGTGACGCTTCGCGACGACAATGGCTGTCAGCTTGCACTTTGTGGAAGCGCTTTGCTTGAAATGAATAGCAGCCGCTGCATATGCCTTGTGGATTTGTGGCAGTTCGTTCTCTTTGACCTGAGAGTACTGGCTAGTAGGGATGTCAGTGAATGCTAGTTAGCCCAATACAGCGAGACCTACCTGTCGCTCACGCCATCGCGATAGTAGAGGATGTTCTTCGGAAGCTGGCCCTTGTTGTTGTTGCACCATGCCTTTATCCGTTCCAGCGCCATGCCTTCCAGTTCTTGGATGTCCTCGCATGCGATCTCGCGTGGTTGTAAACGCATCGATCCAAGGAATTTTCCGCCTGTATGATCGACAGAACCAACAACAGCTGCTATTGATGGCGTGCCAAAGAGAGATCCACGTCCGGGATGTGTTACGTCTCTGAAGTCGAATTAGCTAAAATTGTAGCGTGGGTATAGTAAGACTTGCGCTCCAAGAACAAGTGTGTCCTTCATGACGTCGACGATGCCAGCCACTGTATGATTCACACCTCCAGTCTTTAAGTTGACCTTCATCATGACATTGGCCCAATACTTCGAATCAAAGTCGTTGCCTTCGCCCTTGTAAACAATGCAACTCGACTGCATCCCGCACGTTCGATCTGCCAAGTCCTTGACAATAGAGTAGGATGAGATGCTGTTGTTGCCAAGGAACAATATAATATAGTTGGCTCCTTTGGCTTGCGGTTCATCCATGGCATTTTTGGCTGTGATCACATCAAGAGAGTGGATCAGAACCTTACCAGAGAACGCCAAACTGCCTGTCGAATACGTCTTTGATGCCATTTGGAACGACTTCCAGGTCTCCTCCACGTATGTCGGGCTTTCCAGATCCTCTTGGCCGTCGGGCACCACAATCATGAAGCAATTGAAAGATATTAGGTCATGAGTAATCAAGAGCTTGCGCTGTCGCAAGTCCCAGTCAGATTTGGTCATGTTTACGCCACCATTACCGTATATGGGTTTCGGATAAGCAAGGGTAGTGGCAGGAACCTGAAGCATTCTCGAGTCGAATCCGATCGTGGAGCAAGCAGGCTATAGCAATTAGTACCAAGTGCGAAGCGAAGAGGATAATGTCGCTTACGAATGGTGTAAGACCTTCCCCAGGAGTGAGTCCCAGCAATTTGAGTCCCTCGTGTTCGATGAGCGCGCGCGTGCTGTCGGGGGAACGATTCGCAATCTGTAGCATCGCCGAGGTCAAGGCATCGGGAACTCTCCCCTTATGCAGCTGATAAGGGAGAATTTGAAGCGTTTCGGCGGGATACCACATTGGCCTGTCGTCCGTTCCACAGTTGATGGCTGGCAATGTCGGATTGACAGCAATCTTGGGGTAAGCTGGATTCATCAGTATACAAGACGCCAAGACCATTGGTTTGCTCCAGAGTTGTTGGGAAGGATAGTGCTCTTACTGTTCTTGAAGTGCTGCAGCACAGTGATGCGCGTAGCAGGCTTGCCATCACGATCGTCGAGCTCGAACGTCTGCGTGTCAACGCGCACCCCAGTCCCGCGAATTGTCTTCATGCGGGCTTCAATCGCGGCAGCTCTAGACCTTGGGCTGCTGGTCACCGGTTCGTACGTCTAGTGGACCCTAACACCACGCAGTTGCGTGCAGCGCTCCTCTTTGGAGGGCCACGTAGAGGAATCGCTGAAGAAGTTGCTCACTAGGATAGGTTGATAGAACGCACTGGTGCAAGAATTCACTAGTCCAGTGGTGAGCCGAACGTCCTAGCAGCAGTAGACAGCAACTTACGGTTGAGCAGGATCTGTCCCTGGCCAGGTTTGACAGAATAAAAGTAACCTCGAACGGCACAGAGCGAAGGGCTCAGTCTGGCATGGCCGCCAGTAACAAAGAACTTGTTAGCCTTCAGAGAGAAGGAGCCCTGGCCCAGGGCGGTGGAGACGATCATGTTCAATGCTATCTCGACCCATCGGACCTTGATCTCAATGTCCTTCACGGTGTTAGCATATGGTAGCAGATTGAATAAGCGTTGCCGAGACGTGTGCATGGGGAATCGTATGCTTGACACTTACCTTTGTAGGGACAACTTTTCCCTCTGCGTACTGCTGCAACAGGGCCGTGTCAAGCTGCCCGGCACATGCTAAGCCGATCGGGATTGGCGATTTTCTCTCAGCTGACTTCACGTCAACTGGTCCTAGATTCGATGGTTCGATCTCAACCCAGGAAATAAGCTTCTTTTCGTAATCCGTCACGAACTTGTCCTGATTGTTCCTCAAGAATGATATCGCCTTGATCATTTCCTCAATCAACAATCTGCACGTTCGCTTGCTCGCTCTGTCTGGCAACCCTTGTATGTTGTACTCGAACAGCTGAATATTTGGACTGAGTGCCATAGCGAAATGATTGGTGAACACGGTCGTGTTAGGTTTTGCTAGGGCGGTGCGGATTGGGAATTCGGCCTCGGCCGCCGTCGGTGCGATGGCTCTGAGGATGTCCTGTCCGACTTGCGGGCTCACCATATTGCCAGACTTAGGGTCTGGTGCAGGTTCGGCCGTCTTCTGGTCCATCTGTAGCGGACTGCCGTCGGCTGCCACCCGATTGCCAATAGTCATGGCTTCGAACTCTGCCAACGGGATCCTTGGCTCTGTTTGTAGTCAGTGGTTAGACTTGACGGAGATGAAGACATCCAACATACGAGAACGACCTCCACGTGGAATCGTGCCGTCGCCTTGACCTTGTCGATCACCGCCATAGGCCCCTCGTGTAGGGCCTGCGCCACTGCCTTCCGGAAGTTGACCGCCGCGTTGCGACATGTCGACAGCTACTGAGCCACTGTAATGAGGTGAACTCGAGCTGGCGTTGTTCCAATGTCAGACTCAATTCGCGTTAGCCAGGGTAGTAAGCGATGAGAGCTACAGATCAATTAGTACACCGCAATGTGTAAGTTGAGCAGCCTCTTGAGTCGCCTTTGGAGTCCGCAACTGAAGACAACTGGATATGCTCACCTACAGCCGAAGCCCGCGGTCCTGATGGCGCTTGCCTCGACGCTAGTGAGCAAGCCGTCAGAGTAGATGGGCATAGACAGCGAATGTACTGTGCGAGACGCTGTATTGTGAGGTCTGTGATTAGAGGTTGAAGGTGCTTGGGAGGCGGTAGATATATATATGCAGTGGGGCCGAGAAAGGCAGCTTCGACTGCACTCACCTCGCGTTTGCATTCACCTCACCGCCTCGCGCTTGCACTCACCTCGTCATCCCGCGCGGCCACGGCCAAAATCTCGAGGTGAGAGAACGCTGCCTCCGCCCCACACATACCACCTTGAATCATGCAACTAAGTGAGTGAAGCAGGACGAGAGTCAAAAAGGCCAACATTAAAAGACTTTCATACAAATCCATACAATCATCTATAAAAAAAACAAGCAGGTGCTGATCCCACGCTCCCGTACCCGCTATAAACAGTACAGACTCCACCCGATAGTACATCTACATGATACACCAATGATACAGCAAAGAGCATTCTGGGGGGTATCTCAACCCACACGCCCGACGGGTGGGTGTGGAGGAGGAAGGGAAATGAAGCGAAGAAAGAGGCCACCGAAAGTGGGCGTCCGGTATTAGAAGGTAATATGATGTCAAACGAGGGGCATTACAATGAGGAACCGGGTATATGCAGGAAGCCAGGGGATATGCGCATGCAGTCGTGTCGGTCGAAGAGTGAAGGAGAAGGCTTATTTGCCGCCGGCGGGGAGCTTGACGTTGTTGGATAGCCATGCCTGGAGGTGTTAGCTCACGTTGTATGTATGAGGAGGTGTGCTGCATACCAGTCCCTCGAAGATGCCCTCGCCTGTTGTCGCGCAGCTTGGCTCGACCTTCCATACGTGGTCCTTTGCGATCTTATCTAATTGCAGGCGGTCCGAGACTTCCTTTGGTCGCATGGCTGGGCAGTGTCAGTAACAATCGTCGCCACCGGGAGTTCTTGAGGTGGGTACGCACCTCCGTTGAGATCCTGCTTGTTCGCAAACACTAGCAGTAGCGCATCTTTCATTTCCCTGTCCTGAATGATCCTTGTGAGCTCCGTCCGTGCCTCGTCGATGCGGTCGCGGTCATTAGAGTCGATAACGAAGATGAGGCCCTGGGTGCCTGTAGATACGTCAGCAAATGTTCACACCCTTCCAATCATCACGAGACCGGTGAAACGAGGTAGAGGAGCCATGCACGGGGTGTATGTCTACACATGCGTGCTCGCCTACCCGGTACCGTGCCGTCGCGCCCCAACATACCAGAGAAGTAATGTCTCCACAGCGGACGGATCTTGTCCTGGCCGCCGACATCCCAGACGTTGAACTTGGTGTTCTTGTATGTGACGGTCTCGACGTTGAAGCCGACGGTGGGGATGGTGGTGACGTCTTGGTCGAGCTTGAGCTTGTAGAGGATTGCTGCGCCGTCGTGTTAGCGAATGCACCACATGTCCAGAGGTAACATGTAAAGTATGAGAGCAAGGCAGAGCGTACTGGTCTTTCCCGCGGCGTCCAAGCCCAGCATCAAGAGCCGCATCTCCTTCGATCCGAAGATCTTGTTCATCATCTTCGATATTGATGCGCCCATGTTGTCTGTAGTTCGCTATACACGCTCAATGGCAGTATCGAGTCGCTCTTGCCGCAAATGGTGTCCTGTACGGAGTCGTGGCGTTGGTGGGAGTGCAGTGGTGATGTTTAGATAGCAACACGCGAGGCTCGATGCTAAGCGCGATTGGCGGGAAGGTGTGCCGAGGAATGCGTGAATGGTGGTGAAGAGTGGTGTCAACGGCGTCGGCGTGTGAAGAGTGCAGGCAGCAGCAACGGCGGCGGCGGTGGGCGTGCGGAGGTTTTTGGGCGAGTGTGTGCGGGTTCAGACAAGGCCGTGTGTGTCTTGACTGCACATCGCTCAAGCTTTCGCTCTCAGGGTGAAACACCCTGGTCAAGCCCCGATCGGCAGCCAACCGTGCGCCCAAACTAATTCCTAGACGCGCAACGCTCGCTTGCTTCATGACAGGTCCCCTCGCGAACACCACAATCTCGCACCCCTCTCCTATCAAAAAGGGGGCCCACAAAGTCTAATCTGCTACATGCTCCATCATGAGTGCTCTAAGATGAAGCTCAGGAATCGTGCAGCTGCACGCGCATGCACTCCTGCTGCACCTAACGCTGTGGAGCTGCTGTACCTCTGTCGCCGCCGACCCGCAATCTTAAGTCATGCAGGTACGCGGAGCTACTCCTGACCGTGGCAGATGGAATCTCCAATGTGGCGGTTGCCCACTCCGCGGCCAATGGCCCGCAATGGAAAGGAGCCGCTCTTCGAGTCGACGACGTTGCCTGTCTCGCGTACCTCGACGTGGAGGGATGAACCCTTTGCCCGCCCGATCTGGCGCCATCGCGTTCGCGAAGGATCATGGATCTCATGACGTAGGGTATTTTAGGACAGATGCGCCGAAATGTCCATATTCATCGGCCCGTAGGATCTGCGTAGCTGCTTGCAGAATCATATCCGTGAAGCCAAGCCGTAATTGTATTGCTTACTGGAGATATCGGATGACATTAGTGCGAACATTGGAAAACGCTCAATTCCTCCGCATCATGCTGTGCGAGGTTCAAGGAACTGAACAAAAGTAATATGGAGTGGTGTGTGTGCATTCGTAGTATCGTAGCCTCTGGGGTATCATCTCAACACAGTCCTGCAACAACCTCTCACTCCGGCAAGCTTCTCATCACGCCCTCAAACGCCACCAATGCCATCGCATTCGCCGGAAACGCTCTCAAAAAGCATGGCACAAACCCTCTCCAATATCCCTTGAGCCCGTTCTCTTTGTACACCGTTTTTGCCGCATCTCTCCACCGCGCATACCGCCTCTCTGGGCCCAGTGGATCCGTCATTATTTTTTGCTTCACCACATCCGATGGGTAACTTGTGATCCAAAATACCTGCGCCGACAGTCCTCCTGCCCAGAAATTGACTGCCGGTGTAGACAGGTTTGTGTGCTTTTGTATTTGCCGTGTAAACAGGTCGTACGTTCCCCACCAGAAGCAGAAAAACGTTCTGAATAACAACGTTGCGCTGAGCCCGTGGTAGACGCCGCGCACACCGTGGCCACGGTAGATCTTCGTCAAGCAGTCAATGGGCCCGCTGTATAATCGCTTGCTCTTGTCTGCTTGATATTGTATTTGTAACCGCGCCTTGATGTGTTCGACTGGTGCGGCGATGAAGGATACGGTCCAGCCGGCCATGGTGCCTGCGAGCGCGTGGCCGAGGACAGGAAGCTTGGGCTGTTCGGAGCGATTGACGGTGCGCGGATTAAAGAAATTATCGTTGAGGACGCGTCGGTAGACGGATAGGGAACCGAGCATACTTCAATGTGTTAGCTAGAGTGAGAGGTGATGCCTAGTATTCTTACATCGAATCCATGAACATCCATCCTACAAGCGGAGGTGTGGCTCCCTTGTATAGTCCTGTGAAGCCTTCTTTCCTGACCGTCTGCAGTAGACAATCCAATGGGCCTCGGAATTGTGAGACTTCGGTAGTCTGTAGTCGAACTTTGACAGTATCGAACGGATGGCCGACTGCAACAATTAGCTATGCTGACAGGACGAACACTTTTGAACATACCCGACAGCTTTGCAATGCCAGAGAACACCCCAGCAACAAACCCTCTGTAATGCTTTGGCGACTTGTGAGGCTCTGCGGGATCGACCACCGCGCTCATCGCCGGTTTCTCGCCCGTCTTCATGACCGTAGCAGACATAATTGTCTGATGCTCCTTCTCTTGGACGTATGAATCATGCCGTCTCAAATCAGGACTGCGGCTGGCAATATCAAAAGCTCAAAAGTTAATGCTCAAAGAATTGCCAGAGGATAACTTCATCCCATCGTGCATGTCAGCGCAAACTAGTAGCGTCGGAGATAGGCAAGCCTCCGCGACGTGGGATGGTGACGATCTTGACGCGGTGCCGAGATCGGCTGGCGTCGGATCGGGCTAAACAATACCAGGGTCCAGATTCGTTCGGTGCGTCTGCGACCCCTCCATGTTTATTTCCTACTACGCATAGTCTACCGCATGCGGGTTGGTGCATTGCTTGCGGATTCATCTTTCGCGTTGATGATGACATGCTAACACTCAACACACTGACATTCTCTTGACACTGATAGCTAGCTACCACGTACACAGAAGGTAGGGACTTGTCGCCATGGCAGAAAGCCTCACCACGGAATCGGCGGGCGTGCAGTCCAAGAAAGGTATACCACCTATAACTTACTCCCTTTGCGCGTCGCAATGTACATTACATGAAGGCTAACACAATCACCAGTATGGACCACCCTCATCACCAACACCGCCTACCTCACCGGCCTCCTCACGCTCGACTACTCGCTCAAGAAACACGGCACAAAATACCCCCTCATCGCACTCTACACCGACACCTTCCCGCCCGAAGGCCACAAAGCCCTCGACGAGCGCGGTATCCCCAAACAACACGTCAAATACCTGCTTCCCAGCGTGCAAAAGGACTTCACCAACGACCCGCGCTTCTACGACTGCTGGTCCAAGCTGACGCCCTTTTCGCTCGAGGAATATGATCGTGTCGTGCAATTGGACAGCGACATGCTCGTCCTCCGCAACATGGACGAACTCATGGACCTCCCTCTCGACGCGCCGAGCGAAGCGGGCAAAGGGAAGAGAGTGTTTGCAGCAAGTCATGCATGTGTGTGCAATCCGCTCAAGAAGCCGCATTACCCCAAGAACTGGGTCCCGGAGAATTGCGCATTCACATCGCAGCACGATGACCCGGATACTGCGCAGAAACAGGGCGCGGCGTCGGATTTCGGGCTCGGGATGCCGAATGGCGGCTTACAAGTCGTGAATCCGTCGGCGGCGGTGTATAATCTTATTTTGGAGCAGTTGTCGAATCCGTCGAGTATGGACTACGATTTCGCCGATCAGTCGCTGCTAGGGGATTTGTTCAATGGGCGATGGGTCGCGTTGCCGTATACGTATAATGCGCTCAAGACGCTGCGGAGTAAAGGCGTGCATCACCAGATTTGGCGCGACGACGAGGTTAAGAATGTGCATTATATCCTGAGTCCGAAGCCGTGGGATGAGGAGAAGGGGAAGTGCAGTCAGGAGATACATGAGTGGTGGTGGGATGTGAATGCGGAGAGGCTGGAAGAGGAGAAGAAGAGTGGGATTGTGGACGGGTTTTAACATGGCGGAGAGGTTCAATAGAGTAGGGGAATGATAGACGTAGATCATGCTTCATAATGCATTATTCGTTGTCTACATGCTTTTTGTTTCACCTCAGCGCGCTCGAAGGCTTCATAGCTCAGAGCTTTCCCTTGTCCTCAATCTCGCAGAAGGCCTTGAACGTGACGAGGCCCTCGCCCTCATCAGCATCAGTCTCGCTCTGAATCACAACCTCAGCCGTAGCACCGACGAAGAAAACGTAGCCCTCTTCAATTTTCTCCTCCTTCGGACCCACGCTAATCGTTCCCTTACCCTTAGTGCACAAGATAATGCTCGGTCCGTCAATAGGATCGAATGTTGCCTTTGCGCCAGACTTGTTCAACGCGGTTCGCACAACAGCGAATTCCGGAATCGGTGGGTTGTACAGTAGGCTCGACGACGAAGAGCTGTATGCACTGGCGTTATGTCTGACGTGTGGGTAGTCGGTCGGGTCCATCTTCTGCTCGCTGATTGGAGCGTACGAGTATGTCAGCATGGTCGTGAGCGTGTCCACGTCCTTGAATTTCGGTGTGAAGCCAGCGCGAACGACATTGTCTGACGAGGCCATGCACTCAATAATGTCGCCAGATAGGTACGCGTGAATGTCATCGGCCTTGAGGAACATAGCCTCGCCAATCTCAAGCTTGACATAGTTGAGGAAGAACTGCACGAAGAGGCCGATGTCGTCGGGGAACTGCGAGTTGAGGCGAACAACGAGATCTGCCAGCTCCTTGCCATCGTTCGAAGGTCCACCTGAGCCAGCAAAATCTGAGCCTTCTGATTCTGCAGCCTTGATCAGCTCTTCCGAGGCGGAGGCTAGTGCATCCTTGTCTGTGTTCATCACCTTGGTGAACGCCGACTGTAATGCCTTCTTGTTCGCCTTCACATCTTCTTCCTTGTCTGACGTCTCCTTGCCCTTGATGGTGTTCTCAAAGTTCGACGCCTCTTCTTCGCCGACCAGCTTGCGAAGGGATGGTACGGTCTTGAGGAAGTGGGCGATTTCGGCGAGAGGACGGAAGCCGCACAGGCCATCGAAGGGGGTCACCGCAATGGTCATTTCAGGCTTGTGGTTGTCATCTAGCCGCTGGTGTTAGACCTGTTCTGAAGTCTTGACTATGAGTCTCACCTGGGTAGTTCTTGGGATCCTTAGCATGCAGCTGCTCCGCAAGCTTCTTGTTTGGATGTGCCTGAATGCTCAAGGCCTTGTTGATGGACAAGACCTTGAACAGAAACGGCAGCCTGTTTTCGTAGCGCTCAGCGATCTCGGAAGACAACAGCGCTTGGTTCTCTTGCACGAGATCGAGGAGCGTTCGCTTCGTCTCGAGGTCCTTCGAGGGAAGCGAGGGATGAGTGCCCATCCATAGCTGCAACGTTCAGTCACGGCGCTCACTTGACCATAAATATGAAGTCTCCATACCTCGGCATATGGCTTCTCCTCCTGTATAGAAAAGTCTGAAGCTGTCGCGGCGAGGAACTTGGCGGCAGCGGACGTCTGGCCGATTTTCCCTGGGTCGCTTCAGCATCGCGCTGAGCGCAATCATGAGTCGCGGGGCAGCGCACCCCAGTCGTAGCTGTTTACGCCTGTCAAAGTGAGTAAGCAAACCTGTGTACAGTCTGTTGATGAAGACTCCTACCGCACTCGAGTCTGATTAGAGGGTTCCGCATGTTTAGTATCTTTCAATGGGCTGTTGTTTGGAAGGAGCAGCTGCTTCAATATTTGGCAAGGGAGCTTTGGCGGGGTCTAGCCTCGTCGCCTCCGCACGTGGACATTACACTAGCCCATGCCCCATTCGCTACTAGCTTCCTTGCTTTCATTCCTTCACTCGAATTGTTAACAATTCATATTCCTGGTGCCTTCAGTAAGCCAGGGTATTTCGCAAGCTTCATCGCCGCGTGCAGCTTCGCATATTGCCAATGGTGCTTAGTCCACAAAGAGAAGCCCATCACCAGCGCGTAACCTACCAGTGGCAGCATGATGAGTATGCTCGCATTTGCCATCAGCCAGCAGCATTCCTTCAATCATTCGCACCAACTGCAGCTCGACTAACTTAACAGCGAAGGTAGCTAAGAGGAACTAGATGTCTTTCGACGGAAAAGCTAATCCTGAGATCACATGACACAAAATTGAGACTCAAAGCGTCCAGAGAGCAGTTAGCAGATTCTACGACGTGCAATATCATCGAGGGATCATTGGAAGCAATCTTCTCCTACTAACCGATATTACTTCCGAGTCGCGTCTGAGCTTCTTCATGATGTATTGCGCTGTCTCGTACCTCGGAGAAACAGCATCTTACCAATCAGCCCCTTGCGCCCACTTTTCATCATGATGGAACAATAGCATCGCAGATCCAGGTGGTCAAGTTCTGATATGTCACAACTTCTGCGAGAACAGCGATATGTCAATACAAGCTTCATGCCAGCTACGGACTTGAGATACTCCTCGATTTCCGTGGCATAGCACAGCGGATCTTGAGGCCCTTGTAGATCAATTGCTACTTGGCAATCATTTGAGTAGCAGCTTATGAGTTGCCATATTCTCCATGGATACTCCAATTCTTTCGCGTCAACAGGATCATATTGTCCCATGCAGCTAGGGGCTATCAACACCTGCTGATTGCAGACCCAAGATGATGACTGCCGCGCGATCGTCATACTGAGCAATGACCACGAGATATGTAGCTGACAAAGAATCACGATTGAATATATGTTCACATAGACACCTAGCCTATCCTCCAAGTCAACTTCCTCGCCTCAGCTCCATCATCGCCGCTTCCAGGCTACCTCGAGATCCCGCAATACACTATTGCCTGATGTCTGACCCCGTGCCCCGGTCTATTCAAATTGACGCAAGATCTATCAGCCCAGGAAGTGCCTTCGATACGGTTAAAATGACACGACGTCACTTTTGCACCACACCAGACTGCTCCGGCATTGCCCTTTCCGTCGTTCATGTACTCACATCCCGGCTGCTTAGGCACATTGAATGAGTAAATGCCAGTCGGGGGCCCCACCGTTCGCCAGTCTCTTAGCCAAAGGCCGTAAACAGCAGTCGGAAAAAGTGCACATAGTGAGTCTGCGCCTTTCTCAGTAACGTAGAAGAGGTAGTTGAATTCGTACAGAGGTATTCCGTTGTTGTAATCACTTTTCATCTCAAGAACAATGTTGAGGTTATCCTGTTTGTTCGAGCCGGTTCCTGGTGGTGCGTCGATCTTTTCTAGCAGATCTAACATGACGTTCATAGATTGTTGTTCGTTCGCAGAGTACGCGTTAGTAAACGTCTGCGTCGGTGGGTCGCACAGACAGCCTTGGTACTCTCCCTGTAGTGGCGTAAGTATGCAAAGAAGGCTGTGAGATTTTCTAAAACCTACTGATCCACACGTTGGCTTGTTGTCATCTATCACCTTCATATCGCAGTCGTTAGGTTCTGGGTTAAATCCGCACCATATCTGGTAGATGCATTGATCAGCTGAGAGCCGAGTTATGAAGTGATCATTGGCTTACCGGAGTCTTCGTTGGATCAGGACAGCCCGATGTTGACGATGCCGATGTGGTGCTAGAAGTAGGAGAAGTTTTTGTCGCGGTCACTAAGGATGATGGGATGCGGTTTGTCTCTTGGACAGGCTTATTACCCATGAGCGTTTCCAGCGACAGTATGAAAAGGAAATTCCCTATCTGCTCAGCGAGTTCCGGTCCGATAACAAGCAACGGAGCGTAAGCGAGGATGAAGTCGACGACCACACCGGCTGCTCGTGCGACGTCCGCACCTGGATCGGCCCACCCAAAAGGCATCTGATTTGGATCGATGAGGAGAATGTCGTTGAAGGTTCCCCCAGGAACTGCCATGCCAGCAACAGCTTCAGCAGCACAAATTGCCTCTCCAAGGCTAGCGCCTGACCGCTTCCGGGTGCCATGCTCGCTGTCAAACTTTCGACCGTCTTCACACTGAGTCGCACGGTGCATGACCTCATCGATTCGAGAAGCAAGATCCTTGTCAAGAATCACAGCAAGGTCTCCCTTGACAAAACCCTCTTTCACTTCATTGAAGGGTGTGATTGAAGGAGGGTTCCGTCTTGAAGGTAGGAAGTGTTAGTGGAAACATTGAAATGAATAAGAGTTTCAAATAGGAGTTCGAAATGGAAGTACTAACCCTTGTAGTTTACTTGGTTCCGGCGTAGGTGTAACTGTTATGAAGATCGAGCCTGCTGCCGCAATTGTAAGTGCGGAAGCTGTGGCCAGCTTTGCTCCGGCGTCCTCAGCCTTGCTTACTGGAATAAACATGCCATTATCAGCCGCATCGTTGTCTTTGCCCAACCACTTCGCTTTCAGGATCGCCGCAATTGTAGAGAAGACCGCCATCGACCTCTTCAGGGCGCCAGATAGCATTTTCATGAAAGAGCCGCGAGTCAACTCGTGATCGATCTCCAGACGAGAAGAGCGAAGAATGTTGCGAACTTCCTGATGACACCTGTCACTTGGCTCCCCACAGCCTTCGAGTACGCCCTGAATCTTGGCTTTCGTGCTGTTGGACAGCACTATGTCAAAACCTTTGGCATCTTTGCTCGATATCCAGAGGGAATCTCCGCGTAGATCAGGGATTTTGTTCTAAAAGACTCATCAACAGACCCAGGGCTAGGAAGAGGGAAAGTTTCAGTAAGACTTACCGATCCAGGTCGACTCCTATACTGGTCCAGCTGGCCCAGATCCAGAAGTTCACTAGAGCCAAAGACTCCTAATGATACGATCATGAAGAAAGTTGGTAGCTTCATGTCGACTATGGGAGCGGGCAGATGGAAATACCAGAGATCACAAGAGTATAGGAGTGAACTAGTGCTGGATCCTCAGTGAGGATGCTGGAAGACATCGGGTTCCGCGAGCACATCTTATACGTCTGTCGCACCAACAGTGTCCAGTCTACTTGCAGAGTCAATCTGCTTGGTGAACCAGGATTTCTGGTGACGCTGCAACACTGGTCTCGCGATCTGCGCATCCATGCATGTCTACATCGGCGACTTAAACCTTGGAGTCTGCCTTGAGTGCGACCACCTCGCGCCGCAAGCACGGCTTCTGGTGTTACTCCGCTATGCCTCGTGCTTGCATATAATCTTGACAAGCTGCACGAATGCACTGCATATGTGGCTCAGAGTTGTTTGTCGAGGTTCACGCCGCGCACATGTTTTGGATGTCGACGAATGATGCACCACCAACTCCACCTCAAATAGCCGCTCGGGCATCAAGGTACTTCGCCGTATGAAAGAAAGTCAATTGCACCGGGAAAATCTTGGAAATTGCGTGAGAAGCGCCTCACGCCGCAACGGATTTCGAAAACTCGGCGCTGCCCGCATGTGGTTGATGAACCGTGCCACTCTGCGGCGTCATGGCTGTTCACAACTCTCTAACTGACGACGCTGCCATCCATGTAATCGGCCCCGGCGTCCTGGCGAAACCGGCACAGTTGTTTCAAATCACATAGCCGCAGGTCTGGACAGCAGATATGGGTGTGCCTCAATGTCTCGAAGCATACAGCGAATCGCAAGAGAGCGAACTATCCAAGAATGAACAATCGACGTTCGGCAACCGAGCATTGAGTCTGACTTACCGTCATTGAGTCATCTTAGACAAGTTAGCAAGAGCTTCGAGCGAGCATGGATCAGGACTGCTGCATCAATACCAAGACTTTGTAGGAAGGCTTTGATATGAGGCACGTACTCTTCAGGGTGGCGTGGACATCAACAAATCTTGCCGGCGTTTCGAAGACTTCTTGTCCAGGATGTTTGAAATGAAGCTTTTGAGACGTAGAAGTTCACAGTTTTTGTATAAATACTGACCGTATCGTCAGGTCCGTGGTATACAAGCAAGCAAGTCTCTGAACTTCGGACCGATTGCATCAGGCAAAGTTCTACTCAATTGGGATCATGCTACTCCAATCCTGTTTCTTTCTACCATATGTGGCGGTTGTTCTCGCTGCTCAGTACAGTATAGATTCTTCGTGTGGTCAGCTACAATTCCCCATGCCTTAAGTCCTTGCTGATCTCATGAAAACAGACAATCATCTGGCACCTGACTCACGAGACAGAATCATCGAGGCCGTCCAAGAGGGCATCGCGCTGGCGGAAAATGCGTTCAACGTAATGACCGATCATGCTTCTGACGAGAAAGTTGTGGAGATGAGCAGATTCGTCCTCGGGGATGCTAACTTTCAGGCTGATTTTGCGCAAGCTCGAGGTAGGTGGCAGTTGAAACAAGCGATGTAGATGCATAGCTAATGAGTTCAGCCACGTTCGAGGCTGTCAAAAATATCGAGTCCGCGCCTTCGTCTATGAGGCCAACAGAGGCGGGTTGGACCAGCAGAAGGAATCTGCAAACGGGTAGGTTTGATGTGGTTAGTGCTCATTGTCCATCACGATATTTACTTGGGTAGATCCTAGCTGACGCACTCAGGAAATGTACTGCAAGCCAACACGTCTCATTCTACCTCCCGGTTATGATGATATTCCAGGCACCCAGCCGCGCTATTATAGAAACACGGTTTTCAACCGGAATGAGCGAGGCGCGTTATGGCCATCAGTTCGAGATTGTTATCGTACAGACTACGACCTTGAGAAGACCGAAGAGGGTACTCAGAAGGCCTTAACGAGGCTCTCGAGATTCCAAGACTTAAAAAGGTGGTTGGCACAGTGGGACGGTGAGCAGGCCCTTCAATTGAGCAGTTTTACGATCAACACGATTTATGCCAACCAAATGGAACTTTGTACGAAATATCTCGACAAACTTCGAAGCAAGGGCTGGCCAAAGATAGACGCGGAGAGAGTCGCAAAAGCCAGCACCGAGGAATTCCGGAACGAACTATCGGGAAAAATGCGCGCAGTAGATGGCCTCAAATGCTTGGGGTCGACTATGCTGCATGAGGTGAGCTTCCGCCAGGCAAAGAATTAGATGTTGCAGGGAAGAAATTGACTTTTTCCTCACAGCTAACTCATACGGACCAAGGCGGATTATTGACAGACGTCGAAGACGACGGAGGTTGCTACGAATGGGCTTGCGTTGTGCGTTTGAAGCGTGTGGACAATTCAGGTGGGCGCCCAAGTTCGAGCCGCAGAATCCGTCCATACCTAACAGCATTATAGACAGCATCACTATGCTCGGGATCGCGCTCAAAGCTTGGAGCCTTGGCTTTCACGTAGATGCGGAAGGCGCAGTGCATAAGCTACCTTCGCGGTAGCGGTCATAGCAGGAGCTCAGGAAATGGTGATTCATGGGGCCAGGGAGGGGTGAGGGGGAATATCTGTTGTTGGCATCGCCTCCTTGCAGCTTAGCGAGACCGCGCACGGATCCATAGGGCCTTCAGATGCCATAGGTGTACAACCACGCCGCACAACTACGCCGCACTAATTTAAAACGTCTCTCATGGTTTTGTGACATGCTTTCCGCAATCAACCCCGCTTCGTCTCCACGGAACGACCTGCACTCAACAACAAGCCATGCTTCTCAAGATACCTTACGATGTCAGACGAAAGATCTATGACCATATTGTACCCTCATCGGTCCACATCTGGACAACGGCAGGTGTAACACGCGTCTTTTCGTGCGTCCCGCCTCCTGCGACAGACCCCAAGGAACCGGGCAAAGAATGCCAAGAAGGGCTTCCACTCGAAGAAGATAAGTGGGACGAATCTCATACGAAGACCTGGGCAGTAAGACTACAGTCTGGCTGGGGCCCTCACTGGAAGTGCGAGGAGAAGGCAAAAGAGCTAGCTGATTACAGCGATATAACAGAGGTACTGCTGCGAGTAAACAAGCACATGTGAGTCAAACTTCGATGCCGCCAAAGATCAGACATAAAGTTTAATATCGTGGTGTTGTAGCAACGCGGAGATTGTGGATCTGATAGTCACATCGACTGAGGTCATAATTACAGACATTGCAAGCTTCGAGACTCTTGTGCGCCGCAGCGTTGACGTCAAGTTCAGTTGTAGGTTCAAGGACGTGCAGAAACTTAGGATCATCGCTAAGCTGCACACACGAGCACTTACGACAATTGAGCAAAGGAACCAGATATCGACGAGGGAATCAACGCGAGAAACTACACAGAAGAATGACGACGCCGAAGTAGTCGCTTGGCAACGACTCAGCTTTACACTTGCACATGTCACAGCTCTTCGTACATTACGGGTCTGGCTGGATCGCCGTGAAAGCTACTACTGGACTACTGTCGACGAGAGCGCAATCTTGGCTCCTCTTCGTCCGCTAGCGGTTGAAAGACAGCTTGACGTTTGCATAGAGCTGCCCAGACATTACAACGACAACATCACCACATTTCCATTCAAAGTTACGAGACGGCTTCGACAGCGCTTCTTTGGATACATAGACCTACCCGATGAGGTTCGCACATTTCGAAAAGCCGACTTTCCGATGATAGAGGCTTGTCATTTTCCCGTTGACGGGTTGAGCGCAGCGGAGCTTGAAAGCGCAGAGCGACAGCTGTGGAGAGAAGGTGTTAACATCCAGCATGACATCATTAACGACGGCTATTTCATCTGTCGTGGTAACTTTTAGGATACGAAAGAAAACGACCTCTACTTCCAAGTTGAATACGAGTAACTATAGTGATGCTTCTCTTAAAAAGAGATCACTGCTATCCAAGAATGACAGATCTTGCTTCTTCTGTTGAGTTGTATTCTTTGAAGAAGCAAAAGGTCCATCGTTAGCTTAGCCGAAAATCTTGAACCTCATGATCTTAGCGCCTTGAGTAATGCAAGATACTCAGAATCCTTCACCACCACGTGGAGCTTCGCATACTGCCACTTGGGCGCGATCCAGAAGGAAACCCCAAGCACCCATGCGTATTCCACTACTCTCACCACGATCAGAGCGACATCATCGTCCCTTTGGAAACGAGAAGACGACATTTGCGTGGGCAACTTACCTGTGGTATGGTGTGAAGGATAAAAAGAGTCGACGGTGCATCACGCAATTGAAGTTAGACTAATCAAATCAAAACTGCATAGCAATGCTTCGATACAAACACACAGACAAATCGTCAAATGCAGATATAAAGTCGATGGTGCACGAGAAAGTTGACTGTGCAAGAATCAGACAGTACATATTGACCAAAGGCGACAATATTAAGTTCAACGACATCGGCTTATACACCGATGGGCGCACATGGACTCACCGTGATGAAGTGGTTGGGTTGGTGAAGGCGCGAGTTCCGAATATCGGGAGGTTGTGTCTAGTCACGATGGAGTATGCAAAGTTTGTTTATGGTTTTCTTACGGCGCTCTTCGTTGGTAGTTTTCTACTACGATATCTTTAGTTGTCATTCGTTCGTGTCTGAGGTGAAAGCGGTTATATAAAGCTCCTTTTAAGTGACGTCATCCCGCCTTCCGCAAATTGCCGCCTGACAACTGCGAACTTCAGTCAATAATCACAACATGCAATGCTCACCACCAGCCATACAGTTGCGATGGCGAGCATACAACCCACCGCTGGGCAGACACTGCCACAACGACCGATATGACACCCGTCTACACCGTTTCGCCTTCACCCGAAAAAGGTGTCGGGTGTTTCTCTACTGCCTTAATCCCAGCCGGCACCCTGATACTGAGCGAAACGCCCCTCTTCAATGTCCGCGAACCACGCACCAACGCAGCCGTCCTGGCGGCGTTCCTGAATCTCATTAAGTCCGAGCAAGATTACTACCTCACGCTGTACGCTCAGACCGCGACAGACCGAGACGCCAAGGTTATCGACATCTTCAACTCCAACGCTTGGCAAACGGGATCACGGACTTCAATTTGCCCCCAGGCTGCGCGCTTCAATCATTCGTGTGTACCAAACGCGAGCTTCGCATGGAATGCACGGTGGAGTAAAGTCACCGTCTATGCAATCGTGGCGATCCCGGCGAACACGGAAATTTTCCTGAGCTACGAGCGCCCATATCAGACTGGCCTTGCACGACGTGAGAAGCTATCCGCATATGGGTTCGTGTGCTCTTGTGTAGCCTGCGGATCCGGAGCCGAAGCGAGTGATATTCGCAGAGCACGAATGGCTGTATTGGACGCACGGATTCGGTCGCAACGACGACAGCTATGGAGGTCAGCAATGCCTAAGGCTGAAGTTGAGCTAGTGAGGCTTTTGAAGGAGGAAGGCATCATGGGTGAAGCACTGGGCTTGGCACATCACGATGCAGCCGCCGGATGGAGGAAGTATGGGCGCGTTGATTTAGCTGTGAGATATGCCGCTAAGGAGTTGGATATCTGCATGGTTTGTTTCGGACCGGATTCTCCATGCGTTGATACAACGAGAGCGTTCCTGTTAGAACTGAAGGCGCAGCTTGCAAAGGAATTGACGTTGGTCTCAGAGGCGCCATGACTATAGCCCAAACCCGATCGCCTCGCTTCGAGGATTATACTTATCAAAGCATGATAGTTTCTGGTTTTGAAGATACGAATGGAGCACCAGGCGACGGGCAGATAGTGCTCCAGTGATGTTGTGGGCGAGTCCGTACATGAGGATGCTGAGCTTGAAAAATGGCGCGCTCGTACCAACATTTCAGGCATTGACATGCGCGGACCGACGTCCGAGATGGAGGATACATGGGTATCACGGCAGTTGGATGCAGAGATAGAGTAGTGGAGCCACATGCGCAGTCGGGGTGCCACTTGAGAATGTGTTGCAAGGCGCGTTTGGAAAGCTTCACTTCAACAAGCCAGGACAATGATTACTAACGCCCGCTGCTCCTTCATCTGCGATCATGCTTGGCATCAGCATGTAGATGACTGTGATCCATTAAAACTCGACAATTTCGCTCCTATCATGGTACACTCGATCCTGCACATATTTGAATCCCCCCGAACTTTCGGGCTGGCGAAGAAAATGCAAGGCGGACACAGCGCCAAGCTGTTCCCAGCGCTTGAGCAGGTCGGCGTACAAGAGGTCGCTTGCAGGCGCCCGGCAGCCGTAGAAGAGAAGAGCGAGCGCGAGACAGCGTTGTTGCAGTGTCAGAAAAAGATGCGGAAGTTCTTCGCCCGCCTTAGTGCCCGTCATGTTAGATTAAATCCAGTCACGCTGGTTTCGCTTAAGGGTAGGGGCAGATATTGCACCAATTCTAAACAGGAAATTTAATTAGGCCTGCTATGTCTTCACACAATACCAATACCGGAACGACGTTACACGGAGCCGATGCACGATATGCGCCGCCGCATCGCGCACATGGTCGCGAGGTCTACTGTTCGGCAGCGCAAGGTATAAATCAACGTTTTCTTGTACCATGCATTGGTTCTTGCCATCTACAACGACTAACTAACAATGCATCTTCTTGGGTATCTCAGCGTCGCCTTCGGCTTGACACACTCAGTTGCCGCGCATGGCTTCCTTAAGAGTGTGATAGTGAACGGACAAAGCTACCTAGTAAGCCAGGCTCTTGAAGAGTGCGCATGTCAAGCATCTGCTTACTCAAGTTTCAAAGGCGTGGCAGGTCGGCAGTGACGACTACGTTACCCCAGAGCCGTCACGGTACGTCCGTCGTGTTAAGGACTTGGGTCCCGTACCAGACTTTACGACCAAGGATATATCCTGCAATCAAGGCGGAAACATCCCAGCAAAGCTATCCGTGCCTGTGGTCCCAGGTGACAAGGTGTACGTACTTGATTTTCCCGCTCTATCCATTCAAACCCGCACTGAGCTCCTCTCCTTGCTGACGTCCTCGCCAACTATAGTAAACTCCAATGGGATCAGTGGGGATCTTCGCACTCTGGCCCAGTCATGAACTACCTCGCAGATTGTGGCGGTAACTGCCAAACATTTAAGGGAGACACCGGCACTCCCTGGGTTAAGTTTGAGCAAATGGCCTACGACACTACAAAGTCTCCGCCATGGGGATCTGATTTCCTCGCAAAGCAAGGAGCTTCGTGGACCGTTACAATCCCTAACATTAAGCCCGGCGAGTACCTTCTGCGTCATGAGATCCTCGGACTGCACGTCGCGGGGACAAGAATGGGCGCGCAGTTTTATCCCTTTTGCGTGCATTTGAAAGTCAGTGGAAGCGGCTCCAAGACGCTTCCTTCTGGCGTGGGACTTCCGGGCGCGTACAACCCAGATGGGTAATACTTCCCTGGTACAAAGTGTTTGAGCTGTCGGAGTAAGGGCATTTGGGACCTTTGAGCAACAACTGCGTAAAGGTCTTAGTGTCTTTACGCCTAAGTAAAAGACACGTACTTAATACTCTCAAGTAAACATTTACTGACTATATTTAGTACGTATCTTAGACGGAGTTTACTTAAACTACCGAAACTCTACTCAAGGGGCGTTTCGCCTCAGTCACTTAAGTATATGCACCTATTTTGAATATGTCGCTGACTTTATACCTCTACCACTAGATACTGATGGCGTCCTTGTGCAGCTGTGGCGAGTCAACCAAGGTCAAGTTAATTACACTGCGCCTGGAGGACCGGTAAAGACCATCTGAAGCATTTGAGCTGAAGCATTTGAGCTTGGAGAGCCCGGTGGTGGTACATCGTTGTGAGACCGGGCACTCGTTCCATTCATTGATTAGCCATGCAGCTAGAATACATTGCATTAACTTGTCTGACTGTGCCACTTGAGTATTCGATACCAAGCATTGGCAGAATCCACTCTGGGTTTTAGCGGTTCATATGCACGGCCGTTTGGGAACAAAGTTGTTCCCACGATTCTACAGCCTCAACACCAGAACCACATCTAAACCTCTGTCCCCATTCGATGCATCAGTATGGGCTCAAAATCTGACTTGATCCCACAAGAGAACAAATCGAAATCAAGAGACACCGACATCAATGGAACTACAAATAATACATGCAATACCGAAGAAATGCCACCAATATACTACGACTCCGAACCCTCTGGCCAGCCACCCGGCTACCCAAACGCTCAGTTCACAACAGCACAGCCACAGTTATCAGATTCGCAACCCAAGCCTCCAAATCGACACCGCGACAGCGCACCAGCAAGCACCATCGCAGCAGTCCTCGCTACCGGGTACGATAACCTTGATGCGCAACGACGAGCCGAGCGGAAGAATAAAACGCTGCGTGAAAGGTGGCGGGGCTTCAAGGAAAGAAACTTTGGGGATGTTGATGTGAGCGAAGACAGGGCGCAGGCAGGGAGTGCGGCGGAGTGGAATGTTATGGGCGGTAAGGCTGGGGGAGGGCTGGCGAGTCCGTATCGGAGGAAGGGTGGGAAATGAGGCATTGGTGGTGGGAGGGAATGCGCGCAGCTGAACAGACTGGTTTGTGAGATGAGTAGGGTTTAAGATACTACTATGTACCCAATGCATGTTTCCAAATTAACCGCATTTTCAAGATTCATCTTGTTGTCGTGCTAGTGCAAACACTTGGTCTGTTTATCGAGGTACAAACTAGCGTCAATGCGCAACCTCACGCTTGCCGACCCCGCTGGTTTTCACCCACAGCACGTCCAAATAAGCTGCGGTCTTTCCATACCGCCATACCTTATTCGCTATTAGTGCGGCTCCCAACCTCGCATCTGGTGAGCCACGACAGCTTCCGGTACTCGCAGCACCACTCTACCCGCGGTCATCCATCCCTCACCACCCGCTGCGCTTCGTCCCTCTCGCGCCTTTGCGCACATGACGTGACAGCAGCACGTCTGAGGCGCATTTGCTGTTTCGATGGCTGCGCGCAGCCGCCCTCGAGGAGGGCAGCTTAAGGACGAATTCGATGAGGAGAGATCCTTGTGGAACCAGATTCGGGCGGATGCAAGACGGATAGATCAATTGATGGTAAGCCACCACCCAAGCATACTGGTCAATCTCCACCACGACACCGTCCTCCACACTACGTTGCTGCTGTTGTCCATACCTGTTCTTGCACAAATTATCATGGCTGCAACAAATTCTTCGGGATGCGGCTTTTCGCTTTCTTTGATATCAGCTCAGCTCAAGCTGGCACGCTCAGACTGCTATGTTGGTCCCAAACCACCGCCTGTACCAAAGTGCATGCGGATTAAAAGATCCTGGAATAGAACGCGTCGTGCGTAAGGAAGATTGGGGTACACCAAAATGACTTGATAGTCTGGTCAGAGACATTATTGTCGTTCCAGCGTACCATTCGCGGTTTACGCATACCAGGAACCCCTTCGCGCAGCAGCGGACCACTTGCTTGCACTGTGGTCCAGATTGACTGACCTTATTCAGAAAGAATCGGATGAAGTACAAGACAAGCTCATACAACTCGAGGCGGATCAGAACGCTCGGAAAGGTTTGCAACTTCTCACCGGCGAGTCTAGCTCCACAACCTGACATTACCAGCCCGCGGAGACGCCCCATCATCACGAATCGACGCGGAGCTCGAAACTCAACTCCGAGAAAACATCAAGATCACCAATGAGCTTCAAGATCTCCTCAAACCGGACAACGATGGCAACAACATCCTCCAACAATTAACCCTTCTGTCCGCACTCCGGAATGCGGAAGACGCCCCATCATCAGCATCACGCGCCCCGAGCGTTGGCAACAGCAAAGGTCGTGACCGCCAAGGCAAGCGAAAACTCACTGACACTATCGACGACCGCGAGAGCATTGTAGCAGATAGCCCAGGTGGCCCAAGCCCAAAAGTCGTCATCAGTAGCCAAAAAGACCGACTGGTAGCCAAGAGTGGAGGCAGCAGAGCAGGCTCCGTGCCTGCAGCGCGAGAAGCGAGCGCGAAGCTGGAAGACGACAAAGACGACTCTGGTAAGGGTAAGAAGAAACGCTCTTCACTCTCTTCTTCTGTCCGAAAACGCTGAGCACACACCTTGCACGCATCGCATATGCACCTGCATAATCACCATTTCGTTTCTTCGTCCGAGGATATGGCGCTGGAAAACAAGAAGATTAAGTTATGATACCCCCCGCTTCGACAACGACCGCGGTGAAGAAAGGGTCGGAAGCGTTGTTTTTTCTACTAGATAAGCGCATGTAAAACTTCGCCATAATTTCATTTGTAATGTGTTGCGCTTCTTCATGTACTCTCCTTCTCTTCCTTCCAACCCTTTCCGCTTCTACTCACCTCCTCTTCCAACCTCCCACTCCAAACTTCCTGACCAGCCTCGCCACCCAAACTCCTCACTTCAACTTAACTAACCTCATCGATATTCAGACATCTCCAGAACCCGCCTCCTGCCCAGCACCGAAGTCCTCTACCGGGACCCCAAGAAGCGCGCCAACGCCGAAGGCGAAGGCATCCTCTGCCGTGTCACTACCGTCATCGGCGAAGGCAAGCAACGCCGGTACGAAATCATCGACGCGGATCCCGATCCCCCAACGCCGTCGATGCCATATCGCGCAAGCGTGAACCACCTCGTCCCGATTCCTGCACCAAGTAGCAACACTACTTTGCCTGATTTGGGCAAAGGGAGGAATGTTTTGGCACTGTGAGTTTAGACCCTTTATTCTATCTAATCCCAACAAATGCAAATGTGCTGACGTGCGGTATAGGTATCCCGGTACAACGACATTCTACAAAGCAGAAGTCGTAGCCGGATGGCGTGTCAGCGACGGCAAAGTGAAAAAGGAAGAAGGCGAAGGCGTGGAGAATCTGGTTCGGTTGAGGTTTGAAGGCGAGGACGAGGCGGATCGCGAGATGAGTGTTGAGCGGAGGTATGTTCTGCCTGATAAATAAGCACTTGGAGGTCAAAGGTGGCTGTTGCATAGAACGTTGGAAGGGCTGGGGGATTGCGTTAGATGGTGGGGACGGGTGGTTCGGATATGGAGCTGAGGGCGCTACGCACACGTTTTGAAATTTGTGGTGTTGGGTATTTTGTATTGTTCGAAAGGTATTCATTGCACGCTGAAGTAGAGACAAGCGCAAGTTGTTGTGAAGTATGTTGTGACCCCATGATATCTTTCCCAAACGCCGTCGCTATGCAGACCAAAACATGCCGCTGAAAGCCAACTCAAGCCTTATCCTCCTCCTCCCTTTCATCCCACCCGCATAGGCCCCTCAGTACCCGGTTTTCCTCCTTGAGGCCTCTGATCTCTCTCCTCAGCCCCTCCTCGCTCTCGCCCTGGCTCTTCAACGCTGTGCGCGCGTAGTCTGCGACTCGCCCCAGCCCAGATTGCCACTCAGCATGTTCAAGCCGCAACTGCATGCTCACACCTCGTTCCTCCTCCAGCAGCTTCTGATAGTGCTTGTGTAGCGCGAGTATGCTGGATGTTTGGTTGTATGCGTAGGGTCGCAGCTTGTCGAGAAGGAGAGTAAGCGCGTTTTCGTAGTCCGTGAGTAGTGATTGCAGCGCGGTATTCGAGGCGCTCAGATTTGAGAGGGCGGATTGCGTCGATGTTAGTTGGGACTGAAGGTGTGTGATTTCGGCGTGGCGCATTGATGCTGTAACACATGTTAGCTACCATCCAGAGTCCTTCCCTCCCTGCAAATGCATGCCGGGATAATATGACGTACCATCCAGCTCCCCGTTCACCTGTCTGAAGGTCCCGTTTACTGGCCCTCCTTCCTCGGCCGCTCTCGCACGCACGGCATTGACGCCATTCACAATGCCCAGCGTCTGCTGCTTGTTCTCCTCTAGAACTTGACTCAGCTGCTGTACCACCGCCCAAAGATGGTTCATGTCTGTCTGCTGGCCTCCGGATGGCAGGCCATTGACCATGGGTATGCCGTTCTGCTGTGCGCCGTTGCCGTTGTATTGCGAGCCGGTTTGTGAGGGCGACGGGGAAGGCGGTGGGCGGGGTTGCATGTTTTGCTGCATGTTGGGGTTGTTTGGGTTCGAGTCGGAGGAGAGGAAGGAGTAGTTGTTCATGGTTGCGGAGTCAGTGGTGGATGCGCGTGGCGCGTTTCGTGCAGGTGGAGTAGACCGGGGGCGGTTATGCGCAGATGTGGCGCGGTCGCAAAACGGCGCGCAGCAGATAGTTCTATGTGATTCGCTCTTGATTAGGGAAGATCAAATGAGCTACGTGCTCTACAGTCCGCTGTCCTTCTGCCGCAGGTTAAGGTAGTGAAGGTCGACCTGTCCAATCCAGGGTCTCTGGAGGTTTGGCCCAATCAAGACTAGTCTCTTGGCATCTTCAATCCACTCAGCTGCCCAGATGTTTACCTTCACCAGCTGTCATTCAATAAATTGTACGTTCCGTAGCACCAGAACTATCCTCGACGTCTAGTAATCTGTATCGGAACGAGGAGAAACCCTTTCCGCAGTCTCTTTCCAGATTGGTGGTGTGCGCGACTAAACCGATACACATGACAGACTTGTGTGAACGCTGTTTGGGGCTGCCATGGAAGCTCATATCCGAGAATGATTTAGTTCACTCACCCGTATCCCTAGGGATGCTCCACGAAACAGCAGAAACCCTAGCAACCGCTAATTGTAGGCTATGCCGACTTCTGGGCAAGACAATGCTGACGCATCGCGCGCCCTGCCCTCCTACAACAATGCTGCTTTACGGAAGAGAGAGAATCAGGCTTAAGCACTACGGGCAAAGGCTAGACGATCATAGCGACCAAGCACTCATTGTTTCATGCGAGCTTGCTGACCTCGAGGTTGCTTTGCTTGCGCAGCAAGTGCCTCAGCGCTCCAATCTCGAGACCGCGCAAAGATGGATTGAGAACTGCAAAACCACTCACGCAAAATGCTTATCGACGTCTCAAGATGCCCTGAAGCATTTAAGAGTGATTGATTGCGTCGAGAAACGAATCATCACTGCTCCGCAGGGCTGCTCTTTTGTGGCGCTCTCCTACGTCTGGGGCAAACCTTCGGAATCTGTAGCTACAACAGCAAACACATTACCTAAAGATCTACCGAAAACAATAGAAGACAGCGTGGAAGTTGTTTCGCGGTTAGGATACCGTTTTCTCTGGGTCGACCGTTATGTATGACATGGAAGTCCACTGATGTACCACGGCTGACATAAAAGTGCATCGACCAAAGTAATGCTTCTGACACAAGGCATCAAATCAATCAGATGGGTGCAATATACTCGGCCGCGGAGGTCACCATCATCGCAGCAGCCGGCATGGATCCCTCCTCAGGTCTCGCTGGTATCAGCCGTGATCGCAAGGAATTCGGCACCATCGAATCCGTCAGCGGGCTTCACCTAGCTCTTTTCCCTGTTCCAATTGCTTACCATATACACCAAACCTTATGGGCATCCCGCGCGTGGAGTAAGTGTGATCGTACTCATAAGTAGTCAACCATTCGCTAACATGGACATTCTGTGGTTCAGCATTTCAAGAAGCGTTCCTCTCGAAGCGTCGATTGTACTTCACAGATCGCATGATGGCTTTCATTTGCGACTGCGGCTTTGAAAGCGAAAACACAAAGGCTGAGCGGGGGTGGGAGCCGAAGCTGGGTCCGCTTCAACATTTGCTTCCCCACGGCGGTGGTTCGTTTGAAGTAGCCCAGGGCATACTCACCGCATACAGCACCCGCACACTCAGTCACGACTATGACGCACTCAACGCCATCAGCGGTGCGCTGAATACATTAGCCTCAAAGGACAGGCCTACCCACCACATATGGGGTCTTCCGTGCGCTCTGTCACGCTTCGTCTACGGAACGCATAATTTCACCATGAAAGGTTGGGAAAAACCCGACGAGACAGTGATCGCGTTGCACTGGTATCAGCACACGCCTTGCTCCCGCCGATCCGGCTTCTCAAGCTGGTCTACACTAGGATGGACGGGTGAAGTGCGTTTTCACGCAGACCATCAACCCACCGTGCCTTCGGAAAGCATGATCAAAGTCAAGCAAGATGGTACTTGGCACCCGCTCCACGAACTCATCGCCGGGACGTCCGGGTCGCTTAACCAAGCCGCAGGGCAAATCACCCCGTCTATTGAAGTGACCGCGCTCACCGTTCCTTTTGTGCTCGTGAGAAAAGCCGCACGCCTAGATGGACATAACATCCAAGAACAGCGGGACCAATGGCACGTACGAATCCCGCTCGATAAAGACATCTTCGTGGAAGCGGTACCGTATTGGGATATTCCAGACTCGCAGATTGAAACCATTACGCCAGGTTTCTGCACAATCATGAACTGCCGCCGCGACGACACTGGCGAGATTCCCGTCATGGATGTATCGTTCCTGATCTTGCACCAGTGCGGGGATCGTTTCGAGCGCATTGGATACTTTGCCATCGCATTGTCTGTCACTGCGGGTCGTTTCTATCAGCGCGTACGTTCTGACGGGTCGGGAGCGGACGAGAGTAAGCAGCAGATGATGGCTGCGTCGGTTGCTCAGAAGCGGACTTTTCTGTTTGGGTGATGCTGATACTGATATGCACACATTGAATGCAATACATCATGCCCAGATTTTGCCCATCAGTCTTTACTTAGACAGATTCCTTCAAGGATCACTGGGAAATTGAGGTCGTGGTGTGTCTGCACCTTCTTGTGAAGAGGGAAGGGCGATGGATAACGCATTGAAAGTTGCGGGTCTCTAAGCTGAGCATCATCTATACACACATGCAATCATTTCCCAATCCTATTGCAACGCTTCGATTCACCTTCTTCTGAACACCCTCACCTAAAGAATAACAAACGTCTTTACTCCTTCTTCGCCCCATCGCCGCCCGGCGCCTTCATCTGCGTCATTTTCAACAACTTCACAAGCTCGCGTTTTCTTTCCTCATTCCTACGCTGTTGTTGCTCCTGCTTCTTGTTCTCCGCTTCATCCGCTGCGTCATACGGATCATCCAGTCCATAGCATTCACACACCGCGTCTGAGCCGGTAATCGACTTGCCACACTGGCGGCATTGGCGATGCTGATCGATAGGCGTGTTACAGTTGGAATCGGGGCGTTGACGTAGCGCTGCGGTCCGGTTGAACTGCTCTACATGGTCCAAATATTGTTTCATCATACGCTCGTTGTCTGCCTCAAGTATCTCGATCAATCTTGCAGAGGCAGAGGTGCCCGGAGCCAGAGTTCGTGCTGCTTGGATGGTGTCCATGTTTAATTGAATTGTGCTTCTGGGGTCAAAATCCGTGAAGAGGTTTGGCTCAGCGCGAGCATCGTTGGGTGGCGATTGAGTTGCTCGACTTCCCTTGGGTGTGGAAGGGAGACCGGGCCCCCGTGCTGGCTTCCGGTGTCCTTGAGCCAGCTGACTTCTGCTTGCTCTGCTCGGTAGGGCCGGGATTAGAGATTGGCAATGTCCTCGTGCTTGATTTGGTTGTCGTTGAGGAGACTGGCCTGTGTTTACTGGAAGAGTCGACATCTGCCGGTAGCCTTGTACTTGCTGTTGTTATTGTTGCTGTTGATGATGTCGTCGCTGAGAATGGTGAAGTAGTAGCTGGCGGTGCCTGGGCTTGCGATCGCATGGCAGAGGTGCTGTGCCCTCGGGCGTTTGCATGATTTGGTGGGTCCATCTTGGAGGCTCCGATCCCGCCACCCCTCAGCCGAGGGTCAAGAATCCATCGCTTTGTTCTGCCTATGCTTCTTATCCAGGCAGCGCGCAATCCTTTCGATACATCAGCAGGCGTCACAATTCCTTGGACAGTTTCATCAGCGAGACGTTGGAAGTCGTTTTGTTCGGCACCTCGAGTCTCTCTGTCAGTGTTGACGCCTTTCTGCGCACTATCTTCCGAGACGACGGCGGGCTCCGCGGGTTTGACGTTGTGAGGGTTTTCGTCTGCACCAACTTCGTGGATCTGTGATGCCGCCATCCTGCGCAGTATCTTCCGAGACGATGGCGGTCTTCGCAAGTTTGACATGGCGAGGGTTCTTGTCCGAAGCAGCATCGTTCTCAGCGACGCCAGCATTCTGGGTAAGACTTTCCACGACGACGGAGGGCTCCGGGAATCTTGCGCGGCGAGCACTTCGGTCCACACCAGCTTCAGTGACGCCGCCATTCTGCGTAGGATCTTCCCAGACGGAGGCAGGCTTTGTGGATTTAACACGGCGAGTCCTTCGGTCCACACCAGCGTCCTTGTCAGTGCCGCTACCATTCTGCGCAGGATGTTCCGAGGCGACGATGGGCTCAGCAAATCTTACACGGAGAGTCCTTCGGCCAAGGCCAGCATCACGTTTGACTCTACGCAGAGCAGACTCCTTCGATTCACCCGATCGCGATGCAGCGTATTGCTTCCATCTCGTAGTCGACCCGACAACGCCGGGACCTTTGCCTGAGAGGGGCTCAACCTTGACACTCGCTGACACGGATTTGAAAAGACCTGGGAATCGGGTAAAAGGGTTGACGAAAGCACCTGAGTCGAGGACCGGATTCATTGGGGGATATGACCAGCGTCTGGACCAATTGTACGTCGGATCATCCTGGGTTGCTACTCTTTGCTCAAAGGCTGCTTCTGAAGAGAAATGGCACCTTGATAGTTTACTGATTTGAAACTCGGACACATGGTGTTTGTGACGCGTGTGTTTTCTAGCTGTGTCGCGTTGTTGCAATGAGGGAGGCATTGCTGTGATAAACGATAGTAAAAGATACTGGCGGGCGTGGCGACGATGATGATGCTTAGAGGCGTTCAAGCCCTAACGTCTGTCAGCAATGAATGTGTGTTGTGCAGACCTGTGGAAGATCGAAACGGAAGTCATCCATAGCAGTGCTAGAAGGCATGATCTCCATGCCTACCATAACGCGCTGGCTCTTGCTCTCTCGCGGGCGTTCGATGCTGCCAATCACGTGTCTTCACCAATTTGCAAGCACGCCCTCGACCTTTTTCTTGCATTCATTCTGCAAATCCTCCATGTCCACGTCATCGTCGTCGTCGGCTGAAGCCGGGACTTGCACGTCGCCAAACTTCTCTTCCACCCTGCCTGCAACACGTATAGCCAGAGTCCTTGTCTTCGCGAGCTCTGGTGCGAGCGGCGAGTCCTTCCATACCAGGTTCGGCTGTATGTTCTCTTTTGGCTTGCGATACGGTTCAAGCAGCGAGAGCAGCGTGCGATATGTGTTGAGTTTGTTTTGAAGCGTCTGGCGGCGGGCGGAGAGGTCTTGGAGACGGGATACGGAAGCGAGGTAGTCGTCTTGGGTCACATCGCTGTCTCGCGACGATGTGGGGTCGGCGGAGGTGTCCCACAGCCTTGGTAGCTTTGTGATGTTTTCTTCTTGCGTGAGGTCATCGTTCTGGTATATGGTGTTTGCGTCTTCTGTAACATCGGTCGAGGCATCGATCTCGTCGTCAATCTCTTGAGCACCGGATTCCCAGTACATTTTGTCAACCTGCTCGACGACATGCTCAATCATCTGCCGACTGTAGACTTTGCGCGAGTGCTGCTTGAGGTCGCGATTGACTGGTTCAATGTCAGCGCACTGTTCTGGAGGGGAATCGTGTGTACACACCTTTGTCTAGTACACCCTTCAGCACACTGAGCTCAATGCCTCCATCTTGTGCTATTGTTCGCAATCGTTCTGAAGGTGGAATACCGCGGGACAGAAGCTGTTTCCGCGACTGCAGGAACAATTGCTTCTGCTCTACTACGGTGGCCTGCTTCGACATGTTGTATGACGCGTGTTTCGACGGTTGCGCAGTTCGCACAAAGTTGTGGTGGAGCTCGCAATGCTCTGGTGGACGTTATGCGGGGTGCTAGCGCGTCTCGCTTGCGACGCGTGAATCCGTGACTTGCATTTCACCCCGGCCCCCGAGGCTGGACGGATCATCAACCTATCTCTGAACAAGTGCATATACCATCAATAAGAGTGCCAATTCGTGCGAAGAGAGATTTTGTCAACGATAAGTAGCGAATAATTGAAGTCTATGGGATATCTAAAAGCTAATACAAATACTAATCCGCGACACCTCCAACTTATTACCCTCTCCCGGTCTCTGAAGCACACTTACTCTCCAGCATTATGTCTCTCCGCAGCCCTCTGCCTCTTCTTCTTCAACACCACGATGAGCGTCAAACACGCCACAACACCATCCAACTCCTTCTCATCCACGACAAAAGTCCCGCCCGTCACAACTCCACCCCACCATTTCTGCGCATACTTGCCCACTTCAATCTTCTTCTGCGTCTCTCCACTCCCCGTCACACGATACAGCGTCATGTTGGTCGAGTGCCACAGGCTATCCATCTCCCAGAAGAAAGGCTGCGAGTTCACCGTGAACGACTCTGTACGCAGACCCCATCTCTTGTTGCGAAGGCTGATGCGATGCGCCGAGTGTGTTGAGTCGTCAGGGAATGTGAGCGTTGCTTCGCCAACTGATGTCCAGTGATGCGACCAGTGTGCGATGTGCTTGTTCTGGTCATCGGTGATGTCGTACTTGAGGCCTAGCCAGTTGGTGCGGTGGCAGTTGATTGCTGGTGTGAAAGAGTGGTCTTTGAGCGCCTTCTTGACTTGTGTCTTGTAATCATTGGACATGCCGGTGTATGGAACGTCCATGTCTTTGGTCAAGTCTAGCACAGTGATGTTCTTGGTGAGCAGGCCGTGTGGTGTGATCCAGTATACGGCAGTAGGACTGAAGGAGCCGGACTCGAGGGGCAGCTTGGATGATTCCACGTCATGCGGTGTTTTCAGCCATGGATCGTCCTCTTGTGAGGTCATGCTCGTACTTGTGTGCGACTTGGAGATTGCACGGTGCCTGATTGTAGTCATATCTTTTTGGGCGGTCGGACCCATATCTTGGAGCGCGATTGCTGTTGACATGTTGATTGATGTTGTGTAAGGGTGTAGTCCTTTTTTTGTCTTCGTTGGATGCACAGCGATCTGGTAGACGGTAGTGGATGTTGGTATAATCGTTCTGCCGCGAGGGTATCGACATTCTTAAGTACTAATGATGCTTGCCAACAACAGCATCGCATCTACTTTCACCTGCTTCAGATGATCAGCATCAAATGCTCGATTGAGTTAGCGTCCTCAGGTAAGGCGTTCCACACCCTACTATGTGGTCGTTCATTGGTCGACCAGCCGATATTCCCGAAGAAGTGAGCCTGGCGGGGCGGAATCTCGCACTGCTCGCGTTCGTGATTCCACCACGGACGCACAGCCACGGTAAGGCGGAGGCGGAGCCTCAGCGGAACGATGCGTGGAAGCGTCATCTCCATCATCCGTTCATCGGCCTCGCCATCATGAACTTTTCTTCGAGCCTCATGCTCCGACATGGAGGCGTCGATGTGTTCGGGGTGTTCAGCTGAATGAGGCTGGCTGAAGTGGCCCAGGCCCGCATCGCGCCTGCCACAGCGGCCAACAGCGAGTAACCATCCAAAAGGCTCATGCAACCTTTTATTTTGTGCACGCAAGTCTGGCCAGAGATGCAGATACTAAAGGGCTTGCGCGCCTCGGAATGTTTCTTTCTTTCTTTCTGGCACCCCGTCTCGCTCCATTGACGATCTTCACTCAGTCGACACGCATCTTGCTGTTTAGGTTTTGTGACGCGAAAATACCACCAGCAACAGTCACTCCAGCCAACCGTCTCTCTCATGGGCAATCCCGGCCTCGGTGCGCGCTTCGGGAAGTTCTGGAGTGCGGGACACAGGCAAGCACGCGCCGATTTCTACGAAAGATGGGGTAGAGCTGGAGCGTGTCTCTTCTTTGCAGGTCTCTGTGCATGCGTTGGAATATTGTATCCATTGTCGTCAGCCTCGGGCAACCAGGGAAGCGCTTGTCAACCTGACGGTTCTTTTGACCTACAGCCGGGAAGCTTTCGGTACTGGTCCAGGTCTGGTTTCTTCGAGATCACACTGGGCTTCGGCACCCTTACATTCACTCAAGCCAAGGCAGTTGATGTCATTTGGGATGTTGTAAGTATTCATACATGTACCAGCCCGTATCGCTTCCACTCGCAGACACACTAAATATCTGTAGGGCTTCAGTCGCGGTGGCCAGGCTCTCCTTGCTCTGATCTCCTACCTGGTTTTCACGAAATATGTAACAACAGCGATGGAGACAACACCCATCACGTTTCGTACTTACCGGACGATTTTTCTTCAAGATCAATCTCTTGGTTTAGCCATACCCCGCATGATCCGCGATTTCTCCCAGCGAATGAGCCTCCACTCTACGACAGCAATGGTCTTCATAATCTGGACCATGACTTTCATTTGGATTTTCCCCACTCTAGGTAGCGCTATGACAGCATACAGCAGCAATGTGAAAGCTTTCATCAACGCCACGGATAGCAAGCTTGTCCCATTTGACAGTTTCCGTCAAGTGCTCTTCATTATACACGATGGAGCACGGATCAATTTAACGGACGGTTATGCTTTAACCTGGAAATTCTATGGCGATGGTAAGCAGCAGAATCAATTACAATGACTGGAAAGTAATGCCTGAATATAGACGACCCGGTACTGCCCACTGAAAGCCTTTACGAGACCTATAGTACAAACCCACGATATTGCGGTCGCTACTCGTTATCATCAGCTGAAGAGGAGTTGGAATGCTTTCTCATAATAGATATTGCCGACTGTAAGTCTCCCACACCTACGTCTCGCTCAAGCCTGTGTGAGTCTGATTCGCGGATAGACGTGTCACGGTATGGGCTAGGTGGGGGAACAAATAGGTCGTCGTACCTAGGAGGGACCGCATCATATAAATCTAGGAGAACCGGCAGCACGATGGACATTAACCAGTTTACCAACCTCTCTTCTCCCATTTTAAATATCACAGCCACGCACTCGACGAGGGGAATCAGTCTTACCGGGGCAAAAGCGAAAGGCGACACTTCAACGCAGGTCGATGATATGCTTTGGGTGTCAACAAGCGTTTCCAAAAGCTCCATCTACGACAACGACAACGACGTCTACAACGACGACGTCTACAGTACCAAGTACTTGAAGCTTCCTGGGCGTGGCAGTTGCCAAACGACGGAGGTACGCTTCAACATCTCCGTGCACTCTCACTCTAGCTAACTCAGAGATCAGACATATCAATGGGGTTTTTCGTTCATCCAGCTCCATCTGATGCTCTTTTTCCTCCTCATATGGACCAGCGGAACGTACACAATGTGGCTCCGTGCCCATATCACCATGCAAAACCGTGGTCGAGATCAGGTCGCTGGCGAGCACAAGTCGATCGTCGAGCTAGCAGCCGCTATGCAGTCTCGATTCAGGAGCGAAAAAGGCGATAGTGCAGGCATCACAACAGAGCTCACAGAAGAACACTTCAAGCAACATATCGCTGAAAACCAAGGCGGCGCAATATCCTATGAGGTATCGCTTCTTTCCACCGGCGCAGGCGATTGCGGCTGGGGCGTCAAAGAATATGTCAAAAAAGAGGGGTGGTGGCTAGCTGCCCTTCTGGTATCCTCGGTCGGCAGCATAGTCGCTGGCGTGTACCAAACGTTACCCTTTTTAATATTCATCGTCGGAATAGCGGTTGCTTTGATCGTGACTATCAGCATGGGGAGCACAGGGAGAAGTAAGGCGATCATTATGTGGTGGTCAGTCTGGGGATTGGCTGTCGTGCCTCAGGTTATTGCGATGCTTTCGATGATTTTTGCCACAAGATCTGGGGCCGGGCGTTTGAGGTATAATAACGACGCGTACTGAGGGGTCTTTAAAATTTCACACATAAAGTTGCGATGAATACATCATCGAACATGTTCGGTGGCACACTCCCGAAAGTCCTTGCGTGCGTGTGTTGCTACTGCACTGAAGCCGTTTTAGCTACTACATGCGCAATGACAACAGAGCTCTTCATATCGCCTGGATAGTGGTTTTCAACTTAGTCGACAGATAACGCATATACAATCTTAAGCTGCAGCACATTGTTGAAGCCTTCCGCTATTTAAATCTTGACATGTCTGGGAAGGCGTTTTAAGACTTGCAGTAGGGGCTGAACACTCTGATACCATTATGATAATACAGAAGAAAAGGGGCCAAAGGGCTCTTGCCCTTGCTATTTTGCAAGAACTACTCCTGCACACTAGCCTGCACACCTAAGTACACGTCGATCAGGGCACAGCAGACAGTCCGTGTCTAATTGCGATCGCGCTGCACGCTCTCGCGACTCGTGTAGCGATTTTCGGTAGGTAGTCATAGCGTAAGACTTCAACCGAGGTTTGATAAGATACTCTTCTAGGGGTTCAGCGAACTTGGTGGTGGTGGGCAACTTACTGGTTGACGCATGCTAATCAAGTTTATGTCGCGCTCATACAATGCTCGCTAAACTCGGCCACTCTCGAGGTCGCTAATCGCACTTTGCACTGCTTCAAAGGTTTTGCCCTTGCTTCCGCACCATTCTTCAAAAACAAGCCCACAAGAGGACTGAGATTGTTCATCTGAGTCTCGATGCTAGATCGCATGGGGTCGCGATCCGGTAAGATCCTCCTGCTTTGTTCCAGTTCGCTGATAGTGCTGAGAAGCACCTTTCATAGGTTATTTCCGCTTTTTATTTTGAACCAGTCGGGAACCAATTGCAAGCACTTATCGATTATCGTTCGTACCATTACCGAATAGTCTGCAACATAACATTGAGACCCGGAACTTGTCTGTACGACGATGCTGCCGTTCTGGAGTACATTGATCAGAGCTGAAGAGGCATCCAACCATCCAGAAGCCTTGATGTTCTTGTCAGATCATAGCTTCAGCTTCACGTACCAGCAGAGGTTACGCTGGATAGCCAGGTGGAGAAATTCCTTGGGCCACGCCTTCGGCCCATTCCTCTGACCTGGTGATCCGCCATCATAATGATCGGACAGCTTCACCGAGAAATTACCCAAGCAACCGACTATTGCTTTGTGTAGCTCATCAAGGATTTTTGCAGCCATCTTCGTGCTAGTCTTCCCGCTTTGCGCGGAATTATCGACGTACTCAATGCAGCGGAAAACGACAACGAAAGCCTCGTATCGATCGGCGGGGATGCGACGAGCTGTCTTAAGGTGCGAAAGCGATGAGGCTGCTAAGTGTATGGATGCATCGAAATCTGCACCCATATCGACAAGTATCTGTTGTCTTACGGAATGATTGGCCATGTAATCTTTTCACGGTCCGATGCAGATACTGCACTTGGCCATGTATACCCAGTTTCCACTTTGTGCCCCTTTCTGTGCCTGACATTTGCTGAGCCGATTTGTCAGTGTTCCCTGGTGTGGCTGTAGCCTGTCTGTGCGGGAATGTGGCCTCCAGAAAGCCTTTGCTCTGACTGTTCAATCGTCGTCTCATCCGCTCTGCTTTCGCTGACAGTGTTTCATGGTGAACTGATTTACTAGGAAGACTGAAAGTACTCTCAAGGCTGCCCTCGCTAGCATAGGAAAGGCGTAGTAAAGTCAGTTGTTCCGGAAAGGGCAGCTCGCCTGTCTGCCAGATGAGTTCGAAAAGCCTGGCGGACTCTTGCTTGTATCGGGCCTCGACACCATTCAACATCTTTCTGAACAGTTTTTCGAGCTCAGGAGGAAAATCATCCACCCGCATTTGAAGATCCGTAACCCGATCACCATTTGTGAGTCCTTCGAGCAAGGAATTGACGACGAGTGTAACCCAAAGGAATACCCCGGAAGACTTCTCCACGATTTGCTCGACAACCCTCGAAGCATACTGAGGTTCCTCTATTTGGAAATCCTCAAATGTCGGATGATCTCTAAGGCGTTGGTTGGTATAGTTGCGGATGTCTGGTCGAGTGAGATCTTGCATTCTCAGGCTAGGCAGGCGGCCAAAGGCATCCTCGAACACGGTCCACTGCCGGCTCGCAATACACAATTTTACGTTAGGCGCAGCAGCTATGGCTATCAGGAGCGCAATGACGTCTGATGCATTTCCAGAGAATTCGTCGAGTCCATCGATGAAGATAAGGAAGGTCCTCTGATGCCCTTGGTGAAATAAGACCGTTAGTGCTCGACGAAGCTCGTCCAATGTCCATGCCTGCGGTACATTTCTGAACAAATAGTAAGCCTCCCAAAAATGAGGCAAAACGAGCGGCAAAAGGTCTTTGCACTGCTCCAAGCACTGGTGAAGTAATGTGCGTGCCATTCCTTCTTGACTCATTTGAATCTCAGCGCCTCAGTTCCAGAAGAAAAATCCGGCGACGACAATGTCTTTTCGCGACACTGAGGTAGCCAATCTAACGATCTCGCGTGTTCGTGAGTCATCCGAAATGAATTTCATGAGCGTTGATTTGCCAGCTCCTGGTACTCCTGTGATCCAGCACATGTTATCCGTGGTTCTCCCTCTAAGCCAGTCAAGTAAGCTGTCTTTCAGATCATGGGATTCGCAAACATCTTGCAGCATCCATTCATAGGTAAATTTATAGCGCAATGGAATGGTTTCATGTCTATCGGGCATTTCATTGAAGAAAAAGCTGGGAAACACCTTGGCATTGAAGTCCGTGGCAACCGATTTCGAGAATGCAGCCGGCGATCGCATGTATGAGCTTTCTTTCGACTGATGGTAATCTTCTTTTGCATAAGACGTTTGAAGAGCCTGCATGAAGTCGAGTATCCACTCTTCCTTGTCAGGAAAATCTTCGATGAGCATGTTACCTACAAAAGCAGGCGCATGCTTTTTCTCCATGGTCCCTCCAATACTCAGAGAGTGGAAGTGAGCCGTAGATGGACTGCTTAATTGTATCGCTTAGCGTTGTACTCAATTGTCATCTTGGGTCAGCCATACCTGAAGCTTGCGGACATCAGCGTCATCAATTGCTGTCTGATACCAGCAAGGCGACCCCCAATTGCCATGAGCCTGTCGAATTCTTCATTGCGACGCAAAGTTTTGAAGAGCTTCTCCGAATCGCTGGTACTCTCAGTCCTCAACCTGAATACAGTTTCTGTCAACTGTACGGCGACCGATTGGCAATCCTTACATAAGATTTGAAGACTTTGCTCACCCACTGAGACAGGCCCCACTGCGGACATGGATGCGGCCAGATCAGCAGTAAGATCCTTCAATATTTCGGTATCGTTTCCCAGTGCTCTGCGACTGCTCAAAGAAATCTTCCCATATTGTGGAGATTCAATACAGCCTCGACAATATGCCTTCAACTCAACGGACATTGGAGCAAGAAGTTCTTGGAGCGTCCATCCTCGAGTGAATCATTTACTTTTCCGAAACGGTAGCTTCCACGCTTTTTGGGCGAACATATCGCTTCCGATGGAGCTGCTAAAAACCACGTCGAAGAGTAATACGTAGCATTTAGTTGCGTTGTGGTACCAGCGAAACATAAAGTTTATGGCTTCCCACAGTTCTGTACTACTTGATTTGTCGATGCAGCATCAGCCACCCTTACAGAGTTGTCAGAGGCAATGCACGTACGTTACAGCTGTATTTTTAGCGTTTTCTATGTCTATATTATAAAAGGCGTGCTACACAGCCACTATAAGGACTAAACTACTTATCTTAACTACTTTTTAGCTTTGCCAATCCCTCCTTAGTCTCGGGAGCGGCAGTTGGTAGCCCGAACATGGCATCGCGAGCTGAAAGGAAGATGGCGGCAAGCACAATGACAAGTAAAGCACTAAGAGATGTACACTCAGGCATTTACAACAAGATGAAGAGCTTTACAGGGCATGGTGGCTGCGATAATAGTGGTTACATCGCGTTATTAGTTTGGTGTTCTGACCACATGCGAGGCTAACTAAATGCAGATAGCGAGGGCTTATGCCTTGCTAGCACAGAGGGGAAGATTGGAGTGCTTTCTGCCCACAATAAACACTCTAACACAACCAGACCAGGCCACCAAGCACCAACGCAACCTCAATTACAGAATGGGCATGGACGTTGGAAAGTGCATTGAACTGCACAATTCCATCGTCTCGCACGCTAGCTCTAAGCTCCCACCTTACCACCAGCCAAAAGTAGAACGCAGCTGGTTCGCCGCCCACTCCTTGGACGCATCCTCGCCAGACCTCGACATTGAAATTGACGATGACCTCACAGCTTTTCTCTCCGGCATCAACATCGTCATTCCTGAAGACCATCAGCACCTAGCCTTTACCCCGTTCTTAATTGGCATTTCATCTCCCAATGAATTGCAGCCAGATATGTGGGAAGGTATAGATGAGTATAAGGATTTCATCTTGCTGTATAAGGGTACGGGACATGACCCCAGTGGTCTCGTCTACAGTCGAATTACCCATCAAGTCTGCTTTGTCCGCGACCCCTTCGACGAGCCCCGCGAACGCATGTGGGGCGATCTTGATGCGGTTTTGGAGCTTTATTTGCGGTCGATTGAGTCAGGAAAGTTCGTTGTTGATGCAGAGCACCCTGGGTTCGGCGATGGGGATGGCCTTGTTACGCAGGGCTGGAGAGTGGCGGAGTGGACGGAGAAAGAGTTGGGGCAGGTACTTGATATTTGGGACAGTTTGGTGAATGCGATCACTGCACGATTACCAGAGTCTGCCGCAGCGTCTGGTAGGAAAGTAGATAATGGCAATGAAGGATCCCAACCGAAGAAGAGGAGAAAAACGGAAAATGTTGGTTTGATTACTGTCGACATCTTGAACAAGTATCCTGCGATACCGCCTTTTGCGCGCATCTTCCTGTCTCGGGCGAAAAAACCGCGCTTCACTTCTATCGCACCACAATTGGATGTCCCTAATGAAGCCTTCATCCACCGCGTGGGCGCTGAGCTACGATCAAGGTACCCCGATGCTTCTCTCGCTACTCCCCAGCATGAACTCATCGATTGTCCACCTTTTCTGCTGTTTCCATGGCGCACACCAGGCGTGCAACTTGTTTCACAAGATGAAAGAGACCGATGGCAATCTCCGCGAAAACCAAGTCTTTTAGACAACCGCGTCGGCCTCTATCTTCTACCTGATATTATCCACGCTCACGCTAGCACTCTGCTTCTACCTTTTCAGCTCGGTCAGAAAGGTCATGTAGTGATGGGGGATGGGTCAACAGTAGATAGACCGGGTCAGGACGCGTTGTATCGACATGGCGTGTGTAACCCTTTCATGCCTGATCACGGTACACCGCTGGCTGCGATTCTGGTGAATTGGTGGGAACAGGTTGAGAACGACTCTTGGGACGTCAACGCGAGTGGTGTGGATGGTGGGGAAGAGCAATGGAAGAAGGCGGATACGGAGGAAGACGCCGAAGATTTTCAGACCAGTTGGTCTTGTTAAAATTAATATGTCATAGGTTTCTGCCGACATGGTTGAAAACCCTATTGCATAGCCTAAGTTCTCCTCAACAATCGTCTCCTTTCTCCAGCTCTTGAATAGGGAGCTCCGTACCAGATATCGAAGACTCTACTCTTTAGAACATCTTGCACAACAAGTCTTTATATCGACCTTCAAGTCTGGCACTCTCCACTATGACAATTTTCCTTCCCACAGTAGATATCTGAGTCGCCACAGTATCCGCTGCAAGTCGTTAGTTCTTTATCCTTCAAAAAAGGTCCCACTTACTAGTTGCTGCAACACTTTCCAAATTTTGCTCCAGCGCAAATCTTGTCGCCTGGGAAATTCGGGCCGCAGGAACCATCCGTACTCGGTCCTCCAAGCGTCTGGTCGCAATCACCACTGTGGCAATTGCCTGGTGCGCAATGATCGATAGAATTGCCACACCACCCATACACACCGCAGCATTTGCCAAACGCACTGTCGCCACATATCCAATCGTAATTATCTGGGCCACACCTGCCATCCTGTGTGTCCGAGCCCCGGCCTGGTAAGCAGTCGCCAGAATAGCACGATCCAGGCGCACATTCTGCCTCTGTCGACCCACACTTACCCGCCGAGGAGCAACATGTCCCTAACTCCCCGCATGTAGCGTACTGAACTCCGGCCCACAATCCGGAACCGTGCCGCTTTGTGTCGGCAGCGCAGGCTGTGCGGTTGTATAGTACGTGCCCGCAGTCGGCGCGCCGATGTCTGAGACTGAGTGATACGCTTGGTTCTCGCTGCATGGCTCATTCTGTCACGAAGATAATCCAGATAAAATGTTACTATTTCCTAATCTATTTCCTGAATCATCATATCTCGACACTGCTTTCGTTTACACCAAGGTTTGAGTTGATGAGATAATGCGCATCCACAACCGAGTCAACTTGGCCCAAAGTTTCCCGGAAGATTTGCGAGGATGGTCCTTGAGAGGAAGTGCCTGACTTCGCATATGCTCAAATTTGCTCTCTAAGTCCTGGAGTCTTTTGTCCCAGAAGTCGAAACTACTAGATGATATACATCTTGTGCTGTCCAGATGCTGGGGAGTAGCGCCATTCCAGGAGCTTGGTGACGAAAGAGTAGATTTGGCTGCAGTAACAGCACACCTATTAGGTAACGAGCCATGCAGCTCAACAACGTTTGGTGCGGGTAAGATCTGCCAGGAGTCGTTTATGGTTCCAGTCCACCTGCTGACGATTTCCCACTTCTGATTGATATGGTGCTTACACAAAGCGTGGTCGGCAAGATTCTGCAAATGTATGATTGCGTCTTTCGGAGAGAGAGTCGCGATATCGTCGATGTATGCAAGCAGATCTTCATCCTTTAAAACCCAGCGACAAGGGCCTCCAGCGCTCTTATTGCCGGCGCAATATAGACCGCCTTCTGGAGCAGACTCTATATTCAAGCTCAATGCTGGGTTCCATTGATAGTTAGGCAGGACAGAAGACAGCATAATGTTGGTGATTTGCAGCAAAGCGACGTTGGGTTGGTACTTAGATTCCGGAATAATTGAGAGCGAACTGCAAAAAATGAAAGTAGCTATGAAGTTGTGAACAGTACTTGTTGAGGGATTTATATATTCTCATAACCATAACCTTAGTGTTGGGGAAGCCTAGCGGTCAGTTCTCACCGGCCAAAGTGGGTCCAGCCTTTCTTCTCGATGTCATCTGACGTCCATCTGACCACCATTGGACCTTTATGAAAGAGGTTTAGACTTGCGCTTGTTCGAATGTTCGGTCATGAGCCTCATCAATTTGCTGTGAAACACAGTCCAATCATGGGTCACACGACGCCTTCAGACCTCCTCTTGTACTGCTCAGTCAGGATGGCACTTTCCCTCCATGTAGATATTCTAAGCTGCCTCGCTGTACAGCTATAATGTAGTTCTATAATTAATCTGTTGCATCAAAGCAAGACCGGTGAGCACACGTGGAGCAGTCTGAATGTCTGACCGGTACAACATACGATCGGTGTACAAGTCAGCAAGTAAGGCGTTCTACTGGGGAACTACTGCTAGGGCTATTTTATCTACGAATATGTTTATCTAGCAATCAGTGCAAGGATTGTGAATTGATAAACCCTTCTAAGACAGGGTAATACACAGCATGTATTGATAGATAAGCCAGTAGGAGACTGACTCCGGACATGAGTACTATAGTTTCGGTAGCCCCAGCGGGACAGTAGCAATCAGTCCAGGAAAGCTCAAAATTGTTGGCGGTGTCGTGAGCATTACGAATTCGTCTGAACTTCTGGCCCATGTTTGGGCCATTTCTAGGCATGACCCTGCAAACTGTCGGGTCCAACGATTCAGCTAGCTGTATGAGTAGACAATGCCAACTTTGCTGACCTCCACTTTTGCAGGACGTTGTGGCTGGATCGATGTTGTTGAGGCAGCAGATGTCCACCCAGAAGTGCTGCAACCCATCTTGAGCAGCTTGCTTGCCGCAGAAGGCCAACTTGCGATAGCCCTTCTTGCCTTTACCATTGCCTTCTTTAAGTCTTTAAAGTTGACCTCCTCATTATCTAGTCCCCATGTGTGCGAAAGAATTGTAGAATACGGTACGTGGCTGCCGACGCACTCGACAAGCCTTAAATCGCCGTCCTCGCTGAGCGTTACAAGACGCATGGGGATAGCATGGGGAGGTTTCGACTGAGGGAATATTTCGAGGCTAGGAGGGTAATTTATGATTGATGAGTAGGGTATGCTCTAGTGATAATCTCAGGGCTGATTTGGAATCTTTATGCGAAGGGTGAGGATGATGGCCAGCACAGAGTGGCTTGGCTGGGCTTCGCGTGGCAGATACACGTGATCGATAGTCAACCGTAAGCACTACTAGCGAACGCAATCGAACGTTGATCGTTCTTGAGCATGTTGATGCAAGGGCTAACCAAAGGTACTGTTGAGGAAGGCCGCATTAAACCCACGCACGCACGTGACAGGCACGCCCCTTCTAAGCCATGTGGCTACTTGTTTTGTCTAGCGATGTACTCACTTGCATTATCTACTAGGCTAATTGTATAGAGAAGAGGTATTCTTACGTTAGTGTGTGGGTGTGGATGTTGCAGATAAGATGTCCTATTCGAGGTGTTAACGTGTAGTGCAGCTTCAAGGCAAGGCTGGGTGTCACGCGAGTTGTGGCTTGTGCACGGCAATCGAGATGGCGCCGATACAGGAGTACGGCATCAGATTCCTGGCAGCAGCACGATGATATCATGCATCGATTAAGCTCATGGCCCCCTGCGACGTTCCACATTCTTTATGCTCCTGCGTGCTCGAGCCTGTAGATCCTGATACTGCGACATTGTGACTGCAGTATGAATGAGCATTCGCGCTCGATGAGCAACAACGCAGAACAATTAGACTCAGATCCAAAACTACGAAGCACAATGCGGCCCGAATAAAGGCTCCGCGGTCGGCTATTGGCCTAGCAAGCTGGCGTTGGTTGGCCCTCGTTGGTCGTCGCGAATGACGCAGTGGCGCGCTTGGCGGTCAACACGCGCCCTGAATTGAAGCATGAAACACGTCGACTTGCAAACGCCTATCGCAGCTTGACATCGGCCCTTTGAATAACGTCGCCTCCCCTCCCTTGCCTCTCATTATCCACCTCTTTGACAGCCTCTCCTACAAATCTTCCCTCCTGCGACCGCCAGCAACAGCGGCTTGAACTTCCCCTCGATGGCAGTGAACTTTTAGACACGAAGCGCATACTTCACCATTGCACGATATACAGTCGCCCAACATGTCGAACAACGCGACGGCGGGGGCCGCCCAGACCAAAGAGAACCAGAGCATCGAGAACTTTGCCGCCTCGCTGGCTACGGGTGCGGTGGTTTTTGGTGTTCAGATGGTGGTATTCTTGATTCTCAGCGGCAACTGGAAGATACACAAGACCAAGGCGACGACCGAGAAGAGCACAGAACGGCAGGGCCTGTTCCACAAGATCTAGTGCGCTCGTTACTCCCGCAACACTGCTGGCAATCACTGACATCCACAGCTACTACAAGACCGCCTTCGTCCCCAAGGCACGGCGCATAGCACCGCCCGTGACCGCATGGGAGTCGTTCAAAAATGTCTTCACCATCAGCGATCGTGAGCTGATCCGCATCGCTGGCGTCGACGGTTACCTCTTCCTCCAGTACCTGCAGCTCCTGCTCCGCATATTCATACCCATGGCACTGGTCATACTGCCCATCCTCCTACCTATCAACCGTGTAGGCGATGTGCCTGGTGTGTCTGGTCTGGACTCGTTCGCCTGGCCCAATGTCAGCATAGCGGCCAAGAACCATCGTCTCTGGGCGCATCTGATTTTGGCCGTCCTCGTTGTCATATGGGTCTGCTTCAACTTCTATGCCGCGCTGAGGAGATTCGTACGTCTGAGACAGACGATTCTTACAATGCCAGAGCATCGCATGCGAGCCTCGGCGACCACCATTCTGGTGCAAAGTATCCCACGCAAGTGGTTGAATGTCCCTGCACTGGACGCCCTGTACGACGTGTTCCCAGGCGGTATCAAAGACATCTGGATCAACCGCAACTTTGACGATTTGATGGAGAAAGTCAACAAGAGGACCAAGCTTGCTAGAGCACTCGAGGCGGCTGAGACAAATCTCGTCATCAAGTGTACTAAGGAGCACATGAAGATGGAAGAGGCAAAAGCGAAGAAAGCAGGCAATAAACGAAGCAGGAAGGACCGAAAGCAAGATGAAGCCTCGCATGATGCGCGCATTGCGTCCGAGACTCATGAAGAGGGTGTAGACGCTGGTAACCCTCACGAAATTGAGCAGCAGTTGCAGCAGGTTCTCCAGGAGCCTGCCTCCATTTCTTCGTCGTCCTCCTCCTCACGATCTACCTCGCCCAACCGCAAGCGAGGTGGTCTCCCCATACCCTTCGTCGGACAAGGAATTCATGCCGTCGGTGAAGGCTTCCGCGATGTGGGGCAGGGCGTGAATCAGTTCAATAAGAAGCTATTCGGTGGTGTAAAAGGAGCGTTCGGACGACACGAGCAAGGCAAAGCCCAGGTTGACGGCAGCTATGAGGTGTCAGCTTCCTCGCCGACAGACGACTTTGCGCGCAGAGGCAATAGCAGTGACACTCACACTCCGCTCGCAGCTGAGAAGTACGAGTCCGAAGGAGCAGCTACTGGTCCCAATTCCCCGGAAGCTGACGAGAAAGGCATCGAGAGCGACCCTGAGCAGACTGAGAAAGCTCCCAAGACAACTGGCTTCCACCCATTCCAGAAGTTGAAAGCTTCGTATCTCGGACAAGGCGACTTTGCAAGCCCTCAGCCGTTTCGCAAGGCAGGTGAGACGCCAATCATGGAGCTCAAGGAGTCTGAACGGGAAAAGATCAAGTACGACATCGTGGGGCTATACAACGAGGCCTCCGCCGAGGACGATGAGAATGCGATGTGGCGGCTTTATATCAAGCCCAAGGACCGCGAGACTATGCGTATCCCTCTGTTCAACAAGTCCTGGTGGCCGTCGCTTCCCCTGATCGGCAAGAAGGTGGACACCATTTACTACTGCCGAAGGGAGGTGGCTCGCCTCAATGCTGAGATCGCCGATGACCAAGCACACCCAGAGCGCTTCCCTCTAATGAACTCAGCCTTCATCCAGTTCAATCATCAAGTTGCTGCTCACATGGCTTGTCAATCGGTCAGCCACCACATTCCCAGGCAGATGACACCTCGCACCGTGGAGGTGAATCCCAACTATGTGCTCTGGGACAATCTCAGTATGAAGTGGTGGGAACGTTACCTCCGCATGACTTCTGTGGTTGTTATCATTATTGCCCTCGTCATCTTCTGGGGTATTCCCGTCTCGTTTACTGGTGCTTTGTCTCAAATTAGCACATTGACTCAGAAACTTCCTTGGCTCGCATGGATCGAAAAGCTCCCAGAGTGGCTCATCAGTTTCGTCCAGGGTGTGTTGCCTCCAGTATTTTTGGCCATTCTCTTCGCCGTACTGCCCATCGTGCTGCGCTTCTTAGCTGGTATGACCGGAACCACAACGGCCGGAGAACGGGAGCTTCTTGTCCAGAATTTCTACTTCGCGTTCGTCTTCGTCCAGTTGTTCTTGGTCGTATCCATTTCCACGGGCTTGACAACAGCCGTCCAAGGGCTCATCGACAACCCCATCAGTGCACCGAGTCTGTTGGCTCAAAATCTCCCAAAGGCCGCCAACTACTTCTTCTCTTACATGATTTTGCAAGCGCTCAGTATCAGTTCCGGAACGCTTCTACAAATCGGAGCGGTCGTTGTCATCGTTCTCTTCCGCTTCCTGGACACAACACCACGCGAGAAGGTATCTAGGGTTCTTACTCGGCCTGGTATCAACTGGGGTACCATGATTCCTGTGTACACCAACTTTGGTGCTATTGGTAAATATCCTCTAATCATGCCATAAGAGATGTACTAACAGTCATAGGAATCATTTACTCAGTTGTGTCTCCACTGATCTTGATCATGATGTTGATCACATTCTCCCTCTTCTGGTTCACCTATCGATACCAGATGATCTACGTCAGCTACGCAAAGGCGGAAACCAACGGCTTGATCTTCCCCAAGGCAGTGAATCAGCTTTTCACCGGGCTCTACTTTCTTCAACTGTGCCTCATCGGTCTTTTCTTCCTACAGGACGATAAGTCGTGTGTCCCTCATGCGATCATCATGATCGTGACTCTCGGCTTCACAGTCTTGTATCAGATCGTTCTCAACAGAGCCTTCGGTCCGCTCTTCACCTACCTGCCGATCACCTTTGAGGATGAGGCCGTTGAGCGCGATGAGGAATTTCAACGTGCCCAGGCTGCTCGCTGGGAGAATGAGCACGCAGAACACCAGTCGCTCACCGCCGAAGATGCCAAGACGACAGCAGAAGAGCGTGAGCTCGCTCATCTGGAAGAGCAAAACCGCCTTGACGCACGCAACTACGGCGCTTCGTCTGAAGGTCCGGGCACATACGAGCTGAAAACCCTGGATAGCAACCAGTCTGGCAAGGATCTCACAGCATCACCCGATCGTGCTCGGCGAAATTCCAACTGGGCTGACCGCCGCAAGAGCTCCAACTCACGTTCAAGGTCGCGTTCGCATGTGGCTAAGAAGCACAAGCGCAAGGCGCCCATGGACGCTCTCGCCGACACGCTCAAGCACGGTCTGGACGACATTGCTCGCCCTGTTCGCGATCTCGAGAATCAAGTCCTCCCTTCGGCGAATCTCTTCGACGACATTGATGACGAGCTGGCCGATCTGGACCCTGATGCTCGCCAGAAGTTGATTAAGAGAAGTTTCCAGCATCCCGCTTCGCGTGCCATTCAACCAGCTATTTGGATCCCGCATGACGAGCTCGGTGTCGCGAAGGACGAAATCGCGCGGACCAGTGCGTTCACCAACAGAGTATGGATTACGAGCGTGAATGCGAGACTGGATGCGAGGGGCAATGTCATGTATCGTGGATTGCCGCCGGATCGAGATCCGTTTGAGAACATTGAGGTGTAAAGGAAGAAGATCCAGCGGAGTGTTGAGGATGAGGCATTTCTTAGTTATCATTATCACTTTTGATGCATAGCGTAGCGAAGTGGTTTGCATGGTACACACGACAGCATAGCTTTCTTCAGTATGGAGATGGGAGAATGGTGGAAGATACCCTATTGAATACATTATTATATCCTGAAGCATGTCGCATTATCGTGATCAATCGTCTGACCATATTCGACGAATTCCTCACCAACATTAGTCCCCCACGATCGTTATGGCACCTTCGCAAGGCCCAGCAAGTGGGCCAAGCGGGTCGGCCCGCTAAACAAACGTCACCACTTTCCCCGGCCGAACAACCTCAACGTCAATCGCACCACGACCAATGACCACTCCAAGCCAACGCACCGGAAAGGAACAACAATCCCAACCATAGCCTCACCCAAACTATCCCCTTCGCCAATTAATCCGCCACACTCCCAAACCCCACCATGCTCCGCGAGACCTCCTCATCCGTCGACATCCTCATCCTCGGCGCCGGCTGGACATCCACCTTCCTGATCCCCCTTCTCAACCAGCTCAACACCACCTACGCCGCAACAACCACCACCGGCCGCGACGCCACCATCCCATTCAAATTCGACCCTGAATCCGGCGACGCGTCGCCCTACAAACGCCTCCCCGCCGCAAAAACCGTGCTAATTACATTCCCACTAAAGGGCCACGGACAAAGTAAAACCCTCGTCGGCTTATACCGCAGCATCCACGGCGCGCATAATCACTGGATCCAACTCGGAAGTACCGGAATCTTCAACAAACTACCTCATGATTGGTCAACCGATTCCTCTCCCTACGATACATCTGATCCGCGTGCTGTCGCAGAAGACGAACTCCTCGGCCTGCACGGCACGGTCCTGGATCTATCCGGTCTGTACGGCGGCACGCGCGTGCCTAGGACGTGGTTGCCGAGACTCGCGAAAAGTAAGGCTGATGTCAAAGCAAGGGGAGCTGTGCATTTCGTGCATGGCGAGGATGTAGCACGTGCCATTGTCGCGAGTCATGAGAAGCCGAGTCCGGGGAAGAGATGGATTGTTGCGGATTTGAGGGTGTATGATTGGTGGGATTTGATTTTGAGTTTTAGTGCGCTGGCCGAGGGGGTGGGTAGTGAGGGTAAGGATAAGGAGGAAGAGGTTAAGGATAGGGAAATGCGATTGGAATTTGCGACGTGGGTGGGCGAATTGATGCTTGAAGAAGGTGTAAGAGCGTTGCCGAGGGAGATGAGTGTGTTGGGGAGGAAGTTGGATTCGAGGGGGTTTTGGGAGTTTCACGGATTGTGGCCGAGACATGCGCGGTTGGGGTGAAGGAAGAATGTGGTTAGAGGTGGAAGTGTGGAAACCAAAAGTTCATAGGCGATGCAAATTGAGTGCTGCTGCTGACGATGTCAGCGTTCGTGTCATACAGAATCATATTTGAGACGCAATTATGCATGTTGTTTTCTTGGTTCAAGATGTCAATCATGATTAACTCCAGTACGTTTTCCATTTTTTCTAGCTGTAGTTATCTGGTTATTTCCAGATGAAATCATAATACCGCCTCGTTACCGTATCTTGCATATCAAGAAAACACTTCAGTGTTCATACCTCACAGTCCAGATACTGATTCTCGGCATGTTTCACCTAGGCCACCATATTCCGTACTCAAGCGTCAACAACAGACCAATCGCTGTCAACTTCTGTCGTCATTGCAGTTATACCGCCAGCAAGGTCAACGAAGCCTTCATCCTCACTATTGAGATCGCTGACCGACTCGACGTAGGCATGTTGCTGGCAATTACGACGTAAGAAATCCAGCTCCTCACGGAACTCCTCTTGCATCATCAAAGTTTCGAGCGGGATTTGCGGGGTTGAAGAAGAGGACATGGCGGGATTAATTGTAGTCGACGTTTCGACCTTCTGTCGCGGCTGTCGTCCCATGGTGAGTTCCTGGTCCTGGGAATACGCCTTATCGAGGACCTGCACGGGGACAGGCTGTGCGATATCCTCCTTGTCCGAGGATGTTGCAAGGACGTACAGGTCCTTGATCGTCTTCCCCATGTTGAAGACATTCTCGCCGTACTCGAATTGTTTGGCAGGGAAGAACATGCTCACTAGCATCGTGAAGCCAGTCATCCAGAACCCGATACCAAAGAACATGTCCCCGGTGCGACCACGGCTTTTCCTGCGTTGCTCTAAAAAGCAAACGATCATGGCCCCCAGCTGGATAGCGATAGACGTGACGGTATACTTCTCTTCTCTGGTAAGATGGAACAATGAGCGCTTGACGGTAGAGTGCGTGTTCATGGCTTGCGAGTGGCGAGATGGCGCCGTCATGAACAGGTAGATGTTCAAGATCGAATGTGCGAGTAAGCACAGAAGCTCGAAAGGTACAAAGATGAGAACAATTGACGTCATCAGATGCTGGAAAGCGTCGAGCTTATCGCAGAATTGCCCTAGCTCTTGTACTTGGCGTATCGACTTCTCCATAATTTCGTTTGAGACTGTGACTTTGTCTGGAAGCTGATCGTAGATAGGACGGCAGAGGGAGGAGCCATCGCAATCGAGGGCGAAGCCAAATGGCATCTTTGCGCCCAAGTGTCGTGGCACGGGTTCAAGATCATAGTCCTCGCTATCAGATTGGTAGTCCACTGGCTCAGGGTAGATGGCGAGCAGACGATTGTGCACTTTATCCACCCAGCGTGTCCAGGTGTACAGAACCATATGGCACATCTTGGTCGCGATTAGACGAGCCCGATACGTGCCAAGTGCCCACCGTGTCAAGATGACCTGTTGCGGCGTGGACACCGGCGAAGTGGCTTGCGGAGTGTACAAGAGGCGTGCACAGTTGTCCACCGCCCACTCGATGGTTGGTACACGGATCTCAGAATACTGGAATCCGAGGCCGAAAAATTGCTCGTTTGCCACGTCGAGTGAGCGGGCCAGGCAGTCCTCATATGTCTCCATGGAGCGGCTGCTCAGCTGCGTGGAGAGCAGCTTGTCGAGACGAGTGTAGAGCATTTGCTCGCGGTACTTCATATTACCGAGAGCCCGCAACTCGACCTGTGCGTCGTGAAGTCGTGGCGAGAGGTAGTGAGACAGATTCTGTGTGCCGAGACTCAGGATCGCAAACACCGTGATAACATATGCGAGGCTTGCTATGAACATGAGCACATGCGATCGCGCGCGCTTCGTCTTGGTGTGAATAACATTGCGTCTTTCGGCGGTGGTAGATGTAGGAGTCGCGTGCTGCTCGAGTGCTGGATCGTGGCTGGCGACAGCTTGCTGGGAGCTGCCGATGATAGTTGTGTCCTTGAGCTCCATAAGGACTTCGCCTGAGTTGTCCTCCATGGCGTCTAAAAAGCGGTGGTTTTTCTCAAGAGAGTTGTGAGGGTTGGAAATAGGGCGACCGACTTGCACTGTTGCGCTCTCGAAAGGTTGACGGTTGAGTTGAGAAGTGCTTTGTCCGGGATAGCGGGAAGATAGAGTGAGCATTTAATAGTCGAGTGCACACACTGTTCCAGTCAGGAACGCGCCGTGGTTAGGTCGAGGCAGCAAGGCACTTGAGAGGTCGTTCACTGGTCAGTGGTGCCTGGGTAACACTCGCGGCAGGCGGAGCCCCGCAAATTCGTTTGTACCTTGGTTTCACTGTTTGGGACGGACGATGCTCTGCGCGCGGCAAGGCGATGTTGGTGCACTAGTCAAGCGCCATCCGTGGATGTGCTGCGTCTTGGACTTAGAGGCAGATGGCAGCCTAGCCTCATCGCGCTTCCCAATTCGAGTGAGTGCGCTGAGACCTGCTACGTGCTCCACATTGGTCGTTGGCTGTTCATTGTTTCATCTTTTCTGCGATGTCTTCGCCGCATATTGTGGAGTCGCTGCATTCGGGGGTTCTGATGAGCGGTTCAATTGTGGGCAACCAGTGGTTGAGAGCGGGGTTTTGCAGCGTCCGAGGACGGGCGACCGAAGTTCATTCTACCTGCGTCCTCTATGTGGCGTCTGACTGCTAGGCAATTTGCCAATGTCTTCAATATCAGCCATTGCTAGTGAGACCTCCTCAGCTTTTACTTCACCAACCTTCGCGACCGCCACTTCTTGCTTCACCACTGTCTCGCTGACGGGACCCTCAATCTTTACTACGGCTTCTTCCTTCTTGACCTTGGTCTTCTTCGACACCACGGCGGAGGGACAGAGGTCCCTATCCGCTAGCTTGCAGTCGCCGCACTTCCTGCCCACTGGCAGACATATTGTCTGCCCATGCCCAACAAGAAGGTTGTTAATATCATGCCACTTATCTTTCGGCAGCCATGACTCGAGTGCCGCCCGCGTCTGCTCTGGCTGTTGTGTCTTGTGCCAACCCCACAGATTGGTGATACGGTGTACATGCACGTCGACACCTATGCCCTCATCGCGACCCCATGCTGCGCTCATTGTGAGATATGCCATCTTTGGGCCTACACCTGGCAGAGACACGAGTCCTTCGATGCTGTCTGGTATGTCCCCATTCCACTTGTCTCGTAGCAGCTCGGCCGTTTGCTTGATGTACTTTGTTTTCAGGTTATGGAAGCCGACTTTGTTGATGAAGCCGTTCAGCGTGGTAGGCTCGAGCGCCAGAACAGATTCGAGATTAAAGCCCTGAGCGCAGTCAGTCAAGTGTTTTCACAGTGATATTGGCGCGCATACTCCCGGCATATTCTCTTGCATCCCTCGCATTGCCACTGCGGTCACTGTGTCCTTTGTCTGACTGCTCAACATCAGCGCAACCAGCGTCTGAAACCTCTGATCGCGTGGCGAGCGGTTCCTGTCCGCCAAACTCTCACAACCCATTGTGTCCACCGGCGCCACGTTCTCGTTGCGCATCTCCCTGGTCAAAGCGTATATCTCCTCCCAGTTCGACGGCGGCTCGATCTTGACGCTGCCATCTTGTGCCTTGACCTTCTTCGCTGGTCCGCGCCGCGCTTTCCTCGGCTTGCTCTCTTTCTTGGGCGATGCTATTGTTGTAATCGAGACCTCCTTGCTCTCGTGCTTGACCACGACGGGCGGGTTTCGCGCTCCTTTCCTCCTCTTAGCAGGTCGATCATCGCCATCCGAGCTTGAGTCTGCAGGTGAGCTCAATTCAGAATCCTCCGCTTCGTTCTCGCCTCCACTCGTGCTCTCTGTCTTTGCTGCCGCGCTTCGTGTCGTGAGATTTGCTGCAGATCGGGTCTGACGTAGCGTGCGTTGTGTGCGACTCGCAGCCAGGATGCGAGAAGTGTCACGCGAGATCCGTGAGGTTCGCATCGCGTGATTTCGTGTATAGGCTCTCGAATGGACTACAGCCTTTCGTTGGCAGCGACGCGAATAGGAGATGTCGATGACGTGCGACTGTAATGGCTGGCCTGCGGTTCGTCCAATCCTCGTGGCCAATGGAACGCGGCCGGCGCGAAACGCGGTGTCACATGACGACCAGATCGCGAATATCTTCACCTGCTGCGTGTGCTTCAAATAAGAAGTCTAGACAGTCTCCAGATACGAAGCCTGCGTTCAAGTGGTGACATTAATATGGATCGAGATCGGTGGCAGGTGCGCTTGTTTGACTGCGACTGTTGCAAAGCATCTGGACAGTCATCGCCAAACTCAGCGAGGAAAGATTGCTTTAGATAGCTATCGTTTTGACATATGAAATGAGGTATCGATAGAAAACGCCGGAGTAGAGTGCCTCTGTGTCGTTGCTTGGATGGCAGAGCGCCTGCGAGCGGAGAACAAAGATGGTGTGGCGTCATCCGGATCCGTCACATGCCTCAAGCTGCATCGTCTAGTATGGCCAGTCACCTTGCGTCTGATATCAACAAAGCTGGAAACCAGCTTGACAGGCATTGAATAAGACAAAGTTTTAAGGGTGAAAGTTTGTTCCTGCAACTGTGCTACATACGCCTTATCATGGATCAGTCTACCTGCCATATCGCCAGGCTACCGGAAGAGCTATTGGAGCACATCCTTGGGTTGCTCGAAGCCGACACAGCAAGAGATGTATGGTGGACGTGCCTTAGAACATGTCGCCAATGGCATAGAATTGGTCTCGGGCTGTACAAAGGACTAGGCTTTGCTACGACTGCTATCATCGAATCTGACATTCGTCGCCGGGACATCCAGGATGAGGATCCAGATTTCAACTATTCACTGAACATAGACTTCGATTTTCAATCGCCTTCGGAACTGTATCTATCCCGGCTGAGAAGCTTGACGATTCATGTTCGTCATCAACGAACTGCGACGCCCTTCAGGCCCCGGCCAGGAGAGCATATCGTGACAACGTTGCAGTCTAGCTTTCGCTCCATGCCCAGGCTTACCACCTTCTCACTCAAATTCTCAGAAGGATGGGACTTTCCCAACCTCGAAGTCCCTGTCATTCCACAAAGCCTCCTCGCAAATCTCGTCGCCTCGCTCCCAACCACGGTCATCGACCTCGAGCTCGACACCGCCGGCATCGATCTCCCATCCAGCCCAGCCCTCAAGAGCCACAATCCCGAGCTCCATCTCTGCCATCAAATCAAGAAGATCCTGACGCGTCTACGACACCTCCGCCTCCGAACAAGCCACATCTGCTCCTCTCTTCTCAACTTCCATCCGAACACACCATTCTGCCCTCAATCCTCAACCTGCCCGCACTGCACCTCCAATTCCGCTGCAACATGCCATCTCCTTCTCACCTGGACCATGCGCACCATGACCATCTGGCTTCCATGGGGCCAAACACTACAAACAAATTCATTCGCCCAGGCTGCGTCCGCACTCCTCGACCCCACACTCCACAACCCGACTACTATCCTCGTAGTCCAACAAACAGACCACATGTACCCCGACAGACGCAGTATTTCAAATCCAGGAACTAGTGTATATGACAGTTTCACGTGGACTTCGTATTCGAATGTTTCGCGCGCGATTAAGGAGAGGTTGGATGCTTTTGCATTCAAACCTATCTCTGGGCATTCCACGCTGCCACGTCCGACGAACCATCCCTCCACCTCCTCATTTGATACGGCATCGAATCTCGTGCAGAAAATCGCACACAACACGCCACTACGCAGATTCTACTTCTCGCATCCTCCATCACTGGACACGGGGTCATTCACTTCGCACGCCTTCCTCGCGATCCATGCGCTCGAAGCAGGGCTGGCATGGACGCAGCGGCGACATATCAGTGCGCGGTTCCCGATTTCAGAATCCGATCAGCGGGCGAAAATGTACTGGAAGTCTGGAGATCAAGAAGGGGGTAGAAATAAGGGGTTGTTATGGTATTGTGAGTATCCCGGGTGCGGGGAACGGAGAGGTAGGATCGGGTTGCGAGGACATGTAATGTATGAGCACGGGGAGGTAGGATGGGGGAGTGATGGTAGGCAGGATAGGAATCGGGGTGGGAAGTGGGGATGTGTGAGTGTTGGATGTGATAGGGTCGGGGACTTGGGGTTTATAAGTGAGGAGGAGAGGGATGAGCATTTACGGGGACATTATTTGCCATGGAGAGAATTGCTAGAAAAGAAACGATGAGAGGATACATGTGCAAAAGGAAAAGCATGATACAGTTATTACATCTATCAACCCCAATGTCCCAAAGTAAAAATCCATCTAAACTCCTCGGTCGCTTCACACTGCTTTTACAAAACTACATTCCGCTCCTCGTCGTCCACAAACTCAAATACTCAGCCCAAGACACCTCCCTGCATCCTCCAGTTCCCCCAGCACGCGTCCCTCCAACTCATTCGTCCCTTCTTCAAGCCCTTTCCTGGCCAGCATATCCACTTCGCGCTCATCCATCGCCACAATTCTTTCCCTCAGAGCACCCTTCCGACTCAACCAGCTCTCGACATCTTCTTTGACATTCTCCTTATCCCAATCTAGCGGCGCAACATCATTGGCTTGGATACCGAGTTTCGGACCCTGTTTGCGCACGTTGTCGATGATGGCGGATAGGAGTGCTAGACTATGTGTTTCGGATGCGATGGAGAGGGTGAGTTTGGCGTTGCGCGTGCGTGACGAGGGGCTGCTGTTTATGGATGTGGAGGAGCGGAGAAGTTGTTCGGGGAATTGATTGAGGAACGATGCGATTTCGGCAGCGATTGGGGGCCCGACGCTGAGAAGGAGGTTGAGGCAAAGTGGAAGGATACCTTTGACCCAGATACTGTATAATCGTGCCGGGGAATCAAAGGCGCCCATTCCATTGGGTCGGCGGTAGTAGTTCATGAGGTTAGCGGTGTTGAGTTGCGAGAGAACCCCATCGACGGCCATGGTTTCGGCGAGGGCTTGGATGCTGGATAGGGAGAGGAGGAAGAGAAGGCTGAGTTCGCCGTAGATGGGGTCGTCGACGCCATTGTTGGGGAGGGTGAGGCGGTCGGACCAGGAGAAGAGGCTTGTGGCATAGCGAATGGTGTTGTTGTTGGCGAAGAGGAGGGCGGCTTGAGATTGCCACATTGTCATCTCGGGAATGGCAATGATACGTTGTAGCAAAGCTGTCAAGAGGGCAAAGTCTGACGGTGAGACGGAAGCAGGTTCGGCGTGGAGTTGGGTGGCCAGGCTGCGGAAGCCCCTTGCCACTGTGTCGGATAGAATTTCGAGGAGTTGGGTCGAAATCGCCTCTGTCCAGTCGTTGTGGCTGGTAGGAACGGTGCCACGGAAGCTGGAGCGGAATGCCACATCTGCTGACTGATCCGAGTCTCCTACAAGATGAAAGTTCAGAGCGAGGTAGAGGATGCGTAGGAGGGATCGGTAGTAGTCAACAGCATCATTTGAGAAGATACTGTCAAAGTCCGGCACTGAGGTGCGAATCGCGTCCCAGACTGGTGTCAGGAGTTGCCGAGTTTCTGTGGTCTGAACCTTTGCCTCTACCAGCTTTTTGAGTAGAGCAAATGCAAGATCGGCACGTAGTACCATAAGTTGGCCAAACAACGCTTCGGGCAGGTTGGAGTCAGCGTTAGCCTTCATGCTCTTGTTGACAACACTGGTGAGAATTCTCGCTACACGTTCGTCTTTGCCGACGACATGGCTTAACTCAAGTGCCAGCAATTTCCAGCTTTGTAGTAATTGCACTTGCGATTCTACGAGTCCAAGGTTGTAGTTTGCCTTTTCGACGTCGACTGCGAAGCCTGTTCCTTCGCGAGGCCCCGACCATTGTGTGTCAAATCCCAGCAGGCGATTCGCAAGGTCCAGATTGTAGAAGAAAGTACGACCAAAAGATTCAGGATACAACGTCGTTCGCTTGAGGTTCGCCAGCGTGACACCGGGAAAGTGCTTCTCAACGTGCTGCTTGAGGTTGCCGTGGAGCGAGACACTGTACGCTGGCAACTCCAACGCATTGTCCTCAAGATATGTAAGGCTCGGTACTACCTCCTTGAGTACGGTCACATCGCCGACTTGCCGTGCACTGTGCAAGTACATGGCAATGATCTCGCACGCAAAGGCGGCGAATCTGTTCTGATAAGATCGTTCTAGAAGCTCAGCGTCTGTTTTGAGTGTCTTTGGTTGCTTTGCCATCCAGTTGAGGAACGACAGTAATTTTTGTATGAAGTCTTTTTGCTTTCGCAGGTCGCCCATAGCCCATGACCAGTTGTTTTGAGCAGACGATATGAATTCCAGCATGGCCGTGTACAGCGGCCACGGAAGCTGATTCGTACTCTTTTCCGGAAGGCTGAGATTTGTGATTGCATCCAGTGCTCGTGTGAGCAGAGCTTTGTTCCTTGACAGAGGGGCTGAGTCTGATTTGCTCCTCATGGATTCCCGCGGCGTACTTCCAGTGAGAAGGTATAGCGAGAACCACTGTTGTTTGCATGTCACTACAGCAGACAGAAGATTCCAAACATTGGTCTGGATGTCGAGCACCCTCACTGGCTCGTCGAGTTGCGATAGAACGCTAAGGAAGTTCTTGGCAGTTCGTGGTCCAAGGTGACCCAATAACGAAGGGGGTTCTTGCTGTCCAGTACTTGAAGCCCCATTTACTTTCGTGTCGGGGCTCTCTGATGATGCAACGCGGACGGCACCACGGACAAGCGTCTCGAGAAGCAGCACGACCTGCGACTTCCACTTGTCACTAGACCCGTATAGTCGGGCGAGTAGCGGCGTCGCCTTGAATAGCTGCTGTTCTAGGTGTGTCCATGATCGGTTCAAAAGAATGGCCACTCGCACCAAGGCGTCCGCCAGCGTCAAGGTTGCCTGTGTTTGTCGCCGCCATAATGATGCCAAGCTTGTGAGTAGAGTGTTATCCTCCGGCCCAACACCGATGACAAGTGAAGCCAGTATAGGATTTGTCGGCATGCTACTGTCAGACTTGGTCAAGTAGAGCTGCGTGATGTACTCTGCAATCGGTGCGATGACCTTGGTGAGCTTTGCAGACAGCTGTGGCGCATCATCAACGCCGTAGGCATACTGTAGTATCGCAGTAAAGACATCGCAGATTGCAATATTTATCTCTGGTCGATGTTCAGCGCTTGTGTATTTCCAGCTCAGCGAACTCTCGTAGACGCTCGCCAAAGTCCGACCGAATGTGAAGAGCGTGGTACTCATGACCTTGTCAGATGTGCCGCTTTCCGATGGTGTCGTCGCGTTGAAGCGACTGAGTGCTCTGCTCGGTGTTCTTCGAGCCACGGATCGTTCGACCGCATCGGTCACGAGTGCCTTGTAGAGTCGAATGCATCCAATGAGGAAGTCATAGCGACCGAGAATCATCTCTGTGCTGCTCAAGACGGCTGCTAAGCTGCCCCCATTGCCATCACCCTCTAAGAGACGGCTTCGGGCGAGCCACGGCCAAACCCGTTGTGGAGCGATGACGGCGAGTGCCTCCAGAAAGTGAGTGCAATTGACCAGAAGCTCCAGTGACGCTTCATTACTTGGTTCTTCTCGAAGTCGCAAAAGTTCCTCTTCGAAAATGGCCAGTGTGATGCTGACAGTGTCTTGACCGCCGGTTGCGCTGATGCCGATTGCTTCTAGGAGCTCAGGTGCGCACACGCCATCGGCTGACTGTAATGAAGAGTGCATCAGATCGGCGAGTAAACCAATAATTTCAAGTACGCTTTCCCGGGCTGCAGGAGCTTGTGTCGTGACTTCGACCCTGTTACTCCCGACGGGGTAGGTTGACAGCACTTGAACGAGGTATGTCAAGGTTGAATGCTGGAAATTCCATACCGCGACGTAAGGTGGGTTGCTATCATCAACAATGATTCCCTCAGTACCAGCGGGTATCTCCAATAAACCATCGCTTTGACTTGACCCGCCTGATGTTAGCAGGCGCCGCTGCCCACGAAAGCTCGAGGTAGATCCGGTTGTGAAGAGAGGAAGGGGGGCAGTAAGCTCTACCCAATTGGCATTCTCTTCCTCTCGGGTCAGTGCGTATCCACGGAAACCGTCAGGCAGACGCTGCATGAGCTGGGTCGAGCTCGTGAGCTTATCCAAAAAGGTAGGTACACTATTCTGGATGGCATTGTCGCCCCGGGTGAGCGCGCTGCAGAACTTGAGGAACGGCGTTGTTTCGTACGGAAAACGGAGTCGAGCTTCGTCCAACAGCAATGGCCTCAAAACATACTCGTCTTCCAGGAAATAAGAGACAACCGGATCAACTTGACGTGATGACTCGTCGTCAATCCATGAACGGAAAGTCCTGTCACCTGCCAGAATAGTATATGTTGTGACTATTAACTCCGGACTGTAGCCGGCAATGTCACTCCCAACGGCGGCGCGTATAAGCTGAAGGAAGAGGAGCCGTATCCGATCGCGTGATACCTGGTCGACATATGTACCAAACGCCGGTAAGGCGGTCTCAACTAGTTGAGTGACAATAGCCAATACGCCATCCTTGGAACCTGCTTCAGCGAGATATTGATATGGCGGGATGTTCTCAAAGAGTTCGTGCGTGTCTAGTCGTGTAACAGCTAGCGCAGGGTCCTCAAGGGCAGATGGCTTTGGTACTGATTCGTAGGAGGCATTCGGAGCCTCGAGAAGACGCTCGCGCTCTTGCTCCTCGTAGCTGGCACGACTAGTGAGCTTCCATGTGAGAATGGCCCAAGCGAAAAGTGGCGGCGTTGCTGGACTTGGCCCAAGGTGTTTCGCCTCGCCAAATAAGGTCGTGATGTCGGTCACTACTGCGGTGTTCAGAACGTAAGTCGACCGTTCCCAAGTCCTGAAGTTTCCAGACTCAAGGTCGTTGATGACGAGGTCTACTCTCAGAATAGAGAGGCAGATGAGTGATGTGAGGAGTTGAATGACAGGAATAATTGGGTCCTGACGAGGAGTGACCTGCAATCTGTCAGTCTAATCGCGCGATTCGGGGCAGTCACACTTACTGTAGGAAAATCACGAAAGAAGCCATTGTGTAAGAAGAACTTGAGCCAGTCTTCAATTGTGGTCGTAGGCAGAAAGCCTTTGATGATGACGTCTGAGTGGGCGAGAGCCAGGTGGAAAAGGTGAAGCAGCTCCGTGGTCTGAGCAACCACCCATCTCTCCGAGGCTTGTTCAATGATGGCATCGCTCACGCTCCAGCCATAGCCATTCTCCAGCGCGCCACACCGCTTCTGTGCCGCTTGAAGGCACTCATCGAGCGCCTTCGCGCCGGTCGAGGCTGCCGCTTTACCGCTTTGCGCCGCAGCAACAGCCTGGCCGAGCTCTTCGATCCAGCCTGCGCCCGCGTTGTGGTAGTCGTTGCCATATATCGTCTGGTTGCGGAGCTGCGACACCGACCCCCACGAGACAAGAAGCTGGCTGATGCGGATAATGGAGGCGCATGTCGAATAGTAGATTTCGATAATGCGCAGTCGTCGCTGGTCCTGCGTGTCGAAGTTGGTCACGCGGGCGGTCTGGGGGCTCGACAGGATCGACGAGTTCGGCATGAAGGTCGATGCGCCGAGGTTTGCGACACCAGCAGCCTCTTGCACGCTCAGTGCCTCCTCCTCAGTCAGCCCGCTTAGCAGCTGGATGGTCGGCCTGCTCTGCCATTCTTGCGCAACCAGCTGCAGCGCCGCATGCTCTGAGATTTGCGCCTCCTTGGACAGCCACAGGGCATCTTCTTTGATCTCGTCTAGGTTGTAGTGGCCGTTCGGCGAGGGCGTGACACTGATGGGCGCAGTCTTTGCATCGAACTTGCTCTTCTCTTGCGGCGAAGGGTCGGGGAAGGGTTTCCACGGTCTGCTGAGGATCTGGGAGTTCTCGCCCGATGTCAGAAATGCGCGCAGCGGTTCGCTTTTGGAGGCGGTTTCGGGGTCGCAGAGGGCGTGGTATGCGATGTCCCAGGTGCTATTCTCGTCAGCCTCATTGTTCCTACGCTGCTTGGCCTCGTAAACATACACGAGCTGCTGCTCGCCTTTGAAGCACTTGGACAGGTCCAGCTCGGGCGATTGGTGTGAGGCCATGGTTGCGCTACAGTGCGCGGGTAGGGTTGCAGCTAGCCAAAGGCCATAGAGAGGGTGAAGGGCGCGGTTTGGGGCGGTCACAATGTTTGGCGTGCACGTCTTCAAAGTCGCGTCGATGAAAGACGGACGCTAGTCGCTGTGGCTGGTGTGTGTGGCGCGCACCTGTGGCTGAGATCCCTAAAGTCCGATCTCCGCGTGCTGGAACAATTGCAATTAACCACCTTGACTCACCCCGCAGGAAACGTGGGCAGAGCGATTCCCGTGTGTCTCCGCCTTCACCACTGTTGCCGCTTGGTTGCATCACTTCTTCGGCTGAATCTCAAGACAATTGACAATTGCGACCATTGTAGCAGAGCATTGAGCAAGGGCTTATTGAGGCCGAAAGCGTACTTCAAAGGCGGGCCCTGACACTGCTTGTTCTACCACGATACTTTCCTACCTCACCACCACAACATGCCTTCCCTCGAGCTAATCGACCACTCTCCGCGCCACCCCAATCCCTCTCCGCCGATACCCACCGCCTCGAACGTGATTCTCATTGACAACTACGATTCCTTCACCTGGAACGTATACCAGTACCTGGTCTTCGAGGGCGCGAATGTGACTGTGTACCGCAATGACGAGATTACCGTCGACGAATTGATTGCAAAGAATCCCACGCAATTGGTCGTCAGTCCGGGTCCAGGTCATCCGGCCAAGGATGCCGGCATCAGCAATGATGCCGTCAAGCACTTCGGCGGCAAGATCCCAATATTGGGTGTGTGCATGGGCGCCCAGTGCATGTACTACAGCTTTGGAGGTACCGTCGATGTCACTGGTCAGATCCTGCATGGCAAGACCTCGCCGCTTAAGCACGATGGCAAGGGCGTTTATCAGGGCGTGCCTCAGAGCGTGCCTGTCACCAGGTACCATTCGCTGGCCGGCACCTATGGCACTCTTCCAGACTGCCTCGAGGTCACCTCTACGATCCCTGCGAACCCCGATAGCGACATAAAAGAGGTCATCATGGGTGTGCGACACAAGGAATACGTTATGGAGGGTGTGCAATTTCATCCGGAGAGCATTTTGACAGAAGACGGCCGAATCATGATGAGGAACTTTTTGCTCATGCAAGGCGGGACCTGGGCAGAGAACGAAAAATTGGCGAAAGAAGCACATGCCAAAGCATTGGGCGCTGCTAACGGCACATCCAATGGAGTCAAAAAGGACAAGCAGACATCCATACTGGAGAAGATATATGACCACCGTAGAGCGGCTGTGGCCGAGCAGAAGAAAATCCCTTCTCAGAGGCCGAGTGACCTGCAAGCGACCTACGAGCTCAACCTCGCGCCTCCACAGATTGACTTCCCAAGTCGTCTCAGGCAATCACCTTACCGACTTGCGCTGATGTCCGAGATCAAGCGGGCGTCGCCTTCGAAAGGCATCATTTCTCTGTCCACATGTGCACCAGCTCAGGCCCGAAAATACGCCAAGGCAGGCGCCAGTACCATCTCCGTATTGACAGAGCCTGAATGGTTCAAAGGTAGCATCGAAGATCTGAGAGCTGTCAGGCAGAGTCTGGAGGGGATGCCAAATCGGCCGGCTGTGCTACGGAAAGAGTTCATTTTCGACGAGTACCAGATCCTGGAAGCCAGACTGGCAGGAGCCGATACTGTGCTGCTCATCGTGAAGATGCTGGAAGAGGCGCAACTGAAGCTGCTCTACGACTACTCCCTTTCGCTTGGCATGGAGCCCCTAGTCGAAGTGCAGAACGTCGAGGAGATGGAAATCGCTGTCAAGCTCGGATCCAAGGTCATTGGTGTCAACAATCGCAACCTCGTGAGCTTCGAGGTCGACATGGAAACGACTAATCGATTGGTGAGCATGGTGCCCAAAGACACTATCCTATGCGCTTTGAGCGGTATCGCAGGGCCCAAGGATGTGGAGCCATATATTCAGAGTGGCGTCGGTGCAGTCCTGGTTGGAGAAGCACTTATGCGCGCCTCCAACACGGAGCAATTCATCCAAGAGCTGCTTGGTGGCTCCACCGTGAAGAGCTCACAGATGGGTTCCAAGCCGCTGGTAAAGATTTGTGGTACACGGAGCGCGGAGGCGGCAAAGGTAGCTGTGGAGGCCGGTGCCGACTTGATTGGCATGATATTAGCACCAGGAACCAAACGGACCGTGTCGGCGGAGGTTGCACTGGCTATCGCTGAGGCTGTCCACAACACGAAGAAGCCACAAATATCAAAGTCATCGCTGCTTCAAGACCCACTATCCGCATCCGACTACTTTGAACACGGCGCATCGCGACTTGTCTCAACAGATGATCGTGCGCTTCTTGTGGGCGTCTTTCGGAACCAGTCACTCGAGTACGTGCTCGAGCAACAACGTTTGTTGAATCTCGACATCGTGCAACTTCACGGTCAGGAGCCTATCGAATGGGCCAAGCTGATACCTGTGCCAGTGCTGAAAGCTTTCAATCCCCATCATCATGGCATTGGAGTGCGGGGATACCATGCGCTGCCACTTCTAGATGCCGGTTCTGGGGGTTCGGGGCAACAACTGGACCTATCAGATGTCAAGGAGGTTTTCGCAAAAGACGATGGCATCAAGGTCATATTAGCTGGAGGTCTTGATCCTGAGAACGTAGCCACGGTATTGGCTTCGCTCGATACTTATCGGGATCGTATCAAGGGTGTGGATGTGAGCAGCGGTGTGGAGCAAGATGGTCAACAGAGTCTGGACAAGATTAAAGCATTTGTCACAGCGGCAAAAGGGTAGAACGATATAAGCAAAGTTTGGTTGTATTGAAAGACACTGGGTCACCGCCATAAAGACTTTCTGGCACAATAACATCGCTTCCGTAAAAATTTCATTTCATGATTGCCAATCATCGCTCAGAGCAATACTCAGTCATGTCTTCCAACATCTCAATCTGCATCCCTCCCGTGCCTCGAATCGTGCCACCACTATGAATGGACGAATATGATGGCGGGTCTCCACCGCTCTTTTACCTTCCGTTAGCAATCCTACGGCTCTGGCAAACGCAATATCACTTTAGTAACTATCGGTCACCAAAAGGTAAAGTACCACAGCAGCACCCGTCCGTTGGCAACTCTTGTAGTAAGTATAAAGGCTTTGCTCACCCCAGTTGTCCAATGGTTTATTGTTCTCAGCCACATTTCCTCTCTGGTACACTCGAGCTCGGTAATAGCAGCTGTGATATCCGCGACAAGCAATCAAGATGGGCATCCTGTCCCGGCTCGTCATTGCCACCACAGGTGCCCTCCCCACCGAGCCTAACAACATCAAGAAATGGGTCGAAGCCAACGGCGGCAAGTGGGCTCCGAAAGTTGTCGAGAACGTCACACATCTCATCGCCAGCAAAGAAGCATGGACCAAAGTCACCGATCCCGTCATGAAGGCCGCTGAGCTCAACATCCACATCGTGAGCTACGACTGGCTTGAAGATTCGCTCCAAGGCAAACGAAAGCTAGCCGAGAAGAAGTACACATGGGAGATGATCAAGAAGGACAAGAAGAGGAAGAAACAGCTGAAGAAGCTTGGCAAGTTGGGGGATGGTAAGAAGTTCATCGAGGGGTGTCGGCAGATCAGAGAGCTCACGGGATCAGGTACGTCAGTCAAACTTCCGCCCGAACGCAAGCCGAAGAAGTGGACGAGTTTCTTCTTTGCTGAGCAAATCAACACGCCTTTTGTTTCGGCGAAAGACGATTTGCTGCGGCGGAGAGCGGAGCGCGAGGCGAAGGAGGCGGCGGACAAGGCTGCAAAGGCTGAGAAAGCTGCGAAGAAGACTTCAGGATCGGCAGATGCTCCCATTCAGACCGAAGACGAGACTCCTGATCCGACTTCTTCGCCTCTTCTCCCAACACCTCCTTCGTCTGTCTCTCCTACTAGGCTTGCTTCGAAAACCGCTTCGCCTGCTCCGTCCAAATCTGCGATCAACACTCCACCTCCCGCAGAACCACAAGCTAAGAAACTCTCTCTCAAAGATCGGTATCACTATTACCTCGATTCCACTGGCTTCGAATACAAGGTCACCCTCGCGCGCGCCAACCCAGCCTTGAACAACATCACACGCTACCAACTCAGCATCTTGGAAAGCCATACCACTCCACACACGTACTGCACCCTCGTGCAATACGCTTCACCAGGCGGAGTGCCAGAGCCAACCACCAGCACGCCCAAATCCGGAAGCACATACGCAAGCATGCGCAACCCACTCCTCAACTTCCTCAAACACCCAAACCCCACACTACCCACACAACCCACTCCCAACCAAGAAGCCACCCGTCTCCGCACGCTCATCACCCCAGCCTCAGCAACTAATATCAAACCATACAAGACCCTCATTTGCCCCCTCGACTCCCCCTTCACACCCGCCTGGCGCGCCTTTCGCCACGCGTTCCGCGACCTCACACTGCTCTCGTGGGAAGAACGTTTCGACACCGCCAAGACGCTGCAGAAAGTTCGTGCCAAAGCGCTGGGCGTCGAGCCGTATACTTATGCCCGACCTATGGAAGGGATGCCTGTTGGCCTGCGTGTGCAAGAGGCGGGACTGTACCAGGCCGGCATTGGCAGTGGTGCGGGACTGGAATTAGTTGTCTTAGGTGACGCAGAAGACGGATACATACGTAACGAATTCAATCTCCCTGGCCTGGACGAGGAACTAGGTACAGGTCTTGTTGGCGCCGCGATTAAGCGGGATGAAGAGAAACTTCGAGAGCAGGAAAGGGAGGAGGAGAGGAAAGTCGCGAAGAAAGCAGCAGAGGAGAAAAAGAGGGTCCAGGATGAGAAGAAGCGCGCGAGAGCGAGTTGGAATAAGCCGCTGTTTAATTGTCAGACAGGCAGGCCGGAGCCGGGGGCGTGGGAGAGGAATATGCGTGGTGGTATGGAGATGGGGGGACAGGGGAAGCCGCATTGGGGGTGGGATAGGGATTGAGGACATGATTTAATGGAGGTGCGGAGAGTTTGCGAATTTCAAGGCTCTGTGGAGATTCATCGTGGGCGTTCAGAAAGTTGGAAGAGCGCGGAAAGATCCAGGTTTACGGAGTATTCTTTGAGACGTAGACATTTATGTGTTATACTCTCAACGGAATCCGGATATCGATGTAGCAGGATCAGCCACAAGTTACTCAATCAATCGGGATCACAAGCATATGGAGCACTCTCTCCCGAAGCATTCAAACTCAAGTACCAGGTGATCGCGACGCTTGTTCACGTGGTATTCTCCCGCTCCGTCAAATTCGATAGATCATTCAACCTCACGTCGAACCGCCCATCCCCATCAATCCTTCTCTCAAAGTCCCACCTCCACGTCTCCAATTCCACCTGCCCACTCTTCTGAGTCGAATTGTCCGTCCTCGTCCCTCCCGAGAATCCACTCCTGAACAATGAGGGCAGTGAAAATGGACCCCGTATTTTATCCTTCTTCTTCATCTCTACCTTGGCTTTTGCTTCTTTGAGATCAAGCGGTTCGCTTGGTTTTGTCTCGTTTGGCGAGCGGGAGACTCCGAGTTTGGCGCAGATGGCAATGAAAAGAGCTGAATGTCTGATAGTACGATTGTAGAGTTTTGCAACGCAGGGCATTGACGAGACGAGGATGGATATGGCGCATTCTATGATGCTTTTTCCTCGCGTCAAATACTGCCAGGTAATTTCGATCATAGGAAGACTCACCCACATAAGGCAGCCAGGATGAAATGCCGACCCACCCCATCATGTTGCAAGACCAAGACACGGAAGTAAATTACTACAATGTCCGCCACAACTGCACTAGTATCTATCAGCCCGTGAATTGATCAGTATGCACACAAGACTTCCATCGACCCGGTAGCAAACATGGCCAACACACCACGTTTCCTCCTCGTGCTTAGATTCAATCCCAATATCACCGGAATAGGCATCACTACGATCAATGCGTCGACAACAAGGCAAGCTGCCGATGAAATCACCGGCAGCCATTCCCGCTTTTCGCGTTCCATCTTCATACTCTTGTACTTCTTTCCGGGGCCGAACGCGACAATAAACGCAACGCCCCCTGCGGCGATGGGCAAGCAGAAAACAAGTGCAATGTATATCTGTATACGCATGGATTTTCGGATGGAGAAGAGGCGGTAGTATAGCGCTAGCATGCAGCATTTACCGAGCAGGATCGCGAAACTTAGGACAAAGCCGTAGATGGATAGCATCTTAATGTAACAGAGTCAGCATGGCGAAGATGTTGTGTATTCTAGGAGCATCATGTGGATACTGACGCGTTGGTACCATAAGCTGTAAAGTACTAGACCAAGTGGGATGTCATAGTCTTGCTTCCCGAAAACCCGTGTGAAGGGGATGAGCATGCCGCCGATGGTGATGGTTAGGATGAAAGTCGCAATGGCACACCCTGGAAATTTCTTCTTGTTAGAAGCGGACAAAATAGTAAGGAAATGCTGACCTACAGTCGTCTATTTTCCATGTCTCGCGCCCCCAATTGGCCCAAATACGCAACGCAATGATGGATGTTGTCATGAACAGCATTAATGATACTATTACGATGATCAGATCTAGCAAGTCTGACCTTGCGCCAAAATCAGGTGTCACGCCAGTCGGCGGCTTATGATAGGGTACTTTCCAAAGATCCATGCCTTGAGTACTCTGGCTCATGGTTGCGTGCGGAATTGAGTGCCGACCAAAAATATGGAAGGCTCCCACTTTGCATTAACAAATATCTTGAAGTCTGGGGAACGCGCCATTTGACTACACTAGAGCGTGTCAAGTTGTCAGCCAAGGTTGAATTAATGAGGCTGTGATTGCGTTTGTGTCACATCCGGGGAGTACAGACGTGCTTGAAATGATCAGCACCGCGTAAGATTTTGCCAAATCTCGGGTAGTACTAGACCGCCGTACGACTAGCAGCTTTGAAGATCAGATTGAAGGCGAACCCATATATCTCCATAGCTACTTCGCCACATCCTCGCTCATGCAGGCTCGGATATCATGCACGTTCTTATTTGCATTCTGCAGAGCGGCTCCGGGTAATGTGAAAGTGGTCTCAGGATTGACTGTAGCTGTCAAGGTATCTAAGTTCAGGACGTACGTTTGATTTGAATTCGAACATGCCTTTTTGGCGCCGGAATGATGGGAGTGGACGTCACTATTCTTCAGGGCTTGGGGGCTTTCGTGTCAACAATCTCGGTCAAGGGCGGAGGCCCTCTCGCACTGACGTCCATGGACTAGACGCTCAGAATCTGCACCAAATCATTGGCAAGTATCGGCATATTACTCTACGCGCAATATGCAATGATTTGTATCACAAACTTCAGCCTTGATTCCGTTCAGCCCCAATAATCGGACCGATTCTGGAGGAAGATCGTTCAGCTTGGCCTTGTACAGCAGGCAAACGACCACCTCAGGGTCAAAGCTTCAAACAATGGACTTCATTTGCTACTCAGCAACCCCATCGAATCAGATGAGACAGGTCCTGGCGCTACCGCAAGAAGCGGTCTCAGTCTAATTAGGTTGCCACAGAGGCCGCCCCTCAAGACAGAGGCAGGCGACACCTGTGATTTTTCGGATGGGCCATCAACCATAGGCTTGAACCTTTCGCCCCAAGAATTTGACTATTAGCAGAGGTTCAGATCAGGGACATTTCAGACAGTCCGAGAGGATGGTGTGAAGTCGGTTTCGGAGCAATCAAAGACCCTGGAAATACCCTGCGTGCGGGACGGCTTTGCGTAAGGAGAGGACTTCTCGGTGTTCACAAACCACCTCAATGCAAAGCTGCCGGAGGCCTTGCTCCATGAATTCCAAGTTCTGGGAAATCAACGCTTCCCATAAGAAATCACCTACACGCCACAAATGACAATACATGATGGATGATATCATCGACCGTTGTCCGGCTCTCCACGATAACCAGCAATCATTTGCCACCGATCGTATTTCTCTGATTAGTTCCTGAATGGACTTGCGCCTCATATTTGGAGGCCAGCTCAAAGATGCCGCGCGGCTGACTGAGGTGCTCTTCTATGAAGTCGTGTTGCGGGCCGCCTCCAAGAAAGACCTAGCAAAACATCCTGATCTTACGTACTTTATCACATTAAGACCAACTACAAAGCTTATCGTCTACTATAGACTATACCTACGTTATGAAACTTCTCGCTAACATCATTCTTGTGTCGAGCTATATCGCGTGGGGCAAGGGATTAGAGGCTTGTGTCTACGGCGGATGAATATTATTGAGACGGCATCAGCATCAGGACACATTACTCTACAAGTGCCGCGGGTGTGCTTTTGAGCCGCGTGTGTGCTTCGGGTTTGCCTATAGGCTGGAGTAGCGAGTCTCTGCGCATCCTTGCAGATCCTTCGAGGTTCTGTTCTCTCATCATACATCGATTTGCTGTAGAAGACCGGACCTACCGCAACCTACGTACTTGCTTGATTCGTGCGAGAAGCCGCATATCTTCGTACATCGGTTCAGTTTATTCATATCCGCCATGTATCTCTGCGCATTGTGCGCCTCTATATCGCTTTCGAAAATGCGCGGCCCAAATTGTGACCAAATGATGCCTCACCAACCGAGTTATCTTGCACTGAATAAGTCCGCGAAAGACGGCTGCCGGCTTTGCGGGTTCTTTTGGATGGCTCTCGAGCTTGGCATCGCAAAATACAGGAAGTTGGGCCTTCCTCGTGAGGCTATTGCTCATGTTTCCGAGCGCTATCCAGGTCGTCAGATTTCTCTCGTCGCGTGGGGAGGTCCTAAAGATAGTCTGGATCGAATTCACATCATTACCACTGGTGATATACCAGATCTCGATGACGACGACGATGACGAGGCACTGGCGGACCCGACTATGCACCCCAATCATCAACTGGCACTGGATGGGGTAGTCGATCTGTATGCACATGAAGGTGATGATATCTTGCTCTACCCTTGAAGGTGCAACGTTGACATAAGTACCTCAAGGTAGACGATCCGGCTGCCTGGCACGGCGGTATAACAGGGCGGGGCCTGCCAACTTCGTCTGGCTTTGAAGAGGTCGACTTCCAGCAGCTGCAGAAGTGGCTTCAGAACTGCCTGCACAACCACGCAACCTGTGCTGGCCTTGGTCTACAGGCGACTCTCCCCACACGTGTCCTTGACGTGGGCTCTTCCGATGGTAAGGCTGAACCTTACTTGCTTCAAGCCGGGGAATCAAAGGGAAGATACATTGCCCTAAGCCATTGTTGGGGTGGTAAGGTACCCTTGACCACGACAACTGCAACATTGTCCGACCGGACTCGATGTATCCCGTTGCAGTCGTTACCGAAGACTTTCCGGGAAGCCGTAGCTGTAACGCGAAAGCTTGAGGTGAGATATCTCTGGATTGATAGTCTGTGTATCCTCCAGGACAGCCGAGTGGATTGGGAGAAGGAAGCAGCGGTTATGGGAGACATCTACGCATCCAGCTATCTGACCATTGCTGCGAGAGGAAGCGCGAATTCTGCAGGTGGCCTTTTCATCCCACGTTCTCCAGAGCCCTCTCCATGTCGTCTGGAATACAAGTGTGAGAAACACACATTATCAGGCTATATGTATATACGACCACCCAGCTTCGAACATGAAAGCGTGCGTAATGCTGCCCTGGACACTCGCGGATGGGTCTTGCAAGAGCGGTTGCTATCACCCCGAATCATCTACTTCGGTAGGCAGCAACTCTATTGGGAATGCGTTGAGTCCACGTCTCGCCAGGATGGCAGAGCTGCAGATGTAGCCACCGACGATCTGCGGTCGGACCGAAGTTTCAAGTCCAATCTCGATCCCAATGGTCCCTTGCCGTTCTCCGGTGTTGCGTTGCTATCACAAGATCTTCAAATCACTGATCCAGACCAGTTCAAGCGAGAAGCCAGCTTACTTCGCTGGTACAATATTGTCGAGGAGTACACTACTCGAAACCTTACCTACCAATCCGACAAATTGCCTGCGCTTTCAGGTATTGCGAAAAGATTCCAGGACTTGACTGGATACGAATACCTGGCTGGTATTTGGAAGATTAACATCCTTCCAGGGCTTCTATGGCGCGTGAAACGGCCCAGCGATGAACTGACTTGTACCACATTGCCATCCTGGACATGGGCACGTTTGATTGGAAGGGTTAGGTTTTGGAGTCAAGGTACCGGCCTTCCCATTCGCCAATTATATGAAGCTTGTGAAGTGGTCGGATTGAGTTACGCTCTCTCCAGCCAGCACAATCCTTTCGGTGGTATCGAGTCCGCTGAGTTGCAGATCCGAGGCCGTGTCATTGAGGTCTCATACACACCATCCGATAAACCGGAGGATGAATTTCCCGCCACAGTCTTCTCATCGAGCGGAATACCAATAGGACAAATTGACTTTGACCTCAAGTCTTCGTCATCGCTGCGATCATTCTCCTGTCTTCTCATTCACGGTGGTATGAACTATCCTGCAGCAATCGCGCTAAAGCGACAAGCGATGGAAGGCTTGCACCGTTACCAAAGGATTGGATACGTGTCCGTGATATCGGATAGTTCCGGGTCAATAGGAAGAGCAGCCTTTGGGGACGTCACTGCCCGTGTCGTTACCATTGTGTAGTGTCATTTAATCCTCACAAAGGAAGCGTGATCATCAACATCGTAACTTTACGATAGTACTATTCCACTCTAGTAGGCCTTAGTGGTCGCATCTACTCAACTCTAGCTACATCATTCGGTGCTACCCCATTGAATACTTGAAGCCGATGGATGTTGAGATTGAAAAGGCGAAGGAGAATCTCATGGAGTTTGATACCAAGGGGAGAAGTGTTCAGCTCTGGAATGAGAGATACGAGGACAACGCGCTGAGAGATGCGAATGGCTTCGTCATTGGTGAGCCCAATTACCATGGTCCGTGGAACAGGAGGCTGAACGACAAGATGTTCTGGATGTGAGATGGGCGAGCGACGTGGGCGGACAATTGCTATCGTTGCAGTTTTGCACTATCGCGCCTTTTCTTTTGTCTTCAAAGTTTTTTCCATCGCCTTGTTATCGCGTTCGTTCTTCCGTGTGATCTCTCGATTAATCGTTGCATGAGTATTTCTAGTAGTAATTCCTCGCCGTGTGCACCCACCTCGCCAAAGCGTGTTTCATCTCTCCATGCTTTTGCATGACACAATCTCCATCTCAACCTCAGCGCGTGTTGCGAGGCAGAAGGAAGGAGAAAGTGCCGCGCATGCACTGTGGGATACCTATGTTCCAGAACACGATGCGTTATTCAAAGTCCAGCGCCACCACCACTACCACCAAGCCACGACCCAACCACATCCAACAATTCTTTCCTATCTCGCTTCCTCTCCGCCGTCTTCCTTGACGCACTCGCCCTCGGCCTTGCCCGACTCATAGATTGTCTGATTCGCACAGTCTTCTCCGGGTTCACGTCATCATTACCGGATCTGCGTTTCCTCGGCGAACCACTGTCATATGTCCGCACCCTGACACGACCGATACGTCGGATTGCCTTCTCGCCAGATAGATTGATGAGAGTGCCTCTCGGGCGTTGAGAACGAAGTCGGATCAAAGGGACCCGTCGTCTTGTTCCTAGTGGTGTGCGGACGCGCTTTAGTAGTGGAAAACCTCGTCCTGACGATTGTCCTGGTGTTATTGCCTGCGATCTTTCGCCAGGACCCTTCGACAATAGGCGTCGTTGTCTGCGAGTCCGTTGTCTCTTGTGTCGAAGCTTTGATTGTTGTGCTTTTATGGCAGGGTATGCGGACACATTGAGGAGCCGGATGGGGACGCGTTCTGTTTCATGTACTTCGGTATCGTAATCTTCTAACTCTTGGGTAGTGACAAGATGTTTCGGGTCTGTGCTGGAAGCGTTCTGCGCTGAAGGAAAAATGAAGGTGCGGATGACGGGCTTATCGACCTTGCGTATCCTAGGAGCCCCAGTCTTTCCCGACCGAAGAGCAACCCCTGCGGCGACTTCGTCCACTTCGGCTTGTGGTGCAGATATGGATGACACAGTATACATACTTTTCGGCTGTCGATTGGAAGACGACTGCGACGCTGCACGTGGCTTCTGGTGCCGTAGATTCCATGCCCATGTCGCTTTGACATTGTTGCGGCGGTGCCGCCGATGCATTGTGTTTATGACAGATTCATGCTCCTTCTTCAACGCATCGACAATGCGAATAATGGAGTACTGTTGCTCAATGACGTCCGCGAGCTTAGACAAGGTGGAAGATGATAATGTCCGTACTCTAGGGCCCTGTAGGCCACGTCCTACAAGTCGGCGACGCTGGTGGATCTTGCTTAAGAGATCTCTGCACTCTTCAGTCACTTCGCCAACAGCACGCCTGAGCTGGTGTTCTTGAAAAGTTACTGCCGTCAATAACGGCGTCGAAGACTTTTGCTTTCGGACCGACGGAGTATTGGACACGTTTGCTTTGTTGCGGCGTCTGCGGATCGTGTTGCGGCGTCTGTGAATCTGATTCAGTTGGGTGATGTAGTTTTTGGTCAGCTTATTTGTGACTCGAATGATATCTTGCAATCGCGCATACGCATCCACTCTTGCCATTGGTAAAACTGGGAGAGGAGAAACCTTTCGATTGAGACGAATAGGACGAGCAACATCCTTGACTGTTCTGAAAGGGGCAATTTGTGTTGGATGCGTTGTTGACTTCAACTTGGATGATTTATCTTGCCAGGCATATTTAATCTACTTCCGCTATCAGAACTACACTGCAAAGCACCGACTAGGCCGCAATAGGCTCACCTACATCTTCAGGCGAGTCGTGCTCATCTTCTAGCTCAACAGACCAGAACCGAGTATATGGCACGTCGACAGTGGTGGTGGCGAGTGTATGAGCACTATTCGAGCCCGCATGCAGACGCCGAGTGACAGTCATGCCTTGCTCTGAAAGCGCACCAAAGCTGTGATTGAAGACAGCAGGATCTTCCAGATTTGCCCCCGTCTGTTGCCATGATCCTCCTGGTAACGAGTCCATGGTGCTCGGTATGGTGCCGAGTTCCCAACCCCAGGTCCTCTCCTTCGGCAACGCCTTGAGCTTCGCAAGTTCATCATGTCCATTCGCCTCGCCTGCAATGCCCGATGTTGGCGAGATGAAGAATTGAATCGCATCGCCGTCCTGCACAACCGGTGTGAGCGCATCCTCAAATGCACCCGGGCCATCGGCTGCACTGGTTGCATCTTCCATGCGGATAGGAACCTCTTCACTGACAGGAACGGGATCAAGGGATAGCAAGCCTGCCTTTTTCCCCCATCCGCCCCCACCACTGAGAACGCGATGCAGACGCGCACCATCTGCAAGTGCATCTGCTACCAGCCTGTTGAATGCAGGCGGGTCACTTTGCCACAAACGCTCCCAAAGCACTTCACGCGTGATCGTCCCCTTTTCTGTCCGACCAAGCTTTTTCGCAAGGAGGGCCAATGTTTTTGCCGTTGTGGCTTTTGTCATCGACCGCGGGATCACGAGGGCCCAAGCTGTTGTCGGTTGCGCTGGCTGCTGGCGCGCTTTATAGAATTCAGGTACCACCTTCTCCAGCTCAGAAGAGGCGCTGACACCCTCGTTGTTCGGCCCTGTGACGCGTCGAATGATGTTACCCATACAGCCATCGACCTTGCGGGGCAGAGTCAAGGGCAGCAGGGGAATGCCCAATGTCGAGACCGTACTTCCCGAAGAGTCAAACGTCGCGGTAGCGCTAATTGCATGATGAGAGATATCGGCCTTATTTTCTAGTGTAGGTTCTCCACGACCACTTTCTAGAAGCCATTTGGAAAGCAGCATAGTTGTCGGAGAGCCGGTCTGGAAGACGGTATTGGCGAGGGGAAGTCGCCATATGTCGCGATAAACATGCTGTTCACGTGTTTGCCCACTGAAGATGAAGTCGATGGCACCTTTCTCTGACGATCTTGGTGACTTGGAAGGAATAGAGGAATTGGCGGGAAGGGTTGCATATGCCACTCCTTCAAATCCCGTTTCACCAGTAGGCGGTTCCACAGACCGCTGTAGCACCACATTTTCCAAAGTCTGACCAATTTCAATCGATCTTCCAGCTGGAAGACTGTCCACGACGGCACAAAGGGCATGTACGGATAGTCGCTCGGAGGGAGCAGTGGCCGAGTTGCTGTATGCTCTCTGGATGGCTCTGGCAACGAAGGTGTCGTCTTCAACAAGCCATGACGCGAAAGAAGGAGTGACTAAGAACACGCAGAAGGTGTCCCTGTGCACATTCTCGTGGGAGACGGGTGTGATGTGATTGATGATATCGGCAGGTTGCTACTTGGTCAGCAAAAAGCGAGAATATAATGGGTGAATGCACTCACAGTATGCGCTATAGAGCTCGGTATGATAATGGCACTATTTAGAGGGCGTATCTTGTTGGACTTGCGACGGGCAGCATGGTTGATTTCGCTGCTAACAGTCGCATGCGAGCGCACCCTTGCAACAACTGAAAGTGTCGCCGGGCGCTGTGAAGGCCATGGTGTACCAATAGCAGCCTGGGCGCCTCTCAGGATTCCGCATTGTCGCGCGACCAAGCGAGGCATTGGTCGAAGCTCAATTGACCATAGTGGCTGTCAAATGGTGTTGCAGCTGTCAATGAGGTCAAGACTCGGAGGTCCCGCAGCTCGCCCGCTAACTTTAGACGAAACTTTGGGATGAGTAAGCAGAGCCGCATCCGCAACGGCCAGCCAGCCAGGCAAGGGCGATAGTGGTCAGGGCCACTCCTGACATCTGCGTGCATCCCTTTAGGCCAGTCTGATAGCGTCTCTGCCTGTCAAGTCTATTCTTTGGCGGCCTCCTCTGTGCCAGTTCTCCAGCGATCGCCGGCAGCTTGGCCATCTTCCGACCTCCTTGCGCCGAAGCCACGACTACCATTTCACCACCACCCTCAAATTTCTTCTGATGCGCCCGTTATAGACCAGCTGACTTGGGCAACCGCGGTTCGCCTTCTTTTCTGCTTATTCCACCACCATGTCGCGCGCCTTCCGACGCTCCAACCCCATCACGATTGTCCTCGCGGGCATTCTGTGCATAGGCTTTATCGTATTCTTCTTCTCCGGCGGCGATGCGCCCACCATAGGCAGAGGGCGAGGGGCTGGCGAGACTGCGACGAATCCACTGTCCCCGCCGTCGTTACCGTTCCGTAAATCGAAAGCGAATGCGCCCCAGGCCGCACCGCCAGTCGTCCACTACTACATGAACAACCTGACAACATCGCGGACGCCAATCGAGAACGAAGAGACGGTCTTGATCTTGACGCCATTGGCGCGCTTCTATCAGGAATACTGGGACAACCTGGCGAAGCTGAGCTATCCCCATAACCTCATCTCGCTGGGCTTCATAATACCCAAGACGAAGGAGGGCAATGCGGCTTACGCAGCGCTTCAAGCGCAAGTGACTAAGACGCAGTCGGGACCGAAAGCCAAGCGCTTTGCCGCCGTCACCATCCTCCGCCAGGACACCGAGTCACCCCTGCAAAGCCAGGTAGAGGCAGAGCGCCACAAGATGGAGAACCAGAAGGCGCGTCGTGCGGCCATGGCCAAGGCGCGCAACTCGCTGCTCTTCACAACCATGGGCCCGACCACGTCATGGGTGCTTTGGATGGACGGAGATATTGTCGAGACCCAGCCCACTCTTATCCAAGACCTCGCCGCCTTCGATGTTCCCATCATTGCGCCCAATTGCTTCCAGAGATACTACGACGAGAATAAGAAGGCGAACAGCATTCGCGAGTACGATTACAACAACTGGATCGACAGTCCGACGGCGAAGGAGTTGGGTGCGAAAATGGGCAAGGACGACATCCTGTTGGAGGGATACGCTGAGATGCCGACGTACCGCAGCCTAATGGCAAAGATGTACGACCCGTCCGCCGACCCATTGACCAAGATCAAGCTTGATGGTGTTGGCGGCGCGACACTACTGGTGAAGGCGGAGGTCCATCGCGATGGCGCCATGTTTCCACCATTTGCCTTCTACCACCTCATTGAGACGGAAGGCTTCGCAAAGATGGCCAACCGTCTGAACTGGGAGAGCTTCGGGCTACCGAACTACCTTGTACGACTGTATCCACCATCTTGCAACGAATGTATTGCTGACTATGATCCAGGTCTATCACTACAATGAGTAGAAAATGAGCGAGTGCAACACACTATCGAAATCGAAACTGTCCAGTCACATGGAGGTCATTGGGCGGCGTTTGCTTGGACGACAGTTTGTCGTTCGCATGGCGTCTTGCGAAGTTGAAATGTCATGTAAAATATACTCATAGCGAGATGTCGCTGTTTTCTCACTTGCTGGCAAGATTTGTACCAGCGAGCATTCTAGGATATCCAAATAGAACTTCCAAACCGTTTTATCATGAAAGCCCAGTCTGAAAGCGTGTGTCACATTTCTTGTAATTTGCAACGAACTGCTGATGCATATTTTCTGCGAAGACAGCGCCTAGTGCCCAGGCAATCCTCCGCGGTCCTCCACCGATCAACGCCTCGCCTCGTCTAAAAGACCCTGCTTTCAGCCTCCAGTCCCCACCGCGGCCGCCAGGCAATTGCGTCAAACCCACGCGGGATCACGCATACAGCACTATTCTTCACCCAACATTCGCCCTCGATGCACAAGACGCCGGTACCGCAAAATCGAGAAGGTAATCTTTCAGCTCGGTATGCAGGCGATCGGAGGGTTCCCCTGCAGCTCGACGATAGATGGAGCCGAGCGCCCGGGACTCGATATGATCCGCCGCGGGCGCTGAACGACTTGAATGACGGGACACTGACACGCGTGATTTGACTTTTTGAACACTTGAATCTTATTTTCAAACGTGGTAGAATCTCCCAATGCGACATTGACAAAGCTTGGATTATCCAAACAGACGGATCCCATCTCGTGTAACATTGCAAGCCGCGAAGCTACCCACTATGGCTTCCAACCAACCCCGCAAACGCACCTCCGATCGCAACGAACCCACATCCCCAACATCACGACCCGCAGACGAAACTTCGCCCATAGTGACAAGTGCGCAGTCCAGCGCAAAAGATTACGCGGCTATTCCCTCAGCGACCAATCCTCGCGATCAAATCACTTTCGCGGAACCCGCAGCTCCGGAACAAGATGCTTCGACGACAAAGATGAGCGATGACCAACGGCGCGCAAGTGCAGAGCGCCATGCAGTGGCCGTAGAGCAGCAGGATCAGAGTCGGTGGCGCGCGTTTTGGGAGCGATATGGGAGTGTGGAATTAGAGAATAAAGGAAGTGTTGCGAGAGATCATTTAGCTCTAGGTATGTACTGCCACCTCCACCACCATTCAGCAATAACAGCGCCAAAGAACAAATTACTAACTGAACGACATCACAGAACGCACCTTCCTAGCCTGGCTCCGCACATCCCTCTCCTTCGCCTCCATCGGCATCGCAATAACACAGCTCTTCCGCCTCAACACCAACCTCTCGAATCCGTCTCAAAAACACCGTTCCGACCAGACCACCCCTCACGCGCCGCAATCTGTTCTCGATTCACAATTCTCGCCACAAGCCAAGCTGCGCCACCTGGGCAAGCCGCTGGGCGCGACGTTTATTGGCATCAGTATTGTGATGCTGTTTATTGGGTTTCATAGATACTTTGAGGCGCAGCATTATGTGATTAGAGGCAAGTTTCCGGCGAGTAGGGGCAGTATTGTGCTGGTGAGTGCGATTGCGGGCGCGTTGATATTGAGTAGTTTGATTGTGATATTGGTGACGGCGCCGACGGCCTTTGAGAGTTGAGAGAGAGGTGGACTGAGTGGCGCAAGTGTAGTGAGGGTTGTTTGGTCGGGATGCTGGTCTGGAATGCGTTATGTGGAAAAGAGAATGAACTAGTTTGGACATGTGGTTGTGGGTATCTCGTTTGTTCATTCGTTCCATCTATTTTGCGGAACATGCTGCGTTCCATCGCTAGCTCATCGTTGGAGCAGGAACATGGCAATCATCTTTGCGCTGTACGCGGATATCACTTCCACCAAAGTCTTCCTCTCCACATCCACCGATATCTTCACAATCCACCTCCTTGATTCAAGTCAACCCAGAGAACTTGCCCTGCCGAATTTCACACCTCATGATCCAGTGATCATCTCGGTCATCTCCTTGGTGCTCTTGCCTGCTCGGGAGCTTTTGATGATGTTTTGGATCATGTCCTCGACATTGTCCCAGTCGCTGGTGTCGATGGGGTGTAAGTCGGTCTTGAAGTAGTTGGCGATGGCGTGCAGCTGTTCCCAGCTCTGACGGTCGTGAACGAAAGTGAGCGCGACACCGACACGTCCGAAACGACCGGTGCGTCCGATGCGGTGGAGATAGGTCTCGGGATCTGCCTCCCTACCGTCGGCCATTGTGGGTACGTCCTGTTTTCTGTCAGTGTGTGGTGCTTTCCAAAGATGCCCAGGCGAGACTCACGTAGTTGATGACCATAGTGACAGACTCCACATCAATACCGCGGGCAAGTACGTTGGTAGTGATGAGCACCTTGGCCTCCCCGCTTCGGAACTGGTCGATGACGCGATCACGATCGGGACCCTCGAGCGCACCGCTAAGCTGGGCAACCTTGTGACCTTCGGCGACCATGCGCTTCTCCAGCTCTTCGGCAGTCCTTCGTGTCTGGTCTTGTTAGATGGGTCAACCGTGTCGAGCTAGGCTCACTTACTCGGACGAAGATGATAGATGACGCCTGTGTCATGAGCCCGTAGAACTTGAGGAGAGTCGCATACTTGTCGTTGTCCTTGTCAATGTCAATGTAGAGCTGCTTGATACCCTCGATAGTAAGCTCCTCATGAGCTAGGGTGAGGACGTTCGCATTAGGCGCAAAGCGGTTGGCGTAGTTGATGACGGCGGGAGGGAATGTCGCAGAGAACAAGACTGTCTGGATGCTCTTGGGTAGCAGCGTCTTGACACGCGTGCACTGCTCGCCGAGGCCTTGCTGGTCCAGCATGTTGTCGGCTTCGTCGAGGACAAGAATCTTGATACCATCAGGCTTGATGAACTTCCGCCTCAACTGCTCCTGAACTGTTCCCGGCGTGCCAACGAGCACATGCGCCTCGAACCTCTGATTCCTCCTGCTAGGATCAGGGATAGCCGCCATGGTCTTGAGGCCCTCCATAAACTGGCCCATGTGTGTAATCACCCCCAGAATCTGTCGCGCGAGCTCGCGGCTAGGCGCCAGTGCGAGAGCTTGTGGCTCCAACCTCGAGAGATCAATGCGCGAGAGAATGTTGAGCGAGAAGGCAGCCGTCTTGCCGGTACCTGACTGAGACTGAGCGATCATGTTTGTGGGCGGATCCAAGAGCAGGAGGGGCAGAGCTTTTTCCTGAATCTTCGATGGCTTGCGGAAGTTCATGTGCCGGATGCCCTTGAGTAACTCCTCAGACCTAGACAATCAGCGCGTGCTCAGCGATAGAAGAGAGGTAAACATACAGCTTGAGCTCTTCGAACGATTTTGCAGAGTACAAAGGGTTGTTAGGGTCCGCCTGCATGTCCGCAAGCTTCACCTCAACCTTGTACTCAGTCTCGGCCAGAGGTGAACCATTTGCAGGCTCGCCGCTGCCGTCAACTTGCGCCTGCGCGACGGTGGACTCCTCAGCCGGTTCCTTGACGGGCTCTGTTGCAGACATGGCGAGAGCGTGTGTGCAAGTGCGCTGTTGGTGTGTCGAAGCTGCACAGCTGCCTTCAAGGCGGTGTCGAAAAGTGGTGGTGAGGGCGCGTCACTGGCTGCACAAGACGAGTTAGTAATGCGCGGACAAAGCCAGTGTGCTTGTGCGCAAAAGACAAAGTGGCCGAGTGCAGGCTGCGTGCTGTGTGCTGTGTGCTGAGGGTGATTGTTGTTTGGGAGATCAAAGCAACGCGAAATTCAGTGAGCCCGCTTGAGCTCATGCTCAACGCGGGGCAACTCGAGGCGGAAAGAGCCCCATTGCGCTAGACCGCCTTAGGTATAGTGGCTTTAATGAGCAGCAGTTGCGCCCGGGGTGAATGTGGCCTGCAGCAGCCCAGCATTGCGTAGCTTGAGTGGTTTGGCAGTTATGTCATGTCATCACGGAGCCAACAATCGCATAACAACCATCTTACCGGCTGCGTAGCTCACACGGCACAACTGCGGAACAGATCCCGGATTCCCAGTCTCGGCGCACCGCCCCAGCCCGTTCGTCAGCCTTCGCGCCCCACCAATTGGGCAGCTGGGTCGTCCGCAGTGCATCCGCCGTCCTTCGAGAGTCCCACACCTTCAAGTCTGGGGTTCCGATGCCCTCATACTAGTCCTCGGCCGATACCCTTCAGAGAAGCATGGAGGTCGATATAGCGCCCCAATTCGGCGCAGAATTGAAGGTAGAGAGCTCCCGCGTGCGCCGTCGACTGTGAACTGACCCGGATATTTCGCAGGATGGCTTCAAGTCCGTCAACGCCTGGGTACGTCTTCCACCCACTAGAGGTGCTCGCAAGATGTCTTCGCACATCTTCTGCCACTCTCCTGTCCTAGCTTTTCTATGAAAGCTGATCGACGACGCTTCAGGTCTCGGGCGGCATCGCTTGGCTCGACGATATTCAGCAATTCTACCGCGAGCGAAGTGCAATCGAGAAGGAATACTCGGCAAAACTCAGTGCTCTAGCGAAGAAATACTATGAGAAGAAGGCACGGAAAGTGAGCAGCCTGAGCGTTGGCGACACCCCTACGGTCACTCCAGGCTCGCTCGAGAGGTAACGACAACTCTCCAGCGTGACTCTCGGCATACTGAACATGGACACAGTGCTTCTATGACGACCTGGGGCGTTCAGCTCAGCACTCTTGAGTCGCGCGCAGCTGAACACGAGCAGTTCGCCGGTGCGCTCGTCACCCAGCTGGCCGACCCGCTCAAGACTCTCGCGACACGATACGAAGACCTGCGAAAACTACACGGCGACTATGCTGCGAAGCTCGAGAAAGAGCGCGACAGTCAGTATACGGAGCTGCGCAAACAAAAGGGCAAATACGACAGCGTATGTCAGGAGGTCGAGAACCGCCGTAAGAAGAGTGACGGCGCATTCGACTATGGCAAAACCAAGGCGAAGAACGCTTTTGAACAGCAGCAAGTCGAAATGCGCAACGTCAAGGTACAGAACTTGCCGCCGCGCCAGGTCGAAATGCTAACTTGCGTAGAACACCTACATTATCAGCATCAACGTAACGAACAAGCAGAAGGAAATGTACTACCACGAGTATGTTCCTGAGCTTCTCGATGTGAGTCTGCTACATTGCCTTGACAATACCGTACTCACAGCCTACAGAGCCTCCAAGACCTGTCCGAAACTCGAGTGAACAAGCTAAACTCCATATGGTCCCTGGCAGCCAGCATCGAAACTCAAACCCTCTCGCGCAGCGCTGAATACATGAAGCACCTCTCCGCCGAAATACCCCGCAATAACCCACTCCTTGATTCCATGATGTTTGTCCGGCATAATGCTGGTGGTTGGCAAGAACCCGGCGACTTCCAGTTCGAGCCCAGTCCGGTGTGGCTAGACGACGGTAGCATCGCCGTTGACGAATCGGCTACCACTTTCTTACGCAATGTTCTCACCAAGTCAAAGTCTTCACTGGGTGAGCACAAGCGCGAACTCGACAAGAAGCGAAAGGAGGTCGAGAATGCAAAAGCTGTGCGCCGGAACATAAGAGAAGGCAAAGACAAAAGAGATGAAGTAGATGTCGTACGCGCCGTGTTTGCGATCCAGGAGGTGATGCATGAGATCGAACGACAGAAGGTCAGCGCAGAAGTCGAGGTTTCGACCATCACTTCAGTTGTTGGCGACCTCAGCATCGGTGCCCGGAATCACAACTTCAAGTCGCAGACGTTCAAAATTCCTACAAATTGCGATTTGTGTGGCGACAGAATATGGGGTTTGTCCGCAAAAGGATTCGACTGCCGAGATTGTGGTTACACTTGCCACAGCAAGTGCGAGATGAAAGTCCCAGCCGACTGTCCTGGTGAACAATCTAAAGAGGAAAAGAAGAAGCTCAAAGAGGAAAGGCAAAAGTCTACGCACACAGCGCCAGCATCTAACGGTGCTGCATCGGGCTCACATCAAGACATGCCCAAGTTAGGACGGAGTGATACCGTGAACTCAATGAACACACTCAGCTCTGGCTATTCAGCAACAGCTCATAGGTCGATATCTGGGGGTATGTCGCCAACCGTGGAAGATCCGCCAGTAGAGAAGAAGGCCGCAGCGCCTGCACCAGCTCCTGGTGCTAGGAGAAACCGGATAGTTGCGCCCCCACCGGCCCAATATATCAAGGACGACGGAGATGTACCTCCACCTACGCCAAAGAGTGCCGAAGTCAAGGGCAGGATGCTCTATGGGTACGAATCGAATGGCGAAGGGGAGTTGACAGTCCCCGAAGGCCGGGATGTCAGTATTCTGGAACCTGATGGTAGGTCATATGCCAACTTGTCCCCTATGTTCCAAATCCTGCTGGGCGCATCGCTCACAAATGACTACACAGACGCGGGATGGACAAAAGTCCGCGCGGGGTCTAAGGAAGGTCTTGTCCCTTCATCTTATGTGGAGGTCCTGACTGCCACTCCGCCAACAACCGCTTCCACCTTCTCCTCATCGAATCGACCTGATTCCACATACTCTGCTTCATCAGCCTCGACAACCAATCTCCATGCTGCTGTCGCTGGCAAGAAGAAGGGCCCAGCTGTGGCGCCTAAGAGGGGTGCGAAAAAGCTGAAATACGTGGAAGCGCTATACGACTACACGGCACAGAGTGATGCAGAGCACTCGATGTCAGAAGGCGACCGTTTTGTGCTTATCAACATGGAGGCCGGTGATGGTTGGGCAGACGTAGAGCGGGACGGTGTTGTACGGAGTGTGCCTGCCAATTACATTCAGCAGGTGTAGAGCACTTGCATGGCCATGATTCGGGAGATGAGTTTGGTGTGAATGTTGTCGCATTGCATTTGAGGCGTCATCACATCACTAGTGATAGAGCGGAATTGCATATCAATTACTACGTTATTGTCGCGCGGGGTCTCCAACACCCGAACTCGTGCACGCATGTCCAAGACACAAAACGACTGCAGCTGTTGTAGAACATTCGATGCATGACATGTTTCTGAGATCTGCGCTGGCTTACTGGTAGCGTGAACATGCGGGGCTAGCGCCAGGGGTTTCATCTCAACTTCGGCAACCGCACGTCTCTTGTTGTACCTCCATCTCTTCACAACCGATCGCTTCTATTATCACCTCGTGGCCATAACCATCTCCAGTGGAGAAGCTAGTAATGCCTCGGGAGCCACAACTAGCAGACCTGGGGCCGTGTGACTTTGGACGCGACCTTTGCTTCTGGCAAAAGTGCTGCAGCTGTGCCACAAGAGAGACGAAGACTGAATACATTGATTGCGCCAAAGGAAATGAGTCTGAGGGGCAACGTCAATTATGATCCTGGATCTGTGTCAGCATCACCCAAGATGGCCGATGCTAACCCTGTCGTATTTAAGCGCCGCACGTTGCAAACGGGACAGCCAGGATGGGCACTGGCCATGCTTGTTGACGCCGCAAATACCACACAAGCGCCGAAAAGCTCGACTTCATATCTTGCGTAGTAGCCATCCGTCCTAGAAGAATGGCAACATGAGGTCTTGTGAACTAGATGAGACGTACAGAACAAGTTGCTGAACGCCCTGGATCTTCTCGAAACCATGCCATTGCATAAAACCATTCGATCTCCTACTCTCTGTCTCTCCCTACCGTGCCGCAATATGCGGACCACATTGTGGGAACTTGTGGAATGCAGGTACTTGAGCTTAGCCAGGGATCGACTGTTACACAGCGGCCGAGCTGCTTCTTGCAGAGCAGCCGGGCCCGATGGACCACGACTATCTGGAAATAGCAGCGGCCCAAAGCCATGCTCAATGGCTGGCGACGCCGGCACCCGGCCACCTCGAGCGACTGTGCCTCAACCTAGACCTGGTCGCACGCTGCTCTCGAGACACTCGCCATGCGATACGTTTGGGTACACGTAAGTGGCACAGTTTGCTGGCTTCACTACATTGATCGAGTGCCCGGTGCTACAGTGTGACAAGCCTTAATATTAGGTATACCCACTCGACGCCTGTCGCATGGGCACTCTTCACATCCTTCCTTTCCGATTGCCATGACTGTTTTTTGAGCTCAGTCTCTCATTCACTTCCCAGTCACTCACTATTGTCGCTCCTTCACCACGCCCCCCTCAATTCACCGTTCTTGCGGATCACAGGTTTCGCTTCTCGATGCTACATCGTCAAACGTACAACTCCTGAAGCTTCTGCTCAGCCACGTCAATTGCCTATTCGTGTCAAGCACTAGAAGGAACAGACATTCTAGATCAAGGTATGCACATTCCCTCGACCGCTGCGCCTCCCGTCGCAAACAGAGTAGCCGCGCTAGCAGGACCCTTGCCTTGGCACCACGCCATTCAACCAGCATCAATTCTGCCAGACCCCCATCTTCTTGCTAGGCGTGAGACTCACATATAAAAAAGGAAACGAAGGCCTCAAATCGCTGTGGCTTACGCCAAACACTCATCACTAAGCACCTCACCCGGGGATCTATCTCCATTTCACTCATTAGGTGCTATCTCGACGCTCCTTCCGCATTCCAGCGACAGCACGTGGCAATAACAAACAACACAAGCGATCAAGAGCAGCTGTTCCAAAAGAGCGAATCTGTCTCCACCGTGCGCATACCTTCGTCACGGATCAAGGTCAGTAGTTTGTGCTTCACCACATTTTGCGCATCATCAACTTACGAATGGGGCAGTTTCGTGATACTCTGCGCTATCATAACGCACGAGAACGCAGAAGGTCAACATGAGGATATCCGACATTGCTACTATTGCTGCAGTGGCTGGAGTCGCTGCCGCAGGCCCGCATGGTTATCTACATCGCCATGCTCACCGCGACGCGCGCCCAGATGCTGTAGTGTACGCGCCCGCTGCCATTGAGACTGTTCTCAAGTATATCCTTGATGGCCACGAGATCTCAGCGGATGACGTTCGTCAAGGTATTGCTAATGGCACTTTGGAGTGGGGCGCGGATGGAATTTTGTCGACATCGGCACTGGCTCCTGTCGCTATTCCAACACCGAAACCAAAGCCAGAGGATAAGCCAAAGCCAAAGCCTGTAGAGGACAAGCCAAAGTCAGATCCCAAGCCCTCTGTCTCTGCGCAGCCAGTTGAGAAGCCGGTGGCGACATCCTCGACCGAAGCGGCACCGAAGCCATCTGGATCAGGTTCCCAGGTCGACACGTCTCTTAAGACGGCAGAGCAGTTGGTCGACAAGGACGGGAGTTGTGCATCTTGCGACACCGAGTTCCCTAACAACAAGATTCCCTGCACTCAATTTCCCTACGGCTATGGTGCTATGCCCATTCACCAGGAAGGCCTTGGAGGCTGGTCAGGCATCCAGGACCCGGTCTATCGTGGCGCCGATGGTTTTGACAACATCAGAACGACTGTATCTGGATCGTGTAAAGATGGCTCGTGCTGCAAGCCCGGCAGTTTTTGCTCATACGGATGCCCCAACCCATATCTCAAGCTGTCGTTCCCGAAGAAGCAAGGTCGGACTGGTCAGACTGTCGGAGGCCTATATTGCAACGATAATGGCAAGCTTGAAATGGCAGATGGCTCCATTGGCAAGTCGATGTGTGGTCCCGACTCGCGACACATGAAGGTGAAGGTGCAGAACAAGCTGTCTAAGTCAGTTTCGATTTGTCGTACCGACTACCCTGGTAAGCGCGTCGCTCAACACGTGTGGTTGGAAATATTAACATTGCTTAGGTACTGAGTCTATGACCTTCCCATTGACCGTCGGTCCCGGCCAGACTGGTTTCCTGGCAAACCCCGATCAGAACAAGTACTTCTTCTGGAGCGGCAACCCCACCTCGGCTCATTACTACGTCAATAAGCAGGGCGTCTCAGAGGACGAGGCTTGTACTTGGGCGAAACCAGGTGACGACAGAGGCAATTGGGCACCTGCAATCATTGGCACCTCATGGGACGATATCAACATGAATCAAGGGTACTCTAGCTTGAAGCAAAACGAGCTACGCAAGGATGTCCCCCTCGACTACTCGATTACCTTCACTGGCGATGGCGTAGTCTCTCCGTGCAAGTACAAAAAGTCGTTGGATCAATACTGTCAAGCAGATGACTGCTGGAGTCGAAAGGAGCAGCCCGACAGAGGGTGCACCGTAAGTGTTGTTTGTCAAGACGTCTCGGCTTTCGCTAACTTATGTCAGGCGGGCACGAAACAAGGTGGCACACTCATCATTGTTCTTTCGGACGACTAGCATTGGCGCCTCTGCCGCGTCAGCAGCGCAGCCCCGATCAATCTGTGTCCTCTTTCCTCCGCCATTTCTTCACATTCGTCTACAATGATCACGGTGATCACCCATCTTCGATCTTTGGCTGTCTCGACTAGACGGCATTTTGGTTCATACTTTCGTCACATTGACATCCATCACGATATGGCGTCATACATGTGATACAGATCTCGACGAGCGTTTTGGAGGAGGTTTCGGATTTTGCCGGCATCTTTTCCACACGCACTCACAGATCTCAGTTTCTCAGTCATGAAGTTCTTCATTCCATGTTTGTACATTACTCTGCATGCACATAGCGCTCTAAATCGATTCTCTCCGTGGGCGGGAGGGGGGTGTTGAGAGGAGATACCTTTTCGGATTTATCTCTCATGGCGGTTGGTTGGGAATGGGTGGATGCGATTTCGTGGACAGCTCTTCTGTAGTTCATGTTGATGGTCTCCCAAGGAGCCTCTTCACAACTTCCCTCGCAACCATAATCAACGTGTTGCTCACTTCTTCCCCCAGCTAAGCTCATACCCATACACCGTGCGCCTCAACAGCTCATCTCCCGGATCCTCCTCAAACATGACCTTGTCCATAACCTTCTCAAAGGTCTTCTCAACCACGAACCCCTTCTCCCTCGCCAGATCGAAGAAAGCCAAATCCTTCTCAAGTAACCACGGCCGATACGGCGTGAAAAACACATACGCCCGCGCCTCACTCGTCTTTTTCAACGTCATCTCCACAGTCTTGATCAACTTCCCATGCTCCGAATGATTGAACAACAAATCCGCTAAGATCAATACATCAAACCCCTGCTCGCCCGCAGGTAAATGCTTCACTACATCGTCGACCGGTGCGCCCCAGAGATACCCCTCGGCAACAATGTTAGGTGTTGTGGGTAGGAGTTCGCAGTGAGTAATATTGTACCGCAGATTGTCGATCAGGTCCGCGTCTGGGTAGTCTGTTACGACGACGGTGCGGGCGCCGGACAGGGCGCACACAAGGCTGGGTAGACCAGCGCCGGCGCCGAGCTCGAGAATTGTGCGGTTGGAGATTAGAGATGAGGCGTGGGATTCGAAGTAGGTGGATGTGGTGATGCCGGCGTTCCAGAGGTGGTGGCCCTGGCGTGGAGTTAGTGAGTGGTTTGGGGCGGTGGTGTGGCTGAGGGGCTTGTGATTGTGATAGATGCATGGTTGGGCTATGGTAAAAGTGCTGAGGCTGAGGGGAACATGACGGGTTGGATGCTTCTGGTGAGGTTCTAGAAGACGTCTGGAATAGGCTTGGAAGGCTTGGAAGGTGATGATGAAGGGTATGATGACGAAAGGAAACGCAGGCGACTGCTGGTATGTCTTGGACTTCCAAACAAGATGTGTAGAAGGACGGTTGTATGATGAAAGATCGGGCGATTTATTTCTTTTCCTGGTAGCCATTGATGCAGGATAGAACCTCGTGATGAGAACTTAGGTCTGATCGAGGTTTTCAGAATGGAGCACGCGTTCTGACAGTCATCTAGACTTCTCTAGGCCGCACGAAGTGCATGCTAAGATCATGCGAAGAAGCAGCATAACGGAAGAAGAGAAGCAAGTATGCTTTGAGAATGCAAGTGAACGGGCAAAGCACGGTCCAAGAATGGTGAATGACGAAAATACCCAGATTTGAAAGCATGGAGAACACAATAAGATTGGGACCAGAGTGACATTAGAAACTCAAGGCTGCGAAAAAGAGAGTGCTGATGCTGATCACAGTGCGTGAGCAACTTACCCAAAGCGGATTGTGGCCGACTAGACGCACGGTGACTTTCTGACCGGAAAGCAGTTGATGAGATGCAAAAGAAGGCTGCTTCTCTGGTTCGTAAAAGTCGTCGGGCTCTTGGAAGAGGTCAATGCCCTCTTCATCGGCCTCTGAAGTCATTGCAAAAGGCAGGTCGTGACGGTTGGGTGGCTTGGCGGGGGCAGATATTTTGGGTATGCTAGTGTGAGAGAGTCATCAGCCACGTCACGTGCATGTTTTGCGCCGAGCAAAATTGTGGAGATGTGGCTTGTTCGCGAGAGTACCATGGTTTCCGTGGTGCGATCGCGTCAGCGAATCCCCCTCTTAGAAGATAAGCCGGACAGCCTCAGGGCTTTGGGCATTTAGGTTTCGCGCGGCGTAAAAGGTGGTGAAACTATCCGGCCCTGACTGTTGCTCACACGGGCAAAGTTTGGAACTTGTGGCTCGTCGTGTTTCGACTAGTTTGTGGAGCGCTTCGAGAAGACGTCAATGAGCCAACAGCACGCCCACGCACCGAGGTCTGCACGACCATTATTACCATTGAGATCCAGTTTGCTGGCTCACCGGGCTGCAGCATCTCGCACACCTGATCATATTTCCGTTGGCGCTGGTGCAGGGAAGATCCCCACGCGATCCAGTTAAGCCGGATCCACCCTTGGGCGGTTTCCACGGTTCAGCGAGGAGCGACGTCCAGAGCGCACCTTCCTTTGTCGACTGTTTCGAACGCACCTACCTATAAACTTCAACACCTCGTTTCCTCCGGCACAAACAATCGCTTCCTCGACTACAGACTTCTCCAAAGTCATCGGAAGAATCGCCACTCTTTTTTACCACCCGGACGCTTAGCCTAATCCAGCAAAATAACTTGCTCAAAGCTCGGCATCCAACGACATCTCTTAACCACCCCGCGCGAATCACCCTAAAAACCGAGTCACCAAGCTCTGAAGCGAGCAACGAGGTGCCAGGGCTACCGAACGCCGTGAGGAAGGGCGCGACACACGCCGTTACGAGATCCTGTGGTTATTCACGTGCCACCGAGACAGGACGAAGCCTGCGCACACTTCACGGACCCTCTACAGACAGCACTGACAGCGCGCTCGCTGTATGCCCCTCCCCTAGGCCGAGCCCGAAGCGGCAGGCGAAACGGACCCTATTCGTGCGGCGTTGGAGCCTTCTATCGCCTGTTCATTCCGAGATCGCTTGTGCACCTCCCATTTTCTACGCTTGTCCCACCTCATCGCGGACACTGCGGCCAGCCGTCGGCACCAGGATCTTCTTTCCAGCCACACGGGACTTGGGTCCTCACTGCTGTACAGGCTCGGTCCAATCCCAAGCGATTTATTCGTCCCTGGTCAGGACCCGACAGCAGGACAGGTCGAGCCCCGTTGATCATTGCCATATAGCCAGGATTATCTGCCTTTTCAACTGCATTGTCGCCTGCAGGGCACCCTTCGCGCAACACGCCATTTGCCAATTTTGCCCCTCAGAAGCACACTACCACGTGTGCCGCTTACCGCGAGATCAAAGACACATTCTTCAGTCCCCGAACCTGCCTTACCGTAACCAGTCCACGGCTCCCGCTTTGGCCTATCCACTACGTCGTGAGCAAGTTTTGAATTTTAGATTGCCAATATGTGGGCCGAAGTGAACGGAGAACGCAAGAAGGTCGCATGGTAAGCAATCCCGCTTCATTTGTTCCACTCCCGCACATCAACCCTTCCCTCTGCATCGACACTCTTGCAAGCCTCAACTGTTGCTGTCTCTAAAGAATGGCGTATCTTGTCTTCTTTTACTATGCGACTCATGTATAATTGGGTCGCATGTCGTTTGACTTGCCTCATCCGACAACGACACAACAGCCGTGCCGCAACCAGTGCCGGTCGCTTCACCACGAAGGCTTGATCTTTTCTCTATCAACGCGCGCTGGAAATATCGTTCTAGTTCTAAAGCACGCTCTGAAGATGGACAAGCACACAGCTCGAGAAATGTGTGCTTGTCCGTCTCGGTGAATAAGGCAGATTGTAGAATGCAATCACTAACTCGCATAGTGGCCCTTGCATCCGAGGACATCGCTCGTCCAAATGCGACCACAGAGATCGCGTTCTCGTCGAAGTTCGTAAACCTGGACGACCGCTGAGTAGCTGTCCGCACCCTAGTGGATCATGCAGTTGCGAGCGCGTCACTATCAGCTACACGATTCCCAAGTCCTCAGAATGCGCTTGCCCTTCAGACCGCGCGCAGCCAGTCACTTCTGTTGCTGGAAGCAGTCGAATTCAGAAGAACAGGCGAAAGTCGACTGCACTCAATCCAGTCTCGGTCGAAAGGGCTATGAGAGCTGGCCAAGATGCTGAAACCGACACATCGTCCATCACGCGAACTCCAACAGACAGAAGCGGTAGTAACGAAGGCTCACCGCCATCAAGTGCTAGCTCAACTCCTCGCATTCTGCCCAACAGAAGCGAATCTATATCAAGCTGTTGTCAGCCGAAGCCAGTTCCACAGCCGCCGTCAAAAGGAGGATGTTGTAGTAGCAAAACGCAGATACCGGAACCCGTACAAGTCAAATCGTGTTGCTCTGGTTCAAAAATGCCGCAGCCAGCGTTGACTCTCCAAACGCAACAACAGCAATTCGGTCAACAATTCCAGTTTCAGCTCCAGTCACAAGTTCAGACATCACAGTATATGAGCACGCCGACACATTCTTCCAGTCCAGCTTCCTTCCCATTTGGCTTGAGCGCACCCATCTACAACCACGCAGCGGCGGCGTACCAGCCTTCAACATCAATACCTATGACGCCCCCGATACCCGGGCCTATGTCGCCGCATTCTGCTGGACCACAAGTTGGGCAGCATACACCTGAGCACAACTGCCATTGTGGAGAATCCTGCAGCTGCTTTGGCTGTGCGGCACACCCGAACAATGCAACAATGATGGAGTATGTGCGGCTCATGGCACAGTTTCAGTATACCGGTGGCTTTGGTTCAATGCCACCACCACTATACGACATGCCTACCTACCCACACCATCCTGGATACGGGGCTGAGGCGCAGGGTCATCCTGGGTTCGCTCTCAACTCAATGCCCCCGAACTTCGGCCCTCAAACCCCAACGCCGACGCAGATGAATTTTCACAGTAGTATGGACATGACGGCCTTGGCAAATGCAACAATGAGCATGCCGAATACCTGGCACTGTAATCCTGCCTCTGTGCAAACCGCCCCGGAAGCTCAATTATACGAGCCTAATAGCTATGCTATCCCAGCCTCAAGTTCTGAAAGTCAAGTAATAATGAAGACGGAGGAGGTCGTCGCTACGCCAGTTGCAGAAAGTCCGAGTGATGGGAAAGACGAGGAAACGCCCACGCTGTCGCCATCATCGTACTTCTGGAACCGGATGACACTTCCTGGCTGTAATGACGCAACGGGTACCTGTCAATGTGGTGACGGATGCGAGTGCGTTGGTTGTCTTACGCATGGCGGCCACAATGGTGTGCAGCTCGATGTTCCGGCTGTCACAGATCACAGCGCGTTTCCTGACTTCACGGCTGATCCCAGCCTGGGTCTGGATGACGCGGATTCTTTTCTTTTCAACCCAGCGCACGTTTGATCGAGTTCAGCAAACACGGGTCGCATCGTGCTATTTGACGGTTGCACGTGAGCTGGTCGATGCCAATCGTAGCTTTGCTGTACCTGTGTTTATAATTCTTCTAGTTCACAATGCCAGTGCGGCTGTAACTATGTTTATACATGGCTTGGACGCTAATTTCGCTGCTTTAGCACAACATGGAGCTATTCTTGGGCATATTCTGGGAGGTCTATCTCAACAACATCATGAGTTTTATGATGATATATACCCCATAGAGTTTTGCAAGACTCTAGTCGACTCGGCCTTACGCTGCCGGATCTATCAAATGCAATCCTTCTTACCACAACTAATCATGAGACGATGAACTTTTCCAACCCCGAGCCCGCATTGTGTTTGGAAGTGATTTGGTAAAGGGCTGGCATCCTTTGCGTTCTACTAGTCGCTCAACGAAAACGCCCGCTCTGTGAGTCTGAGGTTGGCAGATTGTGTCAGGGCATTGTGTTTCTATTATCGACAATGTCTGACCAGATATCTCAAACCCCCCGTCGATCTCTTCTGGAGTGAACATAATTCACAAACATAAGTCGAGCCTGTTTTTCTTGCAGTATCTTAAATATGGACTGCACTCCACCCCAGCCAATGCATTCAGTTAGCAGAATGTGGATGGACACGCTCATCATTGTTGTCACTCCTTGCTCAACTGCCCCCTCGTCCCCAGTACTTGAAGACGAGAAAGCTGGATCCTAAATCAACTGCGACCCCTGCATCTCTGCACAATCACAGACTGACAACACGGCACAGAACAATACATGCCTTCAAAGCATTTCAGATGAAGTCACCACAAACAACTCTAGAGCAGCGCCACATGGTTCCCAAGCCAGCGAGCATGCCTTGATCACATACCTCTACAGAAATCCAGTCACCCTCCCAGACGCGGAGGCCTTGATATCGAGCCTCAACCAGAATCCCGTCATCATGAGTGGCTAGCCACGAACATTAGGTTCTTCCACGTTCGTGGCTGCATCAGCTCAGATGATCTTGAACAAATACTCATCCACATTTCACGCACGACGATGCTCAGAAGTCGCTCTTTCAGCTAACCACCTCTCTTATCGAGTACTTCCGGGTCGAACACGCCCGATCGTCACTGAGCAACTTGACTTCGAAGCAAAAACAAGTGCACCAGCAGCACGAAGACGTGCTTCGTCGACGACACATCACCAAGACAACCCGCGCCGTCCGTCACCGCCGCCACGAGTTTCCGGAAGCATATCGCAAGACTGCGTCCTCAGAGTTCCTTCCACTAGACTGCTGTAGTGTCGCGGATATATAAACTGAGCTTTACGGTATGTCCTGGACCCAGGTCCGGAAAATTGAACAGGTCAACGCTGCTGCTAGGAACATAAAATTGCCGCGGAGGCGGATCAAGGCGGGCAGGGCTGTTGAGGTGCACGCAAACGAAGCGTGTGGGAAAGGCCTGAAAGAGGATTCATTTTGGGTAAAGACAAGATTGCACAACGGGCCGGGATCGGAGGATAGGGGGAGAGCCAAGGTGAGGTTGCCGGAGAGGCAGGTTGATATGATGGGATTTATGCTTGGTATGAGTGACGACTGTGGTACGAAGGAAGGAAGCGGAGGAGAGTACGAGACAGTGGTGGCGTCGAGGACGATGACTGAGGATCTGTTCGCGAGAGAGGATGGTGCGAGAGTTTTGGTTTGTGTTCCGATACATTGAAGGTGTTTCTTACAAGAACCACACACTGCAGCCCCGTCGACGTAGATGTAATCTGAAACTTATGGTGCAATTGTGGTACCCTCTATCGAGAAATATGATAGAAATCGACCCGAAAAGAATTTAGACTTCTCCACAGAATTGATATGTGCTTCAACAGTGATACAAGCGGGATTATTCGTACAAGCTGACAGTAGCAAGAATCATCTTCGAAGCGAGCCTGCAAGATGACATGGCTGTGCAATGTATAACTGTTGTGCCGCATGTCGCTCTGACACGCGAATATCGGGTACTTCTCACTTGGGAGCATTGTGCGATGGAGCGGTTGGCGTGGCGCAGGGCACGCTGCGGCCACGATCTGCGGTTGAACCTGGCTAGCGTGGCGAACTGCCAAAGGTGGAGTCGAGTGGAGTCGTTCCTGCCCCGATTGGATGACGTCTCCCAGAGGCTGGGGTGTCTGGGCGAGTGAATCGCAATTGCCATCAGCGTTTAATTTCCCGGGTGTGCCCTCATCACAACAATCTTGCTTGTAGTGCGCCAGCGAAAGGCGCCCGTTGCTATCTTCCGTCCATCGCTAGCCCGATCCCGGCGCCCAGCATCATCGTTGCGCTCTGTCAGCGCCGCTTTCCGTAGCTTCCGCGTCTGCCTGCAAGCTCCACTGCGGCGATCCGAAACCATCGTTCAGACTCCGTCACTCATCCGCACGAAACATCCGTCATGTCGCAAAACTACCAGCAGTACGGCGGCAACCCATATGGTCAGGCCGAGGCTGGCTATGGCGGCCAGTCAAACCCGTACGGCGGCGGAGGTGGCTATGGCTCGTCCAACCCATATGGCGGCGGTGTAAGCAATCGCAATTGCGCTCGCGCGACTCCATCTAACATGCTTCACAGTACGATGAGCAGCTCAGCCAGCCGCCTGCGCTCCAACAAGGCGACTCGAACTACTCGCAGCCATCGCAGTACTCACACACTGCGGGCGCTCCTCTGCACAGCGGGCCCAACACCACGGTGCCGCACACCGATGTGCCTCTGCAGCAGGCATATGGACAGGAGCAGCCTGGCGCCAAGCCATTGAGTCGAGAGGAGTACCTCCAGCGCATTGAGGGCACCAAGCAGCGCATCGGGCAGCTCACATCGGATATCCAGTCCATTGCGACCATCCATCAACGCATGCTGTCATCACCCGACAACCGCTCATCCACCGAGCTTGAGAGTGTGGTCACGCAGACCCAGATTAGGAACACGCAGATCAAGGACGAGATCAAATTCTTGGAAAAGGACGCGGCCCGGGACCCCAACAACTCTTTCAAGAGGCAACAGGTCAAATCGCTGAAACACACGTTCGAGAAGCAGCTTAAAGACTTCCAGTCAGAAGAGGCGGACTACTCAAAGCGGTATCGCGAGGCCATTGGCCGTCAATACCGCATCATCAACCCAGAGGCGACCGAGGCCGAGGTTAATGAGGCGGCGAACTCAGACTGGGGTGACGAGGGTATCTTCACACAAGCTGTAAGTACTCTCCCTGATGCACGCATACGCTCATGGCGCGGTACCATTGCACTCATGCGCGCGACATACTGATCCACGAACAATGCTAACTCCATTGCAGCTTAAGAGCAACCGCAGCGGTCAAGCCTCCAGCGTTCTTGGTGCCGTCCGTGCCCGTCACAATGACATCCAGCGCATCGAGAAGACCATGAGCGAGCTCGCCTTGCTCTTCCAGCAACTCAATGAGCAGGTCGTCTACCAGGAACAACAGGTTGAGCAGGTCGAGAATCAGACCGTACAGGTCATTGACGATTCCACACAAGCGAACAAGCAGCTCGACTCGGGCATTGCATCTGCTCGACGCGCACGAAAGCTCAAGTGGTGGACTCTCGGTGTGGTTGTCTTGATTCTCGCCATCATCGCGCTGGCCCTTGGTATCTACTTTGGCACAAAGAAATAGTGCTTTGAGTGCGACAACAGGCACGACTGAGTTGGAAAATGTGTGTTGAAGGTTTCAGGAGTAAAGAGGTGGATGCGAGGCTTACGAGTCCGATCATGGCAGAATTTGGTTACAGGGGATGCTGCAGGCGCATCTCATTCTTAAGTAGATCAAGTGGTAATGTGGCTGTGTCGGACAGCTCGTGTGTATAGTGTAATGAAGGATCGAAGTAATAATCTTGACGCGCTAGTATTGTAACGGATGGTGCACCCCGTGAAATCCTCGCTCCCAACAGACCAGCGACTATTGATAGCCAGATCGGTCGATAAGCTCGTATGCCACACGAACATGGCTTGCTTAGGGAGGTCTTTCCTTCGCATCTAAGAACCTAAAGACTTGATCTCGTTTGTCAACAATAAACAAAGATTGCAGATGTCAGAGTTATCCTGGACACCAAGAAAGGGACCATCCTAGCCGCCTCCCGTGATGCGGTCATATCCCATTCTTAGCAATTTCGGATCCCCTGCGGCCACACACGTCGTGCTGCAAGGGTGCTTTGATACAGATCGTCAATGCCGTTGGCAGCATGTCGTAAAAGATGCACCACAACGCGCGTTTCATGTGTATCTGAAGCCCACCAAAGAAGCACGATCGCCGCGCGGCCGCGCCTGCTCGGCCTTTGCTTGGTGGCTGTCAAGACTCTGCTTGGGTCCGCTTGTTTGCCCCTTGGCTATGCTTTGCAGCAGGTGTGTGCGCCGATCCCTGTCGAGGAAGGCGCGTCCGCCAATCAGGCAGGAGCACGGCATGCGACTGCCAGTCTTTAGAACGCGCGACTTCCCCAACCTGTTTCCGCTCCTGAATCTTCCTCACACCTTCGTTGCCGTGTGTCTTTGTGCCCTTTCACTAGGCCTTCTTAATTGCAACTTTCCATACACTCGTTACCCCGGGCACCGCGCCTACTTTCGACTTTCTAATACAATCGCTCCACGACCTTTTTGTGTTTGCAAAAGCTGTCCCTTGCACAACACTTCACACCAGTATCCTCAATCAATCAACCACTCATCACGATGAAGACCACCGCGATTGCCGCCATTCTTGCGGCCTCCGTTGCTGCCACTCCTGCCGCGATCGAAAAGCGTGCTACATCCGTCACACCCGTCACTGTCAAGGGAAATGGTTCGTTATCAATAGTTCCGAGCTGAAGACGGGCCCATTGACTAACTATTACAGCTTTCTTCGCGGGCGATAAGCGTTTCTACATCCGCGGTGTCGACTACCAGCCCGGTACGCGAGTCATTACGAGCAATTGACGACAGACACTGACAATGAACAGGCGGTGCTTCGGATGCTAAGGATCCCATTGCCGATGCCACTGGTTGCAAGCGCGACATTGAGAAGTTCAAGAGCCTCGGCATCAACACTGTTCGTGTGTACACGATTGACAACACTGCCAACCACGACGAGTGCATGAACGCTTTGGTACGAAGGCCTTCACAGCATACAGAGACTTGCGACTAACCTCTCCAGGCCGCTGCCGGTATCTACCTTGCTCTTGACATCAACACTCCCAAGTACTCGATCAACCGAGCCAACCCCCAGCCATCGTACAACAAGGTCTACCTCCAGAGCATTTTCGCAACCGTTGAGCAATTCGCCAAGTACGACAACACCCTGCTCTTCTTCTCCGCCAACGAGGTCATCAACGACGATGCGACCACCAACTGCGCCCCTTACGTCAAGGCTGTCACTCGCGATATCAAGTCCTACATTAACGCTCGTGGACTGCGCAAGATCCCTGTCGGATACTCTGCTGCTGATGTCGAGTCGAACCGCTACGAAATGGCGGCGTACATGAACTGTGGATCCGATGCCGTCCGCAGCGACTTCTTCGCCTTCAACGACTACTCTTGGTGTGATCCCTCTTCGTTCACGACCTCTGGATGGGACCAGAAGGTGCAGAAGTTCAACAACTACAGCATTCCTATCTTGTAAGTCAGAAGTTCTGCTTTAGTAAATCATGTTGCTGACTATAACCAGCCTCTCTGAGTTCGGTTGCAACAAGAACACTCGCGAGTTCAACGAGGTCGCGTCCCTCTATGGCAAAGACATGACCGCCGTCTACTCTGGTGGCCTTGTCTATGAGTACTCTCAGGAAGACTCCAACTACGGCCTCGTGAAGATCAACGGTGGAAGTGTCAGCGAGATGAAGGACTTCACAACTCTCAAGAACGCCTTTGCTAAGACTCCCGCTCCTAGCGGTGACGGTGGTTACAAGTCGAGCGGCTCGGCCTCGCAGTGCCCGTCCAAGTCCAGCACCTGGAACGTAACCATCAGCGCTGATCAGCTCCCGGCCTTCCCCAGCGGTGCCGACGAGCTGCTCAAGAAGGGTGCTGGTTCCGGTCCCGGTCTCAGCGGATCTGGCAGCCAGGATGCCGGCGCCGCCACTACCAGCCTTGCGGGCGAGAGTGATGGTGCTGTCACTTCTGGAGGCGCCACAGCTGCTCCATCTGGCAGCAAGGGTGCTGCCGCATCCCTCCGCCCTGGCGAGTTCTCCATGGCTCCCCTCGTCTGCGGTGCCGTTGTTCTCATTTCGGCGATGCTTGGCGGCTCTCTAGTGCTGTAAGCGTTTCAGCGCGCTGTACGGTATTAGCTGGAGATGTAATACAAAGACCCAGTGCGGGCAACATTTCCTGGGCTGGTACATTAGGGCATCTTCACTGGAGTCGTTGGCTTGACGGAAGTCAACATGGCGTTGTTCATCTCTTCGATCAATTATAGATTGCTGTATATAGTACAAAACCATTTGCAGCTTCACGTAAACTACCTACTTTACCATTTTTACTTCGATCTGTTAGTGATGTCACTCGAGACATGCGGAACTTTTCTGAATGCGCTTATCGATAAGGCTCTACGAATTTGGGACTGCAACCGCGACCGGACAATCAACTCGTTCCAGCACAATCCCTTTCTCTTCTGTGATACCCAGCGTATTCGTTCATTCTTCACGACATGCCCCGCGATCCTCTAATCGGTCTGGTTGGCAAACCCTCGTCGGGGAAGAGCACAACGCTCAACAGGTGCGCACATGCCCCTCCTCCACACTCAGGGCATTTCTAAGATATAGATGATGGCAGCTTAACAGACGCCACGTCCAAAGTTGGTCCGTAAATGCCGAGATGAGCATGGAAAGATACACAGGCTGATTCAAGAGTAGGCAACTTTCCGTAAGTTCCCCTCCTCGCACCCCACATCCTGCGTTCCAGAAACTTTACAACCCTTCAGAATGCGCCTGGACCATTTCTCCAAGTTGTGTATTAACAGTCGAACAACAGATTCACTACAATCGACCCCCAGCGCGCCATCGGCTACCTCCAAATCGAATGCGCCTGCGCCCGCGTCTCACTCTCCGACCGCTGCAAACCCAACTACGGCTCTTGTATCGATGGCCGGCGTTCCGTGCCTATCGAACTCCTCGATGTCGCCGGACTTGTTCCGGGCGCGCATATGGGTAAAGGACTAGGCAACCGATTCCTAGACGACTTGCGCCACGCGGACGCGCTGGTCCATGTCGTGGACGTGAGCGGAACCACAGACGCAGAAGGCAAAGCGACGCGCGGATACGACCCAAGCCAAGACATTGTGTGGTTACGCAGCGAGATTGTGCGCTGGATACAGGGCAATTTGATGGAGAAATGGGGGAGTATCAAGAGGAGACATGTAGCTGTCAAAGCCACGGCTGTCGAAACACTGCAGAACCAGTTCTCGGGTTACGGATCGACAAGTGCTGTTGTAGCGCGATGTCTCGACCGCTTGAACTTGAAGATCCCGCTTCAAGACTGGGATGAAGAAACGATCGAACGTGTGGTGAACGGCTTTACAGATGAGAAATTCCCGACCGTTATCGCACTCAACAAAATCGACCATCCAGACGCAGACAAGAACATTGCCAAAATCGCCAAAATGCAGGACCCGCAAAGCATAGTTCTGTGTAGTGCTATTTCAGAAGTGTTCCTGAGAAAATTGGCGAAACAGGGATTCGTCAAATACACAGAAGGCAGCGAATTCGTAGATACTCGGGAAGACCTCATCGAACAAGGAGACCCGGACGGCGGCGGCCTTAAACCCCTCGACGAGAAACTCACTACCCGAATCGAGAATTTGAAAGATATGGTACTCTACCGTTTCGGCAGTACAGGTGTTGTGCAGGTTCTATCTCGCGCCGCGGAATTACTAGGCCTTGTCCCCGTGTTTCCGGTCAGGAATATTCACACATACACATCTGGTAGCGCGAGCTCGACAGCCGTATTTAGGGACTGTGTACTTGTGAGCAAAGGGAGTACAGTAGGAGATGTGTATAGGAAGGTCATGGGCGATGCGCCAATGGCGTATGTGGAGACGGAAGGCGGTAGGAGGGTTGCCGAGGATGATATTGTGGTTAAGGGAAAGAATGATGTAAGTGGACTGCGACTGGACGAGGCCGTTGGTTGACATGCTAATTGGATGAATAGATATTGAGTTTCAAAGTTGGGAGGGCGTGATGCAGGAGTTTTGTCTTGGTTGAATTGAATGATGAGTGCAACATATGGACACGTGACATGGATAGATATTGACGCGATGGGAGCATAGGGATATTCTTCTACCAGAACAAGGAGAATATCTAGAACAGTGGAAGAGTACCCGGTAGAAGAACATGGTCGTGCCGCATGTTGTGGGACACATCCTTGCTACGGAAATGCAAACCGCGAAGGAAGCACACTCAATATGGGAGCTTGAGTCGGTAGATACATAGACCCCATCACATTACCAAAGAAGACCCTAAGAAATCTCCCGTTCACTTCTTGCTCTTCACCTCATCAACCCTTTATCTTACTTGACAAGCAACTTCCAGATCTCATTGATTGCGATGTACCTAGCTAGTATCTAGCCCGCTGCTAGTTAGTCACTTTCACCTCGTCCTATTACCTAATCTGGCAACTTTCTTGCACTGCTATCGATTATAGCGTCAATAGGCAGTAGACTAGCGCAATCTCTTCTTTCACTCTGGCCACGGTTTGACGTTGAGCGTGTTGCTCAACGTAGAAGGGTTTCAGGACTGCTTTTGATCGCGGCAATAGTGGGCAGGAAGCATATCCGAATTTTGACTTCCAAAGCATCATGCAACTTGTGTGAATTAATACAAGTCAAAAGCTACTCATTAAACACACTTCCGTCCTGCTCACTCTCCACCCCGAAAAGGCATCCTCTCCACGCCTCTAACCCATCTCCGTCGCCTCCATTCCCCTTTCCGACTCGGTCTACTCTTCTCCCAAAGGCCCCTCAACAACTCCTTCTCCTGCTCTCCAATATCTTTACTGCCTTTACTGCTCTTCTTCTTCAATCGGTCCCTTTGTTTCTTTCTTTCGCCTTCACTTTCCAGTGCCTCGTAATGTAGATCCGTGACCCAGCGCTCGCCCTCAATTTCTACCTCTACGGCCGTTACGCACCGGTCTTCGACCCATTCGCGCGACAGCAGGTCGAGTGTCCACTTCTTGTCGGACCAGCGCCATCCTCGGGGCGGGAGGACGTCTTCGAAAAAGGGCGTACCGCGGGGTCGATCACCGCTGATGCGGGCGGGGGATAGCGGCGCATAAGGGCTAGGGCTGAACATGAAGCCATCGTATTCGCCGTGTTCGTCGTGCAGGGCGCGGTGTTGGAGTTCGAAGATTTCTACTTCGCGTGTTTCGGGGGACGACTCGAGTTCAATATCAGATTTGGAAAGTGTGAGAAGGAAGGATCGGCCTTCGTGCTCCGTGTCGGCGAAGAATTGCTCGTTTTCTGGGGTCCCGAGGAGGTCTTGGATAGAGGGGTGGCCGAGCGCGGTGAGGGTATAGCCAATGGCCAGGAAGATAAAGCGCCACGGAAGTAGGTGGGCGGATATGAAGAGAAGATTGGAGAGGAGAAGAAGGAGAATGTATATCATTGAGCTCAGGTTTTCGTTTGAGAAGTTGGTGAGGGGGATGACAAACGCCAGGACGGCGTCGTGCAGGCGGGAGAAGTCTTCCATGCAGTTTTGCAGATCGCGCATGTTGCGGAAGAAGTCTTTCGAAAACTCCGGAGCGGGTTTGATCGTGCGCGCACCAGCTAGAGGCGGTCCGGACAAGTTGCCCTGCCAGAGATCTGCGTCGCCGACGTGTACTTCTGGCTCAGGGTGCCGCGTGAGGAAGCTCGGGACCATAACGAAGAAGAGACAACATGCTAGTGGTAGCACTGGGAGGAGGTATGGATCGACGCACACAAAGGTCCACACAAACAGGAATGAGAGCGTCTGGGTTGGCTGTGTCCAGGTGAAGAGGCGGATGAGTCGATTCTGGAGGACAAAGGCAACGCCTATACGGGAGTTGAAGCGCCGGAAATTCGAAGACATGGTCGGAATGGAGAAATTGGGGCGGGCCACGTAGGACCTCGACCGCCGGTCTTTGATCCTCGTGGCAGAGTTCGAGGATAAGTCATTGGTGTCTGAGGAGTCGGAGAGTTCCTCGGTTGGAAGCACCTGCGAGAGGAGACTATGGTCAGGTCAGTATCTTGGTCACTGATATCCTCAAATATTTCCCTGTAGCAAATGCATAAGTTCAAGAGTCACATACAGGTTGAACATCTTGTCTCCCATGCGACTAGACGAGTCGCGTCCGCTTTTGTCGCTTAATGATTCAAGCTTGTCTTTGAGCTTGCTTGCAGATATGCGGTGACTTGCGCCATTTTCAGTGCTAGGAGTCGCTGCCTTTGGGGTGCCACCGTCGGCAGGGTGAATCTGGACGACTGGTATCGGCGTGTCTCTGTTGACAAGCGATTCTGCTCCTTCTGACATGTTGGTGGTAAGTCGAAGCGTTTCGACGATGTTCAACACCACCGGTTCCTGCTCTTCCTTGGAGAAAGCCACTCGGTGTGCTTTTGTGCGCTCGCTCACCTCGGTCCAGCAGTATGGTGAAGACAGGCCGTGGTACGAGTGGACGAGGTTCTACTTTTGGCAAGGATGCACCGCCTCGTCCATCCAAGGAAGTTGCGGCTCGGCGGATCACACGTGGCTGAAGTTACGCGTCGTCTCTCTGTCTGCTAGCACTCCTCAAACGACAGCTTGTTCCATGCATGGCGGAGTGCAACACTGGGCTGCAGTTGTCGGGGGTGGGCAAGGTCCAACATGTGATCGCTAATGACGGCATGGAGCACGAGGCTGTGGCGTTGCCCGATCGCGGCACTTCCCTTCCTTGCAAGCGCAGGCGCGAGACCACGCGGAGCCGTGCAGGAGTTCACAGAATGGTAGGAGATGCAGCTACATGGCATTGGGGTATTCTGATTACCAAAGCCGACGTGATGCATCCAAGAGATATGCTCGAGTCTGCTCACCGAGGTTTCCGATTTCACTATCAGTCACCGCAAGTCTGTTGAAGATCTGTGCCTTGCCGGCTTAAGCGACGCCAGGGCTCAATGCAAGTTGATATGCAACGGCGCCATGCTCTCAGCAATGGCAGAAGTTACTGTTGACGGTGGAAAGGTGAAACGCGAGATGTGGAGAGCGCACAAGCCAGGTTTGGCAGCGGGTTGCACCGCTGTCATGTCACAAAGGGCAGGTCGGCAGTGGTTGCTTGAAGGGTCCAGCATGCTGCAGGTCGGAGGGTCAAGATGCGCATGCTGAAAGCCGTTGCAAGGGGCTGCTAGCTTCATGCCTCCGGGTCGCGCACTTGACCTGAGCGTGATGGGCGGTCGCACGGCGAGGGTCTGCCGTACCTCGTCCATGCAGGGCGAGCTCTGAGCCGTCGCGTGGCAGGCATTGGCAGCACGCTCAAGGCCAGACTGGCGGTGCAGGACATTGCGCCGGTTTCCTAGGCGATGTTTTGATGATGGGTCGCTGCGAGCCCAAGCCATGATTCGCGGGCGTAGAGCACTGGACAGGGGCCGCACCTAGTGGCATTTCGACGGGCCCTTGTACCTTTCCGTCGACCTCAGCAACCGTCGCTCGACCTTCTTTTGCAACGCAGCACAACACGCCTTGCGGGCGCCCACGCGTGACGACAGCACACCTAATCTGCTACACCCGCTCCCTACGCACCGAATCGACGCCATCTCGTCGCCCTCGCCGTTGCCCTGCCGCCCGCATCGCCATGTCCGCATAGCCTCGAGCAGAGCCCAAGCTCGACGCTTGGAGACTGTAAACGCGCTTTGGAGGCACGAATTATAGGGGACGTGTTCGGCTGTAGCTTCGACCGTGGTCGAGTCTTGTGGGGCCGCCGATAATGTCTGCGCCTGTTCGCACGGCAACCCGCACAATGGACACCATAGACGTGCCCGTAAGATCAGGCTCGAATGTGTCGGGCGAGGAGTCGAGCGGGTCTTCAGGTGCGTCAGGATTTCTATGTCTCAGGGCCAAATGATGCAAGCGTCTGACCATGATGCTACAGAAGACCGAGTTCGCAAGTTCCAGAAAACAACCGAAAACGGCAGCCGATTGCGCAAGGCAAGTGCCTCCAATGCCATGTCTGCATCGCGACCACCGCCTGCCGCCAACAACTCCGCGCTGAGGGGCAGAAACAAGGTGCCGCTGGGCCCGAGAGAGCGACCCCACGACTTCTCCAAGCCTAGGTAAGTTAGGCGGTGTAGAATAATGTCGATCAGTGGCATGGATGCTAACACGCGAGTACAGAATCGCAAGCGGGACCAGCGTGGCTTCCGTCGAAAGTCGTTCCTTCCTTCCCACCCTCGCAAATGAGGCCACCACGCGCTCCGGTCCGTCCAACCCACGCTTCAGCTTCTCCCACCAGCCCGAGCCAGCCAAGGAGCCCGTCGAGCCTACTGAAACCTACGACTTTCTCCCCTCGGTCAACTTCGACGACTTCGCCAATAGCCTCTCGTATGAGCCCACTCTGAGTGACTTTCCCGCGCCCGGGAGCTTCAAAAGCACCGTGCCTGTCAGCAACAGCACACCCAATATGCAGCCATTCACCGGTGCGCCTCCACCAGCCACAGAATCACGGCCGACACGCAGCAACTCCTTCATCCGCCGCTTTAGCCAATCCACGACGAGGAAGCCCAGCGGCGCATCCACCACTTCGACCAGCACCGCCGCGTCTGACGCATCGTCTATGCCGCCGCCCGCCACCAACATGGCTATCCGCACGCGTCGACAGAGCCAGTTCCCTGCACAAGCTCCACCAAACCCGGCAGCACGTGCCCCGCGGAAGAGCGTGGGTCCAGGGATGCTGCCAACGAATCACTACGATGGCATGTCCAGGCTGGCAGGCGACAACACGATGCCTTCACTGCTAGGGCGAACCCCCTCTCTGAACAGGGGCAATCGCCGCGAGACGCTTGTTGCGAACCCAAATATCTCCAACACTGCGACCGGCGTACCCAGAATACCAAGTGCAACGCGTAATACGAAAGCAAAATCACTGCAGCCCCCAGCCAGACAGCACACCGGCCATTTGACTGCATCAACATCGACTCCAGACCCTGGCTCAGTGCCCCTGAATCTCGCTCGCTCGCCTGGTAAATCGCCGGCACAGCGAACGCAAACTCCATCCTCGTCAGCGAGCAAGCGACAGTCGACCGCGCACCACATCTCTGGACTTGGCGCGAGAACCATCAGTCCCACGGACGCGCGGCGACTGAAGAGGTTGTCCATGAACCCAAACGCACCTGGCGGCCCAGTAGCTCCACCAACTCCGCAAGGTGACATGTCCTTTGACGAACGCGCCTTCAGCCAGTCCCCGGCTGTGCTCTTCGGCAGCAGCGTCACGCCCTCGTCTGCCCGTGCAACGCCTGAGCAGAATCGAAAGTCGTACGCTTCAGGAATCTCACTCTCCTCGAACTCGAGCTTGAACTCGCTCAAGATTGGTGGCTCCGCCCTGCCTTTACGCACCAACCCGGCTTCGGCTTTGTCAAGTTCGCGTTTGCCTACGCCAAAGCCGAGAAATGTTCACAGCTCGGCCGGTGGGGAGGAGGAAGAGGAAGTTCCTCCCGTCCCAGCGATCCCCAAGGCATACGAGTCTCCCAAAGATCCTGAGCGCAGCAGCTTTGCGTTTTCCACAGCATCCTACCGAACAGGCATGCCACCCCCACCACCTTCAGCACCACCAGCTGTACCTAGTAACGACCAAAATGAGGCACGACAAACGGGGAACCCTGCGACAGAGTCTTTGCGAACCGAGACTTTGAAGCAGAGCACAGGATCCATCAGACACAGACGCGGACTAACCGTGGGCTCTGGCTCCGAGCCTGACAGAACCCCGGTTCAGCAATCCACTAAGAAGAACCTACAACCGATCAGACTCCCGCCCTTGAATCTGCTACCGCTCGACACTCCTTTCAACAATCGCATCTCAACACTCCCAGCCCCTTCTGCTGAGGTTGATGAGCGTGCTGTCACGCCTCCACCAAAGCGCGCAGTCAACAAGACTCCCAGCACACCCATGACTGCGTCCAAGGCTAGCTTCTTCGCCAAAAGTGGCCAGCAGGATAATTACGATTACGAGAAATATCTTCGCAGCAGCAGTTCTGCATACAATCTGCGTGCCGCAGAGCCATTTGGAGGGCCGCCCGCCATTGGCACCATGCCTATACCTACGCTGAACCCAACACGACAAACCACGACACCCTTTGCATCAAACTCCTTGCCCAAGGGAAGTGGTGAGTTTACTCGGCTCCAGTCGCGGCCAAGTGGTGAATATCACACCGGTGCCAAGGATGTCGAGATGCAAAGCATGAAACCCGCTGGATCACGGCCCTTGCAAAAGAAAGACACCTCGGACTCTGCACACACCTCCACTTCAACAGAGCCTGAGACGCCGTCCTCTGGTTCGTCGTTGCGACGCAAATTGAGCCTGAGTGGTTGGCGAAGAGCGTCTTCCAAGGCTGCTTCGCACCCATCGCAAAATCCGCAAGCTCGAAGAGCCCCACAAAAGACCGAGGAACCAGGACCACAACCACCACGGCACGGCGACATGCCTCCACCTCGTTTGCCTGCTTCTGCCACATGGAGTGGTGCGATTGGGACCAGTCCAACGCCAGCAGCGACTCGTACGCGCCCTTCACTGGACTTTGGCCGGCGCAAAACGTCTACTTCTACTGCCACTATTGCCAGCGACACTGAACTCGAGAAACCCAATGTTCGCAAGCCTACTGTTACTGCCGGCATGCGTACATTGTCGGGCTACAACGATTCTGCCGGAGCGCAAACGTCCACAAAATCAAGCTCTTCGATTCTGACTCCAATGCAAAGGATGCTTGGCTCCAAGAGTTCTTCCAACATGTTGAAGTCGCGCAACCTGGACCCAAATCTCGACAGGGATGACCTTTTGGCCGACGAAGAAATGAAGAAGCTAGCTTCGAAGCGCAAGGATTTTGAGCATGCAGCCCGTGATGTGGATGAGCTGCGTAAGCGCGCCAAAGCTCAGGAGCGCGTTACTGCAGCACAAGCTCTGCAAATGGTGAATCTGAACATCTTCGAGAGAGGGGAGATCATCGACTACAAGGAGATCTACTTCTGCGGTACGAAAACAGCAAAGAAGCATGTTGGCGATCTCAATGCCCAGACGGCCAATTTTGGATACGATGATGACCGAGGCGACTACAACATTGTCTTTGGAGATCATCTTGCATATCGGTACGAGGTCGTGGATCTTCTCGGAAAGGGTAGTTTCGGACAGGTTGTTCGCTGTGTTGATCACAAAACCGGTGGTCTTGTCGCTATCAAGATCATCCGCAACAAGAAGAGGTTCCATCAGCAAGCATTGGTCGAAGTCAACATTCTCCAAAAGCTGCGCGAATGGGTAAGTCGCCGATGTCGCTTTGAATTTGAGATGATGTTAATGTCTTCTAGGACCCTGAGAACAAGCATAGCATGATCAACTTTACACAGAGCTTCTATTTCCGAGGCCATCTCTGCATTTCGACCGAGCTGCTTGGTATGAACTTGTACGAATTCATCAAGGCGCATGAGTTCAAGGGCTTCTCGCTTCGCCTCATTCGCCGATTCTGCAAGCAGATGCTCGCGTCACTGGTCCTTTTGAAAACGCAGCGCGTGATCCACTGCGACTTGAAGCCCGAGAACATACTGCTTGCTCATCCGCTGCACTCTGAGATCAAAGTCATCGACTTTGGTTCCAGCTGTTTCGAAAACGAGAAAGTTTACACATATATTCAGTCCCGTTTCTACCGCTCGCCCGAGGTTATTCTGGGCATGAGCTACGGGCTGGCGATCGACATGTGGAGTCTTGGCTGTATCCTAGCCGAGCTGCTCACGGGCTACCCCATCTTCCCTGGAGAGAATGAGCAGGAGCAGCTCGCGTGCATCATGGAAATCTTCGGCCCGCCGGAGAAGCACCTCATTGAGAAGAGCAGCAGGAAGAAGCTGTTCTTTGACTCGCTTGGCAAACCGAGAGTAACAGTCTCCACGAAGGGACGCCGACGCAGACCGAGCTCGAAGACATTGCAACAAGCCCTCAAGTGCGACGACGAGGCTTTCCTCGATTTCATCGCGCGTTGCCTTCGGTGGGATCCTGAGCGGCGAATGAAGCCTGACGAGGCCATGCAGCACGCTTTCATCACTGGCATCCGTCCGAGTGCTCGACAGCGGCACCCACTCAACGGCACTTCCAATGTCTCCTCGCCAATCAAGCGACTTCCGCCATCGCAGACGCCGCAATCGCGCGTAAGGCCCTTGCCTGAACCACCCGCGACCAGTTTCAAGAACGGCACTGCCGTCAATACCAATCGCGAAGTCTCGACGAGCAATTCGCCTATAAAAGGAGCTGCCCCGCAACGACGGCACTCTACTGTGCAGGGAGGCCCTGCTGGAGCGGGTGTCGGTGTCAAGCGCGCCGCCAACGGAGCCCCGCTGAACGCTTCTAGCAGCCTTCCGCGAGTGGCTCAGCGTAGCGTGTCTGGCAAGCCGGACCTTGCATCAGCAGCAGCTATCGCCAGCCTTTCAACCAAGCGCTAAGGCGCCAACATAGATCACGAATGGGTAATGTGAGCATATCATGGTGTTTCTGTAGCAGCATTTAATATCGTTCTTGTGAGAGCAAGAGATAATTGTGGAGGACATGGATCAGTATGGGATGCATACACTCTTGTTAGCGACGCTTATACCCCGAAAAGCAACATGATGCTGGCGTATTGTAGTGTGTATGTGGAACGAATATTGGATAGCCGGGTGGACGGAATCATATTGTAACGACATGCATATGGGCACTTTCTCCACCAAATTTTGATGCTTGTAATTGGTTATTATACGATTTCACGAATACGAATCATGTCTTGCCCCGTGAACATAGTCGCATCCATGGATCTCGTAATCATTAGAGTGATCATATGCTGGTGTCGTGATGTACTGCATCGGGGACGCGGCGAGTTTCAGGCGTGATCGACCGATTTCGGCAATCCGCCGTTGCCCAGCAAACGCAGGGTCCGCCCTACTGGACACAGGGTTCTCGAACGCGTTGTGCGCCGACGGGCTGCACGACCCGTTCTCACCCATGTGGGGACATAGTAGAATCATCGACTCCCGCGTAAAATCATTGCTAATGCTGTCCAGAATTCATCACCGATGGAATCACTAATCTCTAACTCCTATAACCGATGCCGGTACCCTCCGCGAAGATATTTTCGCTCATGGGGTACTCTCCCATACATTGCAGCCCTGTGACACGCCGACACGGCCGCGGATTGCCCTGCTAGATATTATCAAGTGATTGACTCGAAATCGCCCGTCTAGGTTCCACCTACTTGTAACTCAATTGCAGCAGAATTGGAAATCGTTGTTGCCCCCGCTACTAACGTTCCGCCTCTCCGCCTGGTACTCTCCGTCCGCTACATTAGTCCGCCCACCACGAGGCTTGAAGCGCAAAACGTTCCTTTTGTCCCGCGCAACCCACGAAGATAACCCTACTTGGACCCGGTCATCCTTTCCAAAGACTTGCACTCACGAAGGATACGGATCGACCCTCAAGAATTTGCGGATCGCCCCGAGCTCTTTGTCCACTGCGCCCGCACTGTCTGCCTCGGCCATTATCACGCGACCAGGCTCAGGACCAATTTATTTTACAGCCGCTTGGCCTACTTCCACTTTGCTGCCTTCGGGCGACCCTCGATCAACGATCGAGAAAGACCGAAATACCACAAGCAATAGTATTATTGCCGCCCTCCTACACACATCATAATGCTTCCGCCACTTCCTCGCTTGAGCGACTACGATGTCTCCCCACAGAACGGTTTCCTTCCTGATGAGATACCGCTCGACATTCTTCCCGATGCATACTATCAACCATGGGAAACCGTCGTCCGAAATTTCCAGAGCCTAATCCTGGCAAAGCGCCTGCGTCGCATCGTCGATGCACTTCCAATTCTTGAGACCGACTTGCTACTCACAGAAGCTGAATGGCGCCGAGCATATTCGATTCTTGGTTTCATCGCACATGGTTACATCTGGGGCGGCGACAGTCCTGCTGATGTAAGTTTGACCAGGCGCATTCCCAATTGCGCCTCAAAGCTGACATCGTATCCAGATCGTGCCACCTCCCATCTCAATACCCTTCTTGAAAGCATGCCAACACCTTGAACTTCCGCCAGTCGCCACATATGCAGGTGTATGCTTATGGAATTGGCGTCCGCTCTTCAACAGCGAACCAATGGATACTCTGGACAATCTTGCCACTCACATGACCTTCACTGGCGCGCTGGACGAGTCATGGTTTTATTTGGTTTCAGTTGCCATCGAAGCACGAGCTGGGCCAATTGTGCCGTTGATGATCGAAGCCATTGCAGCAGTACGGAGGTGCGATACAAACACCGTAGTGCAGGCTCTACGGTCATTCGCCGAGAGACTTGACGAACTTGGTGCCCTGCTCGAGCGCATGTACGAGAGCTGCGACCCACATGTCTTCTACCACCGCATCCGGCCATTCCTCGCTGGTAGCAAGAACATGGCAGACGCTGGTCTACCTCAGGGTGTCATGTTCGACAATGGCACTGGCGAGCAGCCCTACGTCCAATTCAGCGGAGGAAGCAACGCACAGAGCTCAATCATCCAATTTTTCGATGTCGTCCTCGGCGTCGAGCATCGCCCGACTGGTGAAAAGAGATCAGATGCCTCGCACTCTGACAGCGGACCCGTCCTATCACCGCCACACGGCTTCATACAAGATATGCGCCGGTACATGCCTGGTCCCCACCGCCGCTTCCTCGAACACATGGAGCAAGTAGCTAATATCCGAGAGCACGTCAACTCGAATCGCAGCAACCGCGCCTTGACCACAGCTTACGACGCGTGCCTCGCCATGCTCAGGTCTCTTCGCGACAAGCACATCCAGCTCGTCTCACGCTACATCATTATCAAATCCCGCGAGACCCGGTCCCATTCGCGCTCCCTCTCTCCCCAACAAGCCAAAACACAACGCGTCAACCTCGCCAACACGGTCGCGCGGACCGGAAGCAAGAAACTTCGCGGCACGGGCGGGACAGCACTTATTCCGTTTTTGAAGCAAGCGCGTGATGAGACTGGCGAGCCGGCCATCGATGCCTGGGCGCGCCGCCTCCTCAACAATGGGCCCGGCGAGATAGGCACGCCATTCGGCGTCGAAGATGGAGTTGTGCGCATGGGTAAAGTCAAGGAGGGACTTGATGGCGAGGTGGAAATTGTTGGTCTCGCGGGGACGTGGAGCGTGGATGATAGCGAAGGAGGGATCTGTCATTGGTGAAACTCCACCACCACATATTGACGTGGAAAGCACGCTACAAACTCCACGAGAAGAGAGATATCGTTCTCCGTGACATGTCCGTTGTACGAAAAGTTTATTTCCTCCTGTCACATAACTTTTCCTCATGCATACATAGCATAACTATCTTCGATACCCAGACTTAAATCAAATTCCGATTCCGATTTTCAATCACCTGATTTCCAATCGCAAGACCCAACTTCAAATCCTTTTCTCATCCCAAACCGCCATCCTCGGCAACCCGCACCCAAGCTTCAATAAGCTTTCCCACCCCCGCCCGGCCCGACTCCACCGTCTCGGCACCCTGGACATGCTACACCACCCACCGCCCGGAAACGTCTCAGATGGGATATTTGGCCGTTGCGCCGCGCCGCAGCGAACGCGAGGGGCGAATCGAGTCCTTGGAGTGATCTGGTTTTGACGCTGCGATTGGATTCGTGGTAAGCGATGTACGAGAGCGCCGAAAAGGGCGGGAATGAAGGGGAAAGTTTGCTGGGTTTGGATTATTTTGAGGTGACGACGGGGTGGCAGTTGTGTTTTCGGTGGTATTTGGTCGGTCGGCTTGGAAGAGTGGGAGAAGGGGTGTGGGGTATAAGATGGTGGTATGTGAAGGCATTCACTTTTTCTTCCCTTTCTATAGTTACTGCCTCTACTGTATTATCTTCGAGTACTTTAATTCGAACTTGCTCGGCTGTGCTTGAGCTTTCCTTTCTTTTGAAATCATTCCTTATCGTTTAGATCTTTATCTCGCTTCACGTTTTCATATATCCGACAACATGAAGACTTTCGTTCTAGCCTTTTTGATCGCGCATGTCTTGAGTGCGCCGACGCAACAACAATCTTGCACTCAAGACGCCGCTGCTGCACCAGCGGCGGATTGTGCGCAGGTTCAAGGCCAGCTGGAAAAGGGCATACAGGCGAACCTTGACATCCAGGCACAAGAGCTCACAGGGTACGTTGTACTCCCTCAGACCCTTCTGGATCTTGCCCGATGCATAGATTCAATGCACGCAGTTCTCAGTCTTGTATTGACGAAGTATAGTGTCGAAGCTCTGCAAAGCCTATTGTCGGGTGCTTCTGCGGGCGGTAATGCAACCGCATCAGCGACGACGACATTCGCCTTCCAAGCAACCCAGAAAGAGGTTTTAAATATTCAAGCACAAGGCATCACCATTCGCGCCGAGAACCAGAAACTCGCAGGCGAGATTAGCAGTCCTGCTGCTAATGGATTAGGGATTGTGGCGCAAGCGCAAGGTATGTGCCTCCACGCAAAGTCTTGCAGTGTTTGCAAATGAAGCATATTGACATCTACCTTCTAGTCCTGGAGATGACGCAGGTGCAAAATCTGAATGGGACGGCGGCGGACGAGGCCACGCTCCAGAAGTTGGTGCAAGAGGTCATGGATGGAACGATGCAGAATCAGAAGAATTTGGCGGCTGCGAAGGAGCAAGCGTGCGCAAAGTAGCTTGGAGTATGAGGTAGAAGTTGTTGTGGATCGAAGGCGTGACCTGGAGTCGTGGATGTTTGCTGAGGAAAGACGGTTTGGAATATGTAAGATCTTTGTCCTGATGTATCATGAATTGAGCATGGCGTTACCGAAGCCCCGAGATCAATCGTTGTATCTGCTCGTGTTAGCAGTCGATACAATACTGGATCGGTTGCTGTTGTGATTTGCGAGACATGGTTTCAGCGCAAGGCTTGCCATCTCGAACATTGCGTCATAGGAAGCAGTAAAACGTGCGATGGTCACTTGCCCATCCAAAGTGAGACACGACGAATAGAAATGTGGAACAGCTTCCACATTTGGAAGCGCCACTTTCGTTAGGTCGTCAAATTGAGACAGGCAACAGCGAGATTGGGCAACAGCTGGCGAAACGCTTCGTGATGGTCAAATCGTGTTGCAAACGCAGGCGCGCCCGACGCGTGGGGTTCGTTAAGGACTGACGTCATTTCACATGCTCGCGATTGCACCAGACGCGACGAACGAAACATATAAACCCCGCCCAGACCTTTGACAAGATTCCTATCAATCAACTGAACTCTCTACAACTTACCGGTCAACCTTACACTTTAAAACGAACCCGAAATCCCACATATCAACAACACAACCATGTCTTCCAACAAGGACCAAACTTCCACCCTCCAGGGCTACGTCGACCAGGCTACCGGTGCCGTCCAGAGCGCACTTGGTTCGCTGACTGGCAGCACTGCTGATCAGGTATGGCTTTCATCATCCGCTCTCCAAGACTACTTCTAACGACTACCCAGGTCCAAGGCGAGAACAAGAAAGACGTCGCTGCCGCCGAGAAGGACCTCTCCCACGCGACCGCCAAAGCCGGCCCCTTCTCCGTCTCCTCGTCTGGTGGTGTCGCTAAGGACAATGCCGACCGCACAGCTGGCTCGTGGAACCAGAATGTCGGCGCCGCAAAGGAGGCTCTTGGTGGTTTCGTAGGCGCTGAGGGCCTGAAGCAGGAGGGCATTCGACAGAACCAGGAGGGCAAGGCACAAGAGGCTCAGGGCCAGGTCAGCGACCTCGGCAAGGGCATTCAAGACCGTGTCGGAGGCACTATCGGCGGTGCTGTCGCTGGCTTGACGGGTAACGAGGCGCAGAAGGCGGAGGCACAAAAGCAGCACGACGAGGGCAAGGCGAGGCAGCGTGGTGTTGAGGCGGATCTGCAGAAACAGGCTCCTCAGTAGAGTATAGCTGCACTACATGGAGCTGGAGGATTGCTGTCTCCGTTTTGACGGGAAGCACTGGGAAGTTACGGCAGGATGATATCCCTTTCCTTGGTATTGGACACGAAATAGACGAACAATTGAACCATCAACATTACCACAAGAATCTTCACGAGTGAGATCGGTGTGCAACACCCCGCACGAGAATGGAGCTTCAATTCTTCGCCATGCCTTCCTCATACGCAGCCCAAGTGTAGCCGCATTGCCTAGACATGCGGTCATGGCAAGACTTGCAGGAGTAGGTCCGATTCGCCTCGCATGACTTCGTGGATCGAGGCGCAGATGCATGGCATTTCTCAACATCGAGATTCAGCATCCCGACATTTTCACTCTCTGCAAGGGTTCCCGTCGAATCAAGCCTTGCGCTTGCCTCCCTACCCGCAAATCCACATTGCGGCCACTTTCGTCTAAGAATAACGGGATTCTGCCACATTGCGAGGCTTGACGTGAACAGCCGCTCGCGATGATGTATGGATCGGCGACAGCTTGCGAGGGACCAAGCACACGAGCCACAATTTGTGGCGTCATCGGCAGGTGCCACCCAGCCGAGCCTTCCGAACGCGTTGCATGCACAACAGAACCTGGCAGGCACGCCTTTCCAAGGCGGCCAGCCGCGGTCAGATTGCGTGTGACGCATGCCAGTGAAATCTTGGAGGGCAGATTACGGTGAGGAGCAGAACTTGGCTGGGAGGTCTGGATGCCGTTGTCGCGAAGCTTGGTCAAAGCAGGTGTGGCGCTTGGAGGGCGCCGGCTATGCGGCATCCCTGTCTACTTGTTTTGTGTGAGGTTGGGGTTAATTCGGACGCTACGTCATGGGCTGCTGCTGCGTTTGGTCATGAGTTGTGCTGCCATAAATACTACACCGCCGCTGCTACTTCCTTTGGTTTGTTAGACAGAAACACTACTCCTCACATCCATCTACAACTTTTACTTGATCACTCAAGTCACTTCGAGATCCAAACAACAAAGTCTTCTCGACCAAACAACCACAACACCGCCAACATGCCATTCACCGCAAGGTACGTCAGCTTTGTTCTGGCGACTGCGAGCTACAACAACTAACATCATCCAGCGACATCTGCAAGATCCTCCTCGCCATCATCCTCCCACCTCTGGGTGTCTTCCTCGAGCGCGGCTGCAATGCCGACTTCCTCATCAACATCCTGTTGACCGTTCTTGGTTACATTCCGGTGAGTTCCGCTACAACACACCACCTGCAAACATCATCTGACATGCTCCCTAGGGTATCATCCACGCCCTGTACATCATATTCAAATTTTAGCGGTGGCGCACCCACACTGAGTCGAATAACACGATGAAGACATAACGACCGTGTCTTTCCACGATACCCATTCCATATCTCCTTGCCGCTGCGCCTAAGGCTTACGGCATCCGAAACTTCCGGCTGACGCTCTTGGCTTTGGCTTTATTCACGATGGTTAACAGGCGTCTTGGTTCTTGCATAATCTGCGGAGTCGAGCGTACGTGAGTGGGCGTAGCATGATGTTTAATTGAATAATTCTCTACCATGACTTTCTTGCGCAATATGACTATGTGACCCAAAATTTCTCGTTATTCTTCGAGAATGTGTATTCGATACCCGCACGGTAGCGATACTATGAGCTAGCATGAAATGTTGCTCGTTGATGTGGACTTCTGGCACTCGATGGTTGCGCTTGGCGCCGGCGCGTGGACGTTGGGCAGCCTTCCAAGTTCCACGCGCAGCACTCACCACCGTGACACCGCACACACGTAAAACCCCATGGCGCTCTTCCACCGCAAAACAATACCTTCCACCTACCGTGTTCACTCAGCTCGTAAAGCGCGCCTCAAATATCGCCCAAGATGGACCTCACTGCTACCTTGACAGCCGATGAGATTGCCGCTCTGAACACCCCGCACAATCATATACGCGCCGCAACGCACAGCTTTGAGAACGCAACTCGGAGCAGCGAATATGGCAAGGAGAGCGCTTTTGAGAAGAGCATCCGTATCAAGAACACGCTGGACTTGCACGAGGAGCGCGCACGCACCCGACCTGACTGGCGCATATGTGCACTTCTTATGAACTGCGAGTACCAGCTCTGGCGGTTGAACGCCGACATACCGCTCAAACTCAATCCCTTCCTGAGTCACTGGGTAGAGACTCTTCAACGCCTAGACAACCCTAGCGTCTCGGCCCCAGATCTCAGCGACGGAGAGAACGCTACAACGGTGGAGGTCATCAATATGGCCAGGACATTGTGGATCAAGACTCTGCTCGATGGCGCAGAATTGGGACACTACTTGGCTGCGACGCCTCGTCAAGTTGCTAGGGAGTTGCTGAAGAATGGGCAACCCAAGGACTTCGATCTGCAGGCGTACGTGCGGATGCTTGAGGACGAAGGTATCTATGAAAAGACACCGGAGCCGGAATTCAACGCGTCTTTGCCTGTGCACGGAGACGTTGATGCCCGCAATCCCGAAGGTCAGAAGAAGGGAGAGGCACCGGAACATTCCTATGAAGACGAGATTCAGCAGCACAAGGACAGTATCCTCAAGCATGTTCAGAGCCAGCCGGACACGGCTATCTTCGAGTTGACGCACCTGCCCATCAACATTACCTACCTCGACTTCCTCACCACGCTGCTCGCCGACCACACACTCGAGAAGCACTCCATCGATCCTGCGCAAGTCATCACGCAGTACATACAACATGCGCTTCGTACGGTAGAGCGCATGGACAAGCCGCCTTCCCCGCCAGTGGGAGGCCCGGACGAAGCTGCAGAGGGGGAACAGCTGGAATATGGCAAAGAGGCGCAGAGCCGTCACATACTGCTCCTGCTACTGTTCATCAAGAGCCTGATTCGCAAGGGCTTAGTAGAGTTGGATGTGTTGTATTTTGAGATTGCGGAAATAACGGTGAGGTACGTGTGGATTAAAGAAGTCAGGGAGTTTAGGTCCTGGGCAGAAGAGGGTGTCGAGAATAGTGCAGGAGGATGAGAAACATGTCTAAGACGCATTGAATAGTCGCACTCATTCCCTCGGATTTTGCTGCTCCGTAATGCGTCTGTCGGTGTTTCCAACTCGGTCCAAGATATGTTCCGTCTTCGAAAAGTACCCAGACTCGAGGATACTCCCATGCGAAAGCGAACGCGACGCCTGGATTGTACCTACTTGGCCTAGCCGAAAACAGTATATTCCAAAGCAGGTCACGAGCATTAGTTTTAGTGTGCATCGGAGGTCCCACAAGAGTGTTCCGAACATCACCACGCTAAAATATACACGTCTCAAACGGAGGAGTTTCATGCGCCACTGCTGAAACGATCGGCGAACTTCTTCACAACAACACCCCAACTCAACACAAAGCATGAGGATAAAAATCTCAACCTCACAGTTTTCGATAATTCACGGCTTCAGTACGAGATGTGGCGTGCAACTGTGCTTGGACATTCTTCGTGGCGGGGTGTGCAGCATCAGTCTCAGCATGATCAACGCCACGATCCTCATCCTGAGGTCAAACATACGCCCTTCTTGGTCGTTTCGATTCGCCAAGTATAGCAACGCTTGGCTTTTGAGACGTTTGCTTGGCTCCACTGCCTCAGATCCTAAACATCAATGCATGTTCTGATCATCGCGATATCATTTCTCCGAGGCATCAAGCTCTCCGCCACTGGATGTGTTCAACCCGAGGAATGGGATTGATCTTCCCGCTGTGGGCATCCTAGCGGTGACGATGGAGAGGCTGCCTATCTGGTGATGGCCAGACCGGCAACGTCTCAGCACCGCCTACTTTGTCGTGTCATGGAGACCACCATCGCGATCTTCACGTCTGACGATCTGTATGGGCTCGGCGCCCAGGGGCAACTCGCCTTGTCTTTCGTAGACAAGCACAAGCGAATGCTTGTGTGATGCTAAGCTTTCCAAGGACTAAATGACGGTCAGACAGAGTATATAATGTAGCTTGCCCAGCCTCCAAGTAGAATCATCACCATCACTTCAGCATATACAGCCTCTTCTCCTTTCTTCTAGCTTCTAATTCTTTTCCTTGCGCCGGCCGCTTGTTCTATCACTGTCACTCAAAACTTCTTACAGTTCTTCTTCACCACTTCTTAATCAGCACCACATACTCCAATCAAAATGCGTTACTCAATCGCTTTCATCGCTGCTATTGCGGCATCCGTGCAAGCCCACGGTGTCATCACCGAGATCCAGGGCGCCAATGGCGTGAACATGCCTGGTCTCTCTGGTACGCCTCTCTGTCCTCTTTTTACCCCAAACTCTCTAACACACCTTCAGTCCAAGACGGCACACCTCGCGACTGCGCCACCCCTGGCTGCGGTTCTGAAGCCGACACCTCCATCATTAGGACTCGTGAGATGGGCGGCAAGGCCTCCGCCCTCGGCCGCACCAACGGCGGCGGTCCTGTCGATGCCGCCAAAGCCATCTCTACCTTCATGGGCGCCGGTGCCTCTACCGCCTCCACAGGCACCACATCCGCCACAGGTGCCAAAGCCCCCAAGGCCAAAGCCAATGCCCGCGGCCTTCTCGACGCCCTGACCGGTGGCCTAGGCGGCGGTAAAGCCACGGGCGGAGCCACAGGCGCAGGCAGCAAGACCCCCAAGGGCTCAGCCGAACAAGGCGTCGCTGCTGCTGCTGGCACAGGTGCATCCTCTGGCCTCCCCACCGCCGCTGATGACGGCACAGTCACCATGACATTCCACCAAGTCAACCAAGACGGCGCCGGCCCGTTGACCGCTCAGATCGACCCTACCTCAGGAGGCACCGATCCCGCAGCCTTCCAGGACGCGACCGTCAGCCAGAACGTGCCCGGCATCGGCATTGGCGGACTCAGCGCCGCCGCCGTCGAGGATTTCCCAGTCAAAGTCCAGATGCCGGCTGGCATGACTTGCTCGGGAACAGTTGGCGGCGCGAGCAATGTGTGCATTGTAAGAATGCAGAATAGCGCGCTTGCTGGGCCGTTTGGTGGGTCCGCGGCATTTACGCAGACGGCGGCGCAGAAGAAGAGGGCTGTGGAGTATAATCTGAGGAAGAGGCATATGGCGAGGGGCATTTTGGGAAAACTGGAGTAATTTGTTGAGGCTGTGGTAAGAGGTGGTGAGGCTGTGGTAGGAGGTAGTGAGGCTGGATGAGGGCTGGAATGGTAATTGATTTGTATATAGGAACGGATGATTGATAGTGTGAGGGAGGGATGGTCTGGTTGCTGTGCAATCATGGGAAGGGTGGTTTCTATTTGGTTCAGCGCGGGTTTTCATTTGGATATCACCTCACTTATACGCTCTTTCTCGAGCTTTTTGTTTTCGTGTGTAATTGAGATGGAGAATACCTTTGTACATAGGGAATTGAGAGAAGTCTGGAACTATTCATAGCATTCATGTTTCTCTCGTATCTTGAACATCTGACCGAAAATTCGACTTCAAAGGTATGGTGAAAAGGTCGATGCCCAAAACGGGGCAGACATGTGCTGTAATCAGGATTAAACTTGAATTCAACACGAAGAGAGAATCTGATGCAAAAAAATCCGCAATTAATCCGTGGGAATCGCTAACGCTCACTTCGAAACTCGAATACCAGGATGCAGAAACGCTTCATCTAAAATCAAGCTCGATTGCGAATCCATTGGTTTCCTATCGACAACCACCCGCTCTAACCTCCCTCACTCCTCCCCCAACAATCTCTTTCCCGCCAAACGCCCTTCCATCCACCGAAACACTCTGACATTCCCACGCCAAATCTACCACACCCCTCATGCCCACCGGCGTTGTAACATTCGCTTCGAATCCCCACGTTCCATTCCCCTTCCCACCCACCACTCTCCACTCAACCCCAAATCTCCCCAACGGCCCTTCAAACCCACTCGTCACACTCTTCAAATCTCCCACCAAAGGTCTAAACCTCCACCTCCTCCACCCGACGATTTCCAACCCAGCCACATACATGCTCAACGCACTCGTCGGCCCCGAACTCCACCCATGACTCAGACTCGTATACGCCGCATCATTCCTATACCCCGCGTTGCCCCGATAATACAAACTTCCATTCGCGCTCAATCCCTCCGCGAGCGTGGAGCCCGTCATGAGCGGCGAGTCTAAGAGGTAGGACCACAGCGTGCGCGTGAGATTCAGGGCGCGGAGAGGTTGGTCTGCGGCGAAGTGGGCGAGGACTTCGATGCTGGATATAAATGGGGATATGGTATCGGGGAGTTCTGGCGTTACGGGGCCGAGAGGAGTCCAGAAGCGTGTTAGCGAGGCGCTGAGTGCGGTGGCTTGGGTGGAGGAAGTAGTGAGGTTGTAAAATAGGGCGAGGGCGTTGCCGTCTTGTGGGGCGAGCGTGGTGGTTTGGTTGTCGTGGTAGAGGTTGAGCGAGGGAGACCAGAGGAGCGTGTTGTAGGAGGTCTTGAGGCGGCTGGCGGCGGTAGACCAGTCGGTAGCTTGGATCTGGACTGCGGTGTTATTTGTCCAGGATGTTGCGAGAGTAGACAGGGAGTATAATGCGTGGTAGTCGAGCGCGTTCAGGGCACTGTTGTATCCGCCGCCGCCTTGACGAGCCCAGTCGTTTGGTCGGGTCTGGTTATGCAATCCGTATTCGTTGTCGTTGAGAGCGGTTAGGACGAAGTCGACGCCCTTGGTGATGTTTGTCCAGTGGTGTGCTAGGAAGTCGGCATCGCCGGTGAAGATGGCATAGTTGTAAATTGCAATCAAGCTCCACGCATGGTATGTGTCGCTTTGAGCTCCGTTTCGGAATGAGCCTGTAGCCGGACCAGCGAACGGGAAGCGACCCGTGGTAGCGTTCTGATAGTAGAACAGAGTCTCGAGCGCATTTCTGTATGCCGAAAGACCATCAACTCCGAGTGATAGGAAAGCGGTTATGCCCTGTAGTCCAAGGTCCCCAGGCCAGACTGCCCTATCTCGCTTCGCACCGTCAAGCAGGATGGCATTACCGATGCCCAGAGTTGCGTTGTATGCCCATCCTGGCCTAACTTGCGGGAGAAAGCGTCCAGTGTTTGGTGGACCGATATTGGTTTGAATGGTATAGGCACCTGCATACCAAGTTCGAACCAGGAGATCATCGCCTGGTGTGTAGAAGTGTCCTCCATAATCGCGTAAGTCCTCCGTCTCAGGAGCAAATCCAATCTCGCAGGTCACATTGGAAATAGTAACATCTTGATACGCGGTAATTGTCAAGAAGCGAAAGCCTCCACGAAATCTTTCCTCTGGAGTGCGATAGAGTGTGGAGCCTCTTGGTAGGCTAACATTTAATGCTTGATCCCAGTCTTGAGTTGGCGTTGAGCCAGTGTCATCTGAGATCGCTCTCACGAATGCAGGAGACTCGGCGAATGCCAATGCGAGATGTTGAGTAGTACTACTGTTGGTGTTGACAGACACATCGGCGTTGAATGTAATCCAACCACCCACTTCAATGCCAAAGTCCAGACTGATACGTCCACCAGCAGCTAGCGCAATTCCTTGATCGCCAGTTTTGCCCGTCACAATGACAGGGCTTTGTAGAGAATGAATGGCGGCTGGCTTGACATGTCGAGATGCTGGACTGTAAATATAAGAACTCCATGGATTCGCGGAGACAATAGTGGCCACAAAAACGAAGCAGGAAAGGAATGGAAAGCCGAAATGCGTTGACCCTTTGAATTGTTTCATGGCGACGGTGGAGACACAGATGGAGGCTGCCTGATCGCTGACGGATCACAATTGGGTTCCAGCATCTTATGTAGACTTATCAGCCCAAGCCGTGCGGGATCTTTACCGAAAGGATAGATCCTGGGATGCAGGAACCTGGGGACGGACGCGGGGCTGCACATGGGTATGACGATCATTGCTCATTCGCCTCTAGCGCATGCGACAGCCGACCCTCGATGATTCTTATTCGTTGCATTGTTCTGAAATGGTACATGTATAGCCATCTCTATGTCACCATTTCGCGTTGTATAGTTGTTGCCGTGGTCGAATCCAATTATACCCAGGTTTGACATGTTCATCATGAACAAGTCCGGCGTACGTTATCCCGAGATTGACAACGAGGCGGAGAAATTATGCGAGTGCTTGCTGCCGATGGATAATCCAGCCGGGCTTTTACACAAAATTGACCTAGTGATCTTGGTTTACTGGTCAAAAGGATCGATCCAGTGTGAAATAATAATAGCATTAGCGAGGATATCAAAGGACAACGTATTGCAGAACAATCTATGGCTGAGTAACATCTAGTCCACCCAAAACACAGAATACCACCAAATAACAACGCGCACCACCCTTTCAATTTCATGCGAAAGCTGTCGCCATGTGCACTTTTAGGATGTCGATCGCGTGCATGAGTACCGCCCATCTAAGCATGCGTCGAACTCTGTCTGCTGGCTCGCTCTTTCATTATCAAATGTCGCACCATACCGGTAGCGATGGCGGCCCTATTTATGCAGATGGATTAATATGCGTCTTCTTAAGATTCAATGGCTGTGGAGGATTTGATGGTGTTGCGGTGCCAGATCCTGCCTGCGGTGTGCCAATGCCAAGTGGACTTACAGCACCACTTGGAGGCACGGGCATCTTGATGTCTTCTGGGCTACCGGGTACCATGCTATCTGGGAGATCTGGAATCTTAATCCGTTTGGCGACGTTGTTATAGCTCGAAGGAATGATCTGGTCAAAGGTTGGTACAATTCTTCCTTGTCGCGTGGAGAGTGGAGTGCTCACCTCAATGATCTCGTCCCTGGGAAATTCAAGCCTCGGGATATCGGCCGCATTACAGGCCATCAGATATCCGTACAGCACGCGCAACACAGATTCGTGCGCGATGATGAGCAAATCGTTCTCTTCGCGTTCGAGCTCAAGAATGATTGGCTCCATGCGTACTGCGAGATCGTGGTATGACTATAGGTTATCAGTGAAGTAAACAGCACGTCTTTCGGCAGCAGACATACCTCAGCTCGCGGGTAGCGGTGGTGGTATGGGTCAGCTTCGTGCTTCGTGACCTCGTCTGGGAACTCTTGGCGAATCTTCGACTCCGACATCTTCTCACAGACGCCAGGATTCATCTGACTCATCTGAGAACGTTGCCTGACCCTGTATCCCATGTTTCCGAGGTACTCTGAAGTCTGGACTGTGCGCCTTCGAGTAGACGTCCAGATCGTCAAGGGCTTCAGTGCTGCGTCCGGTGCTCCCTGATCTACTAGCCTTTGATTCTCCTCCTCTCGGTATCGTAGAAGAACCTCGCTCATCTTCTTTGCATAGTCGCGACCCTCTTCTGAGAGATTGGCATCGGCCTTGTATGAGTCCTCATCGCGCGTAGTCCCTGCTCTTGCGAAGTATGTCTGTCGCGACTTGATGTGCAGATTGAGCAGGTAGAAGACAATTCGCTGAGAGAGATAGCCAAAAGCGCAATTGTTGACCACAACACGCTCACCCGCATTGATCATCTTGATCCAATGAAGTTCGGGCTCTTCCATCGTCTCGTAATGCGGTATGCGTGAGTTGATGCGAGCTAAGTAGTCCTGAACCGCGTCTTCATCTTTCCAGCCAATGTAATCAGGTGAGCCGATCTTGACTCGGCGCACGTTCTCCTGAATGATGCGCTCGTCTGTGCAGTGCGACTCGATGAAGACGGTCTGGATGCCATTCTTCGCAAACTCCTTGGCCAGAGAACGACGACCTTGACCAATAGCGTTGACCGCGTCGTAGATAGCGACTTGGCCTTTGTCATGCTCCAAGAACTGGTAGATGTCGTCTCGGCATTTCTTCAGAATCTTGTTGCGCAGAAGAACCGACTGTGGTGAGGCGTTCAAGAAGAAATAGTCATCAGGCACGTCCTTTCCCGGGCCCAGTGTTGCGCGACGGTAGTCGCCGAGATGAAACACGTGCGTCTTGACACCAAGCCATCGTAAGTAGCGCGCTACGGCGACAGAAGTGTGAGTTTTGCCTCGTGCTGGCAGACCAACAGTTGCAATAACGATGCGTCCAGAGTGGAAAAGGCGCCCTGATTCTGTGCTGTAGAGTTGAGCGGGTGCCATTTCCTCTTTCTCGGGCAGATCGTGGATTGCATCGACAAAGGTGCTCGACCGCCGCCGGAAGCGGGGCGAGTTTGCATATATCTCTGCTGTTCTAGAGGCCGTGAGTCGCGTTTTCGCAATGTGAATCCCGTGGTTGAGTATTCACTCTTCCGCCGAATGTGGGGTCAATGCACTTACAGTAGGGTGTCCATGGTGGCTAATTAGGTCTATGGTAGTGAAGTATACACGAAGAAAAGAAGGAGAAGAAGATCAACAGAGAAGATTGTCTAAACAAGCTACTCGGGCAACCGGGAAGCGTTTGGTGGTTGAGAAGCGTCGTGCTCCGGACCCGCGGATTCGGCGTTGATATAGGTTTGCCGAGCGCTGTCAGTGACAAGGTGCGACAACGAAATCCAAAACTTCAAAGAGGCTGCGTGTGTCTCAGAGTTAGAAGCGTAGGAAGAGTCAGTATTAGGCGGCACGGCGAGGTGTTGAGTGCGCGATGAGCCCTCTGGACCAAAAAGCAAGGCCCCAGGTTCGTCATATCTTATCGCTGGAGGTGTCGCGCTAGACCGTCGGAGTGCGGTTTAGTTAGTCTCGTGTATTATGTCATCCTCAGAAATTGTTCACGGCGACCATCACAGCGTAGTCCAACGCATCATCGCGCATCCCCAAACGCCGCCCTCTTCGCCGTCATTTGTACTCGTTCTGTGCAGCGCCGCCCACACTCGGATTAGGTCCTTTCTTCACGCCTGACATCATTGTTTGCCCGCCGCCGCCATGGAGCTCAATCCGACGAAGGAGCAAGCTGTCTCCGGCATCATCACACACCCCTCCATCTCACACACTGGTCCTTTCGCACGGGTACTCGATGCATACGCGGCTTTTCAAGAGCGGAGAGAGGCGCTGGGTCTCGCCAACCCCGGCACAGTAGAGAGCATTGCGCGAGAGGTGCAGCGCGATGTGTTCCTGAACAACTCGAGCTTCTCAGGCCTGCGGGCCGAGCTCACGAAGGCCTTCAGTGCCGCTCCACTGTTCCAGGTGGCGCACTCGCTGTCTATGGGCTCGCAGCTGCAGCCACCATACTCGTATATGGTGCTCTACGGGTCACCGAGGGTTTGTTGCCTTGCGCAGCCACTTGCATTTTGCATTCTAACATCCACCAGGTGTTCATGCAGGGAAACCTCGACAATGACCTACAGTTCTCGGGCCGCTTCAACTGGCGCTGGACATCAGCATTTGTTACCAAGACGGCCGTCCAGCTTACATCGCAAGGCAACATGGTTTCACTTGAGAACGACTACACTGGCGCAGACTTTTCGGCGTCCTTGAAGGCGGTCAACCCGTCGTTGCTAGATGGCGGCATCACTGGCATGCTCATGGCGAGCTATCTTCAGGCTGTGACACCGAAGCTGTCCCTCGGCATCGACGCTTTCTGGAGCCGTCCGGCCATGGCTTACCCACCCGAGCTCAACGTCTCTTATGCGGCGCGATACAGGGCTGCGGACTGGATGGCATGCGGCCAGATCATCCCCGACCGCGGTGTGCTTGAGGCTTCGTACTGGCGCAGGCTTACCGACAAGGTTGAGACGGGCATCAACTGCAACCTTGCTTTTGCTGGCATCGGGCCGGGAGGTCCCATGGCTGGCCCTCAGAAGGAGGGAAATGTCACCATTGGTGCCAAGTACGACTTCCGTCAATCGTCTTTCCGCGCGCAGATCGACAACCAGGGCAAGGTCTCGTGTCTTTTGGAGAAGATGATTGCACCACCGATCCGGGTGACCTTCTCTGGAGAGATCGACCACAAGCAGGTATGTTTTGTGTGATTTAACAATCTCAACATCAGCTAATAATGTCCAGAATGCCGCCAAGCTCGGCCTGGCCGTCGCAATAGAAGCCGCTGACGAGGCTGTCATGGAACAGCAGGAAATGGCTGGTCCCACCATGTCCGCTGGCGCAATCCCATTCTAGACGCTCCGCAGCGTCATGTACTGGAATAATCTCACGACTCTTCTCTTCACTGTACCACCACCATTGCCGGTTTGGAGCGAGCCCGCTTTTCGACTTCTCACGATATCCGGCGGCTGATCAGGTAGACGTTTCGTCAGTTCGAGCACGTTTGCAAAAGGCGCACCGTATGTTTGACATGTAATGGGCTACGGATCTGGTAGACATGACGGAGTATACCATTGCCAGAAGGGCGCGGATAAAGGCCGCGCAATTGTACATATTACTGCATAGCGTGTGGGCACAAAAAGTCAAAGTGAAATGATGCTATGAGCAATGACACGTGACGCAATGCATTATTTGAAGAGTCGAGAATACTGTACAAGTCGTGACATGGCCCGTTTCGTGGCATAGAATCTCTCGTCCCAAGCGCCCTTTCTAATATCACAGTCATGTTGCAATCCGCGTGGGATGGCTTTTCATCCCCATATCCTCTGAACGCCCTCCTTAATAGTCCGATGCTTTCTTTACAAAGCCGGCTTCGCGCCCGTCGGCTGTCCCGGCGTTGGTGTCCCAGGTGCCATGAACTGCAGCACTGTTAGTATACACACTCAAACCAATAACCACAACCCTCGCTCAATCAAGACAAACATACCTCATTCTGCGCCCTCTGCTGCATCATCTCGGCTCTCTCCTGCTCCACAATCATCTGCTCCTCGCTATACGCCAGCGCCCACGGGACGCCCAACAACAGCGCACTCGTGCTCACCACCCACAGCGTCTTGCCGCCCATGAACAACCCCGACTTGAGCCACGAGCTGGTTGTGCTGACTGTGGAAGAGATGCTGCGTCGTGTGCTGGCGGGGATCATGTCTTGTAGGGCAACGATGCGCTCATATAGGGTCTCGTCGGTGGGCGCCGAGGCGATGCTGGAGGTGTCTGATTCTGCATTGAGGGATTAGCAAGACGTCCTGGAGATTTGAAAGATCGAAGGCAGAGGTGGGGTGGGATGTACCGGAATCTGTGTCCCATTCGTCGTCGTCGTGAGGGCCTTCTTGTTCGCGGACGAACTCCTCGTCCATGACTTCTTCGAGCTTGACCATTTTGGCGGATGTGTGGTGATGTGTGCGAGGAGTTTGAGGTGAGTATGCGGTAAGTGACGAGGGCGTGGATGCGTAGGCGTGGTTGTTGCGATGTTCCAATGTCGAGGCCAAAGTTTTGAAATGTTCATCATCGGGCGCAAGCTTTGGGCGGGCCGAGGTTTAGCCGATGCGGTCATCGCACTCCCTCGAGCTGCTCACCTTCTACCCAGCCTACACCACCGCAACTCAGAATGCCCAGGTCCCGTTTATAGCTGCGCCGGGAACTCTGCCATCAAATCAGGGGAGGAAACGCACGCGGCATGCACCGTTTTCCCCTCATCGTCTGTCCTACTGGCTCGCTGATGTCGAGTCTGAATATTGCTGCTAAGAAGAAAGACTACTGGGCATTGAATTGTTGATCCTATGGTGCGCATGATCACTTGACTCCTTAACGCACGCCCAGTGTGACAATAAATTTGAATGTTGGCGGAACTGATCAGACGCCTCCTACGACATTGAGGCGTAGTTCGCGATGCTTCTGCCTCGGGCCAAGTTCAAGGTAGGCAATGACATTGGACGTCAGAATTGATAGAGGAAGAAAAACCCAACTTATGGCTCAGTAGCTCATTCCAATACTGTGATGCCCCTGCTACCGTCACAAAACACATCCATGGGTACGGCTTAGGTACACCCTCCTAGCTTCCGCAAACATGCCGGGCGTTTTGGATTGACCCAAGTCACACTTTTGGCATCGAAATACCCTCTCGCTATCATATCAATTATCTCTGTATCGAGCATGCGCCGGCGTCGTCTACCGCCGGCGTTACCCTGGTTACTTCTCAGCAAAGATGCGGACGTCGCGCCACTCACACCTCGACCAGGCTACCGCCTTACGGACTCAGAGCTCTCCCTAAACAGCGCGGATAGGGCAGCTATAAAAACGATCCTCCCAAAAGGCTACATGGTTCTCGGCCTTTGGACCTGGTGCAAGAGCTATCTCCGTCCTCCCGCCTACGAGATGAGACGAGCGGCGAACAAGAGGGCAGAAGCCTTTGAAGTGTAGAATGCTGAGTTCGCCAGAATCTACAAGCTTCCCGAGCAGCCCCTGCTTCTCGTTCTATCCTTTTTACCCGTGGTGGCTGATAAGCTTTCCTTTCGACTGACAAGTCGCCGGTACGCATCCCTCGTACAGCGCAACAATGCAGACGTGCCAACAGCAGCGGACAAAAAGGAACTGGGGCGCAGACTTGAAGACGATCGCTACAACAAGCTCGTAGACGCTGAACCTAATAATATCAGCGCACTGAAGGAGCTTCTTTGTTCTTACTGCCGACGATCACATGATATTCGTCTCTTCTCCCCGGATGAAGCCACCAAGTCTGGAAGAGTACGGAAATGTGTCGGGCTGACCGCAACATTCCAATTTTGCAAGCACACTTGAATCACATACGAGAAACTCATACAACACTTTGCGGCCACATCAAATTCGTACACGTGCACCAAAGGCAGCTGCACGGCTATACGACCACGCCGTCCTTTCATCATCCGCAATTCGCGCAACGAGGTGTACTATTTCCATGGCATCGAGCTTTTGAGGGGCCGCTCTATCCCGTCTCTTCAATGTGGCGACATGGTTGATTTGGTCCAGCGATACACAGAGCCAATGTGTCCGCATATGCATACAAGCTACCTAGGCTTCAAGGAACGGATTCTCAGTAATCCTGCCAGACCACTTGATTCACACCAAGCCCATGATCCCGATACCCAGGTATATGCCAAGGCTGGCATGTCGAGGTGCATGCAACTTGACTGCTTAGTGGAGCATTGCAATACCCAAGTCGAGATTGACAAGTATCGGACGATTGGTGGTATTCATAGGGAGTATATCGTGATGAGAGTCCATCGTTGCTTAGGCATGTTGGACACGCCGCTTAACGAGCGCTGGCTTGCGCAAATTGTAGATGGCGGTGCAAGCTTTGCGCATTGATCGAAGTAGTTGAGTGAGAGCAGACGGAATCTCAATAGAAGTATCCCTAATAAGACGAAACCTCTATGGGTGCTTTCTCTTGCCTCCGGTGCATTTGCAAGACGCTGGGCGAGAGGTGATCACTATGCATAAGCCAGCATGAACAGTCCGGGCGATTTTTCGCGCACAAGTCGTTGAGACGTGATCGTATATGCACATATCCATGGCTTCGTTTAAATATTGACTCGCAATTCGCTAGCTCGTACAAACCGCCATGTAAGAGTTGAGTGTGCTGCGATGTCCCAATCAGGCACTAGCGCGGATTTCGGTCAACGTTCCTACTCTTAAACCCCGAAGCGTCACCTTAGCGCTGACAACAAACAATCTTCACCTCAAAATCATCAAATCACAGGATGCAAAAGTAAGACTTGTGCTCAGAACACAACACGAAAGCTTGGCGGTATTGTAGAAACCCGATACTGGCTCATCGAGCATGGCACATCGAGCATGACACTAAGGCAGTAGCCAATATGGAGAGTTCGATGATCCCCGGACCGAAATATCGTCTGTGCCTAGAACATACACTGAGTACTCATTTGCAGTGACAAGCTCACTATGATGAAAGACTACATGGTTCCTTTCCCAAAAGCTTGCCTTTAGGCCAGTTATCGGGTTGAAGGATCATAAGTTCCTTCTCATGGCGCACAACACGGTCGGGCGACGCAATGTTGGAAGGCCGTGCGAAGTGATCTTATGAGTAGTGACTCTCACTACATCACTTGATTATGGTCTGTGTGTCGATCCCCGAGCGTAGTGCTTGACGCCGCGTGGTTCCAGGCGCAGGGTTCAAGCCATGTTATAATAACAGCAACATTTTCTCGGGAGCTGAAGCTGAAGCTGATCTTACAACGATATTCATATTTATCATTCTTTTGCAGTATTGCTGTGCAAACAAGTGCGGACATTACTTCCATCGGCATGTTGAACGTAAGGACAACGGTACTTCATCCCCGAGATGGCAGTGCGTGCCCTGGTCTGGAATTGACAGACGACTCTACGGCAAGCTGAAACACGCCATGGCTGAGAGATCGTCACGACTAACACAGCCTCAGGCCACATCGATTGAAGAGACGAATACGCTCATAGCACGAGTCAAGAAAGCTTTGGCATGTTGTCGCAGATACACCTGGCTTTCGTCATCGAAGACTCGATCGAGCAGCCATGAAGACATTGGTCTTCAGTCAATGAGCTCTGGCACATCGAGTCTATGTCGCCGTCGCACCCGCAGGCAACGTCCCTCCTTCCTCGTTCTTCCGCACGAAGAAAGCTCTGGTACACATAGCCGCACTTTCGAAGAGTCGAACTACTCTGACGACAATGACCCATTCATTACGTCGCCGTCTTGGTTCAAGGCTGAGTTCTCTAGGGAGGAGACAGGTAGATGAATACCCGTCACCCCGTGGTTGGGGTGAGGGTGGCAAGGGTTGAAGCTTCGCACGCTGCCAACAATACACACCTTGTCATGGCCTCGAAGGGTCGATGTCTTGAAGGCGTTCCTCTTCAGTAGCCTACCAGTCTCTACATGCCGAACAAGACATCAACGTGGTTTGTCAGCGCTGACGCTCTGTAACTCAGAGTGTTCAACGACAATTCAAGTCCGTAAGAGTCGATGCTGGCAGCTGTGAAAAGCTCGTGTGGAACTACGCAGAGCACAGTAGCACAGGGTGGACTTCGGTTATCAGCCAGCAACTCCGACGCATACCAGCATCTATGATCACAATGAGCATAACAAAGTTAGGATGGCTCTCATGGAGAAGCTCTCCTCCGGCCACGAAGAAGTCAGGCACCACAAGACATGACCGGAGTGGTATGCACAAGTCGTCACTGCCTTCAAATAGAGATGGGTGCAGTGCCTTAACCGAGTGTGATTCAACATCAGCTGGACTGACTAAGCAAGGACTGTTTGACTTCATTCGGTGAGTTTGTCGTCCTTGTTTCTGAATACTCGGCTGACGTTCCGGCGCAGCGCGTGCTCACCAGGGATGACACGATGAGCTGCCAAAGGTCTTATATGCGTATATCATTACGAGGTCCTGCATCATCTCGCTACGCTACAGATTCGCTGTACTACGTTGCATTTCGGCCTGATCTCATCAAGAACCAACACGACTCCTCTTGATATCACGACGAATACTGGCCCAAGGCAACATGTAAAAATACTCGCAAGGAAACACGGCTCTTTTCCCAGCTTGAGATCTTGGATTAAACCAGCTGTACACTACTCAGGGGCTCAATCCTTCTGCAAGCCTAGTTCCATCAGCAAGTTCAGGCTGCGCTCGCTGAGGCGGATGAGTACATATGCCCACATTGTCGAACCTCGCATAGGGTCATATGGCATTGTCCCGGTGACTCGCAGACACTGCGCGAGCAATTCGAATGAGAGGAGTGGAGAGACATGGCCGAGACACTTCACAGCCTGAAAAGATTCGGTATCTGCAAGGCAACTAATTGCGAGACACGCTATGGGTAAACGAGCATGCCTGATGTGCACAATGCATAGCTCAGACATCCCGTTGTTGAGTTCTAGATCTGGCAAATGCTACGTATTTAATAACACGAGAATTATGCCTTGCCTCTTCCCTTCTTCGTTCGGAAACATGACGTGATCTGCGTACCTCGAATATACATATACTTCACTTCAACCCCAAGAAAACCTCCCTCATCTTTGTATAATTCGGCGTGCCCACGCCCGTAACTGGATCCCACCCCTTTGCCGCTGGAAAGCCTTGCGTTCCACATCCCGGATTCCCACCCACAGTAATGTCATTGAACACCTCCGGATGCTTATAAATGGTCGGATTCAAGAACCCCAGGGGTCCCTTTCCTTGCTCCAAACGCTCTTCATTGAGCAAATTGATAATGCTCGCAAGAATGGGCGCTGACGCAGATGTCCCGCCCACACCGCGTGTCTTGTTCAAGTATACGGTAGCAAGATTGAGGCCGAGGGCTGCGACGTCTGGGTATGCGCGGCCGGACGAGTTGAATACTGATTCGCCGTACTTGGGCGCGTACTTGGAGAGGTAGTTTGAGACGGCTTTGTCTTGCCAGGATGGGCGGGGAAATATGCTTGAATAGCCGCCGCCGGAGTAGTATGACAGCGGGCCGTTGGGCGATGCGACTGCTTTTTCGCCGCCGTAGATGGAGGAGTTTAGGAGAGTTGTTGCGCCGACTGATGTGATCTAGTGGGTGTTAATCAAATTGTATGGGAAAAGCTAGGGTGACGTACGTATGGGCAGTTAGCGGGGAAAGACGGGGAAAAGCGTGTGCCTTCAGTATCGACGTAGCCGTATTCGGAATTCAGACAACTGTTGTTGTACCCAGAGTTGTATCTATTAGCGACGCCAGAGTCTCCAGATGCGAAGATAACGCTGACGCCCTGCAGAGCCAACTTCATCCATTCGCGGCATTGACGTTCCTGGTAAAAGCGTGGCAGTGCTCCCTCAATCTGACCATACGAGACTGAGATCACATTACTGACAGGTGCGCCTCCACACTGAAGTGGGCCAGTGTATCCACCTTCATTGGGATCGGGATACGCGGGGTCCACATATGGTTGATCTCCGCCTTGATAAGTGCAGTATGAAGCGTCCTGAATGCGTCAGAGAATGCACCTAATTTACATGGGGCGACAACTTACAAGGGCGTCCAAGAAGATGTTAAATGTGCCAACGGAGTCAACGTTGACCGAGTCGCCACTCTGATACAGTCGCGTCTGCTGCGGCCAAATGATGGAATACGCAGTCTGGAAGTCGAGCGCACTTTCAATGACCTCGCCGGCTTGAGCAACGCTTGCATTCGAAGGTTTACCGCCATCTATTGAGATAAACTCAGGTACGACGTCCGAGGGAATTCTAGGAGACGTGAAGTTCTCGAAGAACGTCTTTAGATCGGGAAGGTACAAGTAATCTGCCCACTCCGCGATGCCGAGCTGGTTGCCGCTGTGGTTGTACTTTCCAACGGGAATGTTGTAGATTGCGCGCAAGCAGTCAATTGTAATCAGCGTAGCACAGCTTTTGATGCCGGTGAGCCCGGTGATATTTACGGGAGCCTCAATCGTTGCTCTGGCTTGAGCCACAGGGCGTAATCCATCAAGCTGAATGGTCGGCATGATGAAATCGACATGCTTGCGAACCTGCTGAGGGAGACCATATTCGTCGCAAGCAATGCGGTGTCCACCAGACTCTTTGTGATGGTAATAATGGTATTGGGTGTTGAGAAGTTCCTCAAGTTCAGCTACGGTGGCCGAGAACTCAACCCAATTTCGACCTGGAGAGTTAGCCGAGGGACCTAGCCGTCGGATCCTGGCTCACCTTTTGAGTGCTTGATTCGGTTGAGGTGGATACCAGACGTGGTAAGCCATTCAACGGTGGAGTCTGACGCCTCTGGGTGCGGTGCAAACGTATTCGCAACCCGTTCTGCAGTCCAGTGCTTTCCTATCCAGAAACTCAATGACCAACCCGTGTGAATGTTGGAAGTTTTGCGTACCAAAATTGGGCGAATCTGGATCCGAAACATCCGCCAAAAATCGGTCCGAGTGTTCCAAATTCCGTTGATTTAATCCAATACGCACAGGCAAGATAGCGTCTTTGGGTGCTCGCGAAGTCTTCGTCCAAGCAACTGGCGATGCATGTCTTTTTTCGTGTACAGTATGGGACCCAAGTGGTGACCCCACGGCTAGGGCACTTAAGCCGAGCAATAGCAAATTTGAACAACGCATGTTGGGTACAAGATGCTAAAGCGCGTTCGTTGAGAGGTTTATCGAAGGTGGCAGCGGCCCGCAATATATACCTTGGGCACTGTGTGTTGTGTCGTCGTCACGGCTTTAATCCCTACGTCCCATGTCTCCCGAAGCCTCCGTAGCCGCTTAAACGCACATGTCGTATTGGACGGCTGCATGGTGCGCAATAATATTGCGGTTGCGAAGGCGGATATATAATTGGCCTGCCTTTTGTAGTTAGATGCTAATGAGCGTGGAGCATTCTCCTTCCAGAACGACGTACAGCGTGCTGCGGGTGACTAGACTGGCCAGCCCGAATGTTACTGTACCCACTCAACAATGGCCGATCCGATAGTGAGATATTAAGGTGAGGAATGAAAGCTTGTTTAGTCTGGGCAGCAAAGCTTGGTGCTACTGGAGAGGCTTGTTTCCGGGTCGTAGCGTGGTGTTAAGCTGAGTGAGGAAGGTGGCTTTGTGGGAGGTGGGGCCAGCGTCATTAATCCCGTATATTCTGGTGTCTATTCCTGCGCTCCACTCGGGCACTGAACTATGAGCATTGCGAAAAGGAACCGAGATCTTGAAGATGTTTTGTCGAAGCCTGACACGAGGATTCTCAAGTGTACACATCTATAGCACTCCTATCTTCTCTTGGGATTTGCTTGCCGCTCTTCGTTTCCTTGACGGCCAAAAAAGAACGTCAGGCCCTTAGCCTTTTTGTATGCCAGTACCCTCGGTCGCTTGCGATGTTGCAATCTTCTCCTTCCATCATCAAGACCCTCTTTTCAACTTTGGTACACTCGAATGCTTACTGCTTTGACAATTTCCTCAGAGACGCGAATCGTGGCTGTGTTCGAGCGTGCTTGTAAACCATACACATACCCCGTACCGTGTATGTATTTACATTACCCTTCCGGGTAAGTCCCAGCGCAATTATCGATCGCGGCAGCGTAGCTATACCTCGAACTTAGAAAGTACGAGAAAGTGTAATCAATTGTAACCTTGTGCTTGTCCACCATATTAGGAAAATCTCACAAGCATCGATAAATGCGTTGTGCTTGCATACCATATTTATACCAACGCATGCATGTTGTTCAGGGTGCTCAGTAATAATCTCCATATCCACTGCCATATCTGTACTCATCATAATCATCAAAGCCGTATCCATCATAATCATCATATCCATCCATTTCGTACCTATCCATAATGCCATATGCATCCTCGTATCCAAGGTGTTCCGCGATCGGCCATGCACGATCATGCCCGCTCGTGTACGATCCATACACAGCTCCTGTACCCCAAACATCCCTCATACCCCTCTCGCGACCCTCGTGAGATCCGCGACCGCGCCCATGAAGCCAACCCTGACCCATGCCGGGCCAAAAGCCAGCATTGAACCCTCGACCGTACTCAGGGTACGGGTCGGGAGGCATGGGACTACTGGGCGCAGGTTCGCCGGGTCGCCGATATTGTGCAGTGCCGCCGCTGCCTTGACCAGAACGGTCCCAGCGATGTGTGATGTATCCATCGCGGCCAGGAAGCCCTTCGAGAGCGCCAATGAGGATTTCGTGGTAGTTTCGTGGTGTCATGTTTTCGATGGATTTCTTGCCTCGATAGAAGAACAAAGTATAGTCTGTGGAAGTGCAAGACTCGGGAGATATGTAGGAGTATTCTCAAGGATTGACCAGAACACTCTTCATACCTTCACACCGTGCTGGTGATGAATGCGAGTGACGGTCTACATCTTGCATACGAAATCTTTGTGTTACTCCAATATTCACAACTGACAATTGGACCTTGGACTTCACTAAGAACCACATCAGCAGGCAGATATCACACATTTACTGTATCAAGCAACTTCACAGACAGTAGGTTGGGACATTTCGAGCGCCCTTGTGGATGTTCATGTTGATTGGCAACATCTGGCATAATGTCTCATTCATATCAAATTCAGTTTATGTTCATCTCAAAGCAGTGACCCCCAGTTTCAACCAAACAACATAAATGCTCCAAGAACTATACACCTATCGCTAGTCTCAATCGTACCAATCGTGATCCATTCCACCATATCCATATCCCATACCATCAAACTCATAAACATACCCATAATCCGGATCATCAAGCCCATAACCATACCCATAGTCTTCGAATCCATATGGATCCATCACATCTCCAAACCCGTAACTGTAGCCGGAATCCATCAGGCCATACCCACCATAATAGTCGCCATACGCTCTGCCCATACCATACATACCTCCATGCAACATCGCGTCTCTGAAACCCATGCCTCGTGCCCATCTATTCTCCGCCGCGAACTGATCCCGCGCACCATGGCGGTACCCATTTGAATGTCTATATATGAGTGCTAGCCACGCTACGATCATACAAATACCTTCGCTAAAGATCAATCCGAAGAAGTCACCCTCGCCGTCCACCAACATCCGCGCCTTGATGCCACCCTTCATTCCCTCCGCCTCCATACCCACCATTACAAACGCCATACCATCCGGCAAACACATCATAACTCCCGAACCCCCCGTATCCATGATAATCATTAAACCCATCACAGTTTTCGGTGTCTTATTCGTCCTCGCCGTCCCAGCCACCGGGGGCGCGGGCGGAGTAGTAAACCGCGTAACCGCCGTAGCCGTTGTAGCCCCAGGGCGTCATTTCTTCGTTAGGAGAGGTGATTTTGGTCGATATGTGTCTAGCCAGTGTTTCGCGGTGTGAGGGTGATGGGTTGTAGTATTGAGTTGGGTAGATGAATAGCTCGGGTGTTGTATAGACATGGGGAGAAGGAAGGGAAGGGCGGGAAAGTGGCTTGGTGTATAGGGAGTGGGGATGGATAAGAGCTGGGTGAATATTGGTGGGGATGATTGAGATGTGATGGGGTGGGAGGGAGTGTGATGACGGGGTTTGGATGTGAAGGCGGAGACGGGTGAAGGATGGTAGGGATGGATGTGAAAATACGACAATATGAGATCTTTCTGTCTTCACAGTCGCTTTTGGGCATAGCGCGTGGAAATCCCAGATGAACGTAAGCTCAGCGTGGATTGAATCTACTCGTATTTCAAGTCGTGTACTCATGAGAATCATGGAAAGGGTATACCTCACCCACCAGGCATCCATCCTTGCGCTACCACCACACCAAAGCTCTTCATCTACCCTAGAGGCTTGGAACCCATCATAACTCCCTCCGTTTCCTTTCCTCCCCCTCGCTCACCCCATCTACCGGCGTTCCCGCCCCCCTCTTCAAATCCACAAATTCCTCCTGCATCTCTCTCTCCCGCTCCTCCGCCTCCTTCTGCATCGCCTCATCGACCTCCTGCCTCTCTACAATCTCCGCCTCCTCACCCACTTCGCCGACCAGCGGGCCCTCGCTCTCCTCATACCACGGCGTCTCGGCCCACTCGATGATCTTTTCTTTCGCCGTTTCGCTCAGCGTGTAGTAGCCCGGATTATTCTTTGGTTCGAACATATTCATATGCGCCCATGTTTCTGCCGTGCCCTTGTCGTTGACAGCCGGAATGAAGAAGTTCTTGAGCTCGCCTTTGGGGAGATTGCAAAACGTGCGATCTTTCCCCGCAACCTTTCCCGTCCATGATTCCTTTGACGTCTGTTGTTGCGAATTGACTGCGTGACCGAGCGTCGTATGCATATTGCAGAAGCCAAAGTCCGACTTGGTCGTGTAACTCGTGACTTTGGCGAGGCGCTTCTGCATTTCTTCGGGACGCGCTAGAGCCCCGATGAACTCGAGATGTGAGGTCGCCCAGTTCAGGCCTTCGGAGATTTGGTCGCGCTTCATGTATGCTGCTGCGCCGCCGGCTGCGATTGCGCCTGCTGCGCCGGCAAACATGGCGACTTTGCCGTAGCGTTGCCATAATGGCGCTGAGGCGACGTCGACGTCGGACCTGGCTGGAGGAGCTGGCAGCATCCTGCTCGGATCCACAGCAGTTGGTGCCGTGTCTTTCTTGCCCCAGCCGAATGCACCCGCCAGGTTTGAGTATGCCGAATATGCCGAGTTTGCAGTCTGCCAGTGCTTCTCAGCACCGTGTGCGACCACGCCTGGTGCTATGCCCAGATACGGTGTGTCAAACGCCAGTATGCCTTGTATGTATGGGAACATGAGCGTTGAATGCTCCTCCAGCATCGTCGACCCTATTTGCGAGTTCTTGAGCGAGTGTAGCGGCTGGTCGCCCGTGATAGAGAGCAATGTCTCAGCCGCGACAATGCCGCCCATAGAATGCCCGACGAGTATCGTATGCACCGACGGATCCACTGTGGGTGAGGGCGTCGAGTTTGCGACCTCGAGGTCAATGACTTTGTTCGTCAGCCATTCTTTGAACCGCGCGACGCACTCGGTCAAGTCGCCCCGCGTCTCGTACTTGGGGTATGTGATGGTGAGGATGGTGACTTTGGGCAGCGCATGTTGGAGCAGGGCCTTGAGGTGTGATGGGAAGTTGCCTGCCCCTGTTAGCCTTTGTCTTCTCTAGCGATATCTTCCTCCATACCAAAAGTGTCATCTCCACCCTACACAAACATTAGCAACATGTCTCTCACCCGTTGTAACGCGCACGTCTCAGGTTGGTCGCGAACATGACGTAATCCTCGTCGCGTGCCGATTGCGGAGTCAACGCACCTTGAAGCCGTGGATGAAGCACAGTACTATCGTTTTCCTCATGTTTTCTCGCCTCGACTATGTTCCTGCATGGTAGGGTTCGCAAGCTGAAAGGCTCACGATAAGTGAGCGCAGCGGGAGCGGGATTACGTCTGGGGTGCAGCCGCCTCGCTTACTTGACAGGGGTGTTGGGGATCAGGCTTGGAAGACATGGTGACATGGTCACTTGAGATGTTGGCTGTTGAACAATTCTTGTATTTTGATGTTCTATATACATCGTGTCCTTGAGCTAGTTTAGGCTTTCGTAGCCAAACTGTTTTCTGCTCACTGCTTTCTGGCTTTCCTCACGTCTGCTCAACCAGACCCTCATTCTCATCATCGACTTGTGGGTATCGTACATGCTTTCAAACAGCCCAAACGCCAATCGTAGTGCCATACAGGCAATGCTGAACATAAAGAAAGTTGGTCTCGAGATTTAAGCTCGATGACACGGCGGTCTACGCACATGCGACGAACAGCAACGCGACCCCCAGTAATGCAGCCGCGCTCGCATCAAACGAGCTAAGCCGTGGCGATGCGCTGACTGCTTGAACGTCGAACGGCGACCCGCCACCTGAGTCTGCGTTTGAGAGTTGAGCGTTCGCTGCTCGTGAAGGACTTGCTGCTGCGCTTGATGAAGACAGCGGCTTCACGGCGCTTGTAGGCGGGCTGTTGGCCACCGACGTTGGATCAGGATCAGTCACGATCACTTGTGACGACGAGCTTGGTGCCTGTGCAGCTTCTGACTGTGAGGTTGAGGTCGATGTCGCAAGCGTGGATGCAGGTGGTGGCGGCGCAGCCGCTGATGTAGTCGTCGTCCTCGCCGGTGGTTGCGCAGCCGCGCTCGTCTGTGTCGGCGCCTTTGTGCTTGATGAAATCGTCGTAACAGCCACCCCAGGACACAAGGCCTGTATGCCGATGCCGTTCTGAAAGACCCCAATAATGCTCGTCTCGCCGACATCAACGTCCTTGCATACCCTGTTCACCACCTCGCCAATCTTGACCAGTCCTTGGACACAAGCGGAGCTGCATTTCGCACCGGATGCAAAGTCGGTCGCTTGGCAGCCGTCGATGTTGGTGGTATATGCCGCTCGACATTGGGCGTTTGAAATCTCGATGCGCGGAGCGAAACTGGCGAGTTGGACGGCGGATGCGGTGCTGATGATGGCGAGGCCGGCCACGGCGGCGCGCAAAGAGGTGTGCATCCTCATGAACTGGTGTTCGTGGTGTATGGTAAAGAGTGGGTTTGTGGTTTGCAGTGATCTTCGGCCACGAGGAGAAGCGGATCCTGGCGGAACCTCGCTGTCACAGAATGAAAGGTGCTCAGTAAGTGTGCGTGACCTGGGACCGTGGACAAATGCTGAGACGCAAGAGGTTTGAACGAGTGGGTGATGTAAATGACGTTGGTCGTGAGACGTCAGATGTTTGTGGCGCGAAGTTTCGAAATGCGCGGCCAGTCGACTGCGCAAGTATAATGAATGCGTTTGTCCGTCTCTGCTGTGCGTTGCCGTTGCCGTTGACAACAAGAAGCTCTTTCCTCTCAATCCACTTCAGACGAAAGAATGCGTGCCGCTGGAATCGCAAATTTGGACTCAATCAAAGCTGAGTACCACAGAGCTGGAAATGTCCGCTCTTGAATGACGCAACGCTGTGTAACCGCTGCAATGTGCTCAACTGCTGTTCCCTATCGTCTTTCTGTATGCGCGCCACCTATCTCAAATTCTGCAAGGCAAAGAGAGCGTGTGAGACAAGTATATGTGAAGTGAGGGTCTTCCGGCGCCGGGCCTGCAAGGAATGAATGCGAAACTCGAAGATTTATGCGGACGGTAGTAATGCGTTCAGGAAGGACCGAAGGAAACGAAGTGGAAAAGGGAACAGACACGCACAGCGCGATGAACCAGCAAAGAGAGGCCGAAGAGAAAGGAGTCGTGATAGTCGTGATATTCAGTCGCTCATAACCCCATCAAGACAACGTTCACAACCTTTGAAAGAGCCGGACGACGGAAACAAGCGTCCCACCACCGGGCAAGGCAAGTCTTAAGGCAGATCACATCTTGCCCCTCACACGCGACCCGATTCGCGCAGTAAAAGTGACACTCGTATAGCGCCGAGCCAGTCGCGTAGTCGATTAAGCTGTAAATCACTCTTCGCGTCGCAAGTGGGTTGAAGATTTCCACTTCTGAAACACGGGGCTTCAGCGCTGTCAGGGCCGACATGGCTAGACGGCTGCGCATTGGTCCGCTGGGGTTACATGTTGCCGAACACCCATCCCTGAGACAGGCACGCGCTTCAGCTGCGTAGGACAAGAGGGTTTGGTGAGCTGTTGTGTCTCGCGCGTACGATGCTATTCGTAGAGGGCGTTTATGAGGGTGTGGTGCGTCTGTTGAGGGGCTGGAAGGAACGGTGGATGGGCTGCCAATTGTCACGTGCATAGATGCGAGGTTTGGGGGCTTCCTTCGATGTAGGGACATATGGATTGGCTAGTACCTTGATGGCTTGCGGAAGTGTTGTAAAATGCGACGACATCTCTTCCATCACTCATGAACCTTTCTCCTCGATTACCGGTATCCCGGACATGTTTTCCAAGTCTTGGACCAAATCAAAGCATGAACACCCATTCATCTAACGTTTCGTCATTTTATCATATATATAAATGTCCCACTGTCGTTTCTCGCACTCGGTCATTTCGGTGTTTTGCTCGTCACATGGCCGTCCTTCGCCTCGGTACTTCCTTTTATCACGATGCTCGTTTCTAATCCATGACAAGAACGCTCCTGAATCGGACCTTTCCGCTCTCCATATGCTTGACCGCATCTTCGACCTTATCTAATGGAAACTTCTCGATCAAGCACTTGACGCCCTGTTTCTGCGCAAAGTCAATGGCTTCTTCGCTGTCCAGAGCGTGACCAGACGGCCAACCATGCACGGATGCACCCTTCATGATGAGCGGTACCGTGTTAATTGGCACTTCACCAACAGCTTTAATATCATCAGCATAGTAATCAAAAATGTACGTCCCAGGTAGGTTGGACTTACGAGCCAGCATCAACAGCTTGCCCAGTGGGCCCAATCCATTTACCAATGGCCCAAGGATTTCGGGATTCGGCGCCGTAACCACAATCAAGCTCGCGCCGCCCATCTTCTGCAGCGCCTCGGCCGCGTTCTCCTTGCTCGTATCAATGAAATCCGTCGCGCCAAGCTGAGTCGCAAAGTCTTTCTTGTTGCTGCTTGTGGACAATGCAACAGTACGGTATCCCATTTTTCTCGCGTATTGGACCGCAAGATGCCCGAGACCGCCTAGGCCTTGGACCGCGACGGTGTCGCCGGGAATAATGTTCATCTTGCGTATGCCATTGAAGACTGTGACGCCGGCACATAGGAGCGGAGCATATTCCGCCGGATCCGCGTCTTGAGGAATGCGCACTACGGCTTCGGTGCGAAGCGTACAGTATTCCGCGTCTAATCAAAGTGGGACAAGTCAGCAACTTGCACTTCGGCACAATCGGTCCAAGACGAGGCGTGGTTTGCAAAGGAAAGAAGAATAAAACTCACATCCACCGTCCCTCGAAACACCATTGATGGCCTCATTGTTGCAAATCTGGAAGAGTCCGCGGTTACATGATTTGCAAGTTCCGTCATGCCCGCCGTGCCATGGTCCGCCAACCTTATCTCCGATTGCCCATTTCTTCTCGCCATCTCCGATAGCGACTACAGTGCCAATGACTTCGTGGCCGGGAGTGCGGGGAAATACATCGCCAAAGGCGCCCTTCTGCGTGAAGGAATCTGAGTGGCAGACGCCGCATGCGTGCACTTTGATCAGAATCTCGCCTTGTTGGGGTAGGTTGACGGGGACTTCTTTGATAGCCCAGGGCGCGCCGGGCTTTTCAATGACGACAGCGCGGGCCGTCTTGGGGATGCTGGGAGCCATGTTGAAGGTAATTCTGAAGTAAGAAAGTGGGAATTAGGTGTGTGGAAGATTGATGAGAATTGTACTTGACTGTCTAGTACTTATAAGTGAGTTACATGAGAAGGTTTGCAGCGCTCTTTATCTCCTCCGTTCGCGGTTTCCATTCTAATCTCCGCTTCACACCGCTCTAGTTTGGCTTTGAGCGGCCCTGCAACATACGAGAAGCATGGCTAGATTACTCAACGTACTACCACTCGCAGCGACGTTTAGTGCCGGAGGCGCCCCGCAGTAACATCTGATAGGTTCCATGTGCAGTATGCCCGACTCCGATTCTCCTTTGGGAACCGTGGAGGATGAGTAATTGCTTTACAGCTGAGTTTACAAACTCCACAACTTAAAGCCGGCAACCTCAAATTCAAGGATCAGCGTCCTTGTCGACTCAGTCTTCATTAATGCAGCAAAATCTGCGTGATTATGTCGAAGTCGATTGTGCGCATGCCCATGACGTCGCCCAAAATTGGTGAAAGTGGTTGAGGTTGCAAGGTCCTAGACGCGCGATTGGCCACTGCGCCTAGCAACCCTGGATTTGGGAAAGTCTAATGGTGCAGATAGTTAGAATCTGGTAGGGATCACCATGCGTCAAAGTTGCTGAAGCCTCCGGATTTGACTTTCTTCTTTGCCGGCGCAACATCCTCCTCTTCATCAACGTAGCCCACAATCTCGTCTTGCCCGAGATCTTGCACTTCCTGCTTAGCTTTCTGCATATACTTTCCGACGCCAAGACCATCACCGCTCCCGCCGTCGATTGTTCCGTCTGCGCGAATGCGCTTGCCGGTCCAAGTCGTTCGATCGTCCACAGTGCCGCCCTGTTTCTTGATCTCCTCCGCCTCCAGATCCTTGGTCTCTTTCTCTTTGCGCTCCTTCTGCCACTCCGCGAACGGATCCACAAAGACTACAATGTCCAAAATCTCAATGTCGTCCACAGGTCTGTCTTTCTCGCCCGTTTCAGCAAGCTCCATGGCACGAAGTGTGGTGTCCAGTCCTCCGACCACCTTTGCGAAGACTGTGTGTTTTCGGTCGAGATGCGGTACCGCTCGGTAGGAGATGAAGAATTGTGATGTGTTCGTATTCTTTCCCTTGTTGGCCATGCTCAGTATGCCCCTCGCGCTGTGCCGTTCTGGTCCATCAAATTCGTCGTTGAATGGCTTGCCCCAGATGCTTTGGCCGCCTCTGCCTGTACCTGTCGGATCACCACCCTGAATCATGAAGCCCTTGATATTTCGATGGAAGATGGTGTCTCTGTAGTATCCCTTTTGTGCCAGCTTGACGAAGTTCCACACAGCACGAGGCGCGTATTCGGGGAGTAGCTCAACGTTGAGATCACCCAGGTTCGTAGAGATGCGCGCGTACCCTTTGTTCTTGATGCGCTTCGGCTTGAGCATGTAGTCTTCATCGGACAGGGTGGCTAGGGCGTTGGACGTATCTGGAGTCACGCCGGTCGAGGTAAAGGATGCGGCAGCCTTGCCCGAGGTGTAGACGGCGGCATTGTAGGCAGGCTTCTTCGGCTCAGTAGCGCTGGATTTGGCGGTGCCGTTCTTGGAGGCGGTGGTGAGGGCCTTTGAAGCCTGGCCGCCCTGCGCCTTTGCTTGCCGGTCAGCACGCGCCTTTGCGACAGCCTCTTTTGCCTTCAGGATCTTGGCCGCATTGCCCAGCGCATCCTTGTTGACGCTGCCCTCGGCGTCTGGCAGCACAGTCTCTCCATCTTTAACATGTTTGAATGCGCCAAAGTCTCTCGACTCGATATTCTGAGGGTCTTGCAGCGTGATGATGTCCTTTCGGGTGAATTCGTCGTCACTGACCAAGTCGCGCCAGTTCTTCGCTTTGATGTTCAGTCGCTCGATCGTGTCCCATGCGAAGACGTTGCCACTCTTTTTCAGCGCGACAATGTGCGTATTGTCAGTGAAGACCTTGTACGTGACCGGGTCGACATATTCGCCGTCCTCGTTCTTGGTGAAGTTGAGCGTGATGAGGTCGGCGCGTTTGAGGCTCGTGCCATCGGTGGGATTCGTGTCGGGGTGCTTGGAGAGCCAGGTGAGGATATGGGTGAGGTCGAATATGGTGCCCGACTCGGTGCACACGGGGTCGGTGAAGGGCTGGAGTGAGACGGCGCAGTAGTTGAATGGCAGGCGCCTGAATGTCGACGAAAGGCCTGTCGCAGAGGCGCGATTTGACGTGTTTGCGCCGCGCGTATTGCCGAACGCGTCCGACGAAGACCACTCGGAATGTGTGATGTATAGCTTATCGGTTCCCTTGCCCATGATTACGTTAGTGTTGTGATGTAGACGGCGGCTTCCCCAAAAGTTTCGACATGGAAGATGCCGAGCTGCCGCCGCGGAAGTGACTGCGGGAGGCTCCGCGTGGGTCCACCAGAACAACCTCAACCTGACTGCATGTTACTTTCACTCTCCCATCGCAACCACGTCGAGTCACGTATGCAACCGTTCCAAGAAGCGCTTTGATTCATCGGATTCTCGCAGTGGATGTGGCCTCGTTCAATGACGCAAAACAGCACCAAATATGGATCGTCGGCATGCTTTTCACGATGATTTCAATGGAGCGCCACAGACTGTGCTCCTGCAAAGTCGCAAGGCTGAAACCTTGACTGCCAATAGCCATCTCGAAATTCAGCCAATACGCACGATTCCGCCTTTAGCTTGCAGCCCACGCATCCAAAGCAAGATAACATTGGGGGCCGAGCGAAGCATGGCAAGTCTGTGTGGAGCAGAGCAGAACAATTAAAAACAACCCTGCCCACCATGTCCGTGATGCAGCTTTTGCAACTATTTCCCCCAGACTGACCAAGCATGACGTCTGTTCTGACTGCCTTCTTACCTCTCACGACTACCTTCACTGCGCCGGCAGAATGTTGGAACGGTCCCTGGATCTATCAAAACGTCCCCACCACCTGGTGGAAAGTAGGGGGCGACAATGTGCCAAGCTGCTTTCCACCAGCCTTCCCCTTCTCCAACTCGCGCATCGTCTACTCTCCTGGCATCTGCCCTGCAGGTTGGACCAGCGCGTGTCAGCGGCCGATGACAAGGAGTGGCACCACACAAGTCATCACGTCGTGCTGTCCTCCGTAGGTCTTCAAGACAACGCCACGACGTGGTGTACGGCACATACTGACAACAACCATGTTGTAGGTCTTTCCAATGCGCTTCCACAAGTCGTGCCGTTCATGATTGGGAAGACCAGTTTGGTTGCGCGTCGCCTTATTCCGTTAACACTGCTGCGTGGAACATGAGTCCAGATGCCATATATGTCAACAGTATATATCAGTTACAGGTCATGATCGTTGACGCCACCGTAAAGCCAACCGTATTCATGGCCTTTGCTCTGTCGTGCTAAGCCAAGCGTAGACTACATCATCTTCATCAGCTCCATCAGCTCCATCAGCTCCGTCAACTCCAGCAACATTACCAACCCCTGCATCAGCGACCACATCCACATCCGCGCCGACAAGCAGTCTTTCTGGAGCGCCAAGCACCGACAATGGAGATCTCTCCAAGGGTGCCATTGCCGGCATCGCAATAGGAGCGCTCGTGGGTGCGGCAGTGATTGCGCTGCTGTCATACATTGCCTGGACAATCCGACGACAGCGTCGACGCGACGAAGGTTCTCATGCGTCACCCGTACGATACTCTGAGCACCCGGTGGCTGTTGAATATGGTGTGCCGCAATATTACAACAGCGAGCCCACGGAACTGGACTCATCGCGAGTTCACGAATTGAAGGCGTAGCGAGGATCAAAGGGAACAACAAGACTCCTTTGCCGACTCAAAGTGTTTAATATCTGGCGAAGCCACTTGAGATAACGCACAGCCACAAGTCGCCATTGTCGTAACTACTACACTAGTACCTGGAATGCGTGTGGGCGAATCATTTTCGCACGTGTCAACTCTAATTGGAACGCACATACGGTGCCCACGTCACGTCTCCCACGCCTAGCACCCCATGTCTCCTTTCTATGTGTCAGACAATCAGAGAGCATTCTCAATCAAGCGTGAATATGCTTTCTTCAAAAGCCATCGAGGTCCATCTCATCACAACTGTCATCGTCGTCGTCCACTTCTCCCTCTCCCTTTTCATACCCATCTTGATCTTCTTCGGGCTCGGACTGCAGTTCCCTGCTTTCCAGCCTAGGATCCTTCTTCTGAAATATGAGCTGGCGATCACTTCTTAGAAAGTCCTCGCGCCACGTGTGCAATCCGTCGATCTCACCGACGAAATAAAGATATCCCACCTCTTCGCCAACTCTCCTAGCCTGTCGCTGTAACATCTCCATCTCCTCCTTCTTCGCCATCTCTGCGAGCAAATCAGAGTCGATCAACACCTCGTCAGTGTGCTCTGAGTACGAAAGTGAACTGCGCGGTGGTCTCGGCCGCGCGGCATTGCCACGTGCGCGCCGTTCCGCCATTCGTTGATGATCCCGGGCATCCTGGTATGCTCGTCGACTTAACGAAGCTGAGACTGGCTCGTCCCAGAACTCGGGCTCGAAATGATATCCTTCTCCCAGGCTGTGCTTTCTTCGGACGGCTGACTCGGTTCGGTATCTGGTTTCCCAGGATCGTCGCCGTGCATCCAAGTCTGCCATTTCTTTTCGAAAATGTCGAACCATGGGTCGTAGGACTGATGGACCATTTGTGACTTGCACATGTTGCTGTGCGGGCTGGACTGGACGTAGTGGCGTCCTGACCTTGATGCCGCCATGGACAGTGCCGGAAGACCCGTCGCTCTCCCACCAAGCCCTTTCTTTTACTATCAGTGATTCCTCAATTTTAGTCGGAGTCGGAAAGCGGCCCATCATAGATGCGCAGACTGGACACTCAGCAGGGTGCTGGTAGGGCGCTGCTGCCTGAAAGCGCGATGAGTCGAAGCGCTGATGCGCAGCCTCCCAGGCCTGTTCTCTTTCGTCTCGCAGCTGATCTCTGCTCCTCACTGTAGCTTGCCTTTTCTTTACAATCTCGTACCGCAGTTTCGCTCGCTGCCACCTCTGGTCACGGAAATAGTCTGGTGGCGACGGTCCTCCTTCTGCTACTAGTCCTTTGGTCGCTGCGTTCATGCTCCATTTTGTCCGCGAAATGATGCATATAGGGCACAGAGGCGTATGCCGAGGAGCTGATGGGTGGATAACGTGACCGCACTTTGTAGCGTACTGCTTCGGGTGTCCGTAGTAAGATAGCGGATCCTCTGGGTTCTCTTCGTCTCGTGTATTCGCCATGTCTAAAGGGCGACTGAACATCATCGGCATCCTCAGGGTGACAGTATCGTAGTTGATTGTTGGTGGCGTTCGCTGCAGGTCTTTGGTGCATGATGGAAGTTTGGGTCGCTTGTCGTGGTGAGCCACACTTAACAGGTATGGCTCACAGTGAAGCTGCGCAGCCTTGCGCGGGGCTGTGAACGACATGAGGCGTGAATCCCGGCGCGGTGCGAGGTATTTGAATGTGCTGTACTATTTCCTGACGTGGGCAGGTGCGTCACAGCTTGTTTCTGATTGGTATAACTTGCAGGCAGTCACACGAGCACTCATGGTCGTCGAGGCCGTGCACCCACACAAGCTTCCGAGTAGTGGCAGATGCTGACTACCTCGTGGGGGCACAGGGTCCTTTCCTCACGCTGTCTGATCAAAGGTGAGAGACTTGCTCCTACTGAGTGTTATGCTAATCCTTATGGCGCTCCAAAGTCCAGCGCTCGTGGTGCCTAGCAACGCGGCCAGCCGAGATGTTCACCTCACCTGCATGGCCTGCCATCGGCGCAGGGTTTCGCTCGCCTTCATACCGCCTTCACCTCTCAGAGCGACTCAACTCCGCCTTTGCGACTTGATCCACCGTCATCCGCGTTTACAACGAACTTGTATAGGGCAGATAATTGCGATCGCTCAGTACCGCGCCCCGAGTTCTACAACAACTGTCACTACCGTCACCCCCACTGAGCACCGCTCGAGCACTCAGACATTGTCAAAAGGTAAGCGCATCTAGTTTGTGCTCCATGACGCGTCCGTTTGAATCTGTAGTTTAGGTGAAGAAGCCAAGTCCAGGTCACCGCAGCATTCACTGTTCGCAGCAGAGTTCTGGGCCAAGACGCAATGACAAACCGATGCCAGCTTTCTATCACTTGAACACCTACCTTTGATACTAGACTCGACCGCCACAGTCGCGACATGGAACGTCCAAGCCCTGCGGAACGCAAGGTTTCCTTCAACCCAGAAGCTACGGCGTTTAGTCCCACGTCTGCAAACCAAGCAGCCGATGGCTCCCATGATCTAAACACCACGGAAGATCTTACTCTTGGCTCTGGAGTCCCAGAGATGCCCGATCGTAAGTTTCACGCGACATGTCGAGAGCGACATTGCTAATGTCAACATAGAAAACTCGCCTTTCCGAACAACTAGGAGCATGCGTCCAGCACATCTTGATGATGCGAACTCAAGTATGGATGCATCCCAGTTTGGAGACTTGGTCCCTGGTAGCATATCACTAGCCGCCATGCTGAGCTCATATGGAGGTAAGTAGCAAGGCGCGCATTTCAAACGCACACTGATGGTTGCAGTCAAGCCCAATAGCTCTGTAGGAGGAATTTTCGGGTCGCCAATACGCCCCAATAACCAGGCTCATCAAGATCCATTCTTATCAGCTACATCTGTAGCCCCGATCAACTTCAACACACGACGCCCCGAACCTGACTTGAAAGTAGTGGACATGGACGAGCTCAGCGCAAGTCTTGGCTTACCCGGGGCAAAGAAAGAAAATATGGTGGCTGATTCGCTGGTGGACTCGCTCAAGTTGCGCGGATCGCAAGGTATCTCGAATGAGCTCTATGGTACGCTCCTTGGTAAAGCACGCGAAAAGCCCCTGACCGCCAACGATCTAGCCCATCTCTTAAGAAATCGTAGCCGCAGCGACTCGTCTGAAGAGACGGTCAAGGCGCCACATGAGATGCAAGACCCTTTTGCAGACCGAGACCAAGGCCAAGTTCTAAAGGTGGTTTGCCCGCCTCCGGGCTTCGGCAACCAGATGCCTCGTATGGTGACAGTAGAGGAAGAGCACATTCCCGTCGCTCCGGCCGCAATGCTACAGCCTTTCGAGTATACGGCTCAGTTTGCCCCTCTCCATCACCACCATCAGAATTTTGATCAGTCAAATACGCCATTCCAGCAGCATGCGCGCCGTCATTCTGGCAGGCGACGCCCGCGTACCCATACGCGCGCGAAGCGTACCGATCAAGGACCAGAGCCATCCGCAGCTGACATCTATCCCGAAGACGCCGACTGGGAGCCAGTCCAGCCTGCTCATCAAGGCTACTTTGCCCCTCCTTCCTATCAGCCAAAGCTACCGCCAGCTCTGCATGTCGGCAATCCAGCTCAGTGGCCTACGCCCGCCGAAGTACATACGCATGCACAATCGAAGCAACCCGTCGCTCACCCGAAACAGAACGTCGGCATCTTCGAGGCTCATATTACTCCATCACCCGATGACATGAGCGCTGCAGATGGCGATGTACTTGGCCTCATTGATGAGCTTCCTGACGCTTCTGTCGATACGCTCATTCGCTTCGGTGCTTTCGATCTGCTCCCGGAGGACCGTCCGCTTACGCCAATGCAAGAGAGCGGCAAGAGGTACGGCATGAAATACAATGGAGTTGGCCTTGGAGACGATTGGGAGCCGCCCGCTGCTATTGAGAAGGAGCCGTTCCGTGTGCGACCGCGAGAGCATGACGGTTGGGGCGGTTGGGAGTGGGCTATCAGGAAGGGTTGGGGCAATGAGTAGAGTCTGTCAGTCGATAGCTACGCGGCTGACTGAGCCTTTCACGGAGATTTCGCCTAATGATGACCAAGCTGGAGTCGTGGTGGACAGCGTCACGAATTTGCGGCACCCTCATCTTTATTCTTCCATGGGTTGTGTATGGGAAGAATTCAGGCGCGCGAGTACATCGACATACTGATATCGCTGATCTACCGCAGCACATTACTATCCATAGCAATGAAAATACTGGCTGCCATGTTTCCTTTTCGCGAGGTTAGGGAGTAGATCGAGAATACTGTGGATGTTGCTCTAGCCAATCAGAATGCTAACGTACCATCTGACCAAACCGTCACGCCACCACGCGCCACTTTCGCGAGCCGCAACATGCGACTTCTGCGGCCCGAAATAGGCATATATATGAACATGGAGTGCACTTGGTTCGAAAAGCTGCTGGAATTTCAATGCCTGGCATCCGCTTCTACATTCTTTCTATACTGCAGGCTGTTATTTTGGCATACATACTCTACCGCCCTTCCACCATGATGCAAGCAGACATATCCAACATAGACAAGCTCTGGGTCGACGAGCCTTGCGCGCTGATCACTACACCACAATTTGGGTCGAAAAAGGTCCATTTCCCAGCCACAGAGTGTACCTCTCGCTGGTTATCATATTGATAAAATATAGTCTGACATTTTCACAATCGGTGCTACACACATGGCACACATCCACAACGCTATCCTCAGAGGTTACAATTCCATCTACCAGCAAGCCCCATATGTACAAGAAGCAGACAAAGCAGCATTCATTGGTTACGCATTGACATGGTACCGCTTCGTGAAATCACACCACGATGACGAAGAAGCCGAACTCTTCCCGAAAGTCGAACAGATCCTCGGCGAGAGCGGGAAGGACGTATGGGATGAGACACATAAAGAGCACGGTACGTTTACGAATCTCTCGCCCGTCTCGACATACAACAATTTTACAGCTTGAACCACACTGAATTAGATTAGAGTCATTCCTACCTGGTCTCGCTGAATACGAGAAATACCTTACCAGCCTCCCCACACCTCAAGCTTTCAACGGCGCACACCTCCGCACCTTAATGTCCACCTTCCAGAACCCCTTCACACATCACTTCCACCACGAAATCACCACCATCGCATCGCTTTCAACACACCCAGCCGCCCCTCCACCCGGTTCGCCAGAGTCCGCGCTTGCTGCCTCGATCTTCAAGACTTGGGGCAAGAAGACCGTTACCAAAGCCGGAACATTTGACGTCGTGCCATTCTTCCTTTTGAACCTGGACACAGAGTATGAAGAAGGCATGTGGGCAAATTGGCCGCCGATGCCGGGGCCGGTGAAGTGGGGTTTGGTGAATGTGGCGGGTGCGGTGCACTGGGGGTGGTGGAAGTTTGCGAGCTGTGGGGCAGATGGGAGGAGGAGGGTTTTGTATGCGAGAGAAGATGGGGATACGAGGGAATCAGTGGATGATGGGGGTGGAGCAAGTGAGGGGTAGCCGCATCGAATGGGAATGTGTTAGGGGCTAATACTGGGAGGATCTGGTCATGTGATAATGGTAGCAATCAACCCATGCAATACACAATCATTCCGCCTCGCCTACACAATAACCGCCTCAACTGATTTCACGACCTACGCACCCTCACCACAAATGTCTCAATCACACCCTCGTTCTCTCGCACACCTCAAAGCGCAAGCCGACGTCGACGAAGCCGAGCTCGTGCGAACCATCTACATGGTCATAGATCACAAACGCCAAAATCTCACCACACAAGACGAACACTTGGCAAAGAGACTTGAGGAAATCGAAAAGGAATTCACTGTTGGGTGGGAAGGTGTGAAAGCGAAGGGGAAAATGACGCGAGATCAGCGCGCGGATTGGTTGGTGGAGAGGAGTAAGAAGGTGACGGAGGCTTTGAGGGAGATTGAGTGGGGGTTGGGAAAGTAAGTGGCTTTGAGGACAACAAGGGGAGGAGAGATAAGGGCGGAACTGACCGACTTGATGATTTAGTCGCGGAGATATGGCGAGTCTCACTTATCATGTGTACTTGGCGTATGGTCTAGCAGTTGGATGTTAATCATTAGAAACAATTGGCCATGTACAGCACGCTTCTTGAAACATTCAATAGTTACTCTTCCTCTCTCGCCTTCTTCACCAAATTAGCGGTACTAATGTCCAGACATTATCGAAGCGATTGCTCACCTGCTCAACAGAGCTGGATTTGAATGCGGCATGCACTTCAGAACCAGCAGCTGACTCCTTTGTAGGATTGCTTTTTTGCTTGACCAATTCAGTTTGCCACGTACCAAACTGCGAGCAATCTTTTGTCACTGCACGGGCTGATCCTTAAACTGCTGTACTGCAGGTTTACTACTTACTAACGGAGAGACAACTTTAGACTGGATCGACATGTCAACTTCCTTCCCACAAGATCAAGATGCCTACCATGCCACTTCCAAAGAAGCCCGCGAATCCCAGAATCAACGAGTTGTCAGCATGTACAACGACATCAAGTATTATAAGAACTCAATCGTCGAGTATCAGGCCATAGTGCGAGCAAGGAAAAAGAACATTCAAGAAGTCGTCGACATGATACAGGTTCCAGACATCAAGGAAAAAACTGTCGAACATTTTGCTTCTCGCTGCCTCGCGCTGGATAAGTTGGGGTCGCTCCATGCAGGACAGATTCTGTTGCTGGAAGAGTTCGAGCTGGGATTTCGAGAAGAGTGGAAACAGAAGAAGAAAGAAAGTCTGGAGAAGAGACTTCGTTTCTTGGTTCCGAAGTTCAAGGAGCTAGACAGGTTGGAGGAGGCGTATAGGCTGGAGGTCTATAGGTTGTCAAAGGAAGTAAGAATCATGTAAAGAATGAAGATGGTAACAAGGACGTTCGTGATATAGAGGAGACAGCAGGTCGGGAATGGACTTCGGTAAGGAGGGAATGAATAAGGTAGTTGCGGCTAGTCCAGAAACTGCTGGAAAAGTGAACGAGAGCTCGTAGGGATCGGTGTTTCAAGGTAGCATGTAGTTTATCGCAGAGTACTCCTAATTTCAGGGACCATGAACGATACAGGTTTGAAAGGGGCTGGTGCACCAACATAATAATGCTGTATAACTCAGAGTCCTCTATTCCGATGATGTGGTGCACCGATAATGAAACGCGTGAGCATGTCGTGCCTGCACATCCGTAGATCGCCAGCCATGCAATTGGCATGATCGCAGATCGGTGGTACAGAGCGTCGTAACATCGGATGCTTCCGGCGTAAGCTTCAGTTCTGTTGTGTGGCGTTCCATCGTCCAAGGTGACCATATCGAAAGACCTGTATTCGTGCGACTGAGAAAGTGGTGAAGGTAGCTGCAAAGCTTATATGCGCTGGCGATGGTACACTGGAGCTCGCAGCGAGAGACATGTGTGACATGTCCTGCATCGAGAAGCGCGTGCAGTGGCGCCAACGAAAAGTAAGTCGGAAGCAAGGAGTGGGAGTAGCCACCCAAGTGCTTGGCCAAGCGTGCCCAGTTTGGACTAGTGTCGCCTCCTTCGGACATCGACATCACCCTTCCGACCCCTACTAATCAAGCATCAGTGCGCGAGACTTGCTACGTCTTCTGGGAGTACAGATTGTTTCTCTTTCCAGGCGACGTCTACGTCTAATGAATCTGGTCTAATTATTCTGGAACACTCCTACTGCACATAATATCCGACGGCAGCTATGCGCAATTGGCATAGCAGTATCTCGGCATGTTTATTCACACATGTTGCGAAACATGCAATCAGCCTCGTGCTTTCTTCTTCCCGAGATTGCGGACGCCGTGTTTGAAGGTACCAGATTGATCACCGGGTGCCCATCACAATAAGCACTTTCCCTTGCATCCCTCGAAAGCCGATTCCCTCTGCAGGCTGCTCAGCCATGTCTCGCAAAATGTGGGCTTTTCCTCTTCTTGCACGTTGGCAGTTGTTTTGCAGTCGGGTAGATACTTATGTGTTGACCTATATGACCCAGCATGTCGCGCGTGAAGTTGCCGCATTGCTTCTAAGTTCGGGTGGTTCCAGTCGTCCTCGTCATGACAAGTTTTCCGGGCACATTTTTGCTCGCAAGCGGTCTCATCCTATGCTTTTCCAATGCTGTCAGTCTTGTCAACATTAGCACATCCGATGTTGTAATTCCGACAAGCGCGACTTCAACAACGAATGACAGCATACCACAACCAACAAAGAGTTGGGTCAGCCCGGAGTACCGATGGCTGTTCGAATTTCCACTACCGATACCGCCTATAAAGCAAGCCAAATTGTGCGTTCTGTCTGAAACAACTCTACTAATGCTGACCCCAAGGTAGTACATACACGAACAGCACTAGTGGAGCAAGCCTCGAATACTATGAGATTGAAGTGAGAAGTCTCACGAAACAGATATACCCAGACCTTCCGCCTACTCATATGGTCGGCTATGATGGCCTCCAACCCGGACCCACCTTCATGATGCGTAAGGGTCAAGGTAAGTCGTACTTTCGCACCTGCCAAGCTCCAGACTGAAGTCATCACTAGAGGCTGTGGTCAGGTTCATTAACAACGGCCCCACACAAGTGTCAGCCCATGTGCATGGTCAATACAATCGTGCGCCTTTCGACGGTTGGGCCGCAGACTATGCATGGACAGGGCAGTATAAAGACTACCATTATCCAAACGCACAGAACGCACGCACCATTTGGTATCATGTGTGACATGGCCATTTGATTCCATAATCTTCGTACTGACGGCTACCAGGACCATACAGAGTATGAGACTGGCGAAAACGTCTATATGGGGCAAGACGGCTTCTATCTGCTTACCGACAATGAAGAACAAGCATTGAACCTACCAACGGGTATCTACGACGTTCCCCTCTCAATTAGCGCCAAGCAATACAGCAGCGACGGATCTCTCGTATACGATACGAATGGCGGCAATGGCATTTTTGGAGACGTGATTCAAGTGTCAGTGATCTCTTCGTCTACGATGCTCCCATTAACGTGCACATAGAAATGGCCAGCCTTGGCCCTTCTTGAGAGTCGAGCCAAGGAAGTACCGCTTTCGACTGCTCAATGGTGCCGTGAGCCGATGTGATTGCGCCCTTGATCCGATGTATTCTTCAGGCGCTGATTATCCAAAGCTTTAAGTTTATCCCTTCAAGAAGACTTAGAAAGTACACCAATGAGCTTCGATGTTATAGCTTCCGACTGTGGTACGTATGTATGGCCTTGAATATCGATTTGCGGAGTAATGATTGTTCAGGTCTCTTTTCGCATCCTGTCGCAACAAGCACGCTAGCTATATCTATGGGTGAACGATATGAGATCATCGTTGACTTCGCCGGGCTCGGAAGTCGCAATGTTACGATGAAAAACGCTCGTGGTCTCATCGGAAACATCGACTTTGCCGCTACCGATGTAGTCATGCGGTTCGTTGTCGGCTCCAGCGTCAGTGATGACTGCAACAACGGCGTGATCCCGTCGAACCTGCGCAGTATTCCTCCACCACCGGCGACCGAAATTTCCAAAGACTTTACCTTTGAACGGCTTGGCGGCGAGTGGCTCATCAATGGCGTTGGCTGGGCTGATATCGAGCACAGGATACTGACTAGACCAGAGCTCGGCGCAGACGAGATATGGGAGCTGCATTATGGTAATGGAACCGGCGTGCACCCTGTACATATCCACCTTGTCGACTTTCAGGTGCTTTCTCGCACGGGCGGAAGAAACGAGGTCCTACCATACGAAGCAGCGGGCATGAAAGACGTCGTTTGGCTGTCTCCGGGTGAGACTGTTCGCGTTGTTGCGAGGTATGCGCCTTGGCAAGGTGTATAGTAAGTCCGAATTATTCGTCTCAGCAATGCCGCTCCTGACAGTACTGATAGCATGTTTCACTGCCACAATCTAGTCCATGAAGACCATGAGTATGTCTTCTGCTTCCGCGAGGTCAATATTCTGCTTACTGACTGCTTGCAGTATGCTGGTAGCCTTCAATGTTACCAACCTTGCCAAATGGGGCTACGATGGCTCTACCGTGTTCATTGACCCAATGGAACCGGCATTCCGACCGAAGAATATCACACCTGAAGACTTCACGAATGAAGCGATTCGTAAGAAATTGGAATGGTTATGGGGCCTGAATGCGTACAACCGGACCGTCACGCTGGCAGCGAGAAGCCCCGCAAGGAATCATATACGCTTGCTAGGAGACCACAGCGGGCAATCGTAGCCTCGATATATGGTGGAACCTTCGAAAACTCTGTCACGCGCGTGTGTAGGAACAGAACAGCAACATTAGGCGGTCAAACACGATTGGTAAAAACACTTTACCCAATCGGCTTGCATGTTCATGTACAACGTTTTCCCATCTGTATCTCAGTCCCCTGTGTCAATAATGCAAACATCACGTCAGACTTCAGTCCAGCATGCGCCCAAACCACTAATCATCTATCTCATCCAACACGAAGCCTTGGGCCCCCACTACTCTCGAAATAGGCCGCAAACAATTCCACAGCTTCTGCACCATCAAATCACCAACAAAAGAGAGCCAATATCTTGACCTATATCATCCGCCGCGATGAGGACAACAACGACATGGCCGTCCTCAAGCCCGAGAAGCTTGACAAGGGAGATTGATACTACGGCTATCTTGATCTGAACCAGGATGAAAGTGACCATGGCATATATTATCATGTGCCAGCAGTGCCGTACAGAGGTATATTGATGATGAAGATGCGAGAGCGTATTCGGGTGATCAAGATGAAGAAGACACCCGTGAGGTGGGAGAGGAAATGCGGTCTATGGCGAAGTCGGCGGCCGAACAGGCGAAGGACGTGGCCATGGAGCGAATAGCGAATGCATTTGAAGAAGGACATGGTGATAATACTAATAGAGAAAGATGTGAGATTGTCGCAAGACAGATCGTGATATAAGCGCAGTAGCTTACAAGCGATCGAATATTTTGCATGCGTAGCTAAACTACTACGGGACCATGTGGCACGGCAAGTCTGAAGTCGATCCATGGACAAAAGGAGCAACATGGCCCAAAAGGTGCCATGTAGTGTTATAGGGCCCAGGTATCTCACAGTCCGAAATGTCTGGCTACCAAACCCAACCATCCACATGCTCGCTATAGCTTTCTAATCACCTCGCATCTACCCGCTTACTCACTATCCCGCTCTCCAACACGTCTTACTCTTTCTCCCCGCCTACGAAACTCACCTCGACAGCGCTCACACCCCAAGAACCTCCTGTACATGTTCTCTACACTGTCCCGTATATATAGTTCTTGGTTATACCCTCTCCTATAGCAACATGACTCATCTCAGATAGTATAGTGGTTAGTATTCCAGCTTGTCATTTCGACAATTCAACCCGCTGGAGACGGAGGTTCGACTCCTTCTCTGAGAGATCAAGTCTTGTCTATTTTTTGCACGAATGGATTGGACTTCGCTGATACTGACGTGCGAAGGGCTGCGAATGCTGAGCGTAATTGGGAACGGGGAAGGTGCGTGTGGTGGTGATACTGTTTTAGGAAAGTCTTCGAACAACGTTGTGGTAAGTGTGGTGTTTGTAAGCCAGCGGCGTGATGTATAAGCAGTGGCGCAGTAAGGATCTATCGGGACTCGTCGAAATTACAGATGTGTGCTTCAATTTGGTTGAATCAGCGATTGAGGGTATTCTGCGTGTTCAGCTTAGGAACAATTTCTGTATTGGGACTTTTGGTTGTGCATTGGCTCACGGTACAACAACGCGACATCGACACGAACCCGCGACAACAGCCGTGATTGCGCAACCCGACCTCTATATTCGAAAACACTTCATTCCGTGATCTCCACTTACCAAATCTCCTTCATTCCGGCTGCTCCATCCCAGCACTAGATTCTCTGGGTCCAGGGCTCGTTGACTCTTTTTCCGAAATGAAGCCCTCACCCGCGAACGTAAGATCCTCATCAAATCCTCTCTCCCGTTCTAATTTCTCAACCACAATCCCAGCACCCCTTACCCAAGACACCCCAGCCCAATCTGTCCCACACTACCCCAGGAAACCCGTTGCAAGGCTTGCAAGGAGAATTCGACTGGGTCCAGGGAGGCCTGTACTCCCACTCGCGCGGCACGGGTAATCAGAAAAGACAGATTTCACGGGGCCCAGGGCAAGGCTTCTAGAAGGCCTGTGAAGAATGTAATGAAGGGGCTTGCCTTGCGCACAAGCATGTTTCAGCGCCCGAAGATGATCTGAAGATCGATTAAGATCAGGGGTTGGGATTTTCAGGGTCTGCACGTGCGCAGACAGCAAAAGTGACTCGCATGTGTGACGTGAAACGGCGCCGTTGACTGTCAGATTTACCGCACAGACGATTCGGGGTTTCGTCGCGACAATGGATTTCATGCCTTCCTGATGCCTGAGGCGCGCATTGCGACACTGCAGGGAACCACTTTTAAAGGTGTCGGTGGAGTGATGAGGCGAGAAACGTGACTGGGACTTTGAGATGTCACTCAGCGGCAACCTGTCGGGCCGACTGTGTGATTGGCCGGAGGTGGCCAACGGGCCCGATCGTCATCGAGTGGTAAGGATGCAACGCGGCTCGGGACAATTGCGCGAAGATTTCGAAGTTGTGTTGAGGTTTGAGTTTTGGATGCTTATCGTAGTTTTGCCGCGTGGAGTTCGGGGAGTTGTGCCAGTGAGCTGAAGTCATTGTGAGCGACGCGAGATGCAGTGAGCAGACGTCATTTCGAAGAGGTTGATGGAGACAGCATGGCTTCCAAGATCTAGATGCATAGCGGACCGTGGTAGGTCTAGGTCACTGGCGTCACTCTTACAGACAACTCACTCATGCATGTGACAGAAGAGGTCGTGGAAAAGTGGTAGAATTTTGACGGGACGACTCAGCGTCTGGTATCGAGAAATGTGCCTCTATATCTTGTTCGTCGATCATGGTCCGAGGCGCAGCCATAGACCTATGCGTAAAGGCGAAGATCGCCTGTCATGTGTGAAGAATTGTAGAGAATAGAATGCCAAAAAACCGTTACTCCAAGTGCTATGCCAAATGAAATCGTCGATGTCCATGCGATAACGGCTACTCCTCGATCACACCAGTTGAGAGCATGCTCTCCTTAAGAGCTTTCTTGTACTCGCGCTCCATACCGTGCTTCACAGCTTCGAGAACATTGTCAACAGTTGCCTTGGGCTGGAAGCGCGGCTTGGTGCCCTCCTGGAAGACACCGGTCTTGACCAAGATGGAGTACCAGTTGGCCTGGTCTGTGTGCTCATTGTACTCATTGGTGCCACGGATGTCGGACTCTGGGGTATCACCGACGAAGTAGACAGTCGATGGCGGAGAGTCGATGTTATGGGTATCTTTGCGCCATTCTTGTAACAGGCGGGTCGCAAATTCGAAGGTACCGATCTGAGGCTTGCCAAACGCCGTGGTCTCAAGGTCTTTGCCGGTGACAGCCTTGTACATAGCCTCGAGGGATACACGAAGGGCACCCATACCGATGCGAGTCAGGTCGTGAGATGCGCTCCAGACGACATCGTTGTGTGAGAAAAAGACCGGTGGGCCCTCATCGTAGTTCTCCGACCTTGTGCCAAGACGACCATTCTTTGACATTAGCAAGTCAAGGATAATCTGCTGATCTGAAGCCCAGTCGCGGGAGTCGGCAAAGACAAAGATGGCTTCAATCTCCACCTCAGCGAAGTTGCGTGCACGAGAGTTCTTGTACTCGTCATCGGTCAACTTGCGGAATGGTGTGGTGTCCTGATTATCCTTTATAATGTCTCCCGGTGTTACACTTTTAAAATGTTAGTCTTGATACCAGGGAAGCGCCGTGAACGTTTACTTACACATCCTTGAAGCCGTAGCCTTCGGCCACGAGGCGGCACTTCTCACCTTCACCGCCAACAACGAGCACCGTGTTGAACTTCTCGGCCATTTCCCGCATGGGAGTGTGGCCACAAATGAACTGTCCAGGAGAAACCTCCAACTCCAATTGTTGGCTGAGCTGGATGCAGCGTTCGGCTTCAGTCTTGCCGCCACCATTGGTGACGAAGATATAAGGCACTTGGATGCCGTATTCGTTTTCTCCATTGAGCATCTTCATGGCTTCAATGGCTTCGGGGATGGGCCGGCCACCTCGAATGAGGACACCATCGATGTCGAAAGCGAAAGCGTACTTATCAGTAACTGATGTTTCCGGAGGTGTGATAATCGGCGATCCCGAGGATGCCGCTGATTCCAGGCGGTGTCTTGCAGTTTCGAACCCGGTGGCTATCTCTGAACCTGCCGATGGAGCCATGAGGTGTTGAGGGGGCACAACTACAGTTGGTCCCATGGTGATGTTCTCGCGAGTTGCCTCCATCGACGACAGGCGCCGTGCGAAGCGGTTGCCCGCAGGAGGTACGATGAGAGAAGGGGCAGACATGTTGGAGATCGAGGTGTGTGAACGATTTTCTGGAGAAAATGGAGACGTTCGGTATTGTAGCTAGTCTCGGTGCTGTTGTGGAACTGGACCTGGGGAATGTGGAGGAAAAGTGGTCTTTATAGCTGTACAGAGGGGCAGTGCACGGATGGGACTCCAGATGGATGCTGGGAGTAGCGGAGAAGAAGTGGGTAAGTGGAGGTCAACTGTGGGTACAGCTTTTGGATACGGTGTATAGCCTCGGTGGAGTAGAGAGTTATATAGCATCCGCAAAATCGCGCTTCCATCCCTGAGCAGCTCATTATTCATGACATACGCTTTCCGAACCTATAGCGGCCGATTTCTCTGCAGTCGCACGTCAGTCGCAGGACTCTACGAGAAAAAGCTTATCAGTTGAGAGCCGCCGTTGTGCTTCAGTGTGGATCCCATGGCGTCATACTTGTTCGATCAGGAACAACGACTCTGGCATGTGTCGGTGCGCTCGATAGCGGTGCTGCGGTTAGAATGCATCACAACCATTGAGGAGAGAATTGTGATGTCTTTCTGTGCGCTCATTCGACCGTCGGTATCGGCAAGGTCGCAGTCACGGTGAATATGCAACCACGGCAAACGGCTTCCTGCGCCTCAAGCGCAGAACAGCAGGAGATTGGCGAAGGCTTCTCGGGCCTTGCAGTTCCTTGCAGAACCATGTGCGTGCTACGGCCGCGCTCGACTATTGCTGTGGGACGGTGTCGTAAAACTGTGAAGTTGTCATGCAAGATGACATCATTTGCTGATTAGGGCGCATTTGGCCGAAGCGCGTTCCCAAGGACTGCCGAGCAATCTAGCGGGATAGCAAGTAACATCGTTCTGCTTGCTATGATCGACAGAATCTCTTACTGTAGACGAGAATGACCCGGACGTGTTCTCGCTGCCAAGTACCGGAAAGTTCAATGAGGCAAGTTGAGGCTCAGCTCAGGACTGCATTATTTCGGCACACATTCCCGCTTCAATGAGCCTAGTGTTCGCGTGTTTCACCCTTCACTCCCACACAACCAAAGCTCTGGATGTGTTGCGATATGTTGATGATCATCGCGACTCATCTGTATATCCAACCGCACAAAATCGCTTGCTCGCGGCGTGCCAAAAGTCTTATCGCTCTACTCACATGCATGCAGCCAGATGAGCATCTTCCGCATGGAAGAAGAAGGTACGTGCATAATCGCGACTGGCGACGGCTTACATGTAGTGGGTCGCTTGTATGGCAGTATCCACAGAGGTACCTACCATGCAACGCTTGACGTAACTGTACATCCGAGTACATCTTCCCATGGAGCGTGGAGCGCATCTGGGTTCTGTCGAAAGGAGCGGATCTCAACACGCAATCGCAACATGCTGCGTTCTTTTGGTCTAAGTGGAAGTCAGTGGAAACTTTAAAACCCCATGGTACTTGCCAATTGCTCGGAATCTGACATCGATGGTCGATGTCGCAACCAGGACAAAACCGGTGACGCTTTGGTTGTCACTGCACAGCGAAGCCCGAAATTGATCGCCTCACGACGACACAACTTCTGGTCAGAGAATGTCAAGACATCCGTTTGTCTAGCGAGCTCGAACTACGAGGTGTTCGTACATGCAGTCGTAGCTAGCTGCTGCGCGCTCGGCCATGCGAAACGCTATATGACCGCTCCCATGGGTGTCTAAATGCGCAGATTGTGGGGTTGTTACGGTTGACTCAGTACGAAGACTGACAATCGCAATACCTTTTTAGTATTGGAGACCTGAGCAGCATGTGAACCGGGACTTTTGCGGCCTTGAAGAATTCGCGAATCAAGCCGCCACGTGAAAAATTAGCTAACATTGTAGACTCCCTGTTGCTCCACCCCACCTTCTCCTTGTTCCCATCTGACCGACGGGCTCTTTCAGTGCGAAAATCCACCTCGTCTTAATAATATCGATGCAGGGATGCAGATCACCCCATGGCACTCGGATGGCAGTGTGGGGAGGGTGGATCCTACTCACCGCTTGTGCTGGACCACGCCTGGCAGGATGTGAAGCCTGCATTTCAAATGTATGTTGAGGATATTGACACTCGATAAGTGTTGTGACTGACACGACAGGTGGAGAAGGAAGCACTCACCTGGAGTTGGAAGGCGCGCGCTCAGCACATCTCAGTTCCGATGCGTCCACCTCTTTGACAACCCCAACTTCAAGCGACATCCCACCATCAATGAAGCACGCTTGCCCTGGACATGAACTGGACAGGTGGGACGTTGCAGCGCACTAAGCACGCGAACAAGGGCGTAGTTCAAAAGCAGAAAGCGCACTTTGCGCGTGCTCGGACTCACCTACAGAACGGAGCAAAGTCGCCAGACGTTCCTTTTCGGCCCAGCTACTTGCAGAATGATGATAGCTTTGAGCTCGCCGGACGTCTGCCCTTATTAGTATCAGGGTCGGTCCGTCACACAGGACATTCGGTCAGGCAACAGCATGACTCAGGTCATCGCAAAGGATCGCCTGGTGGTGAGCTACAGGAGTCCGGTCTTAGCAAAGAATCTAATGCTACGTTCGCACCGCTTGCGGTGTCGAGTCGTGTCGATCCGCGGGTCAGGCTGCTTGTCCATGGCTCGAGAGGTAGGTCTTGCTGACATATGTCCACAAGCTAGGAGCTGCGAGAAGACCAGTAAGCTTAGACACTAAAGTGACTGTAGATGAACGCCCAAACAAACGAAAAGTTCTCGATACCGATGTGGAAGTACAGCTTCTTCAGGCGAACAAGAAGCGACTCTTGCAGCAACGTGACTGGATCGGCGTCGCCCCATCAAGTCCAGTAAAGCTACGCCGCCTCCCAAGTGAGGAGAAACGTCGGCATGGGAGAAGAAGGAAAGTGGAAGGTCAACATGGTGCAATCACCCGACGACGTGAGCAAGTAGATCCCACATTATCGCGCCTTCAGCCCACAGATGATCGTTATGCACATGCTTTTATCGCCAGCACGTCTCAAAACCCACTCGGCCCCATACGCGTACGTATTGGGACATATGCTTTGACGACTGTTTGCTCGACACATCCAGGTGATTTTGAGCAATCTCAGACTTCTTCCGATCCAATGCTCTTCGACCAACAGAATGATGCCGGCCCACAAGACCAGCACCGTCTACCTCAGCTGATACCACTTCCCATTCGCAAAAGTCACACTGCCAATGAGAGTTTTCGGCAGGCTACAGATAGCAAGCATGCAGGTAGCCATAATTTGTTCCGCGGCTGCGACAGCTCTGCGCATTGCCGAGATAAGCAAGAACTCCATCGGTCAGGAACCGAGCAGGCGACGCCCGTGTCCGGAAAGAAAGGTCCAGCCGCACCAAACACTTCCCCCAAGACTCGCATTACTCGAAATGTCAAAGGCAATGATAACCCCTTACGTCTTGTGTTCGAGTGTTCCACCGCGCCCACAATGAACCATCCTGGGAATGAATTGCAGCAAATTGAAAGTCGCAGCTCAGAGCATTCGATTGCAACGATTGATACAGATGTGCGCCACAGTACAACCACGCGACTCGGAACCGTGCACGAGCCTTCAACGGCATGTGAGGCAACGGCTGCGAACACGATCGTCAATGCAAAGGCAAGGGCTTTGCTTCTCGAAAATCCAGACCAGAGCTCGAGCCGTTCCTCACCGTGCAATAGCTCCATATTGAGCGTGGTGCATGATCACCCCACCGTGCATCATCGCGAAGTTGATAGCCCCAAGTGGTCGCAACATGCAATTGAAGGCAGCCAGACGCGCGTTAGCTCATCTGGCCTTTCTGAATCTTTGCCTGCTCTCAATCGGCACGCCCTGTTGCGGTTTGATTCCCCCGCACATGCGTTGAAGAAGGGTCTAGATCGCCTTCACAGACCAAGCATGCAAAAGCATGACGCAGATGAACAGGTGTGGCACAACTTTATCTTCAGCAGTGACGAAGATTCATCAGAAGAAGAAATGCGACAGCATGGCAATGGTAGCGAGCAGAGGCCCTGGCAGGGATCTTCAAGTTACCTACCGCTGTCTGTCGCTGTCAGTCCAACTAGGTCTACACCGTTCAGACCGATATCAGGCCATGCTCCTCGCAAGGACGTACACGATAATGCAAACCCGATGCCAGCGGCAGGATCCCGGACAGTCAATGCTCCATATGCTGTGTCTACAGACTCTTTTGAAGCTTTGAGCGAGCATGAGGAGACAATGCTGGCAGCACGCAGCGCTACCGGCGAGCCTTCGGTGACTCATGCCTCTATGCTGAACAACGTATCTTGGGATACCTCACCCATGTCGTCGAGGATGCTCAGTCGTGCAGAAACGTCCCGCCGTGGCCTAGACCACGCCCAACGCGCGACGGGCACAACGTCCCAACAAGCTCCGGCGAGTAGCGACGAAGGGATGCGATATTTCCGGCATTTGCCCCAGTACCAAAGTCGCGGGAGCTTTGGTGAAGGACTCGATCTCATTGATGCTGACGCGTTGTAAACGACAACGTGCTCCGAATCTGTCGGTAATTCACCTGACAGTAGTGTGGAGCACGCTCGGCTTCTTTGTTCGCCAGGTTGTTCTTTGTCGAAGTTGCAAAAGTATGATCTGATAGGCTCATTTAGCGACCTCCGGGCTCAATGGAATGGATTTTACTTGGGACTGCCTTTCCCGATTCGCTTTGTGCGACTTCCGAGAGCGTGAGCTGAGCTCAGCCCACATGCAACACAGTGTGCGCACGTTCGCAATGGGATTGCCCTTCGCAGCCGCAAACAGATCGGAGGCTCACTGCAGCATCTTGCGTAACCTTGCGATATTGGTAGGGTACGACGCGCACGTTGGAAGGTAATTATTTTGTGTGAGCGAGCATCGGAGCCGTCTCCGCCTTTACAAGCTTACTCCTGCACTGGCCCAGTGGGCTTAGGAATCATGCGTGTCATTCATAAGTTGCCCTGTGAAACATGACCGCGGAGCAGAAGGAGATACGTGCGAGAGCTAAATCTGGCGGAAAAAGGGTGACAGAGCACTAGGTGCCCTTGCCTTAAGCGAGCGTACTGTGGTCCTCATCTGCGTCGGTCTACCTGGAACACGATCGGAAAGTCATGCAAGGAGCTGATGCCCAATTGACAATCTCGGTAGTCGCTAGTCATGACAAAACAACAATACACACTACGTAGACGTGCGATAAGACGTTAGTATGCGCAAAATATTATCACAGGAGCCGGAGAACGATTGGATGCAGAGCGACGAGGAAAGCACACTTCACACCGCTCACTGGTCACATGGACAATTGAACAAGCTGGCAAGCGACAGCTGGGTGGGACGGCGGTTGATGTGCGGAGGGCGTGGCCTGATTCGTGAACCGCTTCAGGGGCGGCACCAATCCTGCTGGCTTCTCGAAGCTTAGAAAAGGATACGGTAGGGCAATCACGCGACTCGCTGCATTGCATGGTCGTGCAGCAGTGCGAATACGACGCACTACGTGACAGCGTCGTCGTGCGTCAAAGAGTCATCTCGTTCGGGCAGACGAAGCATGCTGCGATGCGGCAGAAACCAAATGTGTCTTGCATCAGTTGGGCAAGCCATGGAAACTTTGCGAGCCGTCGCAAAGACCGTTGAGACTGGGTTGGCCTGTGTTGCGCCGTCTCCAGCCGTGACCCATGCAGCAAGAGTTGGCGCTGGTCGTCTCCGCTGTGCCGGCTCGCACTTGGTTTCAACATGACGCCCGCCACGTGCGGGAAGCTGGAGCAAGCCTCAGACGGGGCGCAACACTCTCCACTTGCGACGGGCGCTGCGACTCGCTCAACCCGCCGTTTGATAGTCGTGGCTCATCACCGCTACTTAGCCAACGAAGCACCAGTGGAACACAGCACATCAATTGCCTGGTAGGTGGTCATATTCCGAATGCTCACCGCATCCTCTCCGAAGAGCCGTCGCTGAGCGTGGTACACCAGTCCAGTCGGCAAAGACGGACCTGGCAGTCCAAACGCTGGTCGAAATGAGGATAGACGCCGCTCCTGGGGGAACATTGCCAACGCTACCAAGCACGCTCGTACTCCTTCATGCCTTTGTTTCGCGACATGCCAGCGCAGCAGGACCGGTGACGGATTTATTATTGAACAAACACGCGCATGCACTGCGCGCTGCAGAGACTCAGCCTTGCGGCCGGATGGTACGGCAGCATGGTGTAGTATTGACGATGTGCCAATTCTCGTTTCGGATCCTGCCCGCAGCCCACAGCGCCGTGCTACTCGCTACGGCGATTGCGGCAGTGGCTAGTGAGGTACTCAGCAAGGCAGAGTGCATGCGCTGATGGTATACGACGCATTGGCAGGACGTTTCCTGGGTGCCTGACGCTGTGATTTAGGCGTGCGAGCGGGCGCTGTGATTGGAGCCCACACTGTGTCGTCGGTAACCAACGTCATCTTCCAAAACGTTTCACAGGCGCACCAGTGCCGACGCCGGCTCTCCAAACCTTGAGTGCCCCTAGCAGCAGCGTTTGCAGGGGGGAGGCTCGTGGAGCCAAATTGATGCGCAGAGTGGCGTGGTGCCCGACCACGACGGCCAGGGGCGCCGGTCGCGCTGGCTGAGGAGTCAAGGGATGATGGCGCTGGTGGTGCACCTCGTAATATTACTAGCCGTGGGCAGAGAATTCGCGGGCTTGCCCCATTGCAGGCGAGTGGGCCTCGGCCACCGTTTTCTGGTACAGTACTCCGTGCCATGGTGTACCTGCCCTAAGGCGCGTTCCTGCCAGCCAGGAGCCATCCGTCGCTGCCGCCCTACATTACAAAGGGGAGCCAGCGATTCACTCTGACCTGGTCTACGTCTCGCCTGCCGCAACCACGACGCCTTTTCTCCGCACTCCACACTCGTGCTCCCACACACACATACACACACGCACACACACCCTCGTCCTCGTCCTCGCCCTCACCGACCACGCAGCGTGCCTGTGCCTGCTTACGGCTCGCTGCCTGAGCATTCAGTCCGCATCCACATCCACATCCGGCGACCCCCACGGGCTGCTCCGAATAGCCCAGCACCCAGCACCCGCACCCCTGTCAGCTCGACAGCACCGCGCGCCTGCACTCTGCACTGCGCTGCAGGCTCAAGTCTTCAGTAATCGCCGCACCAGCTGACCGCGTCGCGCTGCTCCTCGCTGCCTTCTCGTGCAGCGCGCTTGTGCGCCCAATCCGTCGTAGCCGCTGTCAGACTCACGATACCACAATGCCGCACTGCTCCTAGCCTGCTCTCCCAGGACCCCCAGCCGGCTGTTGATCCTCTCTGCTTTTATTTGCAGTGGCGCCCACACGCCAATTCCGCTTCTTCTGATCGCCAGCTTGCGCCATGAAGGATCTGTGACACTCCGCAACCTTTGCTTTTCCACCTACTACCACCGCCATGTCGCTGCTTCACGACTCGCAGCACCGGCCGCGTATGCCTTCGCCCCAGCCCAGCTTCGCGCGCATGTCGGCTGCCATAAACATTCCCAGTTCTCGTGGGAGCCCAGCCTCGACACCATCTTTCTTCAATGGCTCCCTCCAGTCAACACCAGAGGGCGGACTGGCGCCCATCTCCCCGTCCTCTCTGCCCAGCATCCCGACCTACGTACTTCCGGAGTCGCTCATGTCGCCGCCCACGTCGTCACCGTCCGCCATGGCAGAGGCCATGAAAGGACCAGGGCTGATCCGCAGAGTAAGCCGAGGGGCACAGGGCATCCCTCGGAGACTGCGGCGAGGCAACTCGACTGCATACCGTGATAAGAGTTCCGGACCCGTCATCATGCGCCGACGTAGCGACAGCCGGACTGCCGCCGACGGTGACGCTAACTTTTCTGACTTCGACCATGTCGAGGAGGAAGACGCAATAGAAGATTACTATGGCGAGCCTCCAGTCAGTGGCCTTGGCATCTCCAACTATGCTCCCAGCGCCAGCTCGATACCTGATGCACGAGTTGTGGCGCCAGTCCTCCCCTCACGCCTAGAGCAGGGCACCGTGCTCAAGAAAATAAGTAAGAAGGAGAGGAAGGAAATCAACTTGCGTCTCGATCTGGAATCGGCCAAGGTATTCTGGGATCCTTCACGGCCTTCAAAAGCCTTCTACATCGATGATGTGAAGGAGATTCGGTCAGGTGACGAGGCCAAGCACTATCGCGAGGAGCTTGATTGCTCTGAAAATTACGCCCCATATTGGTTTACCATTGTGTACACCGACACCACACGCTCCAAAGGCCGAATAAAGACCATGCATTTGGTTGCACCCGATGCCGCCATCTTCAAGATGTGGACCAAAACCCTCGAGTCCGTGTCGCGGAACCGCATCGACATGATGGCAGGGCTGCTTGGGTTTGCGGACAAGAGTGCGAAGCTTGTATGGCAACGAGCAGTCAAGAAGAGCGGGGACGGCAACGAGTCCCTCGACTTGCCACGCATTACAGAGCTTTGTCGCAACCTGCACATCAACTGCACGGAGAACACCATCCGTGCCCACTTCTCGAAAGCTGACACAGATAGAACTGGCCGACTGACTCAGCCCCAGTTTCTTAACTTCGTCAGACGGCTGAAGGAACGTGGTGACATCAAAAAGATCTTCAAATCGCTCACAAACAACGCAAAGGAAATGGACAGAACCACCTTCTTCGCCTTCTTGCGACGAGAGCAGGGAATCGACGTGGACGCCGACATTGCCCAGTGGACCAGCATCTTCGAGCGTTTCGCACGCGTGACGAGACCAAAGGTTACGCCAACCGAAGGCGGTGATATACCACTTCCGGTGACGATGAATTTTCCCGCCTTCCAGACGTATTTGACATCAAGCGCCAATTCCGTTCTCAAGCCTTCGGACACTAAGATTGAGCTGAATAGGCCTTTGAATGAGTACTTCATTTCCAGCTCACACAACACATATCTGCTTGGTCGTCAGGTCGCTGGCGAGTCTAGCACCGAAGCATACATCAGTGCTCTGCAGAAAGGATGTCGTTGTCTAGAGATTGATTGCTGGGACGGAAGCGACAATCTGCCAGTCGTCATGCATGGACGAACACTGACCAAAGCCATATCATTCCACGACACAATCAAGGTCATCAACAAGTTCGCTTTTACGGAGTCGCCATATCCCTTGATTCTCTCTCTGGAAGTTCATTGCACAGCCCCACAGCAAGCAGCTATGGCTCAGATCATGATAGGAGAGTTTCAAGACAAGCTTGTGCGACAGCCACTCGACTTCGAGTCGCACGCACTCCCGACACCAGAGGAGCTGAGAGGCCGCATCCTGATCAAAGTAAAGGCTGCCGCTTTCGAAGAACTCGACACCAGGGCTTTGACCAGCGAATTGTCCGCCAGGCGGCAACGCAGCTTCAGTTCGCCATTTTCTCGTCCGATCTTGCTCAACGACGGCGTCATCCCTAATTCGCCCCTCCTGTCAAGCCCACCATCCATGAGCCCCCCTGAGCGTAGCACAACATTCTGGACGTCACCTCGCACCTCGACAACCTCTACCAACATCACCAATCCTCCCTCTGCTTTCGTCAGCTCAGCTGAAGACAGTGACAGTCCTCACGTTACCGCGGCAGAGGATGTCAAGAAGCCAAAGAAATCAAAGACGAGCAAAATCACCAAGACTCTGGGTGATTTGGGCGTTTACACCCGCGGCGTCAAATTCTCTGACTTCGGCTGCATTGATGCAAATACGTTCAACCATGTCTTCTCTCTGGACGAACGCAAATTCGAGAGGATGACAAGGCCTGGATGTAAAGAAAAGCATCTGCTCGAAGAGCACAATATGCGATGCCTCATGCGCGTCTATCCTCACGCTTTTCGTATTACTTCGTCCAACTTCGACCCGCTCAAGTGCTGGCGGCGCGGCGTGCAGATGGTGGCACTCAACTGGCAAACCTTCGACCTTGGCCAGCAGTTCAATCAAGCCATGTTCGCTGGTGGTCATGATCGCACCGGCTACGTTCTTAAGCCTACCGCTCTCCGTCGAGTCTCACAAGTGCCTCTTCTTGGTCCCAGGAAAGCACCCAAGAAGGAGGTCAGGTTCACGGTACAAATCATATCTGCTCAACAGCTACCCCGACCCCGAGGTTTAGGAGCTGATGCTAACGTCAACCCGTACGTTGAGTTCGAAATGTACTGCGCGGAAGACATGGGCGCGAATGCCACAGGTACCGGCGGCCAGGATGCCTCCGCACCCAATGGACACTCCGGTATTGGTAATCCACTGAGAAAACGTACTGGCATTGTTGAAGGAAACGGCTACAACCCTGAATTCGGAAACGAGATTGAGATGAAGGTCACCACAAAATTCCCAAGCCTGGTCTTCGTGCGATGGACCGTGTGGAACTCGCTTGATGCTCGCACCACCAACCACATTCCCCTGGCCACGTTCACGGCAAAGCTCAACAGCATTCAGCAAGGCTTCCGACATCTGCCTTTGTTCGATAACAACGGCGAACAGTACCTCTTCTCCACACTCTTCTGCAAGATCAAGAAGCAGGAAGTGATTGATGCGCCTGAGGATTTCCTCCCACGCGCAGCCTCTCGCAGGTCGTCATTCGAACCTGCCAGTCCACTCCAGGAGCCTGTCAACGCGAAGCCTCGCAGCCGCCTGTTTGATCGCATAACTGGCCGGGGCAAGAAGCGTACCGAAGTGCGCACTGGAGATGAGCCGCGTGAAACAGATCTAGACTTCATCAGTCGCTCCTCCACGCTAGAAAGATGACCGCGCTTGTAAATGCGCCCCACCATGTGCAGCTGATGACGAGTACGCCACGCAATGCTGTGCTGTGGCCGCTGCTTCGGCAGATGGGCCTGTTCTAAAAGTTTTTATTTGATCTCATCCGACTGGATCAGAATGATCCCCTCAATCTGTACCGAAACTCTGATCTTTTACACATCTCATCTTCTGTTCGACCTATCGGTCCTCTCAGAAGATTATCGGCGCAAACAGGATATCATGGGTCGGGAAATGGTAGCCGGCGAGCACCAATACCCATTGCGCCATGCTTTTGCCGCATTTGTTCAAGCGATATCCTAGACTTGTCTTCATTCTCCAGCGGGCTTCGCTGCTCCGGTCACTTGCAATTTTGTTTATTTTTTTCTCCTTTGTACATCACACCTTCAATTCGTTACGACGACACGACCCAAGCTGCAAACTGCATTAGCATTACTGTTTTCCGGGCTGGGTGGCTCTCTGTTGATTCTTTTTCGCCTCTCTGTGGGAGGGCGACTTGATTTCATTTCGCTTCGGCATGCACATGCAGGACATCTTCGGGCCGGGCGATTGGACGGAAAGGTGCATTGGATCCAATGTCACCCTTCCATCCAGTTTACCAAGGGAATTTATTTCAAGGATTGGACATTCTGGGTCTAGGGGCTCAGAAAGATAGGGAACACGGATGATACCAGACACGATACGCTACAAGAACGTGTGTCGTAAGCACATAGGCATAGAAATGATACCACACACTTTTGCAACTGTGCGTCAAAGCACAGCTGAACACCACATCACTTCACACTACCAAGCTCCCCTTTCCTCTTCTTCTCACGTCACTATCCAAATGGATCTTGACACCCCCTCCAACGCTAAAAATTCATGCACGCAATGCCGCCGAAATGCCCGCCCAGAACAACACAAAAGCTCCCGCACAGTATCCCAGTCCCGCTGTATGGAGCGGGAACGCCCCTCCGCTTACGGTTAACCTGCCGTGTTATTTAATGCGCAAAATGCACACTATGCACACACGCACACAACGCACCCACACACATTTCCGATCGGCGACGGGCGGGCGCCCATGTCCTCGGGCGGGCGCCCATGTCCTCGGGCGCGCTGCGGACATTGCCTGCTGCCAACACCCATTGACGTGGCTAGTGCCCGTTCCAACCGCACCAAGATCGCATTTTGCGTTGTTTAGAGGCGAAGGGAATGTTCCGTTCAACCGTGTCGGGTGCACGTGAGCATGTTTATTTTCGGATGGGATGCAGTTGGCGCGCCAGGTTGGATTGGAGTAGAGTAGAGTAGAGTGGAGTGGGGGTGGAGTGATGTCATGGCACGATTGAGATGGTTAGAGTGCAATATATGTTTATGTTCATGTCTGTATGCTTTGGATGTTGTGCTACGGGTCATGGCAAGGCATGTGCTAACTAACATACAGGGCATGCAGAAAAATCAATCGATCGACAATATTTCAGCTGGGTGGATTCTCGGTAACGAGAGCGGAGCGACACGGCGACGAGGGAACGAACCGTCTACCCGCGTCCGTTCCCCGCTTCTTGCGCCACCGGAATATGCCTCAGCATGGTAACGTTGTGCACCAAGTTCTGCAAAGTGTGCAAATGCACAATGCGCAGGCGGACGGATACGAGAATGCCAGAATTGCTCATGTCATGCACACGACGCAATGCGGCGGAGCTGCAGGCAGGTACTTTTGCCTCACTTTCCTCCATGTCGCAGGGCACGCAGAGTGCTGCGCCTTGGACTGGTTGCCTTGAGCGCGGATCGAGTCGATATTGGTGGAATCGATAGTTTGAATTTGGCGCGGTTAAGGCGGCTGTGTAGACAAGCTTGTGCGACAGTGAGGCAAGCAGGCACGCGGCGTGGTTGGGGGCTTGTGCATCATGAGGATCCTTATGGACATGGGATGGATTGGGGGTGTCAAATGTGGGGATTGATACGGAGCAGGCATGCCTTGCAGGGCGCTGACAGTCCAGCCCCCGAGTCGTGTTGTACATGCCTATCATCCGTCTATGATCGCCTGCTCATGTTATGCAGCACGCACGAGCACGTTCGCAGCTGCGTCAACTTCTGTCCCGCGGACCTGCACGCATATGAGTCGCGGAGCAACACAGATGTCATGCATACACCCGAGGCTCGCTCCTGCAGTTGCCTTGCACAGTGCTCGCTCAAGCCGCACACTGCGGGGCCATGTTCATCCTTGGACACCGCAGGCACCGGTGAACCATGTTTCAAGTGCAACCGTGCAAGTGTATGGTCGGAAGCGATTGCCGGACGGGATTAAAATGTTGGTGATTGTCGTGCTGGCATGCACGACATTGTCTTCCGGGCCGATTGCCTCTTGGCTGGCTGGTGTAAGGATGCGGCGCGGTTGCTGTCGCGGTTGTGCTGAAGGATGCGGGTTTTGCGGAGGCTGACGGTCGTACTACCAGGGTCCAGAATGGGTGATAGATATGAGATCAGATCGTATCACGTACAGTGATCGGTAGGGCCACTGCGTGCTATCGTGAGATAGCCATGCATGTGGAAATTGATATAGTTAGTCGACATGCTCCACATGTCAAGTTTAGACGGTGAGCAAAATTAAGCGCGCTGGAGGTGAGACGCCGCGAACGTTCGACGCGTGGGTTGCGCATGCTTGTATGCGCTGCAGGTGTGCGGTGAATTGCGAACGGGCTGAATGTGGAGACATTTCCCGATATCAGTCAGCTTGGCCTGGATTGAAACACCGTGCACGTTCCGATACAGGCACGGTGTGCGTTCAGAGGGCGCAGGGCATTAGCGGAGCACAAGTAAATTATAATTATGAAGCGAAGGCATGGTACTTACATCAGCCCATTCTGGTCGTGTTGTCGTAACGCATGAGAAGAGGACCCGAGGGCTTGTGAATTTGCCGATCATTCCGTGGAATCGTTTGGTTCTCATTCGTAACGGTCACCGCCCGCTAATGCGTCGGTCGTACAGATTGCAGCAGCGTCCGGTGAAGCTCACGATAGTCCGAAATAGGCTGCATGCATGTTCTCAGCTGCGAACACGCTCGCTTGATTCGATCTTGCTGCGACCGCGTAGTGCCGCGGAGCCTTGCCAATTTGGGTTCCAAGGGACAAAGTTTGGACGTGCATTGAGCGATCGCTCGCGATTTGTTCGCCATCTTTCGACTTCGCCGGAGCTGACAGGATGACCTGACCGCCGAGTCCCTGTAGTCGGACTGCAGGCTATCGGCATAGAACACAGGCAAGGCGTGACCTATGCGTCGTGACTGTTTACAGCGTGGGGCTTTCAATCCAATTTGAAAAGGTCTGCCAGGCCTGCTCACTGTAAGCTCATGCACATCGTGACGGAACACGCTGCTTATGTCATGATTTCAGTGCGAAGATGTGCCTGTGCATGTGTGGCAGCATTCACTCAACGATACCGCGGCTACCGCTTGAGCCACCTTGTCCATGCTCACGTATTGTCGTACGTAAGTTGAATAATGGCATATAACAAAGATGCGCTGGCAAAGTCGATCTCGCTATCATGCATGAAGCCTAGCGATTGATCATGAGTTGGCCGAGAACGAAGGGGGACCAATAAGCACTGCTCAGAAATCGCTCATTGACTTCATAGCGATCCAATGATACGCAATCCTGAGCAGCTATGCGCGGCGGATGAACTGAGATGAAATGACTAACGAGCAACGCAATCTTCCATCAGACTCGGGCGTTATTATTCGCTCCGGCTAACCCAGCCATGAAGAGGTTGTCCAGGCGAGGATGCAGGCATCGCAGAAGAACGTCATGTGCGCAGTGGGTTGTTTCTAGTCCTCGGTTACACAGCATAAGTCTGTTGAAGATAGCCAGGCAGGTGATAGGAACAGGGAGCCTGGTCAGCAGAAATGTGCTTACAGTCACAGAGCACATCGGGTGTTTTGGCTGCCTTGATGAGGAAGCTCGCAATGTATTTGGAGCGGGATCGTGTTGGAATTTCGCAGCAATGTCGACGTAGCTGACTGCTGTGATATGGAGAAAGGCGACCATGGGAATCCCGATATCACCCTAGTAATTCTTACCCCGCAAACTTTGGTGAACTAAGTTAGACTAGCCGGCCAGTCCCGCACGACACGTTTCGTCCTTGCTTTCGGAGACCGTTCGATGTGGAAGTCCGAGGTATGCCCATGCGATGCGAAGACGACCAATAGGATATATTGGAGTTGAACGGAAGCGCTCCGGCGATATTGCTCTGCATAACGCATCGCATTACAGGTCCAAAGCCCGAATTACAACTCACGAGGTTCAAGGTTCTCCAAAGTACTAGTACGTTGTTGTATTCTCGTGTCGAGCGCGTGGGGGTCGTTTCAGATAGGTGTGGCGGTGCAGGTACTGTTCCAGTGGCCGAGGCGATTGACAAATGTGGTGAGAACCATATCGTGCGTTTTGATATGAGACAATTGTACGATCGCGAAATCTCTCAGCTCTGCCATGACAGAGGACACATTCAGTAATGTCCTTGGACCTCGTACGGCTGTTAGTACTGTGGCTTGAGAACCCGCGTGAGTAGGACCCCTCGGCGATATCCTCCAAGCGTGATGTCTTCGTGCTTCACTTTTGAATCCCCTAGGATATGCTATTCGCATCAATCCGGACAGCGCTTGAAACCGATCTCTCCAAACTGGGCTTGTGGTTGGGAAAAGCATGATGAAGCACAGATTGAACTAGAGCTCGAGGCTTTCAAGGTCAAACACGTCGCCTAGGCTTGCAATGAGTATGTACCAAGAGTGTCGTGTTAGTCTGTGGAGGCTGCGGATGGCGTTGGACTCGCAGACGATCCACATGCGGCTCTGCCTGCAAGGTCGCACGGATCTAGGGAGGCTGCGGTAGCGCCTCGCCGTGCAGCGGGAGCATCTATCAGCATCGCCGACATGATAACAGACAATATTGACGTGAGAAGAACGATGCAGCGCGTGCCGCTCGACGCTCAAGAGAATGAGATGACGAAGAAAGCGAGGAAGCGGCCGTGAACGTTGGAAGCGGAAAGGGCAGCTTGCCTCGAGTGGGCATAGTGGTGGTGGACCCTGTGCCAAGGCCGATCTCCGAGCGCACTGGGCAGCAACCGCCGCCTTTGACATTTCTTCCGCCACGCTCTGCCGCACTCACAAACACCCCGCGCAACAACACTCACGGAAAAGAAATGGTGTGAGCAGCCACGCCTGTTCGTACCTTCACCTCCACCTTCTGCCGCCGACCGCGGTCAGAACACCTCCGCACACGCGTCATCCCAAGCCTGAATTTATTGCTATCCGGCGCGAACTACATTCACAATGGAGGGCGCATTCACCCACATGGGCAACCATCTGGTGTCCGACTCTGCGGCGACCATCAACGCAGGCGCCGGCGACGACGAGAGCATCCTGGACCATGGCCTGACGGGCGCCCGTAGACGCCGCATCGGCGAGGAAGACGACGAGACGGACATCTACGACGACGACGACATGGAGAGCATGGCGAGCATGCCCGTCGGCGGGCCCAACGGCAAGCCTGCGATGCGAGCAGAGGAAGAGTAAGCAGACGCGGCATGTCCGGCGGGTGTTTTGATCTAAGAAAGCATAGGGTCGAACTTCCCCCACACGCCTGCGCCTACTGCGGCATCCACAACGCCGGCTGCGTCGTAAAGTGCCTCGCCTGCAGCAAGTGGTTCTGCAGCGCCCGCGGGAATTCGTCGTCGTCGCACATCATCAACCACCTTGTCCGCGCGCGCCACAAGGAAGTCCAGCTCCATCCCGCCTCGTCGCTCGGCGACACCACGCTCGAATGCTACAACTGCGGTACCAAAAATGTCTTCCTCCTCGGCTTCATCCCGGCCAAATCAGACACGGTGGTCGTGCTACTCTGTCGCCAGCCATGCGCTTCCATGCCCTCGCAGAAGGACATGAACTGGGACACTTCGCGCTGGCAGCCGCTAATCGAGGACCGCTCCTTCCTGCCCTGGCTGGTTCCCGCGCCTACCGACCAAGAGCAGCTCCGCGCGCGCCACCTCAGTCCCCAGACTATCGCGAAGCTCGAGGAGCTGTGGAAAGACAACGTGGACGCTACCATCGCTGATTTAGAGAAGGGTGTAGGTCAAGAGGAGGTCATCGCCAAGGTCCTCCTGCGCTACGACGATGCTTTCCAGTACCAAAACGTTTTCGGGCCCCTGGTGAAGATCGAGGCCGACTATGACCGCAAGCTCAAGGAGTCACAGTCCCAGGACAACCTTGTTGTCCGCTGGGATATGGCTCTGAACAACAAGCACACGGCGAGCTTCATCCTCCCGAAGTTGGAGCTTGGCGATGTCAAGCTTGCAGTCGGCGACGAGATGCGTTTGCGCTACACGGGAGAGCTCCGTCCACACTGGGAGGGCGTCGGTTATGTCATTAAGATCCCCAACAACCAATCCGATGAAGTCACAATTGAATTACGCACCAAGGGCGATCACAAGTCCGTGCCCACCGAATGCACTCACAACTTCAGCGCCGACTATGTCTGGAAGGCCACCTCCTTTGATCGCATGCAACACGCTATGAAGACCTTTGCTATTGATGAGATGAGCGTTTCTGGCTACATCTTCCATCGTCTCCTTGGCCACGAAGTTGCTGCAGCTCCCATGAAGATTACGATTCCACGCAAGTTCAGTGTGCCAGGTCTACCCGAGCTGAACGGCAGTCAGATCAACGCCGTAAAGAGTGTTCTCCAAAAACCGCTCAGCTTGATTCAGGGACCTCCAGGTACAGGTAAGACAGTCACATCCGCCACAATCATTTACCACCTGTGCAAGATTAGCGGAAGCCAAGTCCTTGTTTGTGCGCCATCCAACGTTGCGGTCGACCAACTGTGCGAACGTATCCATCTCACTGGCCTGAAGACTGTCCGTGTCACGGCCAAATCTAGGGAGGATGTCGAGTCCCCGGTCGGTTTCCTGTCTCTCCACGAGCAAGTCCGCATGAATGATACCAATGTGGAGCTCAACAAGCTGAACCAGCTCAAGAGCGATGTTGGCGAACTGTCCAGCCAGGATGAGAAGAAGTTCAAGCAGCTCACTCGTGCAGCTGAGCGTGAGATACTCAATGCAGCCGACGTCATCTGCTGCACGTGCGTCGGAGCGGGTGATCCACGTTTGTCCAAAATGAAGTTCCGCACGGTTCTGATCGATGAGTCCACACAGTCAGCCGAGCCCGAATGCATGATTCCTCTGGTTCTTGGATGTAAACAGGTCGTTCTTGTCGGTGATCATCAACAGCTTGGCCCCGTCATCATGAACAAGAAGGCAGCCACTGCTGGGCTTAACCAGTCTCTCTTTGAGCGCCTCGTCATCCTCGGATGCTCACCGATCCGCCTGCAGGTGCAGTACCGAATGCATCCGTGCCTCTCTGAGTTCCCCTCGAACATGTTCTACGAGGGCTCACTCCAGAACGGAGTCACCATGCAGGAGCGCATTCGTCGCGATGTGGACTTTCCATGGCCTGTGGTTGATAGCCCGATGATGTTCTGGTCGAATCTCGGCGCTGAGGAGATTTCCGCTTCCGGTACATCTTATCTGAACCGCACTGAGGCACAGAACGTGGAGAAGATTGTTACTCGATTTTTCAAGGCTGGTGTGCAGCCTGGCGATATCGGTATCATTACACCATACGAAGGTCAGCGAAGCTACGTTGTCAGCTCCATGCAAGCGACTGGCAGTTTCAAGAAAGAGAATTACAAGGATGTCGAGGTGGCGTCAGTTGATGCCTTCCAGGGTCGTGAGAAAGATTTCATCATCCTGTCTTGCGTTCGCTCAAACGACCACCAAGGAATCGGTTTCTTGAGTGACCCGCGTCGACTCAACGTCGCTTTAACGCGAGCCAAGTACGGTCTGGTCATCCTGGGTAATCCGAAAGTGTTGTCCAAGCACCCGTTGTGGCATTACCTTCTTCTTCACTTCAAGGAGCGCAACTGCCTTGTCGAAGGGCCGTTGACGAATCTGCAGGTCTCACTCCTCCAGTTCAGCCGTCCCAAGCAGACGTACCGCGGACCCCAGCGCTACCAGATGGCCTACCAGCACGCCAACGCTATGACATCCGGACGCCAAGGCAACTGGAACGGCAAGCAACCTTCTCGCCAGGAGTACAACGACAATGGTTCGATCGTCGGTTACATCCCTGATGATGTGTCTTCGGTTCACTCGTCTGCCCTAGGTGGTGTTGGTGTACCATCCAATTACCCTCCCATGTTCTCAAACTTCCAGGAATCATGGCCACTCCCAGGCCGTCCGAATTCGGGTGCGAAGGGCAAGAACGGCGCACCAGCGAGCGTTGCCGGTGAGTCTGTCGCCGCCAGCGAATTGACAGATTCACGCAGCGACGCGCCCGGAGGCATCAGCTTGTCTGGCCTTAGCCTGAACGACTACAATAAGCCTACGTCCCTCAGCCAGTCCGATCGTCTCAATCGTTTCGTGGAGTCTACCCGCCAAGGCCCAGCCATAGGCACTGGTTTTGGCGCGAGCCGAGGTTTACGTGGCGGTCTTGGTGGCTTTGACGACGATGACGCGCGCAGCGTATCCACAGCTTTCGCTAGCCAAATTGGTGGCTGATTTCGTGTCTTGCAATTCCTAGGGACCTTCCTGAGGGAATGAGCTTTCGTCTTGGCTGCAAGCCTCACCTACCCCTTTGCTTACGAGCAGTGCCCGGGACCTGATCCAACCTTAGATCTCCCACGTACCGCATCTGCAACCTGTGGGTTGGCGACCACCAACACGTCAGTGACAACTATCGACATTGGAATAGTCTATACCGCAGCGTGCCTGAACACTTCGGCCACTCGCCTGTTCAGTAAGCACGCCCGAGCGTGCGCCGGGTGGCGGAATCCTCGCTGCGTAGTCTGGCCGGAAGTGACATGCGCTTGCGAGCTTGAGACCATCAAGTGCGGCGTGCGTGCGGTGTTGAGTAGCAGTAGTTGGGCCATCTCACAGATTGAGCATTCGGTTCTAGTCACTCATTAAAAGGAAAATTGTTTGTGACTTTATTTTGGTGGTGGTGCTATGTAATTTGAAAAGAGGTAGAAAATCATACTCGATTTGTTTGCTGCTTAGGTTCGAAATGATCGGGTTTAATCAACAAGTTGTGACATTCAGCTGCTGTTCACCTTCATCATCAGTGGATCACATTTACCCCGTGTGGGATCATTCTAGACTCCATTTCATGTCATCAATCATCATGTTCAAGACTTCATGAGGCGCATGGCGAACCTGCATTTCATCAAACACCCACGACGAGGACGAGGCCAACGCATCTATACCGCCGTCATGGTTTTCTTGACATCTAATTAGAGTGAGTGAAGACAAGGAATGAAGCAGATCCTGGCTCATGATCAGATTTTGTAGACTCGTGCCTAGAGAGCGAGGAGATGGGATGTAGTGTTTGTGTCTTTCAAAATATAGGCATTGCAACTATAGAACGTGAAATGCGAGTACTGCTCATGTCCAGCTTCGCCAAAGCTTTCTGAATTTAGCTGCAGGCTTGAGGCCATGAGTGGCCGCATGAGACAGAAGATGTCATGACTGAGCAGTGCGCCCATCACCAATCACGTGGCGACCTCTAAGCCCACCAGCCTCTCAAATGAAAGTGTTCCCTACCAAGGTCTCACACTGTCGGTCACCCCGACTCCTCACCGGCCACTTTCGTCGTACAATGATGTTTGCTACACGATCTAATCACCAAGATGCCTCACTTTCCCGCGAGCAAACACGTGCCAACATGCGAATCTGACATATGTCGTTCACCGGTCCCAGCGTATATCTTCAACCCAAAACACCTGATAACATCCGCCACACCATGACCGATGAGCAGACCAAACTCCCAAACGCCCCGCCCATGAGCACTTCCATTCCGGGTTCTGCGCGGCTGACTCGAGGCCCGCTGCCGAATCTGCGTGGCGAAGACGAGACTGAACTTTCGTTCTTGAGTTCGCTTATTGAAAGTCAGTGCAATTGCACCTCCTCTTCATCACATAGAATCTCACTGACCTACCACAGCACAAGCATGGGTTCTCTGCCCCCAATCGCACCCCAGTTGCGTTGTCGGACGCCATCCCGAAGCTCCTGAAGACGAACCCAAGTTCTGCGCATCCATCTACGGCTTGAGCAAGAATAATATGCCGGCGCTGGAATCGAGTTTGCGCTTCGGACGCACGAGGAAGGAGGCGTTGACCAAGTTGTTGGTGTATGTGGAGACGGAGATTGGGCAGATGATGTTGAATGATCGGGAGGGGAGGAGGAGGGAGGAGAGGGGTAGGAATGGGAATGGTGGGAGTGGAAATTGATGCAGATCGATGTGGGTTTTGCCGGATACATTTGTTGTGTGTCGAGAGTCGGGACTGTTTGTTTTCACTGCGGGTCTGATTCATGCGACTTTTGCTGGTTTGTTCGACATGTGCGTGCTCCGTTGGATGTGCCTGCTATTTTTGATGATTGGTCGCTTATGTGTCCGCTTCATGGTTTGCAACACGTGCACTGTTCGTAAACACTTGAATATCCGGCATTCTCTCTCTTCACGTCATGCCATATATTAAGGTAACCTTTATGTTGTCCAATGTTGTCACACTGTCTTCTCGCATGCGCACCAAGCGGTGGCAACTATCCTACCTACCAGCCTTATTCAACGGTCCACCATGCTTTGCAAACGAACTTGCATCACCGAATCATGTCTCGGCTTCGACCACAAGCTCTTCTGCTTCCTTCTTGCAACCGTCATCATCGTTGGCATTGTCCTCGCTGCCGACTATCATGATCTATTCTCCAATAAATCACACTCAGCTACAACGAAATCTCACGAGGACGAGAAACCCGTAGTTGCTGTACGTGGCGGGGCGGGTCCAACGAAGTCGATGAGTTGGATGGGATCAAAATGCTTGGCTGTGCTTGGAAAGCATGAGGACCATCTTTTGGCGGTAAGGACATGAGGTCCGTGTTGAAGAAGTGGCGATGCTAAGAGAACCATAGTGGGTGGAAGCGGAAGAAGGGAGGGTGTGGATTTGCCGTGAGCTGGCGAGATCGATAGAGACGATGGTATGAGCTTCTTTACAATTCACCAGCTGGAGACCAGGTCAATCTGTTCCGAGGTTTCGTTGGCCGTGTGGGGTATGAAGACGACTTCTCGCGAACTTGAATATAATCTCAAATGAACTTACACATATGGAGTTTACAATACCTTCCACGGGCAAGGAATCTTCAAATCAGACGTAAAGTTTTCACGGTCGTGGATTGGTCTTCGCATTTTGATGGTCTAAATCCAGCATTCCCAGTTACTGTTTGTCCTCGCTAGTTACGCAACAGTTTCGCCACCTTGAACTTGACACCATAATTGTAGTCTTCATCGAATGAAAGGGCATAGTCACGGTATGGAATGATGTTCTTGATCGAGGAGTCGACGAGCTCCATATCGAAGTTGTGGACGAGGGCGGTGACTGCAATGTACATCTCAGCATATGCGAGACTATCAAAGCCAGTCAGTCTAAGCCAGTGGGAATTTCTCAGTCGTTGTAAACTCACTTGATACCCAGGCACATCCTGCTACCCTTACTGAACGTCACTAGGTAACGAGTGAGGTTCTGGCCATGACGCGCAGCATCGAGCCAGCGTTCGGGTCGAAAGACGTCGGGTTCGGGGAATACATCGGGATGGCGGTTGAGAAGCCAGGGCATTGCCCCGACAGCAGTCTGGACAGACTAAGTCAGTTCACATTCCAAGTGAAATTGCCGATCGAACGAGATGCTTACGCCTGCTGGGATCACCAACTCCTTGTACAGGAGAGGCTCAATAGGGACGCGCGCAAAGCGGCCGGTCATGAAGCAGTGAAAGCGAAGAGATTCATTGATGAAAGCAGTATGAGATCGCAGTTAGCAAGGCTGTGGTAAAGTCTAGCATGCCAAGAGCGTACCATGTATGGCAAAGCTTCGAGCTGACGCCAGGATGGCTGCTCCTCTGCATGGACCCCTCCGGACTGCAATTCAGCTCGAAGCCTTGCAAGGACGTCAGGATAGGTCGCCATGTAGCACACCATTGCAGTGAGAGCTCGAGCAGTTGTGTCAAGCCCAGCGAAGAGCACAAGCTGACTCTCATCTTTCAATCGAGGAAGAGTCTTTTCTTGCTCGGGAACATTTGGTCCGGTTAGAGCGTCGAATATTGTCCTATCACTCTTTGATACTTTCGTCTCCTGCCGTTTGCGTGCTTGATTGCACAAGTCCGTGATCTTGCGCTCGAGATCGAAGAATGTCGCAGCCGCAGGGTTTAGCCACGTAATCCATCGTTCTGGTAACCTCTGCAATAAGCTTGCAACTGCAGGCAGGAATCGTCGAAAGTGACCTGATAACAGGAGTTGCGTCGCGTCGCGCTCTAGCTGACAAGGAAAGCCGGCCTTGTCGAGCTCGCCAAAACTCTCACCGTACGCGTAGTGAGTAATGATGTCGCATGTCAGAGCCCCAAAAGTTTGGACACCTACGATGGTATCTCCAGCTCTATGCGCTTGTCGGAGCTTCTCCACCAACTTTCCTACTTGACCCTGGATGAAAGGCTCTAAGCGCTGAGTTGACTGCTTCGAAAAAAAGCTTGCAATATAGCCGCGACGTTCACGATGCAGATTGTGATCAATCGTTGTGTTCAATGCAAGTGTCGTTCCGGCCAATACAGCATTGTTTTTTTCTTTGTTTCGTTTCTGGCCGCTGCCAGCATAAAGGTGCTCATAGAAGTAGGGATCGTTGAGATGCAACTCATCAGGATTGATGCGAATAAGTGGACCTTCAAGCTCTTAGAGCAGACTCTCATGTGATCGTGATATCGCTTGGAATACGCACCATATTGCTCATGCATCCGAGCGATGACAGCGAAATACCGACCACCTTGGACAACGTCGTAGTACAACTCTGCCAGATACGATGCACCAGCCCACCACGGGCCCGGAAACTTTGCCAATGGGTGGAAGAAGAGATTGTAGATGGCGCGCGATAGGTAGTAGCCTAGAACTACTGCGGCAAGAGTACTGCTCACGGTGAGCTTGCTTGCTATGTTATCGTCCATGATCTGTAACGGGCACTTTCGTCTTGGGTGATAGAAGCTTCTCGGATGAAAGTTAAAATTGAGCTAGTTGCGTGGTGTACACATGATCTTATTTGAACCTTTGGTGGTGGGGGCGATCAAGTGAAGGCAGGAGCGCCATTCCTGCGGGATCGCTTCCCCGCTATTCTCACCATATGTTACATATCAAATCGCACCAATGGACGTGGCTTCGTTTGCAGGGCCACTTGAACCTTTGATGAATTAAGCGCGCGCCTACCACTTGTGGCAGAGCACCAATTGACAGTATCAGTACCTCGATTGGGGCAAGCTCTAAGTCGATTTGCGCTTCCTGATTCGCACTTCAATTTGCTCCATCGGCTTCAGAGTCCCGAAAGCCACTGCTCGCCCAGGTGGTAGTAATTCGTCGAAAAGCTCAGGATCGCAAAGCTGGAGCTCAAACTCATTGAAAAGAATGGCTAGAGTCGCAGCATGCATCGTCCTGAAGTAGTCATGACCAAGGAGATACTGTTGGCTAAAGCCAACATTGAGGTGTTCGAGGCCTTCCATGCTGAAAGCAGTCCCTCCAACATCGTTTCGCTGACCTCGCTGGCTCGCTTTGGACGCCGCGCGATTGGGAACCAGATATCTCTCTGCCCAGTACAAATCGAGAGACTTCTCTACTGTCTGAGGTCTGATTTCCGCCCATGCTTTCGTGTTCAATGCAACATCTTGTGAGAGTAGAATAGCGGGAGTGTCCCTGGGAACAGTCCAATGCTCATCGAGTTGCAGATTTTGGTGATCAATGTGTGCGACAACCATTGCTGTGCGCAGGCGAAAGGACTCAGCCAGAAGTGAGTCCATGATCGGGATATTTGTGAGATCGTAAATGTTCCATGTTGCACCTTGCGACGGACTGTAGCGGGTAACGCTCGTGGCTAATTGTTTGGCGAGCTGCTCTCTGCGCATGATCTCAAGCATAGTCCATAATGTGCAGGATACTAGCGTTGAGTTTGCCCTGATATGCTATCTCAACATTTTGTTCTGGTCGAATGTTCTGGTCGGGTCAGACTCACTCGTGTATAATACTCAGTATCTCCGCTGCCCGTGATGTCATGTCGAAACCTTCGACTTTTGCCAAAACGTAGTCCCGTTCCTGTATGAATTTGGATCCCTTCTGGTTGTCCAAAAGCGGATCGCCTTCCTCAAGTCTTGCAAAGTCAGACCCGGAGTGGTTTGCTTTCAACCATTTCTCAATACCACGGAGCAGCCGATCACGCACCTGGTTCGCAGCTGAGGGTACCCAATACCGAGGCATACCCGGAAGAAAACCCTCGATAGCTTCTGCGAACGTCCAATAATCCCGAACGATACCAGGATACTGTTTGAAAATATCTGCTCCAAGTAACGATTCCAGGATACAGCGTGTGATGACTTGGCGGAAGAACTCCCAACTATTCTCGATCTGTGTCCAAGTGCCAGCCTGAAACATCTTGTTGTGCAAGTTGTCAGACAATATCGAGATGTATGACTCTGCCAAAGCTGAGAGGGACTCGCCCACCAGATACTTCTGCGTCAGAGCCACATAGGCATTTTCCAAGACCGGCTTCTCAGCCTCAGATGCGCCTTTACCACTGTACTTATTCAGGACATCAGGCGAAGTAGCAAACAATTTATCCAGCATCTCAACACGAGCTACAGAAATATGTTCACGCTGAGAGGCTGTGAGTGCCTTCTTGACGTGGACCGGATCACGGACGATAAGGAATGGCTGCGGGCCAGCTTTGATGAAGAAGGGAACAAAGTCTCCATAGTCTTTCCTGTTGAAGATTAGTGTTGAAAATAAGGGCTGTTTTAAAGTTGGCGCACATAAGTTGAGCAATGTACTCTTGTGGGCCAGTAGATGCTAAACTGAAGGCATGAAAGATGCCTGGCACATAGTATGGGATGGTTGGAGGCGTCTTCTTGCACTCATTGCTACGCACGCGCCGATAGAAGAGTAATGTAGTGACGTAGTACGTGAAGAACGGTAGCACGATAAGAGCGGCAACACCGAAAAGTGCAGTCTGACTGTGAAGCATGTTGGAGCCAATACACAATGGCACCGTTGATCGAGTTTGCTTGTGCCGCGACGAGCTGCGAGGGTTCAACGAGCTACCAGCTTCCGCGCGCGCGTCAAAATCGAAAGTTAATCAGGTCTCAATTGTAGAGTCTCAATTTCGAATGCAGGAACTGAAGTTGGGGTTGCGAGGTTGTTCGTGACGCATGCTAGTCCTGTCGGACGGCTCGGAACATCCACGAACGTTTCGTGGCGGATTCTTGGCAAACATCCCTGACTCTTGACTTAGCGCAGCTTCTGCAACACTTCCGCCTGCAACTCAAAGAATATCAGTGGTGCAATTCATGACGCTTCTTCGTTAGCGCTCTGGACTAATGTCGCCTCGCTCGCATGTGCGGTCCCTGGGTGCATCGGGAAAGGACAGATGGCTCACGGCCGGCGCACAGCTTCAAGTAGACTATTGCTTGACATCTTCGATAGAGCTGCACGTCCCGCCAAGTCAGGCATCCTTTATCATACTGTTTCCCTTGTCAAGATTATTTTGTCCATTTGTTGCATGGTGTGAATTGCTCAACACACAATACTTGGCCCCATTCTTCCAAGCACGCGCCGTCGATCTTGGATTTTCCATACATGTACAAGCTCGCATCGCAACATGTAGGTGACATTACTGCGGCTGATGCCGCGCCCGCCACATCTACTCGTCGCGCTACCTTAACTATTTTTACTATGTGCATTAGCAATAGGGCTGGAATTCAGTCCCCGTGGATGGCATTTGCTCTAACAACCTCGAAATGTGGCTGACTGACGATACTTGGACATGCTTGGAATGCCCCTGAACACGGGTTGGCAATGCTATGGAAAAGTGAGCATAAACAACCACGCAGATATGGGCTTTCGCAATATCGTGTCAATCATTCCTTACTTTCGTTTTGATCTGCTATCGTTTTAACGGTTGCACGGCAAGATGCGTACTTTCATTGGACTAGCCATCCTAATGGCTCCTCTCGCTCTTGGGCAGGCATGCGGCGCCGTGTACCTTCCTCAGTCTGTCGTTTCAGCAAATTCGCATCCTTCAAGCAAGCACGAATCTCCTGTGCCGCATTTTCCTCCTGCGCCGTCCGTTTCTTCAACACGCGACTCGAATACAAGCCCGTCTGTATCCTCGAAGCCTGATCCGCAACCAAGCTCCCCGGCCCACAAGCCATCCTTCTCGACCTCATACTACACTATCCACCCGTCATCCTCGGTGCACATTGCTGCAACGCTCTCGCCATCTCAAACCACTAAGCACCCATACTCAACTCTCATTCATCACTCCTCGTCGTCAGTCGTGCACCCAGACATTCCATCAGCTTCACAATCCCTCCCAGCCCACTCGCCCTCGCCTTCTATCTTCTCAGAACATGCGTCGCACTCGACTCCCCACCCCTCACCATCCCCATCTCCATCTCCACCACCCTGCACACCTCCCACCAACGCCATCACAAACTCAGACTTCTCCTCCGGCTTCACAAACTGGACTTACCCCTCTCCCGTCGGAACTCCCTGGGCCCCCGCCAATACCATCAACCTCTCCACCTCTGCCAACCATGGCTCCTTCTTCACCTACACCGTCAACAACGACCGCGCCGCCTCGTTCTCCCTCACTCAAACGCAGGTCTACATTCCCTCTGGCACACGCATTTCTTGCGCCGCGCTAGCGCGCGTCACGCGGCTGCGCGGGTATGCGACGACGTTCGATATGTATGTTGATGACGTGTTCTGTGGATCGAGTCAGTTGTATGGGGCGACGGAGTGGACGGGTGTGGGAGGTGGAGAGGTAGTGGTGCAAGGGGATTGGCATTATTTTCAAATGTGGGTTATCATGCATATTAGTCCGAATGATAGGGATCCGCCGGTGGTGGATGTGGATGACGTTATGGTTGTGCATGTGGATGGGGAAGGGAAGGGGACGTGTTGAAGAGGCGGAGTTGGGAGAAGTTAATAGTGTTTTGATATCATGGTGGACATGCTGGGATTGTTGTAGGTGTTTTACGCTATTGTCAAATGGGGAGCAACACTTTCCAGATTTGTCGCTGTTATTTGCCTGCGTGCATAGTATAATTTGGTGCGAGCAAAGCAGCTTTCTCTAGGCTTTAGAGAAACTTGGTAGTAACGACTGGCGAACGCAAGTATACCAAAATTCTTCTTCGCCATAGCTCCTTCAACGCTTACCGAAGGGCGGCAGCTGCAAGATGACGCCGCGCATCCTGGAACTCCTAGACGCCCACATCGTCGCTGAGCGTTGTAACACTTAGCAGCAGTTATCCAGAATTAAATGCTACGCGAAGCTATCATCACACGTGCCATGATCGGTAACAAGCATAACGTGAGATACACAAGGTACGAAACAGCGTTGAGCGAGATCAGATCACTGGCATGAGCACATATTTGATGAGCGAAGTGTTAGAAGCGAGGTCTAAAGAAGTCTGGAAGAAGATGATAGATGACGGGCTTGATGCTAGACAGGTTGTGACTAACGCAGCGCGGAAGGACTTATAGACAACGGAGGAAAGGTCGAGAAGGATGTTGAGCGGGTGTACAAGGACTAAGGATTGAAGTGACCGACAAGGGCAATAGCTGATACCGCAATTCGTAATTCCTATACTGAAATAGTACACCCAAGAGAACGTCTGCCACTTCGGCCACAACGGTAGAAATTAGCTCACATGGTTTATAGCCGTTCACCCGACTCATTTAGAATGAGCTTATTCAAGCCCGGCAGTTATCATCACGTCAGGGAGCCAGGTATATGTGAGCGTCGTCGGCCCTTCTTGAAATCTTATTGCATATCATTCCGCGTTCAACGGTCAGAGACGATTCTATTCACTCCTGCAGTGGCAAACGATTGACACACGTCGGCGTCTTTCGAAATTACATCAAGTTTGCGGACGGGGCGGGAACAAAAGTCATGTGCGGGATGATGGGAAAGTTGGACTTTCGCATGCGCGTCGCCGAAGAGGGAAAATATTTGTAACGGCCGGAGCTGAGTCCGAGTGGTTCCTGATCACTGACCTTAGGTGATGAGCATGGGATTAGATGACTTTTCTGACGATCGTGCTATCTGACGTCGTAAGCTCGGTGTACCGAATCATATCCAAGTGCAAGCAAGCCTGGGAGTACAATTGGACTAGCGAAGGAGACATCCGTCGGGTACTGTACGCAGGTTGCTGCTCGCTCACACAGCGTTCCGTGAAGAACAGTGTCTGTATTGAGCCTAGTGCGCTCGTGACCTGAGGCAGGGGTTCTGGCCTCTAGCTTCGATGTTGAAACGCCACTGACGTAGTGCTCACAACGTCGCAAGATTCTTGACACTTTGATTGCGATTTGCACTGCCGACAACTATCGGACCTTCTCTCGTGACTGAGACGCTTGATCATTCGGATGTGCGAGCGCAAGGCTGCAAATGGAGAAAATGTGCGCGAAAGGCCCACAGTTTTGTATCAGACGGCCAGGATACTTGCAGGATAATTGAGTGAAACAACCAGTCTGCCGGACACTTTAGCTCTACGATCAGCAACTCCTCGTGTCCGACCAGCATGGAAGGTCTTGGATGATGTGGGCGGTGTGCCGCAATCGGTTGTGGTGTAGCAGGTCATCAGTCTCATTGTGCGTTTGGGTGCGGCACAGGCTCGCTTGATCAGACATGCTAGCAACGTGGTTTGCCTCTTACGTCGCGGCGCTGAGTGAGCACCGCAGTCCGAGTATCTCCTTCGATCCTGAAAGTCCCGTTGCTGATCCTCTGGCAGGTCGAGCCGTGTGAGTGGTCGGCTGCAACTGCCCAGCGGCTCATCATTTCCGTTATCGATGGAGCGATGGCGTCTCTGCTGGGCAAGTCGTCGCTTGTTACTCGTGCGTTGAAGCGACATTTCGATATGGAAGTACCGGCGATTATCATGCTGTGGCCGAATCAAATGGTTGAACACCGAAAATTCTGATAAGATTAACTTGGTTTGCGGGCTGATGTCCACGGCTCGACAAAAATGCCTGCCACGAATAAGAGGCTGACATCTGGGAACCATGTTTGATGCAGATAGCTTCGCTGGCTGTCACTGCATGTTCGACATTGCTCGCCACCTGCGAGCTCACTGTGTGCGGAGCCTCGGTTGGAACAATCGGATTCATCCACAAGCTTGACATCTTCGGTTCGTGGTTGCCGAATCCTTGACATGACCGAAACCCTGCGCCTTAGTCAAGACCCACAAGAATAGGATTCTGCGGCTTGAGTGCACGATGTCGCGCTCTGTCCGCTACAACGCCGAAACCAGGATGATAGGATCTAATTCTTCGCTTACGATCTCGTATCCGCAAATTCCATTGTCGCAAAAATAGAGACCCTTCTTGGTCCCTTGTGTCTCGTTGTGCCACGTTCGGCGTTGATGCCCACCAGCCAACACATCGGATGCGGTGCTTGCCCTCGGTTTCACGGAGCCTCTCTTCCGTAGCGCCTCAACCGCTCCATGCACAACGACGTAGCTCACGACTATGTCCTGAGTCGCTGCAAAGTATACCCCCACATGCACTGTCTTGAGGGTCCAAACATCACTGATACTAAGATGACTCGTACATTACACTAATGTTGTGAGCAGCCATGTGGATATTCCGAAAGGAGTTCCATACCTGATGATCGATTGTGCGCTAAGTTGCGGGGCGCAAGGCGGGTTTGCCCATGGGCTTGGCGGTTCTTTGGGTACCGCGTTGATCGTTTCATAGTGTGCCAAATCAGGATGCGAAGGGTATGACTTGGAGGGTGGGAAGAGAATCTGAGCGGCTGCCGAACAAGGTGATCTGTCGTCGGCTGGCATTCGAGATTTTCACTTCCCGCTGTCATAAAGGGTTGCTAGGCCCAGTGGTTGGATGATGGACGTTGTTCTGATGGCGAGGAGGCGGCTGTACCTGCTAACGTTGCTGGTGCGCTGTCTAGTGCTATGTGGGGTTTGTAGCGCTGGATGCAAGTGCGAGATACGGACGGAGACGCTGGTGGGTGCACCAGTGTGTCGACAAGGCGAAGGATACGGTGCGGAGATGAGTGGTGCGGAGCAGGAGCGGTAAAGTCGGCACCGGTTGCATGGTAGGCATCGACGAGGAAGGAGCTCGGTGGCGAACGTATCGACCGTGCAAAGTACAGACATCACTCATGGAGACTACTTTCGTGAATTTTGTGTTGATTGAGCTGCTTGTTGCTAAAAGACCCGTCATCTGTCTGCTCGACGCCACGCAGACGGAGCGCTTGATACCAAGCTGTCGACAGGCGAGATGCAGTGCGTGCTACTTAAGGAAAACCAAAGAAATATGAAAACAAGCGATCGATGTGCCATCCTCCAGCGCTTGGGTGGGATGGTGAGAAAGGTAGCGATTTTGTGATATGGTAAAAAGGCCCACAATCTCCTGTGCAACCTCCCGCGACATGCAGGTTGACTGTTCATTCTTGTGCAGTGATATAAAACGCCAGTAATGCTCCATTTCCGAGGGGTGGTTGAATGAACTCCGTAAATGCATAAATTGATGCTGGTGCTGTGCGGATGACTTATGTTCTCTATGCTCGCACTGTCCTTCTAGGTGAAGACGGTGCAACCTTGCGATGACCGGCTAGTCAAATGCCACTGACAGGTGTAGGTCGTCCAGGTGAGTAGTCTCCTCGCCTGGCTTCGTTGCGGATGAGCTGTTCGACATGCCTGGAGGCATCCGCGGGGTTCACTCCAGCAGTAAGATAGCTGTCGGCGGCGCCCAGTTCCAGCGGTGTGACTGCACCGGGGCTTGCGAGAGGCAGCAGACGTGGACTCGTCGGTTTGGCGGAAGTAGGGCCACGAGCTTGCCGGTTGGTGTTGGCCAGGAGTTGCTGCTGATAGGCGTACATTTGTCGCTGGACCTCGTACTGTCGGTTGCTGCTCGATCGTGGCGAAGATGGCGTGTTTGGGCTGTTGGGCCCCGTCACTGGTGTTGCGGCTTGACTAGAGTTTTGCGAGGATGCGAAGTTGGCTGGGTGAAAGCGCGGCAGCGTTGGCAACCTCAAATGTCCAGGCGCGTTTGATGATTGGCGTGAATTCATCTCTGGTCGTCGTCGGGCCTGCGACGGAATGGCAAGAGGTTCAGATCTAGGCGACAAAGGCGAGCTGACAGAAGGCATGCTACGATCCGCGGTCCGTGGCATATTTTGGTGGGATGAGTTGGAGTTGGAGATGAGTCGCGAGATCGAGGACGGCGAAGTCGGTGTCGGTCTCATATGACGTGTTGTGGTGGGTCTCGTATGAGTCCCTTAAAATGAAGAGTGGCGGGACAGCGAGGCTGTCTAAGTACTTTCACAGGGAGAGTGAAAGAGAGGGTATCACAGACGAAGTACCGTTTGTTCCGGAAAGTGGCGCACAGGCAGGCGGTGTCCAATATATCTGGCAGCAAAAGGGTCCAGGAATGCTTGGTGCTGGGACAGGATTCGGGGCGCAGGCCGATCTTATTATTGGAAAGGTAAAACGATGATCTTCCGCTGAGTGCGCACCGTCGTGCTACCAAGGATGCTGAGAGGGTGAGAGGATGCACGGTTATTGTGGACCCTGTTTCATGCACTGCGGATTACCAGCGGAATTTCACAAGAGCACCAAACGACCTCCAGATAATAACGTGTGGCTGCGGGCCGACGTGAATGGCGCGTGTTGTTTCCCGTATGATGGGACCCACAATCAATGTTCAATAAGATGGAGCGCGTCGCCGAACGTGGATGCAGGGCCGAAAGTTTGCTTTCGCTAAGGTATTGGGTTGCAGGCTGTATCTGATGCGCGAGGTGATGGGTGGTACAGCGCGGCAGTGGTGCTTTTACATATTTCAGTGGTGCGGCAAGTCGCAACCGCGAGGCGCGCCATCTCGCTAGCAACTGCTATCGTCATCTCTCCCACCTGTCCTTGGTTTGCTGGAGTGGGGCCCTTTTGGTAGTTAGCGCTGCGAGCATTTGTCTCTCGCATTTCCGGGGATGACGCAGAAAGTCCAAAGTGTGCAGAAAGACGGCTGGTCGGATACCACGTTTAGCGCCGGCAACCCAGCAATCATGGTGCCAACACGTGAGTCGAGCATGCACTCCACATCAAAATTCCAACGTAGCTGCAGCAGAGGGTCGGCGCGTGATAGGACACCGTTGTCATAGTGAGAGTAGCTCTGAGCTTGATAGACGCCGCTTCCCTCATTGCACTCTTGGGCACGTCCAGGCCACGAGAGGCTCGAACGCGGACGGGAGACAGAAGGCTCACCGCAGAGGGTTGTCCAGGTGGGGTCCACGGTGACCAATTCCTCCTTTGCACGTATTAGCCAACACTTGCAGTGCCTAGTGACCAGAGACAAATTGATGTCAGAGCGATCGATCGTGATCCGCTAAGCGCCCCTTCCCGTGCACTGTCGTGCCGAGACTGAGACTATTCCGTTCTCGCACAACGCACGCGAATATTCATTCACGCAATGTGCTGTTCGTATGGGATTCTGCATGTCACCCTTTCCAGCAGTGCATCGCGAGATACCGGCGCTCTGGTTTCAATATCAACGCCCTCCAGTGCGCACTCTCGACCAGGCCGGAAGACGCGGAAAAAAAGCGCCCAGAAAGTTACGTAGATAGCAGTGTCAACAAAGTGGCAAGGACGACAGTATGCGCATCACAGCGCCGTCATGTAGTCTCATTAAGCTGCGCACTAGACGTTGGGAGAGCGCCATCCCGGGCTTCTGGACCAGATTCCGCTCCGAGCCATCGTGAGCCTCGGGCACAAGGAGTGCGGCTGCTTGGCGTGGCTGCTTACTCCATATCTCTCCAATCTATCACCCTCTCTATGTGGCCTTGTCCCGCGTCAAGAGCGACCGGACGGATTAACATTTGCCAGTTCGTTGAGTGCATCCAGGCACAACTATTGATGCGAATAGACTCTGTTGTACAATGCAGGGCGATCTCCCGTGCGGCTGAAATCAAGAACTGCAGCCGCCGGACCTGCTCGGTCAAATGCAGCGACTACCGTGAGAAACGCTTTAGTGATTTCTGGACGATTGCTATGTACCTCGCCGATGACTTGAATGCATTAAGGTGTAAGGCTGGCGATCTGCGCTCTTCGTACGACCACATCCTGCAGACAAAGAACACAGCTCGGGAAGGTAGTACAAGATGTGGTCTCGGGAACGACGGCGAGCAATGCTTTTGTACGCTTGAGATCTAGCCTGTAGCCCCACATTCATTCATTCAGCAGATGATCGGGTAGTATCATCTCGCGCCCAATTTCTCCAGTGCCCTTGACCCCTGCTCCTGCCACTCTGCCTTTGATATCCACATGTCTTCCTTGTCGGCCATCTAGTAATCATGAGTATGTAGGCGGAAAGGGAGTCGAGGTCACTTACAATGTTCGCGAGCACTGCACCACCGAGGAAGACCATGTGTCTTCGCCGCGGCGGGTCTTCGATGCGCACTTTGAATTTCTGGGATAGTGTTAGAGCAGCCTGCATAACGGGTTGGCGCATGCATACATTTAGTCTCTCAGGGTTTCCGCCAAGTATCCGTGTGAGCCATAGCTGCTTGAGCTCCTTCTCCAGTCGGCTGGGTAGCCCTGGGTACATGCTGCTACCTCCGCTCAGCACGATCGCCTTGTACAGACTGCTTCGGACGTCGACCTCAGCAGCTTGGATGGTGTTGAACAAGAACTCGGCAATTCCTGGCTGCTCAACGTCCACAAGATGCGGCTGGAACAGACACTCGGGAGCCTCGAAGCGCTCGCTGCCCACCCTGATAACCCGGCCATCCGGTAGTGTGTAGGACTCAACAAGCACAGTGGTGTCCTCGCTGAGCCGCTGGTCTAGTTCGAGGTCGTACGATACGTAGCAAAGCTTTTCCTTGATTTGTCGAACAGTTTCGAAATCGGCGGTTCGGTTCAGGGCGTAGCCTCTTCGTAGCAAGAGTGCGATCAGGTTGCGGGTGACGTCACGTCCAGCAACATCCAGACGGCGAGTGAGGTGGTTGAGTACCGTACTCTCATAAACGGGAACAATATGCGTGACACCATCTCCGGAGTCAACCACCACGCCCGAAGACAAGCCCTGCGCGTACAGTGCCAGCACAGCCTGGATAGCCACATACACCCCTCCAAAGCCATAGCGCTCAAACATGACCTCGCACATTGTTTCTCGATTCTTCAGCGGGTTCATCGGAGGCTCTGTGAGCAGGATTTTGCGGCCGGTGGGATCGAGCTTCATCTTTTCGAAGAATGTGTAGTCCCACAGGTGTTGCATGTCGTCCCAGCGCTTCACGATACCATTCTCCATCTGCCGAGGGTGAGACAGCGTTAGCGGACACTGAGGCTACCCTCAACAGGTCTTGAGTGACCACATACGGGGTAGGTGATTTGCAGCATGGAGCGCGCGGCCGCCGCTTCGTCTCCGCACATAATGTCCTTGAGCTGAATGTCTCCGCCATCGCGCTCCTCGGTTCGCAGAATCGGGCGGCCGACTATCGACGGGTATTGGTGGTCTGGGAAGTTCTATGGCTCACAAGTTAGTCAAAAGGCCTGAATAGATCCAGCTTGCAGTTATGTGGGAGACCGACCTGACCCGCGTAGCCTGCCTTGAGGAAGCCGGTTCCGCCGTCGAGCACTGGTTGCAGTCAGCAAAGCTTCCTTGAACACTCAAAGAGGATCGCGTACCAATGGGGACTTCGGACATGCTTCCTAGAGCTTCTGATGAGGAGGTAGAGTGGAGGAATTGATGTTGGCAAGCTGATTGCTAGTGGTTGCTGCGTGCCTGGCTGGAGGTTGACGTTGGCGGGGCTTGTAGCTTGTTGGTCCGTGAGCACTTGCTCTTCGATGTTCGACTGGATTGAGACGCGGAAGTCGGTCTTGACACACAATTAGGAGCATATCAATAGCACAAGGCAGTCTTCAAGTATGCATAGAGAATCAGAATAAGGAATGATGGTATATAATCTAGCTGGCAACATCGGTCCACGTGAACGGACACAGGTGCTTTCCAAGAGGGTTGCAGACAAGTTGAAAGCTTACAAGCTTGGATCTTAATTACTGCGCAATGCTAGAGAGATTGAGATATAACGGGTGGCCTCAAAGAAATGCGCTCTGCCTTTGATACAGACTGATTGCGCAGATGCACTTGATGTCGCTGGTCACCCACCTCGACTGGGGAAGTCGCGACTGCAGCGCCGCGCTAATGCCCACAAATGGGCCCGTGCACGTTGAAATCTATCTTGGAAGCCCACGACTTGGAACTTTCTTCCAGCAGTCATCCTCAAGTACGACCAGGAGAACCGCCCGTCAAGATGCCTTTCGTAAGTATACCCTGAATGTCCGCAACGCCAATTCCAAAATGCCCATCATGGGAACCCCGCCTCGACGGCTAGTCGAGTGGAGTCTTTGCGAGTTGCTTCGAATGCGGGTTTGAAGCGTCAATCGCTGACTCTGGGATAAGTCCAAACTCCAAAAGAATGATGCGTACTTCTCGCGCTATCAAGTCAAGTACAAGCGCCGCCGACAGGGAAAGAGTATGTGCAATCCACGTCACCCAGAGATGACCCCGCTAACACAGCGCAGCCGACTACTACGCTCGTAAGCGGTTGGTGACCCAGGCGAAGAACAAGTACAATGCGCCCAAGTACCGTCTCGTCGTCCGTTTCACCAACAAGGACATTGTCGCCCAGATTGTCCACTCTGAGATCGGCGGCGACAAGGTCTTCATGGCCGCATAGTACGTCTGGCGCGACCTGGAGTGACGGTGAATTATAACTAACGAACAATTAGCGCCCACGAGCTGAAGCCGTACGGAATCACCCACGGTCTGACCAACTGGTCCGCCGCATACGCCACCGGTCTCTTGCTCGCGCGTCGCGTGCTCAAGAAGCTCGAGCTGGACGAGGACTTCGTTGGTGTCGAGGAGGCTGACGGCGAGTTCTCCCTTACCGAGGCCGCCGAGGTCGACGGTGAGGAGCGCCGCCCCTTCAAGGTCTTCTTGGATGTCGGTCTCACCCGCACCTCCACCGGTGCCCGTGTCTTCGGTGCCATGAAAGGCGTCTCTGATGGTGGTGTCTTCGTTCCCCACTCCGAGAACCGTTTCCCCGGATACGACATTGAGGGCAAGGAACTCGATGCTGAGACCCTCCGCAAGTACATCTTCGGTGGTCACGTCGCTGAGTACATGGAGACCCTTGCCGATGACGATGAGGAGCGCTACAAGTCCCAGTTCAGCGGCTACATCGACGACGACATTGAGGCTGATGGCCTTGAGGAGTTGTACCAGGATGCCCACAAGCAGATCCGTGAGGACCCATGGAAGAAGGAGGAGAGCGACAACAAGAAGTCCAAGGATGAGTGGAAGGCGGAGTCCAAGAAGTTCAGGAGCACCAAGCTCAGCAAGGCTGAGAAGGAGGAGCGCGTCCAGAAGAAGATTGCCGAGCTCAAGGCATAAGCGCATCTTACTTCTTGTTCCTGCGTTCGATCATGACAAAAGCACGGCTTCCGGCGTCTGGGGATGATTGGGAATGATACCCGCCTGGACGGGAATCTGCAGATAGCTTTCCACGACTCTAATGAGATGATGAGATGGCTGCTGCCGTCGGCTACCACCCCGCAATCCTAACCTGCTTCTCAATGCCCTCGTGTGATAATATGAACATGATCTTGTGATGTCTCGTCCATCGACTGCATCTTGTAGGCTCTCATACCCACGGACAAGTAGGTCATGCAATTACATTGCACCAAACCGTCTGCGCTTGAGCGAATGGAAGCCGACGTCGGACTTCTCACAGCCACTGACAATTGTGGGACTCCTGAGACGTCAACACGACCTAGTGCTATCGTGAGGCCAACCTCGTCCATGCTCATTCAGTGATTAGCTCAGAAAACTGACACGAAAATGTGCTGTTTCAGCGCCAGCAGAACCGTCAGCGAAGTGCTAGAAGAGTCGGTCACCAGTCAGCGCTTTACTCAGCGCGGCGCATCAGCTAAGAAGGTGCGACCTAAGATTGACTTTAGCGAGCTGGGTCCGTCGCCAAACACACCGTATCGCAAGAGCAGGGCGAAGCGGCTGATTTTGCTGGAATGTATAAGGGTCACAGCATTCCGCGCTCACGGTGAGGGTTGTGGAGGAGGAGCCGAAGCCGCACTGTGCCGACACCTTTCGTCATCGCTGGACGGGCCAGACAACTGATGAGGCCCACCCACGACGTCGCTGGAGCCGAAGATCGCACAAAGCAAGTCCTCTAAGCTCGGTTCGACCCGAGCCAGCGATTTGTTGCCATTTGCATTCAGCGTCCCGTGAGCGGCAGTGTCTCGGGAGCCTCACATCATTTCCAATCAAGTTGCGGCGAAACCTTACGTTTCCCGTGAACTCCCATATACCCCCGCGACTTCCGCCTCGCTGCGCTGATCAACCGCCTCCAACCCCGACGCATGGCGACCTTCTCACAAGCACAATGACAGCAGTCCAGGCACCGCACGACACCGCGGCCGCCGCTATGGAGGACATTCACGGCGTAGATGTATCATGGCTCCATCACTCCACTAGAGGTAAGACCCGCTTACCTGCTCCACAGCCGGCAACCCGGCGCGACCCTGCGGATGAAGCACAACTAACGATTCACGCCTCGCCAGATCACCACCATCGCCAGCAGGCACCGTCGTCGCCCGGCCTGACGCGAGATGCGCCGCCAAAGACGTCCTCACACGGCGGTCTCCCGTCCCGACCCCACCCTGAGGAGCGCAAGAACAATGTGCACACCACCACCACGCCAGCGCCAGCGCCCGCACCCGCCCCCGCCGTGCAGAAGCCCGCCGCGCAGCCTCCCCAATCGACGCCCGTCACGCCTCCCCAAAAGATACCCACAAAGCGACCTGCGCTGCTTAGCCGAGGTAGCAGTGAGAAGCCCGGCAGTCTGACGCCCCCAGACTCGAAAAGCAGCTTACGGCGCAACTCATGGATATCGAGTATCAGCTCCAAGTTCTCGTCGCAGAACCCGCCTGCGCAGATGTCCCAGGCGCAGGCCCAAGGGTCACCTGCTGCTCCTCATGGCGCGAACGGGACAGCGCCGTCTGCCAACGGTGCGCTGAACGGCATACAAGCGGCTTCCACAGGCGGCCAGAATGGCCTCGAGCCATATGTTCCGCAGCAGCCAAAGGCATCGTTCCTCTCCAACGCGTTGCGCCGGCTGTCCTCAGGCACCCAGGTCGGCACCACCGGCAAGGTCCACCCCAACGGTGGCGTGTGCCCTAGGAGGGTCATGAACGTGGATCCTAACCGTGCGCGCTGTCTTGTGCCAGAGCTGGATCAGAGCAAGCTGCGCAAGGTCGCTTTTTGCGTCGACGTAGAGATTGCCGGTGGACCAAGATACAAGGACGATGCAGACTCTGAAGACAAGAAGAAGAAACGCAAAGACAAGAAGCTCAAGGAGCGCGGCGAGGGCGAGGCGCTCAAGCACCCAGACGCTGTTGCTGATGAAAAAGATAGAGAAGGTGTGGTAGCTGTGGCCCAGGAGAACGTCGGGAACGATAGCGACCCGAACCCAGAAGGCACCGTGCTGGAGGAAGACAAGAAGGAGAACAGCAAGAAGAAAGAGAAGAAGAAGCGCTCGGAAGCAGAACGCAAAGAGAGGAAAGAGAAGAAGCGGAGAAAGGCCGAGGAGAATGGATCCATTCCCATCGAATTCACTAGGGAGGACGACGATGGCAGCGTGGAAGGCGCACCTGCAATCTCCGGCGCAACTACCCCCAAGCCGCAAGACCGGCCCACAGTAGACCCGCTACGCATCTACCGAAGGTGTTGTCAGCTGCGTGAATCGCCAATATTGAAGCGTATCAGTGATCAGTTGTCCAACCCTGCGTCATGCTCACTAGTTCAGCCCGGAGTCGTAACCACTCTTGACCTGACCGGCTCGAGACTACAACTTGCCGATGTTATGACATTATCAGACTGGCTCGCCATTGTCCCTGTCAAGAAGTTGTTCCTCGAAGATGCCGACTTGAATGATGAGAAGATTAGAGTCATTCTTGCCGGTCTGCTTGCAGCGAAAGTGCCAGAAGGGCCGAAGCAACGCTCCAGTGTGCCAGAGAAGACATCAAACAGCCAGCACAGTTCTGCCATCAAAAAGCTCGTGCTCAAGAATAATCCAAAGATCACGTCGGAAGGCTGGAAGCACATTGCACTATTCATCTATATGTGCACATCCATTGTCGCTCTGGACGTATCAATGATCCCATTCCCGCGGTCCAGACCACCTATGTCGCCGCCGCCAACGGATGCCGCACCGAGTATGACACCAAGCCTCGAAACTCGAACGAGGGATGTTGCGGACATCTTGTCCAAGGCAATAGCCGAACGACTGGGTGGCGCCGATCTACAGGAACTGTCAATGGGCGAATGCTCCTTGACAGCTTCGAGCATCAGGAAAATCATTGATGGGTGTGTTATGAGTGGCGTGCAGCGACTTGGTCTTGCTTCGAACGATATCGATGGTGAAGGCTTGGAGCATGTGCTTCACTACATTCGTTCCGGCGTTTGCCAAGGCATTGATCTTGGTGGCAATGATCTTCGAGAATGGATACCCCGACTCTGTGAAGGAATGAGCAAAGATCATCCAATCTGGGCATTGTGCTTGCAAGACACCGGTCTAACGCCCGACTCTCTGAGGAGGCTATTTCCTACGCTTGTCGCCATGCCGACCTTCAGGTTTCTCGACCTCTCGCACAACAAGGGCCTCTTCTCGAACCCGGCTTCGTTGGGCCTCGTTCGAAAGTACATGCCTATGTTCAAAGAATTGAAGCGTATACATTTGATGGATGTAGACCTCAAACCGGAAGACGCAATTGCAATCGCCGAGATCCTCCCAGATTGTGCCCATATCGCACATGTCAACATGTTGGAAAACCCAGCAATAACCCGGGTCGCGACTACTATTGATGAGGAAACCCAAGAAGAGGCCGCGGCTCTGTATGCTTCACTTACCTTGGCCGCCAAACTGTCGACCTCGCTCATCTGCGTGGACGTGGATGTTCCATCTCCGGAGACGGGTGAGGTCGTCAAGGCTCTCGCTAAGCAGGTCGTTGCGTATTGCCTGCGAAATATTGAATCAATCAACGAGGTTCCTGAGCTCAATGCTGTACCCAAGCAGGTTGAGCTTCCGCATGTTCTTATGCATCTCGTTGGCCAAGACGACACGTATTGTGATGCGGCAGACAATGTCCCGCCTGCACCAGATGATGACTACATTGTTGGTGGTACGGGCATAGCAAAAGCACTTGGATACTGTTTGTCTCGCAAGGCAACGGATCTACGCGGGGTTTCGCTCCCCGCAAGTGGTACCAGCACTCCAAGAAGTCGAACAGAAGACGCGGAGGAGCCATGCAAAGCGAGGACGATGTCAAAGAACTTGCTAGAAACTGCGCGCAACACCAGAGCTAGGATACAGCCAGCACTTGTCAGAGAAGCCAAGGCGGGCAATGATCTTGGATACCGTACGTGCTCTTATGTAACACATGATGCTATGCGATCAGCTAACGCTTATCCAGGCCGTCTCCTCTTCCTTGACGAAACACTAAGAGGAATGATCCAAAGATTCGAGGATGAATATCCCGAGACGCGCATTCAGCCCTCAGACAGCGCTTCGACGCACAGCTCTGTGGCTTCAGTACCAAGCAGCTCGCCGCCGGTCTCGACAGTGCCCACTTTAGACAACAGCGTCACCGACATGATCAGTCAAGACTCTGACGAAGAAGATAGACCCATGCTGCGTTCGAGACACAACTCCGATGTCTCGCTCGCCTCACGCCACATGTCGCAAGAAGAAGGACGCCTGCATCGATTCGGCCACCGGGTGCGCACGGGCTTACTCAATCCGAGTCGCCCATCATCATCACATGAGGACAGCAACGAGCACAACCCCGCCTTTATATCTGGCTCTATGGATGATGACGGTCTTCCCGAGCACCTTCGCTCCCTGCGTTTGTACTTTCAGAACAAGAGCGGAGACGAAATGAAGCACATGATTGAAGGTGTAGGCTGGGAGAAGGCATTCGACTCCATTGTTGAAAACGCAGCAGAATTACGGCAACTCGAGCGGGAGGAACCCGCTGCTTTCAAGGTCTTTAAAGAAAGCCAAATTGCTGCCCTGAAGAATCGCAATCCAGACATTTTCGGCCCCGGGGAAGCACAGAGGCGGAATAGCGGCGATGATTTTGCTATTGAGGAGTAAATTGTATTATTCGCATGTACTCTTTCTTTTGTCAGAGCTCGGTATCTTCTCTTTGGCCCTAAGACTTACTCCACGGAGATTGTAATGCCCTCCTGTTGCATTTTTTCAGGCACTATTTCTGCATCGTCTTCGCATAGATACCACTATTACTGTCTCTACCTGAGGCCAATAATGTACCTTTTAAGTGGCCAGGCAGTTCTGGTCTCACTCTTACTCTTGCTTCCATCGCATAGACAGTCTTGAGCAACTCCTGATGTTGGTGATTTGCCATCTGCACATCTGCCTGCACTGCTTGAGGGCGCAGTCGCGACCTGCATGACGAGCTCCGATCTAGCCAAGCCTGGCTAAGTCACTTTCCTCCACTCACAACGTACTCACTAACACGCACCGTTACAAACTTCATCACACTCCCCACATGCACCATCTTGCGTTACTTTTGCACGCCGGAATCCTCATCGCGCAGAAGGCCTAGGCGGCGCTTGACAGCCCAGCTCCTAGGTGTTGTGTACCCCAGCTTCGATCTTGAGCAAGTGCAGCCTACGAGGGCAATAGTATATCGTGCGCCGGAACACAATTCGAGGCGTATCAGGTCCGGCATCATTCAAATGGATTTTGCTTCAAGAGCAGCTTCGCAACTACGAGCTGTGACGATCTGTTTGGCCATTATGCCAAGTCCCACAATCCTAGCATCTTGAATTAGCGCCTTCACACGACACTACAAGCGTCGCAACGATACAATGGAGCCTTTCAAGTATCCTGCTCTGCCTAGCGAAGAGTATATTCGCATCATTGAGCTTCTTCCGGGAGAGGCCGCGGACGAGATCAAGTTCAATTTGTCTGTCGAGCTACGCAGCCACTGCAAAGAATCTTACGATGCAATATCGTATGTTTGGGGAGACAAAAGGAAGCTGAGGAGTACCGTGTGTTGTAACAAGGCTATGTACATCACCGACAATCTGTACTCTGCTCTTGAGACGATTCGAGCGAAACAGCCAGGAAAGTCGACCCGTCTTTGGGCAGATGCAATCTCAATCGATCAAGAGAATATCCAAGAGAAGAACCACCAAGTCAAAAATATGGGACTTGTGTATAGAAATGCCGGGCTGGTACATATATGGCTTGGCGCTGATAGCAATGGGATCGCCGAGGATACTTTTCGCCTTGTACTGGAATACAATACCCTACTCCACCTGCCGAATTTGTTCTCACCCGGCCCTGATACTTCGGCTGCAGAAGAGCTCTCATCATACCTAAATGAAGTGCAAAGGCTGGGCCACTTGCTGCGCTTGCCGTGGTTTAAACGTGTTTGGGTGGTCCAGGAAGTGGCGCTGGCTAGAAGCGCCCTACTACATTGGGGCCAAGCATCCCTGGATTTCGCCGAGCTCGTTGAGCTAGCTTGCTTCTACAGCAGGAATCCCCACGTCACTAAGTGGTTAGGAGGTCCGAATGACGAGCTGTTATTTCTACGGATTCTTTTCCAATGCGTCTATCGAACGTATGGCAGGACAGCCTTATGGGGTGATCCCCAGCTCAAATGGTTTTTCAAAGGACCCAAGGGTCCAAGCAAGCATGCGGTACAAAGTGGACTATTTCTGGATATTCTGATCATAAGCAAAGTCTTACGAGCATCTGAGGCACGAGATCATATCTACGCCTTTCTGGGAAATCTCCTTGCGCGGGGCGATCACGGGAAGTTGTTGATCGAGCCGGACTACGGCAAGACCGAACAGCAGATTAGTCTTGACCTGACAGAAGCGCTGTTGCGATGTACTCGTGAGGCACCGTACGTCCTTTGCTTCGTGCAGCATAGCTCGGTGGAAGATGTCACCGGAGCAAGTGGACCATCGTGGCTTCAAAGCTGGGACAATGATGGCACAGATCAGAAGTTGACTTTCACGATCGGCAACATTGGCCTAAACTATGAAGCAGGAGGGCATGTTGCTAGCTTGCAGTTCGGAATGCAGGAGAATCGCATTCTGGTTATACCAGGACTCATCTTCGATGAGTTGTGCTGGACTTCAGAAATACTCAAGAGTGGAGACCTTGCTCTTGACTTGAATGTACAGGATGAGGACTCTGTTCAAGCCCGACAGCCTTATATCCATGCATTACTGGATAAAGTTACTCTTGCTTACCAGCAATACATGGGACCGGAGCACCCGTGGGATCCCGCTCAGCACAAGAACGACTTCAGCTATACTCTCGTCACGGGATACAGCAACAAAGAAGACATTAGCATGAAGCATCACGCGAGTATATTCAACGCATACTGCCATTTTCTGGAAACACAGCGCGCCGCGCCGCAGCTGCATGCCGACTACGTTGTGTCAAGCAAACAAGCCAAGAAAGCTAGAAGGTTTGAGCGTGACACGCAGAACTGCGATGGCAGGCGTTTGGGCATACTCAAGAGTGGGCGACTAGCGCTGGTCCCAAAGTTCGCCCAGAACGGCGATGTATGTGCCATACTAGCGGGAATGGCTACACCGTTTACCTTGCGGCGTGCCGGGGCGAATTTGCATGGCGAAGGGTATCATCATTTGGTTGGTGAAGCCTATATTCGCGGCGTTATGCGTGGAGAACTGGCAGTGAATCTGGATGAAGTCAAAGTGAATATCAGGTTGATCTAGATGGCAACCGCATGCCTTCAGAAAATCTCTAGTGTGGCTACCCGAATACCTCTCCTTCCCATGGTACTCGTACATTGACCTTCGCAGTAATCGCTACTCTGAGTACTTTCTCTCCGCCATACCTCTCGACAGCGCCGTAGCGCACTGTCAAGTGCCCCCGCTCCAACTCGATATCAGCTGCCGTCGCATTGCCTTCCATGCCATCGAGCAGAGGTGTACCAAAAGCACGTGCAATTTCAAGCGGATTGAGACTGACGTCGCGCCCGAGCTCCCAGAATCCATGGTACAATGGAAGTGCTGAGGCAACCCCAAGTATGGAGAGTAGGATCCCGATAACAACGAATGTGGGATGCAGGGCGAATCTGTTTCCCGTAGTGACAGTAACAGCGCGTTGAAATAGCGGTCCTCTCGCCACAGAAACAAGTGCCAACAGTGTCGCCACGCCTACGCGATTGAATCGACCTCGCACAACTCGACGTATCGCGGCCCACACCGATGCGGACTCAAAGTTATCGTATACATTTGCAATAGTCATACCATGCAACAGCCTCCGCCAAAATACAATCACTACGCCCTCGCTTAGTGCAGCCAGCATGCACAAACAGATGAGTATCTCCAGCACCGAGAGATAGACGTGCGGTTGTACAGGCCAAGCCTCCGCCGCGGCATCGTTACTCGCGAACATGACCGCAATAGCGGTGCCAGTTGCTATGAAAACACGAAGTCAGCACTCTTCCTCATAGCGAGAGGATCCCAACACACCTAACACAATCCCGACCAAACTCGCCACGCCTCTCCATGGCATCCTCCTCGCCACACCACCCCTCCAAACCTCTCTCAAATGTCGCGGATTTCGAAAATACTGCTTCCCGTTCCCCCCCTGTCTTGCGATAACATTCGTATTCGCATGCCCATCTTCAATTCCCCCAGTCCACGTCAATAATCCTGTCTTTGATCCATCGGACCCTCCCCGGAAATGCGTTGACGTTTCCCACGCAAGAGATTCTTGCAACGGCGCTGTGAGACGCGGACGGATGCTGAGTGATGAGGCAGCGGATGGGTCGCGAGAGGGGAGGACGCCCGGCCAGGAGATTGGTGGGAGGGGAGATGGGGTGGGGAGGCGGTATGGAGAATTGGAGAGGGATTGTGGTTGATGTTGAGGTTGGTATTGAGGTCGGTATTGAGAATGGTACTGAGGCTGGTATTGAGGCTGGTACCGGAATTGATATGGTTGATGTTGTTCACTCTCGCTTTGAGTAGGGCGATAAGGTATATACTGTGTTTGAATCGGCGTTTGTATCTGGTGCGCAAAATTCGCTGGCGTTAGGGTTTCCTCATCATTGTTTCTTATCGTCTCTTCAAGCCTCGTATATCTTGTCTCCACGCCCATATTCCAATCCGCTACAGTAACTCAAAGTGTCGCGCGTTCGGTCAATTTGCTCAGCTAGGATCCCTCTACTCTTCAACTTCGACCACCCATCCCAACCTCGCATCCTGGCCTCGCATCCCGGCCTCGCATCCCAACGCCATGTTTCCCACGCCGCAAGCCGGAACTCCACATCTGACATGTCCGCGCCGTAATCCAGGATCAAATTGTCCGATGCAGGCAGTGACTAGGAGATGCGAAACGTGGTGTTACTCGATCCGGTTAGTGCGCGTGTGGCGGAGCAGAGGGCCTGAAGTCCGGCACCGATGGGGAAAGCGAGCGCTTCATGCCGATGGTTATTTTGGGATGATTGGAAGTTTGAACGGTGGGATGGTGGGGTATGCGTGGGCTGTGATGGAAACGGGGTGGAGGCTATGTTGTAATCGAGAGCCAGCGAGCGGATTGGTTGTATCGTGTTGCTTGCGAGTGCTGATTGTTGGACCATTCGACAAATCGAGAGACGATGCATACCGGTGCGCTATTGGTTGAATACTTCGTCATTTAGTGGCTGTAGACGTTTTTGCCATCGACTTTGCGGCGAGTTCTATCATGCAAAGATGGTGGATGGCAAGGCACGCAACTTTTGACTTTGTTGAATGTTCTAGTATGGAGGTTTTGGGACGCTACATGTGCTGAGCTCTTACAGCTAGGCCACGACGAAGGAAGCTTGAGATGCCAATCGAGTAGACGAATACTTATTACGGCGCGCACTGATGCTTTGCTGGTTGATGAAGCGCAGCCTTTCACTTTGCTCGGTCATACAATCCTGTACATCCTCTGAAGACTTGCGATCAGAAGTAAGCAGTACCTAGGAAAGTACCCTGAAGATCCGTCGCCGATGTCAACGGGTAGACAGGAAATCTGTAGTCTGCAGGAATTACGCTCCCATGGGCGCGATGTATTGCGGCAACTGGTGTTGTCTTCAAGTCGCATTGCGTCATGTTGCTGAGAACTGAGCCTTGCTCTCGCGTTCTCCAGATAAGGTCTGCCTTGCAAGGCAACAACTCGATCGCCTTGGGCACAAACATTGGCTGCTTGTACGAACTTTGGTTCCGAGGCGCATGCGATGGCCAATGAGGACAAGAGCGCCTCCAGTGTGGCGCATTCCATGGAATTTTGAACGCGAAATACGAGCTGCATCGCCAGCTTCATGCTGCGAGATTGTTGAACAGGCGGTATTAAGCTGAAAAGTAGATATGGATGTTCGACAGCAAGAGAACATATAAATATGGCTGGGAATCTGACCAGTTGGCCTCCTTTGCTAACATACAAGATTCATCGTCTTTGCCTTTACCTACCTACACAATGGCACCTCACAAGTCACATGACCCAGAGAAATACCCGCCCATTGGCCAGCAAGATGAAGAAATGATCAAGCAAGGCATCGAGAAAGCCGAGACTGGCCTTGATGTCAAAGACACTTCCTCAGTCTCTTCCAATGAAGGCGACGAGAAGCCCGCGGACGATTCCACTTTCCATCCAAACCGCATCTTCTACATCCTAAGGCACAACCTCTTCTCCAAAGAGATATCCATCATCGACATCACCTCCTCGCTCTCGGTTCCCTACACCGGCGGCGAAATCACCGACGAGTTCCGCGATGCAGCTCGCGCGCTTTCCGAGGACAAAACAATCGCAGCAAACCCTATTTACCGCTTCAAAGCAAAGCACTGGTACAGTACTGAGCGCGTCATGACCGATCCTGCAGGCGCGCATCTCGCAGATTGGAAACACGGTGCCTTTTCCTCGTCATCAGCAACACTCACATTCCCTGCATCATCCGCCCACTCGTCCCACAGTATCACCATGAAGCCGCCGAAATGGTACAAGCGCACCAACGAATGGGTGCGTGATAGTATCACATATGCATGGCGCTGCGATTCTAAGAGAAAGGCGAATCGTATGACGCTAGTCAAGGCTGTGGGTGCTAGACAGATTGTGGTTGGGCGATACGTACAGCGATGGGGAAGTTGGATTACGGGAGGTGTGTTGCTTGTGGATGGGAGAGAGGAGGATGAAGTTGTTGCTTGCGCGACGACGTGTGTCATGTTGAGGAGAATGCAGCAGCGAGCTGCTGAGAGGTCGCCGCATGGTGGCGGGGGTGGAGGGGGCGGTGAATGAGACGAATGGCTTTGATTCTGGATGCGTCATCTCGCTGGCTGGTTTGTGGTTTATGACTGCTTGGGGTTATCGTGTGTTCTTCAGTTGTTGGTTGCCGAATCGAAATTTGACAGTTGTGATCATCGATTATTTAGTCATTATCTTATCAGTACACCTTAAATGATCAGAATTATAGTCACATGGATAATTCTACAATTGTGATGCTTCGATGTTGTGAGTGGTGGTTATGTCAGACGTTCAGAAAATCGCGGTTATCGATACCACATCTTGAACAGCCGAGGTCCATTTGAGCTCGACACCTCCCACCACCGTCACCAACCATGGTACGCTACAACCCTCCTTGAAGACCTATTCTGTGGTCTTTTACATCGACAAGTACCTCAGTCATTATGTCTTGGTCCAAGAAGCCGCCAAAGGCCATCCTGTTCGACATTGGTGGTGTCGTAGTAAGTTACCCTGCCACCAACGCAGCTCTCGTACCTTCATGCACGCCAAATAGCTGACACGACATATCGCTCAGGTTATAAGCCCCTTCCAAGCCATCCTCGACTACGAGATCGAAAACAAAATCCCCATCGGCTACATCAACTACGCGATCCAAAAAGGCCCACACGACACAGGCGCATGGCAGCTCATTGAGCGCGGCGAAGTCGAGCTCAACGACGCCTGGTTCGCCTCTTTCAAGCAACAACTCTCACGCCCAGAAATCTGGTCCGAATACTTGCAGAAACTCAGCAAGGAGGGTGCAGCAGGCGGCGGGCAAGCGATTGATGGCGGCAAGATCGACGGCCATGGACAAGGCGTACCAGAGATCGATGCGAAGCGGTTATTCTGGCGCATGATGAAGATCAGCCGCGCGCCGGATCCATACATGTACCCGGCTCTCAAGAGATTGCGGGAAAGCGGGAAGTTTGTGCTTGGCGCGTTCAGTAATAATGTCGCGTTCCCGACGGGCATTCTGGACGATGAGGGCAAGTTGTTCACCAAGGATTTAATTCATCCTCCCGCGCCGCATCCACAAGCGAACGATACAAAGGATGTCACCACGCTGTTTGATATCTTCTTGGGATCGGCGGCTGTGGGGCTCCGGAAGCCGGATCCAGAAGCATATAAGTTGTCGGTACGGGAGCTGGATAAGATCTCACGGAGTAAGGGGATGGGACCGGTGACGGAGGGGGATACGCTGTTCTTGGATGATATTGGTATCAATCTGAAGTTTGCGAAGAAGACGGGGTTGAGGACGATCAAGGTTGATCTTGGCAAGACGAAGGATGCGGTCAAGGAGTTGGAGGAAGCGGCCGGGATACCATTGTTCGATGATAAGGCTAAGCTATAGACGTGATAAAGCAACATCAAGACATTCTGTCAATGGGAGCAAGGTCAGTGAGAATATATCATCACTACTGGAACTAATCCTTCGTAGTCCCATCCCCATGTCGCGCAACGCCCAGTGAAGCCGCCTCGGATGATGTCGCTGAGCATCTATGACTGTTCGAGTAGCTGTGTCCATCACCATGTGTCTGACCTCCAACTTGAGCGTGATATCGATTTCTGAGGCAAGTTTTACTTGGTTCGACAGTGGAATCAGGCGTAGACATGATGTTGAAGTTAGGCTTATGAGTATAAAGGATGTAGTCCAGCTTCATGCTATTCAGGTACATGCCATTTTCATCGAACAAAGCAACTTTATTGAGCAAGTATCGTATCAAAGATTCTGACTCACATACAGGTTCTCACCAGATACTGCCAGTAAGTCTTATTCATTCTGGCAACGTCTGCTGGAACAGACGTAGCGATATCTGTTATCATTCATCATTCACAACTTTGAAAAGCAGTCGAAGATTGTTCTACCGTACTTCAATGCCCAGCACCGCGAAACTAGTATCCTAATCAATCCAGTCTATAGAAAAGTATCAACTATTCTCCATCACCATACCTCCTCTTCTCGTCCTCGAAATCTCGATCTATCCCAACCCTGACCGCTTCATCGTATGTCGGTGGAAACTGCTGCATCTCTCCAACTACACAGCCATCACATTCATCCCGGCCAGTATATCTCAATCCATTCGCCACATAACTTGGCACACCTGCCTCATTCCCAATATACGAATCGCGTGTCTCAGCATGCCTTGCCATGCTGAAGCGCTGATGCACGTACAGTCCAGACGAAATCCTCATCGGGGTGCGAAGCTGCACAAACAAGACGCGACCGACTTTATCCTAAACACTAGAGTCAGCAAAAGTCTTACTAATTTTCAAAGCATAAGTTGACGCACCGTCGCACCACCCTTGCACTGAAACCCCATCAAGATTTCAACCTCATACCTCCTCGCCACTCCACACGCTTCGAAACTCGGCACCACGGCTGTGTCCACGTTTTTCCCCTCCCAAAGGTCTGAATTAATGTGACAATCGGATCCAAGCTCCGCATGTGCGCTGAAAAGCTTGCGCTCGAGGTTACTCCGACTAGCAACTGTCCAACGGCTCAAGTCCGTGTGTGTCGCCGTGCCGACGCGTATATCTGTGTATCCGAGTATGAGCATTTGGAAACTCTGCAAGTAGAGGTCGTGCGAGGTGGAGTTTAGTTGCGTGACGTCGAGATGCATCACGACATGTCGGCCATGAGTTAGGGTGAAGTCTGGCAGGAAATGTGCTGTTATGAGTAGTTCGGCTGTTTCGTGGGTTGAGGAGATGAGGTATGGGTCTTGTGGAGAGCGGGTGGTCGTATTGGGTGGAAGGGAAGTTGGGGGACCGAGGATCTTCGCGGTGGTGGAGTCGACGCTGAGGAATTCGCTGGCAGGGAGTATGCCGAGTGGGAGTTGGGGATCAACTGGCCAGACGGTTATGGGGAGGGTCTGTAGGTCGTTAGTGCGGGTGATGAACAAGCCTCGCATTGAAAAAGTACCTTTGTAAGCGTGGATTTGAAGACGCTTCGTAGAGTTGTGATAGCTACATCTGTGCGGTATGATACATCGACGCCCTCGATCAGGTGCTTCATGGATGGCGGTAAGTCTCCTGAGCGACTTCCTTGCTTCTCGATACCGGATTGGAAGACTGGGGAATTGGGAGGGCACGAACAGCAATCGGGCGAATCAGGGATCTGAGCAGCGATTAGCAACGTAAATATATACAAATTAGAATACAAATTTACCTTCAACGAGAACCAGAAGCTGTGATAACCAAAATCCAACTTGATGTTTTCGCGATGCTGACTTTCATCGGTCCGGTGTGGGACAATGACTTGTCGCTCGTGTATGAACTGATAGGCTTCATCAGCTGTGAACCTCATATCTCAGGAGGCACATGCATACACGATGCTTCTCTTGCTGCTTCCAATTCCCTAGTATACCATTTGTATCCCTAATACTTAGCACGCTTTCTCCCGTCAAGCAAACCGTGAGCTTCGACACTGTGATCTTATTGGGGCTATACACAACGATCTTGCCGTGAATTGTGTCGCCATTGGTGAAAGTGGTGTTCGGATGATCAAGTTGTATAGAAACATCCATGTTCTGTGAAGCTAGGACGGAAAACATATACCGAGGCTGTGAAGTACGAGGGCGGTGCTAATAAAGCGTACGTTAGGCGGGCAGATATGCCACGGACTTAGAGATTGCGAGGAGTAGCGACTGAGTTCAGATTGATATGGATTCATATTTGCAGATGTACCGGTCATAAGCAGTTGCGTTCGATGGACCGAAAGTTTCACGGAAGGCGTGGATATCGTCCTCAAGATATCCGGCTATTTATAGTCGGCTTTGCCAAGCATCGCACTGACGCAACGCTCGTCACAAACGGTACACTTCGGGTACACTCGCTCGAATTCATGTGCGCAAAGATGGTTCAATTCGATGCGGCCGATTAGGGTGGCCTCAGAAGGTCTAGTATACGTGTTTGCGGGCTGTCAGTCTAGGCTTGGCACTAAGCTAAGGGCGTTGGAGGGTGCGAGATGTGTATATACATGTGCAGCCAACAAAGCAAGCCTTCGAACTGCTTATAGATCTAGAACGCTTGCTACTCAAGACCATAGCACTATTGGTGGGTTCTGAGCATATATTTGAAAGTGGAGAAGAGCATCCGGTGAGACGATCCTTCGTTATTGATGGCTATCAAAGAACGAAAAGTCGGCCTCTAGCCAGTCAAGCGTAGGTTGTGTGTCAAAGAGACCCCAACCAGGATCGATCATGCCAGAGCCATTATCGTATGGAAACGCAGCCTGCGCGTCGTGATACGACGGAACCACTAGACCCTGCTGAGCAACGAGCTCGCTGGCATCGTTTGATGCTCCAGTTTGTACATGCGTCAGATCTGTTGGAAGCTGTTGTGTAGTCGTGGCTTCCATGGCAGGTGCGGACGTGATGGCACGTTCTCGACTTCCATCATTGGGACTTGTGCTACTTCTAGCCTTCAGAATAAGCCCATCGCAGAGCTGAATGAACGACTTGCAAAGCGTTTGAAGCTTAGCAATGGGCGGACTGAAGTCGGCAAGTCTATCAAGCTGGTTTGCGATCACAGTCAATAATTGAAAGTCCTGTTCGCTGGATGTCGCTACGACATGGCAGAAGAGAACAAAGAAAGGCGTGAGTGGATGATACAGTATAGTCCTGAAGATGTTTAGTGAAATACTGTCAAACTGATCCTGAGAGACTTACCAATGCATATATGATACGTGAGCACGCACGTCAGTGATAGTGACGGACTCTTCTTGTATCGCTCTGAGCGTGATCATCGACAAGCGAGCTGACTGAAGACAGTCGTTGTCGATGTGAGGTTTCCCAGGCAGACATATCTGTCTTGAACGCAAAATGGATGTGCGCAGTGAGTGGTACGAGAACTGGATAGTGTTTAATTCACTTCCAATGTGCAAGCCACCCCACACATCAGATGGCCCGTAGAGCTAGACTCAGTCAGTCATGTTTCTGGTCATATCAACCTGGGCAGCTTACTTCCGTGATCCTCGCATGGACGGACTCCAGCTTTTCCAAGAGATCGCGAACCACAACTTCCACACGGGCCAGAAGTGATTTGTTGTTCGAGATCTTCTCTGGATGGAGTTCTGAGATGAACATGGCTTGAATAGGTACAAAGTGCAAGTACGTTGAAAGCAAGGATGACAACGACATGTTGAGGGGCGATGACAGCGCCGCGTCGAGCCCGGCGTAGTCCAAGAGGTACCGCGTTCTTCCCTGCATCATAGAGTAGCTCTTATCCAAGATGTGACACCAGATGTAACAATAGTAGACTTCCTCGTCCGCTTCGGTGTTCGTCCGGCCAGACTTGACCTGGCTCTCCAAGCTCAGATCTTCGCATACTTTGCAGGCGGCGGTGATAAATGTCCAGCAGTCTGGCAAATCTCCCGAGCCTTGAGCTATGAATGCCTTTTGAGCAATGTTAGCAGAGGAAATCGTATGAATCGATTATGACTTACACTGCAAAGGAGGGCTTGTAAGAAAACAAGGGAGGGAGCAGAGAGTAGGTGTATGCGGCCAATAGCAAGTTTGACGCTCTTCAGATGCTTCGCAGCACTGGCGCGCATTCCGGCTGCTACTTCTTCAATGGTGTTCTCTGACAGGACGGTATTGATGAATTTGAAGGCGGCGGAATTTACACATATCGAGTACAGAAGTAATGTTTCTGCACTCCCTGCTTTGTTGATTAAGGCAAGGCCCATATCTCTCAGCGAGCTTGGGGAGACATGTTTGAAGTAATCCAGGACATGTGATCCCATCTTCTTCCCTTTGAGCTCTGGTTCAGGAAATCAGCGTATCCATTGAACAAGGCACTATGATAACTTACCGCGAAGCATCCAGAAGAGAAGCTCAATAGACGGATACGAAATCCCCTCTAACACGTCAAGCACACGCGTACTGGATGCAAACAAGGATTCTGTTGGTTTCGCTGCTTGGGAAAGATGATTTACGAATGACATTGCCGATTTCAGTACAGCCAGTCTGTCAGCAGGCATATTCTTCACAGATTTGAGCTCCTGGCGAATAAAATCCTGGGCCTCAGACACCGAAGGTGACTGTGGCATGCTTGGCGAGGGAGTGGATGATGAAGGTGATGCTTGCAATTCGTGCCGCCGACTGACTTTTGGTGCGGGAGCTGTGTCTGTCTCTTTTCGACGCTTTGAGGAGCTTCGTACTTGCCGCAGCGCTGTCGACGTGCGGACACATTTGATGTTGCCATCGATGCAATTGCCGCATGGATCATTGCGATCGCATTTTACCTTGGAAGGCCGTTAGTGCCATATATTGTCGCAGCTCACAATTCTCCATTGTACCTTTCGTGATTTGCACGTATCGCACTAGAAAAATAAGCTAAACGGCCAATGATTCTGCAGACCATATTACTCACTACTGAATTCAGTAATGACATCATGAGAGTTCAGAACGAAAGAAAACAAGCGACGTGATGACTTGTGGGAGCGGCCGGAAAGAGAACGTGTGGTTCGAAGAAAGTAAAGAGATAAAGAAAGTGCCAGCAGAACAGTCAAATCATGTGCAGATGCTTGAGATAGTATTGCAGAAGACGTAACTTTCCGTCAAAAGGTTAAGGCGCATGAAGGAATTTCCATAGGGCTGAGTCGCCTTTCATGCCAAGCACGTAACTTCCTAGCATGGTCTTGGAAAGGTGCTTCACAGCCACGATCAAAGTAGAGTATGAGCCACAAGCAGCAACGTGCACCTGCTGATGAGCGTGTCGTGTTGAGCCGCTAAAAGTATTTGCATACTGCGGCGAGTGCTTTGTCGAGCTGAAAAGCTTGCATTCGGAGAATTGAGTGTTTGTTGAAGGCGAGGCTGAAGTTGGCAGGGACGACAAGGGACGCCGCGGTGTCCGAAAGGTGCGGAATGCCGAGCCAATCACGTGCTATCACGAAGGCGGACAATGGTACTTACATCTGGGCTGCGGCCAAGTTTTCGTGTACGTCTGTCTGTTATATGAATGTCATGTGCAACAACTACAAGCGTTCACCGAAATCTGGAAGATGAAAAGCACCGCAAAGTGAAGAAAACTCTGGAAGCACTGGAATAGTGACTTTATGGTGATAATAGTGCCATTTTCACACGCTTTTCCCCTAGGTCTTGTAGGCTCAGCAGCGCCTGTATATGCAAAAAGACTCCATCCTATGCAAGATCGATTACATGTACACATACCGCCATGCATATCATTACAGCAACAACCATCCCCTCAAGCTCCCCAATCATCCCACTCCCCCTTCTTGTTCTTCATCGTTCGTTCCCGACTCGTGCTCTTTTTGCCTTTTGGCGCTGGATCTAGGAAACCTTCTGGAATATCGTTCCAGTTCTTGGTTGGTACTGTCACGGTCTTGACTTGTTGGGCTTTCCGTCTGTCCGCGGCTTGTTCGTCACTTGAGACTTCGTATTCGTCGTCTTCGTCCTCGGAAATGTAGTTGTACTGGTCGAACTTCCTACGGTCAATGTTTTGGAGCTGCACATCACCATCGGCATACATCCCATGCTCGCGACCGAGAATCTGGTCTGCCTTGCTCGGACTTCGTCTTCCTTCACTCGGACTCCTCACGACACCGCTGGAGGTGGTGAGATAGCGGGCTTGCTCGCCGTTTCGAAGAGGAGACTGCCACTCTGGTCGATGCGGCTGCCGTGGCTGGGGTCGGCTGGGCTGGCTGGGCTGCCAGCCGTGCTCGGTCCGGACGGGGCGCCTAAATTCTGCTTCAGTAGGAGAATCGACGCCCCAGCCGGCAGCTCGCTCACGCTGCTTCTGAATGCGCTCTTCATTCTCCCTGTCTCGCTTTATGCGCTCTCGTGCCGCGACCCACTTTGGACTCGGCTCCCATGACCACCCATCACCGGTGGTGTTGCAAATTGGGAGGAACCACTTTATTGGTGATGGCCCAAACACATGCCCGACGTTCCGCTTCCAGCCCAGGTCGAAAGCATTCGGCAGCTGTTCGTTGTCGCGCTCGTCTAGGTAGCTGTCGTAGCGATCCTGGTTTTGCTGGCGTTCACGCTGCTCGTATGAATGGTAGCTTGGATGCGAATATCCATTGCTCATAGGAGCATCGCCAGGTGCTGGAGAGCGCGATGAGACCTCTCCTTCTTCCGGGCGTGTTACTCCCGGGAGAATGTTTGCATGGATCTCGCGTACTTGATCGCCTATACTAAGTCGTCCATTTGCCTGGGCGTCCAAGTAATTGCGGTCGTTGAGATGATGCTTCATAGTGTTCCTGAGCGGTGACAGATAGCGCGTCTTTTCTAAGCTTTCAATGGTTGTCTGGCCCCTAATTGTGAGCCACAAATGCCAGGCAGTGAAGCCGGTGATCACAATGCCAATAATCCCCGACAGAACAGCAAGCAGGACGTAATTTACGGGCATGAAGGACTCAGTGTATTGCCCATCACTCAGAATCTCGCTCCAGACCCAAGTAGCAGAGGTCGCGAAACACACCCAGCAGAACAAGGTCAGGTAGAACAAGAATAGCAGAAAGGCCTTGTAGTTGCGAAGTCCAACACAGGTCGCAAGCCATGGGCAATGATGATCCATCTTCAGGACACAGCGCTTGCACGTCGAGCAATGATGCGATCGGTCCGGCTTTTTAGACTGGCACTTGTTGCAGAAGCGCACGCCGCCGTCCGAAGCCTTCACGGTGAAGGACGTGTACTGCGCGCCGCCTCCTTCTGTCGTGGGCAGGTGGCTGTAGCCGTCATTGAGGCTCAGCGGCGAGCCGGGATCGGTAAAGACGGCGGTGGTGTAGCTCCAGTTGAGCAGGAGGTAGAAGAAGATGCCGAGCGCAGACGAGAACTTGCCTGTGCAGCGTCAGTAAGCACTTGTTGTCTCTATTTCCTTTACAGTAGCACAAGACACAAGTCTCAGGCGGTACTCTGTAGCAGTATACAAAGGAGACACGCACCCGTCCAGACATTCTTCGAGGGCACAAAGCCAATGCCGGCTTCCACCCACACGGCCCAGGAGGTCAGGCCATAGACGAACAGCAGCGGGAAGTAGGTGACGCCAATGCAGCAGTACCGCTCGACCTTTCTTGCCCAGCCGCGGCGGCGCATGGTGCGCGAAGGGGATGACGGAGGAGAGGGCGAGCCCAGCGTGGCCATGGTCACGGGCGCGTCGAGAGGCCGGGCATGTGGTGCGGGACTGAGCGAGCGACGGTTGACGATCGATGCAGGGCCAGTGACGTCGCTCAGAAGACGTGCCGGCGTCGAGAAGGGTCGCGAAGAGCAGCGATGCGGAGGACGGGGAACGTGTAGCACAGGCCGTTTCAGGCGCACAGAATGTCACACACAGCTTTCTAGAGAAGCAAAGCGATAGGAATAGGGATGACCGAGCACTCCAATCTGGTCGCACCGAGTATTGAACACGAGATGCTTAGGGGTGATGTTCACCTGAAGCGTGTCGGCGCCGGCGTCGTCAACTGCTGAGGCGCGGCGCATGCATCTCGGCCCAATTCGTCGGACGTGTGTTATCGATAGGAGCAGGAGTTCAGTCACGTGAAGCGCTCCCAAGCACGTGCTCAGAGACGCTCCACCTGGGCAGCTCCTGAGGAGAAACATCACGCACAGTCAAGCGTGAGGCATCTGCTGCCAACGCTGTCAGAGCATGCCGCGCGTGCTTGGATCCAAGTGGCAGCCGGGGTAGTTGCACAGTCCGCTCTCGTCCCGCCGTGGGTCCATTTTCGTCTCTCCCATTGCTCATTTGCGCGGCGATCCTTGGCCTTTGTCGCGGTTGTATTAAACGTAGCTTGACACAACTGATACACGAGCCAATCTGCAAGCCCCATCCCGGCTGTAACTGCTTAACTGCTCCACCGAAATGCGACGAGCAATGATGAACACCCGGCCGGCGGGTCTCATCTGCTGCTGCCCTGCTGAGTACAAACGGCCTGCGCCTGCCACTGCGCTCCCGCCGCCTGCTGCTTTCTCTTCGTCCTGAAGCCGTGGCCCATTCGCCTTACGCCATCTTGTCCTACCCTGAGCATGTCTTGACACTCTTTCGTCTGTTTCTGCTTCACTTCGATACTTTCATTAGCCCGGCATGCTTGCGTCCAGAAAGCGGCCTGTGCCGCTGCTCGTCGCCCTCACGCTCTTTGTCATTGTACTCTTCTACCACAGCAGCAATGCCGACCACATATATCAGCAGTGGTCATCTTCGTTTGAGTCGCGCCCATTGAAATTAGCTGCGAACAGAACATTAGGCTTTGGCGCCGTTGTTGTCGTGTCCCGCGAGGGTTCAGACCGAAGACACGCCCTGGTGCAAGCCGCCAACGTGACCGACTTCGACCTGACCATCCCCAAACAGCCCGACTGGACCGAAGGCGACTTGCAGAGGTTCATTGACGGTCAAGAGAATGCTCAGCGAGGTTCAATACTAGCGTGGTTAGGCCACCACAACGCCCTGCGATGGTAAGCGATCCTGCAGCCTCGCCTTGGCTGCATCCTAGATGCTGTGTAGCGACCGACGCAGTGCTAATTCGCCATGTCTTAGGTTCCTTGACTCTGGCCTCGAGACCGCGCTGATCCTCGAAGACGACGTCGATTGGGACATTCGCCTGCGTAGTGCTCAGATTCCTCTTGCAGCAAGTGCTGTGCGCCAACTGTTACCACCACAACGTTCATTCCACCCATTCGCCAACTATGGCAGCAACCACACTCAATACTGGGGCGACCATGGCGCCTGGGACTTACTCTACCTGGGCCATTGCGGCGACTACTTTGAAATCGTCGACGAAAACGGTCCCAAACTTAACGATCATTACAACATGAGCACCATGCCTCATCGCATGTACACTGACCCCACACTCCCTCCCCCATCTGATCTTCATCGCTTTACACGGACTTTATTCGAAAAGCTCGGCGTTCCAGCATACTCACGCGTCGTCCACCGTTCCAAATTCCCCCTTTGCTCCTTCGGCTACGCCATCACGCGTCCCGCCGCCGAACGTCTACTCGAGGACCTCGCCCCACCAAAACTGAAACCTAAAGGCCCCCGCGCATTCGACGTCGCCCTTATGCACGCCTGCAGGAAAGGCAAAAATACTCCCTCCCCAACGCCATTGCAAGGCAACCCAAATCCGCACCCGAACCCAGAACTGCGCCACCGCTACGCCAGCCCTGGTCTGCGCTGCTGGACCCTCAATTCCGAACTTTTCCACCACATGCCGGGCCAAAGTCTCGTCGACGAGATTGGCGAAAAGTCCGGTGAAGGACCTGGAATCCCGCCTGTTGATCTGGCGGGTCAGGCTCAAGTCATGTACCGCAACGAGACGACGAATATCGACTGCGGATTCTGGAGCGGCGCGTTTGCATTCGACGAGGACGACACAAGGCAATTGAAATATTTGCAAGAAGTCGTGGGTCGACAGGGTGTGTGTTTGAAGGACGAGCGGAGACAGGAGAGCGAAGAGTCGAAAAGAGATGAGGATATTCCGCAGCAGCCGATGAGATGAGATGAGATCAGGGATCCTTGCGCTGGACTTTTCATTCGAACCCTACTGGGCAACAAAACATGTCATGAAGGTATGAACTACTGGTTGGTTTTAGACATGTATTTTGAGTTTACTTGGGAACACTCGAGCAGCGAGTCTGCACTGCGGGCGTATGTATATGGCGGCATCTTGAAATAGTTTGACCGATTAGCATTTGATACCCTAGATATATTCACAAGAGTTACAACGCATATCCACACAGCATGTGTACAATGTGGTATTATGATGCCATTTAAAGTTGTTTGTGGGGTATATATGCAACTAGACATCTCGCAGCGCTGTGAAGATGAGAAGATCAACTGCAATGCTCCGCCCAGATGCGCTCAAAAATGAACTGGAATGCAGTACAGTAACAAAACGCCACCAACACCGTCGCTTGATGATAAAAAAAATTCTAAGCCACCATGGTCAGAACGCAAGAAAAAGAACCTCAGAGCTGGAAGTTGTCCAACCAGTGCTTGATGACCACACGGCCCTCGTCAAAAGACTTCTTGTCCATGCGCACGATGATCGCGGCGTGCGAGTGACGGTGGTTGTGAATGTACACTGGGTGTTTCTTGAAGCCCACGTTATCCAGTGCTTCAATCATCTGGAACTGGTCTTGGGTCAAGGCGAGCGTTGGAAAGTCAACAGCGTGGTTGCGCTTCTGCTCCTTGATGGAACCAATCTCCGACTCGGAGTCTTGACGCTTGAAGCCTGGTGAAGTGGGCTGGGTTGGCGAGGCCATTTCTTCGTTGCCTGCGGCGAGGTAGTCTGACTCGTGGGCGTTGTTGAGCTCCTCATAGCGTTCCTCGGCCTGCTGGCGCACGGCATTGATCATGTTGCCAATGCGGTATTGCTCAATGTTGACACCGGCTCGGCCAGCTTCGTGCAGGCGAATCCGCTGTGAGCTTCGGACAGATTGAACGGCTGAATTGACGAGGAACAGAGTTGTCCCGATAGGTATGAACACGGCGAGAAGTGCCACAATGGGAACACGTCCAGCAAGCATTCGTGTGGTCGACGTCAATCTTTGCGTGAAATGCGGGGCTTCTTCAGGCTCCTTTGGTGACACAGGGCAATCTCCGTCGAGGATAACGTCCTGGTAGCCCGAAATGTAGTTCATCTCAAGCTCATCTGGTCGCACGAATGGGTCTGTTTGAGAGATGCCGGCTGTGTAGTATGTTACAGTCCTGTCGTTGACCACGTTTGCATACAGGCTCCGGTGCTGGAACTGCGCAAGACCTTTGATGAAGATGCTGTCCGGGTCGGCCAGTACAGAGAGAAGTGATCGACCCGTGTCCCTAAACTTGTCGATACCAAAGAGTTGTCGTCCGCTCATCGAAAGTGTGCGTGCGCCGAGTACGTTCCAGATGTGGCTGTGGTAGCCCCTTAAGGGTGTTCGTACGCCCAGATGTGGTGTGGCAAAGGTCGTGAAGTTCTTCGAGGGTCAGTTTCATTGTGTCATTCGCCATGTGCTCTGACATACCACAGGCTGTATCCTGTCGAAGACTCCGCGGCTATACAAGAGTCCAATTGCGAACCGCGCAATGAGACCACCTAGCGAATAGCCAATAACACTAATCTTCTTGATGCTGTGTCCATTCTCTGCCAACTCTTCTAGCTTGTGCTCAACCTCGCTCGCGACGCGCTCGCCGCCTGTATCGACGCCATCGTACGTGAAGCTGCCAGCATTGCGCTTCGCTACGAGGATCTCGAGTTTGTCCTCAGGGAATCTCTGGCGTAGAGTGGTGCTAACGTACTTCAAGTGCTTCGGATTTCCCCAAAGCCTGAGTAGTGTCAGCGTATTGTGTCGGAGGCTCCTTCCAATGCGCGGTGGGTGGCGCTGGTGGGAGTGGCATACCCGTGAACAAGGACGCAGAGGTGGTCTGCTTTTTCTGACGAGTAAGTGGATGAAGCGGGAGACATTGCTGCGAAGTTTGCCGTACTGATACTTGGGTGCAGAGTGCGGGCGCAGTGCTTATATGTTTTGCGCCCCTTCCAGAAGTCGTCCGCTAGGCGGTCTTATCGGACGCACCCACGGAAAGGCAGCTGCAACCTTGGCGACACGCTATGGGTGTCGTATCTGATTTCGGACGGTCGCTCGGACAATAAATCTCGCCGCAGTGCCGTCGCAGTCAAGACTACAATTCACAGAGACGCAGCAAGTAATGTTGCCTCGTTGATGCAGGAAGATGCAAAACACTTCAAGACGTCATGACGGATTTAATGTCGGCAGCAGCGATCAGAAGGTTCGTCCGAGCCCGCGGGCCCTGCAGGCTTGGCGTGCACGAACCAGCAAACGCGCGCAGGGCTGAATGCTTGCGCCTCATCTCACTCGTACGCGCTGCATCCTCACCGCTAAACACTTCGGTCGAGTTCAGCGCCATCACGTGGGCCGAAATTCACGTTCATCTACGCGATATGCGCATTGTTCTTGCAGCAGGCTCTCGATAGAAGAGTATTGGACGAACACGTGCCTTCACCCTTGCCTGCATTAAGGTATCTAATGCGTTTGGCATGGAACGTCTCTCACTTTGCGACTGAGTGGCTCACAGCTCACTTCATACATCTGTTTCGATCAAAGTCTCTCAGCTTCAACCTCTACGCATTTCTCAGATCTTCACTCAGCATATTGCACCTTTAATTTTGCTTGGTATGTTTGGCCATGGCGTGCGTGGCATATCCTTGCTAATAGGCAAGTCCGCGTGGTGAATAAGAAGACGATGTGGCCTTCGATCCCTGCGTTCAGGCCTTTTGGCAACATTGCGTGTCCCGCAGCCGGCAAATGCGAACTTCCTAACTGCATCTTCAGCCATGACGCTCCGAAGCCGCAAGTCATCCACACCTCTCCCGCACAGAACCATGTAGCACTCGGCGGAGAGCCCGAGAGAAAGCGCATCAAGCTCAACGAAGACGCAAAGGTATCACCCGAGCCAGTAGCCCTTGTCGAAGCTGCCCCAGCGCCAGTCTTTGTCGGCTCAATTTTCTCCAAAGACAAGACTTCAGTTGCACACAATGGAACAAGCACCACCAGTCCTGCGTCAACAAAGTCGATTTCTGCAACTCCGAGTACCTTACCACAATCTGCAACACGGCCAGTATCGCCACCACCCACTGCTGCTGCGAAGAAAGCTGCCCCCAAGCCAGATGCACCAGTTGCCTTATTGCCCAAGAAACTCGCAAAAGAGCCAGTGGCGTTTACCAGACGTCTGACACTGCTCAAGGCGCTGCACTCCTACATGAAGCCACAGAATGATAGAATAGCGAAAGCTGTGAAGCCTGAAATCAGAGCATTGCATCTTACCCCAAATCAGCTCAACAAGCTTGCAGTTGATGAAGAAGAGAAGTTGGCCTTGGACAATCCGTCAGTGTACGAGAACATACTGAAGCAGCGACTCGTCAAGCTAAAGGCAATGACGCCAGAAGCTTGGGTCAAGGAACGAAGGGAAGCTGTCGCGAAGGAGAAGGGAGAGACGCCAAAGAAATCAGCACCCAAAAAGGTCGAAACCGGTCTCACGGCAAAGGAAGAGATCATTTTCCTATCCATGCTGACCTGTCCACAAGATGGCCTGGACAACCATGGGTATGTCACCAAGCTACCGACTGAAGAGGACTTGAAGGAAGCAAAACTTGCGCAGACTTCTGCCGGCTTCTGGGAAGAATGTGATCGCTGTGCCACACGCTTCCAGGTGTTTCCTGAACGACGAGAAGAGGATGGCGCACTGACTACTGGAGGGGAGTGTAGGCATCACTGGGGTAGACGCGTCTTTGCAAAGAGGATGAAAGGTGCTGCACCAGAGCCAACGCGTCTCAGTTGCTGTAACGAGCCGGTGGGCTCCCCAGGATGTGTCACACATGAGACCCATGTCTTCAAGATCTCCGACTCCAAGCGCCTGTCGCTCGTCATGCCTTTTGTGGAGACTCCAGAAAACGATGAGGCCACGCCGCAAACCGCAGTGTGTTTCGACTGCGAGATGGGCTACACTACCCGTGGTCTGGAGCTAATGCGACTTACAGTCGTGTCGTGGCCGAGTCACAGACCTGTCCTTGATGTCCTTGTAAGGCCTATTGGACATATTCTTGACGTGAATACGCGGTTTTCTGGTATCACAGCCGAGCAATTCATCAATGCAAAGCCATATGATCCAGAGAATCCGAAACTAGTTCGCAAGGATCTCCGTATCGTCGAGTCGCCTCACCAAGCTCGCGACCTGTTCCTATCTCACATCACTCGGAGCACGCCTGTACTTGGTCATGCCCTTGAAAACGATTTGAACACTATCCGTCTCATTCACCCAACAATCATCGACACCGTCCTCCTCTTCCCGACACGGCAGGGTCTTCCATATCGTCACGGTCTCCGTACTCTTGCCAAGTGGCACCTGAACGAAGAGATCCAGCAAGGAGGCGCTGCAGGTCATGACAGCTATGAAGATGCTAGGACAACTGGCGAGCTGGTGCGGTTTAAAATAAAGGAGAAATGGAATATTATGAAGGCTGATGGATGGATCATTGGAGAGGATGCTGTGTTACCGCCCGTACCCCTAGGAGCGCCACCGTTGGATCTGCCGATAACGTCTTTAGTGCCCACAGCAACTATGGCGAGTCTACAAGCCAAGCCAGCGGACAAGCGAAAGATGGATATCATTGAGCATGGCGGTGGGGATGAGCCGCCGGCGAAAAGGCTGGCTTGAGATCGAGCGTTGACCCTAAAGATTGCTTGGACTTCGTATCACAGCAAACCGATCTGTGAGGCAAAGGGCTGTAAAAGCTGGAAACATGATTCCGGATTTGGGCACGAATATGCGGCAGATACGAGATTTATATCATAGCGAAGTGACTAGCCAGCGATCGGACGGACCTGATCGTGTGTGCTGTGTGTATCAGATGCCCAGACTGCCTTGGTAGCAAGCTTACCAGCTCAAAGACCACCGTCTAGGACAATGCGACATCCCAAATCAAGCCTTATACTTTCTTGTTCACGTGCTGGTCAGTATATCCATCTTCTCAGAATCGTGACGCCTGCCGTTTCCCTATCTCTAACATCTCATCACTCCTTGTTCTTGCCATGAACATTGCCCCAAGACTCCCTCTGCAGTGATCCAGCCTATACTTCCAGACTGTCTTATACATCTTCCCGAATGGTTCACATGAATCAATTTGGACACACTCCTTCATCCCTTCACTGCCTCCAGCCCCTGCACGCCCTCTAATCCCTCCGTCACAGGCTCATACAACACATCGACGTCCAAGTCCTTCATCACGCCAATCACGACGCCGACGCTCTCGATGAACCCGTTCACGGCGACGCGTAGCATGCGGTTCGTGGTGGCCGCATAGTTGACTTGTAAAACAGAGTCTGCTTCGACGGACGAGGACGGCGAGGTGAGGCTGAAGCTTCGGCGCACGAGAGTGGAAAGTTCTGCGTCGACGGAGAGAGCGCGTAATGCGGTGGCTGCGAGGTGGTGCGATGGAAAGGGAATGGTGAGGGTGCTGGTTTTGTATTAGTATCTTCTTGTATGTCCCAGAAAGGTTGGAAGGACTAACAGTGTACATGGGAAATCCTCTACTTTCCACTCACTACCCGCTATCGTCGGCGCCATAATTCAAGTAAGTATCAATTCCTGCACCCGAAAATACTAGTGATCGCCCACCAGCGCTGTCGTCGATTGAGGCTCAAAACTTTACGCGAGCCATCTATCTATCCGCATGCGCCCCGCCCCCGCAATCGCTTTGGGCAAAGCGTGGAATCGCGGAGCTATGACGATCCCGATTCGATCCAGGCACAAACACATCATCGTCATACATCATCATTCCGTCCCAAAACGCGCCAAGGGGGTAATGGAGAAAATGCCCGGTGACGGGATTACACGTGCATGTGTGGTGTCTTTGGGGCCCGAGGTCATGACTGCACTTCGTCTCCGAACACCAATTTTACTTCAATTGATACGCAATTGAACGCCTGCAGCGAAACACGACTTCCTTTACGAGATTGCAGTTTCTGAGCTGAGGCATACATCACGATGTTCCGCTCCCTAGCTACCGTCTCCGCAAGACGGACGTGCGGCGTCCAAGCACGCGCCTTCTCGGTCTCGATTGCGCGGCCGATCGATACGAATCCTGGGTCGAAGACGAAGAAGCATGCAACGGATAAAGCAAAGGATGGAGATACGGCGAATATTCAGGAAGCCAATGCAAAGGCTGGAATGGAGTACGTCAAACCTTCTTACTCACTTCAGCCATTATACACTTCCACATCTCCTATGTCTCGAGGGATTATGTCCATGGGCGAGGGATAGGATAATGTTGACATATTCTAGCAGCGCCAACAAAAGCGGCACCGGCGGCAATGCGACGGAGCGCAAAGATTCAGCGGGCGGCGCGGCAAAGGCGAAGAAGGAGTTTCCCGAGGCGCCGGATACGATTGGCATGCAGGATGAGCGGGGTGGACGGGGAGGTTAGAGATGTGTAACATTCTGGTGCGCTGGGGTTCCGAGATGATACAAGGTGGCATAAAGGGAAAAGATGTTGTGGAAAGAATGCATCGCATGGAACTGGAAGAACGATCGAGTTGGCTGCAATTCGAAATGTCTTACTGTATGGATTAGCATGGCTTCAAACACCCTGCGCACCAGCTCCAGCTCCAGCATCACCCATATCAACATCCACGTATCTTTTCCTACCCGCGCCGCCTGCTCTAACACCTTCCCTCTCCACCTACGGACTCACATTGCCCTCCCTCGCCTTCCTCTGCTTCTCCGCCTTCTGGCGTTTCTCCAACTTCGCGTTGCTCTCTATGATTTTCGCCTGGTTGGCCTTGACAATACCTTCCACTCTCCTAATTCTGACTTCAGCTTTCTGTTCCAGCACATCAATGACTTTTCGCTGTGCTTCAGCCCTGATCGCACCTTCTTGAGGCGGCACGCGAAATTTATCCTCGTTGCCCTCCACAGCGGTGATGGCTGCGCGGAAGCATGTGTTTGTCTGAGAGTGTAGGAGGATGGGAGGTTGGGACGGAGATCATGGATAGAGCGAGGTGAGAAGTGCGATGAGGTAAGTGTGGGCTGTGATGTCTTGCGAAATTATCGGGATGTTGGATAGAGTGGAGATTGGCGCAACTAGGTCCTGTGCGATGGTAAGATTAGGTCCACTGGGATTGACGGGCTGTGCAGGTGCGTCCGACATTGCTCCTACTTTGGCTGCGGAAATGTTGAGATCGAAGAAAGCTGTGGAAGAAGTAATTGGATGCTTGTTGCAGTTTGCTTTCAGCAATCTTCATTGTCTCAAAGTCTTGCTTTGCGGTCTGATAGATTGCTTGAAAACATCCAACCACAATCACACGGCTATTCAATAGGCCTAAATATTCCTATTCTTCTCTCGTCCAAACCAACCCAAGTGCTTCAACTTGTACACATCGGACCAAGCACGAGTTCAAGATGGCTTCTCATCGGGTCTCACCTACAGATTTCAACAACTTTACGGTAATCACTGGTACGTCTCAGCTCATCCACAGCTCCTGTTGCAATTCAACATGCTAATCATACGTACCTATGACAGCTCTCGTGAAGGCGCTATACCCACCCGTGAACACCCGTCGTACGCAAGTCCTCGTATCAAGACAGAAAGCGACTAAGGGCGTCAGCGGATTCGAAGCAGCTGTCGTCTGGTACGATCTTGGAGATATGGTGGAAGGGGGAAACGTTCCTGGCAGCATTGAGAAAGAATCGAGAAAGGAGTCAAAAGGTGACGGAAAGGCCAAACCGACGCCGACGCTGCATCCTGTCCACGGCCCCTTCAGAGGCAAAACAAGGATCGCGGCGCTTCAGCAACTTTTGGAAGCCGTGGAAATCGAGGCACAGAGCAGAATGCCGGAGATCGTTAAGGTTGGTCGAGAAGATTACGAAACTGACAAAGATGGTGACGGAGAAGTGGAGGATGAGTAGGAAGTACCTTCGAGCGCAGCAAAGGACACTAGCGCCAAAAACTCTCCAGACAACACAAAGACGGTAGCTCCGAAGGAGGGCAAGGGCGAAGCCAAAGCAACCGGCAAGGCAAAGGCAAGGGCAAAGACGAATGTGCTGAAGCGGGCTCAGGACGACGATATTGAAGACGACATGGAGAGCGGACAACCTGCGCTCAAGAAACACAACCGTGCGCGCCGCGAGGCAAAGACACAAAATTCAGCCGTCGACAAGGTTGAGCCAGAGTCAGAAGTCCAGGGCAAGAAAGGACATCAATCCAAGATCGAGAAGGAACAGGCTAAGTCCGACAAGCCACAGCCCACTACAAAAGGCAAGGGGAAGGGAAAGATCAAGAAGGCGCCAGCGGAGTAGCTTGAGGAGGATGACGAGTTGGACGAGACGGATGCGGAGGATGAAGATGAAGATGCGAGTGAGTGTGTCGGTGGGCCATCCAAAGGCACTGGTAAGAAGACTGGGGCGCAGGGCACGAAGGCGAAGTGAGATGAGCAGTGCTGGTGCGTAGGAAACCTTGTACTTCAGATGTGATTCCTTGCATGGAAGTGTTTGTCGTTTTGCCACTATGAGCTCGTCCAAGGTTCATGGGCTTGCATGCCTGACGAACTGGCTTTAGTCAGATGCGGTGCGCAGATGTTGTACAGTAGTGCAGTAATTTCCACAGACTTCGCTTTAGAATCGAGTCCGTTATGATGTCGTGACGTGCCTTCCTGCTTCGATATTGTCAAGTGCAGGCTTAAGGTTATGCTTCTCATGCCAGAGCAGAAGAAGTTCTGTCCAGCTGTTCGTGAGTGCTGGTGTTCTCTATCAATATCACGCATAATTTGATAGCATTCATTTCATAATTCGGAGGCTTGAACAATAAACGTGATTGTTATTGCGCATCTGCCACGATGATGCAAATCGGTGTGAAGGCCATCATAGAGATTACCACGGATGGATCTGATCCGTGATCCGACGCAACGGAGCCATATGGTCAATCTGATGGCATTGGTACAACTGAGACAGATATAGGGAATCCCGAGCAGAAGCACTTCGGGTCATTCCTTTGCACGAAAGGCTGAATTGCTCCACTGGCGTGCATGTAAGTGGTGTCCAATAGGTGCAACCGAGAAGGTCGATCAAATTCGGCACGGATAAGTGCTCCGCGTCCATGGTTGAATATGCTATCATGAAGGCTGCACGCGAAGGAAGGCGGTAGGAGCGATCGGTCTGCGGGAATGGCGCTTTCCGCTACGTCGAATGTGGATGGAAGGGATTAGGAACAATCCATACCACGAGGGCCACCATCTCTCTTGTCGGACCCATGCAGCATGCTTTCCTGCACCTGAAAAGAATCGGCGGAAATTTTTTGTCCGGGTGATCACCGTGCTGACGCTTGTTTAAGTAGCTAAATCGAAATTCGAAGGATGCACGCACTGTGCTTCTGGGCAAGATCAACACCTCTTTCTCGGCAGTCTTACGTTGAACGAGGAGGTGATGGTGTGACTTTCGGAGCGGCCTGGTTTTATGCTACCGACCTTGGTATATCTCGAATTTGCAGAGCTATTTCCTGAAAAGTCGCTGCTACCTTGCACGGAGGAACGTCGTCCTGGCAGAATATGACCTACGTCAGGTCGCGCGAATTTCCTTTCCTGGACATCTGGTCTAGTCTCAAGACGCCGAGATCGTGCTAGCTCTGGAGATACATCGACTGTCTCCAAGAAAGGCAAGGGTTCTCATAGGACGCTCGGAAACGGGAACTACAGCATCCAGATGAGCAATGCGGACGAGCTAGCGGAGTTGCTACTCCGCGGTCGATTTCCCTTGCACGGCGGCCGTTTCGGCGAGACCAAAGCACTATCATTGGTAGAAACTGGATCGGGAGCTTAAGTGTTGAATTCCGATGACGATCCCGACCTGCCCCGATGCTCCGCCTCCGACATTGTTGATCACCCCCTGGGTACGTGTCACCAACACTGCAAGCGTATACCGTATTCATTAGAGCCTAGGGCGAACATACGGCTCCACTTGAGATACTTCGCACTTGGCGATACGTCTGGCCCAAATGTGATCACAATCGCGAACGATAGAATGTCTGCGTCGATCAAGCTCGAGGAGCCAGCAATCGCGCAGTACGGCTTGAAGAAATCATCTGAATTTCCGCTAAATGGATGAAGTAAGGCTGTCCTGATGATTCCAAGTCAGACATTGATCGGCATTGGCGAAGTGCACTGCAACCGCTTCAAGGCCCATAGGGCCGAACAAGAGGATACCCTGCACTTTGTGGGGAAAAGCGTTCAAATTTTCGGGGCAACTGAGGCTCTACAGCTGAAGGGATGGTATATAAAGTCTAGACTGCATCCTCATCAAATATACTGGAGTACAAACAAAGAGCAACTATCACCACGCACAGTAGCGTTTCGCGATTCATTGAATCGTTAGGTGTCACAATGGATGCCTCATCGAACGCAGCCCCGACAGCGAATCACCAAATCGTTGCCCGACTATGGACCTCCCTACCAACAGCAATTTGCGCTGCCCTTATCTTTGCGCTGATCACATATGTGCCCACATTGAAGTTCAAGCTGTTGCTTTCCCAGTTGCCGAACTTGGCGGGTCCTGAAGATAGAGAGAAGCATCGTCAGAAATTTCTATCTTCAGCGAGGCTGCTGTATAAGGAGGGCTATGACAAGGTGATTAGAGCAGACAGTACGTGATTTGATCAATGCTGATCCATCTTAAGTTCAGAGATACGGTCTATAGAATGGCCGTCGAGAATGGTTCGAGCGCATCTCTATTCGTATACACACTTTTCCCTGCTGATCAGCCTCATTTTAGGGGAGGAGCACATAATACTCCCTCATAGCATGCTGAAAGAGCTGCGTAGACTGCCGGACGATGTTCTCAGCTTCGAGGGATCTGTCGTACAGGCAAGTGCAAACTCCACTAACCTATCTCATTTTGCTCATTGATGCAAAGATCATGGAGGTCAAGTACACCAAAGCGCATCTCGGTGGTGGTATACTCAATCAACTTGCAACGGTAGTAAAAGCAGACCTAACACCTGCACTCGGTAAGCCTTCAACCTCGACGAGTCAACGCTTTTCCTTCTCATCTTGCGAGTACAGGTCGACTCAACCCTCCATTATCTGACAAGGTGAATATAACAATCCGTGACTCCATGCCTCCCTGCACAGAATGGACCGAGGTTGACATTAACGCGACGCTATTGAACATTGTTGCCATTGTCTCAGGAAGCGTCTTTGTCGGGACTAATATCTGCCGAGATCCAGCGTATCTCGATTGCACCTGTAACTACGCACTGGACCTAGGGAACGCAACGAGAGCAGTCAGGCAAATACGCCCCTGGCTCCGACCGCTTTTAGCACCACGTCTCCCTGAAGTCAAGCACTCTATCGAACGCCAGCGTCAGGCTGTACGAATACTTACTCCAGAAGTGCAACGGCGCATCGAAGCGCAGAAAAATGATCCGGACTGGCACGCCCCCGACGACATGCTGCAGTGGTTTATCAACCGCCTTAAGAAGTCATCGGTGGAGGAACTCGCCGATCTGGTGCTCATCACTATTTTCGCAGCCTTACACACCACCACTATGACCACCACAAGCATCCTACACACCATCGCTGCAACCCCGCAGTATCATGAGGAGCTTCGCCAGGAGATTCGCACCGTGACTGCAGAGCACGATGGGATTATGACGATGAAGGCGCTTCAGCAGATGCAGAAACTTGACAGCTACATGAAAGAAGTCACGCGCTTCTGGCCATCAAGCGCTAGTAAGCATCTCGCCCCCAGAATCATCACGTTGTATCACGCACGTATTGACACATATGCTAGTCACATTTCAACGCGTCGTAACCAAAGATTTCACACTCTCTAACGGCCAACGTATTCCCAAAGGCGCCAACATCGAGGTCCCATCGCTAGCAGTACACATGGACGACGCATACTGGCCTAACGCAGCAGACTTCGATCCTTTCCGGCATTACCGCGCGCGCAACGCTGGAGAAGGGTCATCCCACGCTGCAAATCAGTTTGTGTCTACCACTGACACTAGTTTGAATTTTGGCTATGGGTCACATGCGTGTCCTGGTCGCTTCTTTGCGGCGAACGAGATCAAGATGATATTCGCGCGGTTGCTGTTGGAGTATAATATTAAGATGCCAGATGGGCGGACCGAGAGATATGATCAATTGCACCATGGACAAGAGAATTTTCCGGATCCGAGCAAGAAATTACTGTTCAAGAAGGTGGAGGCCTAAAGAGCATCCTCCTCCTATGAACGGACTGTCCTGGCTAGTACGTGTATAATGATCTTGATGTCATGGAATTAGAGTCGTCGTAGTTTGCCTTTAGAAAATGTGATTCTTGACCAATCCCGTGTGTAGGTCTGTAACACACAAACCTTCATCGTTCGGGAGCCATTTCGGGTTCTTCCATGCCATAAACGGTATTTTCGGTTCTTTACTTGAGTACAGACCAAAAGTACTTTAAACATGGTTGGTTATCGTGTTTCTTTGTTGAGAAATGGTGAATCTTACCCTCAATTGATCTAGACTATGTCCTGACTCGGCATGTTGTTCTGGCTACAGCAAAATCTCAGCAAGTTCTTTCTTTAAATTTTAAAGTCGTAATAAGAATTTGACAGTAGCAATACTTAGGAACTAACATATGTAGCTGTAACCAACATTAGTGCAGAATTGATAGCATGTAACTATAGTAGGAGGAACCCCAAATCGGGGCACTTTAACACGTTACTACTCTACTTAAACATGTTATGTTAATGGTGTACTACATATTCTCTACTTTCTGGACCACTCCCCCTAAAAACAACGGAATCTTCAACATACTGTCCCAATTATGAACCATGTTAGTATTCTCCTCGCTCGCAAGTACACTTTCTCTGCCCCGGGGCCACATTTCTATCTCGTACTTAGTCACTGCCTTTGCGAGTTCGTCCTTTGTAGTCTCTTCCATCGCCTTTACACACTGCAAGAAAGTTGCAGCATCCATGGTTGCATTCTGGAGTTCTTGGCCACGATCTAGTCATGTATAGTCAGTAACGCTAGCTTTTAGCTCTCCGACAAAGTGGAGGTTCAGTGATACAACGTATGGAATGTCATGGGATGAGCAACATCCCCTACCATCGTGATTTTCCGGCCTCTGTTATCCCACGGCTTTGTTGGCCAGCTGGACATTCTGTTATGCCACGTCGGTGCTTTGTCAGAGATGCTCATAAAGGCATCTCGGAAGGGTGAAGCAAAAGAAGATGCTTTCTCCCTCATATCAGCCAGAACCGCTGGACCCTGGAGATCGGTCGACTCTGGGCACCGCCATGATTGCGTCAGTACCCATATCCACTGCGCTGGGTCGTCGGATGTAGTGTCATGGGCTTAAGGTGTCAGTATCTCACATGTCAGGGTGACGTGGGGAGCCTATCATGTACTGACCACTGATGAAAGCAAATGTGCCGTTTGGATTGAACAGTACGCAGTATCTTGGGTGCATATCTCGCAATGTTAAAGAGACCTCCTTGTTCAGACTTGTTTAGGCAAATGAGGCAACCACATCAGAGCGTATCAGCTGCGCCTCATCTTTCCCAAGCAAGTATTCTCTGGTTAGAGAATGAGCTCCCTCAGCTCCAATGAGGAGATCCCCAGTTTCTCGCGTTCCATCTGCGAAGGTTAAAGTGACTGAATCTTTGGTTTCTTGAATTCTCTCCAGGGACTTTCCCCACTGTGTATCTGTTAAGCAGGGTACAATGATGTGATATATGAAGCAAAGAGCCTTACGCGAATATCAATTCCTTCACTCAACAGATCAACCCACTTCCTTCTTTGGAGACGCAAACTCCAAGGCGTTGGAAGGTTCTTCATCAATTTGCCAGATTCTGAGTTATACACTGGCATAACGCTATCAGGATTGGCGATGTGAGACGTGCTTGTATTTCTTAGTACGAATCTTGTGACACTACGAAATCTTCTGGGAGTAGGAACTTACTCTGTCTGCACAGAACGGATTTTCTCTCTCAGCTCTGGTGGAAGACACTCATCTAGGATAGCCTGCGCCCAGAAACGCCGAAGTTCCAATCGCGCGGCCTTCGTAAGAGGTGTGCATCTTTCTCGAAGACGACACATGGGATACTTTCCTACTCGTTTCTTCAACTTTGTCATCGTCAATAAAATATTGTAGAATTACGTACCATCTTGAGACATTGAGCAATAAGGAGCCCAGCGGATCCTTCCAGACTAGTCAGACAGAGCTATGCGCGAGGAAGAGAGACGTCGAGCTTACCTGCGCCTACAATCAAAACTCGAAGAGCTTCTGTCTTGGTTGCCATTTTGCGACAGAGTACACGTCTCGAATATATTAGTGTAGATAAAATGGATGGGCACAGAGAATAGAAATCATAAGCAGTGAGCATTTCGTATATATAGCCCTGTGGATCGTACCTGCGTGAGAGCGAGTACGCAGCTTCGGGGACATCGATAAAACTTTGTTCAAGATGAATTAATTAATTCTTCTAGCTTTAATACGGTCCAGGTGATCAGTTATCCTACCCCATGCATATCAGCGTCTGGGTACAGATCTACATTGCTGCCATTGACTTTCAAACATACAGTATCGCCTCTAAGCAGAATTTGCGCACCAAAAGCGCTACTAAAGCTAGCTATCAGCATGACATCCAGTTCTGCACTCTGCCTTCGATTTCTTAGTAAGAATGCCTCCACGTAAAGCTCATCCGACTTGATTGTGGGTATTTCTTATCAATACCGAATATCATCGGTAGGTTCAAAGCCGAGAGTTTCAATCTAGTATGCCGAAAGCTCAGTCCGATACATTGACACCGAAGACCAAATCCGAAAGTTCGGGCCGAGGATACGCGAAGCGATGGAACGAGACCGAGAAGCCGAAAAAAGAAGTCCGAGATTGGAAATCAGATCAGAGGGCGTTGTATCCATAGGGTCTATGTTGAAGCATTCTCGTATTTAAAGACTATCGAAAATAGTACAGTCAAGTCGAACCTAGTATCTCACTGTAGGACGTTCAGACCATAGCTGCGCCCAAGTTAAGCAAGATACCAAGACTATCGACAGTAGCATTCCAAGCATCCAGTTTCACTCTATTTGAACCTACACCGCTCTGTCGAGAGGCATCAATGAGGTCCCCGAAAAGTTCCAGACCCATTCGTGGCATGGTTTTGTACAACTCATACTCCGAATGCCATCCCAAACGTGTCCTTGCACCCCAAAGTGAGTTAGGGGCAGGAAGAGGGATCTCTCGAAATCCTTCGAACGTGTCACAAGGTACACCAATCTTAATGTGGACCATGTGAGCGATTAGAAGCCAAACAACTACTGTCCTACGTTGGTTTTGTCAGCAGAGAGGAAATGCACAATAGACAGTTCAGACGGCCTTACCTCCGTCTAGACTCAGCAAAGACCCAAGCTTCCCAGCTGGAACTTGGGTACGTTCTCTCGTCCTGGAAAAAAGGCTGATTGCAAAGACTTTTGAAACTTTCGCAAAGGTTCTGACGCATCTATCAGATGAAACCCTAATTATGGAGCGAGTTCTCCTACCTGATAAGTGACTAGTATCTGAAGATTCAAGCCTGGTTCGGCTTCTGAACTGTCGATGACTCTCATCATGATGTATATGAGCTGGGCTTGTATAGCAGCAAGAAGGTCGTGCTTCGAAATCAAGCGCTGCTCGGTCTACACGAGATTAATAGGAGAGTCTACACAGATGGGAGTACGCTGATCATACCTTTCTGGCTGCGGAACGTTGTTCTGACTGAATCATGCGCCACAAAAATGGCCTAGTCTGGGGATTATGAGACACAAAAACTTGTGCCACACCCATACAATTCACTAATGGTTCAGGCAGAGGAGGCTCCATAGTACCCAACTGGCGATACCAGTGACCATGTATGAAAGGAGGGAATGTCTCTCTACGAATCATCATCTGTGGAAATGCACGAAGCATCTGCATAGCTACACTCGCGGTGCAATCTTTCACTGGGTCGGACCTTGGTATTAAAGACAGAAAGTCTGCATTTGGTAAGGCCTATGCATTTCAGACAGGAGCTGGGGCATATTCACCTTGAGAAGGACCACGCTCAAGCCAAGACAATTCAGCGAGCTCAAAATCTCCGTCATAAGAATTCGCGTCAAGGTCGCGAACACCTCGGAGAAATGGCTCAGTCAGCACATCTTCAGAAGCAGGATCAGAAAGATGTAAGAAAGCGCCCTTGGGGCTTTGCGAAAGAATGTCATTGTTGACAAAATCGAGCGCATCCCAGTCCATGCCGATCTGTGCTTCGCCGACCGCATACATATCGCTCGAGATCTCAGGGATGTCGCCATTAGTCAATGAGACCAGTGTAGGGGCCTGCGTTTCATCTTGTGGCTGAGCCTTATCCACGACCTGGTCGCAGCCTGAAGCAGCAATAGTAGCTGTAGTCGTGTCGTACACACAATGGAGATTCTTGCTGAGGCATCGCGAACATCGGGACTGCAAGTTGCACTTTACTTTGGCCAAACTGCAAGCTCGACATGCCCTAGCACGAGTCCGAGGCCGATGCTGGGTACGCCGACAGTATAGCACGTGTCGTTTGTACGAGGTTTCTGAGAAGAGATTAGTAATGGGGAATCACAGTCCTACTGGAGAACAACCTTTCAAGAATGGTTTACGGCAAAAGCCGCACATTTGCACGGAGCCGGTCGATGAAGTTGAAGAGCATATATCTAGTGCAGAATCCATTCTGGGCATGAGCACTGATTTTGCTTAAGGGTGTTGCGATCGGCTTTGGTCTTGGGCTACCCTGAGTCTAGGAATTGTGCACGGGCCGTTCGTTGAGGCGTTCGGCCAAATTGGCCGTCGGCAGATCATCGGGGCAAATTAGCCGCTAGCTCGTAACCAATCTGGCCGTGGGACATGTCACGTGATGCAGCTCATTATCTCTCTAGCTTTCTCTGTGGCATCCAGAATTAGTAATATTTAGGTCCTCTCTCCACGTTTACAGTATTACCATGCTGGACTGTCTCGCCCTCCACTGCCACACATACTACTCAATCACCTTTCCCCCTTTACCTTGCAAACAAGACTTTACCTAGGTACCACACTTCCGTTTCCTCTTACCGAATCTACTTGAATGTCATGAATGATACAAGTAACCTTGAGCATGGGGTCGGGAAGAGCCCGGAACCCAACTCCAGTGGAAACACGCAAAATTCTAGAACCGATCCGACTACACGAACGCCGGCTGGCACGTCTCTGCAACAGGAAGGGGAGAAAAAATCCAGGCTCGATCTTAGCCCGAGGATCGTACATGGATGGAAGTGGGCTGCTGCGGTCGTGTCTCTCTACATTGGAGCACTCATCTACGGGCTCGATGGTACTATAGCTGCAGACATCCAATCCGCTATCATCGAACAATTTGACGAAGTCGAGAAACTCACATGGATTGGAACTGCTTTCCCGCTTGGCTCACTATGCGCCATATTGCCTGGGTAAGTTGAGCTTTCTATGCGACTGCAGCCAACCGGACGAAGCTAATTTGGTAACGAAAGGGCGGCCTTGTACACTCTCTTTGATCTCAAGATAATGTTCATTGGGAGCATTGTTCTTTTCGAAGCCGCTTCTGCGCTTTGCGGAGCAGCACCTACCATGGACGCCCTTATCATTGGTAGAGCAATTGCCGGTATCGGTGGGACTGGCATCTTCCTCGGGTACGGCGGTTTCACAAAACATTTGAAAAAGGCTCTGCTAAACATCTGGGTAGTATCCTCAACTACTTCTCCCTTTGTACAACCGAACAAGAACGTGGTCGCTATATCTCGGGCATTGGCGTAGTTTGGGGATCGGGTGCTGTACTCGGCCCCGTCGTAGGAGGGGCATTCGCTACATCTCCTGCAACATGGCGATGGGCGTTCTACATCAACCTGTGAGTCAACATCTAATGTTCAGTCATGCTTCTTACTGACTTGTATTTCAAGTGTCGTTGCCGCCATCTGCGCACCGGTGTATATCTTCTATCTACCCCCAGTCAAGCCGCATGGTAGTGCCGACTTACCCGTCCTCCAAAAGCTCAGAGCTCTTGACTGGACTGGTTTCATCGGCGGCACTGGAGCGGCGGTGACACTCACCATGGTATTGACTTTTGCAGGCTCAAGTTGGGGCTGGAACGACGGCCGAACAATCGCAACATTTGTCATCTCCGGAGCGCTGTTTATACTGGTCTTCCTCCAGCAGCGTTTCTCTATATTCACGACTCCTGAAGCGCGTATGTTTCCTCCGCGCCATATCCTCTTGAACAAGACACAGACGTTGCTTAACATCAACACTGCCATGGCTGCAACTAACATCTATGTCCCCGTCTACTACATTCCGCTCTATTTCGCCTTCACACAAGGCGATTCAGAGTTGATGGCTGCGGTCCGCCTACTCCCGTTCATCTGCTTTCTAGCGGTATCGAACATGATCTCAGGCTCTTTTCTCCCCCGAGTAAAATACTAGTAAGCTCTCATATCCATTCAAGTATCTGCACAAGCTCACTGTTTTAGTTGGGCATTATATCTGATTGGTGGAGTCCTCATGACAGTCGGAAGTGCTACAATGATCACAGTCACACCCACCACCCTGGTAGCGAATGTCTATGGTTATAGCATCATACTTGGAGCTGGCACTGGTTTGGTTTTGAACCTTGGCTTCACGGTTTCTGGAGTCACTATCATGGCAGAGACGGGCAACGGTCTGGATCTCCAACGCGTCATCTCGATGCAAAATCTTTCTCAACTTGGATTCCAGACGCTGAGCTTGCTCATCGGAGGCCAGATCTTCCAAAGCCTCTCGATGAAGAACCTCACACAGGTGCTCAGCGAGCTAGGGCTGTCCCAGACAGAAATTAGGAGTGCCATTGCCGGAACTCGTAGCGCCGTGTTTACGCGTCTGAGTTCTGATCTACAGGAACAAGCAATCATGGCCATCACGAATGCCATGAGCCGAATTTACATTCTCAGTATAGCGGTTAGCGTAATCACAGTCATCTGTGCGATGCTGATGAAGAAGGAGAAGCTTTTCCCGACAGCAGAAGAGAGTACAGGCATTGCGAGCGGAGCTTGAAATTCTCTTGAATCTGCTCAAAGGCTTTTGATACAAGGTGCTTTGCTTCACTGGCAGTTGTTGGTCCCAAGCGGGGCACATGCAGAAATGCGCTCGTAAAAATGGATCCTTATATAGTTCAGAGCGCAAATGGTGCGTCCGAAGGTCATTCGATAGGTTTTTTTTACAGATCATAATTGATAAATTGGACATGCACATGTCGCTGAAACAACAAAGTGGGAACCACACAAGGTGCGGCTCCGTGAAGGACTTCTTGACGAGATGACGAAGCTATCTCAACAGTTTGAGTATTTTTGTTCATCACCAAAGTCACTCTTCGCCCGTGATTGTGTACCAAGGCAGCATTTTCAGATATATTCTATAGCGTATCTTGCGAAAAAATAACATCGACAACCCCCGGCAATGTTTTCAGTAAGCCTGGGCCTTTCGCTTTCCAAAAAAGCAGATTCTCTGCTCTCTCACTTCGGCACCTGAAATTCATTCCACAGCCGTGGACCGCGGTAGTTTTAATCACGACCTCCCGCTCTGCCATGTCTGCCAGCTCACGGACATCTGTAATCATATGTGTTTGCAAGATCCCTCGCCGTTGCAACACACCAACAAGCGCCTCCACATATGTTACAAATGACATTTCTTCCCCGTTTACAAAATAATACACTTGTGGACCCCACAGACGTGGATCGTGCTGGACGTGCCCTTTGACTGCATCTTCAACAAGCCTCACATAGATGTCTGCAGGATCATCAACATTGATGTACCCTAAGATATTGTCGCCTTGTCCTAATACAAAGCCCATCGACAGTTGATTTACTGCAGCCACGATGTCACGGACCGTGATAGGCACCGGATTTTTTGTGGAGCTGCTTAGGCCATATACTACAGATGGTAAGACGATACTGATGTTCATGGTGGAGGAAGAGTCGCGAACGATTTGATCGGTGCGTTGCTGGTGTCGGGTGGAATCCATAGCTACGATAGCATCAATATCTTCAACATCGCTCCAGACGTTCTCCGACGATGCGCCTCCAGTGTCTTCGCCTACAAGAAAGGCACCAGAGGTCTGAATGTAGAAGCCTTGTCTAGGCGAAGAGCTTAGTCCCGAGAGAGCGGCACGGATGGCTTCATCGCTGCCAGGTAACAGGTCGGGGGATGTGTCTAGTGCTTATCAGCAAGCGTCGCTGAGTTTCTATACATCATGAGACCGACTTATAACGATATCCGAGGCTTTTGCCTGGCCCTCGATACCGTCGAGGTCTCTGAAATCGCCAACTATAGTCCTGAGGTGTTTACTGCGTTCGGAAAGTCTGTTGGCTTTTTGTTCATCGCGAACTAGTACGACCATCTCGAGATCGGGAAATCGTTGTTGAATATCGTTCAATACCGCGCCTCCGATATGACCGGCCGGTGGCTCCAAGGCTAAGTCAAGTCAGCTGTATGAACGGGTCAATATCCAAACATGAGAAAAAGAATGCGTATTGGCTCAGCTTACAGAAATAACTTCTTCATGATTAACAGTAATGGGTGTGCTGTATCCTTGCCGAGGTTGTAGCCTACAGTAGATTCATCACTACAGCTTGCTGAATATGTGAAGCTTCGGAGGTTTTCGCACAAGATTCGCATCTATCTCAACGAGTTTCATGGTCAATAATAGCGCCGAGTCTGATCGTAGCTTCGGACCTTACAAAACCGTGGTTTAACTACATACTAGGCTGTCATCTCCGATGTGACACGCCCGAACACTTTTTGCATCCACTGCCGAATCGCCTAATCACGTAATGCCGCTTGTGGCGTTGTAAACTAGCGTTCCTTTCAGAACGCAGGGAACCAGATCCTACACATGTAGGCCATCATTGATCGAGCTTACACCCGACGCAAGATGCGTGGGTTCGTCTATGCCACAGACAGTAGTTTCAGTACATTATTTAAGTAAGGACCGAAAGTACTTAAAACAAAATTAGTTATTGTGTTTTCATTATTAAAAAAATTGTAAATCTTACCCTTAATCGATCTAGCGTATGTTCCGACTCAGCATGTTGTTCAGGCGACAGCAGAAGCTCAGCAAGTTCCTTCTTCCGCTCTTGTGTTTCAACCACTCGCTTGTAACATGTCAGCAAAGAACTTGCGACACTTGATCAGCAGTGAGCTTACCTCTTCGAAAGTATCCGCCATCACGAATCGGATGGTGGTCACTTCCTTGATTTGGCCCATTCGATGGACTCGTGCAAGAGCTTGCTCTTCCACCGTTGGATTCCATTGTGGTTCCAGAATATATGCGCGCGATGCAGCTGTAATGTCGAGTCTAAGCGTATGTGAGCTGGGAAATTCACAGATACGATTCGGGATGACATACCCCACCGCAGCGCATGAGATGGTCATCAAGATCACCGATATGGCGGGGTCCTGGCGGAATTTCCTCAACGCCAGCGAACGATTGGCCGGGCTTGTATTGCCATCATAGCGCGTGTACACGATCGAAGCTTCTGATAGACCTCTAGCGGCGAGGTCCAGCGCGGAGGACCAAAAAGTGAAAACGATACTGTTATGCGGTTAGGTAAGAAAGCGGCAGTTCATGAAAGCGGCAGTTCATGAAAGCGACTTACCTCTTTGTGCCTAGAGGCTGCTCGAGGAGATCTGTAACAAGAGAATTGATTTTTGTGGGCAGTTCGTCTCCGTGTGGGTCTGGACTATGGCGCACCGGCGATGAGGCTCCCGATTCAATCCTTCCAGGTGCACACGTGACCATGGTACTTGGGCATCGATATGTACATCCACAGCTTACATTACTCCTTCGGCTTACACAGCGCTCGCAAATGATTGCGAGACAGGAGAACAGCCAGACCCGGGACGAAACGAAGGCTAGATCCACTCCAAGGTCGTAGGTCATTCCCATGGCATCAAGTGTGAGGCCACAAGACTTGCACACTGGGGATTCGTTGGCTGTTACGGCATTCATTGCCCTTTGAGCAGTTCTTGTGTCCCATACATTACTGTCAGAGTATGCTTCCATCTTCGACGCTGATGATTTACGATGAACGCCAAGGTTGCAGATCAAACGGAGCTCGTTGATCTGTTGGATGATATTGACGAATAGCTTTGCAGATTGTGTGGTGCCATGGAGTGCTTTATCAATAGACCTGGCAACGTTGGCCTCGACAAGACTATAATGTTCACGTTCTGCTAAGCTGAGTTGCAATGTAAATTTCAGGTCTGTCCTGGCTGGTAGCTTAACCGAGCCTTGGCTTCGGCGCAGTAGGATCCTCTGGAGTATGGCCCGTAGGCGCGTGATGGCGACATCGTGGTGTCCAGCCTTCCAAGGGCTTATGATATCCCTGTGAAAGAAGTCGCGTTCACCATAAGGATATACGCGAAGGAACTGACACATAGTGGCAATGTCGCCAAGCCGATTCTGTAGAGGCGTGCCTGTGACTGCCCAGCGTGCTCGTGCCGATAAGCTGCAGATAGCTTTGAAAGTGCTGCTTTGATGATTGCTAACATAGTGCGCTCCGAAGGTCAGGCGGCGAACAGTTGAACAACTCGGAGAACAGATACGCACCTTCGTCAAGTACAATGCGTCGCCATTCGACTGAAAATAAAAGTGCCGATTCGGACATTGAACGAGAACGCCACTCGTTCTCGACTGTCTGATAAGTTGTTATGATTAGGCCGTGCTTCCTAACCTCCTCGATGGTAGATAGACGGCTCGCTGCGTGATGTCGACGAACTCCCAGGGAACTTATGTCGTTCAGATGTCTACAATGTCAGCAGGTTCGAAGCCAAGATGTCAGAGGCTAACCTTTGCAGCTGGTCATCCCATGTCTGCAGCACTGTATTTCGCCATTAGAGTGGACAACTCCTTGCGACGTTTTTGACTTACACGCAGGTGGTACAATGAGCAACGTGGTGAGGGCCTCGCATGCGCCCAGGATTGCCGTACTTGAATTCTGAATGCTTTGCGACGATTCTAATTTGCCAATGTCATGTACTAACAAAGCAATGATACTACATGATTTTCCCAACCCCATTGAGTCGGCGAGTATACCACCTCGGAACGGTTCAGGCGCGCACAATTGTACCTCAGCGGTAATATTGTTACGGTAGCCACTACGAATTCTGTCAACAGTGATATCACAGGGCCAAGTGGAGATGCCTACATAGATCGCACCGGCCCTTGCAGTGCTGTCCACATATCGCAAGAGGAGTCTGAAAGGTCCCAACCTAATTCACGCTGGGTCATGAAATACAAGGCCTGTCTTTGGTGTCTGACATAGTTCAGCATTTATTATACACGTTGACAAACGCAACTTACGGCAATAACCGAGTGCTAAGCGCAGCCGGTGAATCGAGTTCGCCGAGCGGCATTGCTGACACAAGAGCATCCAAAGCATCCGAGCGAGTTATCTGAGAGACCGCCACCTCTGACCGAGATAGAAGAAGGTCAAAAGTCATCCGAGGCTCTTCGTCTGAGCCAACAAGACATTGTGGGTTGCAGTACTTCACATTGCGGTCGCAATAATGTGGTTCTTGCAGATAAACCTCGCAGTCTTGCAAATAAGTTCCAACGTGGTCAGATAGCCATTCAGGACCATACAGTATCACATGTAAAGACGATACCGGCTTAAGCTCCCGCGAGAGCGCCTTAGATCTGGCGGCAATCTTTGCACTACTGAAGGTGAGTGCAAGTTGTATTGTAAGATCAGGGTCTTCTTCCAAAGCTTGCAGTACTTGTGCGCTTCGCTCATCGAGCTCACCAAGTATGGTGCCGTCGACAGCCACGTGGGAAGGAGGGCAGTACTGTGCGGCAAGCCTAGAGCGAGCACTACAAGGCCACTGCTGAACAAGCTCCAACCGTAAGTCTATGATCTGCATAATAATTAGCACAACTCTATCGTCGCGCGAGTGAGTTGACTTACTGCACCGAAACACACCTGCATTGAGCCAGGTTCATCCTGACTAGTTTGGTCATGCTGAGTACTCTGCTGCTCCTCATGTCTAAACGGCAAGCTCAGAGTCCGCTGCTGGGCATTGCGTCCTGGTGTATTGGACTGCAGAGAAGGGCGCACAAGCGCTTGAGGCACAGGCTGGGAGTAATTTTGAGGCTCAGTGTTTAGCTTTGTCCAAGTGGCATGTGTCGCCGTGTACTCGTCTTGGGCACCATTGAATAGCTCATGATATACGTTGTGACTTGGTACTAGCCATGCTTGCTGTAGTGTTCCCGTTTGTTGCACGGTGCTGTAGTGATACGCATTGGTCGAGGCCAGCGACGAGGCTGAGGCTGAAAGTTGATTCGTGACGCAAGAGATGTTCAAGTTGTTACGCCGGCTGTGGTCACCAATGTCGACTTCCGTACTTGTATATGTAGTTCGGCGACGTTTAGAGTGAGAATTTGCGCCGCCGTCGTCGTCGTCGTCATCATGTGCCGCCTCTGAGAGGGTGCGTGGCGACAATAGTGGTCGCCCGCAAACCGAATTCGGCCAAGGCACGTGGGCGAAGCTCATGCGATAAGCCTGTAAGCATGTACAAACGAAGTTCGGCGCGAAGAAAAGAAGTGCTGCTCTAGCTGTTGTCGAAGGGATGGTGTTGATGGCGACACAAGTTCAGAGAAGACGATTCGGTGCGAAGAAAAGGCTGCGGGCGATGCATGGTGGCTGCATCTGTGAGGCATCAGCTGGCTAGGCGGAGCAGCAGGTCTGCCTTGCCCATCAACTCCGCCTCACAGATGCAAGGCATATTCTCCTGCATGTTATAGAAATGTTATCCCTTGGAGACTCTCTTTGAATTCGGTCGCTCTGGAATGGTATTGAGTCTCGCAGGCGCTGCACATGAACGCGCGACAGCTGGACCAGCGCAAGAGTCGTCAGATGGCAGGCGCATTCCGACCGAGCCTGGTGCAGGCCCCACACTCCAACAACCCTACCACTAACAACACATCATCCGCCACAACTCTCACACCTCAAGCCCGCAGGACTTTTCAAGACAGTTTCGAGAGTTTCGAAAGAACAGTGCAGAAGTACTCTCGCACTGATGGTCGCGAATTTACCGAGACTACACTGCGCGACGTACGAGATGCGGCTAAACAAATCGAAGGCCAGCTTGCGGCGCGACAGTGTCTGCGGAACATGAAGCGTCTTGAGCCACTACTGAATGGTCTGGAAGCGTACTCTAAAGTCGTGGAGGTTCTCTGTAATGGCACACCTTTCGTGAGCTGGATCTGGGTGGGCATATTCGAGTCGCGTTCAGGTCATGTCGTGTGCTAATGTTAGGTCTTAGGCGCCAATCAAGCTGCTCATGAAGGTGAGCATGTTCGCTATATCTGGTGACCAAATGACCTGACTCTATGCAGCTGGCGACTGATCACATTTCCGCCTTCGAGAAATTGATAAGGGCATATGGCCAAATCGCAGATTTTATGCCACGATTCGATCGCCTGAGCAAGGCTCTCATCGGTGAACCCGACTTTCAGCAAGCACTGGCGGTGGTGTATAGCGACATTTTGGAGTTTCATAGGCATTCCTACAAATTCTTCCGAAGAAACGGTAAGAGCTTCTGGTGTAAGACTATGGTGCCGAAGCATCTGACAGGAAGCAGGTTGGCTGTGTTTTTTCAAATCATCGTGGGGTCAATTCGAGAGTCGATTCAATTGCCTCTTGGAAAGCTTGACAAGACACGCAAAGCTCGTTGACCAAGAAGCGAACGCATATCTGATATCGGAGACGTTGCATTGGCGCAAAGAAGCGCTCGATTCGGTCGCAAAAGTAGAGAAAGAGCGTTCCACGACGCAGCTTGTCGCTGCACTTGCATGGCTAGGCCTTGACACTGTGCCCCACTGTGGTCAGGCTTATCAAGATAACACTCATGATAGACTCGTCGCAGATTGTTGCGATGGCACTACTGAATGGATTCTAAAGCAAAAAGCCATGAGGTCGTGGCTCCAGAATGGGCGTGGCCCGTCGACCCTCTGGCTCAAGGGCAAACCAGGATCAGGTCAGTGACCATCTGAGCTGTTTCCTTTAGACCCATGCAAACCTAACGCACCATTCAGGAAAAAGTACTCTTTGTGCCAAGGTTGCGCAGTTCCTTCGCGCGTCTCGGCAATCTACCGTTCTGTTCTGTTTCTACAGCTACACGATTAGCAATGTGTACCCGGACCCCGTTGTATTCATTCTGGCAACACTAATTTCGCAGATCCTTCGTCAGCGTATCGATCTTTCCGCTTATGTGTACGAGGAGTTCGTCGCCGAAGCTCGTGCGCTTTCCATCAAGGATCTGCTGGTGCTAGTTACCAATCTTTTGCCTCAGCTGACGATGCCTCGTATCCTTGTGGATGGCATCGACGAATGTATTCGGTACGATGTGAGCGGTAGGCCGCACGACTTGACCCCGGTACGAGAGGTTCTTACTACTTTACTGAGATTGGAAATCCCAATCCAGGGCTCGACACCGCCCAAAATGCTCATCGTAAGCCGAGACATCCTTCAGATAATAGGAGTTCTCTCGAAAAAGCCAAAGGTGTCGCTCGACGAAGAGACCGATGATGTGACGGCTGGCATACGATGCTTCACCCAAAGGCAACTCAACGAGATCAAACAAAATTTCGGTGATCTTGCTGGCATAGACGTAGTTTTGAAAGAAGTGGAAAGCAGCATCGTGGTTAAATCTCAAGGTGCGTGTGAAGAGAACCTGTTCCATTTCAGTGCGCTTTAGATGCTATTTCGGCCTCTTTTAGAGTCTGTGACATGTTGTCCTCATTTGGCCGTGTCACGATTCCCAAATTCAAGCTCTTAACAGTCAGCATCCGAATATTTTCATGTCACTAACTCTTCACAGGTATGTATCTGTGGGTGCGATTGGTGTTGGCGCAATTGGAAGTGGATGCGTACAATCTCGACGATCTGGAAACTGCTGTTGCAATTATGCCACACACTCTGCATGACTTGTATGTGTACCTTAGAACTCCAGCTATAACCTTTTCATTCATGGTTCATAGCTATAGCCGCATCGTCTCACGGATCTCATTGCTACCCGCTTTGTCTCGGGAACGAGCATGCAGCATTTTGAATTGGATGGTATGCTCAAGGCGCCCAATGCGGGTTTCTGAACTGCAGGATACGATTGTGTTTGCTGCCAGTAGCATCGTCTTGACACCAAGATCGAAGCTTCCCGCATCCATCATCGACCTATGTCGACCTTTGATACAGACACATGCTGACGGTCAAGTATCTTTCGTCCATTTCACCGTGCAGGAGTACGCCGATTTTGCACATTTCCTGAACTTGAGACTGATATAAAGCAGGCACCTCATAAAAAGCGGCTTCACGTCTCTTCGCTCCGCCGAGTGCTGCGCCACAATAACGTGTTTGAACTACCTGCATTTCAGTCTCAACCTCCTCAACTCATCTGTCCCAGAAGAAACAAGGACATCAGATGTAGGAAACTGCCTTTTCAACCTCCAGCCTTATGTTTACGACCATTGGCTCGACCATCTTCTAGGCTTCCTAGCGGAGCTCAAAGGCGAGCGCGTTCGTAAGATCGAAACAAATTTGCACAGCTTGCTAGACAGCATCTCGATACATCATGCAGATTGTTTGGATCCAGTGCAGGATCCTTCACCAGATGCGCAGCAAGTATCCTTGCGGCTCGAACCTCGGCTCAAGCACGTGGAGCACGACCGCCGCATCTTCCATTTCCTATGCCACTTCGTACACCATCAACACAACACGAAGTTGCATTTCAGAGACCAGAAAACAATAGAAAATAGTGGGTAGTGCCTCGCTCCACTTTAGCAATAACTAATACAGTCAAAGGAATTCGCCGAGATCCCACACCTCTCGGCCGTGTTCAAGTCGAATTTACTAGTAGAGTTGAGGTGCTGCTCTCCGCCGCCGAATTCCCAGGACTCTCTTCCGCCCAACTGAACGCTTTCAAGGCTCTCCATGCACCATTTGCTTTCGTTTGTCGTTTCCCAGGCTGTACAGCTGCCTTGGCAGGTTTCGCTACTCATACGGCACGCGTCCAACACGAGAAGTCTCACTCGCCACCTCTGTTATGTACACACTCAGGTTGCAAGTACACGCTGTCATTCTCTTCGATTCGAAGTCTAAAACAGCATATTCAAGAATTTCATACGCGCGCACCTGTGCGGATAAGATCAAGCTTGCGAAGCCATGCACCAATATCTTCACGCGAGAGTAGGCGATTCAACGAGGCCAATGTTGTTACAACTAGCGGTCAAATGATCAGCCACGATTTCACAGCAGATGTGGTTCGAAATGAAGAACGCTTCAAAAAGTTCGAAGAGCAGCTAGCAAAAAATGACAAAGAACGCCTTCGGAGGACCATAGCCAACAAATTAAGCTTGATAGGACAGAGCGAAGACACTGGTGCACTGGGTTCACATTCGACAGATGCTGCCTTGGAAACGAACAGAATTCATGGACACAATGAATCCATATTTGACTTCTTCGGGAGTCCAATCCTGGATGCACCAAAGAGTGGTCACTCAGTTGACTCAGCTGAATACAGAAAACTCGAAACCCATGACAAGGAGCACCGGGAACAGCGTTTGCTAGAGAATCAGCATCAACAGACTAGTGGCCAGAGTAGGTCACAACAGTTGAAGCCTGATGACATCCTAAATCTCCAGCATCTCTCCGAAGCTGAGAAGCAAATTCACCGAGACACCATGATTGGGTTTTACAAAATGATGCAGCAGTATGCCAAAGGCACGCTTGAACACACGGAAGTCGACAAAACGATCACTGAGTGGTCACAAAAATTCATCTCTAAGGAGGTAGATTATAAGCAGAAGTTAGAGCAGCAGCAGCAGCTCTTTCTAGAGAGGCAGCGGGAGAATCGTCAGGAGCATGTGGAGGACATCCGGGAGCGTCCTTGGTCGCCATTGCCTCCTCTCCGGGCACTCTCCGCGACCAGCAGTCCCAAGATCTACTTGCCACTAACCCCTTCCTGGGAGATCGGAGATGATCCTACGGATCGGAAGGACCAGATCGAGGTAGACCATCAAGAACATACGGACCTAGCGGCGTCCAGAAGTCGGGGTACCTGGAATCTGTCGCCGCCACCTCTTGAGCATAAACAGGAATCGCCAACCTTCTTATCCAGCGATTGTACTCATCTGGCGCTCAAGCCACCTCCGTATGCCTCTAATGTGGCTAGTGTGTCTGCTCCACCTCCGGACCAGCTGCATCGCGTTACTTCCACCATGCCATCAAACTTCAGTCAATCAAGCCAAAGGAGAGATTCTACGGCCATCGGACCTCATGACAGTGCAGCGACTCAGCCTCCCCAACTCCAGATACCGCAATCTGATCGACTCCCTGCATTGCAGCCACAGTCGCCAAAGAACGATGCAGCTTCGCTAATTACGCCACAGCGTTTACCGTCCATATCTGATATGATCGCAGATGCAAGATCTGCGCGATCATCTTCGATTAGTGAAGAAGTCCGAACAAACAGTAGCCTCGTACACCGACAGTCTATGTCGTCTCTAACTGCTTCACCCAGATCGCGAGTGCGGCAAATGTCTATAAGCTCGCACACACATACCCCAGCATCCCCCTTTCCTCCCCTGAGCGCTCTTAGTGCTTCGTCACCAATGAGCGCCGACAGCGACATGCAAAGAGGAGACATTTTCTTACGATCAGGATCTGGCCAAGTCTTCGGAGCTGATGCTAGGAGACCTTCGCAAGCATCAGAAAATGGTGAAGAGATCCGAACTCAATTTGCGGCTGCGACCACGGTCTCGTCATCAGACCAATACCAACCCCGAATAGAAATGGCTGAGGAAGGTCGTTCAAGTAGTGCGCATCAGAACCAGAGCTTAGCCTCCCTACCTATGGGCGCGATGAACACGGGTCTGCAATCATCTGGACCTGTGGAATGGGTAAAGGATTGGAGTGCGCTTCATTAGATCAACGCTAACACTTCTTTCAGGAATGGCTGACCATGAGTTTGTGATGTCAGTTTATTCTGCGTTCTTGCAGACATGACGCACTTTTCAGAATGGGTGGCATTACCAAGCACAGGTATCAGGAGACTTCGAGGTAGAGACTGAACGAGTTGGTGAATTCCTCACTACTTCGTAAATTTAAAACTTCAGTCCAATATTCTTTCCTCCAGGAGCAGCGTGCCACCACTTTTCTATCTCCTCTCGACCTACCATGATGTTCGTCTTCTGGTCGGATCCCGCCTGCCCGGTGCAATAGCATGACGTGCCACGCGATGCCAGCGCCTGACGATGTCATGTTCCGGTATGAACTTGCCCCCAAAGCCACGTCGCAATCCTTCGTCCCGCCTTTTCAAACTGGAAGCAGGAACTTATCGATGTTAGATCCGCAAGCTATGAGAAGACACATGTTCTCCCTCATTGCTGAGCAAATGTGCGCGACCATTAAGAGATTCGATAACATTTCGACTGGATACGGTCCAAGCTTGGGAAAGATACGAAACAAGCTGGCTCTGACCAGATCGAATAAGCATAGTAAGCTTTATGAGCGTCACGTGGATCGTGACAGGAATACGCACGCTTAGGAGTAGCATTTGCCTATCAATACACATTACACTCTCAGGCTCCCTACATTCGCCGCCAGCCAATCCGCCGTATCGCTCCTAAAATTATCATCCAGCAACCCATTACTATTCGCCCCAAAGTTCATCAACTTGTTGCCACTACTCCACTGCGGCCAATTCGGCAGCGTACTTCCGGAGTTCGGATCAAGATTATACACAAAATTAAAGTAATACCCGCGGATCGACTTGGCTGCATTGTTTGGCAAGATTCCATAGAACACCTGCAGCAAGTCTGAGCCGTGGAATGTCCCAAGAATAGGTGTACCATAGTTGTATGTCGCCAGGTATGACCAGCTTGGTACGCCGGGATTCACAGCAGTGGCAACTTTAAGGAATATGCGGCGGGTAAGAGTGAATGTAATGTCGCCAAGGATAGCGCTGACGCGCTTAAATTGCGGGTATAGGTTGTTCAAGATGCCAGTGCGGAAAGGCGAGCCGTCTTCAAGAGAGTTTTGGTATGTTCCAACCAATTGGTTGATTTGCGACGTTGTTGCCAGATTGAAGAAAATGCTAGAAAGGTATTCTGAAACTTCGGCAGTGGTGGTGAGATTTGGTGTGAAGAGGCCGAAGAGCGTGCCTTCGTCTTCTTGGTCGCCGACAATGAAGGGTACCTTGGCGTATTTTCCATTGAGAACGAGTTGTTCTGGGGACGCGGTAATGGTTTTACCGTCTGGGCGGGGAAGGTACGAGAGATTAACTGTGAAATAGGAAAGGATCCCGGGGACAGTGTTGCAGGCTTGGAGGAATTTATCGTATGGTGTTGTGCGCAGGCAGGAGAGGGTATTACTGGAGCTGGCGCAACCGGCGGCTTCGACGACCTTTATCATGTCAGTAAGTACTGCGAGAGCTCTGAAGAAAGCTTACCCTATCGTAAATTGCCTGTGCCTTGCCCGAATCAACGGGCTGAGCGGGAACAATTGATCCGGAGTTCATGATGCCACCGCGGAACAGCGGCTTGCCCTTGTACGTGTTGTCGCCATCGTAAAGCAACATCTGGTCCATGACGGAAATACTACCTGCGCTTTCGCCCCATATAGTGACCTTGTCCGGATCGCCGCCAAACGCTGCAATGTTGTCCGCAACCCATTGCAGACCAAGTCTTTGATCCAGAAGTCCCAGATTCGCTGATCCGTCAGCCAGAATCTCTTTCCCGGGCATGAAGCCGAAACCTCCAACGCGGTAGTTGACTGCCACGAAGATGATGGGTTTTCCTTGAGCCACGGACTCAGCAACCAGGGATGTGCCATCGTACATAGAAGTGGCGCCGAGCTCGAAGCCTCCACCAAAGATCCAGAAAAGAACAGGTAGCTTCGCATCTGCCTTTGTTCCAGCTGGTCGCTGTACATTGATGGTCAAGCAGTCTTCGCCGGAGTTAAGCACCGTTTGGAAAAGTGGCGTGTTGAGAAGTGTTCCCAGTACAGCAGTTGGAACGTTGTTGAAGTCTGTACTAAAGAAGAATTGAGGGCAACCTCTGGGAGAAGCTGCACCATCGACTTTACCGACAGCGGAAGTGATCGGCTGTGGTGGCTTCAAACGCAGCTGGCCAACGGGGGGTTGGGCATAAGGAATGCCGTTGAAGGTCTCAACACCTGATCCTTCCTTACCGGCGACGGTCGCCTGGGGTGAAGGTGCGATGACAGTCGGTGCAGCGCGCTTGTCCAGTTGCGCTGGGGCCGCGAGAACCAGAGGAAGTAAAGTGAGAGCAGCGATGAGCTTCATGGTGTATTTGATGACCCGGTCTCTTGTTCGAGCTGAAGTTGCGAGGACGCCGATGGTAGCGACTGAAGATTAAATGAATATATATTTCCAACTCTTTATACACCCTGATGAAGCTTTCACAAGCAAGAAGCCATTGTACCACAAACTTCCCCGCAAAAACGCTCGGTGAAGGACAATTCGAGAATGTCCAGGTGACTGGTACCTTTACAAGTAGGAATACAAGTCTCCGTGCTTGCAGCATACCCATGTTCAATATGCCATCCTAGTAATCCTAGAGGCGCAGATCGTTCTCTATCCGGGATACACCTTAGTGAGCATTCCAGCAGCCCTATGATAGTGGCGTTTCTTACATTGCCAGCCAATCAGAATGTACCTCGGAGGACTTTAGCCAGGGGAACATGGTCAACTGAATGTGGAGCCAAGGACGAACGGTGCGTAGGCGCCTTGGGCATAGTGGGCGCTTGCTTGCTAGTTCGTGGATGGTCATGAGGTGCAAGTGGAAGAACATCGGCGCATTGCGCGGACGAATCGCGCTGTCGCGTGCCTAGATATTCGATGATTCAGGTTAGTTGAGCCATGCCATTTCTGGCTAGGTCGTTCGTCGTTTTTCTCCTTCGATACTTTGGCGCCCTGACGATCGTGATCTTGCACGGTCTCTGGACCACAACAATCAAACTCTAAAGTTTCGCTCGCGATGACGACACGACACTGCGAGGTAATATAAAAAGTGCCGACGCGCGGCGTATTCCCGTACGGCTCCTAAGGATCCGGACAAGTACTCGCGACTTCGTTAGACCTTGTACTTTCGCACGGAGAACTTCCGGATTCCGTTGGTATGATCTTACGAAGGGCCGGAAATGTTGCCGTTCAGGGGGCGATTGCGGGGATAGAAACGCGGGGTATCGATAATGTATTTTGATATCTTTGGAGACAATTCCTCATCTTTGGGCTGCACTTCGTAAATCAAGATGCTCAGCCTCGGCATGCAGCGATCGACGAATCAGGTCTTCGAATATATGTTTCATGTGAACGCCGAATGGGATGTTGCGACACGCAGGGCTGACAAGAATGATCTACCCCAGATTCTGGACGGCGACGGTGCCCGTCAACACGAATCCGAGAATCCCTGCACCTTGCCTTTCGACCTTCAGCGCAAATTGTACTCTGCCATTCTCATGGAAAGCCTGCTGAAAATCGGTGATGGCACGCGAAAGAAACGGGCGAAAGATCAGAAGAAGAAGCTATCCCGGAGTATCTGCGAACAAGCACTGAGTCAAGCCGTCTGTGCGGGAGCAGGCATGTTCAATAAACATCCGAGAATTGCCGCTCGCCCACGTGGCTGCACCGAAAAAACATCTGGGGTATAACAATGGCCGTGAGGCTAGACTTATCACAAAGCACAATCTTTGATCCGCACTGGGCTTTGGGAGGAATTTTTTCGTAAAGAATCTCAGTTATAGATCACTCGAACGGACGCGAAAGAGAAGCATCAACGAATGCAAGCTTTGACAAGAATTGCTACAGAGTCCATACCCGGGCCATGCCTAGAATGATAATCTTGACACATGAAAGATTCATGCTCCCGTTCTCCCCCCTCGAAAACCCAGTGAACCGAACGATACGCTTGGTATGCAGATCGCTGCGGCATGTCCCTTGCTAGTGCTTCGTACTTCTCGTCACTGTAGATCCTTTTTCCGGGAGACGCGCTCTTAGTCAAACTCCTGTCCTCAGGCTTCCTGCCCATCTTCAGACATCTCACTGGCCGTTCAGACAGGGTTATCGAACACCTGTTGACGAAATAGACACCTAACAATTGAGGCAAAAATGCGAGGCGATCGATGAGAGCCGTGTATGTACGCCGTGGATGAGATTGTAGTCAGAGTGTGCATTATGTACCAATGGTGGTGGATGCGGGATGTTCGAATGACGATTGATTTCGATGCTGCTCCTCCGAATGGCTCCGGCTACAATCACAGGTACAAAATCGCTCATGAGTGGCGCAATGGGTGGTGCATGGCTCGATCCCGCCCCTCCGTCTCAGGTATTTTCAGCTCCAGTCACGCAGGACTAAGATAGCACATCTGCGCCGCTGCTTGTAAGGGACGACCAATAGGGCGTGGATGAAGATGCAGCCGCATCTTTGCCTGTGCCAACGATACCCGCCCTCAGCAAGAGGAATGCAACTAGGCCCATTGGAGTGATTGTCACGAGTACCCCAACACCTAGGCCTGCTTTGACGCCACTTGATAGTTCACTGCCACCAGTATCGCTGTTGACACTGCATGTGCCAGTATTTGAGAATTGGCCGAGGCAAAGTAGATATGAGCTGGATATAACATCGGAGCATACTAGGCTAGGATGTAGTAATGAATTGAACACGATGAATATTTCACCTACTGCCCACGATATATCATGTGTCTGCTAGATACACTGTACACCCCGGTAACAGATGTGCGAATGTTATATACGCATCTACATCGTTGCTGGCAGACAATATAGATCACGGGCACGATCATATGGGATGATGGGCGAGAAGACTGTCAAAAGGACGAGGCCACGATCGCTTGATGCTATAACGCATAAGTTCCTCGGCACCAAGGAGACATACAATGAGCATGTGACGCGACTCTATCTTCAGGAGCACATCTGAATCCGACGGAACAGCCCGTGTCCCCATGTACGTTCTGAAGCAGGCATCCGCACTGGAGCAACAAACATGCCGTCCATAAGCTGGATAACGACTAGCATCCATGGTAGCGGCCCATTACTGTCTCTTCACTGTGTCGTATTAACAGTGCAATAGAACGCGTCTCCACAATCTTGGATCTCAAGACAAAGTTTCACGGAGCCCGTCCACGATATTCCTCGGGCATGGTTCGGTGACACTCTAGGCGCAACTCAAGTCGACACCGGTATAGGAGGAGCATATTCTGAGGGTTGATTTATGGTAGAGTCGGAATAAGCGTCGTGGTGCACGGGAGATCGCGATGGTACAACCAGTAGACACTCATTGTGCGATTAACATTTGCGTCGAGGCCTAGAAGAGCATCTGCGAAAGAGGGCCGGTCTGGAACCATCTCGAGTATTTCTCGTCAAAGTGTGCTGAGCTGCGCAGCAACACTGATCGGCCAGCTCGAACCCTCCCACATTCCTTAGAAACACCAGCTTGGTTCTTGATGAATGCTTATGAGCCTGTCCAGTCTGGGATATACACTAGGGAGATACAGAAGTTATTATCACAGCGTGAAGACATAGTCTCTCCAAGCGATAGTGCGCCATACCATGGTAGAATGGAGTGACTACGTCTGCCGAATGTTGAGGTGGGGAAAACCCTGCATAAACTTCATTGCTACCTGGATGGACGCCAATTGAACACACTCCATGAGAGTGCCATTTCCTGCAAGCAATTACTTTGCATGATGTGTCACTTGCAAAGGCGTGGATCTGACACCTCACGTTCCTACCTAACCGAAAGGCTGCGAAATACTCCGATCGAGGACGTATATGTTTTGGTCACGATTGTATGACGGTCATTATTTATGCGCTGCGCAGATATACGGGCATGATCCATTTTTGATACTGTGCGCATGGGCTATAGGTGGTGGCTAGGGTAGTGTTGGCAGCTGGTCCTCTTATCAGAAAGCCTGTGAGAAACAGGTACGAGAGATCGATGTAGCCTGCTGGCAGATCGCGATTTATTCGTCGACAGAACGATCTTAGCGCGGGATTTCTCTCACCTCAACTTCAATTTCTCCAGGCCTTTGGTCTTTCCTCTCCTTTTCTCTATATCCTCTGGGCTATAGATCAGGCATCTTCTTGTCTTGACCAGCAGCCATCGTCGCATTTGTGAGATTCGCACGAAAATCGCCATCTTGCGGTACATTCACATGCCGCGCTTCTCAGATCGCAGCTCGCTCCAGTAAGCTAATAAGTACATTTAACAGTGCTACAATACTAACATAATCAGAATGGGCACTAAAGTGATTGCGGTCCGCGTCGGCCCTGAGCCAAAACACACGGACTTCAGCGTCCATGATAATCTCCTCCGCCTCTTTTCGCCTTTCTTTGAAGCAGCACTTGGTCGCGATTGGAAGGAGTCTCAAGAGAGAATTGTCAAGCTCCCCAATTGCAATGTGCATGCGTTCCGCGTATACTTTCAGTGGCTGTATACTGCTCAGCTGCATACGAAGTTCCAATTCAACCAAACATCACCCAGTGATGGCCAATGGGAGTGGGGCAACCTTGTCAAAGCGTACCTGCTGGGTGACTACCTCCAAGACATCGACTTCAAGGACTCTCTAATAGACACCATGATCGATTGGGCCAATGAAGCTACGCGAGAGTGCAGCAACGCGCCTGCTCACTCATCGGTCGAGATATTCCAACACACCAAGAGCACCTCGCCGCCGCGCTGGATCTCTCTTGACTTCACCACGTGGCGTCTCACTAACAGTTTCCCTGTGTCTATGACCGAGTACCAATTTCTGTCTGACTTCCTAGTGACGGTGGTGACTACCCTTACCGAAACCATTCGCACAAACAAGATTGTTCGTCCACCATTCCTCGACAAGCGGCTCTGCCACTATCACTGTCATGGTGATCGTACATGCTACAAGGATAAAGACAAGTCTACGCGTGAAGAGATGACTACCTTTGAATTTGTGGATAGTTTTGCGATGCTAAACCCAACTAGATCCGTGGTGACGTGCTAGAACAGTTGCGCACGATTGTTTGAGCTCGTGTCAATTTGCACGGATGGATCGATGGATGTTTCAGACGCGATATGCTGTCGTGTGGGTGGCCAGGACCGATGCGTATGTCCGCTAGACTTTCGATTCTTGTCCAATATTACTTCAATTAGTACTCCAATCCTCTCGCCAGACCAAGAAGATTGTAATTGGTGCTCAATGTGAAACGCCTTGAAAAAATAAACGCGCTAGATCACGTCAGCACGTGTTATTTAACTTCCTGGTTCGCCAAGCCGGTGCCGCAGCTCACCACCTCACCCCAGCCAGCCACCTCAAACGTGTCAAGATGTGCAACCTTCACCCTCGCCGCAACCCACCATGATTCTTCGGAAACCCTCGTGGTTCGCACTTCTGGCCCTATCGCAAAATGTCATTGCGCAGATTGCACCAGAAATCACCACCGTAGCCCCAGGCTACAACCTGATCGCCAAGCTTCCCTGCGTCGGCTGCCCATTTATGTACCAAGACACATCCGCCGGACAATATGGGCCATGGATAACACGAGAAGATGGAAATGCTCTGGTAAGACAGCATGGACTTTTAATTAACCCTTTTAAGATCCAGCGTGCATTCGGTCTGACTAAATTCCAACAGCTCCTCAACATTTCCCTTCCCTTCGACTCTGCCTATCTAAGCATCAATAATGGACCTCTTCTCTCTTCGTCAAAGTCCACGCCCATCATCTATGCACCACAAGTCCTGCTCGATACTTCTGAATCCGATTTGAGCAGACTAATTGAAACGGACCAACTCGACGCTCCAGGTGGTGCTTCTTTCGGCCTTTCATACGTGTACTCGCTCCGACGCCTCGCAAAGTCCCAGGCCCTTCTGTTCCAATTCGACGTCTTGCAACTTTGGACGAAATTGCCTGGCTCAGATTTCACGTTCAGATTGCGCAGCGATGAGCAGAAGGTGCTTGAAGTTGTCTTACTACCGCGACCAGTCCTGTCTCCTGGCGATCCTGGTCATGCGTTTGAGATTGTGAGGGCAGAGTTAGTACCTAGGTTGAAAACAACTCGCGCGAAGAATGTCCAAACGATGAATTTTGATGAGCACGACTCGCACGGCAAGATTGGGACGCCATCACACTTACTCTCCACCACGTCGGATTCGCTTCTAGAGCACATTACCTCTGGTGTCTGGAGCTTGTTCATTTTTATCCTGGCGCTCATCGGGCTGTTTGTTGTGTTGTGCCTGTTCTGTATCTTTGGGTGTGGGTGTGGAGCAGACGAGTATGAGAAGGCGCAGACAGGGAAGAAGAGAGGTAGCAGAAGGCAGGGGAGTTGGAGTGGAAACGATGTGGAAAAGGCGAAGGGGAAGTTCATGAGTGCAGAGGAACTGGGAATTAGGAGTGCGGGAAGGGTGGTGGGCGTCGGGAAGAGTGATTGATATGGGCTAGGCATAGCACGAGCGTGGTCACAGAGAAGGGAGGGTTTGAGCTGACAGAGTTCTTAGGGCAGATCTGACTGTGTACAGCATCTCGTGCCTTACTGCGAAAATTCTCATTCATCGTCTCTCAGTTGTTTCATATTTAGAATCGGGTTGCATTGCGCAGAGCACCATACGGGTCCAAGCACGTTAGATGCGCCTCTAGCTGGATATGTGCGAGAAGAAAAGTGAGTGTCTGACGATTGACACTAAACGTCAGAGACAACAAGCGTGAACTGTGCATCCCTTCTGTAGCCCACCATTCGCTGAGATGACGACGCCATAGTTCAGTATCTCGAAAGTCGATGTTTGCCAACATCCATGCTCATAACGCAAGTACCCGTACACTCGCCCATGCCTGCGACTACTTCCGACTCACGAACTTTCCTCGCGGACCTGTCTCAGCCATGACCACCACAGAAGCAAAATAATGGCTATATCTGGACATTTCACACGCAGCTTCCCATCCTTCGTGTAACCTCTCTTCCCGCATCCCCTATCCCATCCATCGACATCGATCACGCACATTACCGCGATCGGCAATCCTACGATGTCTCAGCCAAATGCGCCGTACATGAGCGCTGATGCCGATCCGTTCCTGCCGGCAGTCGATATTGGACTGGAAGAGTACTCGCAAGAACAACTTGAGGAACTGTTTGGGCCAAACAAGGCAAATCATCCGGTATTCGAAGCGCCCGTGGACGATGTTATGGATGCCTTGTCCTTTGAACTCGACGAACAGGATGCTTCTCAATACCGGACTTCAACCATTCCCAGCAACATCTCGACGCCGAATTTTGCATCGTATGGGTCTGATCCGAGTCCAGCAGTTTATTCGCATCCTCATACGGCGGCCAGTTCTCCTCAAGCATACCCGCTCGAACATCACTATCAACAAGCACACCAATACCATCCTCATCACTTGTATCAGCCACATATACACACACTCACGAACCACCATCCTACCCTCTTTCACCGGCCCCATCCTTTCCACGCACACATACATTCCGAAGCCACATCCTCACACTTCCTCACATCCAACCAGGCCCAGACCTACACCCGCCGCCGCTCGCTCAGTCACAACGACGCAGACCGCATCGCAAACCCCACATTCGTGCGTCTACAAGCCCCGCGCGCCCGGAGTGCAGCGCCAGAAGATAAGCGACGCGGTGGGCCATATACATGGCATGGACAGAGCGCGAGTAGCGGGCCTGGGCCAGAGGCTTGGAATTGGGGACAGGGCGGACATATCCCTGGGTCGTCGAGCCACGTCAGGATGGGACACGTCGAGGGAATGATGATTGGTGGCTTACTTCCCACCATCATCGGGAAACCGTTGGATGCAGCGTCGGACAAAGACGGTTCGCAAGAGCAGGATGAAATTGTGGTCAGATATATGATGGATGCGGCGCAGCTTGCGCAGAGTAGACGCGTGATTGAGATTGGAGCCATGGCGGTGCGACGTCATGATGTCGAGACTGGGTCAATTGATCCGAAATTAGGATATGCAGGGCTGAGTGTGAGGGAGCGCGTGTTCAGGAAATTGGCGGAAGTGGAGAGACATCTTAAAGAGGAGGGCGAGGGAGGGAGGAATGAAGATGCGTTGAGGGGGTGCGAGATGATTAGAGAGGCGCTGAAGAGACGGTCTGATGCTTTGATTAGGTGTGAGGAAGGTGGTGCAGAGGGTAAAGGGAAGAATGAGGACCTAGATGTACCGAGTAAGCTCATGGGTGACGAAGACAAAGAGCTGTTTGGTGGAGGACTGGACGAGAATGATTTGATGGGCTTGTTACTGAGGGAGAACGAGCTGGAGAAAGTGGACGACGGTGTTAATGATGCAAAACGACATATGGAACGACAAGGAGAAATTGCAATAGCGAAGGCGTTTTGGAATCTTGGGTAAAGCATTGTGCGGCGTCTGGGAACTAGGTTAGGGCTTATGATATGATAGCAATCGCCGTAAGGGGCTCATACATAAAGAATATAGATTCTGAACAGATGAACACTCGGTCTCTGATGTGTTCCTCTGATAGGGGTTCGGTTGTCCAGCTGTTCGAAACGCGTTTTCTTAATGCATGCGCGACGTAGTACACTGTGCATCATATCGAATGATTTAGATGACTATGTCTGAGCCCGACGAATCTCTCATACCGTTTGCGCATGGAGCAACTGTAAGAATGTCATCGGCCTATGCAACTCATATACGCGACTAGCCATCGCGGCCGATCAGTTCATTATTCGTGAAGGATCTCGAAGCATGTATCCCCAGTCTTTTTTACATCCCATATCTTACATTCTCTCCCCTTCCTCCTGTCCTTTCTCTCTCGAATCCGTATCCTACTCTTTCTTCCCCTCCTCCCCACTCCCCTTCTTCTTATCCCAATTCCACACGTCCCAAATCTGTTCAGTAATAATATCCCAATACCCCTTCCCCTCCTCCAGCGCCCTCCTTTCCTCCTCCAGTCTCCGTTCCTTCCACCCTTCTGTCTCCTCACCCATCCACAATCGCCCAATTATGCTCTTCTCCTCTCCTTGCTGCTGGCCCGCCTCTCCACTCAACACCCCATCTATCCTCCGTCCCTTCTCCCGCTCCTCTCTAATCTTTGCCTGCATTTCGCGTGCCTTTTCTGTCGGCAGGTCCATACCAACACTAGCCAGCGGTCTTGCAGGTGCGAATTGCTGCACGAGCCCGCGTCCTGTGTGCTCGGTGCATAGGTGGTCGGCGGACAGGTAGAATCCTACGCCGAGAGTAAATGTGTAGAGGTCGAGCTTTCGCGGCGGGAGGGCTATTATGAGCGGGCACAGGACCACGCCCCCGATGGCGAGGTTGCGCACGAAGCGGTTGTAGCGGGCTTGTTGTTCGAGAGCGAGGCGTTGTTCGGGGGGAATTGGCGTTGGAGGTTGGGTTGGGGTAGACATTTCGTGGGGTGTTTGTGGATGTAGGATTCGTATGCGACTACTGTTCGGGAGGTAGTAGGTGGACAGGTACGGTTATGTTGGTAATCTGGTAGATTTCCGTGGTGGGATGGTGGTGAGTTCAAAAGTTCAATGATGCAAAGACCGCCGCGGCAGGTCGGCTAAACCTGCCCATCTGGAAAGGCAGCACAGAAAAGTGTAACATGCTGTGAGAGCTCAAAACATTATGCAAGGGCTTCGGAGAACCCGTTTAGGGTTCCCTATTCACCATACCTGCCTTGCCTAGGTATTTATTCAAGATATACACGGCGTTCCTCGCCACCAGCCCCTGGCCGCTCAAAGCCTCGAGGAAAGGACCTTTCAGCGACAGAGAACCTTACAACCATATCGTACAAAGGTCGCAGTATCAATTAACTGATTTTATCATACCCGCCGCCTCTTGAAGTCTGCGCGGTCTGGAAATCGCTCCTCTCCTTTACGCTCAACATCTCCATCCTCCTTTCTTTTCAACGCATGCTCAAATGTCCCACTGCTTTTCAGCCGCTTCGTCGGCGTCCCATCATACTCGCTGCCGCTGTACCCGTTCCGTGAACCTTCATCGCCCTCATTGTCCGCTGCGCTGTCCGACCTGATCTCCTCGAGCGCATCGCGCTTTCGCTTGTGCGCAGTACTCGGCGTCTCCATCAAGCGGCGCAGGCGACTTTCTTGGAGTCGTCTATTCACTTCTTCCGTGACATCGATATGCTCGACGATGTATGAAGATTCTGTTTGCGCTGGTTTCGCTCGCGGCGTCGGACTTTGGTCTATGGGTGGGGACACGGCTTGATTTTGTGGCTTGGGAGTCTGCGCGGGAGATGTGAAAGTCTTTGCGCCCTCTATGCTCAGTCGGTTCTTCTTGGCCTGGTCATGTAAGTCATTTGTCTAGCTTAGGCCTCTCGGAGTACGAACCTTCTTCACCGCCAACCCCTCGCTCTGCAGCTGGTCCCTGAAGCGCTTCATCTCATCCTGCAATCTGCCCGACTTGTTCCGCAACGATATGAGATCTGTGGCGAGCCAGTCCGGCGCATTGTGATCTGTGGCATCGAGGCCTTCATTCAGGAACTTCAGCTGGGCGCGAAGATTCTCGATGTGTTTGTCGAAGTCCTGGTAGCGATGGTGAGTGGGGTGCAGGAAGTTAGGCCTATGATTCTGACCTCGAGCGAAAAACCCGCCATGCTGCGGGGATCAGGAGAACAAAGCAGGTTTTGTGCATGAAAACTGAAGCTTCGAGTCGGAGGTTCAGGGATTATCTCCGCATGGACGCGCCGTTCCGAGCGCCGTTCCGATTCGGAAAGGAGCTGCAGGTACGATACTTTCGGGCCAATGTGCTCTACCGAAGCCATTAGCAACCTTCCCGCTGGATGATCACTCTCCATCTATCACACATTGAGGAGGTCAGTAGCTTCCATCAACTATGCCCAGGCGGCACCTCACAAGCTTTCTCGCTTGCACATCCCAGACAGATTCAGGAAGAACGATTTTCGAACATTGCGGAATCCACTGCTCGAAAGGCGTGCCTAACCTGAGCAATGATCACAAAATTAAGTCTATCATACATTGCTACGTAAATACGACACGCTTTTCGTTTCAGACAAGTCTAAGGATTACTAACGTTACTTTGCGTGTGAAGTTCTTACACCAACATACCTCGGGTAAGAGCTGGCGCGACTATCATTCACGCGGAAACGGTGAATGCTGCGGTAGTACCCGGCCCCTTTTCACCTTTAAGATCTTAACCTCCAGCGTATAGACCACGTGTGGTATAAGCGTGTTGAGAAGCGCAACAAGAAGACGACGACAGAAGAAGGAAAAGCGACTATCAGCCAAGCGCAATGCAATCTGACTTGGCATGATCGAGACAGTACTACAAACTTCCCTCCAAGAAGCTGACATGCAGCCACTAGATGTGGTCGAGGAAGCTTACTTTGAACACTGTCTGAGCACGATGGTGTAATTGATTTCAAAGAAGTTCACTCCGCCCGTGTGGTAAACCAAAGACCTTAGGCGCTCAATCCCTGCGCTTTGATCTTCTCCCATCAACTTAAAGTACGGATTACTGATCCACTCCATAAATTTTGACAGCACTTCACAACGTACCCCGTGTCGAAAACACGAAGAAAATATGCAAGTGTCGCTCCGCCAACGCCGCAAACACGAAATCTGTCATTGAACAAGACATCTCTTAACTTGACGTCTGCTCCGCAGTGGCTTCATCATTCTCTTACTCGTGTCAATAGCGTATTCGTGAGATAACAGCGTAGTAGGCCTGTGGAGCTATCGGCCAGACTACCTGGACGTATTCTTTCGGTGGATTAGAGAAGCGGTAGATTACTCAACGTGTAATCCTTCCAGGAACGATTACCGCGGGTTCTCCAGACCATCACGAACTATGAGAAATCAAAGTATTATACCTAGCATCTATGATGTGTATAAGAGCTGTACATAGCATTTGGCTTTTGCCTGCAGCTTAACAATTCACCAGTCACATTCACCATCACAACATCAATAGCGAAATCATGGCATCTCTCAAGAACATTGTTTGGGTCGGCGTAAGTAACCTCACCAGCTCACACATTGCAGCAACCACTAACACGCAATAGACAGGTCGAATTGGCCTTCCAATCTTGGAAAGGGTCCTTGCCACGGGCAAGTTCAACATCAAGCTCCTTGTGCGCGATCAAGTCTCCGCATACACACTGCCATCAGGTCTCGTGTCTGCCCATCAAGTCGACTACAAAGACCACAAAGCTCTAGTCCAACACCTCAAAGGCCAAGATGCAGTCATCGTCTTCACCAGCTTTGTACCCGGCAACGAGCTCGACGTCAAGAGCATCCGGCTCGTAGACGCAGCGATTGAAGCCGGCGTCAAGTACTTTATTCCTTCTGAATGGGCTCCCGACACTGCTGGTGCAATGGACAGCGCTCCAGACAGACATGGGCCCACGCTGCCCACAGACATGGCTCTGGCGCCCAAGCGCGCAAGCCACAACTACTTGCTCAGTCGCGCCGCCGAGGGCAAGATCCAATTCACCGGCGTCTTCACCGGGGTTCTTCCCGAAGTTAGTAAGTCAACACTGAAGCCCTCGAAGCGCACACGTACTTGCTTTCTTCCTTTATCAAACAACAGAAAACTGATACAAATGATCTTGCAGACTTCTCAATCGGTTTCTTCGCCTTCGATTTCGACAAACGCACCGCCACACTCCCAGACAACGGCATCAACCCCTGGCCCGCAACATCCTTCAGCACCCTATCCAAAGTCGTCATTGGACTCTTCAACACCCCATCCCTAATCTCTAACCGCTTCTATCACGTCTCCGACGGCGTCTTCTCACACCACGACGTGTTCAAAGTCGTTGAAAAGACCACCGGTGTGCCATGGACACGCACCGCCTTTTCCATTGCCGAGGCGCGCGAGGGCGCGCTGCAGAACATGGCAAAGGGGATTTACGGCCCGATGGAGTTTTTCAATAGTTTGCAGACGGGCTTCTTTGGTGGGATTCAGGTCTGGAGACATGTTGATAATGAGCTGTTTGGGGTTAAGTTTGGGGAGGTGGATTTGAGGGACGAGGTTGCGGATGTTGTGAGGAGGCATGTTGCGGGTTTGGGGATTAAGGGGACGGGGGCGACGTATAAGCGATAGAGCTGCAGGGAATTCTTGATGGGTCTGGTCATGGGCCTATTTGAGGAATTGAAGTGTCTGTTATCAAGACCTTTGATGTTTTTGCGATGGACTATTTGTGATTTCACAAAATTAGCGGTGGCGGATCAATTGTTTTGTACTGATCGAAAACGCCTTGTTACAAAAGTCTCTGCTCATAGGCTGAGGATAACGCCTGCAGTCACTCAGCTTAGCAATCTTCATTGAAGACGTGTCATTTTCTGCTTCGTTCTGGAGAATTCTAACGCTATGCGAATGGGGTACATGAAAACGATTTCAACCCAATGAAAAGAGGAGTAGGAAAGGTAGGAAGAAATCAAGTGTGTGGAAAGTAGGTCAAAATGAGACTCATACTAGCGTGAGAGAACCATGACGCATTTCTGGCCTATCTTGGAGAAGTCACGACCGACGGCGAATCCTGACCCAATTTCTTTCACCTTTCCAGCCCACCACGCATTGCGAAGCCATGAAATCCAACCATCGATTGCCTCTAGCGCCCCTACCAGTGTCCATACAGAAAAGTCCTCCTAGCCCATCTCTTCCGTGTCAAAGATTGCGCGTGTGTTTTGCCTTAATTTCTGCCGCTTTGCTGCAGATGCTTCGCCATCCTCTGGAGTTGGACGCTTCTTTTGTGACGAGTCAAGACTATTGCGGGTTAGCTCGGCATACGAATTTCGTGTCTTAGACGTACCCTTTGATCTCTTCTCTATAGCATGGCTTCTCATCGCCATGGCTGTGGTACTTGCAACTTGTGTCCCAGTCCTCGAACGGCGATTTCGACGTCGGTGTGGATGTGAATCGTTGAGCCATGGCTACTAAGACGTCCAAGCAGAAGTCGGGGCATAAATCGATATCGGGCTTTTCCATGCACTTGCGATAGAAGGCGAGCCTATCTCCAGTGACTGTCCACGCGGCGATGTCGGATAGGAGAGACCTTGAGAGAGAGGTGACGGGTAGAGCCTTGTATATTTCGGAAGCTGCGCGGATAGGAAATTGGCTCGGAACCTTGCGAGTTTCGACCATGCAGGACAAGATAGCATCGTTAATGGTGTCCATGAAGGTGGTGTCGAGCAGATAGTGACCAAGTTCTGAGAGCTGACATAATTGCCATAACTCGACGTGACGTCCATAAGTATTTTGTAGTTGGGGTGACGAAACGATCGCAGGCTCTTGCTTCTTGTACAGCTCAAGTATGCCCTTAAGCTCAAGCTTGCTGTGCAAGTTCCCCGTGAGAAGCCAGCGGTGATATCTGTCGAAGGTATCCGACGCAAAATCTGGAAGAGAGATCAAGCGGGTTGTTGTCTCAAGCCAAGGTCCCTTGAGAGCATTGTCGACGAAAGCAGACGAAGCGCGGATGACCTTTTCGTAGACCATGAAGTCTTGGATTTGGCCACCTTTGCCTACACGAATGGTGACGATCTCGGTTCCGAACCTGTCAATCGTTAGTCCTCTCTCTTCAGCACTTGCGTCTCTAAAGCTCACTCGTCGTCCTTGCGGTAGATGTAGCGTTCCATCTCGCAGACGATTGTCGACTCTGGCGAGGCGCGTCGAAGGCTTTGGGTGAGTCGGAGGGAATCGATTAGAGGTGAGGGCGCGAAAATTACAAAGTCGCCTTATCTGGAGTTCACCACACTTGATAGCATGTCCGTTCATCTTCACCTCAACTTCGTGATATCTTTACCTCACCTCTCACTGCCAGTTCAATGATGGATCTCAAGCATCTCCATTCATCGCTCGTACGCGTATGCAACTAAATCTCAATCAAAACCCAAAGCACTCAATGCTCGCTCCAACCAAACGCCAACGCTGGGTATCGTACAAGTAGTATGCAAATCTCAAACACATCTTCTCTTCCTCACCCGTCATTTCCTTCCCAATCCTCACTCAATAACCCCGGACATCAGTCCTACCCCTATCCCTCTCACCACCAAAGAAGCCACTCCCGAACCCTTCCTCCTTGGGCGTCGCCCAAACATCCACGTCTGTCTCATCGTCCCTTTCTCGCTCCCTGGGCCCACCCCAGTTCTCCTTGTCATTGCCGAATCGTCCTCTACTCTCGTCGCTGTTTGTTCTTCCAAACTTGCCAATGCCGATGATTGTATCCCGGTTGTCATCCTTGGGATACGCTCTCGGCGTGCCAACTGTCATATCTTCCCTACTCACAATAAGTGTGTCAGGCGATGGCGTGGGGTACGAAGGCGACGTGGCTGTAGCCGAGGCGATGAGTTTGTTGACAAGAACGTGAAGGTCTGCAATGTCGTGTTGAAGAGTTCCGACTTGTTGCTCGAGGGCTTTGCGGGCGCTGCGTTCATATTTGAGCGCTTCATAGAGCTGCGAAATCACCTTCTCTTTGCTGCCTTCTTCAGCGCTGGGACGGACGAGGGTCGGTGACGCGGGGCCGGATTTGAGTGTGTCGTTGCTGGACTGGTAGTTGGGCAGGCGGTCGCTGTTGCTATTACTATTGCTGTTGGTGGAGCCGGAATTGCGGGATCGTAAATTGCGGGGTGCGTCAGATAAGATGATGGTTTGGCGATTGTTGCGGGTAGACAGACGGTGCACGGAATTTTCGAGGGACTGGAAAGTATCTTCAAGCTGGGCTATGCGATCTTCAATCGACAGTCGATTGCGGTTGCGCTCTGGTGGCGAGACCGGAACCGGTGCCTCAGAAGGGACTGTGGTGTCGTCTGAAAAGCCGCTCTTGAGACCGAAATTGAACGCCGAAACAGGGGCTTGAACCTCGCGCGAAGGACTGGGCTCGCCGGGGGATGGCGTTGGCTCGTCCGAGTGTACGAGTGTTGCACTCATCTCAACGACCGAGTCATCGGGCTCAGTAATGGTGGGCTCCTGCATCTGAACGCTTCGCATCGTCTCGACTGTCTTCGCAGTCTGTGGTCGACTGTACACACTCCCAGATGCATAGCTCTGTCTCCAGTACCTGATCTCGGCGCTTCTCCTCCTATCGATAGAGGCACGGTCCTTCACCAGCTCTCGCAGCGCATCCGCACTTCTTGATCTGCGTTTGTGCTGCTTTAAGCTCGTAGCTTCGGCTGGGCTCGATACCGCAATTCCAATGCCTCCAGGCGACGGCAATGGTTCCTCGTCCAACCTTTCTTCCCACGTTGACAGTCTTCCTCGCGGTTCATCTAGACTGTGACGCTGGACGCCAGCACTTGGCACGCTAGGTAGTGTCGCTCGTCGCCGAAGGTCAGGCCGTTGCATATCAAATGTTAGATACTCATGGGGCGGGCTCGCTTGTGGTGCATTGACATTCATCGGGAACGGAAGATGCTGGCCGAGCGGGTGAAGTGGTTTCAGCTCTTCAACCGGTAAATCCGATATTCGAGGCCCACTTGGGGTCTTCTCTTCTCGTGGCGGAGATTGCCTCAACATGCCCGGATCCTGAGCCCCGTTAGTTGACGTTTCCCGAATACGTGATGAACTTACGCTATGGTGGTAGCTGTGCCCTCTCCGGGCAGGCTCTTCCTCCTCTGGCTCGTCCTTGCTCTTTCGCCCAAACATCTTCCGGAAGACATTTCGAAGACCGCTCTTCCGCTTCTTCTTTTGCGCAACTTTCGCAGCACTCTCTGGTGTCGAGCGATATGTAGTCTCAGGAGTGTAGGTGGAGTCGACAACACTTTCACGTGCCGTCTCGTTCACGTGGCGTGGCCTTGGCGGTGATCTTGATGGCTGTCTTTCATGGACAATCTCAGATTGCTGTGCCAATGGTTCCACAGGATGCGAAGTCAGGGACGCTGGTTCCAGTGGGATGCTTGGAGGAGGATGTTCAGGTTGCGGTGGTGTCTGCGGTCTTGACTCCAGGTCTAGCTCGTCCTGCGGCGGGACTGGACTCTGCAATGCACCCGTTTCCGCGAACTCCTTCTCTTCCTCCTCGTTCAACGGTGTATCCTCTGTAATCGGAATAGGCCCACTGATCTTGAGATTTCCTCGTCTGATAGCCTCCGCCTTCCAGCTCGAGCGTTGCAGACTACTTTGCCCGCTCATGTCGACGGCGACGAAACCCTCGCGAGTGAGCATGTGGCGCGAAGTTGTAGTTATAAGCGCCGGAGGGCCACTAAGCTCGACGTTGGACACAAGGACAGCTGCAGTAGTGGTGTTATGCAGATGAGATTGCCTGACGCAGTTGGTGCAGGGAGGGACCCGGCTCGCTGAGTAGAGCAGCTGCGCATCACCGCCGTGCGAATCGGATCGTCACAGAATCATGCCCAGGGTCTACCACAGATGCGAGATCGCGGTCGACCACCTTCCCAGCAGGATGATAGCGTATCGGCGGTACAGATGCGCCGTGGTGGGTAGTATTAGTGAGTACGCCACGTTTGAACAATTGGGCGAGCACAACGGGTGGTCGGTCTTTTACGTAGACAGACAAAGAGAATTTGAGAAAGAGCGACGAGGTTAAACGACAGACGTAGCAAGAAGGTAAGCAGCCGGCGCGGGCGAAGGAATATGTATCAAACAGCCCACGGCGTCATGTACCTGACCGATGCACAGGGGGGGTGTAGCGGGGCGCGGCAAGGCTTTGAAGCTATTGATGGCGCATATGCGAATCGAGCAGGAAGGACCGGCGGCATGCTTGGAGAGCGAGGCTCTGGCCATGGCTGGTACTCATACTGTACTGTAGCTAAGCATGCAGCGCAGCGGGGGAAGCAGGCGGCTCGAGGGCCCGGGGGGTGATGACGAGGGCCTGTCGGCCGCTGGACGGTTTGAGTGCTGCACGTTGGAGCCAAACTGGAAGCCCTGCCTGCAATCGATAGGCGAAATAGGCCATGTTCGCGACCTGCACGCGCGCTCGCTACCAGTGACCGCAGCGATGAAACGCCAGTCCTCAGTGCGCTTGTCCCAATGCGCAGCGACGCCCAGGCCATACGTCCCAAATTGCAGGCCGCCGCGTTCCCAAAGCACGTTGCGGGCGTCACGCGTTTCCCATCTCGTGGGTGTTCGGACGCCGCGACTGGTGGCGCGCCATGTCATGGACCCTGGCGCCGTGCAGCACAAGTGCGTTTGAGGTCGATGCGGACACGCATTGGCGGCCTGCATCTCAACACCCTCGAGCAGAGCCTGCGCGGGAGACGGTGAGGCGTGGTGAGGATGGCATTGGTGATGGGTTGTGGAGTTGTGAGGGGTAGCACATCGACGTGGCGGACAGCCAACTGGGATGGGGCCTCAGCTTTCATATCGCGGTATAGTGCGCCATCGCCTGATACAGAGACTATTGGAGCGGACACGACTCGCTCGCAGTGTCGCCAACACACCGTTCGATGCTAGCACTGTCGAATGCAGGCATCTCCATTGCCTGACAGCGGCGGACCGGCGAGTCGTATACTAGCTCTGCGGGAGTCTATCTGCTGCGAACCTGCCGTTGCAGCTGCCTCAACATGCTCGCCTACGCCTGCTGTCTCGACTACCTGCGAGCAATCCACTACTGCACCTCCACTACGGCCAAGTCACGCCGCCGCCTCTCCATACGCAAGCTGCAGCATCGCCAGACCTCGCTTCGCTGTTGAGCCGCCTGTGCTGCTCTGCTCCCCCACATGTCATCCTCGCGACTTGTCCACACGATGCCACGCACCTCCACGCATGTCACAGCTGCGCATCTGCATGTCGCCCCTCACCCGTTTTGTTCGTCCACGTAAATGTCCGCCAGATTGGGGTATCTTAGATCTGCATTCTCTTCGAGAAACTCCATCCAAGCCTTCAAGAACTTGCTGCCCCTGAGGTGCACGTTAGCAGTCATGTTGTGCGACTGCATCCAGCAGCACGGTATGTGAGGGGTGCCAGGGTGTGTTCGCCGTGTTACAGCAGGGTAAGCACGGGTTTCGTGTGCTTCGTCTTACGCAGCACGGTCGAAAAACAACATGCGCTTCCCGGCCTCCCACGTTGTCGGGAAGGGCGCCGTGCGACGAGCATGGGTCACGGAAAGGGTAAGAAGAGAATCAGAGACGTACTTGCTTATGGTGTCCGAGTCTCCGATCACACAGAGGTGTCGTTTGGGGCGTGTCATGGCCACTGTGATGGCGCGTCAGTACTGCTTCTTCTTCGAAGGCATGAAATGTGATAGTCGCATACCATTCAGTCGTCTCTTCTCGCCCAGGAACCCGACTTCGCGGTCCGCATTGCTTCGCACCGTGCTCACAATCACGGCTTCTTTCTCGCGGCCTTGAAACCCGTCAACCGACCCGAGTTCAAGGCCAGGGTATGGTTCTTTAAGCATACCCGCCAACAAGGCCAACTATGCGAGGGAAACATTAGTCCCATCATGGCTAGGTATCCCCAGTTTCACGCATGAACTATTTGAGATGAGCAGGGGAATGCGAGATGCGTACCTGTGCATTGTATGGCGTCACCACCGCAATGTCCTCTGGCTTTACACCGGCCTCGACAAGATTACTGACATGCATTTTCACCAACGCCGCTTCGGCTTCATTCGACTTGCTGTCGCCGAGGCTCATGCCTTTGCTGCCCTTGGTGACTGCATCGTCTTCCGTCTTCTCTGGGAAGTCGCCGCCTTGTGTGTCCCAAAATACCACAGGTTCTTTTGTATCTTCAGTGTCCTTGACGTCGTACGGTAGATCTTTGAGTAGCCGATCCTTGACGAAGTCGGCAGCTATAAGTTTCGATTCATATAGTTCGTCGGATGGGAATCGCATAATGGTCTCATGCATACGATATTGCGTCGTTAGCATGCGTTTAATAGACGGGCCGTGTAGGGCGAGTAGACGGTCGAAAAGCGTTGTTTCCAGCGTCATGCCTTTGCCCGGCTTCGCTGCACCTTCTGCCGCCTTCTTCTCGCCTTCTTTGCTCTTCTTAGCATCCTTTTTGGCCGCTTTCGACTCCTTGGAGTTCAGGGATTTGATGGTAGGTGGTAGCTGCAGATGATCGCCAGCAAGCACCAACTTGCCCGCTTTGACCCATAGCAGTGGGACCCAGCACTGAGCTTCCAAAGCCTGGCTCGCTTCGTCCACAATGACGACGTCGAACTCCTGGCCTTTGAGATGGAATCCTCCGGCTCCGTGCAGGGTGGCAAGGACGACTTTGCTTCCACCAACCAGGTTGTTGACGCACCCCTTCTCTCGTTCTCTGAACTCTTGTCGCAGCTCCTTTAACTCGGTGTAGATCTGTCTTCGTTCTTTCGCATTTCGAGTTTTGCGAATCGAGTTCTGCTTATCATCCATCTCCTTTCTGACATCTTGCACGAGCGCAGCAGCTTCGGAGGTTCGCGTAAGGACGTCCAATGAGTGGTTGAGGACGGACGGGAGCAGCCGGGCGGGATGTCCCAGGCGCACCATGGGAACCTTGTGCGAGGCGAGTCTTTCGACGATATTGTCAACTGATATATTGGAAGGTCCGCAAACGAGCAAGCGTAAATTTTGCTTCAGAAGCTGCAGGATCAGCTCTATGAGGGTGTGCGTCTTGCCTGTGCCTGGCGGGCCATGAATCAAAGCAACCTCTCGAGAGGCAAGTGCGAAACGGACGGCCTCTTTCTGGCTGTCATTTAGAGAAGGATCATTCCATTCCAGCTTGTGGAGAGGGTTCGAGGGGTCGTTGAGATCCGAAGGGAGCGGCGTTGGCGATGCCTGGCCAAACAGCACCCGCATGAAAGGCGTATACTCCTGGTCACTGAATTTCTGTAGTTTGCTCATGGTCTGGTTCATCCTGTCTCGGGTTAGCACGGAGATGCAACGTGTTTTGGCAATCTCGCGAAGACATACCTCTTATAAGTGACATCGTTCGCCAGCTTAACTCTATGACACCAATCAGCCTCGTCATAAGTACATACAATAGCATCCACATCGTGACGAACATCCATAGCTTCCCTCCACTAGGCACATCCGCATCCTCCTTGTCCAACACGACTTCAACGTTCTCTCTCCGGACTCTCAATACGACACCTTCGACACCTTTTTTCGCTCCTTCTCGTTTCTCGGCTTTCTTCGCGCTTCCGCTAGGTTGATCTTGCACCGCCACGATATCCCCAACACGTATGCCGTGCTCAGGTATATCCGGCTTTTCGCCTTTAGCCACAACTGCCGAGTCCAGGCCTAGTTCGACAACTGTCTTGCCGCCCAACCCTGTACGTATAGAAGATACGTTGAGATTCAATATCGCCAGGCCCGCACGTGACAAAGCAGTCGGCGTGTGTGAAGAAAGCAGCGCATTCGTTTCGGAAAGCTCGGCCTGCAGTTCGGCATCGAGAAGGGTGAGCTGTGAAGCAGCAAAGGTGGGGATGTCTGTTGGTTCAGGCATAATGTGAGTTGCTGAAGATTAGTGTGTACTGCACAATGTGCGATCAGAAGTCGCGTCTGTTTGTGTGAAGTACTACAAGTGGGGTAGCGGGGCACGCGTGCATCACGCGTTAGTAGGTTTGCGATGTCGCGAAGGAGTTTGTGACAGTAAAGGTTGAGTTGAGGGTGCAGTAATGTGTATAGTTGAAGGGTACCTGCTAGATTGTAAGCATGACCATGGTACAATTCCGTGGTAGAGCATCGCTTTCACTTGCTGCGCCACTGCTTGTCATTGGCCGTCATCCTTGCAGCGCTAATTACCACTTTCCGTAACTTCGACGCTCCCGTTGGCAGGGGCCAGGTTCCTGAAAACAACTACATACACGCCTCCCCGAAACAAGAATACTTCCAGCTCGACGTCTAGCATATCGCGAACGTCTTTCACCATGATCATATACTGTACTGTATGATTTTGCTTCTATCGCCCAGAAACGTGGCATGCTGCCTTCCATTCTCAGTCTTACTGCACGCGCCTCAAGCGCCCGATGAAGCAATCTTCAACCTTCCGTCTTGTTCTTCCTCTTTAAAACCCGTCGCATACCCATATTTGCTACTACCTAGGTCGATGATGCCATGAATTCAAACAGCAGTGATGTCTACACGGCTCTGAATGAGCCGGACAAGACTATCCGGCTGATCAGAATCCTCTCCACTGAGCCACATGTTTGCTGCGAGCTTAAGGTCGTTTCTGTCGAGACCGCACCAATCTTTAGCGCCCTATCATACGTATGGGGCGACGCGAGCATTACGGACACCGTGTACCTCGACGATCAACCTGTTCAGGTAACGACCAGCCTAGTGAACGCACTACGAGATGTCATTCGTCACTGGATCGAAAGCGATTATACTGATGATGGCGATGAGCAATGGCTTTGGGCAGATGCCATCTGTATCAACCAAAGTAATATCGAAGAGAAGAACCACCAGGTACCATTAATGGCGAAAATTTATTCTGGTGCAGCAAGAGTTTTTTCATGGCTGGGAGTCGAGAGCAAGAAGGGTTGCGCTGGGATCGACGCAATCAATCTGATCAGCAATGAGATATCAAGGCTTCCTGGCGTCGAAATTTTGCTAAGCCATATCGAGGATGGATCATTTGACCCGCTTACTATTGAGGATCTCAAAAAGGAAAATTCTGCAATTCTGGAGTCTGCTACAAGTGTGACATGGCTAGTAGAACATCATACGACGGGTTCCGCGAGCAATCCTGCTGCCAAATACTTCGAAAGTGTGCATCAGTTGTTCGATCTTCCATACTGGAGTCGAATCTGGGTATTTCAGGAGATGGTTCTGGCTCAGAAAGTGGTCTTCATTTGTGGCAAGACTACAACAGAATGGGTCACAGTCTGTACTGTGCTATTATGGATCCTTGCTTTCAGAGAGTGCCACTCACCAACGGATCGCCCAGACGAGGTGGATGCTAAAGACTGGTTTGCTTTAGTCCTGTTCGAGCAAATCGTCGCACGAGGTACACGCATCAGCCACGCCAGATGGACCTTAAAGCGCCTACAATTAAGCAAGAGCAACCCTACGTCTCTACATGAATATGAATTCGCCATGATGGCGACGTTTTTGAGTATTGGTGCCGACGCATACCGAGCAACCGATGCAAAGGACTACGTTTACGGCATGAGGGCTGTGGTTGGAAGTCGCATACGAACTGACTATACCCCGGAGCAAACAGTCGCTCAAGTTTACCAAGACTACGTCAGAGAGTGGTTTGAATCAATTGTTGGGGCACCAGGGCAGCAACTTGGGAATGCTAAACTTTGCAACCTCTGGTTCCTCGCGATAGCTGGCGTAGGTTTTCCGATACGATCAGTGCCGGCTTTGCCTTCCTGGGCACCAAACTTTGTGGGCGCAGCCGAGCTCGATACGAATGAAATAAATACTTTTCGACGAGGAGTCTATAAGTACGATGAGGGTGTGTTCCCGAGTACCACGGCCGTGCCTCGGCTGCTGGACTCAGTATTGAACTGCACCGCCGCAATGATGGCCGACATCGATGCGATCGGGCCAATCATTAAGTCAGAACAGGTCTGGGAAGGTGACATTGAAGCTCATCTGTGGTTGCTCTGGTTATACAAATGCTTCGTGAATCTGGAAAGCTATGTGGGCCATGGCGAAGGCTATATCATGTTCAAAGATATCGTTCATGCTTTAAGTATGACAGGTGAAGTCAGCACCGTCAGGGAGCGACAGCTTTACGAACGTCTTTTGATGATCGACATCGAGTATGCCTGCGACATCTCAATGGGAGTACCTCGTGAAAACTTCTACGATTCGTTGGGGCTGGAGCCTGTCCCGATTGCCCTCCAGCCAGCACAAAGTCACCAGGAAAGGGTTCTACAACATTATCATGAAGCAATAATGGATTGGTCATCGGATGGAATGACAATCCAAGCGAGAAGGGCGCAGCGCTCAATATGGAGGACAATGATGGGAACGGCAAATGGACTACGCATGGCTCAGCTAGACCATCGTTACTGTGGATTATTTCCCCCTCTCATACAAAAGGGCGATACCTTGGCGATCATTGGAGGGCATCGTCAACCAGTCGTGCTTCGTAAGACTGGGAGAAACTATACTTTCGTTGGCGCGTGCCGTGTCCCGATGCTGTTGCATACAGACAAGACGAAGGAGCTACTCCGGCTTGGTCAAGCACGACTGGAAGAGATCAATATCATCTAAAGGGGCATGATCGATTCCAACAAAGCAACTTCGCGTGCAGACTACGCTCTATGGCTTCAACACCAGCAATCTAATGACGTTCCTTCCGCACAATACTGCACCACCTCGACAAAGCAATATTGTATCTTGCGAGCTTAGTGCAATGAACCTGGGAAGCTTTAGTTGATCACGCCTGAATCATTAGGCGTGCTCAACGCATTTTTTACACTCAGAATAAGAGAATCTCCTCTCGCGCTCAAGAAGCAAGCGAAGAAGCTCATATCTACATCGACACCATCAGCCTCCACGCTCCACACCAAGAAGACATTGTTACAATCCCATCGCATTCCTTCATGGCCAACCTTCATCAACAATTCCATCCCCCATCAATACTAATCGCATTTCCCGTCATAAAACTCGCCCCATCACCCAACAAGTACACAATCAAATCCGCACACTCCTCCGCCTTCCCACCCCTCCCCAATGCCACGCTCTTGATACGCTTTTCCTTCCGCGCTTCATCATCTACGCCGGCGTTTTTCATTGTTTGAGTGCTTTGGTGCTGCATGGGCGTGTCGATGAAGCCACTGTGTATCGCGCATCAGTGTACATGCCCCAACTGATATTGTCGCAGGAGCGAGAAAAGGGGAGGGTTATAGACTTACGGACAAATTGCATTTACGCGTATCCCTCGTGATCCAACTTCCTTTGCCGCACTTCTTGTCAACCCAATAACGCCATGTTTACTCGCCGTATATGCCGCATTGTTCGCCTACGCACATTGCATCAGTACTATACGCTTCCACTACCCTACCCTCAAACAAAGCAAGAAAATAAAACTCCGACTCACCATGCCCATCACCCCAGCCACACTACTCGCATTCACAATACTCCCCTTCCCATTCTTCCCCATAGCCCTAAGCTGATACTTCAAACAAAGCGCAACTCCCCTCAAATTAACCCCCATCACAAAATCCCACTCCTCCATCTCCAACTCCTGCACACCTCTCAGACCAATACTCTTCCCAATCACGCCCGCCAGATTCGCCGCGCCGTCCAGACGTCCAAACGCCGCGAGCGTGGTTTCGATCCACTTGGAGACCTGTTCTTCAGACCGGACGTCGAGGATGTAGGACAAGATGTGCACGGAAGGGTGTTTTTGGCGGAGCGATGTTTCAGCAAGGGAAAGCGCTGAGGCATTGATGTCAGCGATGCTGAGGGTGGCGGAGTGTGAGGCGAGGAGGTGGGCCGTTGCGAGGCCGATGCCGGATGCGGCGCCGGTGATGGCGATGACGCGGTGGGCGAAGGACATTGTGGAGTGGGTTGGTAGGGGCGGTGGACGAGTGGTGATGGGATTGAAGGGGGATGTGGATTGAAATGGGATGGAATAAAGATTTGGTAGGTATTGAAGTGCGGATATACTATTCCGGTCCATGTCAGGGCAAGGTGCCGAAGCTGTGCGGGGTAGGAAATGGGTTTGTTTTTGGTGTATTACATGGTTTACGGCGAGCAGCTCTGTTGCTCTTGGATATGGTCGCGTGTTGTGTTGTTGTATAATCGTGGTGTTCCTGCTTGATAGTCGGCGCTAATGGGGGACCTTTTGTCGTTGAGCACTAACATTAGTTGTGAGCATCCACAACAGTCATTAATGGTATGAGAAGAGGCACGGTCTTATTAAGTTCTGTGCATTACTTATAAGCGTTCTCGTACCCTCCGGGCGCCTACCCATATGCATGTCATGCACGCAACTTTTGCCCAAACTCCGAGCTTGTGAAGCAAATGTGAATAGAATGAAAGATCCCGGGAGACCAAATGCGCACCAAATCTCCGTCGTGCGACGTACATGGACGTCACTAGATCAGTGGCCGGTCGCCTTGCTCGTTCGAAACACGACATAACCTCGAAATGACGTGATCCGTTGCGAGACTGTATATGTAGCTGCTGGACTCATCGTGTGCTCTCTTTGAGAACTATAATCAACGTCAGCCTGACTATAATAGACAGCAGTATCATGTCTATAACTCGGTCTTCGAAGCTGTGAAGTCCCACAGCATCTTGACCAATGAGTCAGGCAGCGTGTAGAGGTCGACGTGGAATTCGCCATCTGCCACATGTCAGCACCATCATAGAGGAAATCGTAGACTTGTACCCACTCTCGACATCGTTCTTGGTATAGGTCTCGCTCGTCTTGTTGTCATGCACCATAGTCACGACGTGGAGCAAATCGTCCTCGCTCAACTTTTGTAGGCCATCGGCGAGCTTCTCCATATCCACGGCCTTGTCTCGTCGGTTCTTCTTCTTGGCTGCATCCTTGCCGCGTACGCCATTGGCATCAGCAGCTCCAGACTCCTGGAGAAGCGCGAGTAGTTCTGGCTTCGGGTTTCGGAATGTCTATCGCTTCATGTCAGCGATGGGCAATCGTCTTGCACGCCAGGGCGCACTCACAACTTGGTGCTTGGCCTCGTAGCGTTCGGATTGGAAGTTCAGATCATGGTCAAGAGAGTGATCGCCGCCCTTGCCCACCGCCGTGAGCACGATGCTCATGTCGAACTCTCCCCAGCCCTTCTCCTCGATGCGGAACGGCGGCTTCTTGAACACTGCGCTGTTGTTAGCATACCCTCCGTACACCAAGGCATTGTTTCGCGCACGTACCCTGCTTGTTCTTCTCGAACGAGGGATGTAGATTGTAGGTGGCCTTTTCGAAGACGTTCGGCATGACCTCGTTGCCCTGGTCATCCAGCAGCCAGATCTCGATGCTCCATGTTCGCATAGGGAAACCTTCAACAGGCGACGGCTCTGCACTATCGAAACAATCAGCAAGTGTGCACTGGGACGCGCCAGGTGCGCCGGCGCATGCGACGGCGCGTCATTTACCTACATAGGCTTCTGGTGGGTGATGAGCTTGACCCATCGCTTAATGTCGGGCATCTTGCTAGTGTGTACTGCGGGTGTAATTGTTGATTATGGTGGCAGCGGTGAGGCGGAGGAGCAGTGCGGATTGCGCGTGGTCGAGCGTTGATGTTCGCGTGGAGAGGCTGGGTCGCGACTGCTTCAGGCGGATTTGGTGGGGCGGCGGATCGGGATATTTAAAGCTCTTGGCAAACGGCGGGAGAGCTGCAGGGTACAGCTTGATGCGGTACCTGTAATACGAGCGACATTGCGCCGCGGTGAAGGTGAGATTGCTTTCAGCACTTGATGGTCAAGCTTGCTGTGTGAGACAGACACGCCAAGCATGCAAACAGCACAAGTCTCTTTGTATGAGCGCAAGTTAGGGGATGCCATTGGCCGCAGCCAGGCCAGTTTAGTTACTATCTAGTATGTGCAGGGTATGGGTTTCGTTCTATCGCCGTGATATGATACCGTCCCAGAATGTCAACGCTGTCATGCGAACATGCTTTTCCTTCCATCGTATACCTGTAGACCCGAATACGCAGCGACCATTTACTGCTCCGACTTGCCGAACAAGGCCTCGTTCTCTTGCTGGGCCTTGATGAATGCCTCCTTGAAAGCGTTGGCGTCTAATGAATGTAAGCTTATGAGTGTCAATGGTCAAGTGGAGGACATACTCTCGCTGTTGGCGAAACGAATAGCCAAAGTCTGCGCCTCAGGCTCGCCCTCGCTGACATCGGCGGCGGCGTTCCAGACCCAACTGCGGTCGCTGCCTACGTTGGGGGAGAGTTTCATATCCGGAACAACTGCACGATTCTTAGTGTTTGCCACAAAATGTCCCATGTGTTTGTCGTACCATAGTGGTTGGCGCAGACCTTGAGTGTCTTGTCGCGGCGCATGACGAGACGAGTCTTGCCATTCTCCTTGTGCTTCAATAACCGGACGTCACCAGTGCCCCTCTCCTTCCACTCGCGCGATTCCCTGTCAAACTTAAACAGCTTGGCGCGCATCTTGAAAACTTGCTCCTCGAGCTCTTCGTTGGTCTTGGTGTCGACTTTCTCGGTGAGATGGACAACGGGCGCGAAATCGACATCGGGCTCCTCGTTCTCGGGGTTCTCATCCTGCGTCGTGTCAGCGTGCACATATGGCGAGCAGGCGAACATCACATACAGCCTCTGGCTTCTTGGTGGCGCCCGAGGGCTCGTCGGCGTCATCTGCCTCCTCCTTCTTCACCTTCGCTGGGCCGCCACCAAACATGGAGAAGACGTTGTCCTTGACTGCGGCAGCGGCAGACGACGCCGCCTCTGTTGCCTTCTCGGTGATGGGCTTATCATCTTTTGACTCCGTCTTATCGGCTGTGTCTGGCTTGTTGGCAGCAATGTCGGTGGTGACCTTGGCGGTCTCGTCCTTAACGAGCGTCGCCCCAGGGTTGGCGACCTGGTCGGCAGCGGGGTCTGGTTTAGCAACGTCAGACATGTTGTCGGCTGTGAGAAATATGTGTGATCAGGCTAGAAGAGTCTGTAGGTCGAGCAGAAGAATGTCGTGCAGGTTGTAGGCGGGTGTAGCGGTCTGTGTTTGCAAGCTTAGATTTTGGCGTTGTGAGGTGGAAACCGATTGAGGGGCACGCTCGAGAAAAGCACGCTAACGGACACGCTAGCAGGGGCTGCACGCTCACTCGCTGCCTACGACTGCCTTGCCGTCGCCTACTTGGGTGCCATTGCCCTTTATGGTCGACACACTCAAGATGACCATCACTTTATTCCACGGAGCGTGTGCTGAAGGTTAATCTACTTGTTCGTTCCTACTATGTTATGTAATTGACTCCAGCGTCTCTGCTGCTGCTCATCTGCGAGATGACGGCGTGCAAAATGGTCCTCCAAATACTACTCCCAAAGACTATATCCCATGTTCCTGCTCTTTCCTGGGTATAAGACACCCCTTGTCAATACAACTCCTGAAGGCTGTTCTACCTCCAATCCGAACATGAAACCAAACGCCATCCATGACCAAGAGAAGTTGCGCCGACTACGCGGCCTTGACAGTCCCCCACAAACATATTCAGTTACGGACTTTAGAGCAGGCCCAGCTCTGCGTGCCGTCTTTGCTCCGTCCTGACAATCCTGTTGCCATTTCCAGTTTGCACCTCATACGAAGAGCGTTGAGACGGGCTCTTAGCATGGGTGAGGACGTCCGGACAGGTGCGGTAGCCCTCTGCAGACCCGACCATGCTACTCCTGGAATATCTCTGGCCATTCTTGTCTGCATACCTAGCCGACTGATCATCTTCTCGGTTGCACTACCGAAATCAGATGTAATATCCTTGCCGAGCTTTTTTGCTTCCCGTCCCCAGATCCTAGCAACCATCTCGGCACTAGCTAATTTTGCTAGTACCTCGCCCTTGGTCCTGGATGAGGCCTCGAGTACCCTGACTTGTGTTGCGTGCAGTGCTGATCTGGTTGTATCGAACAACTGTGCAAATGTTGACCTGTTATGTCCCAGAACGATCTCGAAAGACTGCTGTAGCAGTGGTTTCGAGTAGCTTGCGATAGTCACATCGAAAGTGCCGTATGGGTGTTGTTGATCTAGATAAACAACGTAGACGCCACTGATGGTTCGGTTGTAATGTATTGGCACAAGTTTGGACGCACGAGTAACCTCGATTTGAAGCTGAGGTTTCTTGCGGGCGGTCAGGATGTCCTTGTGTGGGACCAGCATGAACTCGTGCTCGCTGGTGGCCTTAATTTCATAACTGATGCTCTTCTTGCTCTTGGCCTTGCCTTGTTTCGGCGTCTTTGGTTGTGGTGGCATGACCGTGAGATCTCTTGGTATGAGCTTAAGAGAAGGCGATGCTGGTGAGGCAGTGGGTGCTGAAGTCACCGCAAGCGAGGCTGTGGAGGAGCAGTACTCATGCTCAGGTACTAGAGCCGGTGGTGCAATCCTGTTGCTTGACACCAATTCGGAGAACATGGGCATGAGGACAGGGCCGAACAAGTAAGTCGAGATCATCCCTGTCAGAAGCATCAATAGAATGAGCACCTGTCTTGGTGCACGCGGCGTTGCTCCCAGCTTCTTGTTTGGTGCTCGACTTAGATCACCAGAACGGGAGGCTCGCGTCTTAGTTTGCGCCGCTGCCCGCATGTGAGGGCTGATAGCGGCCAAATGCCTGTTCACCTGTGAAGGCTCGAGTTCAGAGAATGTCCAGTAGTCCAGCTCAAGTAGCTCAATGAACTCGTAATCAGATTCTGGGTCATTTCGACCTTCCACGCAAATACTCAGGCTTCTTGAATTGTACGAATGGCTTCCATGATGGTACTGCCGGGCCGATATCAGGTCAAGATACGGGATGTTCTCACGGTCAAACACTTCATGCGCAGTAGCGAATTCTTTAGTTCGCACGTTCGGCTCAGAAGAATGACAGAAGATGGCAAGGTCTGGTCGGAGTTCCGAGGGCGACGTACGACCTGACTCGAAAGTGAGGTAGGTGTCTTCGTCAACACTGATCGCAATGCGTGCTCGTTCTCCATCTTCGGAGAGGACCTTGATGCTAGCAGATCGATCTCTGAGAATGACGGGGCCATAAGGCTCTAATTGGCCTGAGACCATGTGTGACCTAGAGGTGCTCTGAGAAGAGGTGAGAGCCGCAATGATTTTCTTGATAACAGCGTCCTCGTCATACGAAGAGATGCTTCCAATGAACAAGATCCTGTACGAATCTGGCGTAGGAATCGAATGCTGTGACATGGCTGCTTTGACGACCAGCCTTACCTGTGACCACTGGTATTTATCGATGATCCTGTAGGTCTGGCCCCGCTCGTCAGGGAAGCTTCTTATGACTTTGGACCCAGAAATCACGCCGGCCTCGTCTGCAGCGCCCTCTTCGAGCCTGATTCTGCTAGACAGCCCACTGTCTCTCGCGTAAGCTGGGACCTCGGTCATTATGCTATCACCCGTGCTGTGTATTGACCGTGTGTCATTGTGGTCTTCGGAGGCTTCGGCAGGCAGCGAAGGAGTGCTATGCTGCACTTCGGAGGCACGAGCATCGTAGTCATCATCGTCGTCGCTGAAGCTAGAGGCATCGTCGGGGGTGCACCCGTCAGTCGACGCTATGGATTCAGTGTGACCCTCGTCGTCTGATGTCTCGAGGAACTCAAAGGTGCTGTCGTCAAGCGCGCTGCCGGCCTCTTCGGGCAGCCGGCGAGAGGTAGACCTCATGATTAGCGTGTCAAGATCGAGCCTCGTCAATGAGTGATTGATGTGCACGGGCGGGTACTTGAAGTCGGGTGAGGGCGGGTTAGAACAGCTGGAAGGCATGTCAGTATGGAGCCATGTAAGTGAGAGTGAGAGGAAGAGAAAGCATCAAAGTGCACTCTTTGGAGGCGGGGAGGCTCGAGCAAGTGCACGGGAGTTGGAGGGGGCAGCGCTGCCTGGACGCTAGTGATGCAGCGCCCTGCCGGGGAATGGGAAGGGATGACGCGGGGAAACTGTTACACGTTACCTTTGAGGACGCCGTGAAGATCAGGTTGCTGCCCAAGTCGGTGTCAGTGTAAAGCTGGTGTATGAAGACGACACAGCAACAGTGACTTGTCGTGGCGCGCAGGTGCAGGTGACAAGGGCTGAGTGGTGGTGCAGCTCAAGGTGCTGGCCCTGGTGGGGGTAAGCCCCGCAAGTACGATTGGGCGCCGGGGCGAGATAACGCACCTCGCATGAAACACACAAACAACAAATACACGTGAGACAAGTGGATAGTCAAACGCTGAGAGTTGTGAGAGACGACACAGTCACACTACTGGCTTTGGAATCTGGGAAGAGGCGGGTAGTATCAAGGAGTTGTGGCAGAGCACGTTGAAGGGGGGTGGTGGAGTAGCCCTGTTGCCTGCCTGGAATGGTAGACTATCTTAGCGGCCGATCCTAGCGCACTTCACGCCATCACCACCTGGACGCTTGGTCCTTGTCTGGTAACGCTAACCTAACCGCTGAGCATCACTTCCTACCTGCCTGACGAGCTGAGAGTGGACGAGTTATCCCAGAACCAGACTAATATTTTCCAAGTCCTGTGCCAACCAGACCTCCGCATTAACACGACCCAAAGCCTTTCGGTACGCGATGCCGTTGTTCCACTCGACCCAAAGGACGTTGAAGAATTCATACTTCTCTGTCGAATGCGGACGCTCCTCTAGGTCCCACTCGTGTATCTCTTCATTTTTGCTTGAATTATAAGCATAGCCTTTCGATATTGCAACCAGTTCGATGGGCGGTCCAACACTGAACGTTGCGAACAGTTGTTCATCATGAAGCTTGAGCGCACCCGCCCACATGCCATCTCCATCTAGCAAAGAAACGAGTGTCGGATCCTTTTCATACATGTACTCTGTCTGGATGTATCCGCCAAGATGTAGCCACGTGCGCTGCGTCTGACACGAAAGAAATCTGGCAGTGGAGTATTGTAATGATGGGCCATCGGCATTATTCAGTGGAATTGGATACCAGAATTCCCAGTCCTCATCCGCTTCATGTGTGTAATGCCATTTGGGGATCTCGTCTTCTTCAGGCGTTGCATGCCACTGGAACAGGACTGAATCTGTTCTCTCATTGCGTGTCCATCCGGGCGGTGTCTCAGTCTCGTGGTTCAGATACGCATCTCGAAACTCGTACCATGTGCTGTGGAGAGATGTTCCCGGTCCGTCTTTATATTCGTGACTGCGCCATTCCACCAAAGGAATGACTCTCTCAGTCTGAAAGCAGTTTCCCTGCAGCCTCGGGCTAAACTCAATGTAATCCATAGCCTTTACCCAACTATTACTGTCCAGCTTTCCCTTCCACCCTACCCAGCTCCAGCTAGGAAGAGAGTCTGGATCGAGGTCTGCGTCTTTTGGTCTACGGCGTACTAAGCTCTCATTGCGTCCAGCCTGCCACAACAATGCAGCATCCAGGAACATCACCGGAAGACCACACAAGAACCCGCCCTGGAAATTGTATTGGAGCGCTAACATCGGCGCCTCAAATGCTTTGAAGATGTCCTCGTTATACGTCAGGTCCTTCTGGTTATACGCGATAATGAGCTCGAGCAGTCCCAGAAGGTCCGGAAACGGGCTGTAGAACATCAGCCTTGCGTCGTCAATTGTGTTTTCAATCACCCGTCCTCGCGACTTCTCGACAGTTTTCCTTCCCCTTTTCGTGTCCGTTTCGATAACGTCTTCTCTCCACCTCGCACACTCGCAATCCCAACCCACAATCTCCTGTCCAAATACCAATCTTCTCGACGAGAAAAAGTGCTCCTGCAGTGTCCATGCGCGATGCCACCACCGCGACTCATCGACTTTCGCCCCTGCTCTTTGAATAATCTGCATTCCATCCCCAACATCTAACACACGCTGCTGGAAGCCTCTTAGTGGACCACATGTCCCTCTCAACCCATCCAGACCAGCATCCGCATGTTCTCCACCAGCAGCAACAATCGTAAACTTCGACCTCGCATATATCCCGCCCATGTTCCTAATCTCCGCATCTTTGCCGGCCTCGTCATCTTGCACAATACACAGTGCGTCAATCCAGATATACCTCTCCCCAAGTATCCTGACTACCTCCATCGCATGCTTGATCGTTTTGGGAAGTACGATCTCGTTCCCCTGCGTAAGCGTATTCTTCACATACAGCTTTTCAACGTTCTCTTTCATGCTCTTGAAAAATGGCTGAATACCCCAGACATAACTCAGCGTAATATACTCCATATCTGCATGTGCTTCGACCAAACACATGTCCAGCACGTCAACTAGCCGCGCAGGATACACGACCCCAAGTCGTTCAATGAGATGTTGCTGAGAACATGCCTCCCCATGTCCATCAACACACATCCTGACCCAGCGTCGCATGATGTCTACATCAATCCATTCAGACTCGATAACCCGCCCCAAGCCCATTTTCCCAGGCATACCGTCGCGCTTGACGAGTTCGAGATCGCGGACCCAAAAATAGGGACCCAAGGCATTGACATTGAATTTCGAGCGTGAGGTGTCCCGCATCAAGTCTATGCGTTTGCACATGATCTCCTTGGAATCTCCAGCGTGTGCGCCGTCTTCAATGGTCGCGGCATCGTCAACGTCAGAAACAGTCCCAGCATCTGAATCGTCTTCAAATCGTTCATCCCGTTCAATACATGAGGCGAGAACAGCCCTAAGGCAGCCCTCATGCCGAGCTATATTAGTTGATGCCGGTAGTTCCACGGTAGTGTATGAACCCTGCTCGTCGTCGTGGAGAAGGAATGAGAGTATGCTTTTGCAATCTGTGCATTTCGTCGTCTAGATGTTGATATGTTAGATCGTATATGCATGATGTTACTTGAGGTCTTACTCGTGAGGCATCTTCGTACGGGACTATAGTGTCTAGGTCGAAGTCCTTGGGCTCCGGGGTTGAGGGTCTTTGGATCAATTGTCGACTTTCGTCTACGGGAACATGGTGCGACGTCATTTCAGGATCTTGTCAGTTTATTTGTGACAATCCAGAAGGTATTGCTTGTCACAAGGCTGAGGTGCAACCTGGGTAAGTGGTCCGTGTGGTGGGGGCTGAGGAAGATTGCCAAGGTACATTCTGATCATCATTATGCGCAGCCCAGTATATATGATCATGAGCTCTTTGAGCCCTAACACTGATAGTCGAACCAAATCCTATACAATGCAACCGTCCATCACGCCATTCCAAGGGGTATATGCCTATGCTCCGACGCTATGCTCGCTAGAATCATTCATACACGTAAGTCAAGGAAATAGTCATCATAGGCCGAACGGGCTGGGTGATGCCCAACCACCGGCGACTTCCACCCACTCAGCTAGGCAAGATCCTTCCTTGCCTTCCACGTCCGCGATATCGGTGTCGCATTTGCAGCGGCAGCCAACACCATGTTCTTTCACTGGATCCGGCGTGGCCCAGTACTTGTCTTCTTCTAGTCGTTCCTTCTCGTTTCGGGTAGTCATCTCCAAATACGGCTCCCTGGCCAGTTGTCGCGCGGGTGCGTTGGCCGGACAATGCTGGATGGTTGTGTGCCGATACCCAAAGTCACGGAAGTAGTGAACATCGCTGGGACCGAGAAGGACGCCAGCTGCGAGTGAGTGAATTGGTGCGTCGCCCCAACGTTCCATCCAGAAGCCACCACTGCGGTCCATAAGTTCGAAAAAGTCGTTGTACTCCTTGCTCCGGAACCAATCGAGCCTGGCAATCTCAAAGTTGCTCCAGAAATGACACATATTGTATGTTTCACCCTCCATATTCTCTGGATCGATCTCCGGCAGTTCTGCCATGGCGGGTTCTGGCTCCAAGATTTGTTGCTGGGCTTTCTTCTTATACTTCGGGTCGGTTTTGGGTATCTTCTCGTCCTCTTCTTTCTGTTTTTCCACGAACATCTCCCATAAGCCCTTCGATTTAAGCTTGTTCATCCTTTTGTAGGCGGAGGCATATCGCCAGATGTTCGGGACAGTCTCTCGCAACTCCTTCACAGCTATGGTGAAGCCGTATGTTTTGTTGTGCCGCTCCATGTGGATGAACGGGTCGTATGTGATGTCGCAAAAGTACTTGATCTCCGGCTCGAGCCGCCAGTACCAGTCGTATTTTCGCAGCAGCTCGTGCTGGTAGAATTTGCTACGCGAGTCAGCCTGGCCAAAATCACAAACTTCTGATCTCTTACCCTGAATAGAAGCGACACATGTGGTGATAGCTTTCCATGCCGCCGTACATGACTGCGCTATCCCCCTGCTTGGCAATGCCTTCTTTCGCGACTGCAGGATCCACCCAGTCCGGGAAGCCCCAATGCTCAGGTGGTATCTGACCCCACTCCACCGGCGAACTGGTATAGTTCATGACAGTTTCCTTGAATGTATCGTTGAACACCCCATCATTCAAGAAGACGTAGGGGTAGTGAAACCATCGGTTGAAATGTCTCTCGATCGATTTGATGGACTGTATTACGCCGTCCAGCTCTTTATTGCGTGCCAGTACAACGAAAGCGGCGTTCGCTCGGGGCGCGTTCACTTGCGGTTCAAGACATCCAGTGGCAAATACCTTGTCGTGCCGTTCGCTAATCTTCCTGTAAGTGTGTCAGTGTCATGCGCCGTGAAAAGAGGTAGGTTGAGATATACCGTATTGATGGAGGAGTACCCGCGGGCATGTTCGCCAGACCACTTACGTCCGGTGATCTCCAAAAGAGCGTTAAGATCAGGCCTAAGACTAGCAGTGGGAAGAGGAGAACCAGAGCCAATGGCAAGGATATGGTCGAGTCGCCCGTCAACCGTACGCGGCGCTGAAAGAAACCCGCTGGCACTTTGCCTTTCTCTGCGCGCCGGGGCGCATCTTTCTTTTTTTCTGTACTGTCCGCAGTGGGCTGTAGTCTCCTCGTGGCATCCTGAGGGCGCTCCATTGGATATCTTGGGAACTCGCAAATCGAGTGGTTGCTGCCAATGGCAGACCCTCCGCTGCGTGCTCTGGAAGAACTTTATTGCGTGCGCGACGCAAGGCGGATATAAGGTGAAGCGTAGTGGAGAATGTAAGGCGGCCCGCGGGGAAGGCTTGACGGAGGTGGATCGGTAGCGAGTAGCGAGGAGTGAACCAGCGCGGGCCGGGAAGGCGCAGCGACTGTGAATGTCTCTGACGCTAGCGTGAAGGGAGTGAAGGAGCGGGTTGTCAAGGAGGTCGCCTTGCGCCGGGCTGGTGGAGCGTTTGGATGAAGAAAGAGTGTGGAGCTAGCTCACAGCAGATGTGTCGAAGTCGCGCGTGTATACATCGGGGAAGCGGCAGACGCCAAGAGCGCGCAGAACGGCAGCAACGACCAGACAAACCAAGCTGTCACCTCCGTGACGCCTACTCGACGCGTCAAATCACTGCAATGACACTCGCAAGCAGCAAAATCCTTGACATTCATGGTGGATGTTGACACGTGCGTCATCGGAGTTAGCGGCCAAGATCTCCTGCATCAGAGCCGCACGATCTCCCGGCAAATCACTGTTGATCTAGCGCTGTGGAACCTTGGCTGCCAGCCTCGCACGAATCTACATCTCACCTGACCGCCAACATCCAGTTGACCCTCGTCAAGATGAGTAACTTCAAGGCTAAGGATCTTCATTTTGGTAGGATCGACATCCGGGAGCGATGGCAGCAAACTAATATCCGCAGACAACGAGCAGCCCGCATTTTTGCGGCGTCTACGAGGAGAACTCACCAGTGGAGATACAGCGCGTCATGAGCAGCCCATTCCCAGAAACAAACGTCTGAAGCAGGATGATGAAGATGATGCGCCAACCTATGTCTTGGAAGATACCAAGGAGTCGTTGACCAAAGAGGAGTACGAGGCACTCGTCTCAGGAAAGGATGCTAAGGATGAAGAGGACGGCGCGGTAGCCTCCGCGAGCAAGCCAGAGGCCGCCGAGACTGAGCCAAAACAGAAAGATAAGATAGCTGAAGTTGGTGGAGCTTCCAAGAAGAGAAAGGCAGCTAAGATCATTGGAGATGAGCCAGCGGCAAACAAAGAAGATTCAGGAAAGTCTGCCAACACTACAGACACTAAAATCACCAAAAAGCCGAAAAAGAAAGCGAAAGCAGTTAAGCTCACTTTTGGAGACGATGATGGATGAAAGAGACGGTGAGAAGCAGACGGCGTCTGCCACAAGGACAGTCCGCGCGCCTGTCCTTGCTGGCCCAAAGCTCATGTGGTCCTCGAGCACTTAGGACAGCTGACACCAATTTCGTCAAGCGACGAGGACAGGGCCCTCTCCACCTGGTTGGCTTCGATACCCGTCGACAATTCAAGAGCAGGAGCACTTGAAAGAGGGGGACCTTTATAGAGTGGTACAACGAGGACGGAGTTCCGCGCATTGAACATTTGTTCTACTGAAGAGACTGGTCGCATCTTGACAGCCTGATATCTCCTTCGTACTAACACCAGCGCATGAGGTTGTTCCGATTTGGAGAAGCGCGAATGTTTCCGCAAATTCCCTATGGGCCAAGATCTTCGAAGACATGCGGATAACACAAGCATATGTTTAATGGCTAAAATCATTGTTATATCAAATTGACCCGCGCAATTGGAGGCCGTCGAAATTCCTCTGGAAAGAACTGTCGCGGGGCCAAGCAATGCCAAGATCGGATATATGCAGCTGAGCATGTTTCCGCCGCCTAGTGAACTCCTCGTCTCATCTATCCGTTTCTTCTAATTCGTCTGATTGGACCGCTTTTCTACCGCTATAGAAGTAAAACGGGTTTTGGGTATCGGTGTTGAGCAGATTAGACATTCGAGGCCGCTGATAAGCCAGAGCCATGTGGGCGTTTGAGCGCGTTACAAGCCAGGAAGTGCCACCTGAGCACCACATGGAAGGCTAGACCACGCCCACGGATTTTGAAAACGATCTGTGACAGATCCGACAGCGTGGAAAGACATATAGCAACATGGTCAGCACCTTCGCTGCAACATTCCAACATTCCTCGCGTGGCTCTCTGCAAGCGACGCAACCATGCCAGGGCCGAAAGCCTTCGCTTTCTTCACTCTGCTGCTGTCTGGTACAGCATCAGCGCTCATTGGATATGGCATTCCAAGTAAGCCGTAACTCAGAAACATGAGAATCACTCTGACGCAAGCAGTGTACCAGCCGAATTGTGCTTTCGCGTGCCGAGACCAGTTCTCGAGCGCACATCTAGAATGCACATCCATGGACCACGGTGGTGGTGGACACCATGGCAGCAGCGCAACGTCAAAAGAGTGTTATGCAGGTAATACACCATGGCTCACCACCCTCGCATACTGCATCAATGCGACCTGCACAGACGTTCCCAAATACACCCTGGAGGCTTATTGGGCTGAGCGAGTCACGAAAAGTGAGCGAGGCAACAAGCTGCAACCCAAGTGGACGTACCAGGAGACGTTAGAACAAATGGCCGGCCTGCCGCCTCCAACAAAAGAACTTGAAGAGGACGAGGAGCTAAGCTTCACTGCCTTGTATAATCCTAAAGCTTGGGAGTCAACACGAGGAGCATTGCAGCACTTTGAGCTTGCAGAATCGATGCATTCAAGATATGGGTAGGCCAAACCTCTTCAACTTTTGCGGCACATGGCTGACCTATACGTTAGAATCATCTTACTGGTGGTTAGCTTCGGTACTCCGATCCTCCTCACCTGCCTCTCCTATCTCCCATTTATGTCCACCATCATCGACATGATCAAGCCACGACTTGTATGGCCCTCGGTCATCGGAAACTACCACGTCCGTGCACTACCTTTCTCTCTCGGCAATGTCCCGACTACCGGTCAAACATGGTACATCATCCTGTTTGTGATACTGAACATCATCGCTACTGCCTCTGGCTATCACTCCTTCCAAGACCCCTCAAACGCGTGGTTCCCAGATAGGTGGCAAGAGATCATGGCATATGTATCAGCTCGTACGGGCGTGCTTGCATTTGCACTAGCGCCACTTACCATTCTTTTCGCTGGTCGCAACAACTTGCTGCTATGGCTGACCAACTGGAGTCACTCTACATACATGCTGCTCCATCGCTGGGTTGCCCGTATCTTCACACTGCAAGTAATCCTCCACTCCATCCTCGAGTTCATGTTGTACAAGCGCAAAGGCACTGTCGCTGCCGAACAGAAAGAACCCTACTGGATCTGGGGCATTGTAGCCACGGTGGCCTGCTGCATCATGGTAGTCATCTCAACCCTGTACTTCCGCCGCATGAGCTACGAAATATTCCTAATCGTACACATCATCATGGCAGTATTCGTCATCGCCGGATCATGGTATCATGTCGAGCTCTTGTTCGAGCGGAAATGGGGCTACGAGATTTGGCTCTATGCCGCTTGTGGCGTGTGGTTCCTCGACCGCGTGGTACGAGTTGGCAGGATCACCAAGAACGGCATCCGGAAAGCAGAAGTCACGGCTGTTACGGACGAAATTGTCAGAATCGATGTCAAGGATATTCGATGGCAAGCTATACCGGGTCGGCATACGTACGCATATTTCCCGACCTTGAACCCATTGAAGCCATGGGAAAACCATCCGTTCAGTATTATTCCAACTGCGTTACTCCGATCAAGCGGACACAGTGTCGCTGTGCCAAGTTCATCGTCCGGATCCCAGCATTCCGAAGACGACATCGAGAAATCAGGTGCTCGCGAGAAAGTCACACCATCTACCTCTGTCACTGGACGTAATGCCCACGAGGGTAGTACATCAGGCATCTCGCTCTACGTGCGCAAGTCCACTGGCCTGACCAAAGCCCTTACAAATCATTCAGATCTCGTCACACTTCTGGATGGACCCTACCCGAACAACTCCACATCCGCCGTTCTCAAAACTGACCGCCTCATCCTCATCGCCGGTGGGATCGGGATAACTGCCACATTGCCCTTCATGGCATACCACACAAACGTCAAGTTGTACTGGAGCGTCAAGTCGAATGGCCAAGGCCTTGTGGACGACTTGAGTGACGTGTTGCAAGGGCTGCGTGAAAAGGACGTCAAGGTTGGGAGCAGGCTCGATGTTGCAAGTATATTGGATCAAGAAGCAGCAGAAGGATGGAAGCGCGTTGGTGTTGTGGTTTGTGGACCCGGTGCGTTGTGCGATGATGTTAGGAGTTTAGTTGCGAAGAGAGCGCGGATGGGTGGGGTGACGTGGGAGTTGGATGTTGAGGCGTTTTCTTGGTGATACAATAGGTTGAAATGAACAAAACTTGACCCATGACTTTTGATTACCATGAAAGACGAGTTTAGTCGTCAGACGACATTGTACACATATGTTGATCTATCGCATTTGCCATGCAGCAGTCCACATGAGCTCTGACTAAGACATCGTATGATTATACCCGGATTTTGCTCTCATCTCCACCTTCAAGAAATTTAACTCTCAGACCTTCACCAAAATTGGCACCAGTCCAGTCATCGGCACATGCCGTACGTAAATGTTATATAAATCCTTTAATTTGGTCTGCTCCACTATGTTCTTCATCACTTAGTAGAAATTTATGAAATGCAAAAACTGATCAAAAATGACGATGTCCAGGGGAATGCACCAAGCACGAGTCATGTTTTGCTTCTTCCCGACTCCACGATAATGTTTAAAGTGAACTACAAATCTATGCATATCAATTCTCCTCGTCTTCCTGCAAATTCCTTGACAACCTCGTTATGCTGCTCTCACGTTGCCAAGGACTCAGACACAACATCTTGCATGGTCCTTTAAGCCTGGACGAGATATAAATCTCACCATCCCCGTGTGGCTCGTCACTTCTTCACTACACTTCCCTCAGGAGAACCCCAAAGAAATAGATATCAGTACCATGTCCTGAAACTCCTTTGACGAAAATGCACATGAAGTAACGAGAGTGAGCTTGCAAAACACATGAGACCTATTCTTTGATGATCACATTCACATCTATCTGCAATAAAACACCTTAGAGACGACTCATATCTTCTCTCGCTTTTTTCCGTTACGTCAAATACTCCACATAAAGCTAAGGCAAGAAAATATGTTCAGACTGCGCTCGTTGATTCACATGCTATCTGACATGTACAATATCATGTAGTACTTTCTGTTGGTCAACTGAATAAGTGATTTGAGATGCGAACGTGAAACAGCTGGGCATGTTCAAGCAGTGAACAAAAAGCCCTGAGCGAAGCTTGGTTATGCCGGTGATCATATGGTCGTCCTGAGTATAAATTACTTATTGCTAGCAAGGCTTCTTGCTCACTCAGAGTATTCGCAGTTGTAGTAGCTCTGCTAAAGCAAAACGTTGTCGACCGATGTCCTGTCGCCTGAGCTTCGCTGCTCAGTTGATCACTTGCCAGTCTATCACCTGCGAGACATAGCATCTAGTAAAAGTTTCCTGGTTTGTCGCCGCATGTTGTCGTTCTGCAAGCCAATGCACATGCCTTCAAACACGCTCTCTTTGATTGTTATCATTGCTCAGTTCACACCATTCTTCTTGACTATATATCAAACACCCCACCCATCCCCACTCTGATATCCACAATATCCGCCCTCCATCCCTTGAAATTAGGTAAGCCTCTCTTGACCTCCCGTACCCTCTCGAGTCTCTTCTTGCCCTCCTCTTCCTGCGCCTGCCTGAACGCATCCTCGTCGATCTCAAATTCGTCCAAACTACCCAGACTCTCTTGCCGCGGCTTGCCTTTGCTTGCTGCGTCACTTCGTCGATGTGATGTTTGGCCTGTGAACGCCGAAATGCCCGACTGGATGACGTCTTGGAAGGAGGAGTGTCGCGCAGGCGGGTTGTTGCGGGATAAGAGAGACGTGGCAGGGTTCGAGAGATCGACATCATCGAAGCCAGAGTTGGAGTAGGGTTGTGACGGGTCGGAATTGTCGATTGAAGGTTGCATGGCTGTTCTCCGGTCGCGCCATACACCGCGGCGGAGTTCGAAGTTTTCTTCCTCGAGTGATCGTAGCTGTGCGAGAAGCTTGTCGCGCTCTTCATCGAGAAGTTCTTGCACGCTGGAATCTTCAATGTTGCCAAGATCAGCTTTCCGTCGGCGCTGTTCTGCTTCTCGCAAGCGCGCGTTCTCGTTGCTGAGACCGGCAATGCGAGTCCGAAGCTCGGCAGCTTCGCGCTCGACCTTCTTATGCTCTTGTACCCTGGTCTGATTACGTGCATCGTTGTCGCGATGGATCTGAGTAAGAGTCTCAATCTTCTTCTCTAGTAGCTCCGCACGCGATATCGAGTCTGATGCTTTACGGTTTGCTGCGCCGAGTTCAGCCTCCAGCTGCGCGACGCGTGTTTGCGCAGTATCTCGATCAGAGCCCTCTTTATCGGCCTGCACGCTTGCTTTCTCCAAGTTCGCTTTGAGGTCCGAGAGCTCAGTCTTCGTCGAGCTGGCATCCTGCTCTGCCTTCTGCAGAGAAGTCTCAAGATTGGAGATCTTCGACTGCAACTCATTGTTCTTGCTTGTCTCTTCAGAAAGTTGCTTGTTCAGGTTCGAGATCTCGAGCTCGAGTGATTCGATTGTTGCCGACTTTGACGCGACCTGCGCATTCAAGTCGTCAAAGGAGGAGGATTGGCTTGGCGATGCGGTTGAAGTGCGACGTGTGGACTTTGCGCTCTGCGATTGAGCCTGGGACAGCTGCCTTTTGAGGGATTCGACTTCTGCCTTCTACGTCATGTATTAGCTCATGATCGCTATCAGCGGGCACAATTCCTTACCAACTTGTCTGCTTCCTTACCCTTCTCGACCGCGAGCGCAACATCTCCACGACCTTCCCTGAGCTCCTCCAACTCTTCCTCGCCCTTCTTCCACCTATTCTGATTTTCCTCGACTTCACTCGCAAGCCGCTTGTTCTCCCTTTCCAGCTCATCTATCCGCAGCGCCTGCTCCCTGTACACCTCGCTTGTGATTCCGCCACCAGGTGTTACTGCGCTAGGCGATGTCGGTGTGCCAGCAGCTCCAGATCGGTAAAATGATTCAGAGCGTTGACGCGACTCGATCGCTACGGAGGGTTTGCGGCCATGCGAAGGCTTGGGCACGGGGAGGTCGGAGGGCTCGTCATCGTCTTCTACGGGCCCAGGCGATGCGCTTGTAGCTTCGATCGGCTCTGGTGCAACCTCTTCGGCCTTATCGTCTGTCTTCTCGGTCGCAGTGGAAGCTTCAGCTTCGGCCTCAGGTTTCTCATCCTTCTTCTTTGCTCCGGCGGCTTTCTTCGCTTTCTCCTTCTTCATCTTTTCGAACTATGATTGCTTAGTCAGTACTGACCCTACTATTTCGGTTCGTGGCAATAAACATCGCATATAGCACAAGTAGTAGCCTAGCAATAGCTATACTTTCCTATGCGCTTCTCGCGAGGCAGCTCCTGTACCCACCTTCTTTTTCGCCGCGGCGACCTTTGCCGCCTTCTCCTTGTCTTCGTCCGCCATGATTGATATGTGAGCTTGGGTGAGTGTCGAACTGAAGGTTTTGTGGAGCAATGTAGCTGTGGGGTCTCGCGAGCTCGAGTCTCGGTGATGCCAACGTGCTCCCCGCAAATCACGCTAGAGACGTAACGAGACTAACGTGGCTTCGAAGAATGCTATGCTCTCTCCAACATGTGTTCAAGATGCAACACAAAGCTTCCAAGTTGCGACTGCGGAATATTGCGTGTGTCTTACACTGAACGCTTAACTACGGTTGTCCATATCAGCGATTTAGTCTTGAGACCGCACGAGTTCAGTTAGATGTTATGCCGACAGCCTGCAAGACACATTCAGCATCAACACCGACGACAGAACTCAAATCTATCAAGCATCGAATATTACCATCATCATGCATCCTTGCCTAACACAGTGCAATAGCTCTGTCCACCTGACCATCTCATCTCATCACTCACTCCGTTTCGGACTGCTTACACTTCGGTCAAGCCCATCCAGATCCACCACCACCAAAGCCTACTCGTATCTCCCCAGCAACACCACCGTCTCCAGAGTCCAACCACACTAACCAGCCAGCACAGCCTCATCATCCATGACTCGCACCCTGCCATCGACTTTCGCATCACCCGCGTTAACCCACTACCATCCTAACCCCATGCACAAATCCAAAACACCCATCGCAAATCCTTCCTCGCCTCAACCCGCCTGTTCCCATGCCATCCGCACCCCTGTGCCTGCACCCTCCACTCCCCCCATCAGACCCTGAAATCTCCCCCGTTGAAATTTCCAACGGTCATCGTGACATGCGCCGAACCGGTGGTGTAATGAACCATGGTCCTTTAATCCCCGGATGCGGGCAGCGCTGCGCAGGGTGACACTGTGTTTCAGAGTTAATTGTGTGTTTAGACTTTCGGGGACGGACGTGGGGGTGCGGAATGTTGAAAGGCCCGGTAAGAACATGCTCATGTGGCCGGTTCTTGGTAGCGAGTGGGAGAAAAGCGGGAAGATACGATTTGATCCAAGATTTGATGCTTGCTTCGGATTGCGAAAAGCGACAAGTAGGTAGGTGGGACGGGTGACGCAAATTTCCGGCAATATGTGTTCTTTGTGAGCTTCGGTGACAGCTGAATTTTCCAACGTCACAAATTGCATGTTCACGAGCGATTTGATGACTAGCCATGATTTGATATAGTTTAGATTTTTTGATTGTTCAAGATTGCAGCTTGCAGCAGCTCAATCGACTATCTATCCATAGCTCAAAGGCTAGATTCGACCAAGGAGATTTACTCTCGGCTCCCACAAAATAGCCGGGCTATATGCATATACGGCATCCTCGATAGTGGAGGGAGCACATACGCCGCCCTAAAGATTGTGAAGAAGCGAAGAAATTTGTCGTGGAGGGCGGAAATACCCAAGAGTGAGCTGCCGTCGATAGATATGTTTGAGAAACGAGAGACGAGCGTGTGTATGCCGCCGCAGACAAGGAAAAGGACCAGTCAAAGTATCCCAGATGTCGTTCCAATCGCTTCATGCAATGCTGCAGAGCGACTCAAAACCTGGCGAGTACTCGTCCTCCCAGTGTCGTAAGAAATACAAAGAAACAGAATCAACGAGAGTAAGAAAGTCCGGTTCGCGTTCCAGAAAGATGCATCGCAGATACTGCGCCATTAAAGATTCGTAGCCTCGCTTAGAACTCCGTGTCATGCCAGTTGGGAAGGGTGAAGACCATAAATGTCGTGCATCAACATATATATGTTGAGAGGTTGCAGTCGGTCGTATTAGGGTGCGTATTGTGTAAGAGATGGGTATGTGTATGTAGGGCGAATATTGATCAACCGCGCGAGGGTGTCGAGTCCTTCGTCTTCCAGAACATCAACTTGCTCAGGCGGTGATTCTTCTTCTTGTCCCTGGGCTGGTCCAGATGTTCTGACTGAGGACGTTGTTCGATGGACAGCTTGCTTTTCTCGCCATGTGAAGAACTATTGATCAGCCGAGACAAGCTAGCGATGCTAGAGCGCTTGCGACGACGAATCTCCAAATCGCTTGGGTCAGAACATAAAGAAGCTGATCGATCACCTGGTCGCCGAGGACTTGGTAGCGGATATGGGTTTTGCATGGCGCTGGTCATCGTTGATCTTGATGAGGTCAAAGAGGGCACATCGTCCACTGAGATGCGAAGCTCAGGTCCTGGCTCGCCGAATCGGGGCGATGGCATGACTGGATAGTCAGTCATCGACGAGGCTGCCGTGCCCACGCGAGGAGTATCGAACGAGGCCTGGCTCGATCGATAATCGGGGGACGGAAAGGAAGACGTGACCGTGTCTGGTGTCATGAGACTCTGCTGAGGCAACGGTAGGGCCATGTTCATAACCGGCTGTTGCTCTTTCGAGTCGTTCGCGGTTAATTGCGGAGTGACGGTTGAATCAGAGGAGTGTGTTAACGATGATGTACGGGGCTCTTCGAAGTCCTCGACCACTTCGACGGGGTCAGTTCCTAGCGTAGACTGGATTTTGGCGTCAGAAGTAATGCCTTCAGGTACACCTCGTGGGGACAAAGGCTCCTCAACGTTCATCTCACGATTCATGTTCGATCGATTGATGCCGAGGCCGTCATTAAAATTCCAGTTAATTGCAGCGCCGTCATGTTTGCCATCAGCCTCCACAACTTGGATCTTAGGCTCTTCAGCGTCTTCTGGTTCTTCGGCGATTGACTCTGGCTGGGAATCCTTCCTTGGCAGGATGGTATCATCCTCGGGCTCTTCCTCTTCGAAAACGTCCGCCATGGGAGATGTTGATGCGACCGCTGAAGACCTGTGCTCAAATGGTACCAGCTCCGGTGCGCTCTCAGTCCTTCGATGGTTGGTGACAAGACCATTCGCGCTGTGCATTGCTCGCCTGTGTGCTGCAAATCCACGCTGCTGTGTCCGCGGACTCGATCCGTTTGGGGTATTGAAGGGTCCAAGCGCTGCGTCAAGGTCAATTATTGGGCTCATGATATCTGAGTCTACACGCTTGAGCTGTCTTGGTTGCCACGAAGCGTAGTCAGTATCGATCTTGGGCATCACTGGAGCGGCAGGTTCTGTTGGCGATACAATGGTCACTGTTGTGTCTTCGTCGAAATTCGGCACGAAGTCGAGGTCTTCTGACGCATCCGTGTCGTCCAGGTCCGGGCTCGCTGCTGGAGGGGGCGTTGACGGCCGTCCTTTCGACTTCTTGCTGTGCTTGCCTTTTCTTGGAATAATCGAGTTCGCCCAGGACTTTACTTTACGAGGCTTACGGCTAGACTTGCGTGCGGACGATTTGCCCTTCTCAGCCTCGTCTGTAGATTCGTCGTCGTCGGCTGCCGGAGAGGCGAGGGGTGACTCCATAGAGCGTGATAAAGCAGGATCTGATCTGCTGGTAGGGAGTGTGTGAACAGAGCTATCGCTACGCTTGGATTCCAGTCGGAAGAAACCACGTCGTTTGGCGGGAACTCGAGTCGCACTGACGCCTGCAGTTGGCGACGTTGGCGACACCGCGGACATGGGTCGCTTGCGCTCGGTGTGCTCACCACCCAACGGGCTACTCGTGAACATATCAAGGACTGCTCCAGCGGTGCTCGGCCGTCCTTCATCCTCGACGGTGCTCAGCGACGGACGACCTACACGAGAGGGCTGTGGGCTCGAACTGCTGCCGCCAACAATAGAGGAAAGGCTATTTGTGGCTGAGTGACCACGGAATGTTGATAGACTCGTCTCTGTTTCCGAGGAAATAGTGGACAGTGGGCGTATGTACTCGACTCTGTCGGAGAATCCTACGCGAGCTCTCGACGGGGGACGAGCGGCGGAGTCGTCTTCCGAGCCATTATCCCGCAATGACGGTTGTGATACGGATCTGTTGAAGGAGTGGCCAAAAGCGAACTCGTTGCCTTCCGAAGGAGTAGCGGGTGCGCTGCCGCCACGTGCAGGGGCCGGTGGGTTCATCATCGAGGTGAGGTCGTGGGAAGATATGGCACCTGATCGGCGATGAGCATGTCCACGTCGTCCAGCAGGTGGGCCTGGACGTAGTGTGGGGTTAGGGGGAGGCAGGGCACCGTCGCCCTTGGTTGGGCTGCTGCTCATGAGCGAGGCACCACCTGGTCGCACATCACCACCGATGAATTCGCTGCCGCCTCTCCTGTGGCCATGAATTGGCTTCGCGGGTGTCGCAGATAGCGTCGAAGGCGAATGTGGAGGTGAGGTACCTGTGCTTGGTTGTGTTGTGCCTGCTGGGTTGAAGGAGAACGCTGGCAGAGCGTTGACAGACTTCTGCCTCATGTGTGGCATCGATCCGCGACGGCCTGTAGGGTAAGCCGGGAGCGACATTGGCTGCGAGTTCGACGATGTGGCCTCTGGTGTGTTGGTGTCGGATCCACGCATGGGGAAGGAGAAGTCTGGGTTTGGGAGCAACTCAATGGTGCCGGCATTGGAGGCTTGACGGCGCTGGTAGAGCGGTGAGCCGATGCTGGCAGACTGTGACTGTGTCGCCTGGTGTCGTGGCAGAGCGATCTGAGCCATGGCGAGAGATTAGCTGCCCTTGTGGTCGCAGCGATCCACAACGGACGGGCTTGACGAAATTAGGGATGCACCACCAACGGACGCGCAGCAGGTGCTTGGCCGACAGCGTGAGACTGGCGACGTGCGTTCCAGGGCCCGTTCGCCGGATCTGGCAGGACGTGGAGTGGTTGGCTGGGCGGGTGTCGAGGTGCTACAAATCTGAGCACAGCGGGAGTGAGACGAAACAAGCGCTCTCGAGGTACAAGGTGCTGACCGACGCGATTACTGCGGCGCGAGAAGAGTCAGCACACACGAAGGCAGGCTCGGTAGAGCGCAATGTGGAGGCGAGGCAGCGCGTACAGTATGTGTTGGGCTAGATGAGGGTTGTTAAGCTGGTGGCCGCCGAGGAGTGCAAGTGCAAGTGCGGATTGAGTGAAGCCAGTACACCCAAGGATTAAGGAATGATGGTATAATGAACGGACAGATGCCACAGGCCGACTCAATGCTGCGAGTGCGACGATGGGCTCCAGAGGCGAGGGGTCGGAGGAGCGGCGGGGAGGAGAGCAGGTGGTGAGGATGTGTAGACGACGCGGGAGTGAGCGACAGGCAGCGCCGACCTTTTGGCAGGCACGACTGGAGACGCCATGCGACGCTAGAGCATGCACGGCCCACAGCTGCCAGCCGGGCACCCCTGCAAGTGCAATCGCTTCGCTCAGTGGTGCTCCTCATCATTTCGACCTGACCCACGGCGAGCAGGGCTCTTTACAATCCTGCGAGGGTGCGAAATTGAAATTGACCATTTGCGCAGTAATAGGCGTGTTTACTTTTGGCCTGAGTCGAGCAGGCTGCTGCCACCCCGTACTGTACGCAACACTGGCGGTGCCCGTGTGCCTGAGTTGAACACTGCCGGGCGCGCCGTCACGAGGCTGCTGCAAATTTGCCAGGCCCGTCGTCTGGTCCTCTTCCAGACAGCCGTTCACACCAACTTCCAAGGCACACCTGCAGTTCGCGCGACCATGATGTAGGTACTGTGTAGGTAGCGCCTGTTCACCCGCTCCTCGGCGCTGGCGAGGGCACAGGTCTGGCTCGGCGGTGGCTGCACGTCGCGCTGCGACTATAGCTGCACTGTGGTTTGCACTCGGCCATGTTTATCCTCCGTCCGCTGCATGCGGCTCTCGTGCTGTCTGCCCGCTGCTGCCGTGTCAGAGGAAGTCTGGACGGCACGTCGCTCGCGGGAGCATCCCTCCTTGCGCTCCGAGACGGGCTCCTACTCGCTGCCGCCTCCTGCACGCGATATGCATCCTCTCTACTATCGCTGAGATCGTCTTGGCCGCCTGCCGCAACCCGGCTAGGTACCCCTCCTGTTGCTCAATGCAAGCTCCTTGCGCTCGGCGGCGGTTAGGATAAGGTCTGCAATTGCTCCTTATCTTGAGCTGCACGACCCGTCGCTGCCCGGCGCGCAGCCGTCACTGTTGCATCAAATGCCCTTCTTTGCCCGAGTCCTCGGCCTCGACACATGAAGATGTGCGCCGAAATGTTTCACCGTACGTACGTGGTGGGCCCTGTCCAGCCCGGCTGCCAAGAGCCAATTTGATATCCGCTACAGGCGACGAATCTGATGCCCGTTTGGATGTGCACTAACTATGCAGGGGAAGAACCGCCTCTTTTCCCCCGAGCCTTTCCCCTTTCATCAGCACGCTGCGCTCGTCCTCGCCACCCATAAATAGGTTATGATAGACGAAATGCGGAGAAGCGGGACAGAAGAAGCAACGATCTCTGTCGGCTCGAGGTCTGAGATGCGTAAGGCAAGAATCGCGAACATCGCAATCGAGCATGACGGATATTCAAGAAGCTGTAGAAGTACTGCATGAGCTGGCCTCAAGATAACGGTGCATGTGCATTACGATTGCTGTGAAAAAGGCGATTGCATTACTGATAGGACTATGATCTGGCCATCGAGGGTGCATGAGGATCGCACCTTCTGTGTCTCAAGACACTGAAACGGGGTTGTGTCGCCTATTGTACGACAACATGGCAAACCTTCTTTCCGCTCTCATCAAGCCCCAATGCATCTCAGGAGCGGAATCTCATTGTGTTTACTTCATGTCCATTTGGTATCTGATCCGCCCTGTCTGATCATTGCACCGCCTGCACAACTGCAAGCATGTATGACACGAACGTGCGCTGTGGACTCGTGTGTGCTCTTAGGACTTGTTCGGCCTCATTACGTCCAGCAGCCCACAAAAACACGAGAACATTGCGACGTCATAAGCCTGGTTTACCTTGTCTCCCGTAGTGCTGCAGTACCATTGATCTTCAGGGACCATCGGCGCCGCCACCCGAAATAGCGAATTTTCTGCCTTTTCATCTCCGCTTTCGACGATTTCTTTTGCAATTGTGCAGGGCCCATGCCGGACTCCGAATTTCGTGAAAGAAAAGCCTGTACCAAGTGGTGCCGAGCACGAAAACAACAATGTCACGCAAATCAGCGCAAGCTCGGCCAGGAGATCCGATCTGGTGGATTGTAGCGCATGCAATGGCTCCTCTGGTAACTTTAAGCACCGGACTGGCCTTGCGAGGTTTGCACCGGCTAACTTTGGTTCTTTGTTTCCCGGCGGTTCGGCGGTGAGCCAAAGTAACCTCAGAAGAACTCGTGTTCACTTCAAGGCCCGAAGGTCTATTTGCATGTCAGCTTTGAACGCGTGGACAGTCGGCGCAGGGCTTCTTCATCCTCCTTCAGCGAGCAAGTTCGAGTGTCAACACAGCCACCTGCCATCCCCATATCTAGTCTCCACAGCGGCGCAAAGTCCTCCGCTTAGTGCTATTGGTTTCCAGGCGCCAGCAAGCGGCATCCAACCTTAAATGGCGTCCGTCAACGCTCCTTGTCCGTGTCAAAACCAATTCGTCATTCGCACGGCCCCTGAGCGTCGTCGCTTCCGTCCGTCTCCAACATTTCCAGGGGCAACCGCAACCAACGGCTGTGGCTCCTCAGCCTTGTTGCCTCTCTCAAAATTGACAATTTCTTGCACTTCCACTTTGAATTACAAAGTGCGAGCAAATTGGCAATTTCCGGAGGAGAGTAATTTTGCTGCGTCAAAACCGGGATTGCCAATGAGCCACCGTACCGAGCTGGACCAATCACGGGGAGTAGCCACAGTTGCACTTTCTTCTTTGAGCCACCTCCATCGCTCGTTCTCGATCACGCACAGATCGAAAACGTTGCTTTTGCTTTTGTGCCTCGTCATCGCAGCCCTACTAGGTCTCGACCATGATGGCGCAGTCCACGACTGCCGCAAGATTGTTGCTGTAATCGCAGTCTCGCGTCCACCCTTGTGGTTTGTTCGTCTATCCCAGTCTCATCTTCACGAGCAATCATCAATCAGGAATTCACCCGGCTTTGCGACACCAAGCCGCAGAGCCTCACTTCCGAACACATCACCACTCAATGGTAGGTGACTTGTCCCAACAGAAGGCGAACAGAACATATCTGCAGCCACTCACAACGTGTTCGAAGGCTGTGTTGTCCCTTGCTTCCGCTGCATTCCGCTACTTGGCCACTATGACTACCATGATTTTCCCCGGGCCATTAAGCGTCTCCGCCTTCACACCCTCACTACGGGTCTGAAACACCGCCTTCGTGGCACCGGCAGTTCATGCTGCAGGAACCAGCACAGCTGAACAGGTTTTTTATGCTGGCTCATTGGACAGCAGGCTGCTAGTATGTAATTGGTACTGGTTGCAACGGAACAGGTTGTCTACGAGCAAAGCTACCAGACTTCTCATCTCCTCGCTTGACTGGATAGGGAGTGCTGGATGCATGCGGGTCGCGCTTGCATCCTTTCTTTGTTGTCCTTCAAAATGCCTCAACCGTCCGTCGTGTCGTCGGTTGAGCGTCAGCAATGGTCATCTCTTCGCTTGCGTACCTCAGGAACGTACGACAGCTGAGCTGCCACGATTGCCATGGCTGGCTAGCCAACCATCGATGATGCGCCACCTCGCGATAGAGTTCTTAGTTCTTCATTACTGCATGGGGTGCCCGCCCGTTCCTGCCTTATCGAGGTTGTCCATCTCAATTGGTTCATCCTAATCAGTTCGGCTTACGGGAGCCCGGCAGCCTCTCAGCGCTAGAAAGCTCTGCTGTTCACACCACCACGTTTGGACCACACTTGGCCCGACGACATGAATTTGGACGATGGGCGAGGCAAACGATTGGTATGACCTCAGCTTCGGTCTGACAACCAGGGGCCGCTGACGGGACCGACCTGCCTGGCATTGCATCTACCAACACCACGTTTCGTGATACTCACGTCAGAAGTGTAAACTCACGTCCAGCGTCGGCGACTGAGCAGATGGGCAGTGGGGCCAATGTATGCAGAGCCACGAAAGGACATGCAAAGAGCGAGCAATGCGAATCGTTTTTCTATTGCGACTGGACGGCAACCAACATCCGCAACAGCCATATCGCGACATGTCGATTCTGCACGTTGCTCTAGCGCATGCATGACACTGATCTTCAGGGCTCGTGAAGCGATCGACTTCTCGAATGGGCTCTTTTGTGCCTTGCATCGGCCAGCGCGGCGGGCAGACCAATGATGCGAAGTCTGCCACAACCCCGCGGCGGGGCGCGCATCCGGACGCATCGCCAACAGTTTCCATTGTCTCAAGGATTGCAAGCACCGTCCCAGCAAGTGCTGCGCTGCTGGCACAAGCCATCCCAGAATTCGAGTCAAGTCATCCCAGTGTGGTGCAGCGTCTAGGTACACTTGCGGCGGATGGATCACGATCTCATCGTCAAGTCAAGCTATTCAAGCGCCTGCCCCGCAATGCATCGCCCACCACAGTGCCATTGTCTCCTTGCATCTAGGCTTCGGTAGCATTCCGGCGGAAATACTCCGCAAAAGACTTGGTGGTGTGCGGCACATCACGAGTAGCTTTGCACAAAGTTTCCGGCTGCCGTAGCGCTGGGTTGGTTCTTAGCGTGGCTGCAAACAAGGCCTCTGATCGGTCAACACATGCAAGAGCAAGCATGCAGCACAGTGGCACAGCTACTGCTCGAAGCCAACGGTCAGATACGGCCTCGCTTGTACGACCACGAGCGGAGGAGGCTTTGTTGTCCACGAGACCTGTGTCTAGGGCTGGGCTTGCAGAAGCCACCAACTCCTGCATCGCTGATCACTGTGCAGGTCTCCACGCGGTGCTGCAAGCTCGACGAATATGGGAGGCCTTGCAGCCGCGATAGGCACCGGTGAGGATTCGAAGCGCTCATGCACACTGTGCGTCTATTAAAGATTGTCTTGCTGTCAAAATGTGGCTGCCGGGCAGCTTGACAGGGCCACTGACGGTGCAGTGTCAAGACGTGATACACCCGAGACCCTCACGCGCACCGATCAAAGGCTGTCGTATGCCTTACTGCAATCACGAAGCGTACCCTTCGAGTAATCCTTGCTGTCGCTGATGGAATATGCCTTGTCATGTCCACTGGTCACAACTAAGGAAAGGAAGCCTTGGATAGTACAGCGAAACTTGATGTTCTCAGCATGTACTTCATTGGCTTTTCAATGGACTCATGTGTACACATGAAATTTGAATTGAGATATGCTAACATGTGTGTTGTCTTCCTGGCTTTCTGAAAATCGCCAATTCGTCTGCGTCTCAGATCGTTTCAGTGTCATTCTTTACTTCGAAGTAAACAGGATGGAGAGAGCGTAAAGTAATTGTCACTTTAAATACGCTTGGATATTGTCGGCACGACTCAATAGAAACCTTGCGCGTGCCGTTGCAAGCATGGCATCATTGATCTTCTTAATATTAACGTCCAAGGAGCAGTCGAAGGCTTCGGTTGATAATAAAACAACTTTACACACATTGCAGACGGCTCAAAAGTACCGGTGGCGAAGCATTGTGTCGGACACTTCCAAGGCTATAGGCACGTTTTCATGGCCGTACTCTGGCGTTACAGAATTAAGAACTTATCATGATCCTCGAGAGCGATGCCAAACAGAGATCGTTTTCGGTGATGTTTGTGATGTTTGGTTCTTGAAGTTGGACTTGGTTGTGAGAGAGACCTGAAACGAGGAATGTAGTCGGCCCTTATGCTTGCGTTAACATTGCCAGTGCATGATTTGCTGGCACGTTTCACCCACTGGTTCCGAAATCTGGCCACATTATGAGATTTTGGCTATTTTTCAAAACCTTCTTCTGCATGAAATATTCGACACGTGTAACGAGAATCGCTTGCCATGAAAAACTGGTCCGGATATGGTTGCCGCATTGGACGCTTCACTGGCTTATGTGGATATGGCATGCTTTAGCACAGATCTTGTGCAGAAAAAACATTGTATAATGAGACGAAAACAGAAGTGTATATGACTTACACGATATACCTCGCATTTCTTGAACGCAACTCATGGTCCGCGTGTTCAAGGCACATGTCAGACTCAGTCTAAAATTTCTCGCGCACTCATTGTATCGAAATTAGGGCAGAGTATAAATATCTTCTCTCCCTCACATCAGGTCTTCTTCATGCACTACAACCCCTACGAGATTGTTCCAAACGGCCATATACAAGGGCAATGGTGTTCCAAACGATAGCGAACCAAAACATGACTTGGGGGGCACTTGAACGAAATGAACAAGAATCGTCAAAAAATCACCACATAGATGAATGGGCAGACTTCATGTCAGACATCAAGTGAGTCGGGGAAGACTTCTACAAGTGTCGTGGTGCTGTTTCTCTTACGCTCTGCTTATTTAACAAGCTTCTGCATACCACTGTCTTCTCCTTCTATTCATCCACTGTTGCCTATTGATAAAATTGATCTGGCAAGCATCATGTCTACGAAAGTGCGATCGACGTCGACAGATGCTGCCTCCGACCTTCTCCGCTGAGTGCAAGTTGTCATCCCAAAATGTGGGATCACAGTACACTCTTTGAGCACCAAAAGACATGACCGAACAATGCATGTATCGAAGCGAGTTCGATCTCGCCCCTGAATATGAGAGTGCCAAAGACACTGCAATCAAATTGTTTGCATGCATGGCGTTTCCCTGTTCATCTTGCACATGCATAAATCCAGAGCGATGGCAATTCTCTCAGGTTTACATTGTTTTGTCCCTGGGTTTTCTCAAAGACGAGGAAACTGTGTTCAGGATGTTCAAAAAGAGAGGAACATACTATTCATATTTGCTGGCGCCATTCTATCGCGTGGCCAATTCCTCGCGAGGCGTTTTGACAGGTGCAACATCAGAGACATGAAGCACGAAGCAAGTGTGATCCGGCGCATACTTCTCTGAAACTGACGCGAGAGACGAGAATCAATCGCTGCCTTCAAAGGTGTCAAAATGAGCAGAGGGAAGATGAAATACCCTGAGCAACACAAATACAGTTTGCATGACTTAATGATGCATTGTATCGCACTTCGGCACACTTAATCTGCAACCCTCACTACATTTCTCACACCCCAGGAATATATAGACATGTGCTGGGGAACAATACCGAGCTACATCTCATGTTCTGATCAACTGAGGAGGTCAAGGAAGGCTCAAGGACTTGGATGAGGAACAGATGGCCAGAAGAGAAATAAATTGATGAACTTGTGATTGATGAGAACTTCGCAGCAAGAATGACAATTCATCGCATAGCGTACTAGACCCAAGGTAGTTGTGAATCTTCAAGTTCTAAGTGGCGCTGATTGTCTTTCACGTTCATTGCATTTATTATATCGTAGTATATGGTCACGAAAACACCATTAGCATGGTCTATAATCACGCTCAGACCTCGAAAGTTTTAGGAGCACGACTTTAATCATCTACATCTTCATTTTGGGAGGATCTTTGAGTCCCATCGCGGATGTTATCTTCGTCTTTCGATACCGTCCTGGACCAAGAGGACAAGAGGAGTAAGAAACACATAAGGGTCAGACGAGAGCATGATTATTATATACACGTATTTAAGATCATTACAAGAAGCACATAACGCCAAGTTGATGACTTTGATTATCATATAGATCATGGAGGAGATTGATAATTATTGCTCGACATGAGCGCTCGACATTGATAACAGAGAGAACCAAATTTTAAGAAAATTGGATCGGATCCGAGAGCTCGATGAGAAGGTTATGCGCGGTTTCATGTGTGGTAAACAGTATCTGTTTTGGACACTGTAGATGTGCTGTCATGCCAAACATTTCTATCGGTACGCCCCATTCACACCAATGCTCAGGCTTCCAAGCCATGGATGGCGACCAATGTACTAGCATTCATTTGTAGGAAAAAGTCGTATTACTAAGACTTGCTCGTTATAACAGAGAGAATGTCACAGCGTGACTGAGTGCTGCGTTGTGGCCGAACTGGACGTCGTCGGTGTCGCTGCTGGCAATACGGTTGTAGCTTGAGTGGGCGGTTGGGCATTCAGCTGAGCAGTAGATTGAGCGTTCGACGCAGGGTTAGCTTGGACGATGAGTTGTGGTGGTGTCTGAGCCGCTGATTGAGTAGTTGCCTGAGCCGCTGCACTAACAGGCTGGGCCGTAGACGGAGAAGTATTGGATAGCATGCTCGTATTTGGCGTTGCATTCGAGCCTTGTGACGTCCCCAAGGCTGGCGCCTGGGTCGATCCTGTCTGTCCCGCTGGTGTTGCAGCTGTAGCGCTCGACGTGTTGTGTCCATGCGCGGTGCCCGATCCAGCCGTACTATTGCCCGGCGCCCCCGTAGATTGCCCGGATACCGGTGTATTGGCGACATTGGACATTGCATAGTTCAACTGAGCCTGCAACTGGGGCAACTTCACCTTCTTGACAGTGACCGGAATCTCCTTATCTGTTCGCGTTGACGCTGCTATCTCCTGGGCTTCGTAACCACGACGTTGTTGATGGAAAACACCGTCTTGGATCCAGCGTTCAATACGAGGTGCAAACGCGGCACGGAATCGTCGTGTGAAGATGAGAATGCGCAGTAGAATGATATCCGTGATGATGAAAGCGCAGGTCAGTGTTGTTACAAAAGCAAGGGCGAAGACGTTGATATTGCTGGTAAACTGTTATCACATGTGGTACGACGCAGGATAGTGAGCCTTGACTTACACAAATCCTCCCGGCATGCGCATACGCAAACTGGCACATAGTTGCCTTCCTCCGCTCTGAGAGTTGTGGTCAGTATACTTCGCTGGGTTCGGGTTACGATTAGCAAATCCCGTTGCGTAGTCTGCAATGACAATTTGCATCCCTGACCATACTTGGCCTTCCCATGCGATGAATTCCCGGTACCATTGGTCATCTGGAAGACTGTCTTTGACTCCTTTTCTGGACATTTCGTCTCCTGCTGTTGGTCCATTGCCGATCGCAGCCAGTGAATTCGAAAAATACGTGGAGAACTGCAATAGCTGTATGACGGCGATTTGAACAGCAGTGGCGCCAGGATATTCGGTATTGGACGCATTCAGAGTCACCCCTTGTAGGCTTCCACAGATCTCGGTTGAGTTCGGTGCTGTGAAGCAGTATTGAAACTGGAAAACTCAGCTGTGCTGCACATGTGAGGTAAGCCTTCAGGGTGATATACCTGCTCTTTGCATGCAAATACAGCAGCCGGAAAGTCAGACTCATACAGAGTATAGTTGTAAAAAGATAGGTTAGTCGGAAGTGCTTCATAGATAATGTAAGGCTTGTGTGCAGCGAAGAATGGGTCGTTCACTGGGTGCCAATACCTGACCATATTCTTTGACAGTGTACCGACAGTCAAATCAGCATTGATAGTCAGCATTTTTGATAGAGGCTTTAGGGGGTTCAGGGACGTAAAGTAGGGCCTATATTGAACTTGTCTAGTGTCGAGCATTAGCTTAGTCCACGAACAAGACTGATAGTGGGGCTCACAGAGTGACATATTCGTAAGTGTTCTTGGACGAGATCATGCTGATCTGGAACGTGTCGTTGTCGCCGAAGGAACTTCCAAAATAGAGTCGGAGCGTTCTTTCCCAGCGGAATTGCGAGTTTGGATTGTCATAACGAGTGACGTTGAAGTCGTAGCGTCCCTCCATTTCCAAAAAGGCACAGACGTTTTTCCTTCGTAATCTTACACTGTCCCGAAGTTGAAGGTTCAGACCAAACGCATCGTTGACGTTGATCAATCCCGAATCCATCGACACGCCGGGTTGGCTAATGTCAGCGCAAAGTCCTGGAAATGGGCGATCCTCACGGGATACCGCGAAAGGGATATTGGGACGAACAAAAGATGAGCACCGTCCCGCTAGAATGCTGACATTTTGGTAGCAGTCTCGGGAGTAGGAGCGACTAGCCGCTGTCAGGCGAAGGGTGTAATCATTAAAATCATCGAAGGACTTTCCGGCCTTGGTCATATTCCAGTAACGAGCCATGTCGAACGGGGCGCACAAGGGGCTGTCCACCAGAACTTGGATACCAGAGTTTGATACGAGGTACGAGGCAAACACGCCGACCACGACGGTCGCTAGAGTAAACACGATACTGGCAACCGCGAAGGCCCATGTTCGCGCGAAAGCTAGATAAGCCCTCCGTCTCCATGTCCACCAAAGTTTGATCCAGGTAGTAGCGACTGCATTTGGTGGAGGGAGTGTGCGAAGTAACGCTTGCTGTTGGTGGAAGTGGCCATCCGAGTCGCGGTCATGTGTGCGCATTTGATGGTACGCGAACATAACAATGTTCCACAGATGTCCAAGCCCGAAGGTAGTGAGGACAGCAAGGAGTGCGACAATGAGGTTGCCCGTGCGTACATCGGTCGTGATAGTCTTCCCTAAGATTGGACTGACCTCATGGTTTGTCCAGAATCCGCGCTTGACGTACTCTGCCTGTAATTGGGACATGCCGATGTGACAAGAGTGAAGCAGAACGCCTGTGAGCAGAATGAAATGGTTTCTATGTTCTGCGATGAGTGTAGTTGGATATTTTAACCTTCGTGGTCAGCCGGCGTCATGGCGCTGGGAAGGCTGGCTACTTCTTGGTCACCTTGATATCGCCTCGTTTGCAACAAGCTGACAAAAGTCAGATAGTCGCCCATCCAGCCCAGGAGTAAAAACACAAGAATATTCACAGATCATTGCTGCAGAAGGCTTCACCGGTCTCGTCGTTGACCGAAAAGAAATAGAGCGCAGTTATGAGGACAAGGTTCCAGCTTCATGCGCATCTTGAGTGCAAAACCACGACGAATTGCAGTGACTTCGAGCTCGCAACCACTTGATTGGATGACTATTTTATCCTGGGTGGTGGTTGGTCTGTTGTACAACCCGGTGGAGCGGCATTGTTGGTATAAACAGTTCAAAGCGAACGCCTTCGCCCCACAATTTGTTGGGGTCGACATGAAGGACCTCGCATATCGCTTTCATAAAAGATACTCGATCAACACCACTTCACCGCCAGGCTGTGGTTGTACAGAAAGCTTCTAGGTTAGCACAAATAGCCGTGTTCTTTCGTACATGCAGAAATAGATTTCTGCCTTAGCTGTGCTAGAACGGGCACCTTCCATAGCCCCAAGCCTTCGATTAGTTGCGCAGGAGCCGTCTGCGCTGATATGAGTGGAGTGGGCATAGTGAACGACTGGCCATCTGCCCACACTTACACAGAACTGACGCAGGGGCAGTTTCGCAATGATCTGTTCTTGGGGCAAAGTGTTGCCATTGTGGGGACTGCCTTGTAATGGAGTGTCAGTGGACGCAAGCGATCGTCGTGCGGCGTGACAAGCCACTCTGCGCGGACTGCTTGCTCCGGAGTGTGCATTCCTTTACAGGATGCGGTCAAGATGATAACTGCTCGACGCTGCCATGGGTCATAGTACTGCGAATGCACATGGCTCGGGCGAAACTTGCTCAGTGAGATCTACTATTCATTGCAAGGTTGAGGTAACATGTGGGCGTCAATTGTGACGAGTAATTAGACTGGGCTTGTCAAAGTCAGTAGATCTGTCAAGTGGCAGGCCTGCGTCCTGCCTTGTGGAATAAGCCACGGAACATAGTAGTAGGTTGATTATGTGTCATTCAACTATTCCTCATCAAGTCTGAACATACATCATTACCTGCGAAGCACATTCTGCGTACAGTCCTCCCTCTAGGGAATTCAAGAACAGCATACCATAACACAATAGACAATAGTAAGGAAACGGGGTATCTCGAGCGAAGACGGAAAACAAAGGCGTGAAACGCGTCGCTCCCACCGACCGTAACGCCCTGTCGTGGTTGTCGTGCTCAAGAGCGGCAAGGAAATGTTGAACATGAGAAAGCAAACCGAAAACGCCAGCCATGCCCCTGACGATAAAGAAAGTCATCCTCCGTGTGGTGCATCGTACCGTCGCAGCGTTAAGCTGAGACACAACACACAAACATACACCTTCGCCGCATCGGTCCGGTGTCGAGCGTCGAGCATTTACACCTCCATGCGGTCCATGACGCCCTCACTCATGGTCCTGATCTTGCTCCTGCCTCTTTCGCGCTCCACGAGGCTCTCGACATCGCTATCACCATCGCTCTCATAGTAGTCGGCGTCTGTGCTCATCTCTCTTACTGGTATCCAGTTGTTCTGGTCGGCATCGACGACATCGCCCGGATGATCAATGACCATGTTGTCAAGCTCGTCTGAGTCGCCATACGCTTCCAAGCCCTTTCGCGCCCTGTCACCAAGCCAGTACTCGGCGCGCTTTCTTGACCCAGCATTCGTACTTGATTCAAATTTTGTTTGTTTGAACTTCGACATGAGCGACATGGCGACACTTGGGCTGTTTGAAAGCGCAGAGACCCCTCGAAGGTAGAAGTAGCAGACGCGCTTGCGGTCTCGGTTGTATAAGAAGAAGTGATGACTCCAGATCGCACCATCGTCAGCAAAAGGGTCATCTGACGGCTCCCAAGCGTAGTACTCGCAATTTGCCATGTCCATTTCGCTATCGATTAGGTGCCATGAGCGCGGGCTCCATATTGGCGATCCCAGCGGGGTGACTGCGCCGACAGGAAGACCAGCTGAGTAGACCTGAGGCCGCAGGTAGTACATGGTCTGGTCTATTTTGTGCATGAAGCTCTGCTGTGTCTCGCGGCGGAACTCATCGGGATTCAGGGTGTTCGCAAAGTCGTAGTCGATGTGCGTCGCATTCAGTGTCGCGATGAGGTATGCAAACGTATGTCGATTCGCAGCCTCATTGAAACTCCCGAATGGCGTGTCGCGGGCGACCTCGACCTGCTCAGCGAATTGCGCGACGGACTGTGCGGAGTGCATCGCCACGAATGACATCAAGTCCTTGTGCCGCTCTTCGAGCGTCTTCTCGATGCGCTTGTATAGTTTCTTGTCGCTCCCTGCTGCTTTTACGGTCCATAAATCGCATCCTCCGATGATGGCAGTGTCTTGTGTGTCGAAGTTGAGTGCGAGGTTGACCTCGTGGAGGGCGCACAAATCAAGGTACTGCGGGTCCGCCAGGTCAGCTACATCATCGCCTGATGCTTATCGCAACATGTACACACCTTCATTGCGCCGGACTTAAGCTCTTTCAGCTTGGAATGCTTCGAATATCCTTATCGCCTTCGATGTATGGTTCAGAGTATGCGGTGATGCTGTCAGCAGACCGGTGCTGCTGGCTGTCGGGGCTCCTTTCTTGGGTGGGGGATGGCCTGCGCGAGCCGATACAACGAATATACACAACTCCAGGCTGGCTGCGGAGAGATATGGATACTGCTGTACGGCCAGACAAGATGTCTAGCAGGCAGTGGACATATAGATGACTTCGGGGCGGGTGTGGTATGACGTGCCGCGGTGTGTTGTTCGACGATTGCGGAGAAGGGTGAGCGTGATCTTGGCGGCCCGTCGGCTAAGTCAGCGGCATGACACGGTGCGCCTGCCTGATTGGCTCCGTCAGAGCGAGCTCGATGACCGTTTTCGACCAACGATATGGGTCGCTGCGACTGTATGGGTAGTTGGCGATGACTGAATGGTGTCAATCCCATATGTTAGTGGTATGCGAAGATGCGGAGTTGGCGTGGTGGGTTGTGCACGCTGCGTTCGATCGCCCGCACTTGAACATGAGCAGTGTCGGTTGCCTGGCAGTGAGCTACGTGAGAGCTCGGCAACAAGTCATTTAATATATGCATGCTAGAGTTCTGAAAAAGGACCATCGAATGGCCCGAACTCGTTGGCTGTCACAGTGATGGCGATGAAGTGCTCGCTGACACGGAAGCTGTGCCTAGAAAATTGGGGTTGTTAGAACAACAAAACGAAAGCGAAAGGACAGCCACTTGAGATGTATCAAGTGAAGTGTCTCGATGCATGATATAGGAATCACGTTCGAGTCTGATGAAGTGCATGTAGCAAACCTAGCCAGGTCGGGCAGAACCCGCCAGCCGAGATGAGAATTCGAAGTATATAGAGTACAGCTATCGCCATCTGCGCTACAAGGCAAGATGGCAGATAGTGCGTTCTCCAGTGGCAGCCCAGCTTCGCTGCGTGTTTCTGTTCGACTATTCGACGCCTGTTGTTGAGAAAGTGTTCAGCATATTCGCGCCGTCAAAGGCATGAATGTGGTATACCGCAATGCAACAACCTGAAGGCTCGTCCCTATGCCATGCCAGTGTAATAACGCCTTGTAATGCTATAGTAGTCTCGACCAATGTCGCTTCACATCAGACTATACCGCTCTCGCGCAGGCGACCTTTGAAGTCTTCGGATTGCTGTTAGGCAGGACATCCAGTTAGCGGCATATCTTAATAGGCTTGTAGGCGGGTCGCGGTAGGTGGCTGTGGACGGCGCGAGGGATGGTTTCGTGATGGGTACTCATGGGTTACATGATCTTGGTAACGATGTCGTCCTCGGCCTGGCGAAAAAGGTGCGCGTCAGCCATGGCGCGCGCTGGAACGTAGCGACGGATTGGCGAAAAGCTCAGGCCTCACTCACCTCCATATCTTCCAGGCTGTCCTGCTGGCCGATGCACCTGAGCACATTCTTCTTGCTGCTCTCTTGCATCTCGCCCGCCAGCAGCAGCTCGTCAAGGATGAAGTAGGCCTTCTGGAAGTTGAAGATGATGTCGAGCTCGCACACGTTGCCGTAGTACTTGTCCATCTGCTCGACGTAGCGATGGACAATCTCGAGGGTGATTAGCTCATTGTCGGTGGAGTCGCAGCCCGCGATGAAGAAGAGCGAGGCGTAGCGACGGTAGACAATCTTGGTGTCTGCGAATTTGTGTGAGCCTAGCGAAGCGCCATCCCTGCTGGACCCACTGACCCTTATACTCCAAGAAATTGCACATGCGCGTGCGGCGGGCGAGGACGAGCTGCGAGACGTCTTTGACAATCTTGGCCTTGTCCTTGGGCGCGAGCGTGGTGAACCACTTTGCGAGGCGCTGTCGGGCTTCAGCAGGGGCAGTCTATTCTAGGGGTGAGGTACCAACCACTTTGCCCTGCCGCGAGAGCAGGATGAGGTATCTATACCTGTAAGCAGGAGCATATAGTGTGGTGGACAATGTGAAGGCGCGCTTACTTTATCGTCATGGTGGCTGGGGGGAAGAGGTGTTGGTGTGTTTCCTCTGGATTATGTCGGCTCGGCGGTCACTGGACACCCCGCGGGTTTTGAATGGACGTCAATGCGCTCTCATCGACACCCCGCTATTGTTGATCAACCACGCCGAATCTCGATGCAGGCACTCGCAGATTGATGGTTGACGATAAAGATTATACTCTTTCCACCAGTCGCAACTTCCTCGAGTAGGACGCTAGCTGCGATTACCTGAACCGGCCCCACCAGAAACTGGCTGACAAACATTCGCATCCGCACTTCTTCTTCTCACGCGACTCCTGTACACTTTGCACTCAGGACGTCCACCATAATATACACCAGTTCACTATATAGACACGATACTCCCAGCTCACTCCAGCTCACTGGCTGGCTGGCAATCATCATGAAGCTCATACTCTCCACCTCGTGCGTGCATTCCACTCCGCACCAGCATCCTCACTAACAAGGGCAGGAATATCATGTCCGGAGGACCTTCGATGATACGGCGACCATTCTTCGAGAAGTCCAACACTGAACTCACATCGTCCCTCCGCGCCAACTTCACCGCACACCAGTCTTCACCGAGTGCGACCAACGACACGGGCCCCAAGTCTTCGTACAAGTCATGGACCTCGCAGTCCGACTCGGCCCTCTCTGTCCCGACACACACCCCGTCACCTCTCACAGAGCCCCGGGAATCGTACGACATCACAGTCAAGCTGTTTTACCTGCCGAACATACCCGCAGACAGGCGCTGCGCCCAAACGCGGGAAGCCATTGAACTTGTGCTCAAGGAGCTGGGCACCTCGTCCATAGACTTGCTCATTGTGAGCTTCCCCGGCATATCGTTCGACGCGGATGATGAAGACTCGGACTTTGACGACCCACCTTCAGCGCCTCAGTCGGCATCGGAAATTGATGGCGGCTGCGTGGATGCTGAAGTCCCACCAGAAGACATCGACACCATGATAACCACGTGGCGGGCCCTAGAGAAGATACAGCAGGAGGGGTTGGTGTCACGACTGGGCATCGCAGAGTTTGGCGTCACACGGTTGAACAAGTTTCTCGAGCAAACCAAGATCAAACCGAGTGTAAACCAAATCAACGTCCGCGATTGCTGCGTTGTCCCCAAGCCACTCATTCTCTACGCGAAGCAACAGCAGATCGAACTCCTTACACACAACGACTGTACCAATATCCTGCCTCGCGGAACGCTACGACAAATACTAGGATCGGGAGACAATGGCTCTGGGGTGCTCGCAGGAACAGGGAACGAGAACGGACTGAAGGGCGACGTGGAGCCACAGTGGGTGGTCAAATATACGGCTGTTGTGAAAGATCGAGGTGTGGTAGAGAACAAAGGCTACTTCGCAGTAGCGGAAGTGAGGCAAGAATAGGAGAGGAGATTGCAGTGACACATGCATATCAGAGCACATTGGTCAAGGCGTTTACATTCAGCCCAAGATACCCGCCAGCACTCCATTGTCCACGCCTCCCATCTTCGTCTTTTCACATACCCCTGCGATCCACATACTGCATGGCCAATGTCAGTCCACCAAAGTCCGCTAAAGTCCTCAGCGGCCGCGTCATGGCTTGGTCTCTCGATATACTTCACCACTGTCCTTTACAGATCGTCCAATCCACGCCTTGACTGCACCGAGGTCAATATTCGAGTTCGTATACACCGCAGTCGAGTTCGTGCGCTTGAAGAGAGTCATCGCAATGTTCGAGATCGAGTTGGGTCGTTCCGAAATGGATCGACTCGAGGAGTTGCTGCGCGATAGCATGACCTCTGGTGCAGGGCTCTTCATCCGAGGTGGCGTATAGAGTTTTCCGCTGTTCGATCTTTTCGCCTCAAGGGGTTCTAGGAACGAGCAAGTCCGTTGTGGCAGCGAGCGCGACTCATTTTTCGAAGATTGTACAACTGAAAGCGAAGGTCTTGTGGACGTGGAAGAGGCGGTCATGACTGTGTAAATTCGTGCAGACCGGCTGCTATCGTGGCAGACTTGCTGGCTGTGTGCTGGCGACTTGCGTGGTTTTGGGCTGCAGAGATGAAGAGTGTCGGACTCGAGAGTAAATATGCTGGTCTGTGGTGATGCGCATCACCGTGATCTATAGCGGGTAGATGAGGAGAGATTGGGGAAGAATATACAGTATACATCCTTCTTGAAGCCACAGCTGTGATTCAAAGTGTCTCATCCGCTATGCGTCGGGCCTCGTGACATACTCCAAAGGTCACGCCAAAGAAGTTATCAGTAGCATAGGGTCACTAGATTGCATACAGGGTAACAATACTTATAGATAAAGGTATGCAATACTTTGCTTTTTTGGATACCCCTGCCATCAGTTGCCCACCCGTGGTATTTACTAGCGTTGCATTTCAAGTTCGCGCCCTGGATCTATACACCGCAAACACTTCTTATTACAATGAAATACAGCAAGAGTCAGCAACAGAACCCCAATTCTACACAGTGCACTCACTGCTACCTTCTGTACTCCCCAGCTCACTTCACAATGTCTATAGTCACCTGCATTCCACTTGAATCCCGCACCTTCACCACACGAAATGTAGAAGAGCCTGTACATTCAAATTCTTATCTCGCTATATGACCCACAAATACCCATGGCTTCCGCACGTTCCAAAAAACAAAGTGATGGAAACAATCAAACGCACTCAAACACCCATTCGAGACACGAACACACCAGCAAACAACAATCCGCATTACATACACTCCTAGTTCGCCATATGCCGAACTCCAACTACAACACTAACACCAACCTTACTTCCCACAACCGGAGTTACCCATCCCCACCACTGTCATCATCTTCAACAAGATCCAGACAACATGATCCGCCGCATCGCCACCCATCACCATCACGAACCAGACTCCGAATCCCAACAATTACGCCCTCACGAAACAACGAATCCAGCGAAACAACACCCCTCGACTGGACACACATCCCCAACGCCCACGACACAGCTGGCGCTAACATCGGCGAGTGTTGGGCTTGCGGCAGTGCTCTTATATACAACGGTGAGCGCGTGGAGTGTGGAGAGTGTTGGATGCCGAATTGAAGCCATGTTTGGGACTGTGGTAGGGTATATCCAAGCTGGAATTTTCTTTGCGGTGTTTTGGTTCAGTGCGGTTTGGACGAGGGGGCATTATTGGGTTCTGGATGGGTTGAAGAGGGGAGGGTTGTGTGGGAATAAGTTTGCGAGGTGTCGGCCTTGGGATTGAGGGGGTTTGTGGTTGGAAAGGGGGATGTAGGAACTGGTTCAGGCGACAAGTTTGGTACGAGCATAGATTTATGAAGGATGAGGGAGGGGTATAACTCGCTTTGCGTATACTTGCTTTGATGAATTGGTGGAGGTTGATGTGGGCTATCTGTGTCTGTTTGTGTAGTACTTCCTCGCTGAATCTTGGAGATTGATTATTGTTTTCGTCTGGCTTCTTTTTATGAATGATATTTTATGCTCAGCTCTCGGGAACATAGAGACGAATTGAATGCTATGACACGCTAAATCTCGCAAAGACTACCGTCGACACTGCACCGTAGGTTGGATCATCCGTTCGCAGCCACGTTTGCACTCAAACGACTACACTACATCATCCACATTGTCCTGCCGTGCGCTTACTTCATCCGATCGCTCAAGTAAGATCCACCATGTTCAGCAGTCATCTTCGCTTCCGAAATTTGCTTCTACATAAAATACCTCGTCAAGTACACCGTTACACAAGGATTAGCTCACCCTTATCATTCGCAGAAAAGTCCAGCCCTGAGGTCCCGCCGAAAGTCGTGCGACTCGACGGCATCGAATACGCGACTGCTTCGCCGAACCAATTGAAGCCACCGAAAGGATCCTCCTCTGGTTCCACGACGCCTAGAAAGTCTGTCCGATTCAACATTGACGGCGTTGAGGTCTCTGCGGACGACGAAAGCAATATTCTTACTTCGCCAGCGGATCCACCTACCTCACCGACCACGAAGAAATCCGTGCGATTCGACGTTCACGGTACCCTTGGCCGTAACCATACAAACACTAGTACATCGAGCTCCAACTTCGACACGCCATCAGCTACAGGCACAACTCTTCTGGATGCAGACACATCCCTGCTGACGCCTCTTGGCCACTCGGAAGTAGATCTCTCGTCTACGACCTCGCAAACCTCCGGGCGCACAAGTACCACTACTGACCCAACGATCTCCGAGCTGTCGATTAGTGAAATCAAGACGTGGACTCAAACAGGCACCTTCATTACTTCTCCAATACCGTCTACTACCTCCGTCGAGCATAGGAATACACCTCAAACCAACACAACTACTCCATCACCTGAGTCTTCTCAGCATATCTATTCGCCATCACCATCCTCTCCCTCCAAAACCGCCAACCCGAGTTCCAAAGCCCCATCCATCGACGAAGGCGAGACAAATTCAACAGGGCGCGTAATTCTCGCTGATACGCAGCCATGCGAGAAGTGTGGTGGGAAAGTAGTCTGGGCGACGAAGGGGGAGTGGTTGTTGGTCTGTGGGGGTTGTGGTGAGCCGCAGTGAGCCTGAAAAAGAGGGGTTGGAGGGGGATGGTGATGTAGAAATGCATCTTGCTGGAAGAGATGAAAGGTGTGAATAGAGGTGAGTTGAGCCGTTTGATTATTGGAATAAGTAAGTAAGGGTGGGTTGTGTGTATGTTTGTGAGGTTGGAAAGACAATGGTACTAGCACTCACGGCAGCAGCTTTGGATTTTCCGGAATCTTAAATGCATTCATGTTGGTACTGTGTTTGCAAACAACATACCCGTGCTCATTCTCACACTCACTCTGCTTTTCCCTCCCACATACACACATATATACGTGTAACCCTCTCACACTTACACTATCCTATTGTACCATCTAATTCTAAACCCCAACATCAAATCCAGTACGCCTCAACTTGGTACTGGCGGCACACCACTGTCGGCCCGATGGGAGCAAGTGTGTTCGTGATAAAACGTTGTTCCGCTCTGGCCTTCCAGAGGTCTGGTGAGTTTTCGGCTAGCGGAGAATGAGTGTATGAGGTTCGCTAGTTCTTTCTGTCTCTTTCTCTCGAGATGACGTCGGGTAGTTGTGGCGGCATTGGCTCGAGATTGGAAAGGGTTGAAAGCGAGATTGTGGGCGGGCTTTCGTGGCCTTGTTTCTGGGAGTTTACATTGAGCGACTGGTCGTTGAGTGTTGATAGTTGAGTGATGGACTGCCAGAAGTTACTCTAGTGTGGCGTAGATTTTAGTTTCTAGGGATTAGATGCGCATGGGCTATCAGTCGAGCAGCTGCATGATAGTAGAATGTAGGTCTTTGCACGAAGCTGGACGTTGGGCGCGTCGACGGGGTGGGGTTGAATATGTGAAGTCACCCAATAAGAGAAGTGTGGTTGGCTTCCTGGCCTGTTGACATGGTCTTGACAGAAATTCGAGCACGATGTGAATGAGAAATCACGACGATACTGCTAAAACTACGCAGAAATGAAGGGTACAACATACTGCGGTAGTCCACGCTTCTGATGCAATACTTACTTGATTGGAGATGTTCGTTCGTAGGCGAAGAGTCGTGAGTAGACGACAATCCACAAACTTCGCCTCAATCACATTCAGTAAGCAAGGGTTCACAGTCACTGAACATGCCTTTCGTTCCTACCGAGGATACTCGCCAGTTCGCATAAGCGCTGATGCCGGACGACGTAGTCAGTGGAGACGAACCCATGCATGGAACACCCAGACCATCGCTAGCGCTTTACCTGCGACAGCCTTGAGGATAACGATGTCTGGAACCATACCAGAACGCGTAGATTCCGCACTCACTCACGTGGACCCATGCTAAGTAAGGACTGCCGCGGAGCACTGAGCATCCTTTCCTAGCTATCGAGTGACGCGAACTGGTGGCTCCATCTTGCATGACACGGCTGCAGTCTGCCTTCCAACCTGCGATGAAGCGTAAGGGCAGCAGGAAAGGCGCATGAAAATGGGTCTTTGTAGCTCCAAGGACCTGCCTGGCGCTTGCTATTGGTTAGTATTTGTGTAACACTACTTCGGAGGCGGGGTGCATTCAGGTGTCGCCTTCTGCACATCATTGTGCATATTTAAGAACATGTTCGACGAACTACTGCAATTGGAGACGGCAGTAATGACTAAGATGTGTCCGTAAGGCAAATCTCAGCCGTGAAGGTGCTGGGTTGAATACCAGCATTGTTAAGTGGGCTGTTACAACGTAAGGTTGCCGGCAAAGACAGCTTTCCGTGAAGAAATTAGCTGGACATGCGTCTCAACAAGGCTTCAGAGTCCTTGATAGCCGACGTTGAGTTCGCCGTCTTCCATTCCAGGCATAGCAATGTGGATACCAATGGGGCGCGGAAATGACAACACTCCCGTAAGCCGTGAGCGTGGGGTGTAGCGGGCCGGCAATTTTGCGATCCCCGGATTTGCAAGAAGAGCCTCCCGGGTCGATGAAAGGAAATCAAGTTCCAGAAGTGATCACAGTCAGGTGCTAGCAGTCGTCAAGTAGCCGAGAAGTCAAAAAAATGGTCGTGATCGCCGCGAATCAGAGATCCTGAAATAAAGAAAGGGTTCCAGGGTCCAGTGAGGCAAATTGAAACGACAACGACAGGCAAGCCGCAAATTCGGATCCATCAGACCGGGATGTTTAGTCTTGGATGGACGACAGCTGATCAGCCAAAAAAGAGGCTAGAGGGCTGCTATGTAGCGAGTCTGTTTGAGGATTCTCCTGCTGCCTGCTTTCGACAACTGCGAGCCCTAGAAGCAGCCACCCGCTTGTCCGGATGTCACAGGCAGCCAGACCTCGCGTGGGATGCAAGTGAAGCTTTGCTGAGAAATCGAGGGTGCAAGTCTAACGACCGCTATTCGGCTGCGGGAAGAGTCAAACACCGAGGACAGACCGATGAGGACCGAGATCCCTGGAGGCTCCAGTAGCCAACGTTACAAGCGCCACGTTGAGGGAGCATTCTGTGCTAGCCTTGGCTCCACACAACGTACCCCATGGAGATATGATCGGAGAAAAGCGACGTCGGGCTCAAAGCCTGGGGCTATCCAGCGACGGTCGGCGGCAATGCGATACTGTGGAATTGCACTTGAGTATGCGTAGCGTGAATTGTCGCTGACTCGCTTGGGCACCGCGTGAAAGAGCTTGACAGCTCTGGTCTGACGTGCCCCACGCATCCGGTCAGGGTTGCGTATGCGTAGGCCAGTTACCTGCGAGCGTCGCGACGGATTTTGCGGCGAGGTACGTACCAACGCACGTGAGCTTGATACTACGATGCTAGCGTTACGCTATCGCCTTAGCTGGCTTAGCCGTCTTGGCTGCTCAGGACCCTCTGCAGGTTGCGTACTGCAAGATGCGTTCAGGCGTCAGCAATTATGCGGGATAGGTATTACTCGACAGGTTCGGGGCGTTCGTGATGATGGAGACATCGTATAGTCTCGTCACCTGTTGAGTTAATCCAGGATGCATTGCTTGGTTCATATCTGTGATACAAGCGGCCTGAAATTGTGCGGTTATTGCCGCGATGCACAGGTGTCGCAGTACAAGCCACGCCTGCAGCACTGCGCTACCTGTATGGTTGAACATCTCGCGGAAAGCTTAAAAATGTCTCATGCGGACCGATTGTTCTGTATATAAGTATGGTTGTTTCAATTGTGAAGTAGATTGCTTTCATATCCTCTGCACCGTATTCTTGCCCGGGACCGGAGACGCCTACATCCGCACATGCTCACCCGATAGGTCAAGACAACAGACGAGTTTGTTGTGGGGTAGCTTGGACAGGTACATCCTTCGAGGGCGAGGCAACGTCCGGGGAAAGCTGGTCATGGTGGGGTGATTGCTTCGGAACTGCCTCCTCGAGCTAGCGCCATTGCCTGGCTTGTGCGAGAGGTGTTAGGAACGGACGGGAAGCAGCAAACGCTTGTCATCGAGTCTCTGCATATGGCTCCCGAATCTCATCTCGGTCGGCATCGTATTGCGTGTTGGAAGCAGTTCCGAGCATTGTACAGATGCAGCACGTCATGCGTGGCGCGCTGGAGGAATCTCTTCACAGTACGTCAGCTGCACAGAGAACATTTGATTGATGGAGTCTAGGGCCGCACCCACATATGTAGCTTGTAGACAATGCTACTTTGCGCGGCCATGCAAGTTGTTGTTGTACCTATTCAAGGGAAGATCAGCTGCGTTCCTTGCTAACCAATGACGAAATTGCTGTGGCGGTGATCTTATCCTGCTGTGCATACAGATCCTGTGTGTTGATCCGCTGGCAAGCAGATGAAGTCTGTGCCTGCCAGGCTCGCGTGGAATTTTTGATCAGCGGCGGGTCTGGCTTTTGGCGAGTGATCGCCTGCAAGTACTGCAATCATCGGCTATTGTGTAATGATGGCTTTGCGCTACAAGCGTTAAAAGGCGCGCACTGAAACGCACCACGGGCGGGAAGTCAACATATCAGGGCTGATCTCATCAGCCGCCGAAGCGCAGCGTCGTTGGGCATGGTAGAGACTTACGCCATCCATAGCCCTTCGATGGTCGTTCTGGCACCCTTCGATTGACGTACATGGCTTGCCACCAAGCAGCGTAGTTGTTCCGAGTGCACGATACAGTGTGTCGATCTGCCACGAGCTCCACCAAGCTCATGCACGACAGTGGTGGAGTGGATCTCTACATTGCCACAGAGTCATACGTCACTGTTAAGAATAGCTGTGCGAGCCGCCCGGGTTAGCATTCTGTAAAGGAGCTCACATTCCCTGTAGCGATGCAGGGTAGCTCGACGAGGACCAACAGCGTATACCGAAGAAAGGGTAGTGGGCTGCCAACAGGAGATAGCACTTCGAATTTATCTGCGGCCACACGTAATGCTCCCAATACTCGCGGCAGGGGCAAGAGCGGCGAGCGCTGTATGGCTGCATTCCCCAGCACAAAGGACGGGTCGCTTGTCTGGGCATGCCCTGCGTTGCGCGCCAAAAGGTCAGGTGTTGGTTGCTGCGGTTGCGAGTCGGCGCTCCCGGCCTATTGGAATGCCCGGGAAGGATACGAAATTGTACAATTCAGCGATTGCGATTCCACAGCTTTTCAGAGGTGCTCAGATGTCGCAGAGCATGGATAGCCAACCTGAACAATGGCCGCGGGTCTCTGTGTGCAAGCGTGACAAATTGGTTGTGCTGCGCCTCGTCCAGTTTACAGTTCGTGAGATCCGCTACGCCAGTTCATCGGCAGGCGACCGAGCCACTGCAAAAGCGGCTGTGATCAGCAATTGGCGCTCGTGGTTGGTGGGTGGAGCTGCAGACAGGGCCAGACGGCGATGGGTGTCAAGGGACTGCAAGCCGTTAAGGTGGGCTGTAAGCGTGGCCAATCGAAGTGGCGCGCTAATTTAGCGGATGCGCTAAGAAATCTGGGGAAGATGCTTTTAGGAAAGGTGTGGATCGCAGGACGGTCTGTTCACTCAGGAATCGCTGCGCGAGACCAGGGCTGCATCATTTTAATCTTCGTTTCCAGCTTCCCCAGGTTTCCGTGCTCACGGACGCCTGCTTGAGCTTACATCGGTGAAAGGTCGAAATCCCAGGCGTTGCGCATCATGCCACTGTGGAAGCGGGTCTCGGTCGCCGTTGTAGAGATGAGCGCATTGCTTGGGTTTCGCCCATAACTGTTGGACGTGGTCTACCGTGGATGCAATTGTCCGCTGCGTCAATATGCCCGTGGCAAGGCTACGAGACATAGTGATTGCTAGGACCGTGGCTGGACCGTGCCAATATCCGCATGTTCGTATGGCCTGCTCCTGCATCGTGCGCCCGGGAGTGGTGTCCAGGGACGAGTTGGCGAGGACGCTGGCTGTCGCTAGGTAATATGCGGCCCGCCAGCGATTGGCAGCGTGCAATCTATCCCAACCAGGCGAGATGAGTTGGAAGTTGTCCAGAGCACAATATTGAGAGCAGCGGGTCGATAGTTGATAGCACAGCACGTCCGTCAATAAGAGCGGCCGCCAGCGCTGAGGACAATGCGCGGCCTGTCCCCAATGCTGCAAACAAAAAAGTGCTGCTTCGCAAACTTTCTGGAGGGGGGCCGACGCCAGCCCTGTGCATTGGATGCTTGCGCCCGCGCCGTCGTCTGGCTCTGCCGATGTCCGGGGTGCAAGGCCACCATGGCGGGTCGCTGAACATGACGATCAGCAGCACGCGGCCTGCGACGGACGCCATGCTGCCAGCGCTGCCGCATTCATGCCAAAGGGTGCATCGGAAGCACGTCGGGCGGCTTGGGAGCTCACGGAGACAAGAGCACGAAGGCCCTGTACGGCGGCGGAGCATGATCCCTGCGACGGTAAACGTCCAGCAAAGGACGCGATGCCCGTTCTGAGGGCAGGCCCACCAAATGGCCCTGGTGCTGCACAGAGGCGTCTGCCGCCGAAGTTCTGGGGTCTAGCTTGGAGCGAGCGTTGTGTCATGCAACAGCGCGCGGCGGCCTGGTTCGTCGCATTACCAGCACTTGCCTGGGGGATCTGCTTACACTGGGCTGGCAACCGGCACCGTCCGTAGTCACTGCTTCTATTCTCCTTCACCACAGCTCGTGCATTCGGTGCTGTGTTTTGCTAAGTCTTTCGTTCTGCAGCTTGGTGTGGTCGCGCTCCTCGTTACCAAATCCTCGCTCGGCATCCCACCGTTGCGTTACCTTCGATAGCCAGCCAATCGCTGCACAGCCGCCGTGAGCTTGCTTGCTGCTGTCTCCGACACTGTGTCTGCCCCGAATTCTAGCCTGCCAGGATTGTGCACCTTCGCTGTCCTTCGCTGCTGCTGGTGAATGAACACCCAAGGCTGGAACTGTAGCAAAAGCACTTTCTGCAGCACCCTCTTGATCCTGAAGGACCAAGACCTGCAGCTACCGAGGCCATCCGTAGAGTTTGCCATATCTGCACGCCACTTCAGATTCGACCACCACATCTTTGGTAGCGACCACTCAACAGTCGACCGTTATTCGACATCTGCACCTTATTCAGCCCTTACTCATAGCTCGCTGGCGGCTCTGCGTATTCTTGCCGTTGTTTTGGTTGCAGGATCCCACAACACCTCGAGGCATTTGGCGGCATTATTGTCTCGACATCCATAGACCAGCTCAGACGTCCTGATTGACCTCCACACAACGCCGGCCGTCGGAATTGGAATCCGGTGCCAAATTTCACAAGATCCTCACGGTGCTCTAGGGCCACAAAAGTATTTCCTCCTGCCCTAATGAACTGTCGCAGTCTGCTGACTTGTGTTGGCAATTCCAGCGTCCTTGACCTCAGACATCCTTTGTTGCATCGGCGAGCTTGCGCCGCCAACGAGCTACCCCAAGCGCCGCCCTAGCCTAGGTAATTCCCGGAATCACTAAGGCGACTCCATCCATTATCACATTTCAGCAATTCTTCCTGTCGAAGTCAGTGGTTGTTGTTTCATAGAAGCTCCGCCGCCGTGGGTTGCGGTTGCACCAGGACCACAATTGACCATGGCTTCGCCCGCGGAAACCATCAACCATACGGGCGCTACAAGCACACCCAGCGACGACTCAGGGAGCACCGGAAGCGGTAGCAACAGTAAGTGGCAGCATCGAATATCACGAGAACGTTGGAGTGGCTGACAAGAGAATTATTTCCAGCTTCAGTGCAGACAGCAAAGCCCGAGACGTCGCGCGCGCCGTTCCCTCCGCCGCGGACTGACAAGCCGCGGCCGCACGTCTGCACCACATGCAATCGATCGTTCGCGAGATTAGAACACCTCAAGCGCCACGAGCGATCACACACAAAAGAGAAGCCCTTCGAGTGCCCGCAATGCACACGATGCTTTGCTCGGAGAGATCTGCTGCTGCGGCACCAACAGAAGCTGCACCAGCAGGGCGCCACTTCCTCACGGCCCCGCAACGCTCGTCGGGAAAGCACGACTGGCATGCCGGCCAACACTACCACAAGAGTGCGCAAAAACTCCGTCTCAAATGTCGGTGGCCCAGGAGCTACAGGAATGAGGCCGCGCGCAAACACCATCAGCCACATTGACCCCATCGCTCTCCACAGCTTCATGGCGGCACAGAGCGGGTCAAGAGGAACTCCAGGCCACCCAGGACATATGCACCATGCCAGCCTATCCGGCATGAGCGGCCCCGGCCAGTTTGACTACCGCGGCATGTCTACAGCCATGGGCAACCACGGACAGAATGGGCTGCCGCGACTGGACACCCACCTCGGCATCGGCCTAGGCGGAGGCCTGCGCACTGCCCCTGTCCAACCCGCAGGACCAGATGACCTAGAGCTCGACAAGTTCTTCAATGGGTCGTCTGGTTCAACTATTAACCCGCAGCAGCTTCATCACTTCAACGGCGGCATGGGAAACGCACAGTCGCCGTTCCGTCAATTCGCCAACCCATTTGCTGGGAACAATCCAATAGAAGAAGACGATTTCGCCATGAGTGCCGGCTGGGATAGCTCTATGATGTTCTCTGGACCGAACGAATCGGCATTGGATGGCTCCTCTCCGTCTGCCATCAGCACGGCGAGTCAAGGAGCTTTCAACGAAGTCATGTTGGACGGATCGGGCCAGCCAACCTCCGCAGCTATGTGGCATCAGCCAATGGTGTCTCATACCAACATCAATCCAGCAGCGTACTCGCTTGATGCAATAGCCCCCATCTTCCCGGAATTGATGATGAATGGTGGGCCTCACGAGATGGGAGAACAGACAGTTGCGAATGACTTCTTCATGCCTACTCCGCCCCCATTATCAGCCATGAGCCCGTCCGCAGGCATACCTGGTATGCCAAACCAGTACTTCCAAGCGCCGATAAATTTCAATTCTGATTCGGGTAGTATTTCGTCGGCCTCCATCAATGGTAGCGGCAGACACAGCTCAGTTACGTCAGTCTCTACCGAGTCAATCACTGATGCCACGCGACAGGCGCTCATCTACAACCTCACTCAAGCCTTAGGATATGGCCATTCTCAGCGAAAATTCTCTCAGCCTTCCATCAGCTCGCCGCTTTCTGCGTCCGGCGCCACCAAAAACCCATCCCAAGGACAGCTACTTCCAAGCACCGCAGACATCCAGCGCTATGTCAATGCGTACATCAAGTACTTTCACCCACACCTGCCTTTCCTGCACATTCCAACATTGTCGTTTGACACCCCAGCGTACACCTACCAGCTTCGCGCTGCGGGCAACGTCAACCACGATGCCATGGTCGGAGGCGGCGGTTGCCTCATTCTGGCCATGGCCGCTATCGGCGCATTGTACGAATTTGATCACGGTGTGGCCAAAGAGTTGTTTGAAGCCGCGAAAAAGCTGATCCTGTACTACCTCGATGAGCGTCGGCGGGCTGGTCTCTCGGCTGCCGTTAATGGTCCCTCTGCGACGAACGATCTTGCCAATAAGCCACCACTATGGCTTGTTCAAGCCATGTTACTCAATCTAATTTTTGGACACAATTGCGGTGATCGCCAAGCCGCAGAAGTCGCTAGCACTCACTGCGCCGCTCTCGTTAGCCTTGCAAAAGCAGCAGGACTAGATAGAGCTGCGACACCAGAGAGCCTCGGTCAAAGCCCACGCAATCACATGAACGGCGAAGATACGAACATGATGGATGAATCGGACGGACGTTCATCATCGCAAGGAGAGGCTGTTGATGAGCATACTCAGTGGCTGCAATGGACAAAGCTTGAAGAGCGCAAGCGCACATATTTCGCGGTGTTTTCCATGTCGAGTCTCCTCGTTTCGGCATACGCACACGCGCCACGGATATTGAACTCCGAAATCCGTCTCGATCTCCCATGCGAGGAAGACCTGTGGTCTGTAGACAATCCTCAGGCGTGGATGGCAATGGGCGGTCCAATGATTGCTCAGCATAAGGGATTGTCCTTCAATGCGGCCATGACTTATCTCCTTGAAGCAAGTACACGGCAAGCTGGGCCTCGTGCGAGCGGCTCATACAACCAAACCTTCCGAAACAATCAGCCACTTAGCGAAACAGCGGAAAGCGACATACGGCCCAGCACGTTTGGGTGCTACGTCTTGATCAATGCGCTGCACGTCTATATCTGGGAGACTCGACAGCGGCACACTGGGCGAATGTGGAAGACCGAAGAGACCGAAGCTATGCATTCCCAGGTCGAGCCCGCGCTCAAGGCCTGGCAGGCTGCATGGCGAGCGAACCCAAATCATAGCATTGAGCGGGCCAGTCCCTTTGGCCCATTGTCAGCCGACTGTATACCCCTCCTTGATCTCGCCTATGTCAGGCTATTTGTCAATCTTGGTCGAGCCAAGGAGCTTCTTTGGCAGCGCGACTTCGACGGCATGGCTAACGAGCTGGCTAGAGGCGTTGACATTGTTGCTCAGGCCGAGAGTCCAGGAAGATCATCGCCCATGAATGGCATGAACAGCCTTTCCCCCGGTGACATGAACTCTCACGATATGGGTGGAACTCTTCAGCCTAGTCGTTCTTCAAAACGCGAAAAACATCTCCGAAGGGCTGCTTTTTACGCCGCCGATTCCTTGTCCATGGCCGATAAGCTAGGTGCCACTTATGCTGACTTCGCTTCACGAGAACTTCCCAGTTCGTCTGCACTGTGTACTTTCGATTGTGCGCAAGTGCTAGCTGAGTGGATTGCCACAGTACAAGACCGTGTTGGACGTTTCGTAGGCGTCCTGGGTAAAGATGATATCGACTACACTGCCGTGCCTGCCGTCATGTTGCTTGAAGAAGAGGACATCAAGCTCATAGGAAAAATCACCGACATCCTCCACACTGCCGACATGAAGCTTGCTTACGACATCTCTACAAATTCTCTACCAATGCTTGGCGGAGGACTCTCGAATATGCGTCATTGTGGATTCGGCACAAAATTACTGATGGTGACCGCTTATATGCTGTCGAAGGCTGCTGTTTGGCCTGGTATGTACATTATCTTTGACCGTAACCGGATTAAATACTGACAATTCCTTTAGTTACGCATGTCCAAGCACGTGCTCTGGAAGCACATGCCAATCACATCAACCAGCGTGCCGAGAATTCCGTCAACATTCAGTAAATACCACTTCTTCACGCCTGTACAAAATTCTGGTTTCATAATTGCAACGAGTTCTACGACGATGTATAATCACACTCCGAACACCAGGACTGTGGAGTGCTCGGGAAGGCACATCTCCACACTTTTCGTAACGTCTTCGCTATCTAGCTCAAATCGGGCACCCGACTTCGCCACCTTGAAGATAAAAAAAATGGTGAACAATATGCGCTTGCGAACATTTCTATTCGAGCTCCGCGCTACGGCGAGCCATGTGCCCATCGGGCATGACCGCGAGGAGTTCGTTTTCTACTTTCTAGGGTTATCTTATATACGAGGCAAACACATGTCGATGACACAGGGCCGATCTCTGACATTCGCCACCGCATCGCACACGTAAATGTCCTCCTTCGCTCAGATGGCTTACCGCTGGCGTTCTGCTTTACTGTTTTTAATACCAAGACGATGCCAACGACGTCGTCACGGCCTATGCACACCTGGGCAAAGAGAGTGTTGCAGCGACTCTTTGAATGGATTTCTCGGTTGGGACGACTTCACGATAGGTCTCACTTTTTTCAGCTCAGGGTAGGGTACGGGGAGGTTAGGCAAAGGGAAAAGTCAGGTTGATCTCACTTGGGATGGTTGGATTGCAGATAGGAATGCAATAAGATGCTTCTGCGACTTGCGGCACACTGCTACAATGCTTGATGTTTCCTTCACATGTTCTCAATCAAATCATTTCAATCATTGCAGCCTCACTCTGGCCTCGCTGCTTTGAGTACCCGATCCAATCCGGCCCGAATTCCACAAACATACTCCACGCTACCCCACAATCCGCTAACGGGATGGGCTTGCTGATGGCCCCATGCACATTCCGGCCCTTTCGACGACGCTAAGCAAAACTTTTCAGCCTCGAAGGCCGATCCGGACTCCGGAGTCTTGCGGGTGTGAGGCTTTTTTTTAATGACGGTGTGTCTGTTGGTGCGCTGTCAGATGCATGCAGGACGTGAATCTAGATGCCCCACGGCGACTGGACCAGGGCCCGAGATCCGCAACGTGCTAGGGTGGAGGATAGAGACAGTGCGAATGTAATCAATAGTTAGTGAATGCAACAATGACGTTCACATAACCATGCAACATGGTATAGTTTAGTAAACGTGGTATCGCATAATCATACAAAGCATAAACCAAAACCGATTACGATACGCACACACTGTCAACACTTCCAATGCCCGCCTTACCTACCTCCCAAGCTTTCATGTCTCATAACCTAACTAATCATCCAGGCGACGCAATCACATGCGCCTTAATTACCTCCCGGCTTTGTCCTTGTAGCTAGGTATCAGCCAAAATCTTCTCGCTAACCCACGTGCCTTCTCCCAAACACGTCAAGTGTCCAAGAGCATAAGCTAAATGTTCAGCACCATACCCAGTTCGGCTGCAATGCGCATTCCTGGCTACCGCGACGTTGTGTGAGGCGATTCGGATGCTCCGGAGATGGGTCCGCGCAGGTCACAAGGGTTCGGAGGCCCCGGACGCCTTGAGAGGCGTCATTGGGTGCGTTTTGGGTTTGGGTTCTGCGTTGGTGCGGCGGGTTACTTGGGTAAGGCTGGTAGAATGGTTCGGAGGTTCGGAGACGGATGATGATGGCTCTCACGTGGTGTTCTGGATGGGACTAGGGAATGTGATGGGTTGCCGCAAGGAGAAAGTGGACAGTGAGGGTATTCTGGACCGGGGGGTATAAGTTCTGGTTCCGTGTGCATGGTAAAGTGTATGAAAGATGTGATGTTGCTTTTCTGAAGAAGTCTGTGTTTGACATGATGGGAATGCGGGCTCAGGGTAACTGATCTTTTCTTGCTTATATTGCCTCTATCCTGTTAGCATTGCTTGACGATGAAATCTATCGTCTATAGACACCCTGAGGAGTCCAGTGGGTGTGCCAGTTCGGTAGGCCAAGAGAGGATCGTTCAAGGACGACATGTCTTGGCGAACCTACGGCGACTGGCTGTGTGAAAGCTCCCGCATATCTCATGGACTTTGATATTCACCAAGAGTATAATCCTCCAAGTTTGCGACAGATCGGCAAAGAAGCTTCACCCAAGAACTGCAAGGTCAAATTCGACGTCACTGCGCGGCTCTTCGGCAGCGCGACAGTCTGGGCGCTCAGGTACCAAGAACGATAGGATGTTCATAAATTTCACTTCGAACTGAGGAGATCTTCCTTTTTATATTGAGATTGTTGACCATCAAGATGACTTTGCAGGTGTGGCTCGACACTTTCGCAGAAACCTCCCGAATGCTTCCTTCACCCGTGCGGGATTACTTCGCCAGCACGCCGTTCCTTCCACTCGTCCACTCTTTCAATACTTTGATCATCGCCGCGGCTGCGTATACGTTTGGTCACAAAGTATCGATTGATATTTGCGCTTTTCAGCAGGTCCTCAACGCCGACAAGCACTACCGGACGGCTTCCACCCGACTATTCTGTTCTACAATCTGGACAACAGTCATCATACTAGACAATGCAGAACGTACCACAAACTTCCCATGGTTCACATTGGGGACATTCGAGGGGAAATGCATGCTGTTCATCAATATTTTCGCCGGATTGTTCATGGCCCTGCAGGTGGTCATACGATTCCTGTCGGTGGAACATAGATCGCCAGCTGCACAAGAAGAGCTGGATAAAGCACTGAATTGGTTCTACGATACGCCTGCCGGTCTAGACAAAGACTTCAGAAGATCTCCATCGAGACTGGCCATGTGGATGCATTGTATCATTGTTCTGCAGCCTCTGGTACTACTGTTTCTGCCCAGGCTGCGATCGAGATCAGAGTTCTTTGCAAGTTTCGAAACCCTTGGGGCAGTAGGGAAGTGGCTTGGACTGCTTTGCCTTGCCTTTGGGCTTTGCGTCCTCGAAGCCATGGTGCTGCTCGTGACTGCCGAGGTTTACCAAAGCGGCGAAGGAGCTTTTGATGCAAGAGTGCATAGTGGAATGTATGCGACCTGTATGCACGGGGCTCTTCTCGGCAAGTTTTTGACTAAACGCTTCAATTGGTTCATGTGGGTCGCAAGCGATGCATTACTATGGTCCGTGGGAAATTGGTGGGAGCATAAAAGACGAGAGACAGTTCTGCGCGAGCTTGTTGAAGACATTGTGGAGATGAAGAATGAACGAGATAAGAATAAGAATCGATTGTGCGTGGTGAGCAAGGCACAAATGATGAATGGGAAGGAGGGTGGGATGAACAGTGTCATAATTGAGAGTGTATGAGATGTCTGGTACAAATGCCCACAATGTCGAGTGACCTGATATCTGCTCTAACACACCTACGTTCATTTTCTCGTCATGACTTCTTGTCTCCCAAAAAAGGTGATCTGGTGTGGTAGTGGCCCTGAGATTGCTGTTGCCTTTATGAAGCACGTGCACACGCGTTTGATTGGCTGCGCATTGACCGCGTCCTTTCCTCGTCCCTTGTTGCACTCCTGCCTTCATACTCACACCCTCATCGCACGGCCACTCACACAGCCCGAAATATTGAAGATCTAAAGCTGCCTTCTACAAAAGTTGCGAACAAGGACCAAGCGCAATGTCTCGGCCTGCTGCCAGGAAGGCTGCTCCCAAGGGAGAATATATCGAGACTGTATGTTGCCGACCTTCAGACCATCGCACACCTCTGCGTCCTATGTCACGTGTCATGACTCCTGATCCGAGATAGGACTCTGGCAATAAAGTCTCTCGTCGCTCAGCCATTACTGGCACAGCAAATATCACCCTTGGTGGTCGCACAGTCATCATGGCCGACGTGCAACTACGCGGCGACCTGCACCCTACACGAGCTGCACCCTCACAGTCGGGCAAGGAAAGCACACCCACAAGCATCAGCATCGGCCGGTGTACCGTCATCTCAACAGGAAGTGTTATCAAGCCGCCATGCCGAATCAGCAGAGGACAGGTGCACTATTACCCCATGAAGATAGGAGACAATGTCTTCGTAGGTACGCGAGCCTCTTCACTTACTCAGTTTGATACAAACGTCTTGTCTTATGAATTTGAGCTCTCAACTGATTCATCAGGGCCAAACTGCACAATACAGGCCATCTCAATATCATCACATGTTTACATCGGAGAAAAGGTCGTCATCAATCCATTCGCTATCATCAAAGAGAATGTGAAGATCCTGCCAAACACTGTGATACCAGCGAACATGGTTATTGCTTCTGGATCCGTTGTTGCTGGCCGTCCTGCAAGAGTCATCGGCGAGGTCGGAGAGGGCTGGGGCGTCAGTGGCAGCGGATCAGGAGGTGGACTTGGAGTCGGCGGAGGAGGGGAAGAGAAGTGGGTTGAAGGTGGTGATCTGAGGGAGCTTGTGAGAAGTATCAAATGAGCATGCCAACAACCCGAGACGAGTGCCCATTTCCACAACCAAAAACGATGTGCAATCCGACTATAGTGCTTCAATAGCTACTGGTGAAGGGCCGGGAGAAGATACGACCGCATTAATGCATGTGAGATATGCAGCCGGATTTTTCAGCGGTGATAACTTCCACGGTGCAGAATGGGCAGATTTCGAATTGTTATTGGCTATTGGTTCGGCTGCACCCTGTCCCGCCATGCTGCACTGTCTCGTGAAAATCCTCACAAGCTTCACACGACCCACCTTCGTCACAATCGTTCCGTGCGCCAGAGTGTCGCATACAATTACAACATCATGCTAAGCATTGAGAGCCTTCCCCATGAGCTCCTCTTGGAAGTCTTCACGCACATCCGAGTTCCGGAGGCGTGGAACGAATCCTACTTGTCCAGACGGACCAGCAACACGCCTCGGACTCCAGAATACAAAAAGCCGTACGCAGATTTATTGAATGTATGTCTCGCATCCAGACGATTACTGAGATTCGCCGAACCGATTCTCTACTCTTCGATCGTCATTAGACGCTCGTCTTGGGAAATGTATTCTCGGACTTTCTGCTTGCTCACTGCATTGCGAAGCAAGCCAACGCGGGCGAGCTGGATTCGCGCCGTGGAGAATGATGACCGCGAACCATATGCGCGCCTCGAACCACCGAACTTCCATCCATTCGGGGTTGAGAGGTCCCAAGAGGTTAAGACAGCGATCTGTGAGCACGCCCAAAATCACGAACAGGATTACAAGTTTCTTCTGTCCATCGCAGAGCAAATCTGGGAAGGTGAACAACTCGATGGATGGGAGGAGAAGCTGAGAACAAGCCCCAAAGAACTGCTCATTACCTTGGTCATTGCTCTTTCAACGAATATCACCCATCTAGCCGTCGATTTTTTCGCTTATGATCCGCTGGTGCTGAGGGTCTTGCATCGCTCGACTAGTGGCGCAGTTTCACAGCCCTTCATCAATGGTTTCGCAAAGCTCACACGACTCTCCATCAACGCCGACTATAGTCACCATGACTGGAGGGGAAATTCCTATGGCACATACTGTCACGACGTCCAAATTCTTTCATTCGCTCCCGAACCTGCAGTACTATGAGCAGCATAGGGTCTGCGAAAGATTTCTAGAGTGTCATGAAGGGATACGACACAAGAAGTTGCTAGTACTTAGACTGAATGACTGTTTCGTACCATTTCAGCAAATTGGTTCTCTGCTAAGGCGATGCGAGTCTCTTCAAGAACTCAGCTGCTGGTACCGGGTCATCTGGGAAGATGCCCAGCACATCCTGCTGCCGGCAATATACTCGCTAGCTCACAGTCTTCGACGACTCGAACTACGATTCGATTACGAGCCTCGTGATGAGTATTATCTAAGCCTCTTACCGCCACCGGTATCTGAACCAAAAAGGGGCTAGTTGCATATTGATTTCACGCAGTTTCACCAGTTAAGGATGTTGTCCGTCCCAGATTACTTCCTCATGGGTTGTCAGACCGAAAGGACAGAGCATTCAGTCGTTTCAATTGCTCTTGCGATCAGTACTTACCTTCCGCGAAAGCTCGCCCACCTCACTATCAGTATGGAGCGCAGCATAATTCGAGTCGACACGCCTGGAATTCGGGGCCTTGCAGCCGATTTGAGACTCTTTCCCAATCTGAAATGCATCGAGATCGTAGGTTTGCGCTTTACGATGATCGAACAATCCGTACGAGATCTTTTTGATCGCTTCAAGCAAGAAGGGGCTGTATTTATACTGCCATTTTGCATCCCGTCGCCTGACGTCTCCGACGAAGAATGGCCCGAGTAGGAGCATGAGGGCATTGACGCGGAGAAATGAAAAATCAATGGAGCGGCTCGTGATCGCGAAGACCAGAATGGCATATGGAATGTTGCGCTCAAGAATCAAACAGAGGTACCTTGCTCCGACAAATACCTAGAGTATTCATCATCGAGTCGTACGGATACTGTAACTTCGCTTCCGCACTCACTTCCAATCAAAACCAACAACTTCACACCTCGAATGCATTTCGATACTCCAAAGCACTATACAAAGCCACGAACTACATCCAGCCTAGTCACCATACTCTCCACCAGCTCAAACCAGGTTTCATGCACACCTCTCGCCCAGCACCACCACCCTCCTCCCCCTTGACTACCCGAAGCCGCAAACTCCCAAGCTCCGAAGCACACACCCGCGAAACTTAAGATCGACCGCATAACCTCGTACCGCATTAAAGTTCGCATATAACACGCGCCGGCAGATCTTAATATCTATGCTTATCCTGCGGTGCAATGCGTTCGTATTCGACAAGCCAATCAGAACTCCGAGGCTTTGTTTGAAACACCATGCATATGCCTTATGGGAACGCCACATGCGAGCACGGGTGTGTGCGATGTTAGGCTGCAGATCTGTGGCCTCGTTAGAGGGCGGGGATCGGCTCCTTCGATCGATAGGTGGGGTGATGGGATGGGGAATTGGGCATAGTGGTGCGGGTGAGGGATGATTTTGGATGTGTTCAGGTTGGTCGTGATGTTTTGGGCGTCGGTCGCAGGAAAAAGAGTTTGCTTCGTTTCGTGCAGTCGAGCGAGTTGTTCTACGGTGGCAATACGAAGCACAGTTCGTTCATGGCAGATTTGGGAGCGACGGATCGGCCGTTACTCTATATGCATTATATATCTACAAATTGAAACTAAACGAGTGAAGTGTTCTTCTGCTGAGGCTCCACCTCCATAGTTGTCAACTCAAAATCTGTCTTATGGAATATGCCCTGATTGTCCCAAGAGTCGCTCAGTTTCGTGTCGTCCTTGTCACTGTATGTGTCTTTCGCATCCGAGTAGATGTGCGCGCGGTGATTGCCGCTTGCGAATGCAGCAGGCATTTTGCTGCGGCGCGCAGTGTTGTCTGCCGTCGATTGCAGTCTTCGCGATGTAATGGATGTTTTGATGTCGCGTAGAAACGGGCGCAAGACGGGTATGCACTGCACGATGATTGTGCCGACGATTTCGGAAGAGTACCAGATGTTGGAATGCGCATTGCGCCAGAAGTACCACTCATCCTTAGCATTGCCTTCGTCTTTCCAACCAGTACGGATTGCGGCTATGATAGCCACGATCATGCCCTAGGGAGTTACTGTTAACAAAAGGTCTAGGACTCAAGACACCCCTGAGGAGCGACTCACAAGACTCATAGCCACACAAAGCCCAATCTTCTCCCGTTTTCGCATGTCCAAGTTCCACGTGATGATCCAAGGGAAGGATGCGAGAATGAAGTCCATGATGATGTTGTATACTATTAGGGTCAGTATCGGGCAGCACACATTCACGTGCAGATCTGCTTACCATTCCCGCCCTCCTTGAAGTCATCCCGGAACTTTGGTTCCAGGCAGAAGTCTAGTCTGTACCAGACATCGTAGCTCGGCTTGTCGCAAACCTTGGCCCATTGGAAGATGACTTTGATGATCATGTACAGATTCATTGAGCCGATGCAGTACCAGAGAACCCAGTGGTACCAGCCTTTGGTGAGTTTGAGTAACGTTACAGCGAAAGCTGTTTTTGAAAGAGCTTGCCCTACTAGGGTGCCGCAAGAAGTAATGTTGATAAGGATGTGCATTCGGTCGTCCCACGTGTCCACGACATAGCCTGTAGCGTACTCAACGGAGATGAGGCTGTTGTTGGCCGCAAGAATGCACTGAGAAATGTCAGTCGATTTGTCCAAGGGGTTTCTTGGTTTCGGAGCGCGAGGGGTGAAGACGAGCAGTAGCAGTAGCATTATCGACAGCCATAGCTACAAGACGATGTACGAAAGGAGAAGTACCTACCCATGTCACAAGGAGAATGTGATCGTCATACCACAGCCCATGCCCACGTGTGAGTTTGATCCATACCCGTAGGCCGAGGAATAGCGATGCGCCAGCGAACAGTGACCAGAGGCCGGCATTCAGTTGGACAGCCGGGTCGACATAGCCATGTCCAGAGTCGTCGTGCTTTCGACGGGAAAGCATCTTTGCATATCGAGCTCCCAGAGCAATGGCCTCCTATAGAAACGAAATAATCCCGAGAGAGAGTTTGAAGATATGGCAGAAACGAAAAGGAATGAATCAAAAGAAGCGAAGGGAGGACCTAATATCCAGGATCCGTTCCAAGCAAGATCAGGCCTTGCGGGATCGCGTGGCTTTTGGGGAAGCCCTATCGATGCACTGTGCCTACATCACTAACCTGCTGTGCGTTCCAGACTGGGGCGTTGAGATGAAGCCTTCCTTGCAAGGAATTGGTGGAAATCTAAAACAACCGTTCACAGCCACCCCGGTCTGTGTCGCACGAGAATGGCTGCACGTCCCAAGATCCTGGGGAAAAACGTGGGAATGCTAGCCAGAAAAGGCTGTAGTTCTTAAAATCACCGGGTTCTAGCTTACGCGGAACGGTACCCACCGTCATTTCGAACGGGCAACGAAGATGGCCCAGGCATTTGGGTGTCCTGAATCATGGGGGCCGGCGTCGAAAGTGACAGGTGCGACAGCTGCCAGGCACTCTTCGCGTCGTGTTCCATTCCCAAACGTGGGAGCCACGTCGTACAATTGCAGATCGCGCGAAAAGCATGACACCAAAAGCGGTCATGCGCCATCACAAACTGTGAATGAAGAAGCACTGGCGGAGAAACTGAGAGGAAGCCGTCAGCTGCCCAGGTGGCGGGCGTCGGCTACACACCTGGATGAAGAAAGCGGCCCCGGCACGGCCGAAATTAAATTGAATCGATGCCTTCAGCATGACGCCCAGCTGATGGTGAGGGGAACACCACAAGGAACATCGCCGTCATGAGCCCGAGGATGGAGCTCCAAGTCCATGGTAGATGCTGTCCTCCCGTGGTGACGTGCTACAATGGTGCGCATCGGAGCACACGCGAAAGAAGATGTGAAGTTTCACCCTGCAGGGCGCAATGTGGCAGGTGCGCGTAGCGATGACGAAAAGAGGAAAGCGTCATCAGATCTCGATGAACGTCTTTGCTTCTTCCACGGGAGGTTTTTGTTTGCCGGCACGAACCATAGCAGTGCAATTTATGTGTACCGGGAATTACAGTATAGAACCTTAACACACGGCATTGCGATTGCGCAATGCATTATACCTACCGCACACTTATCATACAGGGATCTGCGATTTGAGTCGAACGCGAACACAACGACGGTCGACGCTCAAAACGCAGAACCGAGGGCGAAACTGGAAGATCAATGGCCATGGACCTCCTCAGACATCCGCAGCGACATAGGCATGGCGCGGGAGATCAGCAGGGACCGCTCGAACAAACTCAGCCTCGTCGCGAAGCATTCGGGGCATCGGGCTCAGGATGCCAGATCGGACCGAGACCAGATTTTTACTGGATCCAATGTCTCATGCAAATTTAACAATAGTTCGAACATCCTGTATGCCAAACGCGGGATTCTTAAGTATCGAATTGGGCATCGACATGCTCTCAATACGGCAAGCCCTAAGTGTTACTGACTTGGATGAGAATGGGCAATCATGAACCTTGGAGGCTACTAAACAGGATGCTTCTCTCGGAGACCGCCTGCCCTCCCAATAAACACCGGATGATCGCGTTCACAACAAATACCTAATCGGTCGAACCCTGAACAAGAAAACGCCTCCCTCCATACGTTTCCTGCGCATGGCAACTTACTAAAGCTAAAACGTCAGAAGTACCTTCTCCTCCAAAATATCGTCTCGACGCCGCGGTCGATGACCTGATTTAACATGTCATCCCATCGATTCAAGTCTCTTACTTGCACGTAACGTCTGGAACAGGGAAGCTGGCGTGGCGCATCACACACTCCAAGGCGACATCTAGACGCGACTAGACAGATCTACCATGACTAGCAACGCAAGCCAGATCCCGGTACTTAGACGGCGCTATTTCGAGCACCATCGCTTCATCCGAACACAGAGCTAGGCTATCAACAGTACGGAGCCGATTCATCATTGCTAGGACAATATACCCCATCGCACAGTCACTGTGCTGTGGAAACGCGTCACTTCTTCTTTCATGGCCTTCATCGGGAGAAACTGGTCGAGCGGCTGATAACAGACTTGTCAGTGAGGACCAAGGACAACGCATCGGAATTTCCGCGCTGTGGTAGCATCGAGGGCTTGATAGCTGCTAGTGAGGATCTGATTCGATCTGCTTCTCGAGTCATATGCTAACACAGCTAATATTTCTCCTCGTTGTTCTTGCAGTCTTATCTATCTAGCTCCGTACATCCCCGATCGATGAAGTACTCTGCCGATACGTAGGTCCATATGCTAGTGTAAAACTCATACGCATACCCAGTGGTCTTCATGATTTACACACACCAATCGTGTGGCACTCTATCAAGACTTCCTATCATCGTCTCCCTTTCCCTGACCCTCCGCATCACTACTCCAAACCTTCTTCACCTTCTCCTTCATTTCCCGACTTACCTTCTCCAAGCACTTAGCGCCCCTCGCGATCGAAGCAGTCGTTTTGATGAGCGTCGATGGTGTTCGCTTCACTGGCTCGGGTGACTTTCTGCTCGGAGCTGGACCAGCGATGTAGTGCTGTGTGTCTGTTGTAGCATTTGTTCCTTCTTTAGGTCCACAAAAGTACAGTGTCCGAGTTTGTGTCGATTTGGCCACTTGAGCCACAAAGCGTGGGTACCGGAGGCTAGTGAGCGTGATGAGATCATTGAAGGCTCGGAGAGAGGACATGTTGATGATGAATGTCAAGTCCGTCATGGGCGTGGCTGTAGCCGCGGTGCCCGACACTGCAGTGATCTTGATTCAGTAGATATTTGACATCTGGTTGAAGTCAAGGCAGCAGCAAGTTGATGGCAGAGTGCTTGGTAGATAGCGCCAGATTGTGGAATCTTATAGTGAGAGGGGTAGGAGGTGTCTGTCGGTCCGCCTTTCACAGGCGTTAGGAGGAGCGAATTGTGGTACTAGCGAGTGGAGCGCTATCACGATACGATTCAATGTATCACTGTGGGGTCGCGACCTGAATCTCAACAGGAGCAGTCGTTGCGCCGATGATGACTTGTTCACTGTCTTATCATACTGCGCTCGAGCTGCTAAGAGAAGCTTATTCCATGTCAACAAGCATCCGATCTGTGCAGAGAAGACAAAGTGGTATCATTGAGCGTCGCTTTACAAATACATTCACAGCAACGCCACTTTTCGGCCAAACAAGTGACCTGCTCCAAGAACTCCAGAGTGCAGCTCAAGCAGATGCAACGCAGGTAGGATCCAGACCATACGAGCTACCCTACCCTCTTGTCCTCGCCCTCGTCGGTCGGCACTGTATCCTTGGTCAAGTAGTCGGCATTCTCTGCCTCTTCGTATTCTTCGATAAGGCCGGTGACGACTTCCTTAGCTTCGTCGAACTCGCCGAGGCCGTCTTTGAAAGGCGCTTCGCGCTTGTAGCTCTCGAGGAAGGCGTTGCGTTTGCGGAGAGTGTTGTATTGTGCGACCATGCGCTTGAACAGTGTGGCAATGCCAGTGTGGTTGGCAAGCATGAGGCCAGAGACACGATGTTGTGATGTGACGTAGGGCGATTTCTTGGTCAGTGCAACTTGGATGGACGCGGGGCCCCAAGGAATGAATGTTGCGAGCCGACGCTCACGGATGCGCATCAGCGATTTGTGGACCTAAATCCATTAGCTAGGCATCCTGCCGCCTGTGACACCCTTGACTTACATCTGAAGGGTCTGCCTCTCCTTGAATAATGTTCAGAATAGACATGTAGCAGCTTTTCTTGGTGGGGTTCGTCGAGACCATGCGATTTTTCGGCTGCAACAGCCGCCGCATGACGTCTAGCACTGTTGTCTTGCGCACTGTCTTTGCCTGTTCAACGTTTTCGCCTGAGAATGGAGTGTAGGAAGTCATGAGGAAATGGCAGCGAGGCGTAGGGATGAGGGACGCTATGATGCCGACGAGATCGTTGTGCATGTAGCCGGGGTAGCGGAGGGTCGTGGTGCTGGCTGACATGACAGTGGAAACCAGCTGGTTGGTCTGCTCGAAAGAGGGAGTCATGACGTGCAGCCGGTCTGCTGCGATTCTTGATAGGGCGCCATTGTCCAGGACGACCTGGAGAGTAAGCTAATGCTGGTACAACAGTGTGCTTCCGATACTTACTACAGAGTCGGCGTTTTGTGTTAATCGCCGCATGCTCAGCAGACTGTTGTAAGGCTGCACCACGATTTCACTGTCTTGCGTGTTTGGGAAGACACTGTACGTCTGAATGATCTTCTTGGGGAATCTGTCGTTCAGCCTTTCCAGCATGAAGGATCCGAGGCCAGACCCCGTGCCACCGGCGATTGAATGTAGCAGCATGAAGCCCTCGAGCGAGTCCGAGCCGTCTGCTTCGCGATCGATCATGTCCAGAACGTCCTCGTGTATTTGCTCGCCCATGCTGTAGCCCATGCCCCAGTTGTTGCCTGCGCCGGTGCCATCCTTGTGTATGTAGAAGTTCTCGGGGTTGTAGATGTTCTTGTATGCGCTCTGCTGTATTGAGTTGAGCACCCGCGGTTCGAGGTCTAGGAGAATAGCTCGGGGGATGTAGCGCGTGTCGTCCGACTGATAAAAGAAGACATCCTTGCGATCACCGCCTTCGGTCGCAAAGTCTTCGAGGTTGCCGTCGCGGTTGATGCCATGCTCCTGGCACAGCTGTTGCCAGAACTGCTGCCCGACACTGTTGCCACACTGGCCGGCTTGCAGTGTTATTATTTCTCTATGGCTTAATCAGCAACAATATATGCACGTCTTGTAACAGGAGGCGCGTACCTGGGCATGGTGGTGTGGGCGTGTGTGTTGGTGGGATGTTGACGCGTTTTGGTGGGGTTACGAGCGCGACTTCCCCAACTTTATTTGGCCGCGGAAGTTGCCCTGCAGTTGCCCAACCCACCGTATTCCACTCCGTTACATCACACATCGCGCACACTCATATGTGCCTCAGCTCACACGGGGCAACATAACAGCATTCACATGTGCTGTTATAGATCTATCTGCTAACGTCATGCTTGTCCTCTTCCAAGCGTCAAGCGTCATCTCTCCAACTTCTGTTTCATTTCTTGAAACTACCGTACTCATGTCTTCTTTAGATCCAAATTCCAGCTTCGAATTTTTTCATCGTCGCCCCCTTAACTGTCCTCCTTACTCATCTCCGACCTTCTGTATCACTTCCTCTTGCTCCGTCCTGCTCCACGACCGAACATGATCCAGAAAAGCAGCGTGTATATGACGGCAAAGAAGTTCACCCTCACAATATCCAGATAGTCACGGAGCCGCAACCCCGTCTTCGTGCCCTCGTGCCAGCTATTTCTCACCTCCAAAAAGAGCCGGGGATCGTCAGTAATCACCCCGTCGAGACCCTGGCGAATATCCCAACGCATGCGCGACTCGTCATTGACTGTCCATGCGTATATTGGTCGCCCATCGCACTGAGCCTTCCGGATAAAGGCTCTACCCCAAGGGGTCATGAGCACCATCTGCTGCATGTTGAAGGAAATGTTGGGCACAGTGAAGAAATATGAAGCCACGAGGGTCGAGAAGCCGATATGCGATATCGAGAAGCCAGGCAGATACCGCGAACATAAGGGAAGATATTTGGCTGCCCAGCACCCAAGAACTATGCGGTCCTGCCACGCTCGAGTCGGTGAAGGTGGTACACTGTGGATCGTTTCACCGATCAGCCGCATAACATCATCGGCATCGTTGTCGAGCTAGATTTGATCAGCAAAAAGGCTGGCACGACCCGCCAGGACGACCGACCTTGATATCCAGTAAAATCCAGATCTCTTCCAATCCGGGTTGCGCTAGGTACTCGAGCAAGTCCACCAAGCGAGGCATTGCCTCGTGTGGTTCCTTGAGCGTCCTCAGCTTGCTCACAAACTCGTAGTCGCAGTCAATAAGCTTCTCTTCCCGGCCAAAGCAGCGCTTCAAGTCCTTGTCATGTGAGAGCACAACCACACCGTCACGCGTCAGGTGGACGTCTGTCTCCAAGGCCTCTGCACCAACTTCTACTGCGCCCTTGAAGGCGCCCATTGTATTCTCTGGGAATTTGGCCTCTACGAATGGCGGAAACCCAGTGTCAGTGTATGTCTCACGTGCAGTCGTCGCATGTACACTCACTGTAACCTCGGTGAGCGATCGCTTGTGGCTTTCTGGTCCCTGACACATCTTTGCGAGCGAATGCGAATGAAGCTTTCGGGAATAGGCTTTTCGGTCCAAGCAAAGGCTCCTGAGCAATCTTGTCGAGCTGTGAAGTAAGGCCTCCAAACACAGGAGGCACTCCGATGACCATGTTTTCGTAGATGGGTGTCGCAACTTCGAATGAACTGTCGGTGTTCTGCATTGCGCATGCGATTTAGTAGGTGCCGAATGCCCCGCTGGCTTATAACCGCGCGGAATGCTTGACCACGGACGAGTTTCGTGAACGGAGGTTACGGAGGTAAGTGAAGAATGAATGACTGGAATACCGCATCGACGAAGAGGCAGCGCAAGACGACGGACGAGCGCAGGGAAGTGCACCGGCGATAGACGAACAAACATGCGGGCCCTTACAATTTTACATGGCAAGTCCCGCGACCCACGACCTTTCCGCCGAGCACGCAACATAGGATTCTCCTTACCCAGAACTCCCTCGCGCTGCCGCCGCCCACCCCACCATTGTGGATGCACACGCCCACGCAGCCGCTTTCGGGCTGAGACGTCAACGTACTTGGACCACGTTGTCCCGTATTGGCTGACGCTAAAGCTTGGTAGTGCTTCGCTTCACGGATGACCTGTGTCCCGAGAGCGCCACACCAACTGCGACTGTTCCTACTCCTTCTGCGACTTTTCCTGTGTCAGCCGACGCACCGCGACACCAATAGTCGGATCTGTCAGACTCCAACGGGAAACGGCCGTGGATTGAGGGACCGCCCTCTGGGACACTTCTCATGCCTCGTCCTCGCTACACGTGCGCGGAATGCGCTTCACTCCCGCCCAAAGGTACCAAATCTTCGGCTTCCGACCGCACGGATGATCGCCAGCTAAGCAGGCCTTGGCAACCCGATCAGCCCTGTGCGTGAAAGCCTCTAGAATAAAAAAGGTCCCCTGCATGCCGCTTTCTGCACGATGCAAGTCGTCAGCATGCTGCTGACCGCTTTGTACATAAACGACTCTGCATGGGTCATGTGGGTGCTAAAAGGATCATTAGGCACGCAGTGGCGTCGGAGCGTTTGATACCCGTGAGAAGAATCGACTGATGCCAATCGCCCGCGGAGCGTTTGCGGCGGTTGTGGTTTTCAACATCAGCGCCATTCGAGACCGAGAGATCAGCAGCGATTATTTCCGATGTGGGTGTCCAAAATTAATGCCTCTTCACATTAGGTCTCCAGCGATCGCTGCATCTGGCGTATCGTAATTTCGTGTTACAGCCAGAAATCTGATGGAGCTAGTCGAGTAATTCTCCCAGCAGCACTGAGAGATCACGACTCGATCGCGGATGACACAAAGAATTGATGCCGTGGTCTGCGTGTCCTCGGCATGATGGCACACAGTATCATTACTAGATCGAGAAGCTTGCCCTACAAAGTGTCCTCGCGATGAAGATGACGGTACATAGTGGTCAACACTGTTTCTATGGTACTCGGCATGGCTGAGTTTCGCTCGTCTTGCTGCTCGTCGCTAACTTGCGCCCCCACACGTCCTGAAGAAGGCAGGAGAACACGCTTCTTTAAGTGCTATGCAATATCCAAGTAGTTCCTGTGTTCATATGTGCAATGGTTACAATACTTTGAGAGGAGTAAATCTCCTTCAGCTAAATGCCTATACTTACCACGCACGAAAGCTTCCAAGACTCTCACACTTCGGGCTAACATATATAATCCCAGATACTTTGACAACATCTGATCCCATCGCGCTGTGCATCAACCCCTTCACCATGGAGCAAGCTTCAAGAGCCACCATGTCGCCGTTGGATCTCCCTCCCATCAACTCGAATCATAGTCTTACACTAGCCAGCCACACGGCGTTGTCCAGACAATTAAATTTCATACTTCCATTGGGTTCATCCCCTATTCCAAGGCCTCACAGAATTTCTACCTAATCTATCTTCTGAAATGAACCTGACTACTGGGCCAATGTATCACCGCAATTTCAGCTCACCCTTTAGGTATTCTTGATATCTATGACGATATTCCACTGCGTCTCTGCGGATACAGCAGCCCCAGTACTTACAATCTGCTACGACGATAAAAGCCGCAACTCATTTCCATGAAACTAGAATATTTAAAGATATCCGTCTTCTCATCAATAGAACGCTCATGAATACCACTATCGGCTTCAATATATATAGTCAAACACTCTATGACTACGTCGATTCAGGCTCAACGCAATCGATATCTTCTCCAGGACACGTCATTATCCCACTCGCTTGTCCGATTCATCCAGAGACCTGGATCATAAACCCTAGCAGAAGCAGTGGCTGCAGGCGTGCGAAATGAGCGGGCTGGAGACCCCAAATGAAATGTATTTTGTCACAAATTCACATTGAAGAACGAGGGGATTTGCTGTGGAATCATAATGAAATGACCACGCCCATTTTCACACGCCTCCCATTCTCCAGTCCGCGAGTACGGCACTCTGAAATCACGCGAGTTGTCCTCCATGAATATGTGTCAAAGGGTAAGAGGACCAAGCTCTCGACACAATGCCAGTCCGCGCACCACCATGTCCATGTTCATGTCAGCCCTAGCTTTCATCATGATATCCTTCAAGAAGTCGCGGGTCTAAGAGGTATAACCCACTCCTTCTCCTCCCGCACACCACGTCAAGCACTGGGCTGTGCTAAGAGACCAGCCTTTCTTCAATCAACTCAAAGTGCTGAGAGAGAACTCCACTGGTTTGCACAATAAGTCGCATAGTCGCATAGTTTTCTTGACATCTCAAGCACGAGACATGTTCCGTCTCTTATCTACCCATCTCAGGCGCTGGACTATATACTAGCCCATTTGCAAGCATGGGGCACGGCAGGTTAAAAGTGCATCCCGCCCTGTGTATGCTACAAACTCCGCGTTTTATGCGCTATCTGCGTGCCGGACAGGTTTGATCATGACGGAAGCACTAATGCTTCACGGTAGTAGAGTTGATGTGACATTGGAAGATACGAGCGACAAACTTGTGCTGATTGCAAAAAGTGATGTCTAGGTACTTATATCGTGATTGCTTGCCTTTCATGTCGGCTGTAAAGTCTGAATAGCTCGGGTCTATCATGTTTGATTCGTGAGCAGCGACTTCACTTCTCGTCTGTAAGGAAAGACTGCCTCTCAAATCATATAGTTTGCAATTCGTAAGCTCTTTCCCAATACGCTTCTTATGACGCAACCTCAAACTTGGGCGCATACTTGCCCGCAGCCTTTGCAAACTCCTCCTTCTTCTCCGCCCAGTCCTTTAGCGCTCTGTGCTCCTTGTCTGCGCCAGCCAGCTGCTCCTTCAATTGCTGTGTCTCCGCTGTGTTGCCCAGTAATGTGTTCAGCACGATCAGATTCGCAATCGTGTCCGCCGACTTTGGATCGATCGCGATGGCTTGCTGCAGCGCAGCTTCCGCTTCCGGGAGACGGCCGAGGTGCAGTTCTGACACAGCTTGTGCGACGAGAGAGTGTGGTGACTGGGATTGTGAGGTTTGCGCCAGCTCTTCGAAAACGTAAAATGCGGATTGGTATTTCTCGCCGCCCTGGAAGCGTGTTAGTATGGTTGTGCGAGGTAGATTTGGAATGGTGTGTAGGTTACGTACTTCTCGCATGCCGACCCATGACTCTGCGATGTTGACAAGTAAACTGTCTTGCGCCCATTTCCGCGCGCGCTGGGCTTCTTTGGAAGCGAGATCTGTGCGGTTTTGCTGGAGGTGAATTTGTACGATGAGCGCGACACTAGAGTCTGTCAGTCTCCCATCAGTCGCTTCAGAGCCCTGCTGGAGTCCACATACGCATCTAGACTCCCCTGGTGTTTACTCAAAAGCGCCAACGCTTCCTCCGTCTCGCCCGCTCGCTCTAATATTATTCCCACCAGCAGCTGCACGCTCAGATTCTCTTGGCCATGCTGCTCAGCCAATTTCTTCGCTTGTGAAAGTACATCTTTGCCCTGGACGTAGTCTGCGAGCAGCTTTACTGCAACAAGGTCGGGCGTCTTTTCGCTGGCGAGCTCGGTGGAGACGGATTTGGCGTCGCCTAAGGCGATTTTGGAGCGTAATTGCAGAACGCGGACGGGAAGCGCATTGCTGGCGGAGAAGGATGAGGTGTCGAAGTCAAGGACTTGCTGGAAGGCGCCCGCGTGGAAGGCTGAGTGGATGTTGATAAGCTCTAGGGACTGGTTTAGTGGTGCATACATTTGGGTCAGGTGGGGCCGTGGTACCTCCTTCTGGCGAGTATGGATCCATGACTGTAGTGCACAGAAGTTGTATGGGTAATTGAGGGCTTGGTGGGGTGGAATGTAGTGTCGCGTTGTTGGAGCTGTGTGGTGTTGAAGCCACGAAGATGTGTTTGGCTGCGGACCCTGAGTCGATGTGATTGGTCGGTGGGTGGAGCATGGGGAAGTCGCAAGGCTGAGGAGGGGCAAGCTCATTCCTACATAGTCTGCTATCTTAAGAAGATTGCATTCAATGATACCTATACCAGTCTAATCCTGAAATGGAAAAAAAATTTAAGACGCATCCTCGCCCAGCACTACAGGCCTCAGATGCGGCGGATCGTGAAGGTCATATATCTGGTTCCAGAAGGCACGAGACTGCTCATTCGCAGCCTGTTCGAGAGATCCTCCTCGCCTAAAGACGACTTGACATCCCACTGCGTACCAGTCTCTTCACCAACCTGTTTCCACAATTTCTCCCACGACTCAACATTGTGCCAGTATGCCGTGTGCACTTTGTTGATCTTCGCAAAGCTGCCAGCGTCCGGTTTGGCACCTTGCCTGCCAAATACCATGACTCCTGGTTCTGGTTTAAGCAGCTGAACAACCCGTTTTGCAGCTTTAATTTGGTCGTCCCAACTGAACAGGTGAAAGAATGAATGTGCGAGGACCAAATTTAATTTGCCGTCAAGCTCCTTCAGGTCGGAGTCGAAGTCCAGGGCATCAGCAGAGATGAATTTGACGTTCAACGAGTCTTTGTCGAGGAACAGGTCTTGGCCAATGTCCCAAAACTCTTTCTTGACGTCAGAAGCGAAGACGTTCTCCGGTGGAGCGCCATCTGAGATGAGCTTGCGGACATCTTGACCTACATGTTTGCGAAATTAGTCTGTGTCTATGAGCAGTTTGTATGCATGGATTCTACGAACCCATGCAGCAGCCAATGTCTAAATATTGCTCTCCGTTCTTGACACGCTCAAGGACCTCTGAATACACCGGCGAGTCCGCAATGTTGAGGTTGAGGAAGCCCCAATTACCGAGACATGGGTATGGGGAGATTTGAAAGGCATCGTCCCTCTGTGCGGAATCAGATCTGAGTACATGAAGCTGAGATGGACCGACGACTCACCACTTTATGAACGTGTGCTTCAACGTCAGCCGACGGTATCTTACTGTACGTCTCAAGCAGCTCTCTTGTTCGCGGCTTGATCTCATCAAGCTCCTTGCGATACCAGGGAAGAATCTCGGGATTGTCGATGTACTCTTTTGTCTCCAGGATCTTGCTAATTCTCTCGGCCGCTTGAGACTGCGACTCCTGCGTAGGAGCGTTTTCAGCCATGTTTTGAGTATAGGTGTCAGTGAAGAAACCGAAGGAAACCAGAGTAGCCTGGGCCTTGAGCTCTGGCATTATTCCCGTACAATCCCAGCTCTTTATATGCACGTTGTGCCCGCATGCTCCAGGTCTTGGCCTATCAACAACGAGAAGGCTTTTAGGCACGCGTCACCCTCATCCTCAGAACTTATCCCGAAATAGACGCATGTCAGACGAACCTCGCATTTGCTCGCGAAAAATCGCGTCAAAGCGAAGGATCAAGCTTGCATGTTCTACGCTTTCCCTGATTTGCTTGTTATCACTCACAATCAACTGCATGACCATCACCTCGCCTCTAATCGGTTGCCCTGATCGGGATCTGGCATGTCCCGACCATACGATCAGCTATTAAGTGAAGCCAGGTTCGATGCTGATAACTTGACTCCACCTAGCATGGGCTCTAACCCAGGGAGGGCTGTAATCCAGGAAGGCTCAAAGATGCATCATCGTTGACATGGCAAGCTTGTTTGTGGGTAATCATGGGGGACTGTATAAGCCTCAGAAGCTCCATAATCATAAAGGCACAATTTGGAAAACAATTGAGCAAGGTATGGTCTTTGCAAACATATCGATAGTGGGAGAAGAGGCGGCCAAGCTGCGGAGGGTTCCGATGTTTGCTCGGCTGCGCCTTCCTAGCTGGCGGGCAACAAGGCGGGGCAGGCATGATGTGGGCACACCCAATGACGCGCTCGGAACGCGAAAAAAGTGTTTGCGGCCCAAGATGGAAAAACCGCTCATTCAATCGACACCGCAAAACTGAAGCTGCTTATAAGTCCCACTCGCAGACTCTTCACTTCTTTTCGTACCAATCGTACACCCGCATTACTTTCCAAACAACTTCTTCCCCATACTCACTCCTTCTCCACACTCAAAATGCCGAACATTGAGCACGCTACCATCAAAGGTGAGAGTGATTTGCCTGTCATTGGGTGTGCAGTAACTGACAGTAGATACAGATGGCTGGTTCCGCGAGATCTCCAACATGTGGCCAGGCCAGGCCATGACCCTCAAGGTCAAGGAGGTCCTTCACCACGAGAAGAGCAAGTACCAGGACGTCCTCATCTTCGAGTCGACCGACTACGGCACGGTCCTTGTCCTTGACAACGTCATTCAATGCACCGAGCGCGACGAGTTCTCGTATGACACCTCGCAAGCTATGCAGGTTGGACAATGGCTGATATTGTGACAGCTACCAGGAGATGATTACCCATCTCGCCATGAACTCCCACCCCAACCCTGAAAAGGTCTTGGTCATTGGTGGTGGTGACGGCGGTGTCCTCCGCGAGGTCGTCAAGCACGATTGCGTTAAGGAGGCCGTCCTCTGCGACATCGACGAGGCTGTCATCCGTCTCTCCAAGCAGTTCCTTCCCGGCATGTCAGTCGGCTTCGAGCACCCCAAGACCACCACCATCGTTGGCGACGGCTTCAAGTTCCTCGAGGACAAGAAGGGCGAATTCGATGTCATCATTACCGACTCTAGCGATCCGGAAGGTCCTGCGGAGGCCCTCTTCCAGAAGGCTTACTTTGAGCTTCTCAACGGCGCGCTCCGCGAAGGTGGCGTCATTTCCACACAAGGTTGTAAGCCCTCTCCTTTTCCCCGTTCATGCGTTTGCTTTCAAGGCCATCAACGCGCCGGACAGGTGCTTGATTGAACTTGGGCTAACATATCTGTGTATAGCTGAGAACCAATGGCTGCACATGCCTCTTATCGCCAACCTTAAGAAGGCATGCAAGGAGGTCTTCCCCAACGTCGAGTACGGCTACACCACGATCCCCACATACCCCTCCGGCCAGATTGGCTTCATGGTCTGCAGCAAGGATGCCAACCGCGACCTCAAGAAGCCGCTCCGTAGCTGGTCCACCGAAGAGGAAGAGGAGTTGTGCAGATACTACAGCAAGGAGATCCATGAGGCTGCTTTTGTTCTGCCCACATTCGCCCGCAAGGCACTCCGATGAACTTTCGTTGCGAAGGGTCGCTCAGACAACCATTTCTTTGCATCTTGTTAGATACCACGATTTACGAACGGTCACCCAAAAGATAGAGTCGCCGACACATCGGCATAGTCGTCAGCACATCGGCGATACAATTCACTTGTTCCCTAAGCGCACACAGTGCATTGTTCTTCTTACGTGTGCCCTCTCCTGAAAACATGACTCGAGGAAAGGCGGCACGCGCGCGAATCATGAATGGTACGTTGCATCGATGCTGATGCATCATGAATCTGTGCAGGTTCCAAGATATGGGAGACACGCACCGACGGAGCCACGCAGCCAGTTGAGCGGTAAAGTCAATCGGCAGATAGCCAGATCTTGACGTGCCGTGGAGGCAGCAAGTACCCTCAGCCTGCATTTTTGAGCCAGTGACATACGCGAGTTTCAGAATGTAGCCCCAGGCAAACATGGATTTACGCAGCACGCGGACGAATCCAGTACGGCGTGCGCCTATCAGCATCGCAGGCGGTGAACAAATGAGCCCATATCGTAGCATTTTCTCGTGCCGTACCTCCCGCAGGTCTAGGCAGCCTCGTGGTGCATCCCTGGATTGGTGTAAGAGTCGTGGGGCGCTTGTTCCAACACCAAACTCCAACACAACAGGGGCTCGTTTCCCGGCTTTACTGCAGAATCGAGCTTCAAACAGGGACGATGCTGTCTCGCGTCCGCTAATTTGTACCAGAACACGATTCGAATGCCTCTAAGATGCAATCTAGCCGGACCTTCCCTTCCGCCTCGTTTCCAGTTGCGCACCGCCCATTCGCTCCCAAGGTGTATGCCGGGAAAGCGGCTTTTGCGCATGAGAGGTTGCGCAGGCTGAGGCTCAATGATTGCTATGATCTTACGTATGCGGCCCGTTGTATCGTCTGAAGGGAAGGAAGCCGGCTGCGTCCACCAAGATAGGTGGAATGTGTGAGACTTCTCGAGTGCGGAAGCGCTCAATCAGGGGCGACAATGAGAGCTGGCTTGCCGAAATCCTCCTATGACATTCGCCCGCGCAGTGATCACGGCTGGAAATACAGGCTGACAAGTGCATGTCGTCCTCCGCGGCGTTTTGTTCTGCTTCAACTTGGCAACTTGTGGAAGCCATCGTGCTATGTTTGGGCGAAGCTCCGGTGCAGACCCACGCAGTCCACACACTCCAGGTGTCACATCCTCCCGCCGGGTTAACCGCCACGGACGTGCCGTACCTACGTTTGAGGCTGGCGCATAGGATCGTGAAAGTGGCTCGTGGGTCTGCGAAGCAGCCGCATCGATGCTGTGGAGCGGTAAGAGTGAATATAGGCTCGCTGCGTCGTGCGTAGGTAGTGTCAGCCTCAAGCTCACGACTTCCTTCCGCCGCTGCGCTTTCCAATCTTTTTCGGTATACGACCCGGGGTCGTTGCCACTATCACGTCTTCTCTTCTGTGTCGCTCGTTGTCATAGGTCGAGCTGCGCTCTTCGTTCACGATATTGAGGTTTCTCCACCGGCGGTTACTAGCCATCACATTGCTATCACCCAACCTTATCGTCACTAGTGACCATCACAGGCCGAGCAACCACATCACTTGTGCCACGCGGTAGCCACAATACATCGCAGCTTTTTCTTGTCGCATATATATTTCTGCCTGGAGCAAACAATCGATCCCACGTCTGGTCACGGTAATACCTCACTGTACATAATCGCCAGCGGCTGCGTTTTCCGACCCCGCCGTTTAATACCGCTTCGTCCGAGGTGTGCAAGACGCATTCGCAGGATTTTATAATCATTACGCCTTGGCGCGCATTTCCTCGGAATTAACCCAATCGAACATGGAGCCTATTGCGAACAATGGGGATCCGTTTTCTCCGGCCAAAGTCCACCCGCTTCTGTCCCCACAACCTAAGAGTTTCGCCGACGGTCTGACCCGCCCCGTTGACGCAACCACATTTAATGTCCCCCACCCCGTCGATTACCACTCGCCTCCGCAGACCAGCATTCCGTACCATGCATCGGTAGCAACGACAGATGTAGGCGGCTCGCCTGCAGCATCAGATCCCAAACCCAACCCCACCATACTTACACCGGACGAAGCGACTCGGAGCGACACCTCGGCTGCTATCAGCGCCTCGTCGTCAATCGAGAATCTCACCGTGCTACCCCGAGTGCCGTCCTTCAGCGAGCATCGGGTCCGGAAGCATCGCAAAGGCGCCTGCTCCATCGACTCCGTACCGCGACAGACGATACTAAAGGCTTTGCGATCGACCGCGGACCGCCAACCACCGACGTCACAGACCATGGACGAGTTATTGATGGAAGGCAAGTCGGACGCTTGCAAGACACAACGCTCCAAGAGCATCAGCCACCAGCAGCTGGCAGACGCCCTTTCGGAGCTCAAGATGCAGTCCGACGACGTCGTCATGAACCGCATGGCTGCGCTCGCATCGCCATGCTTCTTCCACAAGAAATTCGACAAGGCTGTGAATCTGGAGAAGGTCTTTGAAGAGATGGCAGACGATGACACAATATCGCATTCACGACTCATGCAAACAGCCTTCAGCGTGCGCGAGGTTTCGAAGCAGCTGCAGCGCCGACCCATCAAGATGACTGTTCGAAATGTTATGATCGTAACAAAGGCGCGCGACAACAACCTAGTTTATCTCACACGCGAACTGACCGAGTGGCTGCTTACCACTTCTCGTTATGGTTCGGACGTGGGCGTCAACGTCTACGTCGATCATAAGCTGCGCAAGTCGAAGCGCTTCGATGCCGCGTCGCTAGTGGCCAAGGACAAACGCTTTCAGGGCATGCTTCGATATTGGACACCTGATCTCTGCTGGGAGACTCCTGAGATCTTCGACCTAGTTCTTACCCTGGGAGGAGATGGTACTGTACTTTTCACCTCATGGCTCTTCCAGCGCATTGTCCCCCCGATCCTGTCATTCTCCCTCGGCAGTCTCGGTTTCCTCACCAACTTCGAGTTCACGCAGTACAAGGAAGCACTCAACAAGATCATGACTGACGTTGGTATGCGCGTCAATCTACGGATGCGCTTTACCTGCACGGTGTATCGCTACCAAAAGAATGCTGCTCCTGGTTCACCGCAGCACATCGAAGCCGAGCAATTTGAAGTGCTCAATGAGCTCGTCATCGACCGCGGTCCATCACCCTATGTCTCAAACCTCGAGCTTTACGGCGACAACAATCTCTTGACTGTTGTGCAAGCCGACGGCTGTATCTTCTCGACACCCACCGGTTCCACGGCTTATTCGCTATCCGCCGGTGGCTCGCTCGTACATCCCGACATCCCTGCCATCTTGCTCACGCCCATCTGCCCACACACCCTGTCCTTCCGTCCCATGCTGCTTAACGACAGCATGGCGCTCCGTGTTGCCGTGCCTCTCCGCTCGCGTGCCACAGCTTACTGTGCATTCGACGGCAAGGGCCGCGTCGAACTGCGTCAGGGCGATCATGTCACTATCGCCGCCTCGCAATATCCCTTCCCTACTGTGCTGTCCCAACCAACAGAATGGTTCGATAGCATCAGCCGCACGCTGCGCTGGAACTCGCGTGGCGCAACGCAAAAGGCGTGGGATGCAGACGCGAATGACGATGAAGTCGAAGAAGAAGCTGCCTTTGACATCGATTTCGACAACGATGACGTCGATAGAGATTCAGGCTACAGTGCAGAAGGCTCGACAGTCGATGGAAGAGGTAGTCCGATGCGCAAAGGCATGATACTCCCGTTTTTATAACAAGTTCGGATTGAATAGGGCTGAATGGGTGTTTTGGTGCGAGGAGTTGATAGTGCTTCTTCTCTTCTACCATTGGGTATCCTCTCACGCCTAGCACTGCTTGGGCAGGTTCCCAGTGGTTTTTTACATAGGGGTGGATTTTGAATTGCACATATCTAACCCTCCTTTTACTTGCATTTGCTGTTCCAATTATTGGCGGCGCCCTGAGAGGCTGATGCGCATGTTGTATAAGCGTTGCGAGCGGTATGATATCCTAGAACGTAAGTAGAAAATCTTAGTATATACATTGGGGAAGTCGAATGGAAGATATTTGACTTGTGCGATGGAGCACAGGAGTCTTGATACGAAACTTGTTGCGTAAGATTATTGTTCCTGTGAAGTATTCTTCCAGAGGCAATACAGCAACGTCTCAAGTCTTCGCAAGAGCTACACAAATAGACGCAGCTTTCCTCTCCTAAGTACCGGTTGAAGCATTGCGTGACTACTTGCTGCTGACCAGAGGGATTCCAATACCTTTCGAGAAACACGGTAGTAGAAGATCTTCATGCATGAGTGTGATCTCAGCTGAGACTAAAGGTCAATTCAGCGGCAGACTTGCCGTACGTAGCGGCGGGCTTGAGGCGGACCTTGCGCCACACCAATGATGCTGTAGCTGCAAAAACGCAAAACCTGAAGTTGGGTTCGGTTCTCAACAGGAGTATAAAGTAGATAATAAACCGGTCGTAGCCTTCTCGTAGTAGAAATGAAAACCTGTTCAGTTGCAGTTTTGCCACTAGCCACAGGGCAATGCGGACCTGCATTCTGTGCAGAGCTAAGCTTCGAGGATCGGAGGAAACTGCCGGCATGAACGCACGTTTCTGAGTGGCTCGTACGAACCTTGATTGAAGACAAAGCAGCGCATATCCACAAGTGAGGCTTTCAGAGGGCATACCGCATGCCGGACCATGCCATCTCAACGGCGTTGTACTGATCATTGCAGGCAGGTGCCCACGGACGGATCCACCCAGTTTCATTGAGCTCATGGAAGGAAAGAAGACACCGCCGGAGGTACCGCAGTTTCTTCGGAGATCACAAAATTCAGAAACATGAGAGGGCAGGAAATGTGCTTGGCTGCTCAACACGGTCCAGTCTCAATGCTACCATGATTTGCAAGAGAATCATACTATTGTAAGAACGTGCTCGTGCGAGTTGCTGTCCCTCGTGTCCAGGTGCAGAGTGGATGCCGCAACCAGCCTAGTCGTAAACAGCCTAGTGCGGTGGATCACTGAAAATCGCCTCAGCCAATTCCTGGCATGCAACAACACCAAGGATCAAACGCCTCCTTAGCCTCACTGCATCTTGCTGCGCAGCAACCCCAGACTAAAGTGGGTGATTAATAAGAGAAACTTACGCGTAGGGCAAGAAGCGCTGCTCTGCCAGCAGAGCAGGATCTTCAGATCGAGCAGTCAAAGAAAGCGATCTTCTTGCTCGGCCATTCTTTCGGTCCCATTCCCCGCCTTCCGATTTGCACCGCTACGACAGCCTCCGATGACGACGTAGAGCTAATCTCAACTTCATCCATCACCAAAGGTCGATTTTGTCGCCATCACCGTTCTTATATCTTGCGCATGCCTGTTTTCGCCGATAGGAACCACTCCTTGTAGCGCGCGACGCAAGCGACTGAGTGTGGAGCCAGCTAGACGAGATCAGTCCACCATGACCACCCCCCGAAGGAAGGCGTGCGTCGAGTGTCGACAGCAAAAGGTACATCTCCCGCGCTCCAATTGCATTTAATAAGTCGCACAATGATGGATTTGATGACTGATGATGCAGATTCGATGCGATGTCGAGCAGCACAAGGTCCCGCATGACCCCTGTGGTCGTTGCAGGAAGATGGGCCTAGAGTGCAGGATATTGCCTACCAGTACTAGGAACTTACGACAGACCAAAGCTGAGATGCGACGAGAACTTGAAGAGCTCCGATGGGGATTGAGGACCGGCCAGGCGCCTGGAAGTGACCCAAATTACCCAGGCTCAACAGCATCTCCAAATGTCGACATGCAAGGCTACAGTCCACATGACCATGGATCAGGAACCTATTCAAATTCAGCCAGGACTGATAGATCCGTTTCACCAACATTCGATTCGAGGCCGCCGACAAGGAAGGGTTCGGACAATCGAATGACTCTCCCACGCGTTATTGACGGCTATTTTCTACATGCTCAGAAGATTGATGCATGTTTCGAACTGTAAGCGTAGCCTCCGCATAAGGGTCTTATCCATACTAACATGCGCTCAAGATTTTTCAAGCAGTATCACCCACTTTTCCCAGTTCTGGACGCTTCCTTACGACCTAACGACTTCTATGATTTATCGCCTTTCTTGTTCTGGAGCATTATTGTGACGGGATCTCGAAGATACAAGGAAGACCGGATGGTGCTTGAGAAGGTCAGCCATCTAATCGTTCCACTCGCCTTCTCCTCAATGGCTCAGCGATGCGCGCAAATTCCTATTATCGAAGGTCTCCTCATCCTCTGCATCTGGCGGATACCAACGAATTCCATGTACAAAGACATGGCACATCTTATGTGTGGCGCCGCAGTCCATCTATCCACACAGATTGGGCTGCATATTTCTGGCGTTGGCCAGGACTTCGCGAGGAAACCACTGAAGAAAGATCAGGATGAGAAATCAATTCGTGCTAGGTTATGGCTTTGCTGCGTGATACAGTCCATCAGGTAAGGCCGGTGATTTACCCGAGAGTACAAGGCTGACTTGCGCCAGAACCAACGTAGCCGATGGTCTACCGCCAACTGCGGAATCTCTCCTCGACTGCGATGAACGGGACCGTGAGAACATGGTTCCGTTCCTGCCAGCAGACCTGCAATTCTTGCACAAAACTTACATCATCACTCTTCGAGCTGTGATAGCGTTGAGCAAGTCTGAAATCCAGTCGGTGAACTGTGATGTTCGCGTTCTGCGTTCATTGCTCAGCATTTTCGATCAGCAAATGCTGAGCCATTCGCAGTCGTCGACGGGCGATATTGGTAAGTCAAATTCCAAGATATCCGGAAGTATGCTTACTCGTTAGATCTCCTTCAACTCAACTGTGCACGCGTCCACATCTTAGCATTCCACTTCTTTGCCAACCCAATAAATACTGAGCCAGATTCTGAAGCCCTCTCGCGGTTCTACTCGCTATGCATCAGCGTTATCGACGCTGCTACTGCGCTTACCGAGAAGAGCTATTTCTCGTTCTCGATGGATCGATCAGTCACACTAGCAGGTTTCGTTATTCTTAAGCTTGTTCGCAGCCAGCTTGCCCCTCACTTGGACCTTGCGGCTGGCGAAAAGGCTTTCTTCCAGGCAGTACAATTCCTTCAAAACGTGTCTCTGCAGCCAGGGGACATTTTCCAGAGAACAGCCCGTATCATGACCGATCTTTGGAGCAGCAATAAGGTGTTCCGGAAAAAGAATGGCCAGATCGAATCACTGGGCCTCAGGCTGAGAACGAGACTAGGCATGAGTGTCAGCTATGACATGTTCTGGTACTGGAGGGAGGAGTTCGGCAACATGCAGAATCCATACAACAATGGTGAGGAGACAGCCGCACCATCCAATGATGCCACCCGGCCGAATACGCCTCGTGAGGACCTTGGTCGCACCACACAGGCTCCCGTGCTGACGCAACCAGCACAAACTCAAATACAGCATCAGCCGCTACCAGCGGTTTCAATGAATACACAAATCCCCTTGACGAAGTTCGATCCAAGCCTGGTTCCAATGCAGCCGGATCCCGCGGTTATGAGCTTCGACACGTGGGAAGGATCGGATTATAATGTTCCACCGATGATGGATCAGTTCCCTGATTATGATTGGGCGGCTGGCTTTGACTTTTCCAACACGGAATTCCCGACTATGCCGACTGGAGCTATTGGAGGCGGGCCAATGATGCCAAACAATATGGGAAACATGGGGTACACCTTTGGTTGAGGAAGCATACCAAACCAGGAAATCCAAATGAGCACCGCGGCACGTTGATGTCCTCAACTGAGGCTGGCATCGACCACCATCAGCGGCAGTAAGATACGTCGTGTCCATTGAAAACACCAAGCTAAGTGTTCAACGTTTACTGGTAACGGAAACTCACTGTCTGGTTTGTTCAAAATTTGGCTGTTCGGGCTGGGCTGCTGGAGTTCTTGTGGCATCAAGTCGATGCAAGGCACTTATGACTGGCTTGATCTTTCCATGCAAGGTCTGGTGCGTCGGGACAATCGGTTGTTTCCAGAATCGAGCCAGCCTTTGCGCCGTTCGAGTCCAGCTCATGAGACTCAACAAAGCATTACTGGGACTGGGCGAACGGCGGCTGAGAATCAATCTTTGAGAATGGCTCTACGACTGCTTATTGCAAGCGGCGATCTACGCGCTGTTAACGAGGCGACTCGAATGTAATAAGATACACGTTCTAAGCATTGCTGGCACTACCTCCCACCGTGTTGAATCATGAACAAAGCCCTTGCTGGCGGCGAAGATGTTGTGTCTTTTAACAACGTTTTCCCTTGAATCTCATGCTGGAGAGGGAAGTTGGCTGGACTTGTAGGATGACGTGATGCAAGTCTTTATCCTTAGTGGAAAAAGGAAAGTCTGAGACTGGGTTTGAGGCCGTGAGTAATTACCCTGTCGAGGTTAAGGTTTGTCTGTAGAGTGTACCGCTCGGAAGGTGTTAAAGCTCTTCAAAAGCAAATTTTTCTGGGAACCACTACCTTGAATAAGCATCACAGAAGCAAATTATGCTTGCTCATAAATCTCAGTCTCGGCAAGCTGCACTGCCCTCAACTTCCTCATAAAGCAGTCAGTCCTCCACCACTATGCACATGTCGGCCAAATCGGCCGTTCTGGCCCACATCAGCAATTCGACCCTACCTTCACTCATTCCTTTCGATCACCAACTCTTCCCTGACCTTACAGTAAAAGATTACCATAAATGCTTTCATGCGCTCGCACACGCTTGGACATGCCGCTCTGCACCCCTCAACTTCCCCTCATCGCAAGCAACCATCCATGAAACCCCCCGCCCAGCAACACAACCATACCTCCCGCCGCTTGCATGCCTCCGACACCCACCATCACAATCGGCATGCTACATCACTCCTGTACCCCACAGCTCACTAAGCCTCGTGCAGACTAATCACAGTCCACGCATGCACTTCCATCGGCGCATACCCCGGCGAACATCGGCATGACGCGCGACTGCGGGGTGCTGCTGCACCGATGTCCACGACGTTTGTGGTCGGGCTCTACGGTTCGGGCAGCCGTCTGCTTGTCAGATGGGCTGATTTTGGAAGAGATACGGGTGAGATAGCAGACTCGGCGAATGTGCGATGAAGACATGGGCAGCAAGCTTCGGGAGTGACGATGTGCAAGTCGGTACGTCGGGTGAGTTTGATATCTATAACTATATGCATCCGGGCCTTAAGGACGACGATTTTAGGTTCACTTTTGGGTTGGTCTTTTGGCTCTTGTTGTTTTATTATAGTTCAAAGTCTATCTATCGATCTAATCTCCGCACCGGTTTAAGATCTTCTACCCTGCGTCATCGCTTTTGTTCGTTCCTGCATTGCGGGTAGTGCGTCATTGTCGGGTTCGGGTACGCTACAACAGTATTGATAGTCCATCGGTCTCGTAGACGCTTTAAGGGGCTTCCAGAACCGTGTAACCGCATACCTGGAACAAGCGCGCCCAGCAAAAAGAGTAGGAAGTTGTAGCAAAACATGGGGTCAATATCACCACCGGATAGCCCCAGGCCAGTATCCGCGGTTCAGAAACTACGGCATATGCTCGCAGACCCAGACAAATTCATTGCATGTCCCGGCGTTTATGATGGATTCACGGCACGGATAGCATTGCAGGAAGGTGTTGATTGCTTATACATGGTCTGTATGCCCATCACATGACATTGCTATTCACCACCACAGTCCCAAAGCACGCACTGACTTCCCCAGACCGGCGCAGGAACCACAATGTCCCGCCTGGGCCTCGCAGACATGGGTATCGCAACCCAAACAGACATGCTCCAAAACGCCTCCATGATCGCATCGCTCTCTCCCTCAACACCCCTCATCGCCGACGCCGACACCGGCTACGGCGGCGCCATCATGGTCGGACGCACTGTAACAGGGTACATTCGCGCTGGCGTCGCGGGCCTCCATCTCGAAGACCAAGTTGTGAACAAGCGATGTGGACACCTGCGCGGCAAGCAGTTAGTCGACGTGGATGAATTCGCAAGTCGGATTCGAGCTGCAGTGTTAGCAAGGGAAGCATCGGGAGGAGATATAGTGATTATTGCACGAACAGATGCATTACAAGGACACGGGTATGACGAAGCAATTAAGCGCTTGAACGCAGCAATATCCGCCGGCGCAGACGTCGCGTTCCTCGAAGGCGTAGACACACGCGCATCCGCTGAACGTGCGTGCGCAGACCTCGCGCCTACACCCTGTCTTTTCAACAACGTGCCCGGGGGCGTGAGTCCTGATTTTGATGTCAAAGAGTGCAGGGCGATTGGGTACAAGCTTGCCATCTTCCCGTGCTTGGCGTTCGAGATGGTGTATCCGGCGGTACGCAGGGCGGTCAGGCAGTTGAAGGAGGAAGGGAACGTGGGCAGTCAGGAGAAGGATGGCAGGAGGTATGGGCCCAGGGAGTTGTTTCAGGTCTGTGGGTTGGATGAGTTGGTGGATTTTGATAGGCAGGCTGGGGGAGGGGCTTATGCGGATGGGGCGTAAGGGGTGGTGGGTAAGGGAAAGGGAGGCGAGAGGATTAATGATCATGTCAGTAATGAAGTGATGTGAAGTAGCTAGAGCTCGGGTTCTGCATTGAGAAGAGGGATTCGAAGTCATCAGCGCAAACCACTATGATGCGGTAGTAGGACAAGCCTGTGAGCGCATATGTTGCTAAATCATTTCATCAAAGACATTAGTCTCACTGTACAGGGGACTCAATAATTGGTTTCAAAGAGCTTCATTCTTTCCTTTCCATAGTCGTAGCGACTTTTTCCACAGGTTCAAATATTCATACAAGCCTCATCCTACAAGCCTCATCATACTCAAGCCGCAATTGCGAGCTTGTTCAGAACCTCCACTCTAGTCCCATAATCAACACTTTCCAAACCCTGCTATCATCCTCCTGAATAGTCCATCGTATCTAATCCACGAGCCATCTAAGCCCTCAGTCCCCTCCTCATCTTCCTCGCCGCAGCCGGTGGGTTCTCGGGTCCACCAGCAGGGTTGGTAACCGCGCCCGCAAAGCCAAGCGCGCTGTTGAACAGATCAGCAGTGGACTTGTCCCTGGTTCCGGCAGCCTCAACCTGCGCCTTCGCGTCCTCACACGCGGCCTTGGCGGCGTCATTTGCCTCGCAGACGTTGGTGAGCTGGTTGCACAGAGCGTTGGTGATGATATTGGGGTTGAGCGCCTCACCCTGGCCGCCACGAGCCACGGGGTCGGCGATCTGGAATGTGAACTCTGTGTCTGGACGGTTGCCCTCGCCGCCTTGGAAGGTAATGGTGGGTGTGCAAAGACCGAAATCAGCGCCTGCGAGGGAGCCAGCGGCGGCACCAGCTCCTGCGTTGTCGTTTCCGGCGTTGTCGTTAGCGTTACCGGCATTGTCGTTGGCGTTACCGGCGTTGTTGTTCGCATTGCCAGCGTTGTTGTTGGCGTTGCCAGCGTTGCCGGCATCAGCAGCCTCGTCATCGCCGGCATCAGCAGCTCCATCGTCACACTCGACCGCAGCCGCGTCGTCCTGGTCGTCCGCAGCAGCGTCTTCCTGGTCGTTGCCAGCGGCGGCGTCACCCTGGTTGGCATTTCCCTGGTTCTGATTGGCGTTGCCCTGGTTCTGGTTGGCATTACCACCGGCATTGCCTTGATTGTTGTTGTTGCCAGCTTGCTGCTGAGCACCACCGGCAGCCGCACCACCAGCGGCAGCCTGTGAAGCGACCAAGTTGCCGAAGCCGGCCTGGTCGAGAAGATCAAAGACACTCAGACCATCGGCGGCGAGGGGGCTAGCCTGGCTCTGCTGGCTGAGAGCGGCAACAGCACCATCAACATCGACATCAGGGTCGATGAGAGGGGTGATACCACGGAGCTCAGGCGTAGCGGGGAGAGATGGGTCACCGCAGACGTTCTGGATATTGCCGTTGGCGAAGGGGTTCGTGTTCTTCTCAGAAGCAACGAGACCGATGGCTGCAGCGATGGCATCAGCGCCACCACCGAGCTCAGAGACGATCTGATCGGCACGGCTGAGCTGTTGTATGTTAGATGCTGATGTTCATATACCGGAGCATTCGTTGCCTACCTTAGCACAAGAGTTGGCTGCGCCCAACAAGTCGCTGATAGTAGCACCGGCGATGGTTGCAGCGGCGCCGGGAGCACCACCCTGGACTGCCGAAATGGCAGCAATGGGGACCTGTTCCTGACCGAAACGGGCCTCGACGTAGGCGATGATGGCCGCAATGAGGATGACTTTGGAAACCATGATGGCGAATATAGACAATCAAGCAATGGTCTTTAGACGTTAAAATATAGCGAATGTGAGACTAGCTCTGTGATGTTAAAAGATGCCGACCGGGGCTTGCGAAGTGAATGGAGAATCGAAAGAAGGACGAAAGCGAAGGAAAAGACCGAAGTGATGTTGCTACTGCGAGTTGCTGTTGCTGGCCTTCAACTGTGAGCGCGACCTATTCATCTTTATATCACAATGCAGTTGAGCATCACACCGCGAGCCTCTCTTGCCGCAAGCGCCACGCCACCCATGACGGCACGACAGGGAGATTGCATGTCTCGAAATCGGCATCTAGCCATGTCAAAGCGTGTCAAACATCTGCCAAGCATCGCAGGAAGCAGTGGAATGGCGGTGGAAGATGACTAGGAAAGTGTTCCTGCCAAGGCGTCATGCGATCTTGGGCACGATGGAACGTGTGATTTGCGGGATGCGACTTCGCTTCGCCTTAAGACGAGTCGGTTAAGGCACACGTGTGGAACGACTGTTCGAGTGTTGTTGTAGCCGGGGGCGAGGCTGGTTGTGTTGTGACGGCGTCGGTCGCGGTAGGGTTTCAGAGTACTGCACGACACCTATAGCCGCCATCTTGACACGACAAGAGGACAATGCGCTCGGAGCGGCACCTGAATCTGCGCAAGGCGATTCGAGCATTCTGCAAACTGCTCAATTGCGGAGAAAACGTCATGCAAATGGACACGCGTGGCTACGGATAACATGGTTGTGGTATTGGGAAAAACAGGGCCGGCTTACCGCCAGCTGCCTTATGCAGTCGAAACAATATGCTTAGCAGCACCAGAAAATGCTCAGTAATTGGAGAAAGAGGAGAGTTGATTATTCATGCTTTCCACCGATCAATTCGTCGGAGATGCGTCATATGAGGACTGCGCGAGTGTGAGGTGAGCCGAGTGGCATGAGCTTGGACCACATGTATCATCTGCACGGAGGGATTGAATGCAGGTTGATATGGTGACGCTGATATACCCGTCTGCAAGATGCATTTATCCGGAGGCGGAGGCTCAAACGCTGCAGCCTTGGTTCTATTATGTACGATCCAGCTTTCGTCGCAGAAGTCTTGTTCTCTTCATCAGCTTCTTGTACTTGTGCTTCTTCATCTTCAGCTTGCGTTGTCGCTTGACGCTGATCAACAACATGCCACCTCGCCGCCGCCTCACATGTTCTCGGAAAGTCGTCGACCTCTCTATCCGCTCGGTGGGAAGAGGGACCTCCGTTATGCGCTGATTGAGCGCAAATGGATCGAAGGCTACTGGAGGGGGCGGAGGATGGAAGTGGGGAATTTGCGAGGCATAGAAATTGATGCTCTCTTCTGTCGGTGGCCCATCGAGGTGCTGTGTAGTTTCTTGTACGAACACAGCCTGCTCTTGCATTTCCTCGTGCGCATCGATACCGGCGTACAGACTCTGTACAAAGTCGCTGAGTGTCTGATTGGTTCGTTGTATCGAACGAGGATCGGTCGGTTCAGTTCGGTGAAATAAAGCGTCAAAGACATCCATGGTAGCCGGCTGCTGCCAAGCCTCTCGGTGGAAAGGTATCGGCCGGTGGAGGGCGAAGAATGACGAAAGTTTCACGTCTGCACCAAGTAAGCATGTTTGACAGCCGGCAGTTTCTGTATTTCATACCGGCATCGTGAATGTGTGTTGTTGCCGGCACGTGAGGGACATTGTTCATCGAACTGGACACCGGTATCTCCGTTATGGTGTCGCTCGCCTTTGCGTTTGTCCCTTGTCCTTGGAGCTGTGTGGGCGCATTGCTCTGCTCCAGGTCCTCCGCAGGCTTCTTTTTGCTGCTTGGTGGTATCGACGACTTGGAGGACGAATACCGCCGCTGGTGACTTGGTCGGAAGGGCTTTGGGGCGGTGCACAGCGCAGCACGGCAGACGGCGCCCGCTGGTGCGGTCGATAAGGACGAGGTCGATCGTGCGACTCTCGCAAAGGAGGGCGAGAACATGGCCAACGGCGATGGAGGGGTGGTGTTGTCGTTGAGGCTGAACGCGGCTCTGCAATCAGGACTTGAGCACTTGCGAGCGAAGTGAGCTAGTCCTAGTTCAGCTACACCGGCGGCATTTCCGGAGTTTATCCGCCGAGCAGCGTCACATGCCATCAGGCCAGCAACCTTGGAAGACCACCAAGTGTCGCCATCATTCGTGCTTGTCCTAGCTCAGATGTTGCATACTGTCGACCCGGAAGATCTTGTATTGCGTGGCCTGTATACTTGCAGAGTGCTATCGTATCGTTCGTTGCTTCTCACACAATGTTCTGAGGCTATTTAGCCCTGTGCAATCGTGCACACAGAGCGCGACATGTTACGAGACTTATTGGAAGACTGCCTTTGGATGGCATCACAATTAGCTCTGGTGTATCGAGCATCTACGAAATGAGCAGGTACTTTAGCCAGCTTTTCTGCTCCCCACGGTTCCAATTCAGATGGCTTGAACCCTTGCGGACAGACTGAGTATTCATCCTGTCCCACGTCCCATGTGAGCACCGGCAGGCCAGCTGCCAACAACCATGTCCAGCTCCATAGTTGTACCCATAAAACGTACCATCTTGGCGGTTCTGATTATACCCCCACGTCACCTGTGTGTGGATTCACGTCTGTGATCTTCAATGGCGTCCCCTTCATTGCATGCCATGCAAGCAGTCCTGTATGTAAAGATAGCTCATGTTGCGCTGACCCTGAATTTATTGATTCGCTACCATTCACAGAGATCACTCCCATCTTTGTCTAGGATGCAGGATTCATTGGGTGGCAGTGCTCAGTGGTGTGCTGCGTCGCTCTCCGACTTCCGGTGACTACGCCGCACTCGTGCATGTAACCTGTAAGCAATCCACGCCGCAGCCGTGCACATCATTCTGTTTCTGAATTAGCACACCTCCTGACAGCTTATGTCATTTGCTGTGGAACATTTGACATTGAGGGTCGTGTATTCCCTATTCAAATCTTGGCCACTACTTTGGTACATGTTGGATATGTGCTTGCTGCATGCGATAGGAGCTCATGTACGCACTGACAATGCAATGGACGTTACATTCCGTGACAAAACTAGCAGGTTGCCTATGCTAGTCCTTTGCATTCTCATGCAGCGTAATATACCTCAGCTTCCTTTGGCCCCACCCTGCAACCCAAAACTTCTCGAAACCACCCAAGTGCTAAGGAAAGTCGCAGCAATGACGTCGCGGCGACAGCGATGAAGCAGATATCCGGCCCGCTAAACGCTAATGCCTGGAAACAGATTGCAGATGCGCGCATTTTGGAACAATGAACATGCCTTCCTCTTCTTGCCTCTCGCGGCCCGCTTGCGAAAGCTACCCCTGCCACTACCAATCTACTAGTGGGTACCTACCTTGCTCTTTCAAATCTTGCAGAAAATGGATCATGTCGTAAACTCGTTTTCGAACAATGGCGAAGAAGAAGAGGTAAATCTGGGTATAATAAGAAAAATCTACCGTGGCGTTGCGCTTGTTTGGCAATCGCGGCGATTGTAACGGATCGTGCGGTCGTCGAATAGACTTGAGGCTGGCTACATTTTATGCGCTCTGCGGACGTGCTAGTAGCTGATGGTCGGACCCTGCATGAATTACCGTCAAGTTGGTGTGAAGAATGGCGCAATTACAGAATGAGTGCGTTGAGGTTGCGCTGGACGATCATGTCTTGTACTGATGCCATCGTCTTCTTCAACAAATCGGTGTCGGTCGCATTGGTGTAATGCACGTAGACCTCCTTCTTCGGCTGCCGGACGAGATTGCGGAATTTGTTTGCAAAGAATTCCATGCCAGCTTCGATGTCTGTTGGCGCGCCGGTGTAATCGGGGAAGACCTTGCTGATTGGGCTCATGCCTCCGGCAATCTTTTCTCGGAAGAGGTCGATCTTGTTCAGGAACAGGATCAGTGCTGACTTTTCAAAGTACTTGGAGTTCGAGATTGACTCGAAGAGCATCAGTGCTTCGTGCATTTGGTTGCCGTTGCGGTCTTCCACTAGGACGTGATCGTAACCGCTAATGGCCACCAGGAAAAGCACGACCTGCACATTGTCGAACACATGTATCCACTTCTTCCGCTCTGACCGCTGACCACCGACATCGACCATCTTGTATGTGAGATTGCCTAGTTCGAAAATCGTCTCGGAGATGCCCGTTGTTCGTAACCGGGTGCGGAGAATGTCTTGGTCGGTGGGCAGGAAGTCCTTTTGGAAGAGGCGGTCTATGTCTTGGAAGAAATAGCTCAAGTTGTCGTGCAGAGCATACTGGTTGCCTTTGAGGATGGTCAGCTGCACACCCTTGTCCGCCCACAGGCAATTGAAGGCCGTGAGGAACTCCTCAGGCATCGGCTCCTCTGTGCCAATGTCCGGCGCCGAGTTCACGAGCTCCGAGTATCGCTGGACGCGGATTAGATGGATGTGACATGCTCAGCAGCGTGCGCAACGTACAATGTTTTCTTCGTCCTCGAAGTCTGTATCGTCCTCCTGCATGGCAGCGTAGATGGTCTGGAAGGCCGAGACCAGGTTGTTGAAGATGGTCGCCCGCCATGTCTTGCGCTCCGTCTTCCCAAAGCCGCCGGCATTAATGATGCGCATCTGCTTGAGCACCGTCGACTTGCCGCTCTCTCCAGCACCTGTAGACCGTGTTAGCACCACGTGCACGCATGTGTGCTGCGATTGAGCGCCTACCGAGCAGCAGCAGCTTTACTTCGCGCTCGGCGCGCTTCCTGTCCACACGCAGCGTCTTCTCAATGTCTTCATTCTTCCTGAACTCAGGGTCCGCGGGTTTTCGTCCAAAGCACATGATTGCCGGGGCCATAAGCGATGCTCACGATCGTCGGATTAAGGTTGTGTCAAACAGCAGGTAGCGACCGCGCGAAAGTTTGAGGAAAGAACGACGGGCGCACCACAGCATGCAGCAGCACCCAGATCGCGGTCGAAGCCTCGCCCAGACGTCAGCTTTGCCAGAAGGTCGGTAAATAGATTAAGCTGAAGGAAGGGAGGGGTTGCGGAGAGTGTGCCGTCGCCGGGTGGCAGCGACGATTGGACGGGCGGGCGGGCTGGAACTAGCCTGGGGAAGGCACGAAAAAGCAAGCGGAAGGCGCGATTGAGACGGTACTTCCACCAGCAAAAGCGAAAGTCAGAACGGCGTGCGGGAAGGAAAACGACTTGTTTTAATCAGGGCAGCGAGAGGAACACCACCACGACGCGCCTTGCCGAATAAATAATCCCTGATCTGGCAGACGGCACCGTTCGCGTTCGCAGAGTCTGTGCGCGCAACAGAGCTCGCCGCTGCGGCAGGATCTGATATTAACACTCGCGCGCCCGTGGACAAAGCCACGAGCGATCCGGACCACTGCGTCCAGCCTAGCAGCAAAAGTAACCACCGCACCGGGTCCCGTCCTGCCTCCCAGTGACCGTCTCACTTGCAGCCGATATTGAACTGTAGACTAAGCTACCTGTACTCATCGCTGCACACCGAAATGTGCGACACCACGCTGCGACTGCTGGCTCGTGCCCGCCCAAGGCAAATCTTTGTCCATTCTCATCGCCCCATGCAGATGCTGCCTGCCGCGGCAGTTGGCTTATGGATTCCGCCCCTTGGTACCTGTGTTTCAGGCCATGAGCTCAACGGGTACAGCCGAGCGGAGCACTAACCCTGACTTTGTCCTCTGCTATCGAAATGGCTTCCTTGGTTGCAGCCTTCACATCATGCGAGCCCACCTCTTACACCCGCCGAGTGCAACTCACACAGAGCGTTGACCGCACGTATGGGGGACCCTGTGTGACGCACTCCCTCAACCAGGGTCCAAATGTGCCATTGGAGCCGGACGGGACAGGTCACCCCATGTAGTCTGGATAAAAGGACCGGATCGTGTGGATCGCAGCAGTTCGTGGGACAAAGCCCTTCATTCCCAACGACACGCTGCGATCGAGCAGGGCCAGCACCGCCAGGAAATGAGGGAAGTGATGGATACGACCCTCACAAATAGCCTATACAGCCATCGGAAGGATTCATCTTGCAGCTCATTCAGCCTCGCTTGTCGTCGGTTTCCGAACGCCACGGTCTGGGGTGCTCAGCGGACCACCTCCGCCTGTCGTCGAGTTTGTGCAACGATACTCCATGCACGCGGATTGCACCCTCAACCTCCATGCGGAACAGACGGAAACCCGAGTCGGTGAACAGGCCAAACTGGGATGCGATCATCGTTCGCCAATGGGGCCGCGTTCCGTCGCCCTGGGTACATGACACTTCCTGACGCTCTACTTTCTTTTTACATCCGGCAACCCCTCTTCACAAGACATGTCTTGCCACTCCGGGCTTTCCTGAATCTATTGCCATCCTGTATGCTTGCTTTTGCTCCACATCGTCTTGAAACTTGCGCGTGCTTGCGACGTTTTCGGGGCTACACCGCCGATGCCAATCACAACCTAGTAGACACGTTTTGGGCAGCGATGATCGCTAGACAACGTTGAGCCCTGAATGGTAAGAGTACAGGGAGCTACTGATGACTGACTCGTGCGGAATCTCCAGATCTTTGCATGGTTGAAAACTGCCTGCTCTTCCCTTGGATCGAAGGAGTGTTACTGGATGTGTTGTTTCAGGGCCTACAATTCGCAGCGGAGTGGCCAGGAAGGCTGACCCCCAGCCACGCACGTATGATCCGACCTTGATATAGTCCTCAAGGAAGATGCGTTGAGTATCTCTACTCATCGCGCCAAGAAGGTTAACTCTCTCATTTTTCCATGCGTAACACTCGCGACTTCCATTTATTTCAACTTTATCTCTTGTCTTGATCGTCGCATCTGGTTCAGTCACGTATGAAATTGATTTACATCCTCATGTTCCATATCATGCCAATTGCACAATAGCAGTTGGGATTCAGTACACTCGGATAGGTCCTCTTCGTTTCAGTAGCGTGGTATCTCATCATTTCGCAAGGTCGAAAATGCGGAGCAGCACATTGTTTGGGTGTACTTATCGTGTCATTCGGGCATTTTCCTAAACTTTCGATAGAGTACGGCCTCGAGATTTATGAGTGTAAGCTCGTATAGAACCGAACTATCCCCGTTGCTGGCACAAACACCTCAAGTGAAGTCCATAGCTTCGAGACGAGTCAAAATCCACGGATTTCGCGACATCACGTGATATTACCCTCGACGTTACACAATTAGAAACACTTCTGGGTAAGAGATGGCGGATGAGTTCTGTGTACCCTGAATCAGTTTTGGAGAAAGCTCTATAGCATCTATGCGCCTGTATTTGGATATGATGAGGTGAAGGTGCGGCGGTTATTGCGTTGCCTAGGTGTTCTGCGTCGCGACTACCCTTTTCAAACGATTCGACAACAGCTCCAAAATTGCACACACAACAGCCCCGCCTTACCCTCTCTCACCTGCTATTCCTCTCACCAACCGCCTCACCATTGATATAACGCTCAGCCTATACAAGATCGCCTGTAAGTTGCACCTCTCAAAGCATGCAGTCCCGATATCGTTTAAAACTGACTTGTGTGTAGCTGCGATCGTGCTTGTGGTGAAGGAACCCATCGATCAATCCCAGTTCCTCTCTCAAGCCATCTTGGATAGTGATCTACTGCGCGCGGTACGTGTAGCAACCTGCCCGACGAGCTTGCGCTGAGATCGAGCCAGTGCAGGTCTCAACATGACGCCGGTGCAAGAATATCAAGGTGCTATAGCCCTCGCTCACTCGAGATATGCTAGTCCACACGTTCGGAGGACCCAGCCGGCGCACCTCCCTGCAGCGGTGTCATCAACAAATTCGCCTGCCAACAACACTATTGCGACCAAGCAACAAATTGCCGCCACTCAGACCGAGTCTGCAGTAGATATGGCAACTCATAACCCCGACGCTGAGCTCGCCGTCACTCAGGGTAATGCTTTGAAAGACGAGGTCCAGAAGCATGCCATCAAGCTCTCGCGCACTGTCTCTACCGCCATGACCAATACCCGCAAGCTGCTCGAGCTCATCCGCGAAGCCGTGAAAAAGGACGATCCTTCGGCTCTGAAGGACGTCGACCACCTTTGGGTCGAGCTTGAGCAGCTATTCGAGGCCGCCAAAGGAGCCAAGGACGCTTTACCCGAATTCCTGGAGAAGCAGCGCAACAACATGGCCTTGTACCATACTTCTGTAATGAATGAGACATATCGCGAGTCGCAAGAGGAGCTCATGATGCAGCATAAGAAGGTCAATCTACAGCACGGTCTCATTCTAGAGCATCAGCAGGCATTCCAGGAGTACAAGGCCCAGGTTGCTTCCAAGCTCAAGGATTACGAAGAGCTCCAAGAGAAGGCCTCTCGTCTTACTCTTGAAAAGGGCAACTTCCGCGGCGAGGTTGATCGCTATGCTAAGCTTTTAGAGGAGAAGACAGCCGAGCGGGCCGAAGACCTGAACAAGGCAGATGCTATGCAGAAGGAATTGGATAACCTTGCGACCTCCAACAAACAGCTTCTCCACGATATCGAAGGCTTCCAGAAGACAGTCTGCGATCTTCAAGAGAAGATGCAAGCTACAGAGCACGACATCACCGACCGCTTCGCGGCAGAGATTAAGGAGAAGACGGATCTGCTTGTCAGGGAGACGGCAAAGACTGCCAACCTGAACGATCTTATCAGTACTCTCAAAGAGCATGAGGCCAAGGTGCGCATGGAGGTCGACAAGGTCAAGGGCGAATGCAAGTTGGCCCAGGAGAAGTTCAATCGCATGGCTGCCGAACACTCACAGGCATTCTCGGTAAGCGTTTTCGAAAAATGCATCATGCGTGACTAATGCCAGATGTAGAAGGTCAAGGAGCAGACCAAGGTTATCGAAGACCTGACTGTAGATGCAGACCGTGCTCAAAAGGATTGCGCCGACCTAAAGCAACGCCTTGCAAAGCTTCCCGAGCTAGAGAAGAATAACATGATCCTCATCAAAGAGAAGACCGACCTGCTCGAACAAGTCGGTAAGCTCAAGACTGAGCTTGATGAGGTGAAGGACAGCTCCGCCAAAGTCAACAAAGAGCTTGCAGGTCTCACGGACAGACTTCAGGCAGCTCACAAGGAGAACAACGATCTGATCATAAAGAACAAAGACCTGATGTCCAAGCAGACGAACTTTGACGTGCTATCCAAGAGCGCTACCAAGGCCTCCAACACTGTTACTATTCTCCAAAACGAGAATGGGAGGCTCTCGGAAGTCATCCAGAAGCTCAAGGCCGAGCAAGGCGCGCCTGTCTTTGGAGGAGCTGGCGCCTCCGACATCGATAAAGTGGCTTTGGAGAAGAGCATTCGCGTTCATGCTCTTGAGGAGGAGAAGGGTGAACTGCAGGCTGCTCTAGCTGAGTGGACTGCGTTGGCTAAGGTGAGTCCAGCAACATGATACGAACCCAAACGTGCAAATATTGACGGTAGCCAGCGCTCCTACTCAGAATACAAGGAAATGCTCCCGACCTTCAAGCAGGCCGAGCAGTATCGTCAAGACGCTATCAGCAAGGACGACCGAATCAAGACACTCAAGGTCGAGCTTTCGGTTGCAAAGACATCTCAGTCCAACGGTCTTGGCTTGGGTGGGGATGCCAAGTACTGGAAGGGCAAATACGACGACCTGCTATCCAAGGTTGGTGGTTGAAGACCTGCTCGTCATGAAGGTGCAACACATAACTCGCCTGCTGACGCAGCGCGCGGATCAATCTGCATGGAAGATCTGAACATGGGAGTCACGCATGAGCATTCCATGATGCAAGACTGCATACAATCTGGGAAGATTGAGTTTAGCTTGCTAGCAAAATCTCGCTAGCCTGCCCAAAATGAAGCCAAAACCTACCCACACAATTCGCTTTCCCACCGACTTGATTTGAGATTATACGGTTACATCTCGTCATGCAATATGTGAAACATGCATGCCGAGCGATCCTAGTCTATCTCCCACGCACACCCACACAACCGCCGGCTAAATCCTTCCCGTCTGAATGTTGTCGACGATTGCCACAAGATGGTGCATCCCTGACGTGCGGCCCGCAACATATAATCCCAAAGATGCGGGACGATACGGTATGAGTGGGCCGGGAGTGTGCTAGGATAACGGGGAGCGGGGATTGGCTGTCTCGTATGCGTGTGCTTTGGGTGACTTCGAGGGAAATTGGTCGGTATGAGAGCGGGACGAAGAGAAGCGATGAGAGATTGTAGGAGAGGGGATACTTCGAAGATATATGAGGAGCTCAGAGGAAGTTGCGGTTGGCTAAGCTGTGTTGTATCGTAGATCCGAAGTGTCGTGGAGAAGGAGGAATCTGGATCACAAAATCTCAACACCATGGACGCGTGCACGATGAGATGGAAATTACGGCCCTGTAACGCGACTTCACTTATTCATGCCTCACCATGTCTTCTCGAACCCACTTTGTAAGTCGGTCTTCGCCCTGTCCGATATCGACATCAAGCTGGTTCTCCGCTTTCCGCTTCTTCACGTACTGCGCATTTCGCCAATGTCGTCCACCGCCAAGGTGTGCGAAGAATTGCCTTTTCGTGCTGAAAGATTTATTGCACACTACACATGGAGATGGGTCAAGGGCATCGAGCTGTTCATCGTCGTAGTAATGCCTCACTGGACCCGATGCGGCGCCTCGAATTGTCATTTGCACATCGTCGCCAGCTACCGAGTCAGATGTTTTGATCTGCTCCTCTGTCAGAGCTGTTTTGCGGCCGTGTTTGGTTTTCTTCAAATGGGCGAAAAGCGCTTTCTTTGAGACGAATGAGCTTTGGCAGGTGCGACATTGCACGCTCGGGGACGCGAACAATTTCAAAGCGATGGTTTCAAGCTGTTGTTTGACCTGAGTCGCAGTAGGTCGAATGTCGCGCTCCGAACTTAGCATCGTGCTAATGAGACTCAATAGTTCGATGGAGTAGTCTGGTGCAATGTCCATGGGCTTGATGTCGTCTAGCTCCATGGGCTCAGCTAAGGAGCAAAGTCTGTACAGGATACATCCAAAAGCGAAGATGTCTGACTTTTGACTGAAAGCGGCATTGTACCCCTGCCCTCGAATTTCCTGCCGCGATTGCTTAGAGAAGATGGAAAGGCATTGTTCGATGGTTTCTTACCGGCGCTTCGTAACCAGGTGTTCCTCTTTGCCCAGTGATACGAGTGCCAAGCGTCTGGACCTGACTTGCGATACCAAAATCTGCGACATAAAGGTCTGGCACGTTGCGCTGGGTCATCGGGTTCCAGGACTCACGCAGTAGAACTTTTATATTCAGTACATGATTGACACCGTGCTTCATCCCTACTCACCATTCATTGGCTTCATATCCTGGTGTAGAATGTTCTTGCTGTGACAGAACTCAAGCGCTACGGCAATCTGATACCCGATTTCAACGATTTGCGGCTCTGTGAAGCGCTCGCTAAGGTCGCATCAACTCCCAATCTATTCAAGATATGGATGTACTTACGCAGCGCCTCTCAACATCTGCACATGCCGATCCAGGTCTTTCCCTTTGTAGTAGTCCATGAAGAAACTTAGCGTGTTCGTCTTCCGATTGTATTCCAATCCATCATGAAGCGTTGCAATGTGCGGGGCACCATGGAGTAGCTTCATGTGATCGTATTCGTCCAGTGCAGCTTCGGCATTATCAACGTGAACTTGTTTACAAGCAACAATCTTTACCTTCAGCCACTATTGCATGTCTTGCTGGGCTAGGAGGAGCATACCTGGCCGTTCCAAAGGACCTTATAGGCTTGGCCGAATCCCCCGCCTCCGATCCATTTCAGAACTTGATAAGAGGGCTTGTCACTTTCGACAAGCCAAGGACGCTTCGGCATAATGGTGTGTAGCTTCGTACACTAAGCACGTGAGCTGCTGTCACAATGCCAATGAGTTGATCGCGCACTTGAGACTCAGGAGAAGGAAGCGGAGGGCGAAACTAGCCGGATTAGAACGCGCTAGTCTGTTAGCGTGAAGCGACAAGTCGTCGCGGCCTGACGCAACAATCACACCAAACATGGCATGAAGTTGAACCTCTTGCCAAGTACACTGGTAATGACTAATTTTGAATAGAAGAGGTCCGTGGGCTCTCAAGTATGTCGCAAAGCAGCACGCCATTGTCAATTCTTGGCAGCCCGTCACTCGCCATGTCGCACAGCCCTACAAAGACTTGTCAAGTAGTAGAGGTCAACAGATTCTTCTCCGTACTGAATCAGACACGAATCGACCAGTTTCACCGCACAAGTCGGTGGTCAAGAGGCAAGAAGCCCAATGGGATCGTCGTAGCATCTGCACCCTTCAACTTTGACAAACAATGATATCATTATGTGCAAGAGACTGACAGATACTGTGCGCCAATTCAGCAGCGTTCCCTTCGCCTCGATGCCACGTGCTCACTACAGAACTCAGTCGCCAGATAGTCGGGTCATGGAACATGTGCATTTTATTTCTCCTCTCCGATCGAACGCAAGGAACGTATATCAAGTACAATATATAGAGGGGAACTGGCGTTGACTGAGAGAGGATGGGTATGACGCATTCCTGATTGGCCGTGCAAGAGTGTGTGTATTGAGGCGTGGCGGCGAAGTGTGGAGGGAGTGAAGGCATTGATTCAAGCGTAATAGTGTAGCTCTAAATCACTGTCCATATGCCAGTAACGTTCTATCATATCAGTGCTGCGATGCAGATTACATTCCACCCCAGACATGTTATGCATGTCTCAATACTTCTAGACACCACAACTTACGCTGGAATGCTTTGCGTCTAGAGAACGAAAGCACGGTGACAGGGTTTAGATGCCGTAATTCCCTGAGTCATACACTGACGTGGAAAGGCTGAAAGATAAAGCAATGGGCTCGAAGTGCTCCGTAACCCGCCATGCAACGGAACGGTACGAACACAAAAACCACATCCAGGCCAGAGCTTCCGCACTTTGGCTGAGAACCTATGACAATAGTACTGGAATAGCGCAGGAAATGTGTTGATCAGTAAACGTGCCGGTGCTCCTCGCCATTCATATCTCGTTCGTAGCGGAACCAGATCTCAAACTCCTCTGGAGCCTTTTCGCCTGAGTACAATGGGTCGTACCGCAGCTGCTGCAGGAACTGCTGCGACGCAGTACTACGCTCTGAACTACCTGGTTTCCCCCATGCAGTTCGCATCGCTGCCAATTCATCTGAGATCCGTTGTCGCTTCAGCTCCAACGACCCATCATGGCGCTCAAACGCAGTACGAATCCATTCACATGGAGGCAGAGGCACCGGGTTGTCATGATCTGTGCGCCTAAAGACGACTTTGCCGCCATGAGCTAGCCATTCACCCGGCTGCTCGAATTGCAATCCGCAAACTGAAAACGGGCAGACACACGGTATTTGTCGAATGAGCAAGTGGTATGCCTCTGTGGCCTGAATTGTTTGTATCTGACGAGCATCTTTCAACTCGAGAAGATCTAGCTTGTGGCAATCATAACATTGGTATGCTCCGACTGGTCCAGAATATTTCTTACTCGGTGGCGTGATGCGATGCGGATTTCACGAAGTCTCAGTCAGCTCCCACGTCGATGCTTTAGAACCGCTACCGTTCCGCCGCCATAAGTGACGTGATGAGAGGCAATCCCAGGTGTTGCCACATAATCATAATTGCGAAACACCTATGGAGATGCCGTCCGGAGATCCCGTGGCCAACCGAGTCGCGTGCTCTGGTATCGGTGTTCCGAGACGTTTTGTATTATTGACTGTTAGCACAACGTCAGTGACGCAAGGGAAGCGACGACGCAGCGACGTCCAGAAGATATCTCTCTCGTTTTCGCCTTCGTGGATGTCTGTGTAATATCCACCCTCTCTCCATTCCTTAACGAAGGATGACCTGTAGCTGTAGAAATCGACTTCGACATATTGAATGTGAGTCAGTGCCTCAAGGTCGTCGTTTGTGAGGCGTGGATGCCCACCGGCGAGTAACCATTGGCCATCGACAACGAATGGCGTTGTGGGATCAGACCAGAACACCTTTTGGGCCTCCTCACGTGTCGTGAACGACACATGCATAAGCCAGAAGAGAGTGGCGGGGTCACAAAAAGCCATAATATGCTGTTGAAGCTCGGTTGGCAACTTCAGAAACCTGTGAATTTCATCGTCTGTGGAAGGTGTCTCTTTCTGTCCTGAGTCGATGTGGTGACGGAAAGGAAGGCGCGGCTCGCCGGTGTCTGTTGCGCGTAAATTCCAGTCAAAGGAGGTGGTCCAGGAACCAACATGAGCCATCACCATTGTTGCAATGTGAGCGTGACACTTCGATGCAGGAAGAAGTCATTACCAAAATGTGAAGTGAACAGCCTGGTGAGAGGCACGGCAAACCACAAGCCCACAAGCAGTCTAGCATCGGCGAAAAGGCTCGTTTATCACTACTGCGCCTTCCCACCTCCGATGGGTCAACATGAACACTGGATCCGCTGCTCAATCTCATCGCAGCGCGGATAATTTCAAGCGCTACTCGAGTAGTAAGGATTATTTTTAATGCAATAGCTTAGAGGACCTTAGTATGTAGTAAAGGGTTTTGCTGGAGACTTGAGTCCTGCGAAGGCCTTCAGAAAAGTCCCATCGAAGGCGTTAAAGTGGAGTTCTGGGAGTTTAGTGTCGGAGAGAAGCGCCAATTCTGGTCTTGATGGATGTTCATCTCATTGCCAAGTTCAACGCTGTATCAACTCATTGCCAAATGGGCTTGAGAGTAAGGTATATGGGAAAACATACCTAAGTATATCGCTCTACTACGCCATTTGTGACATAACCATCATTTTCGCTCGCATTGTCCCTTCAGCAAGTTTCAGAAATCTCATTACGACAATAGATCTGGAACCCAGTGCTATGGTACCAACCAAGGAAACTCGAATGAGGCAGTCCTCTTGTAGTTGTGAAGGCATGGCCGAAGTGGTGATAAATGAAGATTTAAGACGTGATTATTGGTGGTAGGATCAAACAAGTATAAATTATATCAAATTCGGCGCTAATACGTGCTATGCGCTCTCTCATTGAGGCGATGCTATCGAGCAGAATACCCAACCATGCAACAAGTCCACCGAACTCCAATGCCTGCGCCTAGCAATGCGTCTTGCCCAAATTGTACAGTGAATGCTATACCCCTCACTCCTGTCGCTGTGCACAGTATCCAAGCGCCATACGCCAATCCGGTTGATCAACTAGTCCTTTCCGTGAACGTAAACCACGGTCATGACGTTTTCTCTAACCTGTCAAGCACCTTCTTAACCTTCTCCAATAAATCCGCCACGCGAAACGGCTTGCTGACAACATCGTCCATGCCGCTCTCCTTCGCCGTCGCAATTTGCTCGCCCCGAACATTCGCCGTGACTGCAATAACGGGGACATGTTTTTTCAACTCGCCGTTGCGTTCCATTTCCCTAATACGTTTGCAGCATGTTAGGCCATCCATTTCCGGCATTTCGAGGTCCATGAGGATGATGGACAAGGGTATAGGATTGGGTTTCGTGGGTTTGGTGTGAAGTGTGGTGGTGACAATGTGGTCGAGTGCGAAGAGGCCGTTATCTGCGGTACTGACGATGCAGCCTGCTTTGGTGAGTTGTTTGGATAGGACTCGCTGGTTCACGAGATTGTCTTCTACTATGAGGACGTGCAACTTTTCTAGCTCAGAAGAAGTGGGGATTTCGGGTGCGGGCTTGCCGATGTCCACATTGGACACTGCAGCGACGAGTTCTTTTGACGCGTCGGCGTGCGACGGGGTGTGCGAGTCGATCGATTGGCGACGGGATTGGGCTGCTTGACTACTACCAGATGTCATCCTTTTGCACTGCAGGAAGAAACCGAAGGTGCTGCCAACGTTGGCTTCAGATGAGACACCAATTTGTCCGCCGTGCAGCTCGGCGAGCTGGCGGGAGATGAAAAGGCCAAGGCCAGAGCCCCCGTAATGTGCATGGGTGCGTGGTGATGCCTGGGCGAAGCGCTCGAAAAGGAGTTCCTTTTCTTCGCGGGTGAGCCCACAGCCAGTATCCTCAACATCAACGTGCAGATAAAGCAGCTGCCCCGAGCCCCAGTCCTCACCAGCGGTGAGGTCAACGAGAGTTCCTCTTGTCGGTACGTAGTCGAAGCCTTTGTCAAGCTGCGGTTGTTCTGGCGATACACTGATGTGTACCGTTATGGAGCGTTTGGGGCTATGTTGCGTGAACTTGATGGCATTCGTGATAAGATTCACGGTGATCTGGAGGAGCCGTGTGGGATCAAGTAGGACCCAGTCGACATCATGATGGTCTAGAGATGAGTGCCGAACAAACTTGAAGTCGATATCCTTGGCCTGTATCTCAGGATTGAACATCTTCATCGCACGCTGAACGACTGCAACGGGCTGTGCGGGTACTGGTGTTATTAGTAGTAGGTTCGAGTCAAGTTTCGAAACCGTGAGAATGTCGTCTACTATAGACTTTTGATGCTGCACACATAGCGCAATGTTGTTGGCGGCTTCAATGCATTCAGCCACAGCCCGCTCGTCCTCAGCGCGGAAATGATGCTGCGTCAAGGTGTCTCGGATGTCGTCGGCGCAGATTAATATCGCCGACAGCGGGTTCCTCATCTCGTGCGACGTAATATCGATGAATTCGTTCTGCTGTCGTTTCGTCTCCTCGGCTTCGCGCAATCGCGTCTCTTGTAGACCTTGAGCCCCTGTATGACGAATTAGTACACATCATCGATGACCTGTGAGAATTGTGCACTTACATTTGATATGGGATATGTCTGTGATTGATCCCATGATACTGATCACTTCTCCATCCGGGCCAAGTTCAGGTTGAGATGAAGCGAGGACCCAGTACTCGATAGTCTCTCCGCTGAGATCGCGTGGTTGGACTTGAGTATTCTTGAGCTGCAGTTCCCTAACCGACGGTTTCATTGTCCTCATCATTTCATCCCACATGTCTTTCGCAACTGGTTGACTAGCCTCGGTCATGAGCTTCATGAAACCCAGATTATCGCTGTCTTCTCGTGGCGCACCAGTCATCTCGAAGTAGCGATCATTGCCCTCTACCAGAACGCCCTCGGGGTTAAACAGATACATGCCTAGAGGTGATAGCTCCGTCATTCGCCGCATACGACTGGTCTGTAGCTCGAGCTGTTTGGAGAGTTGTTCTCTTTGCTGTGCTGCGGTTTCAGCTGCGTGCCTACTGCGGCGCACCTCGTCCTCGAAGAGAAGGACGGAAGCCAGAGAGGTCGCAAGCTGTCTGTTTAACATGGCTGCAAATGCCTTATAGTCCTCGTCGTATGCTCGTTGTGGGTTGATGCCAATCAAGAGGAATGCGAATACATTTTCGCCATTTGTAGGTCGAACTGGAAAGATGATGGCTTCCTTACACGGGTCACCATAGCCTCGCCATTGGATGTCTTCGAGGAGAGACTCCGGGAGTGTACCATCCCGCGTCTGCAGTGTGGTCGGCTCGCGAGTTCTCATGGCTTCCCTAAAGGCTGGCACGAAACCCTCCTGCGAACGCTTGAGATCGAGCTTCTTAGGGCATGCTGGATGTCCTGTGGGTATACCGATTGATCCTTCCAGAAGACATGACTTTAATGAGATGGTGCTGTCGGAGGAATGTGATGCGCTATCGGCATCATCCGAGTCAGCAATCGAGTACAGTAGGGCGAATGGAACGTCGTGATGGTTGTGCTCAAGACCATCTAGTGTTCTCTGCCAGAAATCTTTCACGGTTCTTGTCGCGTTTAGACATTCTCCGAGGTACCGCAACATCTGCATCCGCCGACTACTTATGGTCTGGTAAGTAGTCTCGAATGGGCCGTTGTAGAAGCCCAGGATGCGATCCGTGCCGCCGTATATAGGGATGAAAGACCACGAGAAGAATGTCTCCTCCAGGTAGCCATAACGTTCGATTGGTAGATAGTCGTTTTCCATGCGAACGCTTAAACCCGTTCGTGCACATTCGCGAAATATGGGGCCCACACCGTCCCAAATCTCCCGAAACGGCCCTGCAAGACATTCACACTGCGTCAGCGATGTTTCATTCCATTGATATCTAGAGACGTCTTACCGCTGAATCCTGTACCCATCAGATCGGGATGTTTGTTGCCAGCAACCTCGATCTTGTAGGCTTCATTGTACATCATTGTCAATTCCTCTCCCCAAAATAGGGCAGCCGGATGTCTAGGAGTAGTTAGTTTTGGTCATAGTGAATTACGGATGGTACCTACGGATTTCGCATAACCAAATTGGCGACTTCACGAAACTGCACGCTCCAGTTCTCCATAGGTCCCAGAGGCGTGTTGGTCCAATCAACTTTCCTGGCAAACACCAAATGCTCTGAAAGAGTACCCGTTGGATGAGGTACAGTCCAGTCCGGCGTCGCATTGTCAGGTGTTGCCAATGTCACGCTCGAGCTAGTTCCAGTAGTAGCCTTGCTGGTGTTCTTGCTGAGGCTTATAGATGCGGTCTCTGATTGTTGGCCGACTACTGGTAGAACGGAACTCGTTGGCAGCGTCTCTGCTAAAGCCAGTTCCTTGATCGGGTCCGGATCTCCTAGGCCGCTCGGTCGTGCCTTGATAGTGGTCGGTGGCCCAGCGTGCAAGTTTCCTCTGGGTATGTCTGATGTCTGGAACAGCGCATTGCCGCTGATGATACGCCATCGCGACCGCACTGTTGAACCTGTCCACAACAGACCTTGATAGTGGAGAGTGAGAGGGAACACATCTTTGGAATCGTTGAATCTGCTGATGCCGGTTGCCCAAGTTCGGAAGTCATCGTACGTGGGCGTTCCTCCCACGCCTGCGTTGCTCACATTTTCATCAGTCGCGCCCGTGACGCAGTCCAGCAGCTGGTCGTGCACCCTGAGCGCAGCATTGCAAAAGATGGGCCGAACAAGACTTCCAACCACAAAGTCCGGGTCCAAGTCCAGCACAAAAGTTGGTCGGCTGTCCTGATCGAGAATTTCTTTTAGGCTCAGGCTATCAAGCTCGTTGAAGGCGTCGGCTTCCAGCTCGCTCTGTGGGCTCTCCGTGTGCGCTGTAGGCGGTGAGGACACATCGCGCGCTGGAGAGGCCATGGAATATCAACGCCTCAGCCCTGAGAGTCTCTTTACCTCAATGAAGGGGGTTTGGTGGGGTGCATCTCTCGGCATGGCTGAGTCGAAAGGGTCCAACATCGCGATCGCGATCCTGGTCTCGGTAGGCGAAACCTGGCACACGCGCATTGCGCCAAAAGCAGCTACTTGGTCCGAGCATCCCACAGCGTGGCTTCCGCGGAAGAGACATGAGCACCTCCGAGCTGTGAGAGCTGCAAAATAGCACGTCGTTTCAGCGCTTTGTCTGCTCCATGTCTAATGCGCCATCCGTTTCCCACAGTCGTCGGAGTCGGTTTGAGGTTCGATATTCAGCGATGTTGATCCTGTGACGTAGCGACAATTTTCATCATCCGCGAAACAGTACGTCCGCATGGGGTAAGCGCCAGCCACATGCCCATGTCAATTCATTAGAGTTTGATCTTATGTGATTGGCAAGAGATTCCGTCCTGAATTGCGTGTACGAACAAGAGGCGGTGTCGTGGAGGATTTTTGGAGAAGGTGAGGCGGATCATGTTGTAGAGTTTTCGCTCAAGTAAAGCCGGACTTTCCGATTTTGGCAGTAAGCAAAGGACCGAATCGACAATCTTCGGTCTCATCAAGAAGATGAGCTTCACTTAGTTTTCCAGATTTGCACAGGAAAGATAGATTGTATGGGCTTCATGATGAATGCATGCAATGGATTAGCAACATGACACGGACGATGCTTTAGACCCTAAACATGAACATAGCATCTTCAACTTCCCACATCCTGCTCCCACGCTCCAGTCAGACCCTTGTTCAAAGCATACTTCTGCGGGCTGTCACCCATCACTGTCACGCTTCTGACGCCGAGAACTGTCGGGAAGCCAAATGTGCCCTCCATCTTGATCTTCTTGCCATCCCACGTGAACACAATCTCGCTCGTACCACGCTGCACTAAGCTGTCTCCGTCGTCCAAGTACAGCGTGCCTCGCGCATTTCCTTGCGCATCTGGCGCAACGAGTAATTCGAAGTCCTTGTCTCGGAGCTCTCTTGTTGTCATTGCACTTTCGACGCGAGCAGCGATGATGGAGCCTCCTGCGACAAGTATGGGGATGTCGCTTGTGCCTACGTCACTGTACGTGATTGTCGAACCTGCACCTGAGACAGGCTTCTGCGTCGCAAAATCGTACCAGACCCCTCGAGGAACGTAAAATGAGACAGAGGTCGATGACTCTTGCGTAACGGGATTGATGAGAAGTGATGGACCATAGAAGAACTGCGTTTCGATCGCATAGGTGTTTCCGTCAGATGGATAGTGCATCCTGTGAGAACATTAATGGTGGGACTTGGCATCCCTCAGGGATTACGTACCATAAAGGCGCAAGCATTGGAGTGCCGTCAACAGTCTGCTTGTACATTGCAGTATAGATGTAGTCCAGCAACCTGTATCGAATGTCGATAGCCTTGCGTGCAGCTGCAGCCACAGACTCCCAACGGTACGCTTCTTGCGAGATAGCCCCATCCACGTTGTGATTACGGTAGAATGGATAGAAGGCACCCAGAACGGTCCAGCGTGCGCAAAGATGCTCATTAGTATTCTCAAGGAAGCCACAGACATCCGCGCCAACCTGGTCTGATGTCAGTCATGAGATTCAGAGACGCGATCGGGGACGCGTTACCATAGGCACCTGGAAGAACGATACGAATTGCAGAAGATGTCGGATCGAGGTAAGATACTGGTCCCAGGCGGAAAGGTTATCACCTAACCAGTGTCCTACGTAGCTGCCTGCACCAACAAAGGTACTGCGTGTGATAACCATAGGGCGTTTGTCGGGCCGTCTTTTGAGCATGCTTTCTCTGCTTGCTTCGCTCATCATCGTTCCATACCTGCATGAAACATCAGACATTGCCGTAAGTGGTTTTAGCGAGCGTTACTTACAAATTATGGGTGTCATACTCTGTCCACCCGCCTTGGTGAATCAGGTCCGTGTCTGCAGTCTTGTTGCTCAGCGACCCCATCGCATTCTGAATCTTGTACGAGGGATTGATAAGATCGCGGCCAGGCAGCCCCTTCTTGCTACCACTACTCTGACGCTGTGAGATTTGATTGTCCTTGGAGTTCGCTGGACTTTCTTCTCGTCGAGCTCTCTTTCTGCTTGGGCTTTCGACAGCCTCAATCTCCCCTTGTGCCCTTTTCGTGCCAATAAGCTCCTTAGGAGACGCCTCACGATTGTCAAGCCCTGCTGCATCTTGTGCCGTTGTGGCTTCTGGATTCTCGCAAGGATATTCGCAGAAGTTCGAAGGCTCGTTCATATCGATCCATAGTGCATCAATATCGACACCAGTGTCGGCATCGAAGAATTTCGCAAACTCATCGTCCCAGTATTTCTGAGTATTCTCGTGAAACCAATCGGGAAAGACAGTAACACCCGGCCATACTCGACCCTTGTACAGACTGCCATCAGATCTCTTCAAGAAAACGTTTGCACTGACACCATTATTATACGCATCATAATTCTGCGCGGCGACGGCTAAGATAATGTTAGTTGGTGCTTGAAGAGCGTTTCGGAGGTTACAAACCGGGATCAACCATGACGATGTAGTGTTGGCTATTACTGTGCAGGTCGTTGACTAGCTTGCGCATGTCGCTGAGAGGGAAATTTTGGCCAAGCGTGAAGACCTTGAATTGGTCCATGTAGTCGATGTCTGCCTAGTGTGAGTACGGAACTTTTCACAAATTTTCCATATACTCACCAGTCCACATAGTTTCGAGTGGTATGCTTGCCTTGCGATAGTTGGCAATAACGTCTGATACCTCTCCAACGCTCTTGTACCCGAAGCGGCACTGATGAAATCCAAGACCCCAGTATGGCATCATCGCTGCTTTTCGTGTAATTTCGCTGTACTCGCGAGCGACGTCAAAGGGCGTAGGTCCAGCCATAAAATAAAGGTCGATGACACCACCAATGACATTGTACTCAAGATATTGTCCGTTATCGTTGTTGATCTTAATGTCCATGCCGTTACTGTTGAGCAGAAGCACGCCATGGGAATAGCCAGACTGGGCTCTGTGCTCGTAGTACACGGGATGAGTTCCGTATAGGTTTGTTCTGAGCGGCACGGCGCCGGCATCACGTGCCCACATTGTCCTGATGTAGTTGGACGTTGGCAAGCGTAGAGAGTCGGTGTGTTCTCCTAAGCCATACAGAAAAGGATTTGCAGGTAATGTGGTCCTCAAACGCCAGTACTGCGTTTCAAACACAAGGTTGGAGCCCTTGGTGGAGAAGATCTCCTCGCCATTTTCCCTACGGGTGACGGTGAAGCTGAAAGGCTCTTCTTCGATGCTCACGTCGAGTAGCGAAACATCCCGATTGGCCGTCCCCGATGGACGAGGCACAACGAAGTCAGGCACTTGGTACACCTGCTCATCCTTGTCGTATATAATGACGTGTACACGAGAGTCTGCAATTCGTTAGCAATGCGTTCGAATTATACTGCAAATATGTTATGCATCAGCCGACAGATTTCGGCTATACTGGTTGAATGACTCTCCAACCAAGTGGTCGGCTACATTCCTTTGCTAGATCCGTGAGACGAAATGAAACGCACCTGTCTGCCACTGAGCCGAGAACTTGAGATCCTTCAGGTCTTGGCCGTGTAGGTTGCATTCCGTTCCTGCCAAAGTCAAGTCCGCGGTCAAGCTGCTAGCAGACCGCTGAACATTGCTAGCCTTGTACCCTGGGCAACTGTCAGCCCGTTTGAGTGGCACCGAGCTGCCCCAATGCAGGAAACTAGTCCACAGGAGGAAGATGGTGTGTAAGAATGTGATGGTTGGCGGCATGACGTGAATAACTGGTAGGGAGCCATTGTAGCTTGAGAGCCATGACTGCTCTATATACTTGACTAAACAAGGTCCTTAGCCCTTGCTTTCCATCAACACCATCATCTTGGAGGTCAGTTCGCCAAGTGATGACCTGGATTGCATAGGTAGTGTAGCAGGGCTTGGGATGGCGATGATCTTACAGGACGTCACGAGTGCATCCATTGCGAAATGCCGAGCGGCAGCAGGGCGACTCGGTGGGTGCTCGGGCGTACACTGGACCTGCCAGATTGGGTATTGGAGAAGGTGATGGGGATGGAGATGGAAAGAGCGAGTGGTCGAATGGACGAGATGTTCCGGGCCGGATGTACTGCATGGAGCCACGATCTGCTGTGCATGGCACGCGATGATCCCTGCACTAGGAGGATTTGCGGGGTAATAAACGCTGAGCTGCAAGAACGTCTGCAAGCCATCACGACAACAAGAACGAATTTACTGGAGTTTGGTGGAGTGGGCGATGTGCTCATGATGTCTTGCTGCTATGCCCATATTGCCCGCGACGGAAGAGGAGGCTGGGCGCAGTCACTCCAGCTGGAAGTCCGCTTAGTCACCCGTTCAGTACGCCTTGCTCTTTCCCCCTACTGTCATATGCAGTTAGCCGCGCCAACAAGCAGACAGCAACCCTACTCGAGGGTCACAAGCCTACCATAACTACAACACCCTCGTCCACTCACCTCCATCTTTCGGGCGTTCTACCAATGGTCTTCCCTGCGCACCACAGTAGCTTTGCATGGGAAACCTACTCCAGCTTCAACGACGTCATGCTCCTGGTCTGGAGCATATTACCTCTGCTTCTCCGAATTCCGGTACACGTCCCATTTCTGGCCCTTGGCTGACTATGCGGCCAGTATCCGCTCAGTATTTGATCGTATGAAGTTCTCTTGCTCGGAGCCCTAGCTCACAAGTTTCCCTTCCTTCCAGGGAATCAACTTCAGGATTGTTGTCCTGAGAGTATGTCAGAGATCAACACGGCCGGCGAAAATCTGGGGTAGAAATTTAGCGCCACGATCATCCTTGGATGCAACTTCACCGATCTTAGTGGGTCCATCCGGTCGCTGGACCGTTGTCCTTACCACAAGACGAACCATGCCCCTGTCCTTGGAGTCGCCTGGTCATGCGCTGTGGTCGGATGCCACGATGCATGCTTCCCTGCGACGTAGCAATACCTTACACCCGACGTCACCCAGAAGACGGCACACAGCTACACGAGTGACTGCCTCTCACGGAATTCCGAAGATGCGCATTGGATGCAAGAAGTAGGCTAATGCTGAGCAGTGGTGGATTTTCGTTCTATCCATCGATGCCTAGTGACAAATGTTGCTGCATCGTTGCATTTGCGGTTCGACTTACACTGACATCAGACAAGCATGCGCAACGGTCGCGTGTATTCACTGAGGGCTTGGCCATCAGTCGACTTAGCTACATTTCCTAGATCTGTATGTGCGATTGGTAGTAAACTTATGGTTGATGTCGCATGTCTGTTGGGCTAAGACATGTGACTTCAGGAATAGTTTGATGGCCGGCAGATTGACATCGAGCGGCATAGCCCGCAGTTGTCTGTACAATCGTGTTGAGGATGTGGGTTCGATGCGAATCTGTATCAGTGTCTCATATGGTCAGCGAACAGGACTGCCCTCTTTCCCTATTCTCAGCCTCAAGATGCTGATAGTCTGCGGAGTCGGCACAACCCTGCGAATTGAAAACAATCCCGTGGCAACTGTGACCTCGAGATAGCTTGAGCGCCTCCTTTAGAATTTTGATGCGCTCAAGTCTTCCATTTCTTTGTATGTCTTGTACCCAGAATTGAGAGGTGCCTTCAGCGTACCGTTGAAATGGCGAAGGACTGCAAGCGTACCATGACTCTTGCGTAGCAGTGCAAGGCTACAACCTGGCTAATCAGACGGAACCTCTAATAGAACATAGAGTAGCCGGTTCCAAATTAGGTTTTGTGCAGCAAACTCTAGTCATCTATCGCTAATACAGTTTGCTTTCTTTGAATGCAGTGCGTAACTTCAATGATCCCATGTGTTACTGTTGGTTTGAACAAAGAGCGCAAAGTCTATGATGCACTGGGGATCATTTAGCAACTGCATGCGCAATGTAAGCGATTCTTTACCAGCACTGAGAAGTAGTCGCGGAATATCCAAGTCAAGGTGTGATTGTAGCGAAGGAGATGTACCATCGGAGGTGTTAACGTGGAGTTTCTGAGAAATTGCCGCAGGTCTCGTTCACGATCGATCTGAGGCTCCAAGAGACGGATCTGGACCCTGCGCCATCGCGCATGCTGCATTAGCGCCCATTGACTGACTCCTTTGAGCTCGACAATCTCGAGAGCGCAACAACACCACAACATCTCCAGTCTCAAAATCCTTAGCACCCATTCGTTTGGGTGTCGCATCAACATGGCCGCCATGGAGATGTTTCAACTGGGCTCGCGCTGTATGTCCCTGTGCCTCAATCGCTTCTTGCCTGCAAGCGCCCAAATAGGAAAAAGGACGCTCTACTAATAAGCCTTCACAGCGCTCAACCACTCTTCCAACGATACCGAAGCCGAGTATGACCGTCTCCGCGACCTCGCGCGCCAGGAAGCCGCCAAGCGCTCGTCCTGCTTCGACCGCGCCCACCAAGCATACGAGTCGGGTGATGGCGCCGCCGCCCACACTCTCAGCGAGGAAGGCAAGCAGCACGCCGCCAAAATGGAGCAATACAACCGGCAGGCGCGCGACTACATCTTCCGCGCCAACAATGCCGAGTCGCGTGTCCCTGGCGACACGATCGACCTTCACGGTCTCTTCGTCGAGGAAGCCGAAGACGTACTAGAGGAGCGCATCAAAGCCGCGCGAGGCCGTGGGGAAACGCATCTACACGTCATCGTCGGCAAGGGAAACCACAGCCGCAACCACGTGCAGAAGATTAAGCCACGCGTCGAGCAAGTCTGTCGCGAGATGGGGCTGCAGTACCGCACCGAGGAGAATGAGGGTAGAATGTTCATCAACCTCCAGGGCGGAGGCGTCGATCATATGCCGCCGCCGCCTCAAGCGCCGAGTTATGGTGGAGGAGGGTATCCCGGGCAACATGGTGGGCAGCATGGCGGCCAGCACGCAGGACATGGACAGCAACACGGAGGGCAGCATGGACAGCAGCAGGGTGGGAACGATGAGATTGAGCAGATGGTCAAGAAGGGCCTGCCTAAGTTGCTTAAGAAGCTCGGGTGCTGTACGGTTATGTAAGGTCTGGCTTTGGGTTGAGATGATATGCCGGCTTGAGATGTGAGATGTTATACCCTTCTTTTAGATACGATGTATGGTTTGGGTAGTTTATATGATTGGATAAGCGGGGAGACATGTATATAGCGATTTGATGGACGTCGAGAACGTTATCTTGATGCACTGAAAGCATACAGTTGTCCGGGTCAACCAAATATCATCCTTGTACAGCATACACTGTGCGCATTTCTCCACAAGCAAGCAAATGGAGACCCCAGTGAAAAGCTCAAAAAGAACTTGGCTCGAAATGGGTCAGAAATCTGATATAAGCACCGAGCTTACTCCGTACTCAGAGAGCTTTATCATTGCCATGTTGCGCGAAGTCAGGTTTCGGCCCATATTTCTCCAAGCAGTCCCAACACTCTCCCTCTTCAGCTCTTTAGATGTTCAGCTTTTTATATATTCTGATAGGCAATATACCATGTAGCCGCGAGTCTGACAATGCGACTCGTTCTTTCCCATTGGAACAACGCGCCCAGCCTCGTTAACCCACGTTCCCCAGGATGCCTCGGCCCAAACCCCAGACCCCGCCTCGCTCAGCTCCACACGCGATTCGCCTCTTCACCCGCCCCCAACACCGCTAACGCAATGGAGCTGTTGGCATGCCTTTTTATGGTTAGCATCAGCTCTGTGCCACGCTGCCAGAGGTGCGGATGGTGCGGACCTCGGAGGCAATTTGTGCCGTCGTGCATGGAACGTGCTGAAGCTCGATATGCCTTTAACGGGGGATGAGCGATTGTGAATGCTCTTTTGATTAACTAAGAATCGCAAAGTTATCACGTTGTACGGCACAGGAGGTACCTATGTACTGGGACGATACGCGCGAAGGAACGCTGCTGACGGATGACAGATTCAACACTTACTCCTTGAGGCAAGAGGGACAGGAAGCATACTATCATTGTTTGGAAACTGTTGCTCTGTTGATATCGCCTTTTTGTCGGATCTATCCGCATCAATAAAAGAGAAACCCGCGACTGCGCTCTTATAGTCACCGACAATTAATTGGCACCTTCTCTCTTTCGACGCACCCACCGCGAGCCGCGCGAGGAACCGGCAGGATGGTCATCAAATCCCAGTACTCGTTCCCCATCCCCCAAGTGTCATTGCCAACATGGGTCTTTGATTCGCCAACAGCGGAACTGCCAAAGACACCGCAGTACATATCGGTAAAAGAACCAGAGAAGCACTTCCTCACCCTGCATGACTATCGCCTATGGTCGCAGCGCTTTGCTTCTGGGCTACGACGGGCAGGATTGCAGCCAGGTGACCGCGTCCTCACGTTCTCGGGAAACACACTTTTCTTCCCATCGGTAGTAATGGGCGTCATCATGGCTGAAGGCATCTTCACGGGTGCCAATCCCACTTATGTTGCCCGTGAGCTAGCATACCAGTTGAAAGACTCTGGTGCTCGCTTCATGATCTGCGCTGAAGCTAGTCTGGACACTGCAATTGCAGCCGCAAAAGAAGTCGGTCTATCAACCAATAACATCTTCATTTTCGACGACGGGACCGCAACTTTTCAAGGCCAAAAAGTGGAAAAGAATACCGAGCTGGGCAAAGTACGTCACTGGACTGAGCTTCTCGACTCCCCAGAAACAGGCAGCAAATACCACTGGCCCAGTCTCTCCACCAAAGAAGAACTCGACCGCGTCGTTGCCCTCAATTACTCCTCCGGCACCACCGGTGTCGCCAAGGGAGTCATGATCACACACAGAAACTACATTGCAAACTGCGCCCAACAAGTCCACATGAACAGCCTGACCCCCGACTACGAGTCCAAACTCTTGCGCAAGAAGGTCCTATGCTTCCTCCCCATGTACCACGCAATGGCGCAATCAGCCTTCGTCTTCAACGCCGTCAAGCAACGGGTGCCCGTGTACATGATGCCGAAATTCGACTTCCTGGAGATGCTCACCAACGTGCAAAAATACCGCATTACAGACCTCGTCCTCGTGCCGCCTGTCGTCGTCGCAATGGCCAAACACCCGGCAACCAGGAAATTCGACCTCTCGTCCGTCGAGACTGTGGGCAGCGGCGCGGCGCCGCTCGGCCGCGAAGTCAGCGAGGAATTCGAGAAGCTGTGGGCCAACGGCCAAGTCAATGTAAAGCAGGGCTGGGGCATGACAGAAGTGACGTGTGCGGCGACGACTTTTTCACCTGCGAAGCGCAGCGAGAGTTTTAGCGTCGGCGAAGTGCTTGCAAACATGGAGGCCAAGATTGTGCTGGATGATGAGGGCAAGGTGGAGGCGAAGCAGGGCGAGAGAGGCGAGGTTTGGGTGCGTGGACCAAATGTCATGAAAGGGTATTGGAATAAGCCAGAAGCGACACGGGAAACGTTGACGAGCGACGGGTGGTTGAAGACGGGCGATGTGGCGTATGTCGACAAGGAGAATCATTTCTTCATTGGTGGGTTCCGGCGAAGCGTTGCGAGGAATGGCATACTAACTTGACACTAGTGGATCGTAAGAAGGAGCTGATCAAGGTAAAAGGACTGCAAGTCGCGCCAGCGGAGCTGGAGGCGATGTTGCTTGAGAACGCAGATGTGCAGGATGCCGCCGTTATTGGCGTCACCCGTGACGGCGAGGAGTTTCCGCGCGCATATATCGTGCCACAGACGCCGGAGAAAGCGACACCAGAGACGGCAGAGAGCATCAAGAAATGGCTCGCTGAGAGAGTCTCGAAGCACAAGAGGCTAGAAGGTGGTGTCCACTTCGTTGATGCCATACCAAAGAATCCAGTAAGTCATAGATTCGATATGGATTTGGGCACTTTGCTAATAGTGAAACAGTCCGGGAAGATACTCAGGAAGCAATTGAGGGATCAGGCGGCGTTGGAGAACACAAAATCTAAGTTGTGATGGCCTGGGGTAGTGATATTGGTAATGGTAGCTAGTGCTGTAGAGATAAGGTCTAGACTTCAGTAATTCCAGAAGTGCATTGTCGACATAGACCTCAATTGTGACCGGAACTGTAGTGCTCTCTCATCATGGGATTTGCTGCTGAATATATACATGCAATATTTTGCCCTGATATCGTTCTGTGGTGCCGGGGGTTTCTTTGTGTCTCCGCGTGCCTTAGTTGCTTCGCTGCCCGCTCTTTGCTGCCCGCAATTCGTCCATCTTCTTCACGCGCTCCTTGAATTCCTCGTATTGGCATTTCTCATATGAGTGTCGCTCGTTCTGTGATCCAATTAGCCTTCCGTAGCCCAGGTCCTGAAGATTGCCCGCATACCTCGCACTTCCACGGCAGGTAGAACTCATCGTGTCGACACCGGTTCAACGGGATTAGAAGATGTGCGCATGAATCTCGGTAGGGTAGCGGTAGGCGGGCTGCGCTCATTTCCTCGCGGGTGGCCTCTATAACTAGTTGTCAGTACTTTGTGACTGCAACCAATTGCGGGTAAGAGCGTGGCAGGACGGACTTGCGGGCTCGCCGGTGAGGCCGACAGCACTCTTTATCGACTCGGTGACGGTCATACTGGGTAGTCGTTCTATCGTGAGGCGTCAATTGCGCGCGGGGAGCTTGCGGAGGAGGGGGTCGTCGGCGGTCAAAGATGTGAGGTCGGTCGGCAGAGAAGCTACGACCCCGAGGGCTTGGCGACCAACGCGTTCGTCGCGTCTTACCCACACGCCAGACACGCAGTCACGCTTTGCCCACCAGCCTTTGCCGCCATTCCTTCGTCAACCGGCCGCCCAAAATGCCTCTCGCGCCCGATGGCAAAATATACTCGGCCACGTACAGTAATGTAAGCAGTGCGCACCTTTCACAGCCACCCCTCGCTACTCTCGACGTTGCCTGAAGCGCATTTCGCTGTCTGCGACAACGAGCTTACGCATGGCAGGTCCCGGTTTACGAGTGCAATGTGAATGGCAATCATGTCATGCGCCGTCGCGCCGACGACTGGATCAATGCGACCCACATCCTTAAGGTGGCCGACTACGACAAGCCCGCTAGAACCCGTATCCTCGAGCGCGAGGTGCAAAAAGGCGTGCATGAGAAGGTCCAAGGTGGCTACGGAAAGTACCAAGGGACATGGATACCGCTCGAGGAAGGAAGGCATCTGGCCGAGCGCAACGGCGTGCTGGACAAGATGCGACCCATCTTTGACTACGTTCCAGGCGACAGGAGCCCGCCGCCTGCGCCGAAGCATGCGACGGCTGCGTCGAATCGTATGAAGCCTCCAAGACAGAGCGCCACAGCTGCGGCTGCAAGAAATGCTAAAAACAATACCTATTCGCTCGAAGCGATCCAGTGTACGGAGCACTCTTTTACCTCCGCCTCTAGGCCATCATTGTGAGAGAAGCGGCTGACCAGTGGATATAGCTTTCGTCACAAACAACTCGCAATCACAAGTGAGCGAAGACCCATACGAGAACTCGCAGATCAGATCTCAAATCTTCCGCGAGGAAACGCCTGACAACGACACCGTTATCTCAGAGAGCATGCTGGGCGATCACGACATGATGGACTCGCAATACTCGACCGGCGGCAATAGAAAGCGCAAGAGAGGCATGGACCAGATGTCACTTTTGGACCAGCAACACCAGATCTGGGCCGATGCGCTGCTCGACTACTTCATGCTGTTGGACCACGAAGCCGCATGCGCATGGCCCGAACCTCCTCCGAGCATAAATCTGGACAGACCAATCGACGAAAAGGGACATGCTGCGATGCATTGGGCCGCTGCAATGGGCGATGTTGGGGTGGTCAAGGAGCTGATACATCGTGGAGCGCGCATAGATTGCTTGTCAAATAACCTGGAAACGCCTCTGATGCGCGCCGTCATGTTTACCAACAATTTCGACAAGGAGACGATGCCCAGCATGGTCAAAATATTTCAACAGACAGTACACCGGACGGACTGGTTTGGCAGCACAGTATTCCACCACATCGCAGCGACCACGAGCAGTTCAAACAAGTATGTCTGCGCGCGGTGGTATCTTGATTGTATCATCAACAAACTCTCCGAGACGTGGATACCAGAGGAAGTAACCAGACTGCTAAATGCTCAAGACCAGAACGGTGACACTGCGATCATGATCGCTGCCAGAAACGGCGCAAGAAAGTGCGTAAGGAGTCTTCTTGGGCGCAACGTATCAGTCGACATACCGAACAAGAAGGGCGAGACCGCGGACGACCTCATACGGGAACTGAACCAGCGACGAAGAATGCATGGCCGAACACGACAAGCTTCGTCGTCGCCATTTGCTCCGCCTCCAGAGCACCGATTGAATGGACATCTGCCGCAACTGGACGGAGGGCCGCTGATAGCAGTGCCTTTCCCGAGCATGTCTGTCCGCGAACCAGCCGTCTACCGATCACAAACTGCGTCTCATTTAATGACCAAAGTCGCACCGACGCTACTCGAAAAATGCGAAGAGCTAGCTGCAGCCTACGAGTCTGAACTACAAGAAAAGGAAGCCGAGTCCTTTGACGCAGAGCGAGTGGTGAAGAGGCGGCAGGCCGAACTGGAGGCAGTGCGGAAGCAGGTTGCAGAATTACAGGGCATGAGTAACGGTTTGCACATCGACTTGAACGACGATGAAGCCGACCGACAGCAAGAGGAAGAGCTGAGACTACTGGTGGAGGACGCTGAATCCCTGCTGGAGATTGAGCAGAAAACCGAGCTTCGGCGATTATGCAACAGCATACCACCGCCAAACAATACAGAGTCGCCAGGCGACACCACCGAAAAGCTGCGACTGGCGTTACTTCTGCATAGGGCGCAGCTCGAGCGGAGACAGCTGGTGCAAGAAGTGGTGGGCAACCTGTCGGTCGCCGGGATGAGCGAAAAGCAAGGCACGTACAAGAAACTCATTGCCAAAGCGCTTGGCGAGCGAGAAGAAGACGTTGAGTTGATGCTGCCTGAAATCCTGCAGGAGCTGGAAGAAGCGGAGACACAGGAGCGGGCGGAAGGCCTTGACGGCAGTCCGCTGTAATCTCCCCGACCGAACGGATTTGACGACCACTTGTACATTCAGATATTTCCTTCCATGTATGTGATACCTCACGAGCTTTAGCTGTTGGACATTTTTGGCGGAGGACTAGGGACTATGGATTTACGACCCGATATTTCATAATGCATATGTGCCCAGCGAGCACGTCATTGCAGACTATTCCAAAGATAACAGTTCCTTATGCGAGTCATTCGTGGGCTGCATGTGTATGTGGTCATCTGAATATGCATACCCCACGCTGACCTCACGCTGCCTGTGCAACCCGTGGGAAAGTCACGGGCGAAATTTGAGACAGCTGCCTTGAAGGTTCGACTTGATGGAGCCCTCCAAGCCTGAGTGAAGGCCGTTGCAGCCGAGCTATGCGCAAGCGGTCCACTCTTGACGCGTGGAGGTGGAGGGTTTCGGATCTCAACGCTCTGTCATTGGACCCTGATTCTCGCAAAAGGTGCGCCGCAGCGCGCGCAGCCGGGGCAGGGGGCTGAAGTGCTCAGCAACAACCCAAAAGACAGATATCAGCAGTCAGACTAGCCCTACCTTCACCACGTGCAGTAGACTCTGCAGCGTCCCCACACTCACCTGCCCACTCGAAACCCCGTCATTCGCTTGTCCAACCGCCTTATATGCCTGAGTCCATCCCACTCAGGACGAAGAAGAAGCCGCCGAATCCTCGCTCACACGCACACGCGCCGCCCCACGAGCCCAGCCTAGACGACAGCGGGCGCAGCAGCAGCCCCGTGGTGATATCAGGGCTCAGCTCCCGCCAACTGTCGCGCGCCTCGTCGCCGTTTGCCGACGTCCCGCAAAAGAAAGCACCACCCTGCAAAGAACCAGACAGCCCGACCAACTCCGACCTCGACTTTGACGACTGGGATGAACACGACGCGAGCATGCCGTCAGATCTGCGCCCAGAGCTCGACGAGAACGAGCGAGATGGACATCGTGCGCCGCTGCTAGGCAGGCACAGCAAGGACGAGGATGAGGGCATCGAGGATAGCGTAGGTGTGCTGAGTAGGCGGTCGACACATCACTTCCACGAGCGGGATCCGGAGAGCCAGGCCAAGTACGAGACGCGGCGGAAGTACACATATGCGGCGATTACGCTGGCGTTGAGCCTGGTCAGCTTCACGGTACAGACGGAGACGGCCGTGTACATCCAGCACCAGCTGAAATGGGAGAAGCCGTACTGCATGCTGTAAGACCTCTATACTCGCACTCCGCAGGCTTAGATCAGGATACTAATGAATACAGGTACATGACCCACGGCTCATGGATCCTCCTCTACCCCGTCATGCTCCTCTTCATCCGCCTTCAACACTGGGACCAGCCCTGGCCCACCTTCTGGCGCCGTCATACGCAGATGCTGCGCCAAATCGCCCTCACCGTAGAACACCAGACCCTCCATCCTACACCTCGCCAGCAACAAAACTCGCCTGTTCGCTACATGCTCAAGATGACGGCCTTTATTACCTGCGCGCTGACCCTCGCGGGCGGCAGCTGGTACGTGGCTGTCAATTTGACCACGGCGAGTGACTTGACGGCTATCTATAACTGCAGCGCGTTCTTCGCGTATGCTTTCAGCATCCCGATCCTGCACGAGAAAGTTAGGACAAGCAAAGTCGTGGCGGTAGCAATTGCCATTGGAGGCGTCTTCATTGTCGCATACGGTGACACCTCGCCTGCCAAACACGGATCCAAGTCTGGCGGCGGCGCAGGCGGCGACAAGGCCCCACCGTCGCACGAAGCTGAGAACCGCGCGTTCGGAAACCTCGTCATTGGCGTGGGATCTGTGCTATACGGCTTCTACGAAGTGTTGTACAAGAGGTTGGCGTGTCCGCCCGAGGGCGCAAGTCCGAACAGGGGCGTCATCTTCGCGAATACGTTTGGTAGTCTGATTGGCGCGTTTACGTTGAGTGTGCTTTGGATTCCGCTGCCTCTTCTTCATTACATGGGTTGGGAGGAGTTTGCGTTACCTCGGGGCGAGCAGGCGAGTATGATGGCGATTAGCGTGTTGGCGAATGCTAGTGAGTCCCTCACCAATCCAACATTCTCCGGGAACTATTACTGACTTGAGACTTAGCCTTCTCGGGATCATTCCTCGTCCTCATATCCCTCACATCACCCGTCCTATCCTCTGTTGCTGCGCTCCTCACGATCTTCATCGTCGCCCTCGTAGACCAACTTCTGCCTCCCCCACTCAATTCCCCGCTTACGCCCGCCGCCATTGTTGGCGGGATTCTCATCATCGGCGCATTCTTGTTACTCTCCTGGGCCACATATAAAGAAATGGACGAGGAGCGACGGCACAAGCTTGAAGAAAGTCCTAGCGAAATTGCGTCAGACGACTAAGTGTCTTCTCTTGCGCGCCGGAGGTTTGGTGGCAGGCACCAGTGACGGATCATATTCTTTTGCAATGTTTGGATACATATTTCTACGGCTATTATACTACCTAGATACCCAGACTTTTTTGTCGTTGAGACAGCTGGGGATTGCATAGATGACGGCTGCAAAGAGCATCTGGGTCGGATTATTCTTACTTTTAGTCGTACCGGGCATGCATGGAAGGCGCCATGGCGTTTATCTGCAACCAGCTTTAGAACAAGGTCAGGCTAGGTTTCGCATGAATATTTTGTTTTGGCGTTTGACGAGATGAGTCTGCTGTCAGTGTGTCCTTGATATGCTGCCATGAGTGAAGGCTGTTGTTGTTGGGTTCCCACGCATAAGCATCGTCCTCTAGGTAAGGACAATGCAAGGGAAGTAACAAAGCCATCTTGAGGAACAGATGGCTAGAACAGACTGAACACAGCAACACCAAACGACATGAGTTCTCCTCTTCTTCCGTTACATGTCAAAGGAAAATGGTGCGAAATGCACGATGAATTCCCTGTCGGCCCAGACCAACGTTCTTATTATATACTCGCGCACAACAGGCGACTAATCCGTGGGCAGGGCCGAGCCGAGGTAACGTTTACAGTACACTGCATTCCGCGCACCATACTAGGATGACTTTGCATGCTTGCACAAGATATCGGCAGATCGTCGCCAATGGTGGAATATTGGTACCTCATTCTATGGCTTGTTTCAAGCATACTCTCACTACCAAGCACGGTGGAAGCTGATGTCATACCGCACCTAACACTCATCAATGGCCCCCATCGGCAAACACTCTCCACACTCAAACCCGCTGACGCAAAAAAATCCCCGACGGATCAAAGGCAGGATGTGCCGACGCACATCAGTGCAAGGCTGAGATTGGGGATTAGCCTGAATGGACTTGAAAGTTAGGTGTGGAAGGAAGTAAGAGCGTTCCTGACTAGAGATGCGGAGCGATCGATGAGAATACTCGATAGATGGTGTGGTTAGCATGTACACTGAAGTAAATGGATTGGAGAGCATTTGATATCAAGGGGCGGGCGGAGTGGCGGGCCGGGACGAGGTTAGTTTCAGGGTCCAGAGAGCTGCTCTCATGCACTTGAGACTTACGGTCAATCAATACACTCAATCCACACCGCAACACTACGAGATACGATGACGCAAACCGAAATGCCGACGGCAGCCCACCCACCCTCCGCCACGCCTCCCGATCTAAGCACAAAGCTACCCAAGCTCGTTCCGCGAAAACGCGCGCCCACACGCAACGCGCAGACTGCCCCGCCCCCGCCGACTCCCAGCTTGCCTGCAGAGCCGCGGTTGGAGGAACATGTGTGGCTGAAGCCGAGTAGGCGGATCTTGAGTCCTGAAGATCATGAGCTGTTTCTCAAGAGCGAGACATGCACGCTCGTCGAGGCCTTTGTATACGGCATTGCAGACGCTGTGCGCGACCGCGCGATATCGAGCATCAAAGCCAACGAGAAGACCGACACGGTCGACACAATCGTCAACATACTTTCAGATGCAGAGAAAGTGCTCGATCGGTGTCCACCAGAAGACACAGGGAGCCGTTTCGGCAACCCAGTCTTCCGAACCTATCTCGATGAAATCGACAAGGTCTTGCCAGAATGGCACGCACGTCTGGGTCTGACCAACACATCTCAAGTCGACGAAATCTCAACCTACTTCGCACATTCCTTCGGTAACAAGCGCCGCATCGATTATGGCTCCGGCCACGAACTCAACTTCTTCCTCTGGCTGCTGTGTCTGAACCGCATCGGCCTGCTCCCCGCACATACATTCCCTGCGCTCGCGCTTACGATCCTCCCCGCGTACCTGCGCCTCATGCGCCGCATTCAATCCGCATACTACCTCGAGCCCGCCGGGTCGCATGGCGTCTGGGGCCTGGATGACTACCAATTCCTCCCGTTCTTATTCGGCGCAGCACAACTACTGCACCATCCGTACATCACGCCCAAGAGCATCCACAACGCACTTGTACTAGAAGAAGAAGGCGCCGATTATCTGTACCTCGACCAGATTGCGTTTGTGAACAGCGTCAAAAACGTCGAGGGACTGCGCTGGCACTCCCCAATGCTGGACGACGTGAGCGCCGCGCGGAATTGGGGCAAGATTGAGTCCGGCATGCGGAAAATGTTCCGCAAGGAAATTCTGGAGAAGTTGCCCGTCATGCAGCATTTCTTGTTCGGCTCGTTGATCAAGGCTGAGGACGGCATGACGCACGAGGAAGACGCGGGCGTGGAGCCGGAGGAGGAGGAAGTCGAGGGTGGAGAAGTCAAGGTGTTTGATGATGAGGCAGGTAAGAGACATGTACATGCAAACGCTGGGTGGGGTGACTGCTGTGGGATTAGAGTCCCGGCAGCGGTCGGGGCCGAGGGCGAGGAGAGGAAGATGGGAGTGGGAAGGGCGTTGAGGAGGGTGCCGTTTGATTAGTCGGAGTGAGTTGCTGGACGAGGACATTTTACGCGGCGTTTATAAAAGGCATGATACCAATGATAGACATGACATGAATCACTCCATATAGAACTACCAATGCTCGTCGACCTTTCTCAATTTGCTTGCTTGCTTGTTGTTGTGGTATCATTTCCCCATCCTTATCCCATCCCATCCCATCAACATCCCCTCCTCCTCCCCGTCATTGTACTCCCCATCTATGCCTTCCCCGCCCCACTCTTAAGCTCCTTCTCAATCTCCGCCTTCAAATCCTCCGGCTTCTTCGTACTCGCCCAGCGGCCCTTAACCTTACCATCGCGTCCCACCAAAAACTTTTCAAAATTCCACTTGACGCGCTTCAACCCCATAAGCCCCGGCTTCTCATTCTTCAACCACTCGAACACGGGGTCCGCAGCGCCGCCGTTGACGTCGATCTTGCCCAGCACGGGGAAACTCACGCCGTAGTTGATTTGGCAGAATTCTTGGATCTCGTCGTTGGAGCCGGGGTCCTGCCCGCCAAATTGGTTGCAGGGGAAGCCGATGATTTCAAAGTCGTTGGGGTAGGTTGCTTTGAGGTCTTTGTAGAGGGCTTCGAGGCCGGCGAATTGGGGCGTGAAACCGCACTTTGAGGCCGTGTTTACTACGAGGACGACTTTGTTGGAGAGGTTGCTGAGGGGGTAGGGTTTGCCGCGCTCTGTGTGGAGAAGACGTGGTTAGCTATGAACTAGAAAAGGAAGCGTATGGGAAGGGGCGGGGAGTGTAGTGGTGTGATCCGCGTGCAATGCACGAGATGCATGGAAAGGACATACTATCAGCAGGCTTGAAGTCGAAGAAACTCGTCGCAGAAGCCATAGTTGCGTATGCTGCTCTATATTCTAGTCCTCGTGGTATAGGTATTCGTAATTTCGTCGGTGCGCAATGAATCTCAGCAAACGTGTTGTATGAGGAAGCTCCGTGGTGCAGGTGGTGGTGTATATATCCTCGCCCAAAGTCCCTGCAACCCACGCGCGGGGCTGTGCGCAATACCGCCGTGCGAATCATGTCATGTGAAAGCCCACCTTCCAGAACGCAGCAGTCGCGCAAGAAAACCCGTGAATTGTTGGCAATCAGACCTGGCCAGTCGCCGCACGCTTACAAACAGGCTTGCGGTCGCCGGGGATCTGTGCTCTGTGCCTGCCGTCGCTGCTGCGACTCGAGCGGAAGCCTCGGCTGGCGGACGAGACGGTGCAAATGTGGGGCGCAAGTGATGACGTAGCGTCGGTGGAATGTACTTGTTTGGAGATGCTGCGCGAGACGGTTCGGGTTGAGGATTGGTTTTGGGTGGGATTTGGAATGGACTGTGGTGTGAGAGCGCCGAGGTTTGCCGGGGGTGGTAGTGAAGGTTAGATTTGTGTAGTGGGAGAAAGCATGAACATTTACGAGTGCATGATTTGGACGTTCTCTCAAGTTCACGGCATGAGGAGGGTGTCGTTATCATGATATATTCAATCTAAATACAGTCTATGTACAATGTTTGACTTTGCTCGACGATAAGCTTCTGCCAGCAGAGGTGACATATCTCCCCAAGCAGCAGGCCGGTCGCTCAGCTCAGTCTCCAATCTTCCTCAACGCCGTGTGACAAAGGAGATACAAATACCAACAAGCGACATCAAGTCTACAATAATCCAATTTATCAGTCTGATACATCATAACGATGAACTCATGCCAATTCCAATTGCAATGAGTCGGACTTGAAGTCCTTTGCCCGCAGGCATATTCTGCTGTCGCGCATTGCGATCATGCAGTAGTCCGGCTCTGATCCAGTCCACGGCAGGGACATGTCCTTGGCTTGGGAGCAGCCATGTTGGTGGTCCAGGAAAAGGCATCCATCCAGGTCAATGGGAACAGTGGCCATAATCCATCCGCGGGTGTGCGGCAGTCCTCCAGGGGTGTGGGAACGCAGTAAACAGCATGCAGGTGCATGAACATCCAGTAAGGGTATCCAGGAAACTCCGGGTGAATGACAAACCTTTCGTCAGGTGTCAAAGCAGACGAAGTCCGCTATGACATTCTTTCAACCGCCGTAGTTGGCGCGGAACTTGGTGCAAATCTCGTGAAGGCCGACGACTTCCTTGGTGAGCTGAATGTCGTCTTGCAAGTCGTTGGGGTTGGTCAGGTTGGTGAGGATGTCGATGATATGTTGCTTCTTCATGGCGAACTGATGGGCCAGCTGGTCGCGGGCCTGTTGGCGAAGTTGCTCAGCGGTGATCTTTGCCGCCTTTTGGCGCTTCTCGTTAGTGTCTTCGGTGGAAGCCTTGCGCTTGCGGTTCAGTGTCTTGCGTTGGGCCTGTCCGGGCATGGCGGGTGGGGAGGGCTCGGTAGTTGGACCGTCGTACTGGTGGACACGCTTCATGTGGTCGAATAGGTTGTAACGACGGGGGAAGCCATGGCCTGGAACCGCGCGCTCACAGTCACGGAAGTGGCAAAGATGGGGTCGTGCACCATGTCCGTGCATGCCGTGAGCCTCACGCTCGTGGCGAAGGAGGCACGCCGTTGAAGAGAACTGAACGCCGACGCAGGTCTTCTTGTTGCAGCGGAAGGGCTTCAAGTGCGAGTCCACGTACTTGTCGTAGTTGCACTTGAGAGGTGTCGGCTTGTGGCCACAGCCAGGCTTGCCTTCCTCAGGGCAGTGGTATTTGCCGTCCTTGTCAGGTAGTGTCGCGTACAAGGGGTGGCTGCGAGCAACTTTGGTACGCTCCTCTTCAAGCTTTGTCTCAGCTGCATCAGCTTGAGATACGATATCATCAGTCTCCTCTAGAGATTGTGGGGGAACAGATGTGGAGTGAGCATCCTCGTTGTCGTTCCTAAGTATGTTAGGATGGTATGGACGGTCGTTGTGGACGACGTACCTTGGCTCCATCAACCTGGTCTGGTCAAACTCGACTGTTTGTGGAAAATGTACGCTCGAGGTGCTGGTAGGTGTTGCAACGAAGGCGCCGAACGTGGTATCATGGGCCGAGGTGCGGCGTGAGTCTTGGGGAAATGTGTAAGAGGAAGAACTGCGCACTGCTGCGGGACGATCTTGTCCGTCGAACTGGGTGTTGTTCCACGGTCGCTGTGACGGAGCATTGGCGCTGAACATCATCTCGGCGGGGCTCTGACCGGTGGGGTATGAGAATGTGAATTGGTTGTTGTGAAATTGCGCGTCGGTGGAGACCCACGGTGACAAGCCGACACTAGTTGTGGGGGTGTATCGAGGGGCGTTCGTAGTCGCATAGTGCGAGAAGTCCTGTCCAGCAGAGTAATTAGCATATACGATGGATTCCTCCGGAGCATCCCATGTTCCGGAAGGCTGTTGTAGATGGCTCATGTCCAGGGTCTGATCCGCAAAGGCATTGTAGTTTTCTGAGCTCATCGACGGCGAGTAGATCTCGCTGCCAACGAACTGAGGGCCCACCCGCGCACGGTTGTCCTGCGGGTTGTATCCTTCTGGCTTCCGGTGTCCACGCCGGCTGGCGCCACTCTGGCTCTGGTATGCACTGTCCATGCTGCTGCTGCACTCGGAAATAGTATCCTGGAGCTCGAACAAGTCCGAGCTGGTCATGTCCTGGAGTTCCGCAGAGAAGGGGAAGTCTTCTCCGGTCACAGTCTGGGTTGGAATATCCTTTCTCCACTCGGCAATGCTTGAAATACAGGAAACAGGCTCCGGTGGTGAATCGAAGAAAGAGTCGCTGAAGACAGGGGTTAGTGTCGAAACAATACCAACGCAATCATTAAAAGGAAGCAACGCAGAAGTGACAAATGAAAGCGCCGTATTAGTAGATCCAGTAGGACCAGAGAGACCTGTCAGTACTTAGAAGTCAGCAATGAATCACCCGAACATTTTAGGGGGTCACGCACCTGGCGTGGAGATGTTGCCATAAGGGCGCAACGCGTAGTTCGTGTCGAGGTCGTAGAGCCTGCAGAGCTGTAAATGTGTCGTCCAGCGAGTTCGAGTCGCTCTATCCAGTGGTGACCAAGGCCCAAAGGTGGAACGTCCTCCCAGGAAAAGCGGGACCAAACAGAAGCCAGAATGGAAGAGGGAAACTCAGGCCAGTCCTTTCAAACCATGGACTTCCTTCAACACAGCGTCAAGTTAGTTTGCGATCATTGTGTAGATCAGATAGGCGAGCGTCAGCCTAGCAGTGTACGTACTTCATCATCCACCAACTTTGTCCAAATCACATGTCCCGCGAGCTCGTGGAATGGAGCTCACATATCCAGGGACAAGGTAGTGGCAGTCGTGTACATGATTGGGAATATCTCCTCGATGTGGATCCAGGTCGGCGTGACCAGTGTTAAGGCAGTCCAGTCCAGAGAAGTGAAGTCGCGTGTTGGTGCAATTTGCCGAACAAGAACATTATTGTAAGGCAATGCGAGAGAATATCTACGATAGCCTGGCGGCTTTACTGTCCAGCTTCTGGTCCTGTACGGCCAGTGTAAAGTCGATCACGTGTCTAGTGGGTGCATTCGCCATCCGAGAGCCTTCTTGCAACACTGAGCCGCGTTGGCGAGAACTTTAGCTTGTCGAATCTACAGTCACTGCAAGGGCAGTACACTTTGCGTTCTCATCCAAGTCTCCAGTGGGTAAACAGTGGGAAGTCCATGTGGATCCGACTCCTGCGCAGAGTTCCAGGTTGGTAATTCCCCTTGGATATCCATGGAAAGTCCTGTAGCCTGGATTGCTGTGTGGCGGCGATAGAGAAAGGAAAGTGACAGTAAGGAGACACATGATTTTCGCAACACATGCTTTCGTGAACAGCAAACGCAAAACTAAGCAAGCAAACAATATGGGGAAAAACCATTGGGTAAGTACCTAGATAGGGCTCCGTCTGGGTTCCGAATTGTCATTCTGAGCGGTTGCTCTTGTTTGTTGTATGTGTTGTCGTAAAAGGTTGAGTGTTTGTTCGCAGAGTGTTGTGGAGTACTCGTTGTGCGAGAATGTCGACGTCCAATGTTGATTTTGTGTGGTGAAAAGAGGAGGGAGGAGGAGGAGGGGGACCAAATTCAAAAAGTGGGCGGCTGTGCTGAGTCTGACCGGAGGGTAGCGCTTGGCTGCCAGCGCATAATGTGGGCCGTTCACACCGAATCCACCAATAACACCGAGCTTGGACTCGTCCTGGAGGGTAATGGTCAGAAAATTCGCGCGAGTGGGTTGAGGGACGAGGGCTGCTCTTATCACCCTGCATCCGCCTGCCAACTCCTGGTCGCGGGCGGTTTCGCACCCCTCCTGAGGAGCCGTCGCGGTCGAAGAGACAGGCATTCCGTGCCTTTCGGCGAAATGCAATTATCGCTCAGGGAAATGGCGCTGCACATCTAAACTGGGGACTTGGACCGGGCGCACAAATTTGGTTGTGATTTTCGAGGCATTTACCAACCAGACACTGGGACGGCGGCTCGACAGCGCCGCAGATCCTTGACGGCTCGCTTCTCTCTGACGGCGGCCTCAAACTTGCTTTTCGTCTGCGCCCGAAGCCTGCCGCGATTGTGAGCGGGATGGCGGAATCGCCAAAGTTAATCAGAGCTCTGTCCTGCAACCGAGTCTTTGATCGCGCAATTTCAGATTACTGATTGATTGATACGGCCCTCGCTTGTGGAGGGCCGGCTGACTCTCCCCATCGATCCGTGACCTACAGAACTGAATCGTTTCCGATTTGCATAGAAGTTGGATCTAGGTGGTACATCAAAGTCCCTACGCATCGCAGCACTGGATGGATGAAGCCCTATGATAGCCCACTGCGCACCTGCACACATCACAGTAGTACAAACCATCAACGAAAGACCCTTCGTTGTACAGTGCACGTAGGCGGCTGCGCCGGGAGCGTCGCACAGACGCCTACAACACGCTTCGATGTGGCGATTCGTGGTTGAACAATGACCTTGTTCCAACTCAGCGGCGCAGACTACCCACCAGTCTGTCGCACAGCATTGCTTCACCGGACGTCACTTCTCCGAACCTGTGTTCCGGTCAGTTTCCGATGCTGAGGAACAAAAGCGTGTAATATAAACGTTGGTAGGTAAAATATCAGATAGGAGCGAAAGACAATGCTTGTTGGTTCCTCATTGGTCACATGACCTAAGATGAACTATGCTTATGTGTAATGGTATCATCAGGAAAGGAGAGGTGTTGTATTGCAGGGGATGAACATACCCTAAATTTTGCGATCAGAATGGTGTGTGAAGCCCGAGTCGATCCGATTGAGAATGCGAAGTCGGCAGAAGGGGGCTATGCTGTGTTAATGGCAAGTTCGACGAGGACGCGATGTCGCGCTACGTGAAGATCTCGTCTCGTGTGAACCACGGAGTGCTCCCCGGTGTCAGGGTTGAGGGCGGACGGGAACGCGTTTTAATGGCAGGGTAACTTGGGCTCGGAACATGGCGCCCGCCCCTGGCAATCTTGTCCCTATGAGGGGAGACTCGCTGCCTAAGTCGGTGAGCCTCAAGTACTGTAGGTACGCCGTTGAATCCTCAGAGGTCGGGGGATTGTTAGGATTGGCATCTCTGACTCGTTATACTTTCAGTGGTGGTGTGGACAGGCGACGCGTCCTCATACTGATCAACGTGCGCATCTTACACGTGTGGTTGCAGTGCAGCTTCCGGAGGCGATGTCTTCTGGCAGAAGGTGTGTCGGAGAAAGGACGAGTTTCTCTGAAAAACCTTTCCGCTTGCCGGCAGAACCCCGGCCCGAAACGTCCAGCATCAAGGGTCTAGCCTGTGACTAAGCAGCGTCGACGTCACGGACCTCGGTGTCCACGTGACTTTGTCTCGCACCTGAATGCGATCATCAAGGCCTATGTGCAAACCCGTAAGGAGCGCGCAGTCCAAAACCGTCGAACATAATATCAAAGCGATCCAGGTACGCTATTTTTCCACAAGGCCCGCACCCGTGACATCGATGAGTGCATTGCGGGTCGTCCGATGCCTTAGGGCACATCAAGGCATCATCATCGAGCTGCATTAGTACCCAGGCCAGCTCTTAGTCAGTTTCGTCCATCAGGAAGGGCCGCAACACAGCACGCAAGACCACCCAACCTTGGGTCTCCCAGCATGGCGACTTGTTTCCCCGGTTCGATAGTGTTCACCTCAAAGGCTAGCGCGATCGTGACGCTTCCCCAGAGCCAGATCGCCAATGAGGAGTTGGATTGAGCTTGCACAACGTCCGGACTTTGATTCGTTCGGGAGGATGTTCGCGACAGCTTGTCTCTTGTGGCGGCCAATTGCGTCAGGTTACTGCCTGTCGTATGCGGCTGTCAGCTGTTTTTGGACTTCGTGTAAGCAAAGCGTTTTGATGCTACCATTCTCATTTGTCCCCTAGCAGCCACGTATCATATGATCCAGTCCGAACTCATTCAAGCGTTATCATCATCCTTTCCATCTCATTGTTACAGCACCCAGGGTCCAACCGCACGTTTGGGGAGCGGGGTCAGACTCAGTTGCAGCTGATTGGTACGATCACCCATCGTCTGCGTAATACCTCATGAGCACGAGATCGTACGTTGAGGGGGCTCACTCAGCCGAAGAGGGGTTTATGAAGCGGTAATACCTCTCAAGTTTCACTTTAGATTCACGCTGTTCACTCTCAAATATATCGTCATCGATTCATCTGGCTCCGTTATACATCAACTCTTCTTCACTCCGCTCAAAATCTAAGTCACAATGCCTTCTCCCTTCCACCAGAAGTACTCCTCCCAGAGCCATAAGGTCTTCGGAGACAACCCTGTACCAGCAATGCCAGAGGCACCCAAGCAAGACAATGAGCGACGTGGCTCTGATTCTTCAATGACCTCCGGACCATCATCTCCAACAGATGGCCGACGCCGGGTAAGTCTTTCACATCTGTTTTGCAATATCGTCAAGCTGATACTTTTGTCAAGTCCTCCACGACCCAAAGGTTTGGCAACTTGCACAGTTTAAAGCGACCAGAAGATGAGCAAAGTGCTGCAAGGAGACAGTCTCTGCACGACTCGTACGGCAAGGTTGGTTTCGTCGGAACTCTATGGAACAAGTAAGCATTGGACACCGTGAAATGTTGTATTTTGCTAACATTATACAGCTTCACTCGGGGACCATCCACAACCACATCCACTACGGCCCAGAAGAAAGAGCCACGCGATACCACCACACTACGTGGCTGAACATCACAATACTTAAAGCCTTATGCGAACGATGGCGACCACACCCAAAGGCAGTGTTGGCATGGAGGCGATGTACAGACTGTGTACTGAGTATGACACCCTTCGCAACGTATTATATCGTTCCGGCGCTGAACTGCTGTCTACTATTTGTATAATAAGCGTTACGACATTATGAGTTTACAATGGACATTTTAATTCAAGATGCATTCATGCGTACGTCTTGAGTCTTGCTTATGATGTTTTTGTGAGGAATGTTGGGCAGAGTTGAACAAAGCTTTGTTGGACATTTGGTGTTGTGAACTTTCACGTTCAGATGTGGAGCTAGCCCCCACTTTCGAGTGATTGGTTGTAGCGTCCGAGCGCGATGAGTGACGTCGGAACTTCCAAATCGACACTTGGTCAAACAATACAACTGCAGCGCAACAACGCACATCACAGAAAACTCCACACGATTAGTGCTTCCAAACCCGCAGCTACATCCCTCTCGCCATAAACCGTTCGGCAACAACGCACCATTGGACGCCCAGTGCAGCGTCGACCGACCTAAGAATTGCACACAGTGCAGCTGCAGGGCATCACTTATAGGTCCTAGCCAAGATCATGACTTCCGTGGCAAGCTCAACACCAGGCTATCCCGATACAGCTTCGATAAATCTTAATCGATTATTGTCAAGACTGGAGCGCATAGTACTCGTAGACCCTTCACCGCAGCTGCGCAAATCGAACTATGAGCGCGCGCGCGTCACTGCTGTATGTTCAATATGCCTCATTTCCTTATGCAGTATGTCTGATGAGAGTGTCAGAATATAGAACACGCGCGCACACTACTTCTCAACCTCGAACACAATGCATCCACCATACCCTCGAAATCGAAGAAAGCAGCCCTACAGACCGACCTCCAGCAAAAGCGCGAGCTCATCAAGCAGCTCAACCAGCGCATATACGACCTGAACCAGCTCGACGACTCGATCTCAGAAGGCTCTGTCGATTCGGACGAGGAGGACGAAGACAACTTCCCGTCTTATGCGCCGCGGATACAAGCAGAAGCAGGCAGAGACGTGTCAACATCAACCGAGGGCAATGAGGCGCTACGGAATGCGGCAGAAAACCTAACCTCGGAGTTACGGCGGCGCGGCAAAGCAGATGCTGCGCAAGGCGCACAATCAGCGTCGGGGAACTCGCTTTTCCCTTCGAAACCCACCACAACGACGGGCGACCCATCGCTACCGCAGACCGAAGCCCTCCTCTCGCACCACCGCGACGAACAGGAATCCCTCACAACTTCACTGCTTGACATGGCGAAGCAGCTGAAGCAGCAGTCTCTGCTGTTTGGACAGACGCTGGAGAGTGACAAGAGTATAGTCGACCGTGCGGTGTCGGGGCTGGATCAGAATCAGTTGAATATGGACGCGGCAAGTCGGCGCATGGGCACGCTGAGGAAGATGACGGAAGGCAAGGGCTGGTTTGCGCGGATGAAGCTGTATGGCTTAATCTTTGGACTGTGGGTCATTGCGTTCTTGATTGTGTTTGTTGGGCCGAAGATACGATTCTGAGGAGGCTTGCGGAAAGGTGGAGAGGAGCAGGATCAATATACCCATGTTATGATTACTGTGCTTGTAGAACGGATGTCGAGTCGTGGTGTCGCAGAGGCTAGTCCGCTCGGCGTGGCATGCATGGAACTGTGACTCCAAATCACAGCAAAGTGCTCGAATCAACCAATCCTTCATGATGAAGACAGCAAAGAAACTTCTACATTGCATATCGAGTTATTCTATCTTGACACTGTCCTCTCGAGTTCCAAAACTCAGTGACACTTCACGGTGCATTTCTACGACTGTTCATTAGTGATGGCCCCAGTCATTCCCATGGTCGCTCTCATTATCATTCTCACAGTAGTCTTCGTAGCAATCCTCATGTTTGTCCGTGTCGCTATCCTCGTCACTGTATGCATACGCATCCATGTATTCATCCTCACATTCTGATCGTCTACGTCTTCGGCGTCAACCTCATGACTGTCTTCGCTTTCATTTTCGTGTTCGTCGTCACAGTCCTCCTTATTGACCCGATCATCGTCGGACTTATCATCGTGATACAGCGCCGATAGTAGTGCGTTTTTCTGCTGACTTGTTTCCGCGTCTTCGTTCTTTGTCGAACAATATTATCAGGCTTAAGGACCTTCTCAAACTCCCATCCATATTCACGTTCATAGTGTCTTCCGACAGTTACATATGCAGTGTCGTCATCGATCGGAAATGGCTCGTCCTTGAGGCGATCGATTCCGCGCAGAGTGCGTTCATACTCTGCACGTCTGCGCTGGTAGTCGTCCGCATTCTGCTCATCTCTGACTGAGGAGACGAAAAAATTCGTCAGCCATGTTACGATGAGATATGATTTAGACAATTGCGAGTGATATAGTCATTGCGAATTCAAGCACATGCCACCAGCGAGTCCGATGTACTGAGAGAATTGCCTCGTGTTATCGATGAATGATCGTGTTCTTCCGGCACGCCTAATTAGACGATGTTAGCTTGTTAGAAAGCTCTGTATTCTACCTTATTTTCTATCAACAATCATAAAACAAATTCAACAATTGAAGAAGTTATCAAAGAAAGAGTAAATCTTAGAAAAACTAGCTAGATGTAGTATCATGGATTCCAGCTTGTTTTAGCATGCCTTACGCACACGGACACAGAACGCACACTTCGCGCACAGACACGGTATGGTTATTTGGCGCTACACCTGCGAAGGGATCAAGCAGCCACACGGTGATACTTCCCATTTAGGCCATCTGAAGGCTTCAGCTCGCGTAAAATACGACAGTATGCCCACACAATCAACAGCAGCGTAGGCTCAGCCCGCGCACGGACTGCACAGGCACCCTCGACCACGACTACAGCCTCTTTACACCATCCATCGGAACACCCAGGGATCCTGCAACAACCCACACAGGCTGCCTCTCCAACAACAAAACTTATTATAGACTTTGCCGCTGCTAGTCTATTTCATTGGTAGGAACAGACTACTTGTGTCTAGACAGCAAATGATTCTTTCGTTGTGGTCGCGAGTTGGCTACTTATTGAGTTCGCCCCCACCGTCCCATTGGACGTGCGACGAGGCTGTGATAAGGCGTCGATGACAAGGGTCTGATTGAGTGTGGGTGGTTTGAGTTACAGCCTTGTCACTAGTTATCTATTGGGTATGTATCTACGCTGCGCATATATGGCTTGGGACAGGCCGAGTTTGCGTTCAGAGCAATTCGTCAGCCGCGCCTTTTTCACGCCAGAATGGAGCCCTTCTCTGCCCTCAGTGTTGCGACTGCCGTTGTTCAGTTTCTTGATTTTACTGGAAAGGTCGTTTCTGGTACGTACCGGATCTATCAAGGGAACGCGCCAAGGGGTTCGGAGTCCAATTCAGATCTGCGAAGTATCACATCAGGCCTCAATGCACTCACCGCGCACCTCGAAAGCTCGCAGATTAATATTCAATCCGGATCCTCTCCCCAGGATGCCAATTTGATGGTTCTGGCTAGGAATTGCAATGCAGTTGGGAGACAGCTACTCGCCCTTCTGACTCGGTTACAGTCTGGAAGCACCCACAGTTTCTGGCCGAGTTTCCGCACCGCCTTGCGGACCATCTGGAGCGAGGCTGATGTGGAGAAACTTTCGCGTAGCTTGGACAGCTATCGACAGCAGATTTCTATGCACATTTTGATCTCGCTGAGGTATGTTGCTGATTCAACGGCTGTTGTTCTTCCGAACCCTGATTTGCTCATGGCCCACCAGGGACCAGGCTGCTCTCGCCAGCCAGCATCAATCGAAGAAGCTGTCGCAGACTCAAGTGACCTGTCAAGAGGTTTTGGACAAAATTGTGAAGCAAGGGCAATGGCAAGCGGACATCATCGCTGCAATCGAACGAAGCCATGCAAGAAAGTCTTCGGGAACCGACTTCATCGCACCTCCACAAGATATGTCCACGAAGAGGTCGTCAGAGGATCTTCATCGTGCCATAATCAGTACACTATATTTCCCAGAAGTTGAGCGCCGTTACGAAAAAATCTCACTTGCACATAAGGAGACTTTTAAATGGGTTTTTCGTTCTTCGGCCAGGAGCAAAACATGGACGAAACTTCCTGCCTGGATCGTAGACAAAAACGCACCGCTTTACTGGGTCACCGGGAAAGCTGGATCAGGAAAATCTACACTCATGAGATACGTTGTTGATCATGAAGAGACAAGAAACTCCCTACAAGCCTGGGCTGGCAATCAAAAGTTGATCACGGCTTTCTTCTTCTTCTGGAACTCTGGTTCAGCCATGCAGATGTCATATGAAGGCCTCGTGAGAGCACTACTGTACCAGATACTAGAGCAGGCACCTGATCTCGTTCCAATTGCTCTGCCACACAAAGTGGAAGCTGCCATGTTACTTGGGGAACATATCTATCAACGAATAGAAACGAACGTGTGGACAAGCGAAGAACTCTTGCGTGCCTTCCGACTCATCATTAGGAAAGGCACGGCAAAGTACAGGATCGCGTTTTTCATCGATGGAATGGATGAGTTCCAGGGGAAGCCTGCAGATCTTGTCGATTTCGTTATGAGCCTCACTACATCTCAAACGAAAGTTTGTGCAGCAAGTCGACCCTGGATTGTTTTCGAAGATGCATTTGGGCGCCGACCCCATCTGCGGCTCGAGGATCTTACCCATAACGACATTAATCATTACGTCAACTCCAAGATGAGCGCCAGTCCAGGCTTTAGAGCATTGCATGAGCTTGACTCCACTGCGACTCGAGAGATTGTTGACAGTGTGTGCAAGAAATCTTCCGGTGTATTTCTCTGGGTCCAACTAGTCACACAATCCCTGCTCGACGGCCTCTCAGAAGGCGAGAAGCTTGTTGAGTTGCAACTTAGACTCCAAAGTCTACCTGAAGACCTTGAAGATCTATTCAAAAAGGTGTTAGAAGGGCTGACTGAAAAGCACTTGGCAAGAGCAGCGCAGTTCTTTCAACTTGTGCGAAGCTCGGATGTACCACTCACACTCTTGGATATGTCATTCGCAGACGAGGACGACCCCAAATATGGTCTCAAAGCGCGCTGTGCAGTCATAGATCCAAAAGAGGCGAATGGAAGAGCAGAGCTCATGAGGCGTCGCCTCGTTGCATGCTGCAAAGGCTTACTCGAGGCCAAGACTATCAAAGGGGGTGCACTGGCTCATGCACATGTCCAATACCTTCATCGCACAGTCAAAGACTGGCTAGAGCAAGACAGCGTTCTAGTGAAGTTCCAATTAGTCAGCCGCGCTGACTTCAACCTCAACCGCCGCCTATACACCGTTCATTTGATGCGGCTAAAATGCCACTCTTTGAGGGATCTCGAGGATAGCATAATATGGGATCCAGCGATGGCGGCCATTGGGTACGCTGGCCGCTCTGATCCGGACACGAACCTACTAGTTCTTCTACTCAACGAGGTCGATAAAGCTGCATCATACCTCGCAACGACCCGACTGTCAGACGGCAGCAATTACCTTGAGCGCGTGTCCCAGCCATGGGGTGGTAACGCAGGACACTGGACGTGGATCATGATCCCATGTCGCGAGTGCAAGAGCTTCTTGGGGTATGCTGTACAACATGGGATGATTGACTACGTGCGAGCGATGTTGATGTCCATGTCTCCATCTGAAGCTACTCTGGAAGTTCCCCGGCTTATTGAGCTTGCGAAGGAGTCTGATTCAGACCGCGCTTTATTGGAGCTTTTAAGGAGTCATACGCATCAATTTAAGATTGATGGACGGGCCAACACTCCGTCAGATCGCTCTAGTCTGCGCAAGAAGCGATACTGTTGCTTTTGTTTTGGTTGAAAACACATCGAGAGATAATTGATATTTTGATATTTGACTAAGCAGTCTCTCTCTCGATGCAAGCGACTTCCAGTTTGGAGGCATGGGTCTCACTATCGTGGAGTTTTTGGGATTGACCAGCGCTTATACAGACCCTGTCTTGCCATACATCATTAAGCCAATCCAATGTGTCATATCGTAAGCGTACTGAAAAGTAATATCGATAATTTGGACGACTTGCAGATTCTCTTTAGTTGTCCTGGTTAGCACTACACCAACCCAGCAATGACTCAGGCTGGTATATTGGACTTTGTGCTCCAAATCTGTGTTTACAAACAGACATACTTGCGGACCTTGGACTCTATCACCCGAGTCGGTAGCATTAGGGCGCCAAGTGCGAGGCATACTGTGTGCTCTTCTTCTTCGCATATCTGCTGGCTACATCTGACTCGCCTATCGTCACACTAGCAGTCCTAATGCGGGAAGGAAGGCTGCGAGAAGCTCGATCCTTTGAGGATCAATTAGTGTTCTGAGCTATCGTCTTTAAAGGTACGTTCACTGAAGTGCCTCGAGCTGAATACATATCGAAGGTGGCGGACTCATAGTGTGCAATGAAGGACGATTCCATGGCCCAAGATCGCTTCCGGACCCGGATGTCTATGTCTGTCAATGGCCCATGAGCTTTACGATGGTATGGGCGAGGGCGCATGGATCGCAGCCCAGTTCTGCCGACATGATAAGAATTTGAAGTGGAAGGCGACGCCATCGCTCTTCAAGCAGTAACAGATACTAAATTTGCGTCAGTTCAAGACATTGCTCGATTTCTCCCGGCCGAGCTGGAGCTTTTCTTTGAATGCGGAGGCCGTCTTGTGCAATGCCTAGGCTGACGAATTAGTCTGCACCTCCAAGCGAAGAGCTTATTTTAGATGACATAATATGAAGCGTGTACGGTATCGAAATTGAAACTTGGCCCAAGTCTCGTTCATCTACCCTCCGCTAGCGCCAGTTTGGACATTTCCCACATCTGAACAACCATGGCCTACGTCACAATCATAGCTATCTCAACTACGTTGGAGAGGAGAGAAGCCCCTCGACTTTCACGGGACATCAGAGGCCGCTATCGAAACGCAGAGAAGATGTTACTGAAACTCTAGTTGTACCGTACTGACTACTGTTTCTGGTCGTGCATATTTAGACCTCCTCCAACTTTACACTCGAGTCTTTCTCATCGTCAGTACTCAATCCTGCGTTCTTGCGCTCTCGCACTCCACCACTCTTTTCAATTTCGTCTGCGTACATCCTCTCATTCAAAATTCTCTCTCTCACATCCTTCTTTGCAAATAAAATATCAATCTCCTCGAGACTCTTGCCTGTCGTCTCGGGACACATGAGCCAGACGAACGGCATCGCAACCCAATTGCTCAGCAACATCCAGATCCAGATCTTCCACCCAATATTCTCGAGGGCGATGCCGCCGGCGAAGACAGTGATGAAGCTGAACAGCCATTCTCCGAATGCGCCGGCTGCGCCGCCAATATGGCGGTGCTTGAGAGGCGCGATCTGATGTCTATTAGCTCTGAAGTGTGGGGGAGGAGGCTTTTGGTGGGGATTCAGAAGGAAAGAACGTACCTCGGGACCATATAACCACGGCACACCAACCCACCCATATCCGAAAACCATATTCCAAACGCAAATGATCACCGCTGCGCCCCATTGCGTGGCAACGGTCGGGCGAGGGAGGCCAATGAGTGCTACGAAAGCAGTCATGAGAAGCGCGAGGACAAAAGCTGACCAAAACAGTATACGTCGACGGCCGAAGCGCTCGATTGTTGCGGGAAGGGGAAATGTGCCGAGCGCGAACATGGTGTTCATGACGGCGGCGAGAAGTTGTGCAAGGAAGTCTGAGAGACCGACGTTTTTGAATATGACGGTGGAGTAGTAGACGGAGAGATTGATCCCTATATTCGGATTGGTTAGCACTGGATCTCCAAGTCTGTCTCTCAGCGAATGGGTCGCATACCCATCATCTGCTGAATCGATAGCACAAGAAAGGCGATTCTTATCCGTCTCCCAACCTTCAAATCTGTGTTGTCCCAAAAGAGAGTCCAAACACTGAACTTCTCATGCTCTTCCGACTCCGTCTCGAGCTTGATCGTGTTCATAATCTCTTGCTTCATCTGCTGGACATCTGGATGTTCAAGGGCCTTGTCATGTAATTTGGAAAGCACATCATCACCCTCCACCTCCCGTCCTTTCGCATAATACCATCGTGGTGTATCGGGCAAGAAGACCATGACCAGTCCCGACACAAGCGCAAAGAATGCTTGGAACGCTATCGGAAAGCGCCATGAGACTTGGTTGGTCATGCGCGTGAATCCGAAATCGATCCAGTACGCGAGGGGAATGCCACTGATCAGCAGACAACATGTGAATGCGACTTCCGGGCCGCGTTCACCGGGCTTGATGGACATCTCGGCCATGTATGTAGGAACAGTGCAGGATATGAATCCGATGCCAAAGCCGCAGAGAATGCGGCCGACGATGATGTGCGCGACGCTCCAGGCGCTTGCTTGGAGACTTGCGCCAACGATAACGAAACCGTTGCCAAGGAGAAGGATGTTGCGCCGGCCGAGAGGCATGCCAACGACGGAGACGAAGAGCGAACATACAGTGGCGGCGAGGGTGTAGGAAGATGCGATCATGGGGATGACATATGTGCCGGTGGGATTCTGAAGGCATGTCAGTGGTTTGAAGTGACGAAATGATGGATCACTCACGCCCATGGCTTTCAGGAAGGGTGCTGTGGTCTGCACTCCGCCCAGGACACCGGCATCGTAACTGAGCCAGTTAGCCACATCCCTGATGTGAGGATTCAACAGGCGAGTCTACCCGTAAAGCATGAATGACTGTTCACTATTGTCAGTAAGAGCAATCTTAAAGGAGTACAATTCTTCATACCACTCCACAACTGAACCGCATCATGCGGTACAGTACGCGTCCTTTGACAGTTTCAAACATCTCGACAGCTTGATCCGTCTTGCATGTAATGTTGCTCCAAGTGGAACAGCACCACAAGCTTTCTCTTATACTTGACCATTCCATCCCCAGTACATATCTCTTTAAGGACTAGTGTCAGTCTGGGGTAGCCATCCAGTCCTGCATGAGACTAGCCGATCCCCGCAGTCTTGGCACGGGATTTGAATCCCGGGGAAGTGAGAATCATGGCTCGGATCTCGCATCTCCCCACAACGTGAGATACAACTCGTTGCCATCCATGTTCGGGATCTACTGGAGAAGAGAAGATGGGCGTACCGTCGGGGTGGCGATCGACCCGCGGCGCGTGGTCGTGCAGAAGCATCCGCTGTTAAAAGTCCGCGACGCGTGCTCGACACAACACAAAAATAACCCTATTGATCTGTCGTTTTCTTCAACAACGTTCGTCATAGAGCACTTTGAATGCCCAGCATGTCTTCCCCGGACGTGATCATCATTGGTGCCGGGCCCTCCGGCATCTCCATGGCATATACACTGAAGCACAAACTTGGCTTCAGCGATTTCACCATCTACGACAAGCTCGACGGAGTAGGGGGTACATGGCGCACAAACACCTATCCAGGTGTCGGCTGCGACGTGCCCACCATCTTATATTCGTTCCACTTCAACCTCAACCCGAACTGGTCCAAAGAGTTGTGCGACGGGCCAGAAATATTGGAATACATGGAAGCCACAGTCGATAAATTTGACTTGCGAGCGCACATGCATTTCTCGATCGAGTGCTTAGGTGCGGAATGGAACAAAGAGACCAAGAAATGGTACGTGCAATTCAAGGACCAAAAGACGGGCCTGGAATTCGTGCGCAGCGCTGCAGTATTCATTTCTGCTGTGGGCGGCATCTCGTATCCTAGAGATGTTAAGTTTCCAGGGATGGAGAATTTCAAGGGCGCCATGTTCCACACAGCTCGATGGGACCATTCGTACGACTACAAAGGGAAGCGCATGGCCATAATCGGGAACGGTTGCTCAGCTGCGCAAGTTGTCCCCGCAGTCGTCGACGATGTAGCATCGATCAAACAATATGCGAGATCAGCGCAGTGGTACCATGAGCGGCCGAATCGGAACTTTAGCAAAGCTGAGACATGGGCGTTTCGCTATATCCCGTTCTGGGAGAGGTGGAAGAGGTTACAATTGTTCCTCGAGAACGACGATCTTGTTGCGACGTACATGCCTGGTGCCAAAGCTACGGCGAAGCGAGCTAAGGTGGAAGATCATGCGAAGCGGTACATCTACTCGCGGGCGCCGAAGAAGTATCACGATCATTTGGTCCCAGACTTTCCGCTAGGTAAGACATGCACAGTTTTCACGGATTTCGCGTGCTGATCTTTGATTTCTTAGGCTGCAAGCGTCGCATCTTCGATCCAAATTACCTCGATGCTCTGAACGCACCAAACCTGGAACTTCTCTCCGAAGGCATCCAGGAAATTGACGAGACCGGTATAGTCAGCGAGACAGGAAAGAAGGATGAATTCGACGTCATCGTCTTAGCCACTGGCTTCCAGGTCCAGCAATTTCTGACTCCAATGGAGGTCCTCGGAAAAGGTGGGAAATCGTTGAACCAGCAATGGAAAGAGCATCGCGGCGCACAAGCATACATGGGTTCATTCGTGCACAACTTCCCCAACTTTGCCATTTTGTGAGTGCTCTTCTGCATTTCAAGTCTTCGGTATTGCCTGAACGGAAGCTGACGTGTGTCTAAAGATTCGGTCCCAACACTTTTCCAGCCCACAACTCTGCGCTCTTTTCATGCGAAGTGCAAGTGGAATTCGTTGCGCGCAATCTCATCGCTCCCCTCATCGATCGTAAAGCGGATATCATCGAAGTCAAGGCCACGTCCGAGAGCCAGTGGGTCAACAGCATTCACAAACAGCTACAAGGGTCAGTATTTCAGGCTGGTTGTTCGAATTGGTACATCAATGAGCATGGGCGTAACGCTGCTAGCTGGCCCGGATATGCAAGCACATACTGGAAAGAGGCGTGTATACCTCGATCCGGTGTGTTCACAACTGAGGGCGGGTCGTCTTTGTGGTTTCTGAAGACATTGATTCGGTGGTTGCGGACGACAAGCTCAACTACGTATGGCCTTGGCCTGCTGTTGATTGCTATGGGTCTTTGGAGGAGGAATGAGGGGTTTCGCTCTGCTCTTATAGACGGCTTCAGAGCAGCGAGTGCTCGGCTGGCGAGCGTTGTAAAATCTTATTAGCGATTGACATGTAGATATTTAGTACGCAAGGAATGAGACCCTGCATGCTTCCAGCATGCGCGCAGCGACCAAGTTGTGTTTGATAATCAACCCGCCTCTTTGCATGCCATAGCCAGCTTCCTTGTGGACAATGACTCGAGCGTTGCACTCGATAGCTGCATTGCTTTGGGTATGGATTTCCAGGTGCAATGATGACGATCGGCCATGCACGATTACCGTTTGATCGACGTGAGCGCCTGCGTGCTGCCTGTGGGGCGGGATTCAAATCCCGCGCAAAGACACCCAGCTACCCCACCCGTGGTAAACCCCGCATTACGCTAGGTCGCATTCACCAAAGCGTTGGATGACGTGAAGCTTATGGTAGAAAGCAAGTTTGACTAGGAAATTGCTGATAGACTTTGTCTTTGGATCAGTTTATGTTCACATAGAACCATGTCGATGCTATCCAGAACAATTCAACCAAAAAGCTTCCGTGCTTGCAGCAGAGTACCAATATTTGCACCCCGAGCTTTCTCTGTTCACAGTCCGCGGTATGTCGATTCAAGTACGCCATCACAGTCTCCTTCTGTGAATTTTCGAAAGAATGGAGGAGATAAGCGATCGTTGAGCGATCGAATGAGCCTCAAAGGAAAGACAACCGTCATCACTGGAGGCGCTCGTGGAATAGGCCTTTCTTTGGTTGAAGCTATTGCGGAGGCTGGTGGAAACGTCGCAGTTCTGGACGTGCTGGAGAAGCCGCAGACTGACCTGTCGACTCTTGGGGTTGAAGCAAACTATTATCGGTGAATCTTTACCCACAATTGAGATAACGTAACTGATCGTGTTAGGACTGATGTGACCAACATGGATGTCTTGGAAAAGACCTTCAGTCAAATCCAAAACGATTTCGGGCGCATCGATAACTGGTAGGTCTACATTGATGTTTTCGTAATTCTTGCTAACTCAGAAGTGTTACCGCCGCCGGTATAGTGGCCGACAAGTCGTTTTTCGATCATTCGTGGGATGAATGCGAAAAGCTTCTCAAGGTCAACGTAAGCTCGCTCGCTTGGAATCATTTCAGCTGCTGACGTTCAAGGTCCTTGGAACCTTCTTCTGTGCGCAGCTCGCCGCGAAAGCCATGAGAGATCAAGGCTCTGGCGGCAGTCTTGTCCTGATTGCTTCAATCGCATCTCACATAGCCCTTCCACTGCAAAGGCTTCCCATGTACGGAGCGACGAAGGGGGCCGTACGTATAATGATGAAGCAGCTCGCTGTTGAGCTGGCGCCACTAAACATTCGCGTCAACACGGTCTCTCCAGGTTTCATCCGTACGGATATGACAGAGCTTTGTGCGACGCAACAGCCAGAACTGTACTCTGTATTCAGTTCCGCTCCGCCAATCGGAAGGATCGGCGAGACGAGTGATATAACCGGCGCTGTCCATTATCTTTTGAGCGATGCATCCTCCTATACAACAGGAGCTGATATTCCAATTACGGGCGGATTGATAGCTGGACGTATTGCGAATTAAGGTCAATTGCCGTTGTTGAATCTCGTGCCTTCTTACGCTGATCGTGATTTGAGCGCTTAATTTCCATTGGCCAGCCTGCGAATTTGCTCAAAATCTGGGAAAGTCCAGGCTCGTCCACTCTGACCAGAAAATCGAGTCGATAACGTTGAGTGCTGGGTTTAGAATCATCTCGTCTGGAGCGTCGTCGACTACAGGTAGCGTAGGCTCCTCCCATGTGGATGGGCGACGCCGCTTCGCTTGGGAGCGGTCGCTTTCCAAGCCAGGCCCATGTGCAGCACTTCTCTTCACGCTCTCCCGCTTTGCTCGCAGCAGTTCGTTCTGTATTCCAGCCACTACTTCCCGGGCCCGTGTGGCACTATGATAGCCTTTTGATAGATCACTGAGAGCCTGTTGGCACACTTCCAGGTCCTTCCAAGCAGAATTTCGCAATGACGGCTCTGCTGCTTCGCACGCGTTAAGCACATGGATCAAGCTTGCTGTGAACACAAGATGCACTGCTTGAATGTTGATTCTGCGGAAGCTGTAAAGTCTTCGATAGATCTGTAGCAGTTTTGCTATCGCCCTGGCTGAATCGGTGCATGCTGGTTGGCCGACCATCGGGTCTGAAAAAGCAACATCCGGTAAAGTCGCCGTAGTGGCCGCAAAGAATGGCCGGTTTGCGAGAATCATGACTGTATGGTATTGCATATGCAGTTGTAGTACATGAGGGACGTAGAAGGATGAAACGGAGGCCAGATCGACTTCTAAGGACTCTGGCAAACTCTTATGCCAATCCATGAGTTCAGCTCGCATGCTCGAAGCAAAATCGTGGAGCTGTTGAGCACCAAGCACAGAAACGACAGCATCCGAGTACAGTGTGTCTCGAATGCGAGCCATTTTCGCACAAAGTGTCGCATTGTTTCTATGCAGTTCTTCAATCGGATCGATCAAAGCTGGGAAATCGAAGTCTTCGTACTCATCGATGTACGGTCGCCAGAACTTCTGTTCGGTAATCGTTGCGACGTACGGCGGCGTCGTGATTGCATTCTCGTTCAGCGATACCGGCCGACCGAGGTACAGTGACCACATTCGCTCGTGGATGAAAGCGCCCCAAAACACAACTCTTCGCAGAGTCGCCTCTTCTGGGTCGAGAATCCCGGCGTCCACATAGGCTTGGTTGTCGAGATGTAGGCCCAGGTCCGTGGCCAGTCGTACCGCCATACCGCTATAAAGCCAGCCACGAGCATCAAGAGTGCGAATTGATTCCACTCCACTCAAAATACCTAGCGATTGCACCGTCGATAATGTTGGCGAATTCAGCTCAACGTCGAGGAGTGCGCGTGCACGTGACGCAAAAAAGTCTACCAGTGGTTCAGGCAGCTCAACGCAATGTCTGGATGTCAACGAAGCACCGACAGCGCACATAGAGTTGACCAGCACCTCGGAGTAAAGCTTGCTCATGTAGTCGCCCGATTTGCACTTGCGTCGCTCGCGATAGAAAACATCCTCTTGCACAAGATGAATACTCGGATCTTCCCAGCAGAAGTACAGCTTGATCAAGTGCTCTTCAAGCTCAGAGTCCACGAAGTGACCGACTCCAGCGGCGTCCAGCGTGGCTTGGATCTCATGCTGGTCTACAGTCGTCTTTGCGTTGGTCGTTTCGCGGGTGCCGGAAACAAGCAAGTGAAGATTTGATGTTGCGCCATAGAATCTGAGCTGACCATCTTCCGCGAGCCTGAGGGATCCCAGATTACCAGTGAGCTGATCGACCAAGGGTGAAGAGACCTCTGCCTGAGGAGAATTGAGTGCTATTGATGGCGTCTTCTGGTCTACAGAGAGTTCCGCATGGAATCCAGAGATGTCAGTGGCATGGGAATGATCCGGATGGGCCACTGAAGCTTCGGGCGCGCATGGTGGGGCTGAAGGTCTGATCTCACTCGGAAGTGGAATCCCGTTTGCCCGCAACAACTCCTCCAGCTGTCTCGCATATGCTTCAGCAGCAAGAAGTCGTTCTTTCATTGGCACTTTACGTTTATCTAGGCCATGTTGATACACGCACTGCTGTGCGTAAAGAATGCAATTGCTGCATGACGGGCTGGCAGCATCGCATTTGATCTTGCGGGTGCGGCAACTCAGGCAGGCAGTGGTGACATGCTTCTGACGCGCGCTCGAGGTTGGACGTGTAGCTGAGTTCGCGGCGGACGCCATTGAGAGAGATTCTGAGATCTTGGCATAGTGAGTCGATGTGGTGGAGTCGTCACAGTGAAGATGAGATGCAAGGAGTTGAAATGCGGGGAGTGCCGGCGAGCCGCGCTAGGCTCTGTTCGTACTGCAGTGGATAAATTCATCCCCTGAAGATCGAACGCGCGAACTATCGATCATGCTACTTCCATGTAGATTGGTTGAGAATATATTCATGTTCGAGTTCGTGGAATTCTACGGTAACGAGCATAAGAGTCGAATGAAATTCAGACGCGACAGCCCATAACCAACACGCACCCAAAACGAACGAAAACAACAAGAGGAGTAATACTAGAACTCTAAAAAGAACAGCTGCAAGGTAACAACGAAGAATCAAAGGCGATAACAGACGCGGAACAAAAAAAGGAACAAGGGAAAGCCAAAATCGAACCGTACCAACTAGCTCATCTCACCACCTGCTGTCCATGAATACTCACATCCAGAACATGATCTTGCCCAGGTCACTATGCCACGGAATCCCCGTCATATCTCCACCAACATCGACCTTGTACTTGTAAAACTCCTTCATCGCAAAGTCGAGCGTGAGTTTTCGAACTGCCTTGCGGACCTCTTCTCGATGGGTATTCTCGTCAGTAATCTCTGCGTCATCCTTGTTATCCGTGCTAGGATCGTATTCTCTTCCATTGCGGTAAGTATTGTCACGAACGACTTGGAACTGCTCGTGCATGGTTCTCGCAGTTGACTTCAGACGCGCCTCGTGAGCGAGGGGGTTGCTACTCCATGTGTTGGGAAGGTATATTCTACCGCGGTCGCAGAGGCGGTCGGCGTAGTAGGTTGGAGTGGCGTAGGAGACGCCACAGGTGGCGCGGCAGTAGGTGTAGCAGAGACGATGGGTCTGGAGAGGGTTAGAAAGTTCTTGGTGGAGCATGTAGATGCTGTTAAAGACTTACCAGCGTGCGCAGGTCATTGTCGGACCTTAGTGAGGGTGAGGGTTGCCCAGTTACTTTGACGATGAAGTAGTGTGTTGGGCGGGCGGTGCCTTTGATACCAACGTGCGACTGGAGGTAGAAGTCTCGAAAGTAGGGTGACAAGATTCCTCTGTCCACGTATGTTCCCGGCAAACAATTGTTGTTGTTGCTTGTGTCTTTGTCACCATCGTTGATGGGATAGAAGCGAGTGTGATGTCGCTTGCCACCTACAATTGCTGTTAGACTTCTGATTGCTGTCATGTTATTCCTCTTCGCCTTGACAGCAGCGTGTGCAGCTAAGATTGCAGAGACCTCAGTCCGGACAGCTTCCTTATATTGGCCTTTATGTCAAGGACAGTCAGTGTGGCTCCCGAGAAGTGATTGATTAGGATGAGGAACGTACCCGTAGACACCCCATCTCGATAGTAGATGATATGTTCTGGCAAGTTCTCCTTTATTCCCGTTCTCGTTGCGGCCTGCAATTTTCGAGTAGTTGGCTGACCATTGATTCAACCTCCTCAATTATCTAGAAATCTGTCAGTAATATATCGTACACGCGCTAGATATGAGTCTTTAACGAACCTCGCGATCCCTCTTGTCCTTGCTCTGGAGACGCATGGCACCCCGATAGGCGCCACCTTCCTTATCCATCGACCCAACCATGGTTGCGAAATTGTCCTGATCGTCCCTGAGACAATCCCAGGTGGCAACAGCTTTGCGGAAGAGTGCTTGGACCTTCTTTTTGGTTCGCCCGCCTTGCTCGAGGTCGAGAACTTCGTATCTGTAGAAGGCAGAACTCCCAATATCCAACTGGAAGTGATTGGTGAGAAGCTTCTGATCAGTACCCAAAGCTTGAGAGAGGTTTGGTAGCTCAGTCCCCAGCGGATGAATGGCAGCTGGAACTTTGCGGTACGTCTTGTCCTGCCTTTTCTCCTCATCTTCGTTCTTGGCGTGATCCTTGCCGAACTTGACCAGCGCCTTCAAATCCTTCTCATAGGCCTCTCCATCCCATTCGCGGCTCACACCAACAGTCGAAGGATTATCGGGGATGGCTGGCCTTTGGTCTGGATAGTAGAATGTGTACTTTCGATCAGCCCATACTGTCATTGCTGTGCCCTTTTCAGACGGAACGGCAGACTCGGCCATTATGCGTGGTTGCTCCGCGTAGACAAGTGAGATAAAGTCTCCAGAAGATGTCAAAGATGATTGAAGGGGTTTTGGGTGAGTTGTGGATGGTTTAAGATCTTCAAAGGTGTAACAAGCCTGCTATATACCCTTTGGGCGTCCGTCGCCCTGCTTGTCTTCAGGCTTGCTAGATAATTGTGTAATCATCAAGCCCCTCGTTGAAGCCACTGCCACAAGCAATTTCTGTCTGTTTTGGATGCTGGATCAATCCAATTGTGGCTTGAGACTGCATCGGCAAGCAAATCCTGTGATGCGATTGCCATCATCTAGTTTTCTCGTCAAGCAAACGTCATGGAGCGAAAACTAGCCAAGATCATTCGCTCAGCTAGCCAAACTGAACTGAGACGCAGTCACAATTCTAAAGTCAGCAATACTGGTTAGTCTCAACGGCCCCGGTTTGAAGAAAACATGGTCATTGGCGTTGTGGTTCATGGAGAGACCTTGTTTCTGTAGACACTGACTCGTATAGGCGGACGCTCCCAATTGCTGAACTATGACCATCACGCAAGAAGACGCACCATATGCAAAGAAACGAACTTCGTGAATCTATCTATCGGCCACGCACACTCACTTCCTCTTCTTCGCCGCCCTCTTCTCACCCCTAACATCCTTCTTCAACCTCGCATCCACCATCTTATACTTGCCCTTGGTGCCCTTGGGCCTACTCTTAATTCCCTTATTCCCACCTCTCGCCACAACAACCGAGACCTTCTGCTTGGGCTTCTTCTTCGCCGCTCTGCTCATCAACCGCGCAATGCTCTGCGCCTTCTCCTTCTCCGTCATGCCCTCCTCGTCAGCAAGGAGCGCGCTCTTCTTCTTCAGCTTCTCGAGACGCTGGGCGGCCTTGAACTTCTTCCTGGCTTGTGCTTCGCGGACCTTCTTGATGGGCCGGGCGTTGAGGGCGCGGAGCTTTTCTTTGATGGCTGCGGCGGCGGCGGCGGTGACGGGGCGTTGCATTTTGGAATGACGGTTCTCGTCGTCGAGGAACCAGTCGGGTAGACCGTCCACGTCGCGGAGCGAGTATCGATTGAATGAGTCGTCGAGAAGATCGTACTTCGTCTTCTTGCCAGTTGCCATCTGATGCGCGAGCGTCATGGCTTCAGCTGTGATGATGTCGATGTCAGGCTTGCCATTCTTCATTGGCATGTCATCCTGCTCCCACTGTGTCTCGTCGCGCTTGACTTCCTCGATCTTGTCTTCATCGTCAGACGAGTCAGAGTCGGCCGTATTCTGTGGCGGTGACGGCTTCTTGGCTGGCCTGGTAGGTAGCTGGGTCTCCGCCTTCACGGCCGGAGTCTCCTCCTCATCCATCTCAACATCGCCATCGACGTCAATACCGCTGTCATCATCATCCTCTTCCAGATCGTCTAACCCATCAATGCCCTTGAAGATATCTTGATCGAAAAATCTTGCGGCCCGCTTTGTCAGAGTTCGCTTTGAGAGGTCTTCGTTGTCGAGGTCAGTGATTAATCCCTTGGGACCCTCCTCGTCATCGCTCCAGTCGCTGTCCTCATCCTGAACAAGCTCCTCATCACTGCTCTGTGCTTTGTCGTCGTCTGAGAATCCCTGCCATTCACCATCCTCGCCTTCCATTTTCGAACGTTTTGCGCGGTACTTTGCATCTCTTGCAGATCTTTGCTCAACATACTCGCCGTACATATCGTCTAGGTCTCGTTCAAGGAAGTCTCCTTCATCGTCGGTGACTTGCTCCTCGTCGCTAGGCTCGTCCGGCCTCTCGCGCTCGACAATGGTCGCCATCTTGCCTTTGGCGATTCTTGAGAGCGCACCAGCTTTGTCGACGGCCTTGAGTGCGAACATGGAATCCTCGCCCTGTGGCCCAGCCTGCTCCAGACCAATCTCGTAGGGTGTGGTCATATTCATCTGCATGCGCACAATTTCTTTTTGTTTTCGCTCGTTCTCATTCCGCCGTTGCTTCCTCTTGATTTTAGAATCCTTCTCCTTGAGCGTCTCGAGTTCTTCTTGGAGTTTCATCTCATCGTCCATGTCCTCGATCTCAGCAACCTCGTCGCCTTCTTCGGCCTCTTTTGCCTTTGCCTTTTCCTCATCCTGCTTCTTTTGTGAGAAGCCGAAGATGTCTCGCACTTTGAGTCGCCAGCGGAGCAGGCGCTTAAAGTCGGCTCTACCCAGAACTTTCAAGTCGGCACAGCAGTCTCTGACTTCCTTGGTAGTCTCCTTCAGCTTGTCGATCGTGGCTATGGCAACATCGCCGTTGGGAGGCTGCTCAAAGCTGAGCTTGTTCAAGCTGCCTAGCATGGCGATAGGATCTGTCGTCTGTATGAACTCCGACACGGGTACTTCGTGGAACTGCGTCCAGTCGCCCTCCTCGTAACCACCACGCTTTCGCTTCTTCTTCTCCGGGTTGTAAACTTTGGCCTCATTATTGGGTGCGGGGTCTGCGAGCTCTGCAAAAACTGTGCGTGCGTCGAGGAACTTGGGATCGAGGTGCTTGGGAGCCTTGTAGCCGCGGCAGACGACGAAAATTTCGGCGGAGACGTTTCGACTCGACGGTGGCTTGGTCGCCTCAACCTTGGTGAACAGCTGGTTGAAGACCCAAAGCAGCGAATTGTAATCCTTGGAGCGAAAGATCTTTGTGACGAAGGTGCCGCCCTCTACTAGGAACTCCGTCGCCAGCTTCATCGATTGGAGAACCAGCTCAGCCTGTGTGAAGGCATCCTGCACCCACGCGGTACCGACATTGGGCGCACCATCGTGGAGCACAGTGTCGGCTTTAAGGTGCTTGAGGTGCTGTCGCAGTGTCGCTCGGCACTTGTCAGTCGTAATATCGCTCTGGAAGGTGATGCATCGAGGAATGGGTTTGATTGGGGCGAGATCGACACCGACGATGAGGGAATGCGCGGGCATAACCTGTCATGAGTTAGTTTGGCGGATGGCGAGGTTTTTTCTCCATGGCGCACCTCGGAAGCGACCTGACACCATGATCCAGGCGCAGCGCAAAGATCAATCAAGACCTTGCTCTTCTCTAGGAAGTTGTACTTTTTGTTCAACTGAATAAGCTTGAAGGCGGCACGCGCGCGGTAGCCCTTCTCTTTGGCGAGCTTGTACCATTTGTCGAGACGACCTTTTCCGTGCTATAAATTGTCAGCATTGCCTTTGCGCTCATGGGCTGGCGTTGCGCACCTTCTTTTGGATCGCCATCTTTGCGACGTGTGGGTTGGGTGAAGCGCTGGCAAAAAGTTCGCGGATAAATTTGGGCTTATCGATTTCGCATCCTCGAAAACTAACGTCAAAGGCGGTGGCAGAATAACGCGTGGCTATCAGATCGCGCTAAAGGCAGGCACGGACAGCGTCATGCGTCATTCGCATGGCCAGCAACGACAGCCCGTCCGCCTCGGGACTGAAGGTGCGTGTCAACAAGCTTCACATGCCCTGCACGTGCTAACACCCTCTCCAGCGGCCTTTACGCCTGCTCACCTCCTTCACTCTGCCCGCCCGAATGAACCCACGCAAGAAGTCTAAGCCAAACTCGCAGGCGCCCGCGGACGGGGACAGCACAGGCATAGGCGCAGAGGTTCCGCCTGATGCAAGCAACGCGAACACCAACCCCGACACGACGCCCAGTGGGAGCGGGCTTTTGCCAAACGACACGCCAAGCAAATCATTAGCAGAGTCGACTGCAGCCTCACATGGCGCATCAACACCACCCGCGTCAGGCACCCAGACACCAAAAGGGAAGAAGTGGCTGAGTGGCTCGGGCAGCTGGCGGTCAAAGGCGCCAGCTGTAGTCAAGACCGCGACTGAGAGTATCGGCATCAGCGTCAGTGGAGGTGCGGCGGGGGAGCTGCCCCATGAGGAAGGCAAGCAGCCCAGGGACAACTCGCCCACCAAGTTCCTCACCAAGCGCAAGTCGAGCAAAGGCAACGCCCTGCCTACCTCAATAACAAAGGTCAATGTCTCCTCGGACGGTCTGACAGAAGAGCCTGCATCAGGCGAGGTGGCGAAGGAGGACGCTGAATCGGCACCGGCCGTCGTCGAAGAGCCCCCATTGCCACCGAATCCTCCTACCATGTCACCTACAAACCAGGCTGCGAATGCGTGGGGATGGCGAAGCTGGTGGTCGAGGCCTGACGGTTATTCAGAAGCAGACAAGGCAAAAGCAGGCACACGCGGAAGCATCAAGGAGGCCCAGTGCACACCCTTACCTGGGCCGACACCATCAGAGGAGCCCGATGCGAAGACAAAGGGACTGGATATTGGCGAAGTCCAAGCACCAGCAGACACACAGAACGATACGGTCGCACCGAGCGATTCAGCAACGGACAACACAACTCAAGAAACAGAGGCGAAAGATGCGGCAGCAAACGATGTGGCGAAGGGCAGGAACACATCCGGGTCTTCGTGGTTCTGGCTGTGGAGTAGTGCGCAGAATGCAAAGGCCAACACCCCACCAGTGCCACCTCCCGCCGAAGAGAATTCGATCAAATCAGCGGACGACACACCGGCGCCATCGACCGAATCGCAGCCTGCACCTACCACACAAGAACCGCATGTTTCGCAGGAGACGGCGACGCTCACTACAGCCGAAGAAGGGACGACAGAGACTGCGTCGACCACCGCCAGCGCTCCGTCAAAGCCTGCTGCATGGGCCTTTTGGTACAGAGGGAAGCCGGAGGTGGGCAAGTCGTCAGCCGATGGCGAGCCACAAAAGCATGTCGGGGAGGTGGCCGTGTATAACACTCCCTCACAATCACACCCCGAAGCAGCCCAGTTCAACGAGCAAGACCAGTCGCAAGCAGAGAGGGGCGCTCCCAAGGAGCCGGAAGAGCCGCCAAAAGCAGAGTCTCTAGCAAAGAAGTCGTTTCGATCTCTGAGGGGACGACCAAGGAGCATCAAAGCAAATATCGACACGCCCTCTGATTCCGCGTCGTCCAGCAAAGCCGGCACGCCCACCAAAGCATCGCCCGTTCTCGAGCCCACTCGACCAGAGACCGCACCACAAGCGCGACCAGCGCCGAAGCAGGCGGCAAAGGTGAAGCAAGAACCACCCAACTTGCTCTTGCCCGAGTTCAAAACGACGTACCGGTTGGTTCATCAGCCCAATTTCTGGCAGCAAATACGTCAGTACTTCCTAGGTGGTGAAGCGCCAATGCCACATCTGCATATCAATCCAGCTCCACCAAAGATAAAAAAGGCCGTCGCTATTGGTGTCCATGGCTTCTTTCCAGCCCCTATTATCCAGAAAGTGCTCGGACAGCCTACAGGTACTTCGATCAGATTCGCGAATGCGGCAGCGGCAGCCATCAAAGACTGGACCGAAGCTCGTGGATATTCGCCAGAGATTGAGCAGATTGCTCTCGAGGGAGAGGGCTTCATCGCTGAGCGCGTCAACACACTCTGGAAATTGCTATTGAATTGGATCGATCATATCAAGCAGGCTGATTTCATTCTTGTTGCATGCCACTCGCAAGGTGTTCCAGTGGCCATGATGCTGGTTGCGAAACTCATTCAATTTGGCTGCGTCAACGCGACGCGAATTGGGATATGCGCCATGGCCGGTGTCAACATGGGTCCTTTCATCGAGTATAAGACGAAATACTTTGGACCGACCGCTGCTGAGCTTTTCGAGTTCAGCAACCCGAAGAGTCTGGTCAGCCAAATGTATCTCGCGGCGCTGGATGAGGTATTGAGATTCGGCGTCCGTATATTCTACGTCGGTAGCATTGATGACCAACTTGTGTCGCTCGAAGTAAGTCAGACAATCCACATCATGCAACTACCTACTCACACATCACAGTCCTCAACATTCTCAACCCTCTCGCACCCGTACATCTACCGCGCTGTCTTCGTCGACGGCCGCATCCACGCGCCCGACTTCCTGATCCACCTCGTAGGCTTCGCGCTCAAACTCCGCAATCTCGGCCTCCCAGACCACGGCCTCATTCGCGAGCTGTCACCCGCGCTCGCCGGCTCTTTGTACGGCGGCGAAGGGCATTCCCGCGTCTACGAAGACCCAGCCGTGTACGCTCTTGCAGTCCAACACGCGCTCGAAACAACATCCCTCCCTACCCCGCCCAAGGAACGTCCAAACACCGGAGGCAGTTTCCAGGGCATCAACATCCCGATCATTGGCGAAAAGGCCGATGTCAAGGACTTGTACAAGCTACGAGTCAAAGACTACGAGCCATCGGCTTCAAGCGCGAATCCGAATCCCTTCTTCTTACCCTGGGCAATGCGTGGCTTGCTGGAAGAAGATTTCGTCAAGAAAGAGCTTGGCAAAGAAGTAGAAGAATTGCTGGGCATGTTTGAGGAATGGAAGCCGACAGGGAAGCAGCTGAAGGATGTCAAGTTTCGGCTTGAGGGCGTGCGGAGTAAGCTGTGATGAAGTTACTGTAGCGGTACTTGGGGAGTATATGATTTAGCGTTTTGTTATGGATGGGAATATGGCGAGCTGGGGCTAGGCGCATGGAATGGAGTTTTGCGCGATACCTATCTAGATCTTTATATGGGGATTTGGTGCTGTGGTTTACACGGCAATGTACATGTACCAGACACTTTCTACGTCATTTTTATTCGTGATGCATGACATCCCAGTCTGTCTCTGCGGTACTTCAGCGCTGAAACCGTTCCGCCCATTCCCGCCGTTGAAACAAATCCTCTCAAACCCAGATCCTTCAATCTCCCTGCCTCATCTTACCATCTTCACTCCCCATCGTAAAATATCTCCTTATACCGGTGCGTCGCTTCGACGACAGCATTCGCAGCATTGAAATCTGATTCGCTCTCCATCAGCCGTGTTCTCTGGCATACAAGAAGAGGGAGAGAAAGATTCATAACATACCGATACTCGTTCCGAAATCCGTGGCAGCTTGTACCTTGATATGCAGATTCTGGTCTACTTTGCCGATGATCTCGACGGCGTGACCGACGGCGAGATGGGAATCCTAACATAATCCAAGAGATTAGTACACAACAATAATATCCTCTCTTGACCCCTTCATAACGTTACGTTCCATATCCGAATGCCGAAACTCGATGGCCGCACGGCGAAATGGCAACAAGTGGTAATACAGAAAGGAAGAGGTTTTTAGCATTACGTACCCGTGTCAGAATCACATCGATATGTCCACCAGCATCAATAATCGCCGTTTCGCCGCGCAGTTGCACGACTTTGCCCAGGACGCGGACGATGCGGTGTTGGAAGGTTTGCAGGTGCGGGGCGAGGATGCGCGGGGTTTGGGGGTGGTCCATTGTGATATCGTGGAATTACTCTTATGTAGTGACTTGTGCCGAGGGTCTGGCTAATGTTGGCGTAGTACAATTGTATTGGTGTGGTGCGTTGAGATTGTGATGGTGGGATGAAGTTTGGTGGTTGCGCAGACGCGTCGCGGCGGAAGTTCCAAGGTTACGCGCAATCGCGGGGGCACGTGATTTGGACTTTTTGCACCCCTCTCTTACGCATACTTCATGTCCGCAACGCTGCTCGGTCAAAATGGAGCATCGCCGACCGCTTCGTCGGATATCTCACACATTCCCATAATTCTCGTACAGCATCCGCAACCCATATCCATCGTGTCCGATCCCTCCTTCGGCCAGCCTTAGCACGCCCTCTTCATCCTTCTCTTCCCTACGGACCTGTTCTCTTACTTCCCATCCATGCCGCTATTCCGCCCTTAATCCTCCCTTTCCGCGCACCAAAGCCGCACTTCCGTCCACGCCAAGTCCCGCCCCATCTACCAGATTTCTTCCCAATCCGGAAATCCGTTTGGCCAAGCCCTGCGGCTGAACGCTTCCCGCACGTGGCAAGCAAAGCTAGGCGCATTACCGACTCACGGCAAAGGGCTTATGTGATGGGATTCGATGGACTGTGGTTTCACTAGACTGACGTTTTGGCATAAGCGGCGGGCCGGGAGTAGTGAGTGCTGCTGAAGAAGTGCTGCTTAGGGGAAGAGGAGAGAAGGGGCGAGGCTGTCATGGCTGAGATAGCGCGTGTAGAGATGGGAAGTGAGATGGGTGTGGAGTTGGTCATGTTGATATTATGCTTGATGGGGAATTGGATATGTAGACTTGGATTGAAAATAGCTTGATAGTTATCGTATGGAACGTGTAGATGAGTATTTGGCGACATGTAGTATATAAGGTGAGTTAGAAGGTAATGATATATTCATTCTCATCACAGGACAGTTCAGAGCATTGGTTCCATCCTATCTTTCTAGTTGGCCTTCACTACACCTTCTTGAACCACCCTTCAAAATCAATATCATGATCCCAACCGTCTTCTCCTCTCCGCTCCCCATCGCAAACCAACAGGCCCAACAACTCCAAACTCCACCTACCTCTGCACCACCCCCATCTTCATCCCAACCAACACAGAATCAGACTTCAAGCACATCCTCTTCATCAAACTCCAGATCACGGACTTCGGCAGTACGTACCCAAACTCCTCATTCAAGGCAAATCCCTGCTGGGATGTTGACGATTAAGCCAGTAACTTCCGCGCCGATGTCGGCTTGGGTACCGTGGTTGGATCCAGCGTTGCACAACTCGACAACACAGGCGGAGATGCAGGCGGCAGGATCGTATATGCATGTACCTGTCTCTCAGACGGAAGAGGCGCAAGAGGGAGCGTATATGCATATGCCAGTCTCGCAGTCCGCGACGACAGGGAGCGAGTATGCGTATATCACGGGATCAGTTGGGGCAAGAGCTAGTTCGATAGTTGGTATGGGAGCTGGAGATTCTGGGAGGGACGGGGAAGGCGAGGAGCAGCGGTATTTCGAGGGCAATGGGTACTTTCCGCCAACGACGCAGGGAACGCCAGTGAGTAATGCGGATGGATCAGGGCATGCAGGTGCGATGCCTCCGGGGACTGAACCGACGCAGGAGAATCATATGCCACATACGACCAGATACTGAGGGGTTGGTGTGACTTTCTCAGCTGGTCTGGAATGGTCGGTTCCGGCGTATCGTTATGTCGTTTGGACAAGGATTGTACAACTAGACCCGGAGTCTATACTTAGACTAGATAGATCTGCTTCGATGCAATGAATGAGGTTTACACAAGGCGTTGGTAAGGCCCGGTATTTCTTTGGCGTTATTTGAAATGGCATAGAGTTTGTGATGCGGGAAAGTTGGGAAATGACTAGGTGGAAATACAAAACATCTCAGATTCTGAGTTTCTGGGAAATGATACATGAGGAAGTAATACCGATTGCAGGAAAAGATATCGCAAGAGAAACCAAAAGCAGTAGCGCGAGAACATAACGAACTGACAAATGAAGCTATAGAAGTTGAGACGATCACATGAAAGACAAAGAAGCGCAGCCAATCTTAACACTCTTGGTGACATCTATCAAGGCCACTGGCTTACCTTATGGTAGCCTCGAAGGAGGGGACTTGCCTTTACCCCTGAATAAAAGACCCTTTGTCGCTCACATCCCGAACACCGTGTTGTTCATACAATTGGATGCCACGGTCACACCGTATCCGTCCTGTTCGAGTTTCTCTCCCTCCACTCATCCAGCTTCTCCCACTCCTTAATGACTTCATGTTAACACTCCTTCAGGTTATTGATCCACACTCTCTTGATTTCCTTCCACGTCTGTTCACTGTCACCCTTCTGTTTGGTCGGCCGTGCAGGTCGATCCCAATGCTCTTCGCCCTTCACCGGCCAGACAGTGACATTGCGCACGTACGCTCGAGCGCCGTTGCCAGACTAGTTGTTCCTCTCAAGCAACGCAGCTTACAAAGTACGGAAAGCTTGCTACGCCATATCTCGAGCGTAAGTGTGTATTGGCCGCAGTTTTCCTTTCGGAAGGCCATTCAGTACTTAGCAATCACGAGGTGCTCTTGTAGACAAGCCGGGTTTGATGTCGAATCGAGCGAAACTCAACACAGCGTGCATTTACTACCAGCAGACAGATTCAATGTCACAGATGTGGCTTTTGTATAAGCTGAGCCGTGTTGATCTCAACGAGGCGGCTGAACTGACCGCCCTCGCTCGTCTCATCCAGCCCGTCTTGACACTCACCCTTCCACCCGGTACACATCACACCATGCACATATCATAATCTACCACCTCATGCTATCCACCTACCTGTGCCCACGAAAACAAACCCAAAGCGTTCGCTATCCCGGAGTCAAACCATGTATCCCTTACAAGAACCCCTTTCTACCTCAAATTTCTTGAATGAAACCTACAAAAAGCATCAATCAGCGCAAGCAAAAATGCGTGCTCCCCCGGAAAGGCTCGAACTTTCAACCTCCTGATTTGGTATTCTTGAATAACAGTCAGACGCGCTAGCCAATTGCGCCACGGAGGATGTGAGCAAGCTTGATGCGACTTGCTGTGGCTGTTTGACACGTGATTTGAGCTGCATCAAAAAAGAATGATCCATATACACTGTTCAAGGAGCCCTTGAAAAGGCGTTTCAAGGTAGTTATGGGGCATTGCGGGTATGTGGGCAGCAATTTGCATGAAGGTGGGACTGGCTCGCTTATTTGGACGACGGCGGGGGTGGTTGGTATAAAATTGTGGGTAATTCCGGCGTGGAAGACACATAATATTTCTTCCGAGGACAGGCCTTGCCACTATGGGGCCATGTCCGAAACGCAAAAGAAGAGGACTTCTGGGATGTTTGGATGTACTTGCGTGGCCTCATATACGGATTAAACATCGCCAAGACTGCGTCGCGTTCAAATCGTCCCCAGAAAGCAAACGCTCCGCTCGCTATGCATTGTTGAAAGGAATATCATGTCTCATCAGCGCTTGTCAAGTAACTTTCGTGACGTTAAAGCGATCGCAAGTGGGTCAGCTGCCCCTAGCTCTTTCTCCGGCGCTTCGGTTTCGATGCACTGCTGGCAACGCCGACCCTGAACTCTTCGCTTGTCAGGTCCAAGGAGCCGCGTAGAATGCTAATGGGCAGCAACTCGCGATTGTAGCAGGTGGTGCCGTCATGCATCAGCTTCTCTGCGTCTGCATCTTCTTCCGCAGCGAGCACGATGATCTTTTCGCTCTTGTCCATCTTCTTCTTAGTTACCTTGGCTGCTCCTGCGGCCTTACAAACTTGTTCAATCTCTGCGAACGTCTTGTAGGCTGAACAGAGACTGCTTGTGAAGTGAACCGTGTAGCCTTCGAACACCTTCTGGGGCTGACCAGCCACATCGAGGAAATTGAATTGCCACTCTTTCTCCTGTTTGGGTACAGATGGCAGGTATGCCTTGACATTCAAGAACTTGCCGCATTTGGCTGAGTCGAGAAGCCATTTGTCTGTGACGATGGGCGTGCCATTAGCGATCGCAAGGAGAACCTTGGGTGTCTTGTGCAGCTCGCCGTCTCTCACACTGTGATTGTGAGCGAATGAATACCAGTCAGTGGCTATTGTGCTTACCAAAGGACGTTGAACTCCTCCTTCACCGAACTGACCAAAGAGCCTCCCTGCTTTTTCAGAAACTTGACCGCTTGACTCTTGTCGGTCAGACTTGAGCTGCTGGTAGCGACACAAGGCAGGGCACCATCATATTCATCAGAAGTTGCAGCTGGAGTCGTTGGTGATCGCTGAGAGCGTGAGGGAGTTGCCTCATTGGCTGGTTCAGCAGCAACCGACTTCCGCTTTCTGCCTTTGGCTGGCACTGTCACTGGCGATGTGCTAACGATGATGTTGCTGGCACGACTATCCTGCGTATCAGTATCGCTTGGTATAGTTCTCCTAGCGCGTTTTCGGTCGATCTGTATCTCGGCCTCTTGCTCCTCGACCGCAGGACTTGGATGTTTCCGTGAGATCAACACTCTGGGATGCCGGAGCGTTTGAGGTGCATCGTCTGATTTACCTCCAATGACGCTGTCAGTCGTAGCAACGCTATCCACCGTGCCGCCCTCGAACTCGACAACTGTCGTTGGGTCTGTCCGCTCATCTGGCAAGTGCTCATTATGCGTCTGCTTATCTGGCGACGTAGCAGTGCGAGCAGTAGAATAATGCTCTGCATCGTTCGTCTGAAGAGTCAGTTCTGGTGCCGACAAGGTCTCGTCTCCGTTCATCCCTTCTCCGTAGTTGCCAACGTCGTTAGTCCGCGCAGCAGTCGGGGTTTCCTGAACTACGACGGACCTCTGATTGGATAGCTGCGGCGTGCCCTGGTAATAGGTTCTAGGATGCGCTGTGTTCATCGCGGTGATCGTATTATCAAGATCCTCGTCCTCAGTGTCTTCCTCTGGTGTGGTTTCAGCGACACCGTCAGAGATGCTGGTAGGCTTGGGCATCGCATCAGCTGCGGATGAGTTGACCTGAATTTCTGACGTCCAACTGCACTTGAGGCAGCCTATAGCGGCTGTAGAATTAATCGCATCTCCATTGCGGAGTATAATGATTTCAGAACGTCCGTCCACACGTGGCAGCACCTCGTATGCAGTGACTTGTGGCTCATTTGTCCCGTGGCCGGGCTTGATGATCAAGGAATGCTCGATAGCCTCAAGCTTTGCACCGAATACGCCAGTAGCTGTTGCAACGGTCAGTCTTGCACGGCAATTACCCAGCTGCATAAAACCCACTGATTCGGCCGAGCTCGGTGTGCACAACAGGCTTCAGTTCGTGCACTACCGCGAGGGTCTGCGTGCCGCGCAATATCACGATATGTGCGGTGCCATCCTTGGGAAGATCCCGAGTATTGCTGGCAGACCCGTCGCCTCCGGGCACCTGCAGCGTCCAGGTCATGTTGCAACTTTTCAGGTGCTGTTCGACGCGTCGTGGCGGTGGTCTGGGAAATCGCGTAGTCACGGGAAGATGACGTGCAGCACTAGCGTCACGCTAAGCCCAATTTGCTCGGCCCTTCCATCTGTTCCCCCCACGACTCCATGCTTTCGTCCGCATCACAAAAAGACTTTCTCCCACCAGAGACCTACATCCGATATCAAGTGGATATGATGCTCGTTCTCAGCGTTCAGGATGGCCTATCGCCTATAGCCAAGCGCGTGTCTCGTAGTGTTAACATTAGAGTGTCTAGAGAACAATAGTAAGAATATCGCGCTACCACCACAAACGACTTCACAGACCGCAAACAGCACGACGGAGAGCATTCAAGCGAAGCTGGAGCACTTCGCCGACTATGCGAGAGACAGGGGCATCTCGAAGGTCCACTGTGATGTGTGATGGTCATTTCAACTACCACTAGTCGATGAGCATTCGTTTGGCTGGCAAGTGAAGAGGAGGAGAACAATAGCAAGAGCTTCGACTGTCTCAAAACTCCAGTCCGAGCGTTGTGATAGCGGCGTGAACGACGTCTAGAGCCGAGTCAAGGTGAGTGAGGTACTGGGTTGGCCAAGTCTGCGGTGCCTGCTATTGTCGCACCCACTGCTCCTTCCCCCGAAAACCACAATGTTTATCATACGCTCCAGCTTCATATTGCGGGCAGGAACTCATCGAATACTTCTTCTCCTTTCGTGAACTGCATGATCTTCTCACTCCTTCAAGCTCGTCAACCTTCCAATCTCTTCTTCCTAGCCCATCTCTGGAACCGTAGTCTCGACACGGCCATCAGACCCTCTCTTTTTCGCAACTAGCTCCGGATTCTTTATTCTCGACATCCACCAGATAATCTTCCCGGACCTTACTTGGTCGGCACGTGGTGTGACGGAAGGCGCCGTACTCTTCCCCTCAAACCCGCGCAGCAAGGCAGAGCAAGTCTCCATTTCCTCTCTCCATACTATCCAGGAGATCACCATGAGCATGGAGGCCAGCACTTTACCAGACGACTTCGACCCATGGAAGCAGACAATCGTCCTTCGCACCCCGGACGGCGGCAGCGCCAACGTAACAGTCGAGGACTTTGACGTACTGCGAATCTACACTGGCCGTCTCGGCATCAACTACGGATCCCAAGTGGGCGCATCACTGGCTATCCTCCTGGTCCTCCTTCTCCTCACGCGGTCAGAGAAGCGCAAGTCCACAATCTTCATCATCAACGCCGCGTGTCTTCTGACCAATGCCATCCGCTGCATTCTGTTCTGCTGCTACGTCACGAGTGCAATGATGCATCCATACACCCTCATGTCTGGAGACTACAGCCACGTTAAGCAGAATGATCTCTCGGTCTCCGTTGCCACGAACATCTTCACCCTCATCGTCTCCATCCTGGTCATGTTCTCGCTCAGCCTCCAAGTCTGGGTTGTGTGCGTCACTTCGATGCCCATCCACCGCTTCATCATCATGGGCGTCACCACAATCGTGGCTTGCGTTGCGACAGGGTTCAAGATGGCGTATGTCATTCTCACCATCCGGGAAACTCTCAACTGGGCATCCATGCAGCCTTACATATATCTCGTCTCGACTTCGTACATCATGCAAGCAGTCGCAATCTGGCTCTACAGCTGCGTCTTCACCTACAAGCTCGGCCACGCCATCCTCCAACGCCGCAAGCTCAACATGCCTCAATTTGGACCAATGCAGATCGTCTTCATCATGGGCTGCCAGACAATGGTGATCCCAGGTACGCAACCCTTCTCACTCAATCCAATACCACTTCACTAATATGTCCAGCCATCTTCTCATGCTTCCAATTCCGCCGCGACACACCCGAGCTTGGCGCCCAAGCCCTGACAGTCGTGTGCATCTTCCTTCCACTCTCCGCCATCTGGGCCGGCGTGATCAACGACAAAGTAGTCGCCATGCGCGAGCCCAACTCGCACCACCAGCTCATTCGCAGCGAAATCTATCGCTCGCCGCCCGCATCGACACTCGGCAGCAACGCAAGCAACACTGCAACGGAGAAGAGTCGACAATTGAGTGTCTGCACGTGCTCGAGCAAGGGCAAGGGCATCGACAGCACGGCGACGACGCCCTCGCATAAGAGAAACACATCCGAGTACGAAGACGATAACATCTACGTCGGTCGCGAGTTTAATGTCTCGCATGCTGATGTTGGAGATCACGTCTAAGCTCACTTTCGTCATTAATTCTCCTAAGCGCTTGCCGCTCACGCCGTTTCATCGGTCGACTAATCGTGATCCCGACGGACAGGCTCGTTATCATTATCAAACCGAGCACGACTCTCGGCCCTGCAACACGAGTCGACGCGTTTCATCCAGACAGGCACATGTGTGATCATGGTTGGGGCTGCTATCTTGAAAGAAATGGGTCGCTGGGTGTAGGTGTTTAAGTTCATTTCGCTCTTTTGTATCTCGGGTCCAATTTGTAATACGGCTTTTATCACAGGGCCAGATTAGCTTTCGTTATGTTCATTTGAGCAATACGGGAAAGCTTACATGTATCCTCCCATTTAACATACATCCTACCATATCTACACAGTCATGTACTTTCCGTCTCCAACTCCCTCTTTGCTTAAACATGACAATGACTTCCCCATGCAAAACCGCACAACGACAAAGTGAACTGAAGAACTTGATGATATCCATTGAAATACTGAATCGCATTGGTATAAAGCTAATAAATACTTCCGCCCCTCTCAGACCGTTGCTCAAGACGTCGCGGTCGCGGGTCAGTTCATCTACATCAGCCCAAGCAAGCCCAAAGAATATGAGATCCCATATGAAAATTGCCAGAGCGATGACAAACAAATGAATCCGAAGATTCAAAACGACGTGCGCCGTCGTTGTTCCAACCAGAGAAAAAGAGATCCCGCCCGACAGTTCATGCCGTCCACACATGATGGTGGTGGTGGTATTGTGTCCTTTTCCATACGCCAAAATCAACCAAGGAACTGTGTGTGTGCAAAGTCCTCAAATCCGAACATGAAACATGAGAGAAAAATTCTTCATCGGAAGGGATGAGCGAAAGTGTTAATGAGAAGAAAGAAAAAAAAAAGTGGAATGGAAAGTTGCATTCAATCGTCCTTGACGCTCGAACTTACATATCCGTCGTCAACGTCGTCTTTCTCCTTTTGCTTCAATCCTACCAGCGCCTTGCTCGTATCAAGACATGTCTTGACGACTCTGCTGCGCACCTTGTCTGTGAGACCGCTTCGCTTGCCGGTCTCGTGGCCGACCCACATGCGCAGACTCTTGACAATGCGTTCGAGTCCTGCGCTCGTTTCGGCTTGCAAGTCCTTGTCTTGCATGAAGAGAGTGACAACTTTGTGGGCGCCGACAAAGGAGAGTAGCGTGGTGGTGACTTCGGGGAGGTACGTGTTATTGATGACGAATGTAGCGCGGCGACGTGCTTGGGTGGATGGAGAGGCGATGAGGGAGAGGCATTTGGCGAAGGTAAGAGCTTTGCGGACGTCCGCGGCCACGGGAGTGGTATCGACGAGATTCATAAGACTGGCGTCGTTTGCTTCTGACGTCGATGGTAGAGCTTTGAGGGCCGTGGCAATTCGTGCGTCGCGGTCGTTATCAAATACAACGGCTTGCGCAACGAGGACGCGGAGCTGGGCCTGTGAATTTGGAGGTGCGGTTTGCAAGGCAAGATCGAGGTCTGAGATAACCTTGTCCTTCAGCGACGAGCTCTTGGTGGCAAGGGTGGCCGCGAGGGCCTTCTTGAGGATCAGACTGGAGTACCAAGCAGCAAGGGCGTCAAGAGGTGAGCTCATAGAAAAGTCCTCGACGACACCATCCATGGAGACATCGACAACGGTCTTCTCGGCACTCGGTCGGTTCCAGGCAAGGTTGTAGGCGCGCTGAACGATAGCAGGCACCAAGACCTCGTCGCACTCCCTCTCAATCAGCGCAGCCAGATGTTCTGGCAGAGGCTCAGCTTCGCTACCCTGCTTGGTGGCGAGATTCACCGCAATCCTGTGTTCGCTGCGTGCCATGTTCCAGTATCTGCGTGCCAGTTTAGCGCTGAGGTCGTCAAGCATCCACCATGAGTCGTGACCGGCATTGGCAATCTCCCACAAGAGCACACGGATATGCAGTGCCTTGAGCATGAGACGTGCCGGAGTGTCAGGCAGTGTGCCTGAAGCCATCAAGGTCAACACCAGTCGGCTCTTGCTGATTTCCGCATCGCCACCAGTTAGCTGCGCATCGAGCGCAATCTCCCAGGCCTTGACTCGAGCGGCTTCCTGCTCCTTGGTGATGCCTGTCAGGTAGGCATAGCCTTGCCAGCCAATGATTTTACGGGTGCTCAGCTTGAGCATCTTCAGTCCCAGGGCTGCAACTTCGAGGAGAAAGTTGTGCTGCGGCACCCACACAGTTTGAATGGCGGTCAGCCACGCCTTGCGACGTACTTCTACTGGGGACGCCAATGACGGAGCAGGCGACAACAGTGGAGCAGGCGACGCCTTCTTCTTTGGCTTCGTCTTGAAGTCGAGTAGAGGGCCGACAAGGTAGAAGAAGGCTCCCAAAACAAGAATGAGCTTGGCGAGAGGCAGGTGAACGGTGGAGGCACCCAACGAAACTCGAGGCGCAAGGATGCCAGCAATGTTGATCGGCAGGGCGAACAGGCCGCGACCGGCGGGCTCTTCTTGGGACTGCTCGCGCTCGACGAGCCCTTCCAAGACCATAAGACCAGCGAGCGAGCCAACCATGAGCTTGCCCATCATGGCGCCCGTTCGACGACCATTGACCATTGGCGGTCCGGTGACGACCTGCCGAGGCGGTCCATTGGTGTATGACGGATATGCCGGTGCGTAATGTTGCTGTGGTGGTAGTCCTCGTTGCAGGGCTGCGATGTTGTCGGGCACGGGAATCATGCCCTGCGGAGGTCCATTCATTGACAGGCCGTGCGTTTGCGAGAATGGGTCCTCTTGGTACCGCGTGCCGTCTGGTGTAGCCATAGCGCCATGCAATGTCATAGGTCCGGAGATGGCCATCTTTTCGTAGCTGTCCAGTCGGCCCTTGAGGGTATTGACCTCGTCTTGCAGTTTCTTGTTCCGCTTCTCGAGGTGCCGAATGTACTCTGTTGCTTTGGAAAGAACGGTGGCCTTGTTCAGCTTGTGTGCAGGAGTGAGACCCTCGAGATCCTCTGGATCGTCGTCTTCCTCTGTGCCGTTTGGCCGCGACATGACACGGAGACTTGGGACGCCTGGTGGGCGGGTTAGCAACTTTTTACGAAGACACTTGAGGCGGCATAGAACGTACTATCACGCAGGGCTGCAATTTTGTCGTTGAGATTCGTCCGATAGCGCTTCTCGATCATGTTGTGTGCGGTTTTCTTCGGCGGCTGTCCCTTCTCCTTCTTCCCGGACGGTGCTACATCTAGGTCGTCCTCATCGTCGTCTTCTGCCGACTTCCTCTTCTTGTTGTTGGCTGCAGGCTCGGGTGACGAGTGCGACGACGACGAACTGGCCCGTCCATTGTTGTGCGACTCTGGGCTGTGGTGCAGACTGGGGGTAGAGACTGGAGGCGGAGGTGCGGCGAAGCCTGGCTGGTCAAAGCGGGTCGACGAGAAGAAGTTATTGTCGCCCATCTGGTGCTGTTGCTGTTGCTGCTGTTGCTGCTGCCACATTGGCGGCGAGTAGAAGCCATTCTGCTGCGGCACCTCAGCGTCGGCCGGGGAGCTCAGCGCATTGCCATTGAAGTCGAAGGCGGGCGAGATGTCGATGTTCTGCCCAAAAGTAAACGGGACGCCGTTTGGTTGCGAGTACATCGGGGCGGATATGGGGGTGTTGGTGGTGGGGAGGGACTGGGAGAGCGAGGGCGGAGGCGGTTGGCGAGTGAAGGGCGGAGACTGCTGGGCGGGTCTGAGGAAGGAAGTGGGTCCTTGCGCGCTCGCGGGCTTGGACTCGACACTTTGGGCCTGCTGAGACGCTTGCGCGGGGTCGTATTGCATCCACTCGTTCCAGCTCGCCATGTCGTCGGCTGGGGCGGGCAGCGTCATGTCGTCGCTGGCAGTGGTGAGCCACGGCCCGCGCACGCTGGTGAAGGGAAAGTTGGTGGTTAGCATCGGATCCTCCATGTCGACGCCGGCCGTCCTGGGCGAGTCCGCCCGCGTCGGCTTAGGGCTCTCGGGGAACTGGTAGTTGTCGAAGACGCAGTACGGTCCGACCTGTTGCACGGCACGTGTTAGCAGTCTTCATGGTGCGTGGTGCGCCGGGGGCACTACAGCAATCCGCTCGAGCGCGAGCGCGTCGTCGGGGCTGTCCTGGCGGTCTGAAGCCATGTTGGAGAGGAAGCGCTGCGAGTCGGGGCGCGCAGAGGGCGGCGGCAATGGACAGACAGCGTTGCGTTTACAATGGTGCAGCGTGTACAGTATGATCACAATGCCAGGCGCGGAGCACGGGAAAGACGAGGGCAAAGTAGAATGCGATGCTTTCTTACCAGCTAGGCGCAATGGGTGGGACAGGTCATGCCATCCACGCCCGTCGCTATGCTGAACTCTGCCTGGCTGGCAGATACGGATCGGGCAGTCGCGCAGGCACAGTAAGCTCGCTCAGGATCTGCTGCAAGCCGGCAGAGGGCGCCGGGCCAGAAACTGCGGGTGCGCTGTGGAAGGGCCGGGGGATGCGTTGCGAGCGAGGTCGATGTGTGAGGAAATCGTACGATAGTCAGCTCACTTGATTGTCGTCGATGCGGGCTAGAGCGGGCGTCGGACAGGGGCCGTGTGCAGCGAGACGATGCCACAACCTGTACGCTGTTCCGCCGCGGTGCTCCTCGAAGTTACTTTTGGCGGTGCAGGGCGGCGTGCGCGTGTCGTTCTGTGGGCGGCGAGGTGTGTTGCGGGCGGAGGTGATTGAAGTCCTCGGAGCCGTCTGAAGTGAGACGGGCGGGTCGAGGCAGCGCGCTGGGCAGCCATGCCGCCATTGGCAAGCGTCCATGGCTTGTCTGTGGCTGTCGGATCTGATACGGCCGTCGATCGAGCCTCCACCCGTGGTCCGCTCTCTGCAAGGAACGCATCGCATATTCTGAGCATGAGAACCGCCGAAGCTGACGAACCGCTGGAGTTGTCGCCTTTACATCGCCATCGGACGATCTCCCGACCGGCGCCTCGTGGCTCGCGTGCCTGCGTGCCTGACGGGAGCACGGCCGCATTAGGGCCGCACGCACGATTACGTCGTGTTAGCGCAACCACTTATTACAGAAGGCTGAAGACACCACGATGCCCGTTTTGGACGCATGCGATTTCTGGCAGCCGTCCACAAAATGTACTGAGTCGCATCTAATGGATGCCTCGGCCTGACCATCCAATCTACATGGTCGACCCTCACAGCATCCGTGAATCCTTCCAAGCAGGTGACTTCCCAGTGATGTTCAAGCATTTTCCGAGATCAACGAAGAAGCCATACCACGTTCACCCCTCCATAATACCTCGTTCTCATCCTTTACTACCCCTGATCACATCCCTAACCGCCTACTTCCCACCACAAAGACATCCCTTAACCCAGGTACGCCGCATCTGTATTCGCTCGGGATGAAGCGCGGGATGTGTGCGGTGATAGTGGCGTTAAGGTACCATGTGCGAAGGAAGGTGATAGAAAGGGGCTGCATGTGGCGTCGTGACTGCAGAGGGCGGGTGTGAGTGAGGAGGGCTTGATGGCTCTGCCGGCTACGATATGTGTGGAAGAGAGGTACTTAGAGAGCAAATGAGCATCGTGACATTCAATCTAGCGTCTATGAATGCAAGGATGTTGTTCACGTCAAAATTGCTAGTAGCCTGCTGAGTCCAGAGAGAGGATGACGGATAGATGGATTGTTCAGGCGACCGTGTTTGTTGGATCGAATCAACAGGACTTGTACAAGAGATTCACGACTATCAGACTTCTTTTCTCGCTCGGTTGGGCCATGTTTGACAATGGATGTGGTATTCGAATAACGAAGTAGCAAATATAAATTGTAGTATCTTCACTATTCAAAGTTTAATCACGAATAAGAAAGTAGTTTTCAAGTTGAGAATATTAACCAGGCTGTAAAACTGCCCTTCACCCGTCTTTTGGTCGTGCCATAGAGCATCTTCATGTGTCTCCGCAATGCAGCTTTGGAAGAATATAATCGAAACCCCCCTTTGGCTATTCGATGCAATGATGAAGTCTATACACGTAAATTGAAAATATAGACAAAATATAGTCGGCCGCGCTCTTTTGCAATTCGGCCAGGTATCTACTATCATGGGCTCCTGGAGACCTTCGCACCATTCTATAAGCCGAGCATAACACTACTAGAATATTGAACACCTTTTAGCAACTACACCATGAAATCGTTAGTACAAGTTAAATAAAGTCAGCCTAAGAAACTAAGACTATGTTGTGACTCTTCAGGGCACCTACTTCACGGGGTATACGGCCGCATACTGTAGCAGAAGCACACGGCCGAATGTATTTGGCCAAAATATATGCAAAAAGTGGAAACCCTTCTCAGTTTAGAGTATGTAGTAGCAATGCAAAATGGCGAATCTCTACGCCTAAACTTACTTGTCTGTGACGACTCTACTTACGAGACTACATACATCTACATGCTGAGACCTACCTAAGAATATGTACATATCCACGTCTACGTCTACGTGCCTTCTTACCCTTCTATCCATGGCCTTTGCTACTAGGTAAAGAAATTGGCCAAAGTAAGCAACGTAACAGCTTTCTCTTTTTCTCTGAACATCTGATAAGACTGAGACTTTGGCTTATATATTCCCACAAATGTGATCGGTGTACTGGACAATAAATTGCGCGATTTCGATTGTGTTTTCCCTTAGCTTCAAGCTAGATTCATACAACCTACCTAACCAACAACACGCTTGCCCTTATCTCACGCCCCAACTGTCCATCCTCACGATTAATTCCACAAAGCGCCTTCTCATACTGTTTTTGCGTCCAAGTACTCAGAACCGTTTCGGCTTGCCATACAATCCTCTCTGCATCCGCACCAGGCTAGCAATAGTTTCAACCCACAAAATTTTCCACGCCTAGATAGCACATTGAATCAAGCGGAGTAGGAAAATTGCTAGCTAATCTGTGACTCCGCAACTCACCCGATTTCGTCCGCCTCAGTTCGAAAGACTCCGCTGTGCTAGTTGAAGGATGGGTGGAATCAATATGACTCGTTGGTCTGACTCAACACCAAACTTGCGAAATCAGTATGTACGTCGAGTATGATGATTGTGTGGAACTCCGCCAACATCTCATTATATCAATCCTCGTCAATAACAACGAATCTCCATGCCAATTGTGCACTGTAGAGTAAGAGGAACATATAAATGGCTGCCGATCTAGGCGCCGTTCTGACGCCGGGGTTTCTTGCTTCGGTGCACGACTTCTGGTTTGCGCACTTGCATGATAGCAGTGCACGGCGAATTGTGCCAGATGTAGCAGATACGAGAGTATGGTTTGAGGAGGACGAGGAGTTCGATCGGGAATGCGTGTACGTTTCTTCCCCCCTTATACCTTCACTCAGTACCGTACCGGGTATGATCGAATCAAACCAAACTCACAATCCGAATCGATACACTCGACTACCAACCACCCCATCCCTTCACTAAACCAACCACTACCAGCACCCGCTTCAGCACCCCCCTCGCAACAATCCTCTCCTTGACACCAACACCACAAGCCATCCTCGCCGCCACAACCCGCTCCACACCCCACCACTGGCTCAGCCTGATCCTCTTCTTCGACGCCCTCCCACGCAAGGTTTACCACGGCACGGCCACGCGCATGGTATACACATACTTCGACCCCGTGGCGCAACACATCGCCCTACGCGCCATTCAACTCCGCATCCCGCAACACCCCGACATGCGCTATCGGCACGCGTATAGATTCTGGTTCTACATGCCACTCCAGCACGCCGAGACGTTGTGCTTGCATGATCGAGTCGCGGAGCTGCATGGTGAAATGTTTGTCGAGACGTGGGCGTTGGTAAATGGGAGGCCTGGGAGTGTAAATCGGAAAAAGGGGGCTGGGGATGCGGATGTAGAGGTATGTAGGAAGGAGATGATTGAGCGGCGTGGGGAGCTGGAGATGTGGGAACGTATGTTGAAGAGGAGATGTGAGGAGTATAGGGAGGTGGTGAGGAGGTTTGGGAGGTTTCCGGACAGGAATGGAGTGTTGGGGAGAGTGGCGACGGGGGAGGAAGAGGAGTATTTGAGGCAGAGGGAGGGTGGACTTGGGGTGTGATGGGAAGGAGAGGATCTTGCTTTTGACGGGAGATCGGCTTCGTTGTGTGTATATAGGCTCTAATGGTGTTGCTGCGATGTAAAGACTGTCCACTTTGAAGTGTCGTTATGTATATCTGGGACGAAATCGATCACATCGCCTTCGTGTGTTAAAAGCAGTGCCTTGCTCTGGGCATAGTAACGTAACACCAATTCGTCGCACTATTATCGTATGCTCGACCATATCCAGAGTGTGAGGGACGAAGTCCACCCCAGACAGTTGACATTGCGCGTTCAACATCGACGAACAGTGGACGGTTCTTGATACCTGACATGCAAATTCCATGCAGAGGATTGTCTTGAACTAGTTCAGACCCATCTGCACATTGATAGGAGCCATCTAGGAATTACCCAATCGGTCACTGTGCCAGGAACAGCGAAGCAGCGACTTAACAGTCATATCATTGGAGCTTCGGTGAATTCTGCGACACACTAACGTGACCTCTTCAGCTCGTGTCAATGTCCCAAGTAAGCCGGTGTCAGTGACTCACAGCGTTTTTACAGGTGCTACTGCTGGTGCGGCCACGTCAACTTCGTATGCTCATGGGCCACTTATGATTGCTTCTGCAAAAGCGAGCGATGTTACTCGTCTCCACTGCCACACCCCAAAAAGATGCGATCGATCTCGACGACATTCCGCTGCATCAGTGTCTAGAGTTTCTTGGCGGATGTCGGTTGCATCAACTGAATCGTGAGGCCAAAAGCAGACGTCGTCCAAGTGGCCCAGTCCCTTCCGATCGATCCACATTCAATTCTACGCTCACCGCATCTGCTCCGCTCTCAATTTGTCTCGATAGGCGAAAAGCACCAGCCACGGTAACCTCCTTACAGTATCCATTTCCGCCTCGTTTTCCACCACAGCCTGGGCCTGCAATGTCCCGAGAGCAGTAGCGCCTTAGACTCGGCCAAGATCTCGCGGATCACACGTGCGGTGTGCGAGGTCCGACCATGAGCACAAGCACACAGCCAAACCTTCATACGCCACACCTCGAGCCGAATTGCCCTTCATCAGAACAAGCAACCTAGTCTGCAGATGAAGCGCACGCCTCATGGCGTGACAGCTGCAGGACGGTTACGCGCTCGGGCTTCGAGATGCACTTCGATGGTGGTAGTGGCGCGGCTAGTGTGGCACTGGTGGTGGCAAAGACCTAAGCGAATTGGAGGCTCTTGGTGACCTTTTGCAGGGCGATTCTTCTCCGGGACGAGAACGTGTATGAGGACGTAGAAATTGATTTTGATGTTGATCTCTGATGTGATTGTGTTTCACGTGCCTTGATTCATTGCGTCGATCATTCGGACGAGAGGAGTTCCCTCCACATCCCGAAACAAGACGGGTCGTGTTCGTTGAACTTTATTGCTGCGTTCGCTTCCGCGCCAAAGCAACGCACATGGCCGGACTTTTTGTGCCGTTTTTGTCGTTATGTAGCCACATTTGAACATTTTCGAAAGCAGTCTGGCGGCGCAGCTCACATTAAGTTCGACGCTTGCCTGTTGGATCTGCAACATGCGAGGGAAATTTTATTGAGCGGGATCTTTCCGTATGCTGCGGATGATCTCCCATGGCACCCCTCTCCAATGTGCGCGCAAGGTGGAAACATCCTAGCGAGAAAGTTGCTTTACTTGGACTATTGGCTCCTGCATAAGCCGGAAAATAATGCGCGTATCGCAGCGCAAGGAGATAGTGCCGATTGCCGCTGCGGGACGAGCCTGACGATCTTACTCCAGGATGCGCTTCCAGCTCGCTTTCGCACCGAGGCATCTCAAAAAGTAGATCTGGGACGGCCTGTCAAGCGGCAGACCCCACACCCCGTAGATCTTGTTTGCCGCCGAGTTTCCTAGACGTATGGTATCTCCTAGATATGCGCAATTCTATACGGTCGTACAGTATGTTGAAAGACTGGCTCGAAGTGAGACAAGTGCTCGTATCCGGTAGGGTGGTGTCGTCATGAACTGGCGCTGTGTCGAAGTTGCAGCACACTGTGAAATGGTCTCGCAGAGCGCAGCCATGGATGCCCTTGCGTGCCTGGTTAGATTACTCGTTTTCGTAAGCTGATGGTGTGTAAGCTTTGGAGGCTAGTCTAGACATCGCGCAGCTAGCTTGACCATCCCCTCGGATCGGTATACGCTAGCACCGAGGACTTTATGCAGCTGTGGAACGCAGTGTAGGCCTGATTCTAAAAGCTGAAATATCTCCTGGAACACGAGCGATGACCGTAGCAGTAGTGGAGACAGCGTTCGGTAGTGGTGTATAGGGAGGGGCACCTCTATTTGCTAGCAGGTCGAATGGCGGGTGTACTTGGTTCCTCTAAGCAGAAAATTGTGTCCGGTACAACAACTCGGGTCTCTGCTTATTCGACGGCATGTCAGCCCTCCATGCTGAGGTCGTTGCTCGCACGTGTCGCAGCTTGTCGAAGCCTCGGTCGCTGTCGTCGGGACGGCCCGTTGAAGCAGAACCTGGATAAAAGAACGATGATGCCGTATCATTATTCTGCGGCTGATGCAAAACTTGCACTTTTGTCATGTAACGCCCATTTGCCAATGCGGCGATCAAGCTGTAGATGTTCTGGTGTGCAACAAACGAGAAAGCGCGATTCCCTCGGTTGGCCGTGCTCGAATCTTGCCACGGAACGGTCGTTCCTAGTGCGCGTGTGAACCACACGTCAATCATGTGACAAGCAGTGGATTATGGAGGCGGATCCTGCGAAGAGAAAGTATGTGCTAAGCCGTGACTTGGGATATGCGACGAGACAGGCCACTCTCGTAATGCCGAATTCGTCCTTCGCTGACCAGAACAACGTTCTGGCGTCAAAGACGAGTCTGGCAGTGGTAGTGTGTACAAGTCTGGACGCATGGATCGACCCGTCAAACCCTACGCAGGGACTTCTATCTCGCATGAACAGCACAGATCTCCAAATACGAGAAGAGCAGCCGGCAGTTGGCGGAGAACAGCGAGGCGTCGAGAATTGCTGCCCTTTCCCACGTCTCGTACTGGTCGCCAACTTCAGCCACTGAAATACCTCTGGCCAATTCATGCCGGATGGCTGCATGATCGAAAAGCCGTGTTCGTGTGCACAGACGGGTAGGGGAGCTCGAGTCCACCCAAAAGGGGCTGCTCATTTGCTCGATAGGATCTCAGAACGTTTTGGGAAGTCTCAGCTCCGTAATCGTCGATGCGGTGCCCTTCCTAACCCCAAAACTGCCCAACGAGAAGGACGAGTGGAGCTCTGTGATGATGATTGACATGCTGGTGATGCGGGAGGCCGGCAAAGGTCATGCACGGCCTGGGGAATAGGCCGCGAACCCTGAAAAACGGCGTAGCCTCGAAATTACTTTTGGTCTGCGCGACCTGAATGGAATTACTTATCAGATCCATTTGCAACGTCGATTGGACGGAGATCTTCGACATAGGTGGTCAGCCGGAGTAGGAAACGCTTCGCTACTGGCCGACATGCCGTGAAACACAAGAGGCGACTGGACAAACAACTGGCACTGAGCGTCGTACGATGATCATCGACCCGTCCCAGCGCACCGGTTGATGTACCATGTCGCTTACGCAGTAACACAAATGGAGCACAGCGGTAGACTTATTTAGGTTTTGATGCCTGCCGATAACTGGATCACAATTGCATGCAGGGAGGCGGATTGTGGGTGTTCGTATCCTGTGATCGAGATCACTTCTGACTGTGCGAAACGAGCAGATATTGCCGCAAGCGAGATGGAGATACAGGTTTGTAGAGATTGAAGAATGTACTGCGGCCTGCTTTTGGTGCTTGTTCCGCGTTTTGCGGGGTTTGATAGATTGAATCATTCTTCGCACGTATGGAGCAAGCATTCGATCGCGCGAGTCATTTGATTGGCCTACGTGAAACATGGCAAGTGAATCCTTTGACGGAGTGGCCGGCGATGGCCTGCTCAAGGATCACTGACAAAGTTGTGGAGCGCTCCACTCCTGGCGCTGTTGATCTCTCCACAGCATGGCGATATTGGTTTGCATGATATAGCTCAGTGACGAGGGACTACAGCACTGTGTCATGTACGTATTATCGCCGTATCTGCACGCCTCCTTGCGCTCTCCGTTGTTCAAACATGTGTGGGGCGTTAAAGTCGTCGCGAAAGGGATGTGGGGCAGATGTGGACATCATACCATCAGTGACATGCCATGACCAGCCTTCCTTGTCTTTATTTGCTACGGTGGGCTGAGATCGTACCAAAAGCCCGTTGCTTGCAGGTACGGCAGAACTGGCAGCCCTCGTGGCAAGCAATCTGAGGGCGGGTAAACGTCAGGCCTATACCCTGTCAGTTGGAGCGTGCTGTGGGACAAATATCCGTTGCGCTCAGGAACATTACGAATAGCCGGGGCGCGGGATGTTGTGCTGACGACGAAGTTGGATTGCTGAGCTGCCATGGTGACAGACGCCGATTTTCCCAATTATTCACTGACCAGGGTTGCCGACGATGCTTGAGAACCTGACTGCGCCCAACTCAGGCCCGAATGAGCCCTGGTGTAGTGAAGCATGAGGCACAGCAGCGACATCCGGCAAGTAAGACTAGGGCGAGGACCCGTTTCACGTGGCCGACGCGTGCTAGCGGGACGTTTCGTATGCTCAAATTAGCCTAAGTCGCGACGGTATTTATTGACACGCCATCAAGGGCATCGCGCCTGCGTGCAGTTGTATCGAAAACCCCTGCTTCAAAGCGGTTGCAGGTGAATGAAGCGACCGACCAGGCAGAGGTGCGGAAGGTTTGAACCCTGCGTGATCAGGAGAATCTGTTCCCAATGGTCCCAGAGGTAGGTCGCTGCTCATCAGTTGGCGCTGATGGCAGTTACCGGTAGTGCAGAGCCTTGTCAATACAGATCGACAGATCATGCCTCTGTGTTGAGGCGTCTGAGACATTGCGATGGAGCTGAGATTGTCTTGTTCGGTGATCTCGCGGAAAAGAGCAAGTCAGGGAGGAGCAGTGACAGTCTCTTCGGGAGTGAAGTATCCAGCCTTCGCAAGGTAGCATCAAGCAGAGTCGCACTGGCCACATCAATGCTCAGCTTCCTGTGGTAAGTCATGCATTGTGAGTTCGACATGACATAGATACCATGCTCCTTTTGCACACATTTCCCCCTCAAGCCGTGGTCTTGGTCGAAAACCCTAAGCTCGTGCAGCATAAAATATGCTTGAGCAGATTTGATACTCGGCAATCGAGAGTGTTGCAAGACTACGAGATCCCTGGTAAACCCGGTCCTTTAACGTGTAGATGCATCTGACGTTGCCGAGAGCACTTGATGGCGTCGCAGAGGAAGCGCGGTTCGACGTATGCCAGTCACTGAATCATGCCTCGACACTTGTGGTGTGTTTGGCGCTAGTGACTGCGATCTGAACCAAGCGGCTGAAGGACTTGGGCTGTCGGAAGCGAAAGTACATCGACGGTAGCTGTAGAAGATGCACAGCATGTGATGGTCATGGATGATGCTTGTTGTGGGCCATTACAGACCCGTGTCGCACCGAGCACCCCGGTTCGAGCTCACTGTGCATCTTGAGATCTGACAGCTTTTCTCGCAATCTGACAGGCCGGAAACATTACTCCGGCAGTGCTTTGCTTGACACCTGCTCCAACGTTAACAAACACCAATTGGGAACAGTGCATGAGATCTGAAGTGCTATTGCCATGGATCCTGTTTGGGCAATATGGGCGAGTACCTACCCGATCGCCGTTTGCGTGACCCTTGACGGTTCCTGGACATGTCGAGTCAACGAAGACTTGCGAAGGATGCCATGCAAATCCTGCTGTCGCGCGATTGCGACTAGTTTTGAGAAAACGGCCGGTCTGCAGCAATACGGAGAGATGATGGGGGCGGTGCGGGCTCTACGTTGAGCTGACAGCAGCGCTACACATAGCAAATCACACGACGATTGGAGACGACGAATGCACCGAGCCGTGCTGCAGCCAGGTGGTGCACACGTTACACCAGGACACGTGTGGGCGCAAAACGGTGCTCTGCAGGTGACGTAATCACGATGTCCAACCAACCCCAGGCAGGCGCAGCGCACTTCCGCGGCGAACAGTGACTGACAATGCAACAACGCCTGCGCCATGCGAGCCGACTGTGACGAGTCGCTGACGAAATGCACGAACCCACGCGCAGCTCGAACCGGGCCGGCATGTCCTCGAGAAGGTTCATCGGCTTCTGTGCGGGCGTTGTGTGGCTCGGGTTAACGTCCGCGCCCCGCCGAGCGCGCATCCTGATCGTGCCGGCGTCGATTCAGATGGAAATGCCCCTGTGAGCCATGGAGATTCCCGATAGCGCCGGCGGGGGTGTCGCGCTGGCCTGACAGGGCTCGTTGATGCCCAACAGCGGCGCCGCGACAGCATAACCGGCTACGCAGAAGCAGAAGCAGTAGCAGGTGGCGATGCGACGGATGACGATGATTGCGCTGTGGCATGAGAGACAAGGGGAGCAGTGTCTTCCGATGTGGCGCTTGCTGGCCGAGAGACAAGCGTGGGTGCACGCCGTGCTGGCCGGGGCGGATGTGTGTGGGAAGCTCGGTTGCATCTCGATTGCATGCCACGGCGATAATTCGTCCCAAGCAGCCGGGCTGTTCCCGTTGCAGTTTGGGCGCATCTCGTCTCGTGTCCGGGGTGGGTGGCCATTCGCGCGGCTCAAGGTTGCGATGAAGAGGCCCCGGCCACGGCAGATCGCAGAGACGAACCATCCCAGGCCAGGAGCGAGAGGGAGCTGGCGCTGCATGCCTTGGGCCCGTTGCTCAATATTCAACGCTGGCTGGCGCAGACGGCGCCGTCGCCAAAGGCTGCGGGCGTGCGCAAAGGACTCCCAAACACGGCCTCGACGGCGCTGATCGTGCGCCCACTTGCGTCTGCGTCTGGTGCGTTAAGGGGGTGAGAGCGATCTGATCAGGCTAGGCATCGCAAGGGCAGATTCGCGTGCTGCACGACCCCGGCCGCTGCATCGCTGCTTTGGGGCGCCCGCCTCGCAGCCCTGCTGAGGTGCATCGTGCGTCGTGCCGATTTGTGCCCCCCCAAGTCAGTCAAGTCAGCGCCGCCCACTATCATCCCTGCTGGCGGCTGGGGGCAAACAGTCGTGCCGTATCCTGAGCATCCTTGCCATGGACTGCACAAGCTCGTCACACTGAGCGACTACTCGCTGCCGGGGCGGTTCATCTCCGATCGCATCTGCTTTAGCCTGCCATGCTGCTGCTCTATTGTACTAGCTGCTAGCACTCGTTCCCTCACCCACTATGCTAGCCGGCATCGAGAGGCGCTGAAGTCCGCACCGCACAGCCCAGCCATCATCGCTGCTGCTGTCAGATCACGGGACCGGCTGCTGTCGCCGAATCTTATCCCATGTCACACCTGCCCATCGCTCACTCACACCCACCTGCACGCCCGCGTTGCCCCAGTGCACCCAGACGAGAGATTCCAGCAGCAGACCGGGACAGTGTGGCCATTGACATCGTGTCGACCCAACCGACCCCTCCACGGCCCTTGTGCCTGCGACACTACGTCAGCCACCGTATCGAGGTTGGAAGGAGCGGCAACAACAACAACAACCTGGGCCCGCGAGATTGTACCGTTACGCACTTCGCCGTCTGATCGTATTTGGAAAGAGCCGGCCGTCAGAGTGAAAGAGAAAGTTGGGACGGGTACCTGTGTTGTGGAGCAGTCGACCGAAGCAGCAGCGACCCCACGATTGCACAAACCGACCTGTTTGTGAGAGGAACATCGGCCGCGCGTGCAGAGGAAAGAACGACACTTACTTTCGCTCTCGTTGTCGTGGTGCGGGAAGGCACAGCCGGCGCGGACCCACGCTCCCCGCCAAAATCTCGCATCGCAGCAGCATTTCGCCCTAACACCGCTGTGGGCAGCCGCTCGCACTTCGCACGCGAATGGAGACTTTGGACGCCGGCAGCAGGCAAAGGTCCGTTGTTTGTCCTCGACGGCCCGTCGTCGCCTCCTCTTGAAAGTGCATTGGCTAACTGTGCCGTTGTAGCGCCGGCCTTCCGTCAATAAACCACCTAGATCCCGACAGAGTCAAGCGAGAAGAGTTGGACTACCATAGGAAACATCCATCTACTGCCATGGCCAGTCCGTTGCACCCTTTTGCAGGCCCGTCGCATATGCACAGCAATCACCAATCGGCGCCCGCCAGCGCACTTCCCGCCTCGCTTGGTGGCCTGCTGTCCCCTCCCGAGTCGCGGCGGACGTCTGGCGATGAGAAGGAGTCGCAGAGACCGACGGCCCGTCACTCGTTGCCGTCAATCCATGAGGCTCTCGGTGCAGAGCAGCCGCTCTCATACCCTGCGCCCGTGCCCCCGCCCTCTTCACTGACGTCGGCTCCTCAGCAATATCATCCTTCATCTGCAGCAAATTCGCCCTCAGATCAGCGACCACGGACTTACTCTACAGACGTTCACGCATCTCAAGGCCCCTCCAATCCCTTTTCCCATCCGAGAAGTCCCTTTGTGGGCTCCTCAGCGTCACACGTTCCTCCGCCACCAACACAATCACATCCGGAGCCTTTGCCACGACCATCATTCTCATCGCCGCGTCCACCTTACTCGACTCCTCAGCACAACCCAAAGCTGCCGACTCTCCATCCATTGAAGACGGCGCAGTCTCCGCCTCCGAGCGCTGCTCGGCCTCACGCTGCGTACTCTTACCCCCCGCCCTCCTCGAGCTACGAGGCTTCCGCTCCTCCTCCAGCAGGACCCATGAGTCACTATTCGTACCCCCAATACGCCTCCAACTATCCGCTGTCAGCGCCACCCCAAAGCGCACCAAGTTCTGCATATCCGCCTTCAGCTACGACTTACTCGGCCCCTCCACGCTACCCACCACCATCAACATGGCGGGACGGCTCAGATGTGGCTCGTCTCGAAGAGAAGAAGATTGGCCGCTCGACATTAGCGCCCTATGGTGAGTCGGTAAAACGACATCTAGAGAGCTTCGATTTGGAAGCTTCGCTCAACGAGGTTTGTGCCGCCAGCTTACGGCGACTTTCACTGCTAATGACCATAGATTGCCGATGGATCTGGTCGCATTGCAGAATTTTCCAAAGTCTACCGACAACGGGCTCATGAAAATCAGCGTATAGGCATGACGCCACAATCTATGCCGCGATTGGAAGAGGTGGATGACATGTTGAAGCAGAGCGAACGAATACAGATATCCCTGCAACGAATGCGAGACGTAGTCTATAATCACCACCAAGCCAGCATCGTGGAACCCCCACAAGCCTCTCATTATCGACCAATGAACGGCTATGACCACGAGAGCGCGAGCAACTATGGGGATGATACCAAGGGTGGTGGCTTTGCCGGAGGTGATAGCAAGACAAGAAAGCGCGGAGTGAGTTATCCTGCGTCCAGATTTTGCAATTCATCACAACTGACCTTGCCAAACAGCGAGCTGCTCCTCCAGGCCGATGCCATTCCTGTAACAGGGCAGAAACACCAGAATGGCGACGGGGCCCAGATGGTGCTCGAACACTGTGCAACGCCTGTGGTCTACGTGAGTAGATCTTACCAAAATCCTCTGTTCCAGAGACTGACACGTTCTCAGACTATGCTAAGTTGACACGGAAGATGGGCGGGAAACCTGCCATGACAAGTTCGAACCTGCGACCCAAAGACCATGGGTCACCATCGTGACGACGTCTTGAAACCGGCTTCACGCTACCGAACATATCTTAGCTTCTATCCGATGGTTTTACCTCCAGACCACAGCCAAGCCTCGCCGTTTCTGTTCAACCCCTGGACCAAACGAACAACTCATTCTGGTGAACCATCACACACATGTTCCGGGGATCTCTTGGAGTTTGGCTTCACTATACCAAGCATATCGATCATCTTCCCCTATTCCCATCGCCGGACCGGGCATTTAAGTACACACTCTCGAATTTGAACGACCTGACTTTTTAGAGTCAGAGTGACACAACATCGCGCGGCGACCTTCTCGAGGCTTTTTTTCGACCGACATCATCCCTTGCAGCAAAGTCGTGAGCATTGTTAACAACAGACGTCGCCTGGGGATTACCACCACAAACAGACTGGTTATTTCTTCCTGGCAAGGAACCTGTATAATTCCGTCATTGAGTTCCTCTTTACTTCAGCGTGCATCTACTTCCCTTGGACCACGTTTCTAGAGTTCATTTGTTTCGCATCGGCGGCTATGGCATTTTGGCACATACACGGGGCTATTAGGCCCAGAGAGCTGGCTGCTGGCGTTTGGGCACACGGTCACCTATTAGGGTGTCTCCAACATATTTGGCGTTTGGCGCACCAAGTTGCGCTCCCTCTCGGACGATGGGCCGGGCTTTTTACGCTCGCATCGCACGATGATCACTTTATGAGAAGTGCTCGAAGCCGATTGGCTTTTGGAAGGCGTTTGTACAGAGATACCTCGCGGCTTTCAGGCCGGCATGTAAAAAGCTCCTAGTTGCAAAATTTCAGAACATCCATCGACTCTCATGTCGATCTCTCCATTCACGCGCACCTCTCGCACGCCAACATGCATTTGTATCATTAGGACCGACGCAGGTTTCATTCAATACAGAGACGCTCCGCTGGCATTGCACAGTCCCACAAAATCCTAAGGATGCGCGCAGGGTCGCACACTGAGCAAGCCCTATGATAGCACCTCGACACACATGTCCAACCCCAGAGCCTGCATCACGCTCAAAATAGCCATGGCCACGATAACCTTGCCATTCAAACATTCGCTCGTCACGCCGGCAACCCCGGCCTCATGCACACCAGGCAGCACAAAGGGCGATCAGGCAATGGGCAATAGATGCACGGCACGCGTAGGAGCAGCCGATGCCTGCTGTGGCGACGCGGGGAACCGTTGCGACGGGACATGCATGTTTCTGGAGTAGGAAAATTGAGACGAGAGAGTGGATATGCCAGCACATCATTCGGCGACTAGTCCCTGCTGTTGCGAAGTGAGGGAGGGTATGTTTATTGCTGCGACGGCGACAATACTCCATGTCACTTTTTCGTCGAGAAAGTTGTTTTTGCTTTTCCCGCAGCATACACTCCACTCATGATATGCCGACGCACATGTCACGCCACCCTTGCGGGCCGCACGTAAAACGGCGACCTGTGCGAGCAGACCGCTTCAGCAACCAGTAGAAAAGAGACTCTTCCGAATCCCACTGTCCTGCTCTATTACGGCCGAAACATCATGTCCTGCCGCTCCGGGCACTTTTGTTCTATGGTGGCGTGCGCAACGCGGCGCAACAGGCTGTACCTGCACGTGGGTATCCGTTGCATGCTTAGGCGAAGCTACATGCGCGTGTGCGTATGGGCCGTGCAGTGCGGGCTGTCACTTCTGCTTGTAGCGCGTTGCGCAACAGTGGTCGATCGATGTGTGTATCTGTTCGGTGTTATGTTGCGTACAAAGGAGGTTTGTGTGAGGTCAAGTGAGGTCACTTGAGCAGGTTCGCGTGATTGGATCGACCCGTCATGACATCGGGTACGCCCGCGGCGATTCGCAGTTTCGTCGGATCTAGAAACGTGCATTAGTAATCTCCTAGCTAGAACTGAAATCAGCCCTACGGCAGCAACTTCGCATCCGGAGCCAGGCAGAAAAATCTCATAGTCAGGGTTCCTTGTTTGCCCCGCCCTTTGGTATCAGTGGTTCTTTTCGTCCTCACGTACTTTTGTTCCGTTCGCCTCGCTGATCGCCGTGGTTTCGGAAATAGAGGCAGATTCTGCAGCCGCCCTAGGCCTCGCGTTTCCGTGCTACCCCCGCTAAACTTAGAAGATAATCGCGGAACTGCAGTGCACCCGAGTACTACAGTACACACATCCCCGCTATCGCTTTTCAAAACACCCCCAAAAGCCGGAGCCAGGAAGAAGCCACCCATTCAGACAAGGTCCCGAGCCGCTTCACCCGTGCATTTCACGCAGCTTCGGGGCTGCAGATCGAGTGACCGGCCATGGGCTTGCTGTGAGACATTGCCCTCGGATCCGCTGGGCCGTTCCTCGCTAATCGGGTTGATAGAGCTATTGGGACGCCGCTCGAGTGGCCCGAGGCCAAGAAGGTTGCAGGCCATGTGAGGAGCTGGGGCATTGAAGTAAGCTTCTGTGCCAATTAGCTAGGATGGGGCTGGTAGTAACGTGATGGCAGCAATTACTGGCTATTTGGCGGAATGCCAAGGGAAAAGAGAGAGACGCGTTGCTTTGGGGAGACGAGGTAGGTGTTCTATTGTAGGAATGAGGGGTGGTATACTGATTGTCAACAGGTCGAGTATCTTGTCGTGTGTTATGATAAAGACAATCACAAGGTTCGATTGTCGCTTCGTCAGGCGGATATCCTGGCGGCATTGGCGACAGATGAGAAGCTTCTGCAGCAGGGCGGGGGTGTACCTGATGTTCAGACGGGAGATGCTCAGTAAGAATACAGAGGCGCCCATGTTCGCAAGTACTGACTGCGATAGGGGCCATGCCAACCCTGCGCCAGTCTTCCATCCGGAATTCGGCAGATTCATGCTTGAAGCAACCCCCGGCAAGCCATGGGGGATCGGCTTCAAGGATCTTCTTGACGTTGAGCCGAACATGAAGTGGAGGTATGTAGTCTCTATCAATCTGCAAATTCACCATACTGACTTCCGCGACAGACGCAAGATTGCCAAGGAGCATATGGCGGAGACGGAATTCCCAATAACTTTGACGACATTCCCGCGGTTAGGATCACCAGACTGCATTGCGCCATCTTTCCCAGTATCTGGCCCAAAGCTGCGATCTCAGTTCGTGCCGGATGAAATCGCCAATCCTCACATCCGCTTCCCGACACTGGCAGCAAATATCCGATCGAGGAGAGGCAGGAAAGTTCAAGTGAATGTGCCCATATTCAAGGATGAGAACACCGCATGGCCATGGAAAGACCCGACCGTAAACTACGATCTGCACAACTGGCCCGAGGACGATGATGTTCGGAATGGTGCTGCTCCAGACAACTTCATACATATGGATGCCATGGCCTTTGGTATGGGAAGCTGTTGTTTGCAGATAACTTTCCAGGCGAAGAATATCGAAGAAGGCCGGAAGATGTACGATCAGTTGACCCCACTAGGCCCGATTCTCCTCGCGCTTACAGCAGCTACTCCGATCTACAAAGGCTTCCTCGCGGATACTGATGTTCGATGGAACCAGATTAGCAGAGCTGTAGATGATCGTACACCGGAGGAGCTCGGTGAAAAGGTAATAAAGCTCTGCTCCTTCGAATCAACATCAACTAATCTACTCAGCCTCTCAAGAACGATCGATGGCGGCTACCAAAGTCTCGGTATGCATCCAACTCGACATACATCTCACAGGATCCACGATTACGGCCTGAATACCTCGATCCGGATCTTATCGTCGACGAAGACCTCAAGCAACGACTCATCGAAGGTGGCATGGACAATCTCCTCGCCACTCACTTCGCCCATTTGTTCATTCGCGACCCTATAGTCGTCTTCAACGAAGATCTCAAGGAGCTGGACCTCACGAAAGCAGACCACTTTGAGAACCTGCAGTCCACAAACTGGCAGCACATGCGCTTCAAGCCGCCGCCACCAGGGTCCGATATTGGCTGGCGCGTCGAGTTCCGACCGATGGAGATTCAAATCACCGACTTTGAAAACGCCGCATTCAGCATCTTCATCGTCCTCATCACGCGCGCAATCCTCTCTTTCAACCTCAACTTCTACATGCCCATCACGCGCGTGTCCGAGAACATGGAAACAGCACACATCCGTGACGCCGTCTCGACGCAGAAATTCTGGTTCCGCAAAAACCCTTTCTCCAGCCACAACAAATCCAACGGCTCCGGCACGGGAACGAATACGCCTGCCGATCAGCCCAGCAGACCTTCCACACCCACTGGCCCCGTCGAAGACGAGTACGAGCAAATGAGCATCAACGAAGTCATCAACGGCCAGACGTCTACCGATGGCGGGTTTCCAGGCTTAATCCCGCTCGTTGAATCGTATCTTAACAGCATGAACGTCGACGTCGAGACGCGTTGCGATATCGCTACGTACCTTGATCTGATCCGCAAGCGCGCCAACGGCACGTACTGGACTGCGGCAAAGTGGATTCGCGAGTTTGTGAACTCGCATCCTGAGTATACGAAGGATAGCGTGGTGGGCGATGGGATTACGTATGATTTGGTCAAGCAGGTGGAGAGGATCACGGAGATGGAGGGGAGAGATGGGGTGGGGAAGGAGATGTTGGGACGGAGGAGGTAGGTGGTTTGGCGGCGATGTATGCTGCGTATATGAACAAAGTGCTTGCGCATTTCTGATGCCGAAAGCTCGATGACTACGACTACAGATAACGTGGTCTACTTAAATTTGGGTTCAGCTTAAATGCTCCCTCGCTTTTACTCTTTTCATCTTCTGCATTTTCGCCCTCTTCGTCTTCGTCCGTGTCCTGCTCGCTTTCAATCTCGTCGGTGCCAGTCTCATCGCTATCATCATCTTCGTCGTCTTCAATACTCTCTTCATACTCATCACTTTCCTCTTCGTCTGTCTCGTCTCCACTTTCCGGTTCTTCGTCATCTTCGTCCCCACTACCCTCCGAACCCTTCTCACTACCACTATCCTCCTGATCCTCACCATCCTCATCGCTTATATCTTCCTCGTTTGAACTTTCCGTCTCCAGCACTGGCATCGCAGGTCCTGCCCCAGCGTGCTGTTGCACTTTCACAACAACCAACGAACCAGATTGCGGTGCTGGTGTCGGCGTCGTTTGTGCAGCGGCTGGCTGCGGCATATCATATATTAGCTTTGGCGCGAATGTTTGAATTTGTTGCTGAGCTGACGGGCCCGCACTTCGCAATTCATGTAGCGATGGCTGTGAAGCGGGTAGCTGGTTCTGTACTTGCTGTTGCGACTGACGCGTAGTAGATTGGTTTGGGATTGGATCAGTTGGGCTTTCGTCTTCAGAGCTTGAGTATCCGTCTTCACTTGTACTCCCAGACTCGATGGCTGGGGCAGCGCGCTGTGGTTGTGGCTGCGCAGCATTCCGTTGTGTAGGCTTGTGGAATCGCGAAAGCGCATGTCGAAGCCGCGAGGGGCCCGCCGGGGTACGTCGGACCGGTGCAGATGGAGGCGGCGGTGCATCCTCTTCCTGTTCACTCTCGGAATTGGTGACAGGGTCAGAGGCCTGTGGTGCTGGCGCAGGATAGGCTGGTTATGGTCGAGGTTGTGGAGGTTGGCGCGGTGCTGGTGCGGTCGGATACTGCCTTTGTGGTGGAGGGGAGTATGGTTCTGGGCGATCGTCTTGGGGCGGGGGAGGGGAGTGGTCCTGTTGTGGCTGCGGACTTTGATACTGAGGCGGTGGGGCTGGTTATTGAGCTTGCAGCGGAGAAGCAGGGCTGTATTCTTGCTGCGGTGGTGGAGAGTCATATTGAGGGCTGCGGTGGTGGAGCTTGATATGTAGACTGAGGAGAAGCAAACTGAGGTTGCTCAATCGACGGCTGCTGTGGTGGTGGCGGCTCATACTGAGCTTGTGCCGTAGGTTCTTGATGGCCGGACTCGGCATGCTCTCTCCGAGGAGAACGTACTTCTTTGTTGCGCGTCCGATTGATGTTGAAGTTGAATATTTTCTTGTTGTGAGATCGAGATTGTTCGGGCCTTGTGGAGAAGACTCAGGATAGGCTGCAGTAGGTGGAGATTGAGTGTGACCATGGTACATATGCTCGTCATGATTGGGCGGCGGCTGTAAATGTTCGCCTGGTTGGAAGTGTGGAGGTCCCGATTGTGCTTCCCCTGGTACATAGGGGCCCTGAGCGTTACCAGTTGGGTGAAGACCAAATTTCTGGTCCGAAAGATCATTTGAATGTGGTTGGGTCGCTGGGAATGGTAACTTTTGTGTAGCCAACGTCCTCAGAAGACGCCTCTCTTTACGGCCCAATCGTGAGTCTATCAATTTCTTGCCTTTGCCTTTGGTAGCCTTGTCATCTTCCTTGCCTCTGGGTTGCTCGCTTCCGTGATCCGTGTGCTCACCTTTTTTATCTTGCTTCTGCGGCACCGCCTTCTCTGCTGTGTCTTGTTTCGCATCTTTGGAAGCGGGTTTTGTCTTCTCATTCTGGGACAAGGCTCCAGTTTCGGCCTGGCTCGGCTCTCCGTTCACAGTCTCTTCGTTCGAACCCGGTGCAGGAATACTGTCCTTTCCACATTCTGTTGCTCCATCGGCCCCCTTTACTTTCGACTTCTCAGATTTTTTCATCTTGAGAGAAAACTTAATCGTCTCAGTCTTCTCTTCCAGAGCATCAGGCCTTGACATAACCTCGCTTGACTTCCTCCGCTTCTTCTTACAGGTTTTCTCCCTATGCTCTTCGCCATGCACTGAATGCTGGAGTTTCACGCCTTCTAGGAGAGTCCCTGTCCCCGGTTTCTTGCCTACAATTTTCTCTTTTCTCCTCGAGGTGTGCTTCGATATCTCACTTTTCTCCTTCGTCTCTTGACTTTGCGCAATCGCGTGGCCGTCTCTGTGATTAAGTGTGAGCTGACGAGTCTTCTCGTGCGATACCTTTATTTCACTAGTATCATTCTTCTCAGATATCTCGTGCCCCGAGGGCGGAAGGGAGAGGTTATTCTTTCCAATTCTCTTGGAATTCTCGTTCTTGCCCGAGCTCTTGAACACCAGTATCTTGCTTGTATCCAGGTCATATCTGTCCATGGCTCCTGGGTGAGCTTTCTTGTCATCAGGTGCCAAATGATGGTACTTCTCTCCGTGCGATGCCTGTATTTCACTGGAGTCTTTCTTGGAAGTGACGTGCCCAATCGAAGGATGAGCAATGTTCCTTTGCTCATCATCCTTAGGACCGTCATTCTTGCCTGACCCCTTGATCACGAAGGAGTTTCTTGAGTTCATGCCAAGTTCATGTTTTGCTTCCAGGTGGACTTCATTATCCTCATCAGCAGCAGATCGAGAGCTGCAATTGCCGGACGCCTTGCCAAAGTGTATCTTTTTCTCTTTGAAGTGCTTGTCCTGTGTATGCGGCTGCGATTTCTCACTTCTGTCCATGCCTCTCGGAGTCTGTTCGTTGCGAACGGGCAAGGCGCCGCTCATTAGAAATTCGCTCTCTTCCTCCGATGCTTTATCGTGCTGCCCCATAGGAGTTTTGTCGGCCCCAGGACCAGTCACCAGTGCATCCAATCTTTCGCCCAAGGGAATTTTCTCCTTCTTACCAAGTATATTGTCTACTAGTGACCCGCTCCTCTCCTTGATAGTCTTGTCGCTCCTGGACAGTTTGAAACTCTTATCCATTGCAGCAACCATGGCTAGAGTATTATTCGCGCTTCCAGCCTTGCTCATGTCCAAATTGTTGTGTCCTTCAGCCTTATCGTTAGGAACGGTGGATAGCGCCTTTATCTCACCATGGCCTTTCCTAGGCTGCTGCATGTTATCCTTCGCTATGTGAAATCGAGTTTCTTTCTTACTAGATCCCCTAATCATGGTCGAGTGACGCTGTTCAACCTGATTGAGTAACGTTATCTGCATCGGTGCTGGAGTCGCGGGCTGCATATTGTTGTTTGAAGCGACCGGTGGAACATTCACCATCGTCTTGGTGGCCTGCACAACGGACTGAGTAGAAGTGTGTGCTCTCTGACTTAATCCCTTATACATGGAGTGTTGGCTGCTGTCATATTGATAATATTTCAGCCCACTACTTTGAGGATATCTCCTGACCTTGAAACTATCCATGATCGGCGAAGTGCTGGGTGTTATTTGGGGTTGGTAATTCTGTACCATCGGCTGAGAAAAACAATTACCCTTCTTATCCACGATGTCGTGTGCTAGATAGTCCTTCCATCCGTCCAATTGAGGAATCGTTTGGGTCTCAACAAGCCACGGAGAGCTGGCTCTCATCTGATAATCTTGGTTTACAAGCTGGGATGGTAGAGCCTTCCTCTTTACCAGTGTCTCACTCATAAGATTCAGTTTCCAGTCCTTCTGTTGCTCGTCGTTCCCAAGTACTTGTGCCCTTGTCCCGACTTGGGCTTTCTCCTTCCCCAAGGCCTGACCAAAGAACGACCTTTTCTCGTTTTTGGCATACACATTCTGTTCAGCCGGCTGGAATGTCTTACTATCGGATGCTGGAAAGCGCTTCTTCTGCTGGCTGTCCTGAACCAGTGAGTGTGGCCGAGTGTTGACTGGAGGAGATTGAGGTATCGTCTGCATGTTCTGTGGATCAGTGGAGAACGCTTGATACTTGTCTTGCGGTCCATTTGCGGCCGTTTGCGCGCTCGTGTGAATACCCGACTGAGCTCTGGGGTTGCTGATCGGAGCCATTGGGATATACTTGCCATTATCCATGCTCTGGTTAACAAGAGGCTGAGCATTCTTCTTGTCCTTCGTTGAGCCAAAGAAACTCTTCTTGTTACCCTTCACAACCGGTGGAGCCTTCTGCATAACCTCTGCCACTGCATTTCCGTCCTTCTTCTTACTTTCCTCCTTCCTTTTCTCCACCGCCTTGTCGGGCTTCTCTTTAATCTCTTGCTGACGGCCTGCGCCACCAGATATGCCACCCTTTGAATTCGTCTTTGATGAAGTGGAGACCGGCTCCTTCGTCGCCCTTGAAGCTACTTTGTTGTTACGTGCCATGCGGACGTGTATGTTGAGTGAGATGATTTTCTGTTAGAAATCGGTGTTGAGAGTAGCTGTTGATGGCGGAAGTGGTAGGTGGAGTCGTGGACGGTGTATGTGAAGGAGGTGATGCGAGTGTCGAGGTTGATTGTTCGTAGCAGAAGTAGCAAGCTGTGTCGTGTACACGGCATTTATACCAACTTCGCTGAGTGGACGCATTCAACGTAGCAGCGTGACCGACGCAATGTGTGAGCGGCCGTCCATTCAAGATGCATCCTCGATGTGACGCCAGCGTGCCTTTCCAGCGTGCCAAACGCTGCCGGTATTGTTCGCGACAGGCCAATCATGATGCTGACACTCGGCACCTTCAAACATCCTGTTGGTTTTCTCTCACATTCCAGTTCTCCGGTCGACGGCAAATCTGGTAGTGAGTACCTGATCTCGAGGTCCGCTCCTTCCCCTACGCCACCTGCACGTGGACATTTGAACGAGTACGACAACAGTGTCTTCATTAATTGTTCAGCTATGTGCGAGCGGTAGCTGAGATGGAACGGAGACTAACGAGCGATGCAGAACATTTATTGGTGACTAGGGTGCGATGATATGTGTGGGGCGAGGGGGTATTTACGTGAAGGTGGACATTCGAACGACCTCGGGAGACGACAACGACGTCTTAGTTAATTGTTCTATGATTATCGAGCAATTGCCGGGATGTAATGGAGAGTACTGAACGACGCAGAACAATTTTTAAGCATCAGGGCAGAATGATATGTGCGGGGCGAGAGGCCGTACACGTAGAGGTGGGCGTACAATCCTCAAAAACTGTTGTACACTCGGAAAAATTGTTCGCTATAGGTTTTGGGTTTAATAGCGACGTCTAGAACATAGTCCAAGTGTTGCAACAATTGTTTACGAAGGGTAACACTTTTGCGGTTAAGATACAGAGTGAAGGGGTAGCGCACATTATGTAAAAACTGTTACACTCGCCGTATAAATTGTTCGCAACAGGGTGCTAGATCAATATCAACGTCTGGAACATAGTCCAAGTGTTGGAACAATTTTATAGGAATAGGAACACTTTCCTTGTGTGTGCGATGGAGAGTGAAGGGCAGCACATATTTGTTATCAACAGATTTACCTACGTATAAATTGTTCCCGTTGACTTTCCGAAATGTACGCCATGCCTACCAGCAGGTGTAAGTGTTGCAACAATTTTATAGGAACAGTTACACTAGGTAACCTTGTGAGTATGATAGAGGGTGAAGGAGAGGATATATTTGTTCGTGACCGTTACACTAAGGTATAAATTGTGCACGTCAGGTTTTAGAACGATCGCGAGGCCTACAATAGACTAGACATGTCGCAACAATTGTTTACGCAGAGCGACACTTACGTCGTGATGTACGTGTAGGCTAACAGGTAGCGCACATTCCTCGGAATTGTTTAGCTCTAGGATAAACCGTGCGCGTTACGATATAGCATGATTATGAGGCGTACAATCGGTTAGAGACGTTGGAACAATTTTCTTGCGCATTGGAACAGCTTGTTCGTGCCTCAGGTAGGAGAGTGAAGGTAGTCCCGATAGAGAGAAAACTGTTCTAGAGTCGGCAATCGCTGCAAAAACTATGCGCGTCGAGATTTAGCATGATTATGGGTCGTACAATCGATTAGAGATGTTGGAACAATTTCTTGCGCATAGGAACACTTTATTTCGTGCCTTAGGTAGGAGAGTGAAGGTAGTACTAACGAAGCGGAAATTGTTCTAGGGCCGGCAATTGCTGCAAGAATTGTTCGCGATGTGGGATTAGAATAATCTTAATGCCCTCAATAAGATCTGCATACTGCAACAATTGTTTAGACGCAGTAACAGTTTACTCGTGCGTGCGTAGCACAGGAGAGGAGGTAATCACGAGAGCGAAAAAATTGTTCAAGACAGCAAACTCCCTCAGGAAATTGTACGCACTTGGATTTAGAGTAATCTCGATGCCTACAACAAGATCCGCATACCGCAACAATTATTTACGCGTAGTAACACTTTATTCATGCCTCGGGCAGGAGAGATAAGAGCTACAAGAGAAGAGAAATTGTTCATGACAGCAAACTACCTCTAGAAATTGTGTGCGAGTAGTTATAGAACAGTCTCGATGCCTACGACAAGATCTGCATACTACAACAATTACCTATGTGTGGTAACACTTTGTGTGTGTGTATGTGTAGAGAAGGAGAGGTAGGCAGCGAGAAAATTGTTCCGAGACAGAAAACTGCTCCGAAAATTGTGCACGAGTAGGTATAGAACGATCTCGATACCTACAACAAGATCTGCATACCACAACAGTTATTTACGCGTGGGAACAATTCCTTCGTGCGAAGCGCACGAGGCAGAGAGCGAAGAAATTGAGGTATGAAATTGTTCCGACGGCGTTCCTAGAAAAGTGTTCCGACAACATCTGACACCAAAGAATCGTCACAAGAAGCTGTCACAACAGAGAAAAAATTGTTACAGCAGAGAAATCTTTATAAATCAATTGTTACAAGATCCATGCTGGAAGAACACGCTCTGGAAGTAATCATTCCATGCTGAAAACAATTATACCATTCCGAGAACAATTGTTTCTAGTAGAAATGTCGTGAGAAGTTACCAAAAGCTATACATAGCTCGGAAGTCGTGTCCTGGTAGAACAATTAGTGGCAAGTACTTCCCTGGCTTCCTTCACAGACATACCATGCATCAGGAAGACGAAATGCAACCCTTTCCTATCCAACCCACACTTCATGTCACGGTCTTCTCCACCGGCTCACATGACTGCACACTGCACGCCCCCCTGTGGCAAGTCTGCGACGACAGGGCGAGGCTTTGTCTTGGCTCGGCGCACTGTTTTTTCGCGTTTGGCGCTCTTGGTCGGCTGGGACGACGTGTTTTTGACTTCGACGATGCTGGGCTTGTTGTCCTTGATGGCTGATTCGTAGAATGTGTTGAAGTCGAGGCCTCGCTCCAAGTCCCACAGCCTGTTGTTGATCGGATTGGTAATGGGAATGACCATGGCGGAAATGTACATGGCGTAGAGTTGGAGAAGGATGAGATTGAGGACGAAAGACATTGTCATGGTCTCTGGTGGTGCTGATCGGATGATTTCTGATGGGTTGTTGAGGACAAGAGTCGTGAGCAGCTGTTGATTGAGTGTTTGCTCGTCGTGATGATAGATGTCTTCGGGATGCAGTTCTTTTCAAGACTTCGGAAGCTGGTGATGTGTCTGGAAAGCAAGGGAGACATTGGGCAGGAGACTTATAAGTCCTCGAGCCTGCACCGTCTGTGTTCTTACCATTGTCGCTAGCTTACCATTGTCGTTGTGCTCTCGACGTGCGAGAGGATGGGACGAGCAATCGCTGCATCGCAACTTGTGCTTACTATTGTTCACGGCATCGCTGGGAGGTCGCCGATATGCATTTCGAAGGTGAAGGTGGAGTCGACGAACAATGGCACGGTGCGAGACAAGTGAAAGCGGAAAGCAGGAAGGTATCGTAGAGATGTGATTTGGAAAAGACGATAGAATAAAAATGTGTGCTCATGCAGCATTTATCAAAACCAAAATTGTGCCTTTGACAAGGGAGGAAGGAGAGCGGCGGTGGAGAGGGCAGATCAAGAAGCCCAATCTGTACCCAACCACAAATAACTTCATGCAACTCACGAGACTCGAGGTGCAAGCGCCATGAGCTTAACTATTTACCTTGGGAATGGTGATATCGAATATTGTTGGCCGATGCCGTCTGCGACATGTCACTTGCGATGCAGGTGCTGGTGTAGGTGATGGTCGAGGAAAACAATGCCAGACCTAGACGCACGCGACTATCATTACTTCGGTCAGGCCAAGCTGCGCGATTTCAAATCATTGATTACCTTGTCGGCCTCTTTCTGTGAGCAGAATCGTTCACGGCGGTGTTTTGTGTCAATGCCCACATTACGATCGTCGCATAGGGCTGCTAGCCTGCAATACCGCCGGCAGTGAACCTGGTTCCTGGCAGCAGCAACGGCCAGTCCACAGTGTCCTGTCCCGAGGTCCCTGCGTCCTTGAGCGGAGCTTCCGCATCGCTTGGGCGAGTTTAGTCGATAATCTACCGCCGACAAACAAATCTCCCACGGAGGGCAGCTAATGGCTACACGGCATGGAGAAACACGCGGCTGCCTGTACGGCATGAATGATGGCACTGGAGCATACGTTTACACTGTGGTTGAAACAGCCAGGGAAGGGCGTGTTTATGTGAAGCTATTCTCGTCGCATGGCTTGGAGGCGTGCGTGAACGTTGACGTTCTCCCACGACCCACGCGAACTCCTGGGCGGGATGGCCCATGTAATTGACCGGTCGTGGACTCCCCTGGACTCGGTAATTTAACATCAAAGGCATTATCGATATTCTCCATTGGTGGCGTCCGTGATGCCATAGAGTTCGGCTGAAGCGAAGACGTGTGCACCTTGGGCCAATACTCGGACAATGGTGACCTCAGCACTGCGAGAAGTGCGTTCAAGCATCTCACTGCGTGCTGCAGGCGGACCAGTGCCGCGCTCTCGGAAGACCAAACGCGAGTCCAACCAGAGCCTGAGGCCGTTTCAACTGTGGTTGTGAGGCTTGGTCAGCGTCCCTGCAGACGGCGTTAGCGAGATGAGCGCCGTGCACGGGCCGCACTTGCGACGGTTTCAGACGATGCGACAGGCAGATCCCGGGATGAAACGGGCTCGCCGCAAGAAGGGGCCACGCGAGCAGAGCCTTGGGATTTCTGACGTTGACGCGAGGCACGCAAGAGGAAATGCTCTTGGAGCTGGGCAAAGAGCTGGCGGACGCAGCATCGCGATGTGCAAAATCAGCATTCTACAGCGGGCGCGTGGCTGCACCGGGATCGGCAGCTCCTTCCGCATGGCACGCAGGCAGATTACGTGTGTGGAGAGACGGACTTGAGGGATCAGGAGCTGAGATGCTGATTTCGCAGGCCCTGTGCCCGGTCGCTAGACCAGGCCTAGTGCGCGAAGCACCCATGGTTGTGTGTGCGGCGCTCGAGGCCATGCAAAGTCCGCTCCCTCTCCCATGCGCGCGCTCAGTCTGTCAAGAGTCGTCGTGGCAGACGCTCAGCGCGTCACTCCAACTGCTGCCCGCCGATGCAGTTGCTGCTGTGGGAGCTCGCTGTTGACGGGAGTATATTTAGACCATGAACTGCCCGTGGCTGAAGGTCAGGGTCGATGGCGCGCCGTGACTGGCTGGAGCACTGCAGGTCAACTAACGGCGGCTACGAACGACTGGACCAGACAGCACTCTTAGACGCTATCGATGTGGTGGAGCACGTCTTGCGGTGTGCGTGCAGCGGCGCCCTCGAGCAATGAGGATGCTCGCTTTCGGCGACAGTCTTTGCTGTCGTCGTCCCTTGCGGGCCCGGCTCGAGCCAGCGGAGGGTTCATCGCTGCGCGTGGCTGCCTCGGGCGCACTCCGCGGCAGGAGCGACCTCCCCTCCGTGCGTGCTCGCCATCATCGCGACGATGCCCTGCACCGCACGCAGCATCAAAGAGCGCGCATGAACGAGATTGCCAGTTCTGCGGTGCAGGGCCGATGCACTCGGGAACAGGCCGGGGCGCGCTCCTCGTCGTGATTGCGCATCGTTGCCAGCGTTTCAGAGCGTGCCTCGATTGCTGCAGCTCCTGGAGCTAGCTCTGCAGGGATTCGCGCGCCAAGCGGCGACGGCGGCCTTTCATATCTAACGAGGCACCGCCCGTCCGCCGAATCCTGTCGCTGCTTGTCACCTTTTCTCTGGCCCCTCCATCTCGCCGTTTCCTCTCCCCCTCGCTCCCTTTCGCTCTCTGCCCCAGTGCAGCTTCTGCATCTTATCCTGCTCCTGTTGTTTGGACCAGCTTTTATCCCTCCTAATCCTCGATTCCCGAGCGCGCCAGTCCCGTCGCTCCCTCCCAGAGAAGAGCCCGCATCCAGCATCAAGCATCACGACCGCATCAAATCCCAGCTTGTCTGCCTGATCCGCCTGATTGTTTGTCTGTCTATCCAACTTCGATCGTCATCTTCGCCGTCCAGTGTGCTCATCAAATCCGTGCGTGCTCATCGCGACTCTGCTCCTGCAAACTCCAGCGCGTCGCATCGGCCCTGCTCGCCAGCCAGATCTGGACACAGCGACTGAAGACCCTGTTAATAGCTCCAACTGCATTGCCCGTCGGCCGGTTTTCGATCCATATACCACCTTATAACCCGATCATTGCGATCCGTAATCTCGTAATCACCAACCAACCAGCGTCTGCCATCAGCAAACGCACTGTACATCCGCCTTTTCCGTCTGGTCTTCGATTCGCGCCCAACGCTCCCTTCAGTCGGCCCTTTCGACTTACCCGGTTCCGGATATCCTCTTCAATTCACTATCCTTCTGGTGTGCTCAGCGCATCCTCTTTGTTGCAGCTTTACCTTTGTACGCAACTTTCTTAGAACATCACAATGAGCATGGACGCTGGCGGTCTTGCTCAAATGTCATACAACAACTTCCAGTCCCAGGGCGGCATCGGCATGCCCACCTCGAGTTTCGGATCTCGGGGCAAGGGTGCCGCTCTGAAGCGTCTCAGCCTTGCATCTCCTCCCAAAGTTGGCACCATCGCCGAGGACTCTGTCGCGACTCCTCGCACGAGCCGCTCCCACCTCCTGGCTGGTCTCCGCACTGCACCCAAGACGCCGACCTCTGCCCAGCCTCCCGCGTCTGCTCCGTACAATCAGCGTCAGCACAACATTGGGGGTAACAACCCCAACCGCTTCTCGAGGCAGAACATGAACCAGGGTGTGCCGCAGACCGCTATCGGCAACAGCTTCCCGGCTGCCAACCAGTACAACCAGCAGCCCATGATGTACGACCAGGTCCTGGCCCCTCCGTCTGTTCAGTACGACGACAGCGAGATGGACCCCAACATCGCGGCCCAGCTATTGGCTACCGAGATGTACCTTGCCCAGAGGCAGCAGCAGCTCCAGCAGCAGCTCCTCACCTTGACTGCTCAGCAGTTCGGCAACATGAACATGAACGGCGGCATGCGTCAGCAGCAGTACCCCAACACTCCTTACACGCCACAGATGAACGCGTACGGCCAGCAATTCCAGAACCCCCAGATCCAGGAGACTAACCAGCCCGGCGTGTATCTCGTCTTCAACCAGATGACTGGCCAGTACCAGTACGTGGTCGACCCCAACTTCCAGCAGGACAACGGCGGTGAGGTCCAGGCTACCAACCTGTCGCACTCTCCACCACCACCCACCCCAGGCTTCCAGCGCTCCCCTCCCAAGGTCGACACTCCACTGGTCCAGGTCTCTCCTCCCAACGAGATCAACCCCAGCCCATGGGGAGTGCGCAGCGCTTCTCCTCCTAAGAAGTCCAACACGCCGCCTCAGGACGTCATTCCTCTGCCGCCACCATCTGCCAATGCTTTCCGCCGCGGCCACAAGAAGAACTTGTCGTCCCTTGCTGTTGACGCCAAGGCCCAGACACCGGACGGCCCCAAGTCGGCCTTTGTGCGACCTGTCGGCTTCCCGGCCACTCCCATGACTGGTACTTTCGGTCCTGGTCAAGCACGTGCAGGCGAGCACCCCGTCCGCCAGCCCCGTGGTCCTCCTTCCATCGAAGATCTCAGGGAGAAGCCGACTACCAAGCACGAGGGCAGCAAGAACTTTGCCACCCGCCAACGCCGCCAAGCTGTTGGTAACCTCGTGCGCGCTGGCATCGGACGTCGTACTCAGCGCACCGGAAGCGGCAGCGCTTCGCCTGACTCAGACACGTTCCCTTCCTCTGACAACGACTCGGACAGTGTCCGCAGCGGAGGAAGTGGAAGCCTATCTGGAAAGCCCAGCATTGGAAGCCTACGTGCTGTCGCCAACGGAGCTATCGGCTCTGAGCGCAAGGCCTCGAAGGAGCGCTCCTGCGATCGTGCTTCGATCAACCGATCTTACACTGCCGACAGTGTGAGCAGCGACGATGGCGCCTCCATCGGAGGTGGTCTCGTAGAGGTTCGCCCTGCCGAGCAGCGCCGGATGCCGAAGCTCATCCTCACGAGCGTTGAGAAGCGCAAGAGCACCATGTTTTAGGCGACGAACTGGAAGATCTGGAATGGAAGGGTTGAGTGCTAAATCTCGATACCTCCGGTGTGCATATCATGGCGGCGTTCTCCAGACGTTGCGGTTTACGGCCCTTCACGAATTTTTCCTTGTGTCATGGATTCTCATTGTTTGCATGCGGCGGGCTGAGTTCGGCTTGTATTTTTCTTCACTACAATTACCTTCGTCTCTGCACACCAGCAGACCGTCTTCTCAAAGTTCTTGTTTTCGACATTACGCAAACTGCTTTTAATGAGCCGGTGGATGGCTCTACCTTGAACGAAACAAATTTGGAGCACTCCATGTTTACACCGAACATGGATTTTGGAGGATTACGCGTCATGGACAACGAGCTCTACGCCTGTGGCTGGAGCTCCTTGCATTCCTTGAGCACTTTTTGTCATTTTGTATCAACTGCACGCTCACCACTCGCTGTTGTAGGATGAGAGCAGGAAGATGAGTGGACCATGTAGGATGAAAACCTAAATGCCATCACACTCGCTTTACAACTACTTGCCAATTTGCTGTGATTATGATGTGAGTTCCTGTGAGATACGCAATACTGTTCGTGATTCCCCCGCATTACCCACCATGAGTCGATCGAATCTGTGCTTTCGCCTGCACGACATCGAAACTTAGATTGCTTTTGACCTCGAGTCGTCAAACTCTCTTCCAACGGCGATCGGCATGCGCTCGCGTGGTTTTGAGGCTAGCCATCGATAAGCCTTATAAGGCTATGTCGCATCGCGGGGAAGCTTTCGACGCAGCCAAAATTTGTAGCGCACAACACCACACACCTCACAACCCATATACGCGTCTCAACGACACTACAACACCTCTCCTCCAATCAAACAACACTCTAAACCTCCCTCGACGCGTCTAAAACCCCCAACCCACGCTACAATGACCGAACCCGCGCCCGTCCCGCCCGTCATTCCCCCACCCGTTCCAGAAACATCTCGCCCTCTACACACCCTACCAGCACCCTTCTCGCACGAGAACCTCACACCCATAACTCAAGGCGCCGAAGCACTCGTATACAAAACCACCTTCCTGACGCCCCACACGCCCGTCGTGGTCAAATATCGTCCGCCGAAACCATACCGCCATCCCACGCTCGACAAGCGGCTGACCAAACAACGCCTGCTTGCTGAGGCAAGAAGTCTGGTGCGGTGCAAGAAGGAAGGCGTCAGAGTGCCGGGCGTGCTTGGCGCAGATTGGGAAGCGGGGTGGGTTGTGTTGGAGTACGTGGATGGACGGACGGTGAGGCGGGTGTTGGATGGGTGGGCGGAGACACGGGGTCATGGAGAGGGAGTAAAGGAGGAAGGGGATGAGCAGATGCTAGATCTTATGAGGAGGGTTGGGAAGGAAGTAGGCAAGTTACATGAACTGGGCGTGTGTCATGGAGATTTGACGACGAGTAATCTGATGCTTCGCACGCCGGACGATGAAAGGAATGACTCGGACACGGCTTCTGCTGGGACGCGAGAGCAGGACTCTGGGCCGAGGGGGAGACAGACTACGAGTTCGATGCGTGAAGCGGCGATGAATGGTGAGGAACCGTCATCTCCACCTACAAATCCGCCACAACACCCCTCGCTATCCCTCCGCGGCGATATATACCTCATCGACTTCGGCCTGACCACCGCGTCGATACAAGACGAAGACAAAGCAGTTGACTTGTACGTCCTGGAACGCGCGTTTGCGGCTACGCATCCGGCTGCGGAACCGCTGTTCCAGGAGGTGTTGAAGGCATATGGAGAGAGTTATAAGGGTGCGAGGAGCGTGTTGAAGAGATTGGAGGGCGTGAGGATGAGGGGACGGAAGAGGAGTATGTTAGGATGAGAGGGGAAATGGACACGGATTGTGCGCAGTAGGATGTATTGTGGATGCCGAGCAAGGTTGGAAGGGGGGAGTGAATGAAATACCCAGACATGCTGAAATCATATGGTTGATATCCTACTCGAAGCGATCACAAGATGTTTGCGAGATCATCTTAATTGCATGACAATTACTCGCACTCTCTCTTCGACTGGCAAGCTCCTTTTAGAGAGAATGTCATGACTGGTATCTCGTTGATGTGGCAAATAATCGATTGGAGGACGATAGATTCACGCGTCTAGGAAAGACGAATGTAACGAATTTAGGCTCTGGTGACCTTCAGTTGGGCATCAAGGAGGTGTCCCATTCTTTCTGGTAATCAAGCACGCAGCAAGCGTACAGGAGAGAAGCGGAGTGCTGGGAGCGTATACCATTCGTACTCGTCAGTGTTTGCTAGTCGAGGGCATATTTCGTGAAGGTTATCATTTATTGGCATATCAAGGAAGAAAGATGAAGCACGGTGTTGGCCGCGTTGTGCTTCCGCCTTTCAGGCGCGAAAAAAAGGTGTGGACAGCAATTCGAGGCAAAATGTGCTGTCATTTTCAACCTCTACGCGGGCTCGTGACATGGCTTGATGCGATGCTCCTGTACTGCCTTGATCCCCTAATGCCATCTCATCCCTTCCATGCGGCTGCATGAATGGTGCCGGCTTGTTTGTCTTTGTTACATCTGGAGTTGAGTGTATACATATCAAAATGGCCGCATCAAGTGCAGAATTTTTTTTCGAAGAAACGATAACCCGATTAGATTTTATGAGGCACTGTAGATTTTTGATCATATCCTCATGATAAATTTAAGTTATGTACAGATGAGTTCTGGTAGCTAACCCTCCTATTTCTTAGACAGGCAATGTCGAGTTGTGTGGAATGCATGGCCCCATGTTCTGCTGAATCTGTGCCGTGGTATTGAAAACCAAGTTCTTTAGGGGACTTGTTCCGCACTTCAGACCCATGGCGAATGCTTGCGAATGGACGTCGGCCAAGAAAGGGGCTGTGTGCGTATTGTCATTGGGGTAACCCGTTTTAACCTTTGCAGCGCCTAGGAGTTTTTGAGCCTGCGCTGCGTAGGTTCCATGCGGCACGTAGTAGACCTTTGCGGCCGGACCGCCGAGTTGGCTGACAGTTGTCCTGTGGGGAGGTGTGAGTATGGGATCCAAGATGCACCGGCGTATCATTGTCAGTCACTTACCAATCGTACCACGAGAAAACGGTTTGTGTGTACTTGTACGTCCCTGAACTGAAGACGTTTCGTGGAAGCTGCTCCGCGATGATGATACCAGCGGCTCCGCGACTGAGGAATAACCTCGCAGCCCGCTTCACGTATACCGGGAAGGTCTTCACGTGCTCCACCACACCACTGCTTGCTTGTTAGCACCGGCTTGACACCCACCGCGCTCTCGACTGTGGGAAGTAACATACCCGTAGATGACTGTGCACGTCTCATCGCCCATCCCCGGGCAAACCGCTCGCCCTTTATCTCCAGTTGTACTTGTGCTCCCATTCGTCGGCACTCCACTTCCACCATCGTTGAGACCAAACTCCATGATTACCCAATCTCCTGGTTTCATTGACGAAGCGATCGTATTGAAGCGGCCTTCGCGCTCATAGGAGCGCGTCGAGCGACCGGCGACAGCGGCGTTGACTACATTCGCATTCGTTCCGATAGAGTATTTAAAATACTCGCCCCATCCTTCGGTGCCATTCTTGCCGCCAAGTGGAGCAGTGGTAGAATCACCCGCTATCCAGATGGTTGGCTTGCCGGATGGCGAGCTTTGTGGAAGAGCGGTTGTGAAAGAACAAAGGAGGCCAAACAAGGCGACTTGAGAATGCCACATGGTCGCGGTGCAGTCAGGATGTGTATATTACTCTTGGTAGTTCCAGGTGTGGCCGATGCAATTGTAGTTGAACCAACATTCCGAGCAGTAGAATCGGTGCCACTTTATACTCAATTATGATTCTCGTAGAACTTTGGATATTGCCGTCCAGACACGAAGACGACCACCACTACTGAACGCTACTCCCAGCCCCAGATTTGGTGCGGCTCTAGCGCTCAAACGAAACGACCATCTTCGTATGTCGTAGCGACGATCATTTCCCGCAATCTCAATGGACCAGAATAGCGTATCGTGCTAGTCCGCTGCTCGGCGAAATGTACTCCGTGAAAGTCTGGGGGTTTTTTCCGGGGAAGTGTAGCTTGCCTACGTCTTTTCTAGACTCGGTAAAATTATGGAGATCAATAGCTGGCATTGCGCGGCTAAATAGGTGAAGAAACGTAGCGCCACGTGCACGTTCCTGGAGAAATTCCGGGGAAGGAGAACTTAACTGCATGTTTTCTAGACTCGGTGAAATTTTGGGGATTTCTGGAAGGCATTAAGCTGGAAAAAGGATAGGTTGAGAAAGCGAGCATGCATGTACTTGAGGTATCCGTTGGTCCGTAGTACCTATAAACTTTCACCTCTATAGGATCACTAAAGTAATCTCGCGTACCCTGGACAGAACTGGCCAATTACTTCTTTACAATTGTGTGAACCGAGAGCTCTGGTCATTCAAACTCCATCTCGGGTCCGCGAATTGTTTTGGTGACCCTGTGGTCGTGCAATGCCAATGGCGTATAAATCTGAGCAACAAAATACTAAAATTGAGCAAGAACTGACAATATTTCCACTGAAATGAGTACAAGACTGAAAGTGTTTCCAATCATATAATGTTTGGTATTTTATGTTTTCATGCCAGAGGCAAGGAACATGGAGCTGGTATATCTGACTTCTTCAACCGCTTTCTCGAATTGGACGGGGCGCACGCGAGCGATACGGCACTAACCACGTGGCGAACTTCGTCTATTACGAGTTCCGTGGATGAAACGCGAGACGTAGACACTGCAGCGGTGAGATTAATGGAACAACCTGTATACCCCTTTCCGCCATGTGGTGCCTCACGGGAGATCGACAATCCTGAGAAATGTACCCTACGGCAGATCAGCAATCTGAGCCAATACATAACTTTGGATCCCACTATTTCTGATCCGTGATCATTATCCAGTTAAGCGATGTCGTAGATGTTCACGACCTTGGAAGCGTCAGTGAGCTTAGTGATTCGTGGATAATTGTCGATCTCCCGTAAAGCGTTTCTGACGGCAGAAGGGATACAACAAACGTTCGTGTTCGTGCATCGCCAAAAGTGATGCACCTCGAATTCCGAACGTCCGCTGCATCTGATAAGCGCATAGTTGTTAGGTTTCCGGTCACCCGGGTAAGAAGATCGAGATAACCAAATAGTGGAAATTTGACTGTTCGTAAGATTCGGACGTGTAGGGAGAGAGGGAAATGCGGGTTGCCAGGAAACAGTAATGTTGTTCGTGCAAGCTGCAGCACAGAATATGGCCTGATTGAACAACTCAAGAATATAGAGCTAAGTTTGGTATTCGATGGGGATGTGGCCGGAAAGGCTCGCACCTTATCCTCGCATTCGTTTGAAAGCTCCCTTCTTCACTTTGAGATATGTATGTTACTTTTAACTGAAGTTCAATGCCTATGCGCTGCGAAGCAATCTTAGAACTTAGCCTCGTCCGGCATGTTAGACCAGCCGTGTATTTCTTGAACCCGATAATACATTTTCACAAGGGAGTATGCGCACTGTGATACACCCCACATCCATCTCTCCAACAAAAGCGGATGGCTTGATCGACCGCCGACAAAAAACATAGCTGTTCTCACGCTATCTTTTCAAGCGGTGGAGATCACCCAGGCTTTTCGGTAAACACTGTAGAGGCATCTCCAGGAAGATACAGCCCGGTCATGACTCAACCTCGCTGGAAAATGTGGAAAGCATGATGCTGCGAATGGTCATCTCAGAAAAGACGTTCATCTATCTCGCGCTTGACGATCTTAGTGTAATTGAGATTGTCTCTGATGTAGGAGAGAAGTACAATGTTTTATCGCGGACGAAATTTATACTTGCAATCACTTGGGACCTCAGCCATAAAACCTGATGCGCCATACGAAAGCCTCTATGACCCAAATATCCTCATTGGCTTCAAAGCATACCTCGCTCCATTCGCCACCTTTCCAACCACTCCGAATATACATCTGCTGACACACACCACATCTAAGCCTTCTTTCCCGCACTTTCAACCCACTCAATCACCTTCTCCAACAACCCTACATCAGCCTTTGCCTGCTCCAAGCCCTCGCCCTCAACTTCCATCTTCCCTCCGCCCTGCTTCAATTCTTCCTGGAACCTTGCAGCCACTTTCTTCAACGGCTCGACGTACTGGCTGAGCTCGAGCTGCTTGATGCCCAAAGCATCGTGCAGGAACTCGGCTTGGAGAAGCAGGTAGTAAAAGTTCAGTGCTGCGACGTAGAAGCCGAGTTCTTGGCGGAATTGCATCCAGGCTTCTGCAATGTCGGTGTCGAGGGATGTATAGTGGCTAGTGAGGTCGGGCCAGAGATAAGGTGCTACGGTCGACAGGGCGACTGGAGTTGCGAATATGTTGGTCTCACCGTCCTCGTTTTGTGCTTGAGCTTGTGGGGCGTTCGCTTCGAGCGTTTCGCCTTTCAGCCAGGAGACTGCGCTGGCTTTCAGGTTCTCGTACGGGCAATGCTCGAGCGTGTCGCGGATGAAGGTGAGACGGACGAGGTCGTGTGGATGTGAGCGGAGCACGGTCGTGGTGAGGTAGTGCGCATGGCCACGCAGACTAGGCGAAGGCGTGTTTGCTGAGATGAGTGAGACGGTCTGGAGATACTGCGCGAATGACTCGTCATCCTTCGGTTCGCCAACGCTGTTCTTCTCGAGAGCGACGAGACCAAGCGCAAGTATGGCGTCAAGAAGTGCCTCGGGTTCTAGACCGACGGTCTGAGGGCCGAGCACGCCAACAAAATTGCCCAATATAGTCGCGTGTTCCGGGAAAATGCTCATGGCTGCTATGTCATCTCCCTTGGCGGATGCGTAAAGTTCCTGTTTCACGATGCGCGCCGTCAGGAGCAGTAAAGACCCTGTCCTCGACAGTGGGATATCCTCGGCAGATGTTGGTGGCTCGTCCTCTGTCCCAGGAATGCCTCGCTTCTCGATCTCCGCGTCAAGCACTGTCCGTACCAGATCGTCTGTCTTGAGACCAAGATCTTGTGTCAAAGCAACCACTTGGCCGAGGATTGCTGAGCGACCAGTGAGATCCTCGTCTTCAGCGAATCGGTCCGCATACTTTCGATAGTTTGGCTTCTTGGGTATGCGCTGCGGCTCGTACTTCTCCATCAACCTACTTGACCACGACAAGCCTGGAACATCCTCGTCTGAGGTCAAAGACAATACGTAGTCTTCCAGGATATGTGTGACGAATGACTGGAGTAAGCGGTTCACGAGTATCGTCTCATCTTCGGGTGGTGCCTCACTCTGCGCCTCTGGATCTGGTTCAGACTGGTTTGTCCTCGTCCGCAGTAGGTTACCGCTGCTGCGCCGTGGTGGCAGATGAGGTCTCTTGGTCCCAGAAAGTGTCTTGACGAACTTGATTGCTGACAATGTGAGCTCATCGATGTGAGTGGTGGCTCTGTTGAATGCAACAAGCGCCGCCTGCAGACTGGTCGATAGGAACCGACTTGGGTACTTGGTCTTCACCCTTCGATGTAGCGTCGCCAGTACATCGAGGAGGATCTCAAACTTCAATACCGAAAGTGGCGGTAGTATGGTGGGCGGAAATCCAGGACTTGTGCTTGACTGTCCGACTCCAATCGCTGCGCTTTTCAGCTTCTGTCCGCTTTCCCCCGCTTCATCATCTTCTTCATCGTCGCTCTGTTGCGGCTCCTCAAACTCAAGCAAACGCAACGCTTCCGTGACTTTTAAAATGCATTCCCTGGGATTGCCTTTGGTGGCAATGTCCTGCAGGCACTCTTCAGATGACGGTAGCAAAGGAAGAAGCAGATGTATGAGATCCCATCCTATGGTAGACGTCAAATCTGCGTCTTGCAGGACTTGGTGTAAGACCGGCAAATTCTCCTCAGAAAGGTTGTATTCGACAATGGTGAGATAAGTTATGGGATCCGTAGCCGGCGGGCGCGCAGCCAGAAGTGGGTGCTCTTCCTGAGCACGAGCCTGATCCTGAATATCGGCCATGTTTGTCGTCCGGCAAATGCCCTCAAAGTCGCTGGTTCTAAAGTTTCGAATCTCTGGTCCGCGGAGTCTCGAGTGGTTGAAGGCCTAGCTTGTTTGTGGATAGCTGTTGTTGTTGAGCATGCAAGCAAAACCGGCGATGAGTACCTGGAGCCTGACGCAATAACCCAGCCCACGCCACACTAGCGCCAAACAAGGCATCGCGTATCCGCTAGCTCCCCGCTCTTGCCAAGCCCAAGTCGATCGCAAGCTGCCAAAGTTCACGCCGCCAAACCTCGACAGCTCGAATACCAGCTTTCGCATACCACCGCACGCGCTCGCACAATGGACGAAAAGGAAGAGACAAACGAGCCGCTCGATCTCGTGCGCCTGTGCATCGATGAAGTCGTTATTGTGAAGTTGCGCGGCGATCGCGAATTGAAGGGAAGACTACACGTACGTTTACGCGCGGTGGAAGCTCATATGGTAGCCATGCTGGATGTCGAATGCTGACTGTGGACTTCAGGCGTATGATTCGCATTGCAATCTCGTGCTCGGAGACGTCGAGGAAACGATATTCGTGGCGGAAGAGGAGGAAGAGGACCAGGAACCGCGCGTTAGGACAGTCAAGAAGCAAAGCGAGATGCTGTTTGTACGAGGTGCGTGTGAGACATACGCGGATATACTATCAGTAGACTAATATGGAAGCAGGCGACTCGGTAGTCTTGATCGCACCGTTCGAGGGAACTTCGCAATGACCTGAAAACCAATAATGAATCATACGAAATAAATCCCAGCGCTACCAGGAATAGGCGCTGCTGGAGGAGTCTCCGGAAGCATAAAAGACAGGCGAAGGGTCATGGGCGATGCCTGGCAGTGACTGAAATACCCACGGTTAGCGGTAGTTGGTAAAAGCTATGCGAGGATACGACTCTACCGACTGGGCATATTATGTCCGGAGTAACATGCTGAACTTTTCACGAGCAATACTTGCTTTGTGCTTGGGAAGCCCCGTCAGCCGCTATAGGCCAACGTTCAATCAAAATCAGTTCAGAACCTCGAACGATTGCCAATCCTCTTCCAATTGCTGCGGTGACGTGTTGTTATTGTGCACGACATGTTGGTGTACAGGGGTTGCAAGCTGCTAGGCAAAGGCAGGACGCAAGACATATCATGGTGTCACAGCGAGGAGCTTGTTTTGAAGAAAGATGCAAGCATTAAGCGCTTTTCTCGACTACCGTGACGATTACGTACGGGGTATAAACTCCACTGCGCCAATCGCGAAGCGCTGATCTCTCCGTACGCCCATGTGCGCAAACCGTCTATACTCCATTGCATCGAAGCCCATCAAGACGACCTGAAAGAAGAGGCAAGACAAAGGAAAATGTAAGAGTGGCTTCGAACGCTCCGCTTGTGAAATGGATTAAGGTAGAGGGGGCTGTGCTGATATTCGTGACTTCGTCTCATCGTGATAGAACCCAAGTGCCACGCTGCGGATGCAAGAAAATACAAGTGAAGGGAAAAGTTTGTCCATCTTTCCGTATTGGAAGGCAAGGATGATTTGGAGTAAGGTGAAGTAAGAGCCAGATTGGTGTCTTGGAGGGGTAGGTGTCAGACCCGGAAGCCGTAAACACCACGCTCTTGAGCGAAAGAGGAATGAGCTGCTGCGGGCTGTTGATGTTGCTGGTGCTGATTCTGTTCCAGGAAGCCTCCAAAGCGCCGTGTACTTTCAGTGAACAATAAGCAAGAATGGAGAAGATTTCGATGATGGCCATGTTGGTGGTAATGGGGGTTGTCATTCGGGTGGTGGATATGAGCCGCGGGACTAGTGACAGGTGGAGGTTGCCGAGCAAATTGCGCGAACGGTCCTGTCAACCGGTCCCTACAGTCATGTCAGAACAAGCCAAGCTATGACGGAGCGAAGACAAGTGGTCTATTCACTTTCGTCTCCACGTCTGGCTAGCAAGACTGTCCCTCGACATGAATGGCAGCGAGAATCCCTTGGTCACCTCCGACTCGACGAAGACAGATGCGCGCTTGTAGCGCTTGTCGGTGTACTTGTCGTATACGGCGGCATGATGCTTCTGGGGATTGTCGCAGCACTCGAGGATCGTAGACAGAAGCTGGCGAAGCTGGCTCATGGTATAGCCAGAGTAGTGGACGTGGGCTTGCGACTACTCCATGTTAGTACAAGAGAAGTACAGTGGCAAAGATGAATACATACCCAGTCACCCTTCTTCAGCATCAAGCGAGCTAAGCAGTGGGCACCGGCAGACAGGAAGCTTGGAGCGCATCCGACAAAACGCTCATCCATAATGGTAATCTCGAGGAAGTACTTGGCCAGCGTACGAGTCTCAAGGTCATAATCATCGGCTTTGCTGATGCGACGCAAGAAGCTCATTGGGCCTGGCCAGCCCAACTCAAACTGGAGCATGCTGAGCATGAAGCGCTCAGCCTTGAGGACCTCATCGGCAGTGTAGGCACCGTCGACCATGTAGACGATCTCCTGAACGGACGGGCAGTTGATCTCTTCATACTTTGCAGCAACAAAGAGAGCTGTAGCGCCGACCAGCTGAAGTTTACCCAGAGAGACAACCTTGCAGGAGAGGAATCGGTCCACGTAGTTGACAGCAAGGAAGAGAGTCTCTGGGAGAAGAGTGAAACGGTTGTGAACTTGGACGAGCCAATCCATCAACACTGACCGCATCGACCACTGGATCTCTGCTTGATGGTCCATATAGGACGCGTTAGGCTTCATGCGCTCCTCGAGGGAGTGCATGTATTCGAAGATCTCGTCCCCGTATTCGGCAACCATCGATGTGTCCCACTGCTCGTCTTCAACGTCCTCGGGCGTTCGGTTCGCTTCGACGAAGATACGAGCAGCGTCGAGCTCGCGCTGTGTCTTAGCCGTGACCCTCGGTGCGAGGACTAGGGTGACGCCTCCAGTGGTGTTGTCGCCTCTTGATCGCAAAGAGCGGGCAGTGGTGTATCCATCAACATCATAGTACTCTTCCTCCTCTTCTTCATCCCAATACTCTTCGTGGTCCAAGGACTTTGCAATCTCCTCATTGCGTTCTTGCTCTATGGCACGCGCCTGCTCCTCAAGCGCGTCGAGGTATTCGTATTTCTCTTCAGGTTCGGCATGGGTCGTCGCGTGTTGTGTGTCAAAGTAGGCCTTCTCTTCTATAATGACGGCTGGATGGGGGATAGTGGCCGCGGACTCTTGTGTTGGTGCTGAGGCACGGTCCACTTGAGGAAATGAGGCAGGCTGGGAGACAAGGGGCTGGCGCGAAGGTACAGGCGCAAGCGCGGTGTCGATGACGGGGTCTGATTGTGGCTCTCTGAAGACTGCCGTGGACTTCTTGGAGAGTATCTTGCGGGTGTTGGTCGCTTGCTGGCTGACGTCGAGGTCGACATGCTTTGGCACTGTAGACGCGATAGGATCACTGGCAACGGTAATGTTGCTCTTTGAGGTGACGCTGGCCAACGGGCGCTGCGCTGGGCGAAGCAGTGCGCCCGACTTTGCGAGCTCTTTCACGGCGATGAGGGCCGATTCCTTCTGCGTCGCGGTATCCTTCTTGCCGAGAACCTGGATGTCATCCTTGGATGCAGGCTGCCGTGTCGTGTTGCTGACGTCTGCGAACACGGTGCGTTTGGCCGCAGCCGCCTTGATGCCTCCGACCTGCATCAGTGTTGATAGCGCTGGTGTTGACTTGTTGCGCTGATGAAGCGCTTTGCCGGCGGGGAGCTGAGGGTGCGCGTTCTCGTCGCGTATGCGGAGCGTGCGCACTGGGCGCTGTGGCTATAGAAAACTCTGTCAGCAAGCGTTGAGACGTAGTCTGGGTGAAGGCGCGGTTTCAAGCTTCTTTGACTGAAAAGCAGCGACCTTTACCTGCGGTCGCACCAACAATGGAAAGTAGACAGGCTGCAGGGAACTTACCTTTGCGTCCATGATGTGCCTGGGAGTTCAATTGATGCCGAGGACCTGCAGGAACAGATGCGATGGGAGCGATCGTGGCAGAAGACTGTCGGCGATGTGATCGATCGATAGGGGCGCGGTGTCGAGCGCTACAAAACAGTGGCCGAAATAAAGAAGCTCTCCATCTAACTTTGGCGACAATGAGATACACAGGCAGATCGGGTCGGGCGACACGAGAAGTGGTGTTGACAGCGACGGCCTGGCTGGGTGTAAAGAAGCTATATAGAAAACAGCCCTGGAGTGTTTACCATACAACAACGCGAAGCTCATGCGGGTCTAGGAGAGCTAGTCTGGATGCGGCTCCGTGGCCCGTGCCGTCAAAGTTGTCAAGGGCGACCGTTTATCCCCGATCCGCCGACCCTCACTGACGTAGGACGTCCATCGCGTGCCCTTGGAAACATCAAAATGTGCATTTGACCACGCGCCACGCCACACCGAGATGCAGGCAGTCTAATATCTTGACAACGTAGTGAGGGACTATTTCCGAGCGATTTCGCATAATTTTGAAGAGCCCATGAAGCGCACAATGAAAGTTCTGCCCACCCACTGCTCGACGCGTCCCCTCATCGGTCCGCGATGCGTCCGAGGAACGAAAGCACGTGATGCGACCCAACTACCGACCTTCACTGAAACACGCTGTCAACAGTGTTTATTGCCATAACAACCTTCGGCGGGCTCTGGTCGACCTCGCGCATGGCCTCAGATGTGGTCGCGATCGCAGCGCGGTGCTCCACCTCGCTGGACTGGCCCGCACTGCACTGCCCTCAGCCTATCGTTCGGCGCATTGCCACTTGTTTCCATACTGCGGCTTGCGCAAGCCTGCTCATAGCGCCGTTACTCCAGAATACCGGCAGCGGATGCAGCGACATGGACTGAGTCTAATGACTGCGCGTGTTTGTTGAACTGGCGTGGTTGGCTCTTTGTTGCGCGGGTTGATGCCGAGCCCGCGAACCCGCAGCTTCACCGACATTATGGACCGACAACATCATTGACGAGATCGCGTGGTGCGCAATTTGTGTGAATGGATTCCTGCACGCTTTGCGACCGCCTTTCCGCTGCACGATTGCTTGCGCAAAGTGCGGGAGAGGTGTGGGAGTGCAAAGTGATGATCCCCTCAGTCCACATCTAGACCGGTTATCCGTGGAGCAAATCTACGAACCACATGCAGCGCTACGTATGTACGTCTGCACCGCTCGTTCGCACACATGCAGGGTCGGGAATTTCAGTCGCACAGATATCAGTCGCAGCTGTTCAGCAGATACTGAAAGCTAGGTGGCGTAGATCAGCGAATCATGCAAAGCTATTGCGAATCTGATGATTCGAATTGATTACTGCCGCCTCGCGCGACGTCTTGTCGATAGAGGGCGCGACAGCTTGCGCGAACGTCCGAAGGTTGCGCCGAGCCACGCAGCTTTGCAATATTGCATTGCAAACCGTCGCGGGAATTCGCGCGAACCGTCGACGACTACTAAACCTATAGCCGACCGCCCGTAGGCTTACGTTTGGCAATCGATGTCGCACGGAGATCTCTCCAGTAGACGCCGGGCGCCAACTGCCAACGAATCCCCTGCGCTCCCCGCCATCTGGGGCTCAGGGACTCTTGCAAGCCTTTTAATTATATCTGTACAGCAAGGCGACCCGAATGAGGATGTGTCTGGGTACTATGAAGTGCTCCAGGGTTGCGCATCAGGGTGCTCGTTTTGTTCACATGAAGCGCTGGCGTGCGCATGCAATCGGCCAACAAAGCGACTAATGCGCTCATTGGCCAAGTCCGATATCTTGTCGAGCGCCGTGGCAGCAAGACTCGGGTGCTCTTGCACTGACAACAACGCTTTGATGTTCAGCAAGCTGCGTTCCGTCCTGTGGCATGCAGTCTGCGCTGGTTCCTCGATCGGGCGCATAGCTGGCGCCCGGAGTCTTGCCATGTTTCGACCTCGACTGACATGTACCAAACACGCCGCAGCTGCTGGCTTCTGGCAGGACTATTGTGATGTGTTTCAGGTCATGCGGGCCTGTGGATGGCATTCCATCTCAAGTGTGGTGGGCGCAAAGCTTCATGTGCGGCTCTCTCGCATGCGCTGAGCAAGGGGAATGCGCCGAACCTATTACGCATATTTCCAAATACATAGACACTTGCAAGTGACTTTGAGGGCACAGGCGACCAACAATTCGCTGTTGCTGTCGCTACTGGACGTTGCGTTGTTGCCGTTAAGCGGTTTCCAAGTCTCCGGTGTAGTCCTCGTAGTTCGCTAATGCTCCGTCCCTCCTCTCTTCCTCAACCACGCACAACTCTGAGCGCACCCGCACCACGACACTGCTGTAAGTCCCTAGCCCGCTCATCGGCCTCTCAGTCCTACTGGATCTGCAATTTGGCGCTCATACTGCCCCATCTCTGCTATGCGCCTTCGTCCGCTGACTTGACGCTGCCAGCCAGCGGCGGTTTACGGAATCAGATCGAAGCGCCCCGTTAGAGCCTCTCGGGTCTCCTGAGCACTACAGTCGGTATGTATGTCTCTCAGTATGCTCATGCGACCGGATCGACTCATGCAAGCACCTCTGATGGCGGCTTCGCGAGCTTCACTGCTGTCGTGGCGGGCTCCCTGCAAGCCATCCAGCCGGCGGCGGTGACGACCTCTCAACATCACCCGCTCCATGGAGCAGCTTCACAACCACAATAAGAAGCATTGACACTGGCCTGAATCATCTATGACCATCATCCGCTAACATCATTTGTCCCAGACCTGATATTCGATTAACCTTCCCCGACCGCCATTCGCTCCAAGCCCTTGCGACACCGGCGGGATCCGTGTGCCGCCCGTCCAGACCACACGCACCATAACCACATCGCAAAGGCGATATCATACAAGAGAAAGGCCCACAACTGTTGCAATGCAAGTTTCCAACATGCTGTCGGAGCCCCGGGTGTCAGGCGCACAGCGCTTCCCGGAGACGGTTGAAGAGCTCATTGCGGGCCAGCAGCACAACTCTAGACAGACGCTTGCCGACTACAACATGCTCGCACAAGATGGCGACTCTGGCATGATGGACGTCTACCCTAGTACGGAGACGGCCTCGGCGCACGATTCGCTGTCGCCCACAAAGCAGGTTCAGCCCAAGCACGTCAGTTTCGAGCTGTTGCTGCCTCAATCCCCACAGCATCGAGCTCGTCTGCCGATGCGGGTGAACATCTACCCTCATGATACAACGGACTCTATCATAACCACCGTCAAGAACTTCTACGGACTGTACGAGCGACGAGGAGTCATTTTTGAGGACCGCCATGGCACCACGCTGATCGCAAGGTTCGAGAACTTCGAGCATGGCATGGTTGTCTACGTCCGTGTCTCAGCAGAAGATCCTGATGCTGAAGACTACTCTCCTGCTCCTCACCAGCCCACAGTCTCTCCACGTCGCCCTCGCCCGCACCTCGATGAGGCATTCCAGATGCTCCCACCCATCATTCACCATCCGCTTGGATCGCGGGCTGACTCTCGCAATGGACATCGCACTCAGTCTCCGCAGCCCAGCCGGGGACGAAGGAGCGCTTCAGCTAGTGCTCACGCCCGGCGTGCGCGACCATCTGCAAAGAGTCGCGGCAATAGTTCCCACGGCAGCTTCGCCGAGGCGAATGGAGACGGCTACAGCGACAGCGACGGTGGTGACGGCTCTGTGTCTAGCTCGCGCCGCTCGCGGAAGGAGCCGCTGGCGAGTGCTGACATCAGTGTCGACAACATTGTCGAAGGCGGCCGCCGAAAGCGAGCGAAGTTTGACAGCTCAGTAAGTCTTCAATCCATAGGAACAATGTGCAGGAAATCTAACAAGGTTGCCTTCTCCAGGAGCTACCTCTGTTTGTACCTCCTCAGGTTCCGATGACCGCCTCGCTTTCCTCCGTGTCTCCTCAACGCCGTGTTAGTGGCAACACTGCAGGCTCGCCATACTCGATGAACAATCAAGCGACCTTCTCATACTCGCATCCTTTGCCCTCGCCGCAGAGCTACGGTCAAGCAGACAGCTCATATCTCCACGGTCTGGCTACGCCTTACTCTGCTTCGAGCAATCCTACAAATGGGTACAAAAGCCGTGCGCGTGGCTCTGGTCAATATGGGCAGTATCGCTACTCTGGAAGTGGTGGGGTCATGCCTACTCCAGATACGACTTTGGCCAGTGTCAGTGTCATCTCTGACGAGGATGTGGCTCGGCAGCTGATGCGCCTTGGAGATGCGTCCAACTTCTCTGCGCATGGGCGTACTTCCACATCCACCCTCGACGATGCATTCAGCGGTAAGGCTGACGCTGCATCTTCTAGCGAAGACTCGGATGATGGGAGCGAGGAAGGGGGAGAATTGCCTCCTCTCCCATACAACATGGCCCGAATGAATGAGGTTGCGCGAGGTTACGACAGTGGCGAGAGCAGCGATGACTACGAAGACAACCGAGATGGCTCCTTCAAGGGCGAGAGCGACGAGATCATCCCTGGCGAACACAACAACCACCGTGTTCAGACTGGCGTCGTCAAAGCTCGGTCATCGGTCTCCAGCAAATCTAGTAAGCCCGCGAAACCTCGCGCGCTTTCTAAGAGCAAGACCAAACCCAATGGCACCACCAAGCCGCCAATGTCGCCAACCTCGTTGCCTACGCAATCGCGTAAGGCTTCCAGTGCCTCGATCAACTTCCAGCATCAATTGGGCGCCGACGAGGAAGATCTTTCAAGTAAGCCTCGTTGCCAGCGATGCCGCAAGAGCAAAAAGGGATGTGACAGGCAGCGTCCATGTCAGCGCTGCAAGGATGCTGGAATCGGCGCGGAAGGCTGTGTTAGCGAAGATGAGGGCAATGGCCGAAAGGGACGATATGGGCGACACATGGGTGTCTCCGTCAAGAAGCCATCATCAGTCTCGTCGTCTTCCATGGCGCCACCACCGCTACACGACTTCACTACGCCCATCGATACAGCGCACGCGAGCCTCACAGCCGGATCTATGGACAAGAGCAAGAAGCGGAAGAGGTAACGCCTCATGGCGGGTTTTCACCAGAGCGTACTGGGCCTTGGATGTCTGCTATATCCTTTCTCACGTCGTTTGCATCACTTTCTCGCATGCTGTTGCTTCGCATATGTTCTTGACGCTACACGGAGTTCTGGATATTGAGGAAGCTTCGTTTCAAGGGAGAATGCCCCGTTCCACTCCTTGGCAGGTTCAAAAGTCACTTCCATGCAATTCGACATGTAGTTGTGCAACAGTAGGGAGGAGAAGGGGACTCAGTCTGGGAGGAGCATAAGGGATGAATCAATTGGCGCGATGGGATCAGGATGGTGGGTGGACTAGAATATGGATGGATAAAGGTTAGGGATGGCTGTCTGAACAGATGGGCTCCGGCGCGGCTGACGGTTTTCATTTGTCTCACTTTACGACTTGGTGTTTAGCGACATTTAGCTGACGACATTGAATGATGACTCCATACAATTGACATACTCGCGCACGACAGTGAGGAACTGATGTGTTTGCTCCATGGTCTCAGCAGCAGCGGCGTCTCCGCTCGTAGTGTACCTATGTCTCCAGTTCAGTAGTGACTGGTGCTTCTATCGGATATATGCACGCTCCAGACTGGGCTGGCGCACGAGCACCGGTGAGGATCGCTAGTGCGGAGACACGAGATCGACATGTTGGGACACAATAGCACCACCACGAGATGGGATTGTAGACTACTCTGACTTCAGTATTCAATTACAAGTATCTCCTCTTCCCTCAAACGCTCGTTCGAAAAGAGAACAAGACGTCTTCACAGAGAACGATGTCGACGTCGAAGCTCTCAAATCGCGCAGTGAGCTATTTTGGTTGCACGAACTGGCGCTAGGGTTCAGGCACAGAGTGGGGCTGTGTGGCTGCGGCAGGAAGGCTGCAGGATTGGCGAATCATGGCGGTGCTGGGTGCAGGTTTAACGGCCGTCTCATAAGGCGCGCATCCTTCGTGCGGCGCCCGTATAACGTCAAGTCTCCTGCCCTGATTTCTCGACAGCCTCGCGCCGGTACATGATGCGTGTTTGCGTCTCTTGAGGGGCTGCTGTTGTTCGCTGTCGTCGCTCGCTGCTTCTGCTCAGCTCGCCTCCGCGGCAGCCACACCTGACTCTAGCCCGCGTCAAGCCTCACCGCAGATCACCCCACAGAATCCCGAGTGAGCCATGGCCGAGGGCAGCATCAAGGCGCGCATCGCCGCCCTCAACCTGGAAGAAGTCCACGCTCCGGCACCTGGGACGAAGCCGACCTATACCTACGATATCGCTGCTACCAAGAAAAAGCCGCCTCCACCTCCGCCGAGCCAGCGCCCGCCCGCGTACCAGCGACAGCAGACCGTCAACAACCCGCCGATCCTCAGCAATGCTCCCACGACTGCGAGACAGCTAGGGAACCAGCCCATAGCTGTAGAGAGCCCCAAGACATCTCCTGCACTGCCGCCTCGCCCACCGCCCCGCAACAACACCTCCAGCAATGGCACGCCAAGACCAACTCCCACTCTCCCACCGCGAAGACCATCGGACAACCGCAGCTTGAACCGCCGCGAGTCGACCGAGTCTATCTCGACAATAGCCTCAGGCATCTCAACGCTCTCACTGGGATCTAGCAAGACCGGGGCGAGCAATGGGAACGGTACCATATATCAGGTGCGGGCGCCAGCCTACGACCCATCCAAGCTGCCCCCATTGCCGCCCAAGAGGGCGTCTGAAGAGAAGAGTGCGACACGAAATGCGATGAAAAGTAAGAGGGAGTTTGTGCCGAGCCAGACCCTGCCACCCAGCCTGTCCAGGACGCCTGAGCTCCCAGCACGACCATCGCTGCCTCCTAGACAGTCCATCACTCAAGATCCACCGGCCGAGCGACCACCTCTGCCAGGGCGACCAACAACCAATGGCTCTACCACATCCAGGCTAAACAGAGTGGTTGCGCCGCCGCCACGCAAGTCGGCGCTAGAGATGGGCTTTGGCAACAAGCCAACGGAGCCGCCACCTATCCCGCAGAACCGTCCGTCACCGAGCGCTCCATCTCAGACGTCTGCCGCATCTCCACCTCCTGTCCCCCTATCTTCCAGACCCAATCTAGACGCCATCATGGCATCAAAACCTAAGCCTGGGGCGCCGGGATCTTGCCTTATATGTCGAGACTTCTCTGAGCCTGATCAGCATGCTGCCCGCTTCCCACGGACGCAGCTCCCGTCTTCAGACGTTGGCTGGCTGGCACAACAACTCTGTGCTCCTTTTCCTTCACCTACCGACAAGGCGCGAGCAATTTTTGCTTGGCTTCACCACAACGTCGATTATGACGTCCATTCCTTCTTTAACGGCACCATCTCACCTACCACGCCGGAGAAGACCATCACAAGTGGACTGGCGGTTTGCGAGGGCTATGCTGGACTGTTTGCCGCTCTGGCGCTCAAAGCAGGGTTGCAAGCTCTGGTGTGTTCCGGAGATGGCAAAGGCTATGGGCACACTCCATTGGAGCCGGGCCAGCCAGTCCCAGCTTTTGAGTCGAACCACGCATGGAACGCTGTATGCATCGATAATGGAGAATGGAAACTCATCGACCCATGCTGGGGCGCCGGTCATCTCGGCTGCCAGATGAAGAACGAAGGGTATGTGAACAGCTCGGTAGTGGTACATTCGCTAATTGTCTCCAGTTATGTCAGAAAGTTCAACCCCTCGCAATTTACCATGGACAACAACGAGTTCGGCACAAAGCATTTCCCGAGCGACAATGCACACCAGTTCCGAACAGATGGTCGCGTTATTTCGTATGAGGAGTTCAAGAGAGATGACATGGGCGGCCGCGTGCAAGTCATGAGCAATTGTGCCGGCGAACACGGAGTGGGCGAACGCAGCATCTTTCCTGAACAGCTCAGGATCAAGGTGCATGACCCAAGCGCGACCCCTGTGGTTCGTTTCCAGTTCTCCACAATGTGCCAACATTGGGACCACGTGCGCCATGGTCAAGGCCAGCCGTATGTCATGTTGCTCAGCATAGCAGGTCGCGATGGACGCAATACACAGTATCTGCCCTTCAACACGGATGGGCGAACGTGGTGGCTCGATGTCAATCGACTCGACCTGGGTGCGCCGGGCCAGAAGATCTCGGTCAATGCCGTCACTGAGTTTTGCGGGAAGTCTGGTCGCGGGCTGAGCTATGACGCTTGGAAGAACAAGAAGGCCTACTCGTGCAAGTTTGGTAGCTTGTGCATGTGGGAGCTGGTTTGAACCATGCAGCCGACGAGGGCATGGGGATGAAAGGCATCATGGGTAATAGGACTAATCTCTTTTTGTTTGGATACCCTGGGCTATGGACTGCATCAAAGGACTTAGGCTCGGAAGTTGGCTATGACTCTTAATGAAATACATTCCTACACTACAACACATCATGGAAACTCCATTTGTGTCCAGCATTTGGACGCCTTCAAGGGGGTGTTACGCGACGACCGTTGTGGCGCGCGCTAGTGTCTTGGCGTGCATCGCAATGTGAACTTTCCAACGCTCGTTGCCAGATTCGCGACTGCACCTCCACCTCCAACGATACTACTAGTGGGGGTCGCCAGCCAACAACATACCCAAGACATCATAACGTGCTGGTCCGCAAGCATGGCTTCTGGTCTCATCGGCATTTCTGTCGCGGTCACGCTGCAAAACCCGCCAAACACTATTGTGCAAGGCACCGTGGCAGCTGTAAATGCGCAGACGTCCACGTTGACGCTGCAGAATGGTAGGATGGCGACTGGAACTCGTGAGCCTAGCTGTTCGCTAACACTGTCTCGAAGTCTTCTTTCCGGGCTCCGGACATCGCCTGACAACGTACCAAGTCGAAGGGCACGCGATCGCTGACATCAAGGTCAACGTTGCGCCCGCCGCCGCCCCGGCCCCTCCACCGCGTCATAACCCTCCTCCATATTCTCAGTATGCTCCCAGTCATATGCAGCAGCAAGCGCCGAACGTGCCGCAGCCTGTTCAGCAGCGGAATCACCAGCCAACAATCCAGCATGCACAGCAGCCGATTCGACAGCCTATTCAGCCGCCAGTCGTGCAGTCTGCATCGTTTGTAGATCCTGCTATCCTCAGCATGGGCAAACGCAGCGCTGCTGCTCCTTCCTTGAATCCTCCCGTGGCTGCAGCGCCGCAGGAGGCTCCTGCTACGCCGATCAAGCCTGTTGCCGCCGCTCGGACGACCGCCCTACCCAAAACCACATCGTTTGTCAGAAATCTGAAAGAACGCAACATCAGAAAGCCAAGTGCTGCAACGCTGGAAGGGCCCTTTTCGTCTCTGGACATTGCAGACGCGGAAGAAGCGGACAGCGAGACAAAGACAATCCAGCCTAGCGCGAGAAGAACAAGCATCAACAAGACGAGGACAGGCAAGCCTATGGATGAGCCAAGTCCGCAGAAGGTCGATGATGGCGGCAAAAAGACTCGAAGAGGCGGCAAGTCTCGTAAGAAGGAACTTGCTGCGCAGGAGCGAAAAAATGGCGGGGATCCCCAGTCTGGCGGGGACGCCGCACGCAAAGGGTATGTGTCATTCGCGTCTTCGGACAGGATCGTTGGAATCACACGAACCACATACACTCCATTTGGCCATTTGCTAATTCCCAGCAGCAAAGGCAACGGCTGGAGGAACACGCCCATACTCCAGGACGCCGAACAGGCGGTCACGCGAACACCTGGTGTGATCGGAGGTAGAGTTGGTCTCGCGGCTGCGCACGCATCGAAGAACAAAACCCGACGGCAAAAGGCTCTTGATGCCACAAACGGCTGGGCGACCGAAGATGCGACCGACGTGCAGGACATGCCCGAGTTCGACTTCCAGGCCAATCTGTCCAAGTTCGACAAGCGCACTGTGTTCGATCAGATCAGGAACGAAGACACAACAGCAGACGAGGATCGTTTGGTCAGCTTCAACCGCATAGCAAGACCAGGCACCCATGGCGGCAAGAATCTCCACCCTACCGAGAACGTGTTGGATCGCAAGCTGAAAAGCACAACCAACACCAGCTCAGAGGATGAGGACTCGGAGATTGGCAGCAGTCGTAACTCCCGGAGAGCAATGTCGCGTGCTTCTGTGAAAAGGGCACCGACACGGCAGGGCAGCGGCGTGCAGGCAGACATGGACATGATGGGCTCCGGACTTCTGCCGCGTGGCAATCGCTCCTTCATCAGCCGGCCATATGCGTCTTCTCATGCGACCGGAAGCCCAAGACCAGGTCGTATAGCAACCCCGCCCGACTCACCACTTGAGAGCAGCGCGCGAGGATGTTTGCGGCTGCTCGGTAATGATCGGAGGTGTCATACTATCACTCCCGGTGGGATGCTCGCAGTCGAAGAGACAGCTGAAGTCGACTTTGGCCTGTCTGAGGACATGATCGCAGAGAATGCTGGCCGTGGGATCGCCGAGGTTGCCTTGACCGCCATCAACCCAGGTGGTCGACGATTAGCTCGCGACAATCCGAATGCTCGTCCTGTCATCGTTGTGCTGGCTGGCAACCACAGAGGCGGTGCACGAGCGGTGGCGGCAGCACGTCATTTGCAAGCACGTGGTCCGAAAGTGATGGTGGCCTTGCTAGGGTTTGAACGTGCTGCAGATTGGGACAAGGACGTCCGACGGCAGGTCGACTTGTTCAAGAAGTTCGGCGGCTCTGTGCGAACATGGCAGGAGACGGAGGACGCTCTCAAACGGCTTCAAGCTCCACCAGAGCTCATCATCGATGCGCTCCTTGGCCGAAACAAAGAGTTCGAAGCCCTTAGCGACCAGGACCGACGCACGGTACTCGGGATTGTCGGCTGGGCAAACAAGTCGCGCGCCGCCTGCCTCGCAGTAGAAACACCATCAGGAGTCGGCGGGTCCACTGGCGAGGTTGCTATCCTTGAGGGCGAGCCGTTAGAAGTCCGAGCAAAGTATATTGTGTGCCTCGGCGCACCGCGTACTGGCTTGCTCAAAGCGCTACAGAATGGCACCGGCCGTGACCCACAATGGCTGATATGGGTTGTCGACATTGGAGTCAACAAGCCATGGCGGGACGCTGGCATCAGTGGTGGGAAGGGAATCAAATTTGGCGAACACTGGGTTGTTCAAGCAAGGTTCTCGCAGGAGGACGGACTGGAAGGAAAGGCTTAATGATCTGCAATGTACTGTGTACGATACTAGACTCTTGTTTCTGCATTGCGCGGTTGTTTCTTCCTGCAATGGGTAATTTGGACCTTCGTCATTGGGATCAAATTGCTAGCAGCTTTGAAGCTTGCAGAAAAGGACGTCAGACCGTAAAACAAGTGCACCGTTTAGTCGATGTCGAAATGTTAAATCAAATGTAATAGCAGAAACTCTTAATACTTCTTGTGTTTGTGACCTTTGCTATGAAGCCTCGATATCTAGTGATAGCGGATGACGCGGAACCCTTCCGGCATGAGTACCACAGCCCCACCATGAGCTCCGACATAGGCTCGACCTCTGTGGAGCTGTACACATTGCAACGAGCTCCAAATCCACCAATTCACCTCACTCACGTCCGATCATACAAGAAAGATAATTGCCGTTCCACCACAACACCTCAACATCCATCCATCCACACACCATGGCCCACCCCGGCATCCTCCATAAATACTCCAAAAAACTCGTCGCCTTCGAACACGCCTCCTCCTCCACACCCTCCTCCCCACAACACACACTCCTCTGGATTGGCGGCCTAGGCGACGGTCTCCTCACAGTCGAATACCCAGCCACCATCGCCGCATCTCTCCCACGCACCTGGGTCCTCGCCGAAGTCGTCCTACGCTCATCCTACAACGGCTGGGCGACCGGTCGTCTATCCCGCGACGCGCGCGAATTGGGGGAATGCGTAGCATACTTCCGCGCCCTGCGGCCCGGGGGCAAAGTCGTGCTCATGGGCCATTCAACGGGGTGTCAAGATATCATGGAATACCTCGTCGGTCCCGGCGCAGAGTCGCGACCTGGGTTGGATGGCGTGGTGTTGCAGGGTGGCGTGAGTGATCGCGAGGCGTGGGATGATATGCTCCAGACCGCTGAGGAGAAGGGCAAATTCGCTGAAGTTGTGGATACAGCGAAACGCATGATTGATGCGGGTGATGATAAGGGTATTGTTAATGTGTCGGGGAATATTGTGGCTGAGGGACTGGGTGCGCAGATTAGTGCGTATCGTACGTATTCGTTGCTGGCGAGGGGTGGAGATGATGATTATTTCAGCGCGGATTTGAGTGATGAGGTGTTTATGGGGACGTTTGGAAGAATCCCGAAGAGTACGAAGGTTGCATTTATGTTGGGGGAGTTGGATCCGTATGTTCCGAAGAGGATTGACAAGGCTGCGTTGTTGGAGCGCTGGAGCAGGATTGTGAGGGAGGGAGGTGGTGTGGTGGATAGTAAGAATGGCGGAGTTGTGCCGGGGGCGCATCATAATTTGAATGGGGATCCGGAAGAGGTGGTGGCGGATTTGGTGAAGAGGGTTGTGGGGTTTGTGGAGGGGGTGGAGAAGAGTGAAGAGGGTGTTGCTGGATCACGGTTGTGAAGTTTTGTTCTGGACGGACTTTTGCATCAAATTGCTTTTGGATGGAATGCTCACGTTGGACGACTGGACAGGTCGAAAGGAGATCTCAAAGGACGACACCACGGATATGCAGGAATCCTGGACGTGCTCGACTGGTCCTTCCCTACGCATCCCATGTGCGGGTAAATTCAATGAATCCCCCTTCCGCCGAGATGTGGTTTGGATCTGCCTCAGGAAGCGTCAAACGCCCCTCCGAAGAGGCAGAAGGAGATTCATTGCAGCAAACGGGGTGGCTTCAAAACCAACAAGGCAGCACAAGTCGCGGAAGTCTTGCGCGGAAAAGCTGCCAGAGACGGGCCTGGCAGTGAAGGAGCGAAGGATTTCGAGGACATAGCCACAGCGGGTGATGGAGGGTGGGAGGTCGTTTGATCAGGAGGGTGGCTGTTGGTTTGATATGCGAAGATAAACGCTGGAGCGACTGGATGTCACGACGCCGTTCTTATTGAAAGGGACGTGTATAACCAGATCAAACTCACTGTTTGTATATGTATTAGTACCACCATATCGCGCACTCCATATTGTTAATACATACAATAACGACGTGTTCCAACCAAGACAAAACCACAGTCCAAAAACACCATTTCAGAAACATCTGATCCAGAATTTCACCATGGCTCAACAACCCCAGATGTCCATCGACGCCGTCTATTCAGCAGAGGAACCAGTATCAAAACTATCCAGATTCATCGATACATTGCAATGCACCGCATTCCCTCGACCACGTAAGCCATTTCGCAGACAAGCAGCCGCACCTGAGCATCAAAACAGCAACACGATCCCTACAAGTCCCCAAGCGGCAGCTGATCCCAAGGCATCAGATTCGGCACCGAAGACACCAAGCGGTGCAAAGTGTTCAAATAAGTCGAAGAAGTCGAAGAAATTGACCCACCCAGGCAGGTTCCTGATATGGCGTGATTATCGGCAGGCGTGGATGTTTATGAGTGAAGAGGAGCAAAGGCACAAACGTTGGGATGGGTGGTAGGGGCATGGATGGGAGAAGGGATGCGGATTAGACCTTGGGTGGATGTCAGATTGAGTTGTTGAGATGGAATGTTGTGATGTAGTCTTGTTGGGGGAGTTGTATGAATCAGGATGAGAAGTTTAGAAATGTATGCTCTTTGATGAGGTTTTGTACAATCTGATTAGGGTGTGTGACCATGAGATTTTAGGAGATGTGAAGTGCGGTCTCGAGATGCAAGTGACATATGGGTGAAATGGGACATGTTCAATTGAGAAAGTGCATGGGGCCTTGAATGTAAAGTGAAGATGAGTATAAATGTGAATGGAAGCACTCGACAATTCGTGAAGGCGTTGTTCATTGATGCATAATATCGCCATTAACGCATCACTTTTAATCGAAGATTCACAGCTTCAGAACCTGTTGACGAGTATAATTACTGCGCTCGACGTACTGGAATTCTTGACTCGACAAGTCTCGCGCTATTCATTCGAACTGTTAGCCTACTTACTATCAAGTGTACATCTATAATTACGTTCTTACCAACTGCACCATGTCTTCCAACCTCCAGCCCACAGCACAACCCTTCTCGCAGTTGAAAGCCACTCCGCCAAGTGGACCGAGACAGCAAGTGCTGTCAAAGAAAGCGATAACAACAACATCTTCCCAGTTTCAAGGTTAACTATTAGTGTAAGAAGACTATACCGAAGCTAATGAGCCAGCAGATAGACAGCACGATCCGGCTCCGAAGCAACATACGGCACGCAGGACCAGGAGATCCGACAATAGGAAAAGACCCAGGCATAGGAGTCACAAAGGAGGCCAGGGCGAGGATGATGGAGTGAACAATCTGCAGTCAGATCAGGCACCGTATGTGCCGACGAGGAATGCGCTTGGTCAATCTGGGTTCACACAGACTGCGCCGATGGTTCAACACGCGTTTATGTTCCCGCCTCGGGATGTCAATCCAACCTCATCCTCCAATACAGGGGCTGGGGCTCGGCCAAGTGGTACTCAGCAGTTCACTCTGTCGCCTAATAATGCGATGGGCACGTCAAATAACTCTGATCTCCGTGCTCCAAGCAGTTCAACTTCCAGTCGTCGGCGCGAAACTGAGGTATCTATTTATGGACCTTCATGCTGGAATTCACCTGCGTCCCAAAAAGTGACGCCGCCGAGGTTCAAGCAAGATGAGGACAGTTGGCGTAGGGCGCCAATGTCAGGGTGGAGGAAACCCAAAGGGAGTCGTGGAGGAATTTGGTAAGGTTATAGCGTATTTGTCGTAGAGATGGAGAGAAACAAAAGATGGAGCACATGTACCCTAGAGCATGAGGAAGACGCGCACCAAATGAAGATCCTATAGCGGTCATGAGATGGGCATCAAATCAATCCCAAAAGCATACAATTCGCGCTTCAATGCTTTCCCTCGGTTCCTCGCCCTCAGTCCCCTCCACCCTGAACGCCGTGTGCCCACATCTCCACCCAGGCTCATCTCTCTTCGAATCCAACCCCTTAAACACAACCAATTCATCCGGTTGCATCTCACTCATATACCACCATTCATGCTTTTGCTCCGCTGCCTCATGACTCAAAACATAATTCGCGCTCTTAATCCCCGTGCGACTAAACTCTCTCAACCTCACCTGATAATCCTCATCCGGGACGGTCGTCGAGTCGCACACAGCCAGCGGGTCTTTCGTCACGATTTTAAGCGGCCGCCATGCGCCGAGGAAACAGTAACGCGAAGAAGTGGAGAAAAGCTGAGCGATTTGAGGCGGAAATTTGAGTTCTTGCAAAGTGCCGGCGATGGCGGATGGGTCGCCGGCGTAGTCGACGTGCGGGTGGCCGGAGGGGATGTCCTGCCAGCGGCCGTGGGCGTCTTGGATGCCTTTTTGGTTAGGCGAAGAGTGTGCGCGGATAACGTGGTTGAAGACATGAGCGGTTGATGCACCGGTTCTGAACAACAATATTAGTTTTGCGAGGTAGGGCGTGTTAGGTGATGTACAAATCTTTTGCGATGGCTTCCAGTTCGGGATAATATTTGCACTTTATGGTATCCTCGTCCGAGTCGCGGGTGACTCTTTGCTTTGAAGGGAGGTGTACGTATTGGAAACCATGGGTATCGAGGTTAAAAGTTTTGTCGGTCGTGCGAACATCGCGGATTACCATGGAACGTGTGTATTCATCGCGGTCACCTAGGTATCGCGTCTTCCATGCTGATTTGGGGATTGGTGTGCCCGAGGCTGGGAAGTAGTTGATGTCGGCGGTGACATCTCCGCTGTGCGAATCGCGTCGGGATTGGTTCATGTCAGTATTTCGAACGTACCTTAGTAGAGAAGTTGCCTAAAATCCAATTCTTGAAGTTATGTCTGTTTTTACAAGTGTGCAGCTTTTGGTTGTGCATCGTTGCGGATCCGCGGAGAGGGTAATAAGGAGGGGTAGATGCCATTTCATAAGCTCGTGTCTGCATTTGCAACTTCACCTCCCAATGGCAAATAGAGTGCTTGATGCTTTGATGCTCATATCTACAAACACAACGTGGCTGGCAACATGGAAGCAGTTCACGATCCTAAGATCAATCACGCTCTTCGAATAAAAGCGCCTCAACCACGATGATTTTCCACAATTATGCTGGAGAACGAAAATAGTACCGATGATGCTCCGGATACTTGTCGTTCAACTCCCGCTTGAGCTCAGCCAGACAATCATCTTTCCGAAATTGTTCAATATCCGGCCAGCCATATTTACGATAAATCGCTTGCATGGATCCCACAAAGCCTTCTGGAATAGGCTCGTCGAAGCCAGTCATGTCGGTCCAGACATCGACTACGTCATAACTATTCTTAGGAATGAAGTTCAGTAGTCGAAATTGGTTCTTGAGCATTTCGAAAAAATGGCGCATCGGCCAACAAGGTCCCCACTGAATCTCATCTTCGCATTTGTCGTCGTCGTCGCCTTCATCATCGTCATCATCATCACTATCTTCTTCCTCCTCCTCTTCTTCTCCCTTGTCACCTTCATCCTCCTCATACTCGTCTTCGTGACAATTGGACTCGGCTACTCTGTTATCGTTCTCTTCCAACGGTTCGCCTTCCAGCGAATGAACTAGGTAAGAAGACTGAGGTGATGCAGTCTCTTGGACCTTGACGGGGCAATGCATCCAGTAGATTAGTCCGGTCTTTGTGTCTGATAAGATCACGTCCGGGTCTACATTGCCCATCAGCAATCCGCCATGGACAAGACCAATACAGTGCGAAGGAATTTTCCCATCAAATTGATCTTCAACCCCTTCGGACATCAATAGTTCACCCTCCGCATCTGATTTTCCAGTCTTTATTCTCCTCATGACGTACGGCCAGTCGATGAACCTAGCGCCGGGTGTACCATCGGGACGATTCGACTTTGGTCTCTTGGCAATGTAAGGCAGGTGCCGAAGCAAATCTATGACTTCTTTAGTTTTACCGAGATCTTTTGTCGCATCGGAATTGATATCTGGCCAGCCATCTTGCGGAGGTTCGACAACGAATGAAGGATCCATAAATGTGTTCGCGAGGAAGTCGTAATACTCTCGAATTGCGGCTACGCACTCGTCTCGAGAATAGACTGGATCCATGCTGGATGATGAGTTCCGAGGTCAACACAGGCACATTTGAGGGCGACCAGCTTGGGTGTATAAGATTCTTATGATATGATTGCGGCTCGACATAGTGCAAGCCTATGCATAAAGGCATGCAGGAATGATATTCAAGCCCATGTTGTATGGCATGCACATGATTACCAGAAGATTTTGTGGTGACCCATGGCACTTACATGTACCTTGATGATTCTTAGTAATGCCTTCCACTTACCACAGGCTACCGGGCGAAAAACCGTGGAGTACAGTAAATTCGTAATCAGGGGTAGGGTGGGCATTGATGCTACTGTCTATGGGACATGAAGCTAGGCAAATTGAGCATAGTAAAATGTATTTGACTGTGCCGCAATCTATGTGCTTCGTCGTGACTCTTGTTAAGTGGGACCTTCGAGGTAAGAATAAAGCTTGACACACTCGGGAGCGACATATGGCCCGCGTCTTCACTAGCCAGCACCTTGGCACTTGGCATGACCCCTATGGCTGCACGAAGGAGGGAACAATGATTCGCCCATCTGAACAATGGGACGAGCCGCGGAGACTAACTAGCAAACCTACCGAGGAATTGAAAACCTGGTCGTTTACTAATTCCGGAACCTGGCCAAACTCAAGACATAGTCTCCACCGGCCCCTGCAAGGGTAGGTCTGAATTGAAGGTCCACAACTGCAGCCTCCTCTGCCTTCTTACTCCCTCTCTTTTCGCGCGGGCACTATCACGTTTGGCACAAACACAACATCAAGCACCGGCAGATACCACGATATCACCCCGTCCGCCCTTTTCCCAGCTAGAGCATTAACATGGCAGCAATTGCCAGTACAGCGCTGACAGCATCTATCCTAACCAAAGATGAAGCACTACCTGTGGCCGGTGCGGAAGCGGAAGCGGAAGCCGCAGCGGCTTGAGCATTTGCTGCCGGATTTTCCTCACCTCCACAATTCGCAAGAGCGGAGGTCGCGTTTAACCATATTTCGCCACCAGGAATGCCCATCTTTGCGCTTTCCCATGTGTTGGGGCATTCATCTTGGAGATCAGGTAGCATAGAGCTGTGAGCAGCCCACCATGATGAGGCTACGCTGGTGTAGGAGCGAAACTCAGCCAGACCTGAACTTGGGATAGCTGTAGAGATTCTGTTAAGCAGCGTACAGTCAGTGCCTAACATGGAAGCATAACTACATCTCTATGAGATAGAGCAGAACGTAACGAAGCGAAAAGCTCATACGTACTATAACAAGTTAGTAGGGTTCAGTCCGAGGTTTATCACATTACTCTTACCGCACACCAGCTGGCTCTTGCCATCGATTTGCAGGCAGGGAACTCTGTAAAGGGCTTTGGAAGCTTGTCTTCACATTCTTTGTAGATCTTATCCGAATGATTATAGTAAATGTCGAGGAGGTTTCCAGTGCGTATAGGCGGGTTCAAGTAATCGGTAAAGTTCTTGGTTACACATTGCCACGAGTCGACAGTAGTCGTGGGCGTGTACACCGCGATTGAAGGCCTCGGAGCAGATGTGACAGTCGCTTTTCCAATGGCTTCGATAGAGGTGGTGAATTGAGCCGCAGTAATGGTGACTGCGGCTAGGAGGACCAAATGAGTACGCATGGCGTCGTTTGATCGTACAAGAAGTGATTTTCGAAGCTGGAAAGGAGTGAGAGCGGTCACTCTAAGGAAGCAGGACTCAAGCACGAACAAATACTATTTGTTTCACACCCCGTCTTCGGCCAAGGACTGCGACCGTCCAATATGTGCAAATGTTTGTGCAAGGCGGCCAGGCTGCTTCATTCCGGGCGATGCTCGAAAACGGTACGTTTGTCTCTTCTTGAAGGCGCCAAGGTGGCGCAGCACTACCGACATTTGACCTGCGAATCCTTCATGTCGACCGCGCATGGAAAGCTCGAACCCATGTGTCCAAGCGATGAGCGCTACTGTAGACAAATACTGCGACTTCTCCCAATACCGTGGTCACTCTGGCGGTTGAACATGCATTCTCGAAAGGCAAGAACTAATATAATCGAGACCCAAATACGATGTTAATGTGCGCTTAGTCCCTAGTCTAAGTTCTGACTGCTTCGCAATGCTGGCTTTCGACCACTTCGGCTCATACACATGGCATCGATTCAGCGAATGTAGGACGTAAGTAGCCGTACTGATCGCTGTGACACTGCTAAATTAACTGTAGCACGGTATGGGCGAGTCGCAATCCCAGTCGGGAAACACCGATATTCTTGCTGGTAGGAGATCTAATTCTCAATCTCGACTGTATTGTGATATCATCCCAGCAATATGAGTGAAGCCTTGTAGCTAATGCGGTCTTATCCCTCAGGCGTGGCGTGCACAAGATGACATTCTTCAAAATCGCTCCTGACGACGGACTGCAGTTTGAGACAGTGAATGCCCATGGAATTCGGAGCAAGTGTAGGTAGACAGCTGTCATTGTCAATGCTTCGGGTGTGGAATGGACCTGTAGTGTCCGAGATTATGCACTGGTGGGCGCGTCATGGTCTTAGCATTTACTAAGGTATTCTTTACCACGGATGCTCAGGAGTATAGACAAACCTTGCAGGATTATCGTTGATGTACTGGACGTAGTGTTGGCCGGGTGAGATGATGTAGGCAAACGCACATTGCTGAGGATAGCTGGTGCATGCAACCCCCTCTTCTTGAATGATCCGCAACCACTGCTGACATGTATGTACCGACATTGTCACTCACAACTCTGGGCATCGAAAGCCTGTCAAAGCATCGTAGAGGCATAAGGGTGCATGAGGTTTGATTGCATAAAAGCATCATATTGCAGCCTAAAAATCGAACTGGACCTATCTAATGATATATTTGCTGAGAACGTGCTCTGGGACAAGGCAGTGCAACCCACTGTCAACACAGTTGGGACAAAGATCAAAACAGCCTACTTCGCACGAGAGACATCTGAACATGTCACCACTTGTCGCCATGTGCCCACACTCATTGCATGCGGCCCATCCGAGATAATCCTCTTCCCAACCTTCCATTGGCGCATCGAGATGAATTGCTGTATTGATTGTGGCTTCTGAAGGGAAGAGTTGCAGGATTTCACGTGCTGAAGGTCTTTGACATGGGTCCTTCTGGCGGCATCCACCTATTGCCAAGCGCATATACTCGGGGATGACGGGATTGGCCGATAGAGGTAGCTCGATGGGGTTGAAATGCTCGGGACATCCAAGTTGGATCCGTAATCTTATCGGGATTAACAAATGTCGTCTAATCTCAGGTTGGCATTACTTCGAGGATCCTCATACAACATGGGACCCATGAAGCGCTGGCGTCCCCAATCGCACGGCTCAGGGTTCGTCGTTCAACCCACTGTACTGGGCCCTTTCATCGAACGAGTATCCATCATCGGCTGAAATCACGGAACTCTGGCTTTCGAGATGCTTGTTCTGTGCCTTACTTCGATCGAGCGGTGGCACAGGTGGTATATCGTACTCCTCGCTGCCTCGCAAGCCACGGATGCTATTTGGGCCACTGGTTCGTGATGGGTCCGCGGTAGTGTTTGCATGTCTACTACGCCTGCTCGATAAGGAGTTCAGTGAGAGAGCGGATCTGACAGATCCGATGATGGACTCTGGTGACCAGCCGTAGAAGAGCGGTCGAAGCGTTGGTAGACACGCACCGACTACGGCGATACAGGTCTCCGGGATGGTCCAGTACATAGTCGGGGCCAGCTCGTCTGTGTGTAGCAGGTAAGCGTGGTCTAGCCGATATTCTTGAGCTACTGCAACTTACACTGTATCTGATGGCTCTTAGAGATCCTATCGCTCACGATGTAGAATTCGACCAATTTTCCAACAGCCACGACAACAACTCTTTGGCGGAATCAGCTGTGGTAGATCGCAAATTTGGCACTCAATCACTTACACAAACCCAAGTCCAAAGATTCCTAACACCATTGCCTTCTCCTTCCTCGACATCTTCAGTCGCATAATCGGCGCCCAGGGTATTATCAACATGGCCACATCTATGATCAAAGAGGTATACGCATTTGACTGCACCGTAGATAATGGCAGACAGTTTCGGTCTTTCGATCCCGTTGGCGACTTCCAACCGTCTGATATTGGACGGCAGGTGAATATGAAGAGGAACGTGTAGGCAATGCCCCATGCCCCGTTGATGATGTATAGAATCCATACGGAAACATTGAAGAGGCGGCCGCGGAAGATGCGGCCATAGAAGAGTAGGACTGCAAATCGAGTTGCAGCTATCGCAGTGGTAGTCAGAAGCTTGTTGGCGTAGATGCACTGCATAAAAGTTAGCATCATCGCCATACTTTGCGCAAGGTGTGCGCTTACCTTGTAAAAGATCTTGAACGACTTGTCTAAAGGAGGCAGACCGTGCTTGTCCAAAGGCTTCATCTGACCCATGTCGCCATCCGTTGCCGCTAGAAGGTATGTCAGCTTGCTGTGTATGAGTACCAGATGGGAGAGAATTGGATTACCAATGATCATAGAGATCGCATTGGCGATACTCAAAAGCTGAGTGACAGTCAGTCAAAGGCCGTCTTGTCGCCGAGACAACCTGAGATCCTTACGAGAGAGGGAATCAGCATCCAGTCATCAATGCGCCAGGACATGCGCTTCTTGCGCCTCGCCCAGAATCGAGCAAGGACAGCAATAATCGCAAGTATGGGGAACGTTATGCCCAATGCGAGGGGTGTTTTTGCGACCGCCATGATGACCTTCTTGCGCCGTCGAGCAGTGAAGTTGACTCGAAGATCAAAACGGAACAGAGAAGTTAAGGTTCTAACTACCACTGCCGGACTTGCGCTCCCAAGCTACACGAACCGCGGACCACTGTGGGAGACTTCATGTCCGACACGGACGGCAGAGAACCAACACCAAGACCCATGCATCAAATGGAAGCGACCTGCATAGTAGAGATTGGCATCCATTTGGGTAAATGCTGTAGCAACTCAGGGATGCGGTCGAAGGATTCTGCTTCGGAGTCCGAGAGAACACATTATAGCGTCATTACCTTACCCTGCTGGCGGCTCCAGAAGGGACGGTCGCGAACACAGCATTTGTGGGCAAAGATTCGCAGTTCCAAGACCGGGGTGTCTCTAATTATGCAAGGATGCCGCCCAGCCATCAGGACCGCTCCACATTAAGGCCACCAACCTATCCTACACTAGCACGCAGCGAATCATGTTTGGCGCTTCAGGGCCTGCACCGACCGACGCATGTAAGATCCGAAAGAAGCTTCGCCGTGCTTGCATGAAGCGGACAAGGCGTTGGAAATTGTGTGGCCAAGCTAGAACAAGCAAGTCGTGGCAAGAAAACAACCTTTGCCTTGTTTGCTTGCTGCGACTCCGCGGCTTAGGCTCACATTGCAATGTGTAGATGTATTAACGAATAACAATTCCTATGTGTACCAAATCAAGATGGAAGCTGATCCCCACGAAGATGAGTACAACGCACCACTTCTGAGAGCAGAGAAGCCGAGTTGGGACGATTCGGAGCATAAACGTCGAAATTGGAAGAGCAGGAGCGTACTGCTTCACATGGTCATTGCGACTCTTTACTTCCTCGCTATTTCTGCAGTCGTCTGGAGATATCATCCAACAAACAGTTGCCCGCAATGTGACTTGAACCTTTACTGTAGGTACCCATAAGAGCAGGAAGAATATGGCCGTGGTCTAAGAAATTTGAACGCAGCACCCGCCAGCGAGGCCCTCCAGTACAGTGAGCGTATCATGAGCATGGACCCCGAAACATTCGCAGCTGGCAATCCTTTTGTCGGAGAGCCCCGTCCAGAACTGGATAATGCGTGGGACGCGCTGCTCCAAAGTAGATATTTGCCTCTCTACTACAGCTTGAACAAAGGCCTGACTCAGAAAATAGACATTCAAATCGGCGTCACCCCAACCGAATTGGCCAACCTCCAGCCGCAACTAAATCGCAGCACTCTCCGTCTTGCAGACGGAACATACATGATCCGGCTTCGGGTTTATCATGAATTGCACTGCTTGAAATGGATACGGAAGTGGATGCATCGCGAGCACTATTGGCCCGATCTTTCTGGCTATGCACTCCATGAACGGCGTTGGCACATCGGTACGTTCTAGCTCTCATCTTTATCAATATACGCGTTGCACGGAGTACTGATGGCGATGTGAACGGCAGAACATTGTCTCGAAGATCTGCGAAGAAGCGTCATGTGCCAACCTTCACTTGCGCCCTCGACGTTTGAGTTCCTGGACCGGAAAACAAGCGACGCAATCACGGCAGATGGGACGCATGTGGCAAATTGCGCAAATTGGGATGCATTGGATGAGTGGGCAAGGAAGAGAAGGATTGATCTGACAACGCTGGACAGGAAGAGCTTGATTGAAGAATAGGAATAAATCACTTGACCGAAGGTCACGTTTCTGATGAATGTAATGTGCAACGGCCATGAGAGGCTACCTTCGGTTTCCTATACGATCAATGTGATTCTCCCGGATGCTCATCCCTCCACTCCGCCGCCCATGCTGACAACTGTTCGAAATCTCTACACACACGCTCAACGCCCCAACCAGTTATGCCTCCAAGTTCCCATACAATGGGCTCAAGTGTCGCGTCCGCAGCACACATGATGCTTTGGCGCAGATAATCAAAGCAGTGGCGCGTGTGTGCAGGCTCGTGCTGCGGTTTATGACTGTTTCCACCGTCTCTAGATGCTGAGTGATGGTCCTGGTAGTAGCCCACGCGTAGCATGTTTAAACAGTGGAGTTGATGGAAAACTGCGATGCCTGATGTGTTTGGCGAAATCTGTGGATGCTGTACAAAACCTTCTCCGGCTAGAAATGCAGTTGGTTAGTTCGGAGTGAGTCTTTTTGATGCTGACATACCTGGGAACAGGTCTTTCCATGCCTTATTGGTGTGCTTGGAAGGTGGTAAAGTGAATGTATCGTTATACTCGAAGCTCAATTCGGTTGATCCTATTGGGACTTGAGAGACGGTGTTAAAGTCAGGTTGCCATCTATTTGGTGAGCATACATACTTCGACTAGATGTATCATATATTCCTCGATGAGCATGGGAAGCGTAACCCGCGAGATACCCTAAAATGCCAAAGAAGAATGCTATAAACGCTATCTTCAGACTGGGCCACACTCTTCCTTGCTTTTCATTGGGTTCAAGCCCACTAGTAGATCCCAACCTCTCGTACACATGTTTGTGTCTAGATTGCAACACGAAATTCATGATTCGGTGCATGGCTGATTTGACTGGAGTGTTCGAGATCACTAGAAGACGGTGACTATGATTCTTTGTGAGCGAGTAAATCCTCACAAGCTCGCATCAGATGTTGAGATGGCTGGCGAGATCCTACGTGTCGCGATGCGCGGCAAAGGGTCACGCTTAGGTTCGAGATCGGACACTTTAGGACGGGTGGCTGATCTCGGCGTTCGCAACCTACAGCATGGATACCACTAGGATGTTCGGCGACTATCACATTTGATGGATTCTTGGAGCCAGTACCTGGCGGGTAAAATCTCCAAGGCAGATATCTACTATGTTGCAATAGGAAGGTACTCGACATGTCTCAGTTACTTTCGCAGGCGGACAGACAGCGATAGGACATCACTACCCACTTTGATATTACATATGAACTGGGTTATGCCTACAGTAGATATATATGGCAACGTTTGTAGTTCCAGGAATGCGGTTGAAGATTTGGAGATGCCCGATATGTGTGGTGACACACGGCGCAGCAACAGGGTCTATTGTGCCCTGATGAGATGTCGACCTAGGAACATGCAGTGCGTTGAAAAGACATAAAAGAAGTGCGCTACTGCCTTGAGGATTGTTTTGCAACCAAAATCAACGCGAGCCGCAAGCCATCTTCGTTGTTGCAATATCACGCAGACTTTACACGCACGTCATCAGCCACTTTTGCGAACATGCTGCTTCACGCCGTTGGCTTTGCATTGCTGCTCCTACCACTAGCTCTTAGCTTCCCAGTTGGTACTATTGAATCCTTCTTCTTTTGATTCACACATCTGATATGTTCAAAGGGCAAGGGAGCGCCAAATCACATAGCCTAGCCAAGAAAGCTACCACAAATATTGTTGGCTCGCCTGGTAAGAGAGCTGTTGTATGTCAACTTGACCCAGGTGCAGTTACTGAAATGCTACAGACGAAGCCATTGTCTGGCGATGGGACGTGGCATTGACGGATGCAGCAGAGGCAGCTGCCGAGGCAAAAGAGGAGAGCGGGACGCCTGAAGTTGCGCCGGAGAGCCAAACGGCGGAGTCAACGTAACGATACTTGTCAGTTTAGAAGGTGAAGGGATTCAGATGCTTGCCATGGAGCAGGGATGTGTATGTTGGAATGTACTTTTGCCGGAAACAAGTAGGCTGTTAGCCGCCAATGTGATGAACGTAGAAATCACTTGTGGATCTCGTATCGTATGCAACGTGGGGGCCGACCCGATCATGTGGGTCCCGAAATGTAGAAAAGCTTGTTCGGGTTAAGCTGCATGAAGGCGTTAGATTGCGGGTGTGGCACAGCGCTGATGTCGCGTTCACCCCGCATAGCGCCGCTACTTCCAGTTGTCGAGCTCTGCCCAGGCCCCGAAGACAGCATCCTCTCCTCATTGCACGCGTAAATTCGTCCTCAAGCTCATCGTCGTGAGGTGCAACAACGGCCACGCAACAAGAGTTTCCTGGCCTTCTCTGAAAAACGAGGCGCACGTAAAGAGCAATGAGTTTCTTCCTTTCGGCCAGTCTGGCCCTGGTCGTCTTCTCTTTGCTTCGATTCAGCTTCAGTCGTCTCTATAATCATTCTGCATTCAGCATTGCATCTTCAAAACTTGGTTGTGCAGCTCCTAAGACACTCCCTTCACGAGACCCATTCTTCGGCATTGACACTGTCCTCTCAACCTTCAAGTCAATAAAAGATCATTGCCGCATGCGCACCACCCAGACACAAACCCGTTTGTATGGGCACACATTCCAATCCTTCCCTTTCGGTCGACGCGTGGTAACAACTATTTCCCCGCGCAACGTGCAAACGGTGCTGTCTCTGGAGCACGAAAAGTTTGGCGTCGGGCCAATTAGAAGACCCGCAGAGGCCATGGTTGGAAAGGGCATCATCTCAAATGACGGCAAGGTTTGGGAACATGGAAGAAGTATGATACGGCCCGCATTTGCGCGGAGCCAGATAGCGGATAGAGGCATGTTCGAGAGGCATGTTGAACGTTTACTAGCACTACTGCCACAAGACAACAGCGTTGTAGACCTACAGCCATTGTTTGATAGATTGGTACGCCGGCCGGGCCATAGTCTGAACTTCGCTGATGCTAGCATAGATTCTGGACGCAAGCTCAGAATTCATCTTTGGCGAGAGCTTCGACTCCTTGCTACCAGACTCGCCCATTGATTCGCAAAAGTTCATGGATGCTTTCAACACTGCGCAAAAAGGCGTAGGCATTCGTGTCATTCTAGGGAAAATGAAATTTCTAGTCATGCGCGATCGTAAGTTTCGAGAGAGCTGTGATACCATAAAGCAGTATACAAGACGGCATGTGGATCGCGCACTCGATCGGCGAGAGGAGAGGAAAAAGGACAATGCAAGAAAAACCGTGCTCGTATACGAGCTTGCCGAAGAGACAACGGATCGATCCGACCTCACCAGCCAACTGCTCAATGTCTTCTTTGCCGGTCGCGACACGCCTGCCGTGGCACTCACGAATTTATTTTTCTTACTAGCTCGGCACCCAAATGTGTGGAAGAGATGTAAAGAAGAGGTCCAGGGCTTAGATAAGGAAGACCTAAGTTTCGAGAAACTGAAAAGCCTGCGATACGTTCAGCATGTCATCAATGAAGGTCACATCTCCCAGGAATCTTACCATTACCACTACGACGGAGCTGATGAAGAAATAGCTATGCGTCTTCTCCCTCCAGTCGCAGCGCAAACCCGCACCTGCCTCACCGCCACGACCCTCCCCACTGGCGGCGGCCCCTCCGGCAAGCTACCCGTTTATGTTGTCCCCGGTGACACAGTCGCCATCAATTTCTTCACGTTGCATCGAGACCCATCTATCTTCGGGCCCGATCCAGAAGATTTCCGGCCAGAGCGCTGGACCCAAGTGCGTCCAACGTGGGAGTTCCTTCCTTTTGGCGGCGGAGCGCGACATTGTCCAGCGCAGCAGTTGGCGCTCTTTTGGGTCGCATACACTTTCGTCCGCATGCTCTTAGCTTATGATGAAGTCAAGAACGAAGATGAGGTGGAGGAGTATGTGGAGAATATGAAGTTGAATATGGAGAGTCACAATGGGGCGAAGGTATCATTTGTGAGCACAGGAGATTGACTCCCAAGTATTTGGGTTATGCTTCGAAACATTCCACGGGTTCGTCGGATCCTTCTACTAGCTATATGCTTCGCATGGATATACATCCCGAATACAATCAACCTGAAGGAAACAAGAAGAAGAGAGACAGGTCACGCATGATCATGCCATCCTCATCAATTGTGGATTTCTGTCACCACAATAATCGCTAACGAATCTGAACAGGCCAGCTACGTTGTTTCAGGCTCTTCCGGAGCATCCTTTGGTGGGTCAGGCTTACACCATTCGACACCATCTTTATCGTGGTCTCCGGCAACGTAGCAGCGCCAATTATTTTTGACTATCTTGTTAACGTTTGGAGGCCAGACGTCTGCAGCGCATTGTCCTGCAGTGTAAAGAGGATTTGCGTTCCATATGACCCCAGCGCAAGCGTCCAGATTATTCATGTAGCTATATATCTAGGCCTGTCAATTTTCGGTATAATCATGCGATCATTGCTGTGTACTTACCGCGTACCATGCGTAGCTCTCTGCTGTGAGACTGATCGTGTTCGCAACTCGGGCAGCCTGATACTGTTTTGCTCTCTGAAGGCTCTTTGCGCTGCTCTGCTCGATCGAACCCTTCGCTACTGTCACAAAGCCGGTAATATCGAAAATTGCTGGGTTGCTGTTTGTGTTCAAAGTGAATATCGGATGCGTCATTTCATGAATCAGTATCCGTTCTAAGAACAGGTCAGCGCTGAATTGCTTAGCAGCCAACGAACTAATTTACCTGTTGTGTCTAGCTCTGCGAGATTGCAAATGTTCTGGTTTGGCTCTCCGTCTCTCAGCCTCTGCAGCTGAGCTGTAAGGTCCCTGGCAGCGAAAAAGTCATTGCAAAAGTTGATTACCAACGCATCCTTCGGGGGGGGAGGCGCTGCTCCCGGCGTGTCCCACTTGGCCGGTTCTGCCTGCATGTCTACATACCATTGCATAGTGTTAATTGGTGCCACAAAGGCTTGGGCTGGCGGGTCATTTTCGTTGTGTCCATTGCAGGCGTCGAGTTTCCAAGGTTCGACGCCCCACGCGTTTTCCTTCATTTTGATTTGCCTTGCGTTCTTCTTCATGGCTGTGAGATAGATGAGGTTATTGTTTCTACCTTCTGCGTCCTTATTTGTGATACCGTTCCTGACCTTTTTGAAATTGTTGTGAATTAGACCGATAGTACTTCGATCGGCCGCGAACATTTGCGTGTATCTAGAGAATTTCGGTTAGCATTGATGAAAGCGGCAGAGGTACTTATCATAAGCCGAGCACGTGCGAATTATCGAGTAGGTGGGAATGCTCGCTCTGCTCATGTGGAGGACATAACAGATCGTGAACATGGACTTGAAACGCTGAACAGACTTACGCAGGATCGACCTGGGCAATAAACCGGCGGAGAGCAAGTTTTCGCTGCCCTACATCTTTAGGTATCCCAGCTTGATCAAACACCATGCCTGGTGAGTTCTCGTACGCAGCAGTCCTGGATTCCAACGACGTAAGTTGGCTGATTGCTTTGTCGATCAGATCGAGTGACATCGTCCACGCTGTTTTCACACGTGATTTATCAACGCTGTTCGCGTGATCTTGGTCCCACTTCGTGCATGTTAGTACGAACATGCAGAGCCGCTATAGTATGACGAGCATACCTGCCAATCTTTGACATCATAGAAAACGGTGCTATCTGGTGGTTCAACAGTATCGTCAGCTCGACGCAGAATTTCCGGCTCTAGGCTGTGTGAACCCTGAAAGAATCCCGAATCGTTGAAAGAGCCTAGTGTTGGCTGTGAGCCGCGTGAGCTGCGTGCGGTTTCGAGCGTATGGCGAAGGGGTTTGGCCAGCACCAAAGTTACCAAGCAAGCAAAAGTGAACCACATGGCGGTGAAATTGAAGGAAGAGGCCCTCTTGTCGAAAAGTGTACATGCATTCGTGGGCCCTTTATATAACGTAACCTCGCTTGTCGGTGCCATTGCTAGAATACGGCGGCTGAGATCTCTTGGTGCTGGACGCCGGGCTTCACAATCCTTCCTAAGTAACTAGGAGGCCATCGATAATCGTTGGACGTCGAATGAGATGTTTCCACGTTGCCCCGACGCCTCAAAGCTACATGGACTTGACGTGGTTATGGATACATTTACACTAATACTATCCCTGGTGAAGGAGGTCTCGTCACAGTTGAGCTGCTAGACCCTGTCACCAGGAAAGTTTCTCGATGATTATGTTAGAGGTTCAGACCAATGGAACCTTGACTTGGAGGCTGCCGTCATTTTGTTGTTTCTGCCGCAAAGTGTACAAAAATCTCCACTGTTGCGAGCTATTGCAGCTCCATCTCTTGGCTGTTACGGCACTTGCATTGGGGCGTGGGAACGATTGCTCGTCTGTCTATGTGGCTCAGCGATGTCTTGGGTGTGAAACAGACCCCAAAATTGCGGCACTCCGGCCGAACATGAGCTTGATACTTGGAACAGCATTTCGGACCTTTCAAGACACAGCCACTCCTGCAGAGACATACGCCGCACACTGCGGCGTAGGTAAACACCAGAGTATCATATCCATGAACCCAACTTTTCCGATTGCGACCACCTGAAACCATTCAGTCAGCTCAGAATTTCCAGAGGCGTAGTGATGGTGAGGCAAATTTCACACTTTTTGTTGCGGACTGCGAGTATGCCTAGCATCCAGACTTCAGTCTCGCCTCTCTGTTGTACGTACGCGCTGGGGCGGTTTCAGTATGATGCCCGTGTGAGGCAACGCGCTTATCGGGCATGAGAGAAACGTTGAGGTAGTCTCGTCCGCTTGGGCTGGCAAATTGTGGTCGCGCATATAATCCACATCGTACATTGATAAAATTCCTATCTCTTCTCCCAAATCAGCCACAATTGACTCCAAGTAGTAATGTCGAAATCACGTATCAATCTTTGGTGCTGGTTGGTTCTTTTGAGCATGTCGACGGCACAGAACATTCCTCCACCGAACCCATCGGTTGCATCCCAGATTACAATGGCGCCGCAATCAGGGCTGCAGACCGGTTCACCTATCCAAACAGCCTACTCGTTCATCAACGGACTCAGCGCCAATAGCGTAACAACAACAGTGGTCGGAGGAACTACAACAGGTGAGTGGTCTCGCAAAGTGACCACGTTTCGCTAATCGCAGAAGTGCTTCCAATCTGGTACTGTGCTCCGCGGGAAACGGCTGCGGCATGCAACAAGAATTGCCCAGAAGGTCCAGTGATAGCAACAAGTAATCCCTCGTGCGGAGGTGGCTTCAATGCGGTCGTCCTCTTGCCCTTAGTCGCTGTTCCGGGCTTTTTCCTCCCTCCCCCCGAGGGACTACCCACACTCACAATCGGAGACGGTGAAGCAAGGACCTTCACGCCGCCGAACAACCCAAGTCCACAGACCTCCAGCCCAGTTTCAACCCAAACCCCCACTCCAACACCGACTCCTCAAGATGATTCGCCGCCCGAGATATCGTGCCTTGCACCTGCGAACAAGGTTGCGGATAATGCTCACCCGGCGAGTTCGACAAAGACATTAGATGGAAGCGCAACATTGATACCCGAAGCGCCACTCGACATAGAAGCAAACCCCCTGCCATTTTTGAAACTGAGTGAAGAAGGAGGGCTGGCGAACTGCGGAGGAGGCGGTGTCGAGGGCCGGTATTTTGCTGGAGGCTTCAACCAGTTCGGCAATACCTTCTCGCGCAACGATGGTATCAGTGCGTTGAATCAGTTTTGCGCTGCGCACTCGAAGAATGGATCGGTGTTAGGTCCCGATGGTGTCATAGGTTCTGATAAACCAGGCTGGTCGAAAGCGAAAGCGCAGGTACGTTTGCTTCTTTCGAATATACTACATGCGGATAGCTGATGGAAGCTCTCAGCACATCTACCAAGGTGATTTCAATACCAAGAAGAGTGGCAAAATAACAGTTCGTGCAATCTTTGACATTGACAACCGCATATCGAAACTCAATAGCGAGAAGGACTGCAACCATAATGGAGATGACGAGGGTAAAGTCTGGTTGATAGCACTGTTTCAGGAAAATCTGTGTCGAAATTATTTCGGACAATCTATTGACTTTTGTAAGTTTCAGCGCCCGAGATCTACACGCCGTGTTAATGTAGGACAGGCGACGAAGGTCCAGATGACACAGGTCGACGATCCGCAGAGGATACCAAGTGGAAGCGTGGCGGCACATACTACCATCGTTGTGGGATCTACGAGATATTCAAGACACCAGACTCGGGCTATACGAGACCTTTGAAGCCGGATGAGGTCCTTGAGGCACCGCTGCCGTCTGCTAAGTGATTAAGTGGGTTGTGCGCGCGCAAAGACGTGGTTTCGATGCGCGATTACTGCCAACCAACGACCTCGACGATTGTCAGGGCTGAAGGAGCCGGACAAAACCCGTGCTTCTTACCGAAGAAGGGTGAATGTATCGTGTTCGCTGCTCAGGAGGAAATCGCAAGGTCCTCGGTCGATGAGGGAAGCCGTTGAGGCGAAGAGGCAACTGTGTTGCTCAAAGTGGGGGCGGCGGTTGCGGCACAGTTGCGGCACGGTGGCGCTAAGCAGCCCTGCAGATATTGGTCAAGTCGATTCAATCGTATAGCCGTGACCGTTCGCCATATTCCTCTGGTTTAATAACTGCTGCGCTCTAGAAATGAAGTATGAATAGCTCTTATCGATACTGACATAAATATCGTGGCACCTGTCCATTCTTGATCCCGCAGGCGACTACTTTCACGTACGAAGCCTTCAGAAACCTCGAAATAGCGTATCAGACCTAGATTCACGCTCCAAAACGCATCATGGGGAACTATCTTGCAGTCGAAGCTCCTTCCGATGCAAATCGGTGCGCGAATCCCACTAGCATTTGCGATCTTCCAACGGAGCTTCTCATTCGGATCCTGGATTTGTGCAATTCCGAGGAAGTTGCGAGAATTAGCCAGACATGCTGCCTCCTGCATGACGTTAGCGTACGTCAAATATTACCTCGCTTGGTTGCATAGTCTCAGACTGATATAGTCACCTCATCTATACCATACCATCGACTTGAGCTCCCACAACGTAAGAACAAATGCTGAAGATGTACCTGATGAGGAACGTGTAGTATCTTTCAGCTCCTTACGTAGAAAATGGACGCATCAAGACTACGTTGCATACAAGAAGCAGGAGCGATTCATGCAGTCATTGAAAGCGCACCCTGCGCTTTCGAGACATGTGCGGAGCTTATGTTGGACAATTTTCGACTTCTCTACGATTGGGGAGGAGGACTTTGAAGATGAGGACTTGGCAAGCAGTTATAAGGACCTGTGTGACATGACGGATGAAGATTTTCAGGTACCGATAGACACGGGCAAAGGCAGTGGGTATCTCTTGCACTGGAGCACATCAATTACTGACTTGTACATAGAAGCAGTGTGGCAAATGTTCGAGAGCATGATCAATGTCACCTCTGTTGACATTTGTTGGCTTGAGTAAGTCTTCGCCCGGCCATGCCATAAGACAGTATACTGATGGATTTAGCGAGGGCCGTCGCTTTACGCTTCCGAAGCCATTGTTCCCTTCTCTAATAAGGGTACGCTTAAGCGGCATCATGACCAGAGAAATGGTAAAGTGCATCCTCACCCATCCTGCACGCCTCGAACATTTAGAACTGGACAACCTGCTCCAATGGTCAGAGATCGAACCGCCAATTCCGAACTTTCCAACTTTCCTGGAGGCGGCCACATACTGGCGCGACAATGCGAACGCCCACACGGTCATCCACCGAAGCCGCCTTATGGCAGACGCGCTCAATCCTGTCCTCGGTCAATGCCAGTCTTTGACTTCGTTGTGCATTGCAACGGTTGGGAATGGTGACTACATAGAGTGGAGTACTGACTGGGAAGACCGGTGCTATTCCGCATGGGCACGCTTCATCGATTCGACCAGACATCAGCTGCGGCACTTTTCTTTCAAACAAGGCCTTGATCATAGCCACGCAACTCGAGGAGAAGTATTTTGTCGCCGCATTATTGTACGCAGTAATTCGCGGCTTCTGGACCGACTCTTCCTTGCCTGGATTTTACCTACACTAGTCAAGTCGCCTTGGCCTAATGTTCAGAGGATGATAATCAGGGGCGTGGGATACTCGCACGATACGGAGTACAGACAGCAGCCGCCCTTAGAGTCAGAAATGACCACACCGGGCGTAACATATTCTGTGGAAGAGTGTCCTTGGCGTCATTTGGGAAATTACACAGTCGGAATCAGGCGAGCCGTCTTCTCTCATGCGGCTAGAAATGGGCTTCAGGCTTTGCTTCCCAGTGGTGCGGAACTCGTGGTTGAGGAGCAACAAGAGAAGGATTACGATGCATTGTGGCAGTATGATGATAGTGGCCTTGCCTTGTACCCAATCGACGACGAATGATACCATAAGCAGGCCTCAAACGTTAGATTGTGTTAGTCATAGGGACCACGTGAGCTTCCCGAGGTCATGTCATGATAGAACCATAGACACATGATGTATCATCCCTTGCAAAAGGACCGTAGCGTATCAAAGGCAAATGTTGATCCCAATGCATAAGGTTTAGGATATGATACTTTGCTCAAGATTTATATGACGTGCCAAAAGGTGTAGCAAACCTTAGAAGTACATGATCTCGGCAAAGTCGATGTCATCTAGGCCACTATTATACAAACAGCATACTAAGAATTACCGGATGCAGCATATGTACAGTGAGGATCCAGATTGCAGGTAAAAAAATCTGCTCCGCCATCCTTCCTGGGTCAAACTTCTCGCAAGCATTAAAATGTCTCTTACCCACCGTCTACTACTAATGTTTAAATGTTTTCGGTTCATGGAATGTGTTTATACCAAATCAAACAAGGTCCAAGAGCCTGAAAGAGATAGCATGGCTAGATTACTCTCAAGACGGCAGAACGGAACTCTTCGAGAAGTCAGAAGGTGATTTACCCTTAGATTCAGTAGATGTTTCCCATTCATGTACATAACTGAGATGCTTCTTTGACTAAAGTATCAGGCTTCTTTGCTTGCCCTTCTACAAAATCTGTATTCGATCCTCGGAAAGACTCATTGCAAATATTCATTCCCATCCAAACCGACCCCGCCCATCAGTCCCCCATAGTGTACCAAGACAGCCTTGATATCAAACGTTTCAATCCCTTGCGAGGAACTAGCAGACCTTATAAGCTAACCTCAAACTCATCCGAGCGCGCTCGCACCAGTACCGTCCTCACCTCAAATTCCTCCACCACTCCAGCAACCGCCATGGACTTACCCAATCCGGTAAGCCGACCCCACAGCCACTACCCAAGCTACCCCTCACGGACCCTCCAAACGACCCCACCGCCATCGCGGACGCGCTCCGCCACGCCGCAGGGCAACGGCAATTAGACATGCCATGATGCAAACACGTAGCGCGCGGATCCAATGCGCCGGGCGAGCGAACGTGATCTCAGAAACACTCCCCACTCATTCGGACCTTTCTTCAACTTTCATTCTACGTACTTGATAAAGCTGGGGCAATAGGTTCATAATGTCAGGTACGCATGCGCTTCACAAGGGTTTTAAGTTTGGGTTGGGATTGGGTTTTGTGAGACGGCAATTGACGGGTTTTGATTGTAGCGAAACATTTCATTCACGACCCGACACATCTCGTCAATACTGCGCTGCTTAGCATCCCTCTCACCAATCCCTCGGTGCAATGCGACATCAAGAATAAGATCATCTACCGCAAGCCTGGTACCAGCCAAGTGTCCATTGTCTCGGGCGGCGGAAGCGGCCATGAACCGTCTTTCGCGTCGTTTGTAGGCGCAGGGTTGCTGTCTGGTGCTGTGGCAGGTACGATCTTTGCGTCCCCGAGCGCGGAGCAGGTGCGGCGATGTATACTGCATCGAGTGCAGAAGGATAAAGGAGTGTTGGTCGTGGTTATGAATTACACGGGTGATGTCCTGAACTTCGGCATGGCGGTTGAGAAGGCCAGGGCGCAGGGTGTGGAGGTAGACATGGTTGTGGTTGGGGATGATGCAGGTGTTGGACGCGCCAAGGGCGGGAAGGTAGGGCGGCGAGGGATTGCTGGGACAGTGTTGGTGCATAAGATTGCGGGAGCGCTGGCTGCGAAGGGGTTTGTAATCTTACCGTGGCTGAGGGTATGCGTGGAATGCTGACGTGCTGCGCAGTGCGAGTTTGAAGGAGGTCACGCGCATCGCGCAACTCGTCGCCGATAATACCGTGTCGATCGGATCGTCGTTGTCGCATGTCCACGTGCCTGGACGTCGTGATCCGGAAGAAGATGAGCTGAAAGAAGGTGAAGTCGAGATTGGTATGGGCATCCACAATGAAGCCGGCTCAGAACGCAAGAAGACCGATCTGCCTGGGCTGGTCAAGACAATGCTGTCACACTCCCTCAGTACAGCCGACCAGGATCGAAGCTTCTCCAGCATTACCGAGAAGGATGAAGTAGTGCTTTTGGTGAACAATCTTGGTGGTGTTAGTCCTCTTGAGCTAAGTGGCATCACGAATGAGGTAGTGGAGCAGCTTTCCAACGACTTCAGGATCAAGCCTGTTCGAATTCTAGCGGGAACATTTATGACGAGCTTGAATGGCCTAGGCTTCAGTATTAGCTTACTCAAAGTTCGCGACACGGGTTCGGCGGGAGCTTCGATTTTGGACTTGCTTGACGCGCCTGCGGAAGCAAGCGGCTGGTCTGCAGCTATCAGCACCAGCACTTGGTCGAGGCAAGCAGAAGCGAAAGCGCAAGAAGAGCAAGCTGTGGAAGATGAAATTCAGCCCAGTAGCCTCAAAGGTGAGCAAGCCATGGGTCACAGCGATTTAGGTACTGACGCTCTGCAGTTGATCCAAAGCTCGCGAAGTCCACACTGACGACCGCACTGAATCGGCTCATCTCAGTGGAGCCCGACGTCACAAAGTTCGACACTATCGTTGGAGACGGAGATTGCGGCATTGGGTTGAAGCGGGGTGCTGAAGGTAAGTTGCGCTCACGTGTTTTGCTGCCTAGCTCTGACATCACCAAGCCATTCTCGAGATGCTCGGAACAGCAAAGGAGACCGATGATCTGCTCATTCTCTTGAATAACATAATTCATGTGGTCGAGATCTCCATGGACGGAACATCTGGTGCCATCTACGCCATCTTCTTGAACGCCCTCGCGCATGGTTTGCGACAGAATTCGCCATCCTCGCCGCAACCTGTGACTCCACAAATCTGGGCCAAGGCTCTTGAGTCATCGCTGCAGGCGCTTGGAAAATACACCCCTGCTCAGCCAGGTGACCGGACACTGATGGACGCCCTGTATCCGTTCGTCCAAACGCTATCCAAAACGGGAAAAGTTGAAGAAGCAGCAAAGGCTGCGCAAGAAGGATCGCGTGGAACGAAAGGCATGAAGGCTAGCTTGGGACGAACGGTCTACGTTGGAGGCGAGGGTTTCAACGAGGTTCCTGATCCAGGTGCCCACGGACTGGCAGAGCTGTTATTGGGTCTGAGCGATGGTCTGAAGAAGTAAAAGTTGAGGGTATCGTTTGATTCATTCGCTCGGTGGGCTTCGCCGTATCCGCGATGTTTATGTAACTTTTAATCCACAAAACTCCATGTTGCGATTGCTTTGCATGCAAAAGCCCGCTCGTGCGTGGTATGTCGAGGCCTAAGATAAGAGAACGAGGATGACAGAGTCGCCTCGGAGGAACCTAATGATTGTCAGCGCAAAGGCCTCAAGCAGACAGGGGACTAGCGTACAGCTTCGAGATAAAGCGATCCTTGTTCACTTTCCTCCCCGGTTGTCCATTCGCTAGACGTGAGGTCTCGGTCCACATCTCCTTTGCATTCTCCAGGACCATGTTGCAGTGGCGGTCGAAAGCCTTGACGCGTGCGAGGATCTTGCGATTGTTTCGGCAGGAGATCAAAACCTGGGTGCGCGACCGAACGGCAGTCTGGAGGATAGAGAGGGGTCCAGTGGTAAGCTCATGCTCCTCGACCTGAGCGACTTCATACTCACTAAGCAATAGTCAGCATGATAATAATAATGTGTACATTGAAGTAGGCAAACTCACGTCAACTCGGAACGGGGCTTCGAGAGCAGCTCTCTGCAGTTTGTTAGCGCATGCACAAGGCACAACTTCAGGCCCATGGGCACATACTGAATCTTGGCGTCCACCATGTTGGCACTGACGAGACGGCAGTGGGGTCCGGAGTATGCGGCGGTCTATCAAAGCACTGTCTGTGAGCTTTTGGGTCGAGTTGCAGCCTGCAAATATTCGTCGCGCGGGTGGTGGGCAGAGGTGAAGCTTGCGCAAAAAGGTGCACAGACCACGAAGGATTGGACTGACCTGGTATGAGCGTAGAACACCAGGGCAACGCGCTTGGATGGGGTGGAGCGATCGGAGATGGCTGTCTAGGAAGAAGTTGAGGTGAGCGAGCTTGTCGCGGATTTGAGCTAGGCGGGCAGTTTATCCGACGCCGGACCAATGAGCGGCGTGTGAGTTTGGCGTTCGGGAAGGTGCGTCACGCGTAGTAGCCCGCGGGAACCTTAGCTCCAAACCTCGCCAGCTCGTGCTTTTGCACCCTCACGCTGCCTCACAACGTCTCTTCCACGGCAATTCGACATTCTTTTTCCTTTGTTCGACGCGTGCTGCTGCCTGCTGCAGCTGTTGTGTCGAATACAGTACAAATAGACGTGCTTTTCCCGCGCATTTGCTCGCTTGGGCCTTCTCGTACCTGTTCTGTGGTTCACCGACACGCGCTTCGCTATGATCGGACGCCAGCCACCGATCGCGATATAGACTAATTGACCACTCCCTTCCGCAACGCGACCTCGAGCTCGACCTCACCTTCACGACACGACCTCTCCTTCTCTATTCTTTATCCCATGGGTGGTGTCAATGTCGACGCCTGCTACTATCGCGATGGAGGATGCCATGCAGCAAACTCCCGCGTCTGCCGCTGACGACGACTCCATGAGCGACATACCGCGGCGATCAATGCGAGGCAAGCACCATGACCCCTCGTGAAGCATCGCGTCTAACCATTCTCGCGTCTACAGTGAAGGTGCTGTACACGTTCGACGACCAGAACAAGTCCAACTGCCTCGCCCGACTGCCGAACGCGTTGAGCGTCCCCGTCGTGTCGCTCGATGAGATCACGCAAGTAGGAGTCATCGAGCTCAAGACGTGCATCCAGGCCATTGTTGCGGCAAGGTGGGTTGCTAAATCCGCTCATTGGTGCTCACTCGCTCATCGCTCGCTGCTTTAGTCCCGAACTTGTCGCCAAACTCGGCCATGACTACACCGTCTACGCCTACGACTTTTCCGAGTACGAAACCCCGCTTGTCGGCCAGGGCATGCTGTCATGGATTCTTGCCTCTGCGTCCAACACCCCGAATGCTCCTGCCGACCAGTCGCAGACTATGGTCACTGGTCGCGTGTGCAAAAACATCCTAGGTCTATTCGGCAATGGCATGAAGGAGACTCTGGAGGTCAAGCTCAAGTTGGTGCCTGTTCCCACAAGCATGCAGCAGGAGTATGTTGAGAACATGGAGCGGTACCACAGCCTCAGCCAGCTGATGCCCGAGGGCTTCGACTATAGCGCCTGGTCCGACTTCTTGAAAGAAAACCCAGCCCTGGGTCAGCTCGCACAGCCCACGCCGATGATGCCCACCCAGCTGTCCCAACGCCCATCTCTTGGCGGTTACGAACCGTTCCATCAGATGCTCACCCGAAACAGCCCGTCGCAAGAACCTCGCACTGACTCCTTCTACGACTCGGCCAATATGTCCTTCGACACCCAGCAAACTCGTGCGTCTAGTCCTGCCATGAGCACGCTGTCCTTTCACCACTACCAACACAACGCCGACTCACGGCCTGCATCTCGCGCATCGGTTCGAAGTGATGTCGTCCATTCGCAGCAGCAATTTCGCGAATTAGATCCGTACACCATCGAGCAACAAGAGGAAGGCCCGCCCAAGAAACGAGCTCGGATCGTGCAAACCAAAAGACCGAAGAAAACACCACTCACCGTACACAATGACTCGCTTCGCGTCACTGCCAGCACAGCAGCGTCAGTCCGTCTCCATCGGCCTCTTGCTGCCAATCCTGCCGCCACATTAGCCTCTGCCGAATCAGTACCTCGCGCGCCAACGCCACGGCCTGGCGACAGGAATTTTGGCTCAAGAGGACCTCGCCGTCCGCCCGCACCAAGCGCTCTCCGACATGCTTCTATGGACGAAGGCCGCCCATACATGTCTCCCTACGACAACAGCGCATTCTCCGACAATGCAATGGATTCTGGAGATGATGACAGAGGTGTGAGCCCTGGTGATACGCCCTTGGACATACCATCTTCTCCCCCATTAGCACCTCAACGTACGGCGTCCCCCGATCCGTCTAGCCCAACCCTACCCACTCTACCGCCGCCCAATGACTCCGGCTTTGTTAGTGACATGCCACTAGGTCTAGACGAGGACGGTATAGATCTGGGGAGCAATATATGGGATGGCAGTGATTTGCCCGTCGCTCCGGAAATGCGCGTACGGAGACGACAGGACAGATCGGGAAATCCATGGCAGCAAGTAAACCCGGGACCGGTTGATCTATTGCCACAGTCATACGTACCACGACCGAAGCAACACTATCGAAAGCCAGAGGCGCAGCCTGTCACTCAATCGATTGAGCAACAACCCGGACCGATGTCGAGCTTCAGTCACCAACCCCATGGTAATTACGCCAATGCATCAAGCGTTCACTTACGCCACACGAGTGCAGCGGACTCATATCCTTTTGGGCCAGTCCAGCAGCAAGAAGCACTAGCACCATCACGAGCCACGTCAAAGGTGACATCTCCGGACGCAGCTTTCTCACATGTCTCACCAGAGAGTGAATACGATGCACAAGCATATAGTCGCTCTGCCACTCCCAATCTTCCGGCGCAAAGGCCCAAGGCTTCGCGGAATAAAGGTCTGGCGAGGTCACAAACATGGTCGGGCGCGGGTGAACCCATGTCAGATGCGCCAGGCCCATCTGACTCGGGTGCTCCTCGGAGCGGCTCGGGAGCAAGGAGGAAGAAGTACATCAAAGAGAAGATGGAGAAGGCCATTGCTGCCGGAGAATTACCCCCTCACTGCAAGAATTGCGGAGAAATCGACACGCCCACCTGGAGGAAGGCATATACTCGTGTAGAGTATGGATCTCCGGAAGGCATCGAAATCTCAAAAGATACGGCAGGCACCGGCGTCATCGCGTATGAAGTCATCGAGTCAACAGAGGAGAATGGAGGCGCGTTGTCTTATCGCATATTCAAGAACAATACCACTCGGGATGAGAAGGCGGCAAATGTGTTTGATGAGCTGAACTTGTGTAACCCCTGCGGGCTCTGGCTTATCAAGAAGGGCTCGATGCGGCCACAGAAGCTCTGGGACAAGTCGGAAAAGGGTACCAAGCGCAAGCGCCAAGCAGCTGCACGCACAAAATCAGTGAGTCAGGAGGGTGACCTCGTCTCTGACGCAGTGGTACCACCTTCCGACGCTATCATGCCAGAGGATAACGAAGTGGCTCCTGCAGCTGCCTCACTCGATGGCAATGTTGATAGCATCATGCCGCCTCCGCCGCTATTGCATCGCGCTTCGACCTTTCAGTCTGTAAACCAACCTTCCACGCTGGACAAAGAGACGGCTGAAGAGGCATTGAAGCGAGCTATCCAGTCTAGTCCAGCCGGTCTTCGAGGCAGCAGACACTCCCCTATCGACGTAGAGCCGGATCTCACTCCTAGGCCAACACGACGCTTGTTGTTCCCGTCACCTCGGAAGGGTGGCGAAGCCAAATCATTGTCACCTGTTCCACCAGAAGCCACAGCACCTTTACATGACGCTAACAAGGATGTGGCACAGGAGAAGCCCCGCTGTCAAAGATGCAAACGATTGCGAAAAGGCTGCGATCGCGAGCGACCCTGTGGACGTTGCGACAACGCTGATATTGGCTTCGATGGCTGCATCCCTTGTGAGATGCCACGAACCAACTGGTTCGAGACTCCGGTTGTGAACATAGCTCGTGTCGAAGAGGAGAACCCAGACAAGGAGAACTGCCCTCCTTCGGCCGAAGAACGGGATGACTTTGCTCACCTCTTCGAGGACCCGGTCTCTCCAAGGACCACACCGAAGAAGGACCAGCTTTTCCAAGACCTGCTAAAGACGCCAACTCCAGGATCGCGTCGCCGTAATCCCTTGACGCCTAGGCAGGGTGCTGACAACCCTGATCTCCTCATGACACCGTCCCGCATAACACCTTCACGAAATGTCCTGACACCTCGAGGAACGCGAGCGGCGACCATCGCGCCGGAGACACCTTTTACTCGGCAGCTCAATGCTCTCCTCTCTGACTGCAATTACTCATCGCCCTCACAAGTCATTGATTTCTCGGCTTTCCCAACTTTCAACACACCTGGTCGCGCACAGTTCAGCGAATTCATGAACGACGACTTTCTTTCCAGCGATATGCCTATGCCAAGCTCACCACCAAAGTCCGGAGCCCTTGGCTTGGGATTCGAAATGTATGAAGACCCTGAAACTGCCACTGCTGGTCTCTGGGGTGGAGTGAGCATGTTCGGAAGCGATGCCATGATGGCCGACTATGAAGATGTTAAACCAAGCCAAGGCGATCTGAATGAAGGTGTGGAGAAAACGACCCTCCTCAAGATGAATGTCGGAGGCATCACTGTCGATTTCGCAGCCATGATTGAGGAGGTCGTGTCGCACAATCACGGCGATGCGGATGAGCAGGACAACGGCGTCAGCCCCGAGGCCGATAGCCAAGGATTGGGACGAACGCCGGAAGTGCCTGCGGCCGAGTAGACATGCGGCGTTGAGTTAGGAGGCATTTTTTGCATATGGGTATGGCCTTTCGAAGACGGTTCGCACTTGCGTCCACAGTCATTTTGCATTTGATGTTTAGCGATATACTACCTTGCATACCACGGCGCAAACAACGCATGAAGTTCATGAGGTATCACGGCATTTGTACAGTAGCAACGCAACTGCTCAGGAGTGAGCACCACAATCAACATGGAATGATAAATCTCTTCCGCACTGAAAACGACTTTGACGTCAAAGCGATGCTGCGATGTGATGTGATATGAACTCTCCATCCATACGCCGATTTATATGTACAAGGGTCAGTATGGGTCACCGTGAACACTGATGGTGAAGTTGACAGACACAAGACCTGTACGGGCAACGTCTGCGCATAGCTACATATCAAGGGCTTCAACGTCAGGTGCTGTTGATAAAAGAGGTGCACAGACCTGACCTTGTAGTACGCATTGTCTTGCCACGGCATGTGCAGAATTCTGCGCCATTCTTTTGGTCATGGCTAGTCGCCGAGGCAACTTTGGCTAGAGTGCGTACTTGTGTATGCAGCATTCGATGGATACGCAGGGTACGAACTGGCAATACCACACCGACTTTGAATCTTTCGAGCGAGCAAGATCCAGCCAGCGTGTCCAATGAGTATAACTGGCAGACGTGGAGTGCTGGAGCTGGTATGCAGGGGCTGTGGTGGAGGCGAAGGTCAGCATGCTGCTTAAGCGGTTCTCGCCATGACCGTTTGCACAGCTGGGATATTTGTTGTCGTGTGGCGAATGGCTTGCATCTCAGGGGTATAGAGACCTAACAAAGCTTAGCATCACTAGGGCCCCCCTCATAGGCCAAATTGCCATGCCAGGTATCAATTAGTTTACGAGTTGTGCTGTGATCTGCAGGTTCCGTACCGGTCAGCTCATGCAATGTACATGTCTTCTTGCGAAGTCTGCATACAGCCTACGCAAATCTGCCCAGGCCGGCACAACCATGTTCCGCCGTGAACGGACTGCAGTTCTCGTGAGCCGCAGTCATGTCATAGCCCGTCGCATTGGAAACCACAGCATGAAACGGCGCATTAAATGCCTATGAGAGACGACGATGCTCGTGGGTTCCAGTTTCGACATCACAACTTTTTCCATTTGCAATGAGTAATGCACCCCCGACACGATTTCTGTCTCGCTTGGCTATTGATCGGAGGCGCGTCGATCGAGGCAGCGCTTTCTGGTGCCGCTGAGATCTAGTACTTTCCAATCAGCCGCGCTAGTAGATGTCGCAGGCGAAATGGACAAGGCCGCGACATGACCGGGCAGCGGAGTGCTAAGCAAGTCTTTGGCGGAGCATGTCTCTCACCAAGCATAGTCCAAATGACGCACCAAGAGCCGAGTAGCACAGCCCCCAACAGGAGTTATATGGACCGGAAGTGCGCGCTTCGTGATGTAACAAGTTCAGTATTACTCGCTGACTATCACGTGTGGCTATACCCAACTCGACCCCCCTCCCCAGTACATAATCTTTTGGGTGGCATCTTTGAAATCGCACATTTCGGCCCGTTGCGGCCGTTGGCCTGGGCATGTCTAGCGCGCAGAGTGGGCCTACCGGGGACCCACGACCCGCAACCCGACCATCACCAACATCCTACCAGCAGGGTTCTTCTTCAGTACCGCTTGTGAGCTTTTCTCAAACAACCATCAATGGCTCATACTCCGGTACGCAAAATACGCCTTCGCAGAATCTTGGTGCGCCGGCCGCTGGAGGACTGGCAGCAAGCCCTCACGTTCAGAATGGACAGTTGCCAACCACCGCAATAAAAGTACCGGCTCCAAGCACACGGAGCAGCATCCAGCGTAGCATACCATGGCGCCAAAGCAAAGCAATCGCCGAGATCTCCATGGAGCTCGCTAACTTCATCTGTCTCCCGATGTTGTTGTTCTTTCAAATCGCAGGCTACAGGAACGGCCGCGAGAGTCTAGCCTGCGCTGAATATTCCATCAGAATAGCAGCGTGGACGGCGGACTTGGATTATTGCCAGTATGCTGAGAGCCATGGGGTAAGCTTTCAGTACTGCGTCTAAACTGGTTCATGCTGACCAGCCTTGTTCTAGCTGGCGATCCCAAGTGGTGTGTCCTGCTCGATCAGCCCCCCGTCCAGGTTGACTGGCAACTCGTGCGACCTGGAGCTCCATCCACATGAGCAGGAGGTCAAGAGGATGATCCATGCTGCGAGCGCAATCAGGACCGATCACCTGCAACATCTCAGCATCTTGTTGGTTGTCATGATTGTCCTCGCCACGATGTTCTCAGCTCGGCTTCTCAGCGATTCCATGCCGCCACATGCAGCCTTGGACGCGGCGGACCGAGAAGGAATGAGCATTCGCTTTCAGCTGTCGTCTGATGTCGAACGCGGACAACCACAGCCTCTTACATGTGGGAAAGCACCCATCATCGAACCAAACAACACTCGAGGAGTCTTCCGTCTATTCATTGACGGTGCTTGGACCTTCCGCACACCTTTCAACCTACGCAAAGTTGCGCAGGGCGGCTTTCATCGCCTATGCAGATTCATGCGCGGACGTTACCCTTCCAACTTGAGCAACGCTATCGTCGATGTGCTATTAGCCGACCCTCATCTTGCACAACTTGCCGTGCTTGCAATGCTTAGATGCCCCGAGGACTTTGACTACGAGGCATACGTCATGGGCCTACTCGACATATACTATGTCCTACTGGCAGCGGCAATCCTTGGTCCAAAAGGACAACCCTCGCGAGATCACGACCTTTTCCCCACCATTGCACTCCTCTGGGTCGAGGCGCTAAAACACGAGCGACTTGCCATCGCCGCAGAAATACTAGCGAGGTTGCACACAAACGTACCCTGGACTGCCACGTCTGTCCGCAACGCTAGTATTCAGCACATGGCCGAGCTTTATCACCTGCGATTCAAACACACACATAGTCGGGCACAATTGGAAACGGATGTTGACCGTGTTGCGCAATTCCTGACAGAGGGCGAGGCTTATGCGAACTTCAGAAGAGGGCTCATGGGTGTGGTGAATGGCTAGATCGCTCGGAGCGCGGAGTTGTTGGTCCTTTGAAAGGGAATGGATACAAAAACGGTGCATGGAGGGAGTGCAAGGCAAGATGGTCTAGGATAAGATGGGCGGAACGGTTCATGGGTGGCATATTTCCCCGGTTTTTTCCTTAGTATACACATCCCCGCAATACGATGTACCATACGATATACCAATAAGTCACCTTTGCTCTCTCAATCATCCCGTGTTAGCCAACGATGAGCTGAACAGCTTCAATACCATTCGTGTTAGGATCTGGTGAAATGTACATCATATGCATCACTGCATACTACTATGCCGGGTTGTATACCCTCGAATGCATAGATGCGTATGCTTTCAATTGACCAGTGTCTTTCTTCCCATGCTATACACCTCCATAGGCGCATACCATGGTGTCCGATGCATTGCAGGGCCATGGATTACTCGAAATTGAAAAATGCATCGTCAAACGCCGAGTCCTCTGGATTCGCGTACTCGTCCAAATCGAACAGATCGTCGAGGTTCGCAGTCTCCGTGACCATACCGCCCATGCCATCGTCATTGGCTGCGTCCTGATTCGCGTTGTCGTTGTTCGCAGCCTCGTTACTCGTGGCGGTGGTGTCCGCCGGGGGTTGCGGTGCTGGCGGATCCGCAGGCTTCGTGGTCGCTGGCGGTTCCACGGGAGCCGGCGCGTCAGCGGTCGTGTGCAGATCTGGCAGGTCGGGCATAGTCATGTCGATGTCGAGGTTGGAGGCGTCCTGTGCTGCGTTGTCGTCATCACCACTCTTGGCGAAGTCTTCGAGGCCGCGCAACAGAGAGGGGCCTTCGTCAAAGTTGAAGCCCATGTCGCCGGACGCGTCCATCATATCGTCTTGGTTGGTGTTGTCGCCTGTAGTGTCCATAGCGTCGCCGAATATGGCGTCGAAGTCAAAATCGTTGTCTTGTGGGTTTTCGGTTGGGGGGGTGCCATCGAATAGGGGATCTCGCTCTTCGGCCTGTGTGACGGTGGTCTCGATAGGTGGTGGTGGTGGCACCTTCTCTTCTTCTCGCTCCAAAGGCTTTTCTAGCTCATCGTTCTTCTCGGCCTCCATTTCGATGGGTGCCTCGGGTTGCATTGGTGTGGGCACCTTCTCGACCTTCACTTCCTCCTTTTTGCTCTCCGCGATCCCAGCATTCCTCGATTCAGCGGCCAGGCGTGCCTTTTCTGCTTCCTTCTCCCTAGCTTCGACCTCGCGCTTCCTGCGGTCCTGGTAGCGCAAGGCAAGGTCTCTGCGCAGTACAATCTGCGCCAGCTTCACTTTCTTCTCCAGCTCGTCCAGGGCATCGTGAAAGCGCTCGGTCGCAACAGGTACAGCGCGCTGCAGGGCTAGCTTCTGGCGCCCAGTGCCTCCCCCGGACTGCTGCTCTTTGATGAAGCGACCAGACTGCAAGAAGACTAGATTCAGCATGCTCTGGAGGGTGTCGAGGTCCGGGCCGCCAACGACGGGCGCGGGCTTGGGCTGGTCTTGAGCCGGCGGCTCTTGCTTCGTTGCCGACATGCTGCGGAAGGTGCGAGTGCCGAGACTGGAGACAGGCAGGTGCGCATGTAGTGGAAGGTGGGATGTGGGATATCGTGTGACCTCTTTGGTAGCGGACAATTGAAGACGCGCGGGAGACGGGTGAGGTTGGCCGTGGCGCGTGAGTGGTGCTTTGACTACGGGTGGACCCTCGGCCAGCACCTGCGTCGAGCCTAAATTGGCGTGCCACCAAGCTTTAGCAGCCGAAGCCGCTCAATACGCGCCAAGCTCCAAAATTTCACGTTCGCACCTGCCTGGCGTGAGCCCCTCGGACCTTCCTGAGGCAGCCGCGGAGGGGCATGACTTAGGAAGGGGAACGCAATATGCTGCTGTACTACATGGGCACCAGATGGCTGCCATGAGCTGCCACGTGCGAGCGGCCATATAGCTTCTTAGCACCATCAGCAGCTGTACTGTGTAGACAGACGTGTGTGAAGCCTGCCGCTTGACGCGATCTCGATCAGCTCACCGACCTCGAAACAGCACCTTGCAGCGCGCACAGCTCCCCGCCAAACAGCCGGCAGTAGTAGCCCCTCCAGATCTGCGGTACAAGACGCTGTCGCTGGCAGAGTAAGCGGCGTGGTAAGGCTACCGTGGTCCAACTAAAGCGGCCCGCCGTGCGTTCGGCGCTTGGGCTAATTCTTGCTGCTCACCCTTCGAATCTCTCCCTCCTCACCCCACACCGAACCCAGGCCATACCAGCTTTCCGTTGTCAGGCGTCGGTTCTTTGCGTCTCTTCGCATCTCCTTGCCCTCTCTTCCTCTGTTTCTCTTTCCCTTTCCTTGCGCGTCTGGGTCTTGCTCGCGCCTTACGACTTTCCTTGCCGCCTGCCTCGCGCTCCACTCGCAGTGCTCGTGGCCCTGTCGACGTCGCATTTCTGCATCGCCTGCCAGGTCGCTCAAGACTTCGCTTCTCCGATACACGCATAAATTATCCTCGTGCGCCTTTCGCCATCTCGTCTTTGCGCATCCTTCCCGCAACCATGGCCGACCAGCAGCAACCCGGGGGCAACCTCCCACCTCCTCCACCTTCTGGCGGCGCCCCTGGCTACGACGGCGGCAACCAGGGTCAGCACCAGCAGCACATGCCGCCGCCGCCGCTCGCGCCCGTCGTGATTCCGCAGAACACGAATCCTATCCCGACCGCCATGGGCTCCCCCCTGCCCGGTGGGCCCATGGACTCTATGTCGCCTTCGACTGGCGGGCCCGGCTACGTGCCTCGTCGCGCAGCCCCCGAACCGAACAAGCGCGCGCTATACGTGGGAGGACTGGACCCTCGAGTAACTGAAGATGTGCTGCGTCAGATTTTTGAGACGACTGGTCACGTCCAGAGCGTCAAAATTATTCCAGACAAAACCGTCAGTTCTCCGTCTGTAAGATACTCTTCCACCGCGCTGCAGTGAATTACCATGTCGTGCGGCACAGTCTGGGTCTATCTTGCATTAGTAGCGAAATACACGCGCACTGACGGCTAACAGGTGAACTCCAAGGGTTTCAACTATGGATTTGTAGAGTACGATGATCCTGGTGCGGCAGAGCGAGGCATGGCCACTCTCAACGGCCGTCGCATCCACAACAACGTAAGCGCGATTGGCGCAATGGGCATCTGGTGCAATCTGACTCAGATAGGAAATCCGCGTCAACTGGGCTTATCAGTCGAACAACACCGCCAAGGAGGACACTTCTAACCACTTCCATATCTTTGTCGGTGACTTGTCTAACGAAGTCAACGATGAGGTCCTCCTCCAGGCTTTCTCCACCTTCGGACCCGTCTCGGAAGCTCGCGTTATGTGGGACATGAAGACTGGCAGGTCGCGCGGATACGGATTCGTTGCCTTCCGCGATCGTGCTGATGCTGAGCGCGCGCTCAGCTCCATGGATGGCGAGTGGCTTGGTTCTCGGGCCATTCGCTGCAACTGGGCCAACCAGAAAGGACAGCCGTCCATTTCCCAGCAGCAAGCGATGGCTTCGATGGGCATGACTCCTACCACGCCTTTCGGCCACCACCACTTCCCCACTCACGGCGTACAGAGCTATGATATGGTCGTCGCGCAAACTCCCCAATGGCAGACGACCTGCTATGTCGGCAATCTTACGCCATATACTTCGCAGTCTGACCTGGTTCCCCTCTTTCAAAATTTTGGTTATGTTACAGAGACACGCTTCCAGTCGGATCGTGGCTTTGCTTTTATCAAGATGGACACGCACGAGAATGCGGCTATGGCAATTTGTCAGCTTAATGGCTACAATGTCAACGGCCGACCTCTCAAGTGCAGCGTAGGTTGAAGTGTTTCCTTGTGGTTTCTTTCCTAGCTTACGATTTCTCTTAGTGGGGCAAAGATCGTCCTCCCACCGGTCAATTCGAAGGCTACTCGCCTGCTGGTCCCAACTCAGCTTACCCTCAAACCCCAAGCGCATACTTCCCACAATACGGTGGTGGTGGCCCGGGTGGCCCCATGTCACCCTCAGGTGAGCGGCACCGGAGGAAGCTGCAGTATCGCAAAACACAATCTAATACGCGGGCAGGACCCAGCCCCGGCGGACAACCATTTGCCCAGCAGCAGCAGGGCTTCGGCGGTCCTGGTATGAACTACCAGCAGATGCAAACGCCGCAAAGTGCCGGTGGGTACGGGCGCGGAGCTCCTCCACAGCAACAATGGGGCGCGCCGCAACAGGGCAACTTCAACCAGAACGGCTTCGGCGGGTACCAGGGTTGAGCACGATGTCCTATTCAGTCTTTCTTTGCTCCTGCATTGTTCGACTTATGTCCACAACATGCCTGATTGCCTAAACGGGTACTGGTTGGATAGTTCCCATCTCCAGATCATCTCATTAGCCATTTGCGTATGTCAGCTTGTGGGTATCTATTACTCGAAAAATGGTGTACGGGGTTGTTGTTGAAGGTTGTCATCAAGTTGTACTCTCCTCCGCAGCTCGTTCCTAGGCTGTGCGGAGTGACTTTCATCGTCGGCGGCTGAAGGCTTTCAATGAATTTCCTTGCTCCAGATCGGTGTTTGTTTGGCCCTCGGGTCCCGATCTTCGCACCACTTACTTTGCTCTTGATACCTATTCCTACCTCAAAAGCAGCCACTCTCTTTCCTGGCGCATGCATTCGACTCGTTGATTTGGTTTGGCGTCTGCTATTGCTCTTAATCATTCGTAGCGTTGAGCGTCGGCATGATTTTTGCGTTGCCAAGTCCACGTCGGTGTGGCGCCCACGATGCCTTCTTTTTGATTTGTAGGCAATGAAGGGCGTCCTCCGGGATAGACGAGGCCAGCTAGATGATGCCATATTCGGCAGCGATGAGTATAGAGACATGATCAACGGGGTAATGAATGATTTAGCGCATGCAGCCACGTGCGGAGGCATATATCGGTCGGTCTTGTTACGACAAGATTTTAGTGCCCATGATGCTTATGTTCTTGAAGCTTCAGATGTCTCTCAAAGGTGACTGCCTGTGTTTACTCAGGGTGCAGCTATGCTAACTGCAGACTAGCAGCAGAGTATTGCCGAGGAAGCACCAGCTCGCCTCTCACGTATGCACGTGACACACCAGCACAGACGGAGAAAGCGCGTCGGCGTTCGCGTGCGCCGCCCGTTTGCATCAGTATCACTCCCCGCGCCGTGTGGGCATGCACTTTCTCGACGCAGTGTCGCTAATATTATCTTTTCTTATTGCGCTTCTTCTGTGCTGTATGCTTTTCGCTCTCATACGACTGGGTGCGTCACTGAAACCGTCCCATCCTACGGGATTGCCTTCGTTCCTGCCGCACCCTCCCAAAACGCACCTACCCCGAACGCGCCTCTCAGCCTCACGTCTACCGCGCGGCGGTACATCCACACCCTTGTCGCGCTCCCACTACGGCTATCTCTCCACGCGACCACACACAACAACAACAATTATGTTCAAGGCAGCCGTGAAGAACCACAACGCCGCCATCCCCTCGCCCATCCCAAGCGCCCCATCAAAACAGCAGTCTCTCGGGACTTCTTTCGGACGGAACGACACCACACAGAACACAACGACGCGTACATTGGCAGGTAGCACACGGCACAATGGCGCTGGCATGACAGGCACTGCACCACACAGCCAGGGAACGAAGAGGACATCAAGTGGGCTAGCGAAAACATTGAGTTCGCAGGACGACATTTTCAGCTACCCGACCATGAATATTGCGGGCATGGAGAAAGAGAATGACTTTCCCCTCGCGTACAATGCTTCGGCGCGGGCTAGCAGCGCTGGTCTGGCCACCGCCTTGTTCGATGAGGACGACTTTGATAGCGACGTCGATTTGGATGTTGAGGATCCCGCTACCAAAGGCACAGTCACGTACCCGACCCTTCCCAAGGCTGGCTCAAGTGGGTCGCGGGATTCCGGTTTTCAGTCAATACCACAGACAGCTCAGCAGAGGGTGGTGCTCGACAGTAGTCAGCCTATACCCTGGTCGTCATCTCCTGTCGAACATTTTAGAACACCTCAAAAGCCTGTAGTACCCAAGCCTAAAGCGAAACGTGCCTTCTTACCCTGGTCGCAGAACCAGAAGGCTGCGAGCTCGCAGACGCTATCCGACCAGATTGACTCGGAGGAAGAGACAGTTCGTCCGAAGAAGAGGCAATCGGTAGAGACGAAGCAGGAGGTGGCGTCGACACCAAAGCAGAAGTCGCAGTATCCATGGAACACGACCGCCAGTGCCTTGAAAGTGCAGCAGAAGAATCTACGTGAGCAGAACAAGAAGTCGGGCAAGGAGAATGAAGCATCGGCGGAGGACATGGTGAAACAAGCTATCCGGAAGCGGAAGAAAAACACAGTACACCGAATCTTTCTCAGCGAGGAGCAACAAAATGTGCTCAATCTGGTCACGGAGTACAAAAAGAGTGTGTTCTTCACTGGATCGGCTGGTACTTACTCCGTTGTGTATGGCTTCCTCGACGCTGCTGACATTTCCAGGTACCGGTAAATCTGTTCTGTTACGAGAAATCATCACTGCTCTACGATCAAAGTATGCTCGTGAGCCAGACCGAGTCGCGGTCACAGCATCAACTGGCCTTGCAGCGTGCAATGTTGGCGGTGTCACATTGCACAGCTTCGCAGGCATCGGTCTTGGTAAAGAGCCAGCAGAAGACCTGGTGAAGAAGATCCGACGCAATCAAAAGGCGAAGCAGCGATGGCTGCGTACCAAAGTACTCATCATGGACGAAGTGTCAATGGTTGACGGCGATCTGTTCGACAAGCTGGAGCAAATTGCACGCACAATCCGCAACAACGGCCGGCCCTTCGGTGGTATTCAGCTCGTCATCACCGGAGACTTCTTCCAATTGCCACCCGTGCCAGACCATGGCCGTGTATCCAAATTTGCATTTGATGCTGGCACGTGGACTACCTCGATCGAGCACACTATCGGCCTGCATCATGTATTCCGCCAAAAAGATCCCATCTTTGCTGGTATGCTGAACGAGATGCGCGAAGGCCGCCTGACGCCAGAGTCAATCTCGCGCTTTCGGCAACTCGACCGGCCTCTGCCACTGTCGGATGAGAACATTGAAGCCACAGAGCTGTTCCCCACACGACAGGAAGTCGACCGCGCGAACAACCTTCGCATGCAGCAGCTCCATGGCACGACCTTTAGCTTCGACGCAAGAGACGGAGGCACAATCACGATCAAAGAGCAGCGTGACAGGTTACTGCAGAATTGCATGGTCCCCGAAGTGGTGCATTTGAAGAAGGGCTCACAGGTCATGCTGGTGAAGAATATGGACGATACCCTTGTCAATGGTTCCCTGGGCAAAGTCACGGGATTCATGACGGAACAGATGTTTGCGATTTACAAAGAGGACGAGGAGGCGTTCCTTGAGGGTGGCCCATCGGAGCAAGCCATGAAGACGGAAATGGCGAAGACAACACTGGGCCTCAACACTAACCCAGTCTTCCCGTTGGTACGATTTGCGATTGCAGACGGCACCACGCGTGACCTTCTTTGCAAACGCGAAGACTGGAAAGTGGAATTACCAAATGGCGAAGTACAAGCGTCACGCAGTCAAATTCCCCTAATCCTTGCGTGGGCGCTCTCGATTCACAAGGCGCAAGGTCAGACTCTAGAACGCGTGCGGGTAGATCTCGGCCGTGTATTTGAAAAGGGGCAAGCATACGTCGCGCTGTCTCGTGCTACGAGTATGGCAGGCCTACAGATTCTCCGGTTTGATCCAAAGAAGGTCCTTGCACATGAGAAAGTCAGGTCATTCTATAGTAGTCTAAGTCGCGCAGAGCAGGTTGAGGGCCAGGCCAAGAGCAAGACGATTCTGGGGAAGATGCAAGCTGCGAATGCAAAGAAGAGGGGCGAGGAATAACATCAAGCATGGAGTTCTAGACGATTAAAGTCTCGACGGCGTGGTCTTCAGCGTTAGCAAACAGCATTGGTGGCGTTTTGAGTGGATCAGGTCAAATTCACTATTGTACGATCTAGGGCATGTACCAAGCGTGGAAGCAGATAGCAATTTCGTCGACATCGTGCTCGAAATGAGCATTCCAAGCATCAAAACCCAGATTTGGCTATTCTTAACATACTTCCTTGGTTGACGATGGACATTGTCGCTTAGGAAGGTTTGCCGAGATCGACGCGGTTCCTGACTGGAGCCACGCGATTCCGACTTTATCGATAGTGAATTCGGAACCAAGCACGTCACTTTCCGTGAGTACCCCTCTGTGTACCTTGCTCGAACTCCATCAACTCCAGTACACTTTATTTCTCAAGACGTTCTACAATGCATATCCTGGTACGTTCCTGAAGACCAATGGCCTAGAATTGCGCCAATAACAGCCTCAGGTTACCAATGACGACGGTCCGCCCTCGGATCAGTCCTCCCCATATGTGCACTCCCTGGTTTCGACGCTGCAAAAGCATGGCCACACCGTTTCGGTTGTCCTTCCGCATACCCAGCGCTCGTGGATAGGCAAGGCACATCTTGTCGGCAAGTCGGTATGTAACCTATGATGGCTAGTGCACTGTCCGTACCAAGGTCTGGTGTGACTGTCGCAAAGAGCACAGAAGCTCACCTTCTTAGATCAAACCTACATACTTCCGCCCTGCTCCTCTAGAGACCACCTCCGAAGGTCGTCTCACGAATCACGGTACGACGCACAACTCGCCCCTGCCACCGGACAGCACCGAAGAAGAATGGGTCCTGGTCGACTCTACACCGGCGTCATGCGTACAAATCGGCCTCTACCATTATTTCTCGTCGCGCGGTCCGATCGACCTTGTCGTTTCAGGCCCGAACTACGGTCGCAATAGCACGGCCGTTTTTTCTCTCAGCAGTGGAACCATCGGCGGCGCAATGGAAGCAGCAGTCTGCGGTGTCAAGTCGATAGCGCTCTCATATGCTTTCTTCGACCGCAACCACGACGCGACTATAATATCAGACGCGTCTGAACTCAGTGCAAAGCTCATACAATACTTGTACGATAATTGGAACGCAGACACACATCTCTATACCGTCAACGTGCCACTGGTAGAGAAAGTCGGCGACCGGAAGATCTTGTGGACCAACATGCTTCAGAACAAGTGGAAGTCGGGTTCGTGTTTCCAGGTGGTTGAGGTCCCAAGCGAAGCAGATGACACACCCTCAGACATCGAGCGCCAAATCCGCAAACAGGAAGAGAAGTTTGGGAAGAAGGAATTGCGGCACAATAGCCAGGTCTTGAAGGATGGAGGACAGTCGGGCACCGAAACCCCGACCGAGCAACCCCACATGCGGTATACGCACAAGCACTTCAAGTGGGCGCCGAGCTTCAAGGATGTATATGAGAGCGTTGAAGCGGCCGAACCAGGGAATGATGGATGGGCAGTTGCGCAGGGGTTCACGAGCGTCACGCCTTTGAGAGCGAACTTTTGGCATGTTGGAGGGTTTGAGGGAGAGATCAAGCTATAGATATGTATGTAACGTACTCTTGGCTATATCAAGCCCGAGCAATCTCAGAAAATACTCTGCTTGATGTGCAATTTCCATTAATTCTCATGTAATCCTTGCTACACGCTCTTCTTGCAATTCGTGCCTGCGTCAGACTGGTACCTGCGCTAAACCAAAAGGGTAGACCCGTCGCATCTCTCCACCAACATCAGCGAACAGTCCATTGAACGCGCATCACAACACGAAAAGTAGTGCGATGATGAGACTGTCCATGTCGTAAAGGCGAATGGTGTCGGACAAAGTATCGCATCTCCAACTTCGCCTTGCATTCCTCAACACCGTGCACTCTCCGAGCGCAATGGCCCCTCCTCCTTCCGACCTCCGCAACCGCAGCCGGCAATCGTGGACGACATTTCAAACCTAGTACCAGAATAGGCGCGACGACTAGCGCTGGTAGACCAGACTACCAGCACTCCGAGGTGTAGAGCCGCAAGTCCCTGAGACAGCTATTTTCGGTATTGGAGCTTCGGATCCCCGCGCCCGCCCGCCAACTTGCAACGGACTGGGTGTTTGAGGAACCGCACGACATCATATATATTCCCATCGGACAGAGAATCTTTTTTTGAAGTATTAAGATACCCAGCCCGCTTTTCCTCATCTCACACGTTGTATTTTTGTAATTCGAGAGGAGTGTTCAAGAAAAACAGTCAGAATTTCGAGAGTCACCATTCGGCCAATAGGACCATCGCATCAACCCTCCACGTGACCGAACACCCCAACCACCAAAATGGTCATCAACGTCCCCACCGCCTCCCTCGAAGGCCAAGTCGCCCTCATCACCGGCGCCGGCCGGGGCATCGGACGTGGCTGCGCCATCGAACTCGGCAAGCGCGGCGCATCCGTCATCGTAAACTACGTCTCGTCCGAGGGTCCTGCGCAAGAAGTGTGCCAGATCATCGAGGGATTCAACAATGGCGCTAAAGCCGTAGCGATCAAGGCCGATGTCAGCAAAGTCAGCGAGATCCACCGCTTGTTTGAAGAGGCGAAGAAGGCGTTTGGCAAGATCAATATCGTTATGAGCAATAGCGGAACGGAGAGTTGGGATGTCACCGAGGAGATCACGGAGGAGAAGTATGATCATGTATTCAATCTCAACGCGCGTGCACAGTTCTTCGTTGGACAAACTGCATACAAATACATCGAAGACAACGGCCGGATCATCCTCATGTCGTCCATCGCCGCTGGCCTATTGGGCGTCAAAGACCACGCGCTGTACAACGCGTCGAAAATGGCAGTCATCGGCTTCATCAAGGCGTTTGCGACGGATTTCGGCAAACGCGGAATTACGGTTAATGGTGTTGCGCCGGGAGGCATCAAGTCAGATATGTTTACGCAGAACGCGTGGCATTATATCCCTGGTGGAAGCCCGGATTGGCCGGCGGAGAAGATTGAGACGCTGATGGCGAATCATTGCCCGTTGGGACGGTGTGCGGTTCCGGAGGATGTGGCGCGCGTGGTGGCGTTTTTGGCGAGTGAGGATGGTGGGTGGGTGAATGGGCAGGTGTTGACGATTTCGGGTGGGAGCTCGCAATGAGTGTGGTAGTGTCGACCGGGATTAAGATTTAGGATTGGAGAAAGGTGTGAGAATTGTAACGAATACCATTTTACGTTTGATCCAGATGGGGAAAAGGACCGTATCGAACACGAGCATGTCCTGCCGCCATGATGATCATTTGTAGTGAGCCTTATAAACACGTTGAAGCAATCGTGAGAAGTACAGTATGTGCTTCACACACGAACTTAACCCAGAGAAGGCCACTTGTTCTCATTAAGACTTCAAGACAGGGTATCTTCGAACCAGTTGCGTGATGTTCCTTCTCGTCGCGGCCTTGCCTGTTCCATATTTGGATCTTCTTCCACATCGAAGGGATCTTCTAGATCTTGATGCCGCCTCTGTATCTCCTCTCTTAGCCTCATCATCGCATAGTCCCCTCCTTCGCCATATATCAAGGGTAGGAATACGCCAAAGATGCCTAGAAGACAGTACGCCTTGTCTTCCGCTCTTGTTGTCTCGCGTCTAGCCGCCCAGCTCATGCGCTCCTTAACGCTAAAACTTGCGAGATCCTGACCTCTAAGAGCCTGGTTGGAGATCTGGGTAACGTCACGTATCTCCTGCTCTAGCGAGATCCTACTGCCAAGTCGCTTGCCTTCCCGCGAGAAGAACTCGACGCTAGCAGGTGCAAGCAGCTCTTGCAGCGTCCATCCCCGTGTAAACCACCGGCTGCGCCGAAAGGCCTGTCGCCACGATATAGGGAAGCCCACAGCATCTTTGATCTCTGCAGTGACAGAGACATCTGACAGATATACGTAGCACTTTTCCGCACAATGATACCAGCGGAACATAGAGTTGATCGCTGTGCTTAGCTCAACGCCTGAAGCCTTGTCGATACAGCAGGTATCAACCCAGAAGTACTCTAGCCCATCTGCTGCAGCACGCTCTGCGCAGAAGCGTATTTTAGCAAAGCCGCGCTTCCCTGTGCCGGTCCCTGCTAATAGCTCGCTGTATGAAACCTCCTCCCCTTCCCAGGTATGCGAGAGGATGGCGTAGCGCGGTGTATGGTGGTCATCCTCGTTGAAGGAAGCCAGCTTGATGTCACCGCTGGGTAGGCGTTGTAGGAGGCGCATTCCTGTTTGTGTGTACTCAGTGGGTTTGCAAAGTTGTACACGCTTTACAGCGGCTTTCTCCCGTTCCACTTCTGAACTTTGGATCGACATAGGAGAGGGGGAGGCTGGAGCGTCAGGATCGTCAGATTGAAGACCTGGAGGATTTCGGGGAAACTGGATAGAGTTCTCAGGTACGAGACCGCTCCGGCCCGTGTTGGGATCTCGCGCTTTTCGCCAGCCATCGTGAGTTCCGAACCATGCTTGAACTACCTGACCTACAACGAGAGGTAGTTCATAGTCTTTCTCAGGGGTAACGTCAATCAGTGCCGTTGCCTGGACGGCAGAGCTCGAGGATCCTTCTAATACTTGGAACTGTTTCGGCAACGACTCTCCTGAAGCATGATCGTGGTCGATCAAATTTGACGGCTTGGTATCGTATTCAAGCGACTCCAGAGAGTAAACGCCCACATTAGAGTCGTCCACGCCTTGATGCATAGCCGTGTCTCCCGAGCGTTCGGAACCGCCGATGTTGTTCTGCAAGCCCGAGGACACCATAGATTGATATGTTTGGGCCGGTGTCCAATTTGGTGGTGGCGGCTTCCACATGCATAGTCTGGCCAGTACATCTCTAAGCTTCGCGGTTGTAGGTGGCTTCTCAATGAGTGCATCGTAGTAGGAAGTCTCGAGTAGCTCCTTAAGATAGCCCGTAACAGCGACGATAGGAGTGTGTGTGTTGACATTTTTACTGTCTCGAATGATTTGAGCAACACCTGCACCATCAACCCGTGGAAGGCGAGCTTCTATCATAATAATGTCGAATTTGGTTCCCCCTCGGGCATGACGGATGGCCTCTGAGCTATTAGTAGCACAAATTGTTTGACAGCATAGCTTTTGAAGCAGCTTTTCCATTACAAGACGAGAAACAGGATGGTCCTCGCAAATGAGCACATTGAGTGGCCGGAACAATAGGTGTGGGCCGTCTTTGGAGTCCATTTGTGTTGGTGTTACGGTGCTGATGCGCATAGGACGATTGCCACACTGTACGCCTTGCATCTCAATTAGAGCCTTCTGTTGGTCCTCCACGTTGGCGAAGCGAACAAATCCGTAGCCACGCGAGACTCCAGAAATAGGATCCGACATGATCTCGGCCGACTTGGTGGACTGGTACCTGTCCTTGAAAAGCTGTACAAGGACGAATGCAGTCACCTCGGGGCCCAGATCACTCACGGAGATGGAGTAATCGGTAGTCACATGCGCTTTGGCGGATGTATCGACACTTTTAATCGGCGACTCTGCTAAGGATTCTTCATGTGACTCCTTCTCTCGTATTGGTCTCGAGGTACTGTCTTGTAGCGGCGCTAGCAATAGCTCGTCATCATTATTGTGTGGTGCATACGTCGGGTCGCATCTGCGCTTGTACCTAGACAAGACCCGTCCAATTTCTTCCGCTCGAACGTTCGAGTTTAAAGGTCTTATCGCGAATCTCTTTCCGACAACGTCACGCTCGATGCGCGCATCATGGCCAGTCTCAGTTCCGACAATCGCATGAATCGTGATCTCCTCAGCCACACTCAAGTATGATATGTTTTTGTGATAGATGTACCACGTCATCGGTATGCCTAGCACAGCCAACACAACATGAGTGGGATATACATAGAGATGGGTATTACGGCCGATTCCGGTGTCCAAGTCTGTGACAGAAACCATCCAGTCTTGCCGTTCCCGACGTTGGGAATCATCGATTGGCGGTGGGTACTTGTCAAGAAAATACTGTTGTGGCAATGTAGCTATTTGCGGGGTATTTTGAGGTACTGCTAGTAGATTAGGCTGCCTTTCGGGCAGCTCTGAAGTTTTGTCAGCCTCTTGATCGTCTAGAAGGGCAACCTTCGGCGAGATGGTTTTCGGCCTGGACTCCTGGCTTGATTGCAGTTGCGATGTTATGTTACGGTCCTTGGGCGCCTCATCATCTACAGATTGGCGATCTTCTTGAATCTGAGCATCTTTTTCAACTCGTCGAGAGTCCACGTAGCTCTTCACGCGTGTCCAAATTTCCTGTGTTTCGTTTGGCCCCCACGCAACAAAGCGCACATCCACGATCTCACCTGTCTCGATGTGCTTCAAACCTGATAAGGTGATCGACGCATCTTCTTCAAGTGCGCAATCCTTGATGCGGATAGACAGCACATCCCAGGAGCCGATGGCGGACCCTTCAACTCCGATCGTAAGACCGGTTGTGCCTATTTCAAGATATAAGACCTTGGAGGCCAGGGATTTGTCCTGGAAAGCTCCAGTTCCATCGCGCAGCCAGATGTTGAAGCGCAGATTTTCCTCATGTTTTGTTGGCTTGGGATCTGAAGCGTTCTTGGACTTTGGCAGCGACAACGATTCGCTCGGACGATACCCAAAGTCGAGACTTGCGGGTAATATGTATTTTTCGCAAAGCTTTCTCACAGTGTCGGCACCATCAGGAGTTAGCACTCTACCAAATCCCAACTCGTACCCTAGGTCCAACCATGTGTGTATTTTGTCAATGTGCTCGAGTTTGATCCAAATCGCAAAAGCGTTGAGAATTCGACGCAATGTGATGGGTTTGTTTTCGATAAGGAACTCCAGCTTCTCGATATCCCTTCTATGCTCTTCCGCATGATACCGAGCCAATTGTTCGAAAAGCTCCTCCGATCTCTGAGAAGCGATCATTTTGTTGAATTGATCGACCTGTAGCGACTTGATATGCTCAAGATCATGGCCTTGGATGAGGGCTTCAGGCTGCCCCGCAACCCACCGCTTGAGCTGTGTCCATGTAGCGACGTCATCAGGAAGGAGAGATCTCAAGCTCGAAGCGATCGAAGTCTCGTCGAATATATGCTCGTCCATAGCCTCCACGATTGCTGAGTTTGATCGAAGGAATTTATCCGCCATGTCAAGCTCGCCCGCCCTTCGTATTGGGTCTAGCGAACGACGATGTACATTCTCCATGTGGTCATCAAGAGCCATCAAATCCCTTCCATCGCCTTCATTGAATATTATGCCACACTCATCGCATGTGACGTGTGTAGATGCGACCGGAGTTGCGCTACCTGCCAGACTGGAGAGTGAGTCCTTGTCTTCGCCATCTCTCTCATGTTCGTTGTCATCTTTCATGATGTGCGAGGGTAACGCAAACAGAGCAAGCTCTTCGTGATGCTTTCCCAGATGACGCCGCAATTGAATTAAAGAAGACAATTGTAAATGGCAGAGGTGGCAATTGGCTGGGGCATCCATTGGTTCTTGTCTTTCGCAGTTTCGCATCAAGTCAGCAATTCTCTCATCAGCTGCAAGCTCTTCGTGCTCGGAAGCTAGATGCTGGTGAAAGTCGTGCTGCGAGTTGAAAGTCTGGTTACATCCTTCAACACATTCCCACCACTTACGGTGTGCCTGCAGCTCGTGTTGAAACCACTCGTGTCGGGACTCGTATGTGCGGTCAGGGATCTTACATTCATCAAAAGTGCAAACCTGCGACTATCAGCAGTGATCAAAATGCGCTTTGCGTGTACTTGCGTATGGCTGCAGGTCTCTATAGACATGCTTGTTCCAAGCAGTTGATTGCCGAACCGATGTGATGCGGAAGCACAATGGGCATTCGAACGGCTCGCCGTCTTGGCCCTGCGCAGGCAATGGTGGTGGGCGCAAGCGGGCAGGGTCATTATTCGAGGAAGCATACGAAGTTTGCGAAAGTGTATCTTCGTAATAATCGTCTTCGTCCAGATTCGGTGCTACGGAGCTGGCTTTAAATTCCTGCGGTATTGAGGATGCAACCGTACTATCGATCTTTTCCGATGGAGCCGTGTTGGTTGTGTTGGGTAGTTGCGGCAGAGCAAATTCTGGTAGATTTGGCTGCGGCTTCAAGCCTTGTTCGAGCTTCTTCCGATGCTCTTCACGATAACGCAGATACTGGCGTCGTCGCGAAATGGCTTTGCCTAGACGGAGTATCAGGTAGTCCTTCGCTTCTGGGAACTTTCCGCGCACATGCTCGACATCGAAAACCTCGAAGTGCTTCACGTCGATCTGCGCCGATTCCTTGAATTGGTCATGTGGAGCGGGATTCCGAATAGACATTGACAGTCGCATTAGACACATGTTGATTTCAGCCATGTTGGAAGCCAACTGCGCCAGCTCCGTGGTTGGTTCGCCATCAGATTGCTGCGATTCGTGGTCGGAGATGTCTGAATCTGAATCCGAGAGGTCTTCCCACGGCACGCGTTGCTCGTTGATAATCTCAAGAGCCTCTTGTAAGACTGATTTCAGGTTTCGTAGAAGCTCCAAAACTCTATCCCGGATATGCGATGCTTCGCGCAGTTTGTAGTCAAGTGAGCTTCTACCCCTCCGGTGAGCTCCAATGTTGCCCACCCATAGTCGGAAGCGGCCAAGTGATTCCTGTATCGTCCCAGGCAGTACTTTACTGCGGATCTCGGGGTTGGCCTTGATTAGGCTGTTGCAAGCATCATGAAAGCTATTCAAGCAGTCTTGCACATGAGTCGCAATCGAAGCCTGGTCGTCTGGTGCGCTGGGGGACATGCTGCGCTTCGGTCAAGCTCTGTGGCGCACATCCCGTATCTCTGCGTGTTCATCCAAAGCCTAGCTAGTGATCACTGCGAGTAGAAGCCCACATTAAAGAACAATAAGAGCGCGAAGGGCGTTGATGAGCTTCTTCGTGCGAGTAGTTGTGCGAGTGTCGCGACCAGGCTTGCGAGGCATGATGGGGGCCGTTTCTGCGGGCGGCCTCACGTGTCGCGCGACTCCGCTTTCTCAGGCGCAACCCCAGTAAGCGGTCCCTCAGGGTTCTTACACACGCGTATTCGAAGCACTGCCATCTACGAACTCTACGCATCGGTTGTTGCGTCTCTCTCAGACTCTAGAAGTGAGAAGGCATGTCGGGCCTTGAAGTGGCAGGCGTCGTGCTGGGATCGCTGCCCCTCGTCATCTCAGCCTTGGAGCATTACGCGAATGGCATTCAGACGGCGAAGCGCTACTGGCGCTACAAGTCGGAACTGAGGTCGCTGATTCTCCAGATCGATACCGAGCGTGGCATCTTCATCAACACGTTAGAGCAGCTGCTTCAGGGCATCGTCAGGATCGAGCACATGAAGGAATTCCTTTCGTGCCCGGCTGGCAAAGCCTGGCAAGATGCGGAAGGACAATTGAAAGAGAGGTTGAGAAGCTCGTACGACATATATTTCGGGAATGTTAAAGGCATGGCTCGGTCGCTCGAGCGAATGCGTGAGAAACTAGCATTGAACCCTGACGGAAAGGTACGTACTTAGTCTCTTCTAATCTTCTCCGTGACCGGCACTGACATCATCCTAGCCGCAATTTAGCGACCCTAACCTATTCAAGCAAGAATACAAGAAACTCAAGTTTAGTCTTAGCAAGTCCGAGTACACAGAGCAGCTCGGCGAACTGAGAAACCACAATCAAGCGCTTACGCGGCTCACCAAGCAGTCTCTTGAGTTGGAACCGTCTCGAAGCGAGGCCAAGACACGCTCTTGCCCCAACTTCAATGCGTTACAGAGCTATGCACGTAGTCTCTACGAGACTCTGCGATCTGGCCTAGGATGCACCTGCGATGGTCACGCAGTGAAGCTTCGTTTGGAAAGCAGGACCCAGAACGCGGCGGACGAAGATGAACTGCTCGAAAACGCGCCTTTCCGCGTGATCTTTACCTACCATTCAGCTGCGTCCGCCTCAATCTGGGATTGGAAAGAGGCTGATGTTCGATGGATTTCGGACAAGCCAACATGCATCCCCAGCCAATCGTGCATGCAAAGTACCACTTTCACAGCAACAAAAGCAACTCGGCGAGTGCGTTTCAACCAAATACAATCAGTGAGTAGTAGCAGCGGTACCACTGTGACCATCGCGCAACAGCAGACCACCGTCGCGGCCACCATCGCGGCCACCACTCCGACTAGTCCGACACCAGAACAGATTATGAGTCTTTGCCAAACAATCACAAAGCTACAACAGCCGCAACTACACCTATGTGCTGGATATCTTCTCGACAGTCTGAAACGTAAATGTGGGATTTACCCAGTGGAGCCACTGCCATGCCAAAACAGCCAGCACACTTGGGCTGCATACACTCTAAGACAAGTTCTTACCAAGCGCGCTAACTTCGGTCGCCGTCTGATGCAACACGACAAATTCAGAGTCGCCGTCGACCTAGCTTCGAGTGTATTACAGCTCTATAAGACGCCCTGGCTCACTGATGAATGGAGCCAAGACGACGTCTACTTCGTCCACCGCCCGGGCGCACCCCTCGCAACCGTTTACCAACACCCCTTCATCTACCGCAAATTCACCACAATAGTCCCCAGCCAACCGAGTGTCACGCAACCACCGTCCCGCAGAGTCATACGCAATCAGACACTCTTCACCCTCGGTGTTCTCCTTATCGAGCTTCTTTATGGCAAACCCATCGAAGAGCTGCAAACAGCCCACGACCTTGATTGCCAGGGCACACCAGGTGCAGTATGGTGTACGGCTGAGCGATTGATCGACGAAGAGATCGCATTTGAAGCAGGTCAATTGTATTCAGATGCAGTGAGGCGGTGCATACGCTGCGACTTCAACCAGAAGAATTCGAGTCTGGATGACCAGGACTTTCAGCAAGCTGTATTCGACGGTGTGGTGGCGCCGCTAGAAAAGACGTTATCGCATTTCAATGGACAAGAATGAATATCTTGGAGCGATAACTTTGTATTGTCATTCGATCTCGTGATCTGAGACTCCTGAAACGGTCAATATTTAGTAAACAAAACGCGGACAGAGAAGTTGAGCGTGTATAAAGGCATATCTTCGCATCCATTAAGCGCTTTTTCTCAGAGTACACACAAGCATATACCGAACCTATGCATACACATAGCAAAACGGCCCCGCAATCGTACTCTGAGCATCTCGAATCGTGATATTTTTCACGCCGACATATTCACCCAGCGTGATAATATCATCAAGCGTACCCCTTGGGCCGCCATCGCCAACACCAGACGTGCCTCCAGCAATTGCATTCTTCCTCGTCGCTAGATCGAGGTTCTGCCACGTCCAATAAACACGATCTACCATAGCATGATGCAGGAAGAATGCGGGATCGGCTGGAGAGTTGATGAAATCTGATCCGGCGTCGCCGCCGATCGTGTTGTGTCCGCCGACATGAGCGCCCATTTTTCCTTTCGCGAATTCTCCGCCAAAGACGGTTTGGAAGCTGTCAATGTCCTTTTGGTTCTTGATAAGCGCGGCCACCACGTCGTCACGAGTCTCGTTGGCGGATTGGAGGCTGATATCGCGGCTCAGGCAACGAGGGTTATATCCTAGGCCGTCGGCTTGAGGGTTGGGTTTCGGTGGCGGTTGCGACACGGCGGCTAGAGGGCCCATGTTGATTTTCCAGCTATAGGCGGTTAGCGACTGTGGAGAAGAGCACTTGATAAGAAAGAACCTCTACCAAGGATGTCACTTACTCCTTGAACGGACCAGACGTCACACAGCCGCCTCCACTACCAGGCTGTAGCTGGATGTAGCACATGTCAGTCGACGGGAAGCAGACGGATTTTCTTCCAGCGACATAGAGGCCATCTCCAGACATGCTTGTGTCGCTGCCGTCAAAGAAAGGCGAGCTCTTGGGATCGTCTGCCCACCAGCCCCAGTTGTAGTAAGGCTGATAGCCCTTGTACCCGCACTCGTTGCGAAGCATCTGCTCAAACGCCCATGTGTAATAGCGGTGCCACGTCAAGAAGTTGGCCGTTCCGTGAATGCTATATGCCTGTTGGATGTGGGTGACCACTAGATCATCATAGCGGCTCTTTGCACCAGAGGCGATGGCAGCAGGTGTCCTTGCTGGTTTCTTTGCTAGGCATTTCACGGCGTCGATGTAGTTGCGTCTATCGGCCTTACTCAATGTCGACCTAATATGTGTGAGCGCAAGCAAAGGAAAAATGGAAAACGCTGGACTAACCACTCCCGTCGCACGGCGACATTGTTCAGCGTGCATGTTTTAGGGCTCGGGTAGCCGTTCTTGGAGACGAACTCTTGTAGTTTTAGTAGTCCTTGGGCAGCCAGGACATTCACTTCCTGAGGTTTGTCTTTGGCGCTGGTAACACCAGCGATTGTCGCTACCAAGAAGTGCGAGATTTTCATGATCTTGGGTATGTCAGGGTGTGGTGGCTATCTGAGCATGGAGGACATTGAATCTTATATCGCACGGCTATCCATTGCACCTATTGTCAAAGAAGTCGGCAAATACTCCCCGTCCAAATATGGGGTACCAACAACTACTCGCCTCTTATTGAAGATAGCGGCCTAAGTGGTGTTACTTGGACACAGCTCTTGTGGTGGCAAGATGTGGTACAGGCTCTCGAGTACACGACTCAGGTCGAGGACCGAAGAAGGTAGTAAGAAAAATCTTGTGGGTCGCACAACCAGAGAGGGGCGATGGTCGGTAAACCATCCAGTCGGACAGACTTTGACGATCTAGACTCAAGCTGATATGTCCGCTGCGTAGAACAGGAATCGGTACCTGGGTGGTGCGTTTTCGCTAGGCTGATATTTCTCACTCATGTCCAATCGCACGAATGGCAAAAGCATCTAGATTAAAGCGCTGAGTCGTTGAAATGATATTCGCACGTAATGCCTCGAGGTTAAAATCCTTCTGGCATGGATTCCGCATGGCAATCAAGGGCTGGCTTTCCTTAGCGGTATTGACTTCCATCTCGCTCGACGCGTGTGAACATAGTGATCGGCGATTTCAGCACATGGTACGGGATGCGTTAGATGGACCACCGCCCTGACTCGCAATGCGCATCCTTCGATGCGCATCTCACTGACATGGCATACTTGCTGGATTTCGATGCCGTCTGCCAAGTCGCTTTGCTCTTACGCGAGCAACCAGCAAATATAGTGCATGACCTGACCAGGACCAGGTACATTGTCGCTTAGCATGACTGCACGTTCACGAGAAAGGATTTGCCCGCTACGAACTCCTCGGGTCGAGTTGATGCAATGTCGGCCTCGATGTGTAGGCCACCAAAGCATGAGATTGAGACATTCTGGCCGCCATTTTTCGGAGAAATACGACACTATTTCAGAGTGATTCGATGGTTGCTAATGCGCATCGTTCCTGGTGGCGTGGGTGGAGATCAGGTTGCACGCCGGCTCTAACTTGTGCGAATTAGCTCTGCCAAGCCCTCGGAGTCGGCTACACCCTCCCTCCCTCGCCTCGCGGCCATGGTGCGTAGCCCCACGTACCCTCACTGTCAGTAAAATTAGCATTGCAAATACCATCTCCCAGGTGTGGATCCTGATGAACAAGGGTTCCCATCCTCCTCCACATTCTACGAGTCGTAATCACTAACAGGCTGAGTGACCCAACAATTCGCACACTATGGCCACAACCAGTCCATCGGCATTATTCGAAAAATTGGACCAAAATTGGGTACCCATCTTTCTGTGGCATGAAGACTATCCTGAAGTCTGTTGAAGTGTTTGTAAATGTGGAAGCATGGAGAGGAGCAACCAAGAACACCTTCATGTGCGGTCCGTCTTGATCTTCTCGCAACTTCGAGGTACACCATGCCCTGCGTCTCGCCGGGCCCTTCTGCAAAAATGTTGATCCTAGCACTGGTTTTGGAACAGCATCAGCGTGGCGATAGAACTGTCCAGGAGATTCTCGTCAACCTTGGAACCCTTATATTTCTGGAGGTCATCCTGCAACAACATGCTCTTTGGAACATGCATGGCTCCCAGCACCCGGCACGCTTCGATCCTGCCTCGACGTACAGCTCAAGAGTTTCAGCCGCCAACACGGGATGTCCATACCGAAACTTTGTTCAAGCCGTCCCGTCTTCCCCCCTAACGCTGTTAACGCAGCCGGCCTTACTTATGTTGCCTCTGCCAAGCTAGAAAAGCTGGCATATGTACAATACGTAGAGCTGTAATGCTTTAGTTGCAGATCGTCACCAATTATCCCCACCTCATCAAGATCGCAATCATGGCAGTACTACCTCTGCCAGATATGACTCCAGAGTTCATTGCGTACAGCAATGGCCCCATGCTCCTCGCACAAGTTGCTCCAATATACGCCATAGCGGCATTAGTTGTGTTAGGAAGATGTTATGTGCGTGTACTTATCGTCAAATCTTTCCGCTGGGATGACTGGACAATGCTTGTTTGTCTCGTAAGTCTTCCTCGATGTTTCACAATACTGATAATATTCGCTGACACACCCAATTGTCAGGTTTTCGCAACATCGTGCTTTGTCGCATTCGTAATCGAGATCCACCTCGGCGTAGGCAAGCATGTCGCTGTGATAACTTCCGACAAGGCGCAGTACAAACAGCTTCTCAAGTGGCGCCTCGTCCACATGACCACCGTGAGTGTCGGTATTGTGCTGGTCAAAGTCTCAGTATGTCTCTTCTTGTTGCGTCTTGCGACGAGAGGAGCACAGGTCTGGTTCTTGTGGGGCGTTATTTGCTTCTTGATTCCCTTTGCATTGGCAGGCTTGGGGACATTGGTATGGCAATACGTTAACTAACAATGACGCTGTGTGTAGGGGCTGACTATCCACAACAGGTCTTTCAGTGCAACCCAATCGCAGCCGCCTGGGATATAGATTTACAACCCCCGCCTATGGGACACGGTACGGCCAGATGCTTCAGTGGCGACACCTTCGATGCCATTGGATTATTTAATGGGAGTATGTTACTACTTCCCTAACAGTACCAATGAGATCTCGCGATACTAACTTCTTCGTAGTCGTAAACATCAGCACCGACTTCCTACTCGCCCTCGCCCCCGTGCCCTTGGTCTGGAAACTCCAAATGCCCCTCCGCACCCGCCTCACACTTGTCGCTATTCTCTCGCTGGGCATTTTCGCCGCCGTAGCCGGAATCATTCGACAACTTTCGTCCAGTCAATTCGGCGTTCCAGAGCCTTACATTTACGACTCATACTCTATCTGGAACTTTATCGAGCTCGACATGGGCATCATTGCCGCATCACTACCGGCTCTCAAGCCGCTGTTCAGCTGGTTTCGCGATACGGCGCGTGGCTTGACGGGCAAGCCGGTGAAGTCCTCGGGGTATAAAAGCGCCGAGGGGTATCAAAGACGAGTCCGGCCGGTAGACGAAGATAATTTTGCGCTGGTGGAATACGACCAGAAAAGAGCGGTGACGGTGGTGTCGAAACCGAGCGAGCGCAAGGATAAATGGGGAATTGATAGGGCGAGGAGCAGCGAGGAGAGTATTCTTCCGCGTGACGAGAGGATAAGCCAGGTGGGTATCACGGTCACGAAGAGTGTTCATGTAGACTGAAAAAGACATATACTGCTGTGTCTGCTCGAATGCAACAATACTTAAGAGACATAATCATTGGCATTGGCTGAAATCATCGGCACTTGAGCCCCACGTCGTAGCTCGAAGGTATCCGCCTTGCCTATTGACATGTCGACATATGTGGCAGTTCAATATGCTTACGTCTGGGGTCTCGATTGCTGTAAACGCCGTAGCGGTATTGTTACATATATTTTATCGTAGCCATAACCTATATGCGTGCGAGGTATACAGATGCGTCGAAATCGAGGAGAGATTGTAGACGCTCGCTCACAACAACCCTGGAAGAGAGATAGCGCTGGTTACCTCACATACATTATAAACATGTCGGTCCAATCACACGCTGCATGAGTTGGCCCCCAAGATTCATGGGTGGGTGGCCTCATGGCGCAGACAAGGACTGAGTTCCATACGTAGCTCAGGCGGAACGGTTCTTCCGCCTATGATAAGTCCGGCTATATTTTCTAGATTGCGAGGCGTCGAAGTATCAATCATGTAGTAGCGTAGCGTAGTCATGCGCCTACGCAATCTGGTGCATGCTTGATGTAGTTGAGACAGACCTAAAGTGAACAAGTTTTCGGATCATGGCAAATATTATTTCGTAACCGTGCTCATATTCAAGCGTATCCGATACAAGACATTTAGTTGATGTTTGCGTTACTTTATTGGAATGTGGAGGAACTCAGTTCGTGGAGATCACGGTATGATCACGACTCAACGCCTTGAGCCATCCACGATCACGACCATGGCCGCGTAGCCTTGGAAGACTTGGCCATGTCGTGGAAGCTATAGGCATTGCAACACTATATTAGGCCCTCGGCAAGATGCGGAACTATGCGAGCACCGGTGATTGAAGGATCGATGCGTTGATCATACTTATCAATGCCATCGATCGGTGCATACTTCTCACACAGATAACACATGTTATTATACGCCCTTGAGCAATGTCAGTCTTGATCTATGCAAACAGGAAAGCTATAAACTTACGTTCTTCTTAATGGACTGCCTGAATGTCCAGCGGAATAATTGATCGCACCCTTCAAACTGTAGAGTCGATTCCGGTCGTCAAACTCATCTGCGGGCTCGGCAGCCGGGTATGCGCGCAGGTAATGCCGAGTGTAGAGTTTCGCTCTGAACACTGAACTGAATTCGCATCGCCAGTGTCCCATCTCCATTTCGTTGTGCGCGTAATACGAGCCCACATCAAAGAGCAAGCTCTCGCCAGTCTCCATATTGATGCCCATATTGCCCTCCCAGAGATCGCCATGGATAATGGCCGGCTTGATTTGTCGACCATCTCCTTGAAGGATTCCAAGTAAACGAGGGATGACTTTGTCCGCTATCTGAGCAGTGGCGCGTTCCATCTCTGGCCACGGTCCGTTGGCCTCCACATCCAACTTGCACACGCCGAGGAAGAGGCTGCGGTAGAAGTCGGCCCAGTTCTCCTGCCAGTCCACTGTGTGTGCCATCTTGCCATCGCAGGTCTGAACATGGTAACCGAACTTTCCGGTCGGAGATTTGCTGTCACGGTGCATTGCTGCCAATTTGGTGCAGAATTCCTCGGCCGGTGGCGCGGTGGCGACGTCCATGTCGACAAATTCGGACAAGTAGAAGTACGTTGGTAGGTTGGCGACCTTGTATTTTCCGAAGCCATAGGGTTTAGGTATGAATTCGGGCATGAGTTTGTAGATGTCCTTCGATGATTCCCACTCGCCATTGAGCATGATGCGACCATGTTCACCGTACGCTACCTGTAGCACTTCATTAGCTTCAATCTGCATAGTCTCTGGGTCTACTGACTTTAAGGAAGTATGAAGACTCGACTCCTTCGGTGTCTATGGCCATAACTCTTCCGGTTATTGTCCAAGCACTTGTTCCGAAATGCTCTACGGATTGGAATGTGCTTCCTTCAGGCAATGCTGAAGTTCAAATCAGTCTTTTGAAGTCTCCAAAGCGAGATTGGTCGAGTCCTACCGTCGACTACAGCTTCATCGAAAGGAAAGGCGCCGGCTAGTTTGGCTAGCATTTCCTTGACGCTGATGGGGACAACTTCTGGCTCTTCTATAGCCTTGCGCGCAAGTATCTCAACCTGGGTAGCAGCCATGCTGTAGGATTTATCAATTAGTATTCGCTTGTACGGTTGGTGCTGTTTCTATCGAGAAGTAGTAGTAGTCGTTATCTGGTATGCAAGACAATGGCTCTGTGAAGGAGTGAAGGAGGGGCACAAGGCTGAAGACAGACACGGGCGAGGCTTACGCGCGCTAACAGTGCACTCGCATGCCGGCTGCATCCTTCGCCGATTGCGTTGTGCCTTCGACCCTCCTGAGTTTCAACACTCGACCATATTGCGATGTGTGTAGCCTTGCAGCCCCAGCTCCCAGACGTCGCGACATTCAGCCCTATACGACCTTGAGCAGCTAGGGTGCCCTTGCATTTGGCGCCAGACTGGCGGACCGTCCGGCGACCATGGTACGTTCCGGCACCCGTCCCGCGCCCCTCCATACCTTCGTAGCGCAACGCACGCATTCTATCTGTGCGACATCTGAAGTTATACAATGCAGATCGACTGATGACGACGCGTAGAATCCATTCAAGAAGAATTTCTCCCTCTCTAGAAGATACAGAAACGATGACAACGATGCCGCAAACGAAGAAGAGATTGCTGCGCCACGGCGCGCGTCCGATTCAGCCTCGCCATACTTTGCGAGCGCTACAGGCAACAATCGCGCAACAGCATACAACCTGACAGAGCGGCAGTCAATAAGCTCACGGAGTCAGTCACAACTCGGTCGCAGCACTAGCCCTGCACAAGACCAGCTGGGTCTGCATGTCGTTCACCGACCAGAAGGAGAACCGCGTGCCGACATTGTCTTTGTCCATGGGCTTGGTGGCAGTAGCATCAAGACTTGGTCAAAAGACCGCAATGTCGATTTCTTCTGGCCCATGAAATTTCTGCCACACGAGAATGATATCAACACGGCGCGCATATCGACGTTTGGATATAATGCGAATTTCAAGCCGGGGAGTGCGAAGAATCGGTGGTCCATCCTCGACTTCGCTAAAGACCTATTGTATGACCTCAAATATGCACAAGATGACGAAGCGCTGTCGGACGGTGACCTAGGCATGGGAAAGGTGTGTTTGGTGCAAAAGACTGGTATCTGTGAGCTAACATTGCCATAGCGTCCGATTATATTCGTCGTACATTCTATGGGTGGCCTGGTTGTCAAGGAGGTACCGAGCTTAGATGACTCTGCTGGTCGATCCGGTGCTAACCTTCTCAATACAGGCATACATGCTAGGCATGAACGATCCGACTTACGAAGACGTCGTCAAATCTGTCTCGTCCATCATCTTCCTCTCTACGCCACATCGCGGCACAAACCTTGCCGAGACATTGAATCGTATCCTTCAGGTCTCCTTTGTGTCTAGCCCGATGCAATTCATAGCAGAGCTATCGGCTGGATCTCAAACAATCCAAAAGCTCAATGAGCAGTTCAGACATGTAGCTCCCAAGCTGCAGATTGTATCCTTCTATGAAACTCGACCAACAGCCATGTTGAAGAATGCGCAAGTAGTAAGTCGTTTATCATGGCTTCTTGATATGCTCTAATCTTTCAAAGATGGTTCTCGAAAAAGAATCCGCCGTTCTAGGGTATCCTGGCGAGATCTCCAAGGCCTTGGATGCAGATCACCACGGAGTTTGTAAATACGACAGCCCCGATGATCCACGGTATATTTCCGTCCGTAATGTCCTCAGGACTCTAGTCTGCAAGGCTAAGTCGATATTAGAGCACGGTAAGATGAGGTTTCCGAAGCCATAGACTATGCAACTGATGCCAGGCACAGTCGAATCGAGCCCGCCATCCCAAGCGCAACGCGACATTGACTTCGAAGAATTCCTTCGTGTCGAATCAAATGTAGATGACTACAACTTCTTTCGCGATCGCTGGACGCCTGGGACGTGTGACTGGATACTGAACCGAGATGGTTTTAATCGCTGGCTTGAAGACCCAGCCCAAAATAGCCGCGTTCTATGGATCTATGGTAACGCTGCAACTGGGAAGTCAACCCTTTCCTCCTTCGTGGTAAATCACCTCATCCAGCTTGATCTACCTTGCCACTACTTTTTCATCCGGTATTCCAGCCAGAAGAAACGAAACCTGAGCGTGATACTCAGATCAGTAGCTTGCCAAATTGCACAATCGGTTCCGCAGTACGCTGAAAAGCTTCGTCAGCTTGCAGACGCGAATACAGACCTACAAACGTCAGACTACCGCAACGTCTGGCAATGGCTTTACAAGCAAAACTTGTTTCAGCTCAACATAGAGAAGCCAATCTACTTAATACTCGATGGCGTCGATGAGTCCGAGGCTCCCGGTTCTATAATAAGACTTCTTTCCGACCTACAATCAACTGCAATTCCATTGCGTATCCTTGTCGTTAGTCGCCGGACCCACGAAATCTCTTCAGCCTTTCAGCGCCTAGGACGCGAAATCCTGGTAGAAACTGTTCATATAGACGGTAACCGAGAAGATTTTCGGTACTACATAAACCTCGAAATGGAGATGGCTGGTGACGAGGACTTCAAGAAGCACATTACTGAACAGCTCCTTGGGAGATCTCGGGGGAACTTTCTCTGGGTATATCTTGCGGTTCAAAAGATCAATGCCTGTTACACCCGAGACGCCGTCATTGATGCAGTGGAAAATTTGCCACCCGGCATGGAAGCTTTGTACGATCGAATGACTGCAGCAGTTCAGTCTCTAGTAGATACACGCAACGGAAAGCTCGGTCGTCGAATTCTGGAGTGGGCGACTTGTGCACAGCGTCCTCTCAGTATCAAAGAATTGAGTGACGCACTCGACAACATCGACATACTTCAAATTCAGCGTGCGGTTGACGACCTCTGTGGTGGATTTGTCGTTGTAGATAAGGAAGGAAAGGTTGCATTGATTCATGAGACGGCCCGGGAATACTTGACGAAGCGGGGCCAACGCGATCGACCGGCCTTCATCGATCATCGGACTTCTCATGACACGCTATTCAAGAGTTGTTTGCAACGCCTTACCAACGTTAGGTTACGGGCCCAGATTCTTCGCAATCAGCCGCCAGCATTGCTGGACTATGCTATGAATTCCTGGTTCATTCACTACGCAGCTGGCTCCTTCGCGGAGCCTGCCAGCCTGGAGGCGCTCCTCGGTTTCTTGAAGGGACCACACATCCTTACGTGGATGAGCACCGCAGCTAGGAAAAGGCAGCTGAGAGCGATGGTAGTTGCTTCTCGTTATCTTACCGATGTTGTTGTCAAGCTCCGAAAGCTGCAATTCGATGATTGTCTGGAGAATGATCAGACGGTTGCTCTCATTGAAGGATGGGCAGCTGATCTTGTCAAGATCGTCGGAAAATTTGGCACGAATATGATCAAGAATCCTGACGCCATTTACAAACTCATACCACCGTTTTGCCCGCAAGATTCAGTCACATATCGACAATTCGGTCGCAAGGAGGCCAAAGCGCTGCAGGTGACCGGCCTCACAAGTACCAGTTGGGATGACTGTCTCGCGCGCTTCTCGTTCGATACAGGTGTAGTTGCATCGGCAGTCCTTCCAGCGGGAAGTAGAATCGCCATTCTGACGACTCGCGGTAAGAGTAGTCGTATCATGATACATCACGCTGCAACGTTTGAAGAGCAACGCGTCTTGGAACATCCTGAACGCGTTTTCAAGATTCAGGTTAACAAGCTTGGTTCCCTTCTTGTAAGCTACGGTTACTTGACCACACAAGTTTGGGATACCAAGACTGGGGAACGCCTCAAGGTTGTGAAGAATCCGCCAAAGAAGCCGCGACCACACACGATTAGGTTCACCGATAAGGATAGCGTTGTGCTAGTTGGTGGCGAGGATCGAGTATTCCGCTACTTCTCGATCGAAGACGATGCGCCCAAGTGGCAAGTCAAGGTACAAATTGAGGAGGAAATACCAGATGATGCGGTGGTCATGTTTCCTACGTGTTCCTCTCTGAGCCCGGATGGGAACATGGTACTATTTGGGTATCGTCAACACCCTGTGACCCTATGGGATCTAGAGACCGAGATGCTGCTCGGATCATGCAGTATTAACCTATCAGAAGCAGACATGACCACAGTCGACGCAACCTACGGTGAAGTGTACTCTGTTAAATGGCATCCTTTCAACGGAGACGTGTTCGGCCTCACACAAACCGGATTACTATTCAGATGGGATACCCACGATGATGAGGCCAACGACAAGGTCGAAACTGGTGGGGACTTCTTGACTGTGAGTCGGGAAGGTTCCCTTCTCGGGACCGGAGATGGTGTGGGTACAATCAAGATCTTCGCGTCGGCAGATCTGTCCTTGTTGTACCAGCTGTCTTCTCAAGATTCCGTCCTCAATCTTTCTTTCAGCGCTGATTCTCGGCGATTATACGACATTCGTGGACAGTATGCCAACGTCTGGGAGCCCAACACATTGATGCGGCTTGCGGACGACTCTGAGTATCCTGATCATGGTAGCGACGCTGTGAGCGAGATAGAGAGTCTCACAAGATTTTCACTCCAAACCGAACACCAATCGGCCAGAGTCGATAACGTGACCACCCTCGCAGGACAGTCCGTGGGCTCGTTGTACTGCTATGGCACCGAGGACGGTATCGCAGTACTGTGTCACGTAGAACACGGAAGTCTGTTCGAACTGGAGAGACTGAAGAGTTTCATGTCGATCGAAAATGTCGCGTGGAGCGATGACGACAAGCTTGTCGCCATCTCCGATCTTGGTGGAACTATATCATTGAAGCGAGTCGAGAAAGCGACCGACCCACAAGGCGGATGGACGGCTATTACCGAATTTTCCGTTCAAATACCGCCCTCGAAAGGACACATCCGAAGTCTCATCTTCCACCCAGCCGGCAAAGCTTTGTTTGCGTTCACCCCTCTAGCGCTTTTTTCCATTGATCTCGAGACTCATGCGATCACGGAATCGATGCTGCCTCCGACTGCAACAAAGCTGAAGTGGCTGTGCCACCCAGCTATGCCAGACTATTTGCTTGGCTTTGGAACGTCGCAGATGCTTGTGTATGCGGCGGAGGGATTGCAAAAACTCAAACAATACTCGTACTTTCCCCCGAGAAATGGAGACTTAGATACACAGTCAGCAGCAGCATCACGCGGCACGAGTTACCGGAGCGAAACGCAGTCATTGGGGCGAATTTTGGCCAGTCCCGATTCTCCACTCATCCTCCTCGTAGTCTCACATTCGACTCCATCTGGGCTTTTCGAACACCACTACCTACTTTTCACAGTCGCGGATATCAATATTGATGCATCTTCCCCGGACACTCTTTCCTACACAACACTGCCTGCAGAACTATCTGCGCGTATACGAGAGCCACTCGCATTCCTGTCACGCGGCCGCCTTCTTGTCCTTGATGTTGACCGCTGGATTGGCAGTTGCCGAATGATGCCATCCTCGAAGCGTACACCGTCCGGAAAAACCACAGATGCAAGCACTGGAGCTTTCGAACAATACTACTTCTTACCTGGTGATTGGGCTACGGGCAATGAGGCTGAGCTTTGCTCTGTCATGCCTGATGGGACATTGTTGTGCCCGAGGAATGGTGAGGTTGCCGCTGTGCAATCGAATAAGATGCGGAAGTAGTTTGTGTATTGCTTTGCTTGCGACTCGACATCATTGACAGGGTATTTACATGAAACTTCTATGTCTTCTCTACCGCAACTTACATGTTACAAGCATAATTGTGCAGGTGTTTTCCTTCCTTGCATATAGAGATTGCATATGGTGTGCTTCGCATGAGATTCAAGCGAAATGTCCCAGCAACGGAGACATCCAATTGATAGATCGAAGATAGTTCGCTGTGTGCAGCACCTTTAGCCCTCACTGCCAAATCCTCATCCTTGATACTATCCCCGGCAAAATATCTCATAATTTGGATACAAAATTACATATTACAATCTTGAGACATTCAAACCTACACGGCACCCAATCCCGTCTAGGCATCAGGTGCCAAGAAATGCGATTGTGTAGTCATCTTCAGGTCCTAAGCAGGGTGCGGGGTAAGGCTGACATCGACTCACATACTTCGCACACATCGCTTTCCCTCAGCTACCACATCCGAGCCTGCACGTTGATGGCTCCATGTGGCAATATCAATCAATACCAACATAATGCCTCCGTCACCCCAGATTGTGCCGTTAGAGCCCCAGTCTGGCAGAACCAATTTCAATGAGAAAGATGCGACATTATCCATTACACAGAGCCAACATGATGCCAAGTCAGTTCCAAGCAGCAATGAACCATATTCGACTTTCTCAGCAGGAACCCGTACATACCTGACATATTCGCTCGGCATCATCATGATTCTCTCGACTCTAACGGCGACGATTTATTTTCCGCTTATCCCCGCTCTAAGCATACACTTCGACGTCTCCATCCAAGCCATCAATCTAACAGTAACCGTATACGCCATCTGCCAAGCCATCTCCCCCGGCGTTTTCGCTTCTTTGGCAGATTCGTACGGCCGACGGCCCATTCTGTTGGTTTTAGTCCTGATCTATGTGCTGGGCAGTCTCGGTCTCGCGCTCAACAAGAACAGCTACGCGGCGCTGATGGCGCTCAGAGCCGTGCAGAGTCTTGGCGGCAGCGCGATCCCTCCGATTGCGTATGGCATCGTGGCTGATGTCGCGGTTGTGAGTGAAAGAGGCAAAATGCTGGGGCCCATGTTGGCAACTTGCAATGCTATCAGTGCAATAGGTCCCGTGATTGGAGGCGCAATTGCGCTCAAGACAGGAGGACATACGTGGGTATTCGTCACGTTGCTGGTCATTGCTTTTCTGTGCTTCTTAGCCGTAGGCTTCACGATTCCTGAAACAGCAAGAAGTGTCGTTGGGAACGGGTCGATACCAGCCCATGGCATTTGGCGGACATGGGCAAGTATCTTTTTATCCAGTCAAAAACACGACAACATACTCCATCCAAACGCTGCGCGAGTCCCAGCAGTCAAAGCCACCCAAAGTCTCCGAAGAGTCGTCGACTCGCTACGAATCGTCCTCCATCCCGACGCAGCCGTGATACTCTGGATGATCGCCTCGAGTTACGGCATCTACTACACCTTCCAAGTCATCATCCCCGTCATCTTCGCCGACATATACCACTACAACCAGCTGGAAATCGGGCTCGTTTTCCTGCCCGGTCTAGCGGGTATGACCATTGGCGGCATTCTCGCCGGCAAACTCCTCGACGCAAACTACGCCAAAGAAGCGCGTGCGAACAATATTGCAATCGCACCGAAAGAGGAAATGAATCTTGTGGATTTCCCCTTGGAGCACGCGCGGTATAGATTGATTGTGCCGTTTATATGTCTCGAAACAGCCCTCATCGCAGGCTACGGCTGGGCTGTCCAAAGACACGTACACCCAGCTGTCCCCATCATCATGCAATTCTTCATATGCGCGCTGTCGACGCTGCTGAGTCATACTGCGAGCGCGTTGCTGGTCGATGTGTTTCCCAATGTGCCCAGTACGGCGTATGCGTCGGGCCAGCTTGCGCGGTGTGGATACAGCGCGGCGTCAGCGGCGATTATCGAGCCGCTAGTGAAGGCCGTGGGGCGAGGATGGTATTTTACTATTTTCTCTCTGGTGACGGGGGTGTCTTGCTTTGGGTGTGTGGTTGTTAGTCGCTGGAAGGGGATGGAGTGGCGGAGAAAGAGATTATTGGGGAGCGTTGCGAGTCCGGTGCTCTGAGCATTTTGTGGTCGTAAAGGATATTGGGTGGTGTGTAGGTGCGATGGATCGTGGCGGTAAGGATTTGAGATATTTCATCGGGGTTATGCAAGTACAAGCACCGGACAGAGCCTTCGCCATGATATTGAAAGCGCTGATGAGGCCGCAACAATCGAACAATTGTAGAAGCATGCCAGTGGTGTAGAAGTAGGAATACCTATCGCTCTGAGTGCCACAGAAACGGGGCCATACTTCAAGCCTGAAGCGTCTCAATGATGACGTTGCTCAAGTTTCCTCCGACTACGCGTTCGAGCACTTGCAATACCACTCCAAGTCATGGATATGGAACGCTTTTCAGTGCTGGGATATAACTCTTTAAATTACTTTCTATAGGATACAGAGCTCCTAAAGAATATATTGAAAAATAAGCCTTTCATTAAGTAAAGAGTCGTTTAGAATGGGAAGTGTACTGTTATCAAGCAAGAGGCTAAGCAAAGCGGATATGACATTCACATAGAATGTCCAGATGTATTGCGTAAATCACGACGGTAGCCGGCATTTTCTAAATCGCAACAGTTCGTGAGATACGCAATCCTGAGGAGTGACTGATTTAACGGCACTTAACCCCACGCGATTGCTTCAGCTGCGCCACAACAAAGCACTCAAAGCTTTCAGCCTTGCTACTCAAGTAGTCCCGATTCTACGCTGGTCTACGGGGATGGATGATATCCGGCTTGGAATATGCCCAGTGCTAATACCTTCTGTACACCGATTCGCCATTACCTGGAGCCTGTGCCAGCTCGGACCTCATTCGACATATGTGCCTCGATCACACTCCTAGTGATGCAAGCGCGCTGCACAAGTACTTCGCCGCCCGGTCCTCTTGCCACACTAGTACTGGGCTCCGTTAGTTACTGTAATACGAGCTTTATTGTGGTAGGCTGTGAAATCGAGGTCGATGTCTGAGCAGTGCAGCAAAAGAAATATACTTCTGCTGTCAAGGTCCGCGCGCGATACGACTGCTTTGTGAGTGATTGAGGTGGCTAGGTGGCTGGAGATCCAGTCAGGCTGAGCGCAGCGCGTATCGCGTAGTCGTTTGTGACGTGTTTTCCATCCCAAGGCTGAGTCCTGGATCTGCCTCGATTGTTCTCGGTATTACTTCTCGAAAAGTCGATTTTCTGGGGACTATCTGCATGACACTGGAATATATAGCCTTTTTTGACATTGATCGACACAGGCGTGTCTTTTGGAAGTGCGAATTGTTGTGCCTCGCGAAGTGCCAAGATGCAGCGCAGCTGAAGAACGCCTTCGCTTCGGACAACCACATACATTTTAACTTTATGCGCTCCGCCTCAGCCTTGGGCAAACAAGTCTCCTTGAGAATCGGTCCTTTTTTGCTTTAAAACTTGAACCCTTCTTTAATCTTTTCTTTGGAGCCTTTTCGTCGTCCAGCCGTTTCGGTTGTACAGCCTCCCAAGCACTGCATCAAAATTATCGAGAGGGACAGATGCAAATTGCGACAAGCCAAGAACATTTTCCACCATGTCTCGATTTTTACAGCTTTCACGCCATGCTGTGGCCTTCTCGTTCTTGATACTCCTTCCGTTTGTGCAACAAGCACTCGCGGCGAACATCCTGAGCGACGCAGTCCTTTCGATTCAGCGCGACTGCGTGCAATGGTGTTTCGGAGGATATACGTATATATGGAAAGCGGTCGGCTGTCCACAGGACGATACCTGCATGTGTCGACCAGATCTGCGGGGTGCGGCTAGCAGTCGATTATCCTCCTGTATCCTCACGGAGTGGAAAACTTGCTCGGATGGGACGGACATTGCGATTGCGACCTCGATATTCAATCGGTATTGTTCCTTCACGGGGCCGGCGACAGTATTTGTGACACCCACGCCGACGGCCGGGGGCGGCTCCAACGGTGGGCCGGTAACTGTCACGGTACCTGCGACAGGGCCTGCTGTAAGGACGGTGTTTACTTCTGCGCCCACCGTCACAGTACTTACGCGGCCGCAAAGCTCAGGTACGAGTCCTCGCGTCGCAAATCCCCCAACGGACTGGCTTCTTGGCTTCGCGATTATGACGACCGCACTCTCCGTCCTCGCGCTCCGAGCCTGGGTCTGACGACTTGGTAGAAATCAGCAAAGAAACCACGTCTACGAATCCCTCGACTCTAGAGACACGGACCCAGGATTCCACAGGCACGAGTACAATCTCTTCCTCGACGCGGATAACACGGATAATCGATGACACTCCAGCTGCCCCGACTTCAAGCATAAAGCCTGAGGTGCAACCAAAGCCCGGTCTGGATAAGGGGGATCAAGTGGATATTGTTGTGGGCACGCTTGTTCCGATTTTTTGTCTGGTGGCTAGCATACTTTTTGCTGTGTGGTATAAAAAGCGGCGGAGGAGGGCTGGAGAGAGGGAAGATGGTAGCACAATATAATACGTAATATTCGAGCCAGTGTTGTATGTGCCCAAGATGCGAGCGTGCAGCGCGATAAGGCGGGCGCTGCTGACTTGCAAGAGCTTTGTTCAATTTGGTGTGGAAATCCTGGTCAGCTTTCACACGCTTTCGTAATGGGTGGAAGAGCCGAATCCAAGCACTCCACGGCAATGGAAAAGCACACAGTCCTTCTGATCACTGAGTGATCCGTTGTCGCTCGCCCCGCCAATGCGCAATTCAGAAGTAGCTGCCCTTCCACACACAACTCTGTGAGTAAAGGATTGTTAGATCAAGTGGAACGTTTGTTCATGCACTTGACCTTCGGCAAGTGCCTGCATCAACTCTCCGTGCATGATGTTGTCAACATAAGCCTCGCCCAGGAAGAGGTACTTTTCTCCGCGTGGTCGAAGCACGTAGGGCGTGTTACCACCATAGAGCGCCACGACGATGTCACCGACTCGCATACATTGCGGTCCGAGACCTAGGGAGCCGTTGTTCGTCCAGAAGACCCTGCGCTGGGAGCATTGTAAACGGGCTTTATACAGTACAGACTTTGTATCGGCTGTATAGGGGCATCCAGAGTCTGAAAAGTACGGGTGGACGCTGGAGAGTTCCCGCAGAAGATGCATGAAAGAGATATAGAACTCCTCTTGGACGGACTCTTCCAGGTTTTCGACAAATTCAAAGTCTAGCATGCCTGACACTACAGTGCGAGCGAGAATTCTGTTCCTGGCTTGGACTTGGAGGTGCAGTTCCGATGATGACGAGGACGGAAACAATTTTGAGCACACGATCTGATGTAGTGCCAGCAGTGGATGCATCGTTCCAGGCTGGACACTGGAAGCAGCGACTGCGGTATCACTTCCACGTGGCCATGATTGCCGATGACCGTGTTGGCTTCCTTCGGTATCCTCCATGTTCTTGCCACCAGTGAACTCAGCATTTGTGGTGTGTAGATCCAAGATCTCAGTCATCTGTTGCACTCGGTCATAGCAAATACCCCGGAGGACTAGCACATTAGCTCCCAGATCATTGTCGTCGGTGAGAGTAGCAATCAGGCTCGGACAAACACTCCATGGGCAGTTTTTTAACCCCCGATCTCCAATGTGGAAGATATCATCCTGATGGTCCCATCTTGGTGCCCAGGACCTGTGTTCCAGATCCCCGTCATAATCTGGCAGATGTTCCACGTGCGCAAGACAGTCCAATCGCCAGGTTTTGTTCATGATGAACACGGCGGTGTTGGCGAAGACCTCACCAACGCTCTTGTCATAACGCACTTCGAAACCGTCTAACTCAGGCCTGGGCGACACCAAATTTAGAATAGCGTACACTTTATCTTTGGGATCGGTTGAGTCAAATTTGCGAGAAAACTGCAGTGTATCGAGGAAATTCCGAAGCACGGGATCGCACGTTTCTTCCGCTGCCGTCGTATCGATGCTACTGCAAATCCACTCGCCGACAGCATCGTTATATGATTTTCCCACGCCATATTGAATGAGTTGATCGAAAAACCAGGATACAGTGGTACCAAAATCTTGCCAGTCAATCTCGTGCTCGCCGCAAAGGACGAGCGCGTTCGTTGCTAACCTTATCTCCTGAAGGCACCAGATTCTCGAGAACCAGGGCCGTTTGAAGAGTTTCGAAAGACCTGAGCGCACAGTTGGCGTGAAAACGCTTGCTGCAATTTGTACTCTCTCCCATCTGTCACGAGTCTCATGGCCCGGATCATCGAGAGATTCCCGACAAGTTGAACTGATCAACTCGAGGACGTCGAAGGTCTCTTGAATGTGGTCCGAAATCGGGTCCGCAAGCCCTAACCAAACAAGGACTCTCTTCGCAGACGTGAAGATGCTGCCCATCAGGGGCACTTGGTGATTTCGTTCCTCGACATCATCTTGATTTATGCAAATGGCATCCGTCCAAACAATGCGAGTACAATTTTGAAGACGCATGTGTGCAAGGGCATTCGCAAGTTCCGGCCGAACAGTGAAACCTAGTCCGTTGCATTGTAATTCCACGGCAGGCTCGGGAGGGCCCCAGGCATACGATAACGCCTCATATGGTGGTGCGGCATCGAGCTCGAAAGGAAGACAAGAACATTGAAGATATTGATCCTGATGCTGAGTAGGATGTATGAACAGAAGCTTGAAGAGACGGCCACTCAACATGCGTTGCTCGTAGATCGTTGGTAGGGACATGTCGGGCAGCTTGCGCCGCTGCTGGGTCGCGAGGCCTGCACGTGATAGGATCGCCCTCACTCGCCAAGCACCTCCATCGACTCAACGAGCTAAGTCGTTGCAGATGTCTACCGACAGACTGCGCATTCGTGTTTCCAAGAGTCAGATTTGGGGGCTTGTTGTACGCAGTTGTATGTTGTCATACCGCGCACAAGGCTGAGGAGCAGCGAAACCAGCTCAATAGGCTCCCGCACGTGAGCGCAGCTGAGCAGTTCTCGCACCTCCAGTCCTGACAAGAGGACGCCACATTGTACGTGCTCTCCTTGATTACCGTCCTCTGCTGTGGTCGCTTGGGTTCACTCAGTGCATTCTTCGTGCAGTGCTGCCATTGACCGGAACCTTTGGTTGTACGGCATACGGCGGATGGTGGGATCGAAATGAACCTTTCAGACACGACACGACTGCATGGCCCCGTCTTCTATGGTCTCGTCGCTTGATCGAAGTAGGCCGGCCACTGGCGAGGTCAAATGAATGCAAATGCAAGGCCCGCCAGTGGCGCCCGTCTGTCGAGCTCCTGCAGGGTCTGCCGCCGTTAGCGCAGATGACAAAGGAGCAAAAACTGATTGCAGCATCTCATGCACGCAATTTCTCCGTGCTGGGCGGTTTGAGATGTGGAGAGCGGCATGAAAGCCCGCGCGCCCTTGAGCATCGACAATCGTCTGCCTGAGGCACGATGATTCAGGCAGCCGCAAATAGAACGTGTGCCCAATCCGGCGTGTTATGAGTATGGAGTGGTAGGTGATTGGATGACAAGGTGACATTCGGCGAAGCTGAGGCCGGTTCCTGGCGTGCGTGACTGGCGAAGCGGGCGCCCAAATCCAGGGTCTCCTTGGCACATGGCCACAGGGCGAAGACGGGCAGGCGGAGACGTCGTTTCGGTGCCGATAAGTCAGCGATGGCAATCGTGCTCATCTCGTCACTTATATCAGCATAGATTGCGTCGTGTAACACGACCTGCACTCTGCCTGCACGCCGCGTCCGAATCGGCTTTGTTGTGGTTGTTAGGTTTCTGCCCTACGCGTGGGTCGCGACTGCCCCCCAGAATCGATAGCGGCAACCCCGGCAGGTACCAACGGCGGTGCGCCCCTCAGTAGCAACAGCGCATCACCACCACCTCAGCTGCACATTTCGCCCACTGCTCCGACGCGGTTGGCTGCAAGTGTGCTCTCCTTCACACGCTGTCCGTCGCCGCCCGCTAGTGACGTGCGTCGGTTCAAACAGAATCGCCCTTTTCCCAGCCAGTCACGGCGCCAGACGGTCCCCGGCGGCTGAAACGCTGCAAGGTGCAACCTGCGTCCAGCGGCTGGCACACGGACAGAGGATCACGACCACCTCCCTACCATCGTGGCCCGACCTCGGACTCATTCCCAGCACAGGCAGGAGCAGCCAGACTATGTATTCACCCAACTCGCCGCCATGACTCCCAACGTGTCCTTGCCGCCCAAGGACGACCTCATGCACGACGACCTCGTCCAGCGCCTCCAAGCCATGAAGACCTCCACCGCTCACTCAGGGCCGACGCCAGTCCGCAGCCCGAGCAAGACAGCCACTCCTCCCGCCGACGCCATGGAAGACGCAGTGACCCGCCCGACTGGTGCTGCTGCCTCCATCGTGAACGCCGGCAAACCAGAGCTCGATCTCCCCGAAGACGACGCCGACAGCATGGGCGAAGCCAACACGCTCGCCCGCCAGCTCAGCAACACCTCCGACGACAGCATCACCTCGAGGCCGCGTCCCACCACGCCGCGCTCGCAGACCGACCCGTCCTCGGACATGTCTGTCTTCTACCGCCCTCAAACCCGAAACCGCTCCCCTTACGCGCGCACCCACCTCCGCTCACAAAGCAGCTCGGCCTCGCTGTCTGCACCGCCCATGACGAGGGCGCACTCGCTGCCGACTGTCATGCATCCCGGTGGACAACTCTCGCTCTCGCCCTCTCCACTCCCGCTTGCTCGACCCTCCTCGCCGCTGCGATCCCCCAAGCGGACCCGCAGCCCGCGTGCACTGGAGCCGAGGACGCTCACAGCTGGACCGCAGGAGCGCTACGGCTCTGGCATACGGCCGGCCTCGCTTGGCTCCTTCGAGGGCTCGCCCAGCGTCTGCGACATCTCCGAGGATGCAGAGTTGGAGCTTACTCCTCGCGCGGGCACAGGCGTGTCCAGCTTGTACAGCAGCTCAGGCTCACTATCACGGCGCCGGCGGCCAGCATCGCCTCTCCACCACGTATCCATGCCCTTTGGTGCGCCACCCACGAGCACTCCTTCCACCAGCACGCCCACGTCTGGTGCCTCATCGCCCCTGTTTGCGCCCACCAAGTTCATTGACTACTACCCATCCTCGCTTACATCATCATCCGTGCCCTCCACGCCCACCTCGATGCGCTCTCGCAGCCCTTCCATCTCGTCACTCGAGACCATTGAAGACAGTCCAGATGCGGAGGAAGAGGCCATTGAAGCCGATCGCATTGCCCGACTGAAGGCTGCAGCTGACCGCGAGGACGGCGGGGATCAGAGACGCTCCAGCTTGGACGTCCCGGAGCGCGGACGCACCTTTGGTTTTGGCAAGCGAGACTCGAGAAAGAGGTGGAGTGTGTGTGGTGCCGAGCGACGCGGCGACTTGGACCTTGAGACCATCTGGGAAGACTAATCATGCGGTCAGCATGCAGGCGGTTTCAAATTTGCATTCATTGGCGTTCTGCGAGTACCATTTGGTGCTTACATCTCTTTTCTGCCTGGCTTTGCCGGTGCTTGTTATCATGGGCGGCTTTGCATTCTTCATTCGTAATGACCGGTTTCCAGCGGGGCAATGTTTGCCAGGAGTTGGTATTGCTTCACACATACGGTCCTAACACCCACGACAGTCACGTCGTTATTAGCATGATACCCTTCGTAAATATGCGCTTTGGCCTTGGCCTGCAACTACATAGGGCAACGCGCCTAGCAGGTAGCATTTACCTCGAATACGAATATCTGACAAATCAGCCTTCACGTTCATGCATCACCTGTGACTCTGAGTTCTTTCCGCCGCAGAGAAGTGCGAAGTGCAATATGTGAGCTTGCTCGTGCGAAAGGCAGAAGTCGGCGGCGATTTCCAAAACCGGTAACTGGAACAGTCGGCCAATGGGAGGCAACTGCCACTGACATCACATCTTGGAAAGCTCCGTATTTGCAGTGGGGTCGCATCACGACTGCCCCTCTAACAAAGCTACGCCCAACAGAACATCGACGACGAGTATATGAACTGACCATTTCCGCTCATTGAACGACCTCATCCTTCTTCTACCCACACACACACACACTTTCTACCGTTTCAGTCCAAACACCAAAATGCCCATCAACTTCGGAATTATCGGAACCAATTGGATCACGCACTCGTTCGTCAAGTGCGCCCAGGCGACCTCAAAATGGAATCTCGCTGCCGTCTACTCGCGCAAGCACGAAACAGCACAAGAGTTCGCCGCGCAATATGAAGGCCAGAAAATCTCCCTCTACACATCCACCGACGACTTGTCCAAAGACACCAACATCTCGACCGTGTACATCGCCAGCCCCAACATTCTGCACTATGAACAAGCCAAAACTATGCTCCTCGCAGGCAAGAACGTCATCTTAGAAAAGCCATCTTGCAGCACCGTCGAAGAGCTAGACGACTTGTTCAAGACCGCGAAAGAAAAAGGGGTGATCCTGATCGAAGCATTCCGCCACATCCAAGAAGCCAATTTCAAAATCCTCAAGTCGGAAATCAGTAAACTAGGACCCATCTACGGCGCCAGCATCACCTTCGCACAATACTCTTCCCGCTACGAACAAGTCCTCGCCGGCCAGAAACCCAACATCTTCAACCTCGAAATGGGCGGCGGCGCACTCGTCGATCTAGGCGTGTACTGCGTCTCCGCAGCAATCGACCTCTTCGGCGCGCCCGATGACAGCGTATACTACCCCGTCAAAATCGCCACCGGATGCGACGGAGCCGGAAAACTCATCCTCACATACCCCACCTTCACAGTCTACCTCTGCCACAGCAAAATCTACAACTCCGACACCGTGTCAGAAGTCTATGGTGAAAAGGGAACACTCATCGTCCCCACCATCACGGATATCGACAAAGTCACGCTCTGGGATCCCAAGACCAAGACTAGGAAGGACCTTGCTGGGCCCAAGGAGCCGGCGGATCTGAATCTCAAGGAAGAGGCGGCCGAGTTTGCGAGGGTGATTGAGGAGAAGGATACAAAGGCGTTGGAGAGGTATGAGACGCTGAGTAGGGATATTTTGAAGGTGTTGTATAAGGCGAGACATGATAACGGGTTTGTGTTTCCGGGTGGGAAGTAAGGGGGGAAATGAATGATGGAAAGACGTTTAGAAGCGAAGGACGAGAAAGAAGAAATCAAATATTCTGCAACATTGGAATTCTATTGCATTGGTGTTGAATGTGTGTGAGATTTTGCATGAGTCCGTTGGCTCCCTGGAGCGGGTCCGTCTATCCGCATCCTTAGCGACGCGAATAGGGGTAACGCACCTTCAATATCACACAGAGTGTACGAGGGAAGTAAGACCATGCTTTCCATTGGAAATAAGCATAAGGCGTGTTGAATGTGCAAATATCAGAAGAAAACGCAAGACAAGAGTCCCAGGCCAACACAATCCAAACATGTGCCTGAATATCAACGACTCTCGCATCCCCTGTATGTGCCACCTACGCGTCCGATATCCGCCTCATGCAGTCATCTACCATCCCCAATCTTCCTCCTCACCAACGCAGCGTCACAACATTCTAGCCCAGCAACTCCCTCGCATGACTTCTAGCCACCGCCCTCGCCTTCAGAGTCGCAGACACGTCTCTATTAGCCCCGGCACCCACCGTACTCAAATCCCAATTCACACACCCCACCTTGCCCTTACAGTCCCGATACACGCTCATCGCCGCCCATCCCCCACAAATCTGCCTCTCGTCCCCCGCACACGCATAATTACACGACCCCATAATCCCATCCCTGGGCGCATACCGCGGGTCAAGCTGATTCGCACACCAGCATTCGCGACCATATTCGAGACCTGCGTAGGTGTATCCAGAGGTAGAGCAGATATCGATACATATAGGTACAGTCATGCTATCTGATCCTTGCGATGCGCCGTGAAATGCGCGATCGCTGATGTTATCCGTGCCGCAGCCAGCGTAAGCCCAGCCTTTTGAATTCGTGAGGTCGAGGAAATTCACTTCTCCGGCACCAAAACCCGTAGTATCGTTGCATGTTCCCGGTACAGCAGGGTCAGGACCGTAAGTAACTGGATTACAGCCTGGAAGTTGTGCGAGAGACCCGCCAGTAGGTTCCTTGACGGTAGTAGGGATCTGGCATTGCTGACATTCCTGGACAGAGTATTGTGTGACTGCGGCGCATTTATCGACGGAGCCTGAGGCGTCGTTGCATGTGTTAATAGCATTTTGAAGAACATCTACATCCCACCCGTTTAAAAAGTCGCCGTGGAGACCGTAGCCCGTTGCATCGCCGTTGGCAAAGACAAAAGGGTGTTGCGTGCCGTTCCACTGGTCTGCGAAGATATTCGTGTCGTACAGAATCTCGTAAAAGATGGAGACCATGTGTACGGGAAACGCGTCCGGGCAGTATCCATTGTTGTACTGCGTCGGGTAAGCGACGTGAGATTTGTGATCGGGAGAATCGAGGTTCTTGCCGTCCCAGCAGGCAGGGAAGAAGACCTGGGCGCGGAGACCACCGGGGCAGTTGTAGTTGGGGATGTTGTTGGTCTCGGGCTGATTGGCGCCGAGACAGGCGTACGAGATGCCCTGGGAGGCGAGATCGCTGCCGCCGCTGCGCTTGTTGGAGTCGCCGGCAAGCATGCGGAAACCCTCGGGGAAGGCGTGGAGTTTCTCGGTGGCGTTGTCGCGGCGCTGGAGATAGTATACTGCCATACCACCGCTGAGGTCTTTTGGATCTCCGATGACAGGTACAGGCTGGAAAGTGCCATCTTTCATGTTGACGTAGAGTTGGGGAGTCCAGTAATTGGATAGATCCTCCTGTATGCTATTAGCCGGGAGTCGAATAGATAGTGACTCGAGATCATGCCTTGATCTGGCAAGATGAGCACTTCGATGCCCGTGCGTCCTGGTAGGTCATGGATGCAGAAAACCCGGAACCGCCAGAGACGGTGTGGACATGTCCCGCAACTTTGCCTGGGTTCACAATTGGGTCGACTCGATCGCGAACAATGCGGCCAGGACAGGACATACGAAAGAAAGCGTCTGAGTAGCCGGCCATGGCAAGTGCCAGATAGATCTTCGTTTCGAAATGCATGTTGAGAGGAGAACGAGTGTAGAGAGAGGGAGTAGATTTGGAGTAATGAGTGGATGTTGTGTTGAAAGACTCGAGATCCCGCTCGAGGGAGGTGTCTTATATGCTGTTTCGAGTACAATAGAACGTATGTACAGAATGAAAGTGAGATTTTTTATGGCGTGTCTAGACTCTCAACGCCCACAACTTCGATATCTTTGTCGTCACTGTCAAGCCATGGAAGTCTAGTGAAGGGCCCGCTTGCCCGAAAAGATCATTACAGATAGTGAGATGCTTAGGAAGTCGTCGAGATTGTACCTCCTTGCTCGCGCAGCCGTTTGTGTTGGCTGATCGTGAGGCGTTTGTCTGTCGGACCTGACGCCATGCTGCGAACGTACCAAGCGGATTCTCGGAGTGGGGCACCTAGACCTCTTCACATCAAGTCGTCTTTGTCGTCTTGCGTGAATTTGAAGCGGTCTTTGCAATTTGTATCACGTATGGCGAGCGCGTGCCCTGACATGCGCGCCTGAGGTCACGCCGTGTGCAACCATAGGCTCGGGGCTTGAGCCGCATCGGTGACAGTGAAGGGTTCGTCATGCAGGACACAACATTTCCGAGTACTTGGATTCTTGCAAAGGTGGGTCTGTGAATTAGGGTTCTGACACTTTGAAGTCGTGAGGACAAACGCGGGGCTGGCATGTAGGTCCAGGCACTAATGGTGCATCACCTTCCGACCCCAGGATAGGGATGGATGCCTCCTCCGATCGATCTAACGGCAGCACGGCCTGCGGGCCGGCCTTGAAATGGCGTTGCTGATTGCGAGTGAAAGCTTGGGTGAGAGTTGTCAGTGGCACCTACCGCCCGTGGTTGACAGTCCTGTGCCTAGCGTGTCGCGAACCCGACGTAGACTAGTGAACCGAACTACACCTCCGGCTTCGTGCAGTGGTCCCTTTACTCTTCGCCTTTACTTTCTCTCAGCGTAGTACACATGGCTTCAATAGATGTCCTGGAATCTGAGTCGCCAGCAGCGGTCGCTATGAGTTTGGACGCCTGCCAACGCCTTTCGGCGGCTCCGAAACAGACGACAGTTCAACAGCTATGATAACGTCAGCAGCCTCCCTCACTTCTTTGCGCACTCAAGCCATTCGCGGAAAGTCTAAACCGGGTCTTGAGCCAGTGAAGGAAGAAACCCGATTGGCTCTTTTCGCTGTTCGGTCTGCCAACTCAGGGGCTTGCTTGAAGCTCCGCCCAGCGCACCCTACCTTGTCGACTACGTGTTTGTTTGGCATAAAAGCAGTAACGTGGTAGAGACGAAAGGCCAGGATTGAAACTGGCAGACTCAACCTTCGCGCCAGCTTGGCATCCCCGTTAGGACCGAAATGCCTTCAAGACTTGGATGCGACTGGCCATTTTCTCCATAATACCTTACCTTATCACAGTGTTTCGCCGGGTCAAGCACTGTCGCCGCCGGAGATAACACATGGGTATTCTCGCGGAGCAGAGGCTTGTCCTTGATCATGGCGAACACTTCTATACAACTTGTGAACAAGGAATGTTCCGCCGCCAGATCTATACTCTAACCATCAAAAGCAGCTTACGAATTATGTTTCTCAGTCATGAACATGCCTGCGCCCTAGTAGTTGAGGCAACGTCGCGGCGGTACAAGACGGCGACCTAAAAATCATTCGCATTGTTTCCAAGCTTCATCTACCACGATAAACTTGTTGACCTAGGCCGCGCACGCCTGGCAGAGACACGATGGATTCCACATGCGCCACTCAACATTCTCCCAGACCGTGCCAGATTTAGCCAGCAGTAGAAGCCACTAGACACACCATCATATGCTTATGGATGAGGTACCATGAAGACACGCGACGCAGCCTCTTTCGTCGCGCAGGGAGCCACCCGCATACTCGTTGCGGCCTATCAGCCGTACGCGGACATGAAACCAATGACGTGAGCGAGTTGGTGGCTAGTGTTCCGAAAGGTAGGACCTAGAGTTATGAGCTTCAGCAATACAAGCGCAGCATCAGCAGGTTTTAAATAAGAGCGCCGGGTATGAGAGAAACAAATGCATTCGTTTCTAAGCGCAAGATGAAATTGACAAGACCCTAGAATACACGCCGTCAAATGGATCGCAAAGTGCTTCATTCGATGCCATTATTTACCATCCCCTTTCCAGCTCCTTTCCGTTCCGTCCAGTCTGGTGCCTGTCGCTCCAGCACCTCAAAAGAGAATACACAGATGTAGACGTACAACATGCCGCGCATGCTTTCGATAAGCGCCATGTGATTGTTTTGATTGTCGTGCCAAGTTGTGCCGTTCCTGCCAACATTGGCGGTTGCAGAATATTGTCGGGGCTACAACCGCGTCGGTATTGATCGTTTAGCAGTGGTTTGCCTCGTCACCAGCCTTGGCGTTCATGAGAAGGGCGACGATAAGACCGTACAGACCCAAGACTTCGGCGAAAATGAGAATCAAGATCATTCCGACGAACAACCTGGGCTGTTGAGCGGTTCCGCGCACACCAGCATCACCGACGATTCCGATGGCGAAACCAGCAGCCATACCGGAGAGACCGACAGCGAGACCAGCACCGAGCTGGATGAAGTTGGCGAAGAGCGACGAGTCTTGTTTCAGTCCGTTCGAGATCAGCACCGACACGACGAGACCGTAGATACCAATGATACCAGCCATGACGACGGGGATAATGTCTGCGCGGTGTTAGCAGGTTTTGTTTATGCTTGCCATTTGCATTGCGATGCAGTGATGGCGCATTAGCATTTGAACGTACTCTTGACGATCAAGTCAGGGCGGAGGACACCCATGGCAGAAACACCAACACCGGCCTTGGCGGTTCCGTAGGCGGCACCGAAACACGCGAAGACGATGGCCGACGTGCAGCCCATCGCGCCGAAGAAGGGCTGTTATTGTTAGTATGGCGACAATGAACGGTTCGCATTGTGACGGGTGGTATCGAGGGCTGATGGGAATGGTTGGGTGTTGCGATGACGACCACGGGAGAAGGAGACGTTGCGGAGTTGTTGTTATCGAAGACTTACAGCATAGACGGGGCTGTGAAGCTTACGTTAGCATATATACACTCTGGAAGTCATCCTACAGCTCTGCAAATGTCGCGAAGACGCCTGCGAGCTCCAGCTTATCTGCCCAGAGGCAAGCTGGAGCTGCCTGCGCCTCCGCATTGGAGCTCCGCGTGCACTCACCAGAGTTCTGAAACCATCTTTGCGGGTGTGAATATGGTTGACGGGTCGTCCTGAGTGGATTCTCGATCGCGTTGGAGATGGACGAGGGTGGATGAAGCGGCGACGGGGGCGGATGTGATGTCGAGGTGAGTGGTGACGATGGCTGGCGTTGCAGTTCTCGCTTCCGCGCTAGCTATGCACGTGTGCCAAGCCGGGTCCGAGCGTCAAAAAGTTGTCGATTTCTGATCCCGCACACCTCAAGCTTCTGTCGCACATCCACCAACTTCACAACAAATTTCTACGGGCGAGATAGCAGTGAACCCTACACCGGGCGAGCTTACAGTGAACCCACGAACCTACCACACCCACCAAAACACCACCACTTCTACCAAAATGGCCGAGGACAACTCCGCAGCATGGCCCCAGGCCGATCAGGCTCTTTCGCAAGAAATCCTCGATCTCGTCCAGCAGGCCACCCACTACCGCCAGCTGAAGAAGGGTGCCAACGAGGCCACCAAGACCCTCAACCGCGGTATCAGCGAGCTCATCGTCCTTGCCGCTGACACCAGCCCGCTCGCCATTCTTCTTCATCTTCCTCTTCTGTGCGAAGGTATGTTCAAAGGAAATCTTTAGGCGTGGTGCACCTGCTAATTCCGTATCTAGATAAGAACGTTCCTTACGTCTACGTGCCCTCCAAGATGGCGCTCGGACGTGCCTGCGGCGTTGCCCGCTCCGTCATCGCGGCCTCCATCACCACCAACGAGGCTTCCGACCTGATGGGCCAGATCAGGACCCTCAAGGACAAGGTTGAGCGTCTGCAGATCTAGAGAGTTGTTGAAGAACGACAGGCTTGTGAATGGAATGTAGATATTGACTGGATATGTATCGTCTGCGGACTGGCAATTTTGAACGGGATCTCGGGATGGAATATTCTCTGGATTCCGTACGTAGACAGAGCATGAAGTGCTGAGCTTTTGGCACGGACTCAATTGAAAAGACATGATCCACGATACACCACAGCATTGTATTGTGAAAGCCCAATTGGTCTAATTGAATTTGTGAAGAAAAAACCTTGTTCGAACTGGAGTATTTGCCAAAAACAGTAGATGCACATGCTACGATGAATGTTGCACAATTGCTTCATTCTTCTTAACCAGCACATCTGTCCCATGTCTTAGTTCAACGCCTACCATCCCATAGCTGAGCTCATGTTGTCAGAACGAACCACTCTGGCACTCTCACATTCTTCCACCTTCGTTGAGCAAACATGAGCAAAAACGAAAAAAGAAATACATTCAACAGCGGGGATTCGCCAGTGGTCACCCACCTGACTACTAGTCCGCCGGTACACTGCTTAAGTACAGCTGAGCGAACGGGAAGCTCTGTTTTCAGTGTCCTATGGTCGAATGTGACAGATTGGTTCTTTGGGTGGGATATCTCGACCCGTGTTTTGACGGGGAAGGAATCGTGCACCGCCCAAGTCAGCATGGTACCTAGGTAGTTCAACACCCACCTTATGGTCAGACACCCCTCTGCAAATTTCTTGAAATGATCCGTCTGCGATACATGATTTTAGTTTGGTCGCCAGTGTTGTTGGTCCTGCTCAGGGTTGTTGGGTTTGCCTGGAGTGACATGCTCCTTTAGGCAGGTAGCCTCAGGGGCTGCTGCGCCGCACAGCTCAGCCTCGCGATAACGCCATCCCACCTTCCTCTTCACCCTACGATTATAATCACCTCTCCTGTGTTTCTTCCACTACAATACCTCTTCACTGTTGCTACGAGCTTGATTGAATGGAAAAAAGGCGAGACGCATCAGTTGTTGTCGCCGCTCAGCCTGCTGCTTCGACCGACTAAGATCAGCTCCCAAACGATCTTCGGGCTCTTGCATTCCTGCTGGAGTACTGCGCTGAGCGTTGTTGTCATTCGAAGATACATCCTCATTCCTGCTTGACATATTTCCTCGTGGTTACACGAGCTCACCACGCTGCACAAAAGGTCACCCTTGAAGCACGTCGATGATAGCTCGAGCGGCGCAATTCAAAAATGAGATTCACGTTCCACGATGGCAGGAGCTTCGCAAGCTGAGACAGAGACCCATGCGCAAGGAAACGACGTGCGCTTCAAACATGATCCACTCGATTACCATGGCTCCGCAATACGACTCGTCAAAATTCTCCCGTGTACAGAACCTGACCAGCAAATTCAGTGCGAAGTACGCATCGCATCGACGGAAAGCGAATACATCTGCCTATAATATGTCTGGGGAGACGAGAAATCCGGAGAATGGATCCTGGTGAACGACCATATGTTTTGGGCCCGTCAAAACTTGTTCGACTTTCTGAACTCGGCGCGGGATTTGGCCGAGATACATTCAGAGTGGATCTGGATAGATGCGATTTGCATCGACCAAGAAAATCTCAAGGAGCGTGAACATCAAGTTCGACAGATGGGTCTGATATTCTCACGGGCAACTACAGTCGTTTCCTGGCTGGGAAGTGATCTCGCGATTGCTCGGTTCCTTCACTTCACACGGACTGGCACATATCAATATCCGAATGGGCTTGACACCTTCAATCAATCTCCATACTGGAAAAGGGCTTGGATCACTCAAGAGATCGCTCTTGCGCGTAAGATCTTATTTGTTGCCCGCAACATGGTCTTGAATTCTGACCAACTGCCTGAACCCACCCCAGTGGACTACTATATGGGCGCTCTCATGACGAACTGGAACCAGTACCTTGAAACCTTTTTCTACATTAGAAACCTCCCCAAAGACACAAATCTTTTCCAGCTTTTAAGCAAGTCGAGGAACAAAAAATGTGGGCAGCCTCGCGATCGTATATTCTCGCTTTTGGCATTGTGCTGCGATGGTGCCAGTGTCCACGTTGATTATTCAAAATCTAACGCACCCCTGGCCTGGGATATCTTGAATTCCTGTAAATATGCCTTCTGTCTGTGTTCTATGTACTCTGTACATCACGCTCTGGACTTGAAACCGTTACCATTCCCTTGTCCCCATGGTTTCACGCCAGCTGGAGAATCTCGTTGCGGCAGTGTCACTTTCCCTATTCTTTGGCAAAGAACCACACCTGTACTCGAAGCCAGCGGTGACAATATGCGACCGCTTCAAGATGAAGAGAGGGAATCATGGCGTAGTCGCGGGAAGGACCTCAATTTCTTTCCGATGACGCCGCAACCGGTGGCCTACCCCGCGCGCTGGTTTCAGCCTTTACAGCAATACGAACATTGGCTTGAGAATCATGTCGTCTGGTGGAACTTACAGAAAGGGTCGCAAGAGGAGCCTTGGGTTTGCATATGCATTTCCTTGGCCGCAATATGTGCAAGTCAAAAAGGATGGTTCAAGCTTCTGGTCAACGTCAACACGGGCTGCGTCCATTATCAGCCCCCCGCAGAAGACTATCACGCAACTACCGAAGGTAGAGAGCGCCCATATTTGCTCGAGGAATGGCTGCCCAAGCCTGGAGGGCACAACGTCTGTGTCCGCTTGCCCTCTGACGCAACATTGTGCAAGGTGGTCTTACCAATAAATTTCTGGCATGTGGCTCTTGTAAGGAAATCGGAGGACTACGAAGCATTGAGATGCTGCCCACGCGCCTCCACTAGCAAATTTGGATCTACATCGCAATCTGATGGCATAGCATTAGAGTTGTGCTCCGGAGCGACGGCTCCCGGAATCTACGGATTCTGATTACTGCAGATTTTGTCCCTAGCCATTTTGGCCCATTGTGGTCCCATTGCATCAAGGCCCAACATCTCAGCCTGAAAGAGCATGTATCTTCAAAAGGGCCGACCGACGAGAGAGTTGTTGATTTGCACAAGTGATGGAATAGCTTGATCAAGAAATTTCCATATTACACATAGGAAGCACATATATCGGTACAGCTAGAGGAGGAAAGACACGCCAGTAGACATGCGCGCCAGGAACTTGGTGACCTACTTAGAGTAACCTTACACTATGAGACTTATACATAGGCGCCCTTCTATATATAACGTAACACAACGCTCTCAAACATTAGTGCTGTCCTTACGCCTGTTCCCCGTCCTGAGGGAATCTAGCACCTCCTTGTTGCCTGACTTCATCAAGAAGCTGCATAATCCGTACAGTTTCCGCCCATGGCATGATAGTATTCTCGGTTCTACCAGCCGCGATATCTAGGGCAACTGCGTCTGCCTCAAAGTAAAACCCATGCCCAGGTTTCTCAAATTTGTATATCTTTCCAGTATCAGCCGTCCCAACATTCGATGCGTTGTTCCCGCTTTTTGAATACACCACAAACATGTCTGGCGCAGATGAACCTGGCCCCGATACCACGATTTGGCCCTCAGTACCTTCGATCTTGCAAAAGTTCGAATCTGTCCTCGACCACAAAGACGACGTAAGAATAGCTTGGGCGCCGGTAGGAAATAGAAGGATCATGGAACTCGCGACGTCGATGTCATGGGATAGTGTCTGTGCCGCAATAACGCGTGGTTTATGAGCCTCTTTTCCAATTGCCCGGTCCAATGCTACGAGGCCCCAAGTGAGTGAGTAGATACCAATGTCGAGTAACGAACCAGCACCTAGCGCCGGGTTTTTCAGTCTAGAATCCGGTGGCAACGCTTCAATGTCCATGTCGAGCGAGAAATCACAAAATACCCTTCGCACCTCTCCAATCAACTTCTCCTCATGGATGACTGACTGAAGCGTTCGCATGAGAGGGTAGAAGCGAGTCCACATGGCCTCCATGACAAATACGCCTCTTTTTGCTGCGGCGGAGAACACCTTCTCAGTTTCAAAAGCCGTTAGAGCGAACGGCTTTTCGCAGAGGACATGTTTACCAGCTGCAATCGCGTCGAGGCAATTGCGTGCGTGAAAAGCATGTGGCGTCCCTATATACACGATATCGACAGAGGGGTCGGTGTACACCTCGGAATAGCTTGAGTAGATGGTTGGCGAGAGACTTGGTATGAGTTTTTTGGCAAAACTCTGTCCTTTTTCGATGGAAGATGAACCAATGGCTTGGATCACGTGCTTTGCTTTAGCATCGTGGCGGGAAAGAACTAGATCCGAAACGAACCATGAGGAAATAAGGCCAGTTGCAACGATGCCCCAGCGAAGAGTCGGTAATTCTGAGCTTGACATAGTGCAAAAACAGAGAGACTTTTTAGTCTTTTGGTTGTGTGCTATGCAGCGTATTAAATACCTCACACTGGGAGCACATGGTATCTGCTTCTATGCAGAGATGCCTGCCAATTACTCCTCTGACACGTTATTCAAATAACGAAGATAGGGGCAGTGATTACACATTAGCGCCTTGCTAGATGTGGCGTCCGGGGATTCTCGGTGCTTGTCTGGTCCCGATGAGGGGTCCTCAAGCGGGGATTCACGGCACACGGAGATATGCGATGCACGGGGAATCACGGCATACAGAAATCTACAGCGTGCAAAAATGTACAGCATGTACGGAGATTAGCTCCCTCAGGTTGAATACTAGGAGAGATTCCTGCTACCATAATACCAGGAGACCACAAACTCGGCTCTGTCTAGGGCTGAGGTATCCCTGCCCAGTCTGCCAGCCTAACTCTTATTTAGGTATAGTGACTTTCGTCGATGTCACGAAGTAATTTCTCCAAGATCTCAGCGGCCCTTCCGAGATCTGGTGCTTCTTTCTGCCAGAATCTCAGCCCTATTATAGTGTTATGTACTGCATCCCTCCAGGCAGCCGGCACTTCTACTCGTCTACTCCTTACAGCGCCAAGAAGCAGCAGACACTTGGAAAAGATTGAGCGATTCTGGTACCAAGTTCCGTGGTGTCGGTGACGTCCACTCCCTTTCGCAGCGTCTTGTAGACAAGCATGAAGACACTTTTCTACATACGACCCGATGAGCTGCAGAGCCGGACTGTGATCTGGCAAATGGATTGCAAGATACAAGAACGGTCGGTGAATTCGTTCGAGAATGTCGGGGAAGCGGGTGTGGACCATGTGGTAGAGTTCCTGCGATTGAAGGCTTGAAAGTGGAAGCTCTGGCGTTGCAACAGGATCTGGGAGATGATTGTACCTACAGGGAATTGAGCTTTGCTAACTTAGAAATGAAACGAAAAGGGTCAACACTAACCACTGGGTAAGCTGCGACTCTAGCTCCTCAGCCATCCAGATCATCTGGTGGATTGGCATCAATAGCCAAGCATCTTCATCCTTGTGATAGAATGTGTTCATCACCCTGTTTGTGATATGCCGAACAGCAATCTCTGACAGATAATAGTTCCAGCTGTTCTCCAACTCCGGGGATAGCATTGAAGTCGGACCGTCAGTATTGCTGACCGACCCGTCTGCCACAGACTCTGGGTGTGGAACTGGGCTTCCACATGGAGGTGACGGGAATGCGTTTGAGTACGCAACCTTGGCAAGGCCCGATGCTGGGAGGCAGATATCCATCCGTATTTCGCTGAGATGTCAGTTTCAGCTCTTGAAAGAATACCGATTGCAATTACCATTCTGATTTGAGGCATGACCAGTACAGTCGGCGCTCCAAGCCCTCGTTGACTCCAACCTTAGTCCTGTCCTTGGCTCTCAGGTATATTTGAAACATAACGCAGGATCTGTTGAAAGAGTTCCAAGCTCGCAAAGGCCGGAGAGAATACATCTCATAAACGCCACAAAGAAAATGACACTGAACAGTCAATATCGAGCACTTTAAGAGGCTGATGCGCTTCAGGGCGGCAACATAATAGCTCTCAGCAGTGGAATAGTCGTCCGCATCATCAATACTACAGCGCGGGTTAGGGCCTTGTACCAGATCTAAATCAACAAAATCTGATCTATATGGCATTGAGACACAGCCTAAGGCGCATGCAAGGAGCTAGAGATATATCAGTAAGAAAACATCCGTAAACATCAGAGGTCCTTATAGTACATACCACAAGACATGACGGTGCGTCCCACTTGAAACCATGCTCCATGGCATCTTTGGCCATCGACAAAGTCCCATTTACACTAAGAATAGGATTTTTGATGTGCACATTGGAGAAGAATTTCTCAACGAGAGCAAGCGTCTCGTCTTCTTGGATGCCACGGCTGAATCTGGATCTTGGATCCGGAACATGACTGATAGATGAGGCCGAGCCTGATTGGTTTTCATAGGCCAGATCGGGATTGAAGACCAATGCCTCGGTCTCTGAGCGGTGAAATTCGCCCTGGAACACCGGCCACTCAAGCACATCTTCGCAATTGCCGAGAGCAGTCTCGGCAAATTCAAGTGATTCAGAGAGCAAGACAGCTTCTTGTTCAGGTCCATAGTGATGTTTCCCGCCATGATGATCCTGGCTTGCGATTGTCGATTCTGAACTGGCATTGTAATCCGTTGGCTCCGTTGATGGCGGCGGCGGAGACATGCGATTGGCGTGACACGGGTTAGACACTATGCCCAACAAATGAGCATTTTGGGCTTCAAGAAGTCTTGTCACAGCCCCAATCTGCTCCAAAATTTCTATGCTAGCCGGGTCATATCTGTAAGAGGCAGTGCAGTCAGCAGACGGACAGATCTGAACGGCTGACCGGAAACCCGCACGTTGAGTTGTCGAACTTCAAGTCACTGTACTGGCACCCAATCTTGAGCTCCTGACAAGAGCCACAAGTTGGTCTTACGTTGTCGCATTTTGTTTTCTTCCTGCGGCAAACATAACAGGCCACGATGGCACGCTTGCGGGGGTAGAAGACACGTGGCTCTCGCGATCGCTTCGCAGCTGTCGCAGGAGCGTTCGCGACCGGTTGAGGATGCATGTGCGAAGATCCTGAACGAAGCGGGGCAAAAAATGCAGTTTGGTTGCAGCGCAAGTAAAGATACAGCCAGCTTTAGCTGGGGAGTCGCGGACTTAAGCCAGGATAAATATGCGCGAGCGTGACTGCGGGGCAGGAAACTCAACACGGGAGCTAAAGACGGCAATGACTGCCATCCTCGTTAAGCTGTTTCCCCACACCGAGAACATGGTACCATTTTCATAGTGCAGCGATCATACAGAGCAGTTGTGCATTTATATGCAATGCAAATGCAGCAAGAGTGTGGCGGACAAGGCAAGAAGCAATATCCAAAGCTGCTATTGGTGACATAAGCTGACTTCGGAGCCTATCACCATGATTTTGTATCTTGGCAACGGCGTCATATCTGGTGGGAGTCCGGTGGAGTACTGAGTTCCGGCATTCCCCTAACCCCAACATCTCTAAGTCTTGCGGGTTTGAAAAGATAGTTGGTGATTAGGAGAGAGCCTTGCCCGAAGATCGTCGCTATCCACAGTGGCCAGCACCACAAATTTCTGGATCCTTGCCGTTGCCTGCCGAGCCAAATTCCATGACTTACATGTCGTGGAGATTACATACTTGAGCCTTCTACCCCCGCCACCGGGATGTTTTCGATGCTCATCTTTCATTCCTCTGTCCTTCTTTGCTTGTAACGGCTTGTCGGCTTCATTATACAACCAGAGCAGCTGCAATTCACAAAGCCCGACTCTGCGAAACTCCTTCATCTTCCAGATGACTGTCGATTTGAAAAGAAATGGTGCCAATGGCCATCCAAAACGTGTCCTACGAGTTGGCATCATTGGGTGCGGTGAGATCACTCAGGTCTCGCACATCCCGACCCTGGGCTTTTTGTACGACAAATTCGCCATCAGATACTTGTGCGACGTCTCCGAGGATGCTCTTTCGCACTGCGCTGCCAAGATATCTCCGCCCCCCAAAACTACAAAGAATGCCGAGGAGCTATGCGCTTCCGACGAAGTCGACGTGGTCGTCATTGCCAATGCCGATCCATTCCATGTACCCCACGCTATTCTGTCGTTGAAGTACAACAAGCACTGCCTACTGGAAAAGCCCGCGGCTCTGAACTATCGCGATATTGATGCGCTTGTTACTGCTGAGGTCGCGTCGCAAGGACAAATCTTCGTCGGCTACATGAGAAGATATGCGCCTGCATTTCTTGAGGCGGTTCAGGAGGTTGGGGGTTTGGGCAAGATCCATTACGCACGCGTTCGAGATATCATCGGCCCCAATTCAGCCTTCGTAGACCAATCGGGCACTTTCCCGAAGAAGTTCAGCGACTTCGCACAATCAGATATCGATGAGCTGAAGAAGCGAGAGGCCGACATGGTACAGCAGGCTCTAACTGTCGACTTTGGTGTTAAAGTAACACCCGCATCTCAAATGATGCTTCGAATACTGGGCGGGTGAGTGGACGACTTCCTGCCCCTGTTTAGACAAACAGTCGCTAATCTGCCTACGCAGCCTGGGAAGCCACGACCTCTCTGCGATGCGAGAAATACTTGGAATGCCCAAAGCCTGCATCGGGGCAAGCCTTGGACCACCTCGATTCTGGTCCGCACTTCTCCAGTACGATAACTTCTCGGTCATCTACGAATCTGGGATCAACGAGATACCGCTCTTCGATGCTAGCATTGAGGTATTTTCTCTCAACAAGACAGTCAAAGTCAGCTATGATACTCCATATGTCAAGGGACTCCCCGTTACGCTCACCATCCGAGAGAAGATTGAAGGCCGGGGTGGGTCAAACACCTCCGGTTTCCAGGAAAGAGTCATCAGGCGCACATATGAGGACTCATACACTTTGGAGTTTGAAGCCTTCTACGAGACTGTCGTTGAAAATAAAACCCCTAAAACGACTGTAGCAGACGCTCGCAATGATTTGGATGTTTTTGCGATGATCATGAGAGCTGGGGAGCACAACTACCACGGTCACTAGCTGAATGATCATGCATACGTTCGAAGTCGCATATATCTTAAGATGCGACTTCTTTGTATGATAGACGTGCAACACGCTTCCCTTACTCTTTTGGCGCCCAATTGTGCGTGTTCGGACGCATGATCTCTCCTCCTTGGTGTTGTTGCTTCTATACATAGTTGTGAATGTAATGTCGCATACATTCCTGGTCTTGCACTAACACAAGCATAATTCGGAGCTCCCAATCGATGTCAGATCATCCGTGGCATTATCACAACCGTGAGTCTGATACTTAAAGATGCCATAACAGGCTACAATGTAGTTGTAGTGTTAGTACAGTCTTAGGAAAAGTAAGCAGCTCGCGTTCAATATTTGTTATACTTAGCAAGTCAAGAGCCTTACAGCTCTAGCATACTAATTGCGTATTTTGTGCATGTTCTAAAAGAATATCGATTATTGAGAAGTAATTACAGATCTGCCCCTATACAAACACCGCTATCTGTAGCTAAGCCCTATTCTAGTAAGAATGTAGCTTGGGCTGCTCAGTGTATCTATTACACTCCCCAGGAGCTTCATTGTCTATTCTTTGTCACATAAACGACTTCATATCAACAAACGTATCAAGCGAGTAGGCTGATGTAGTTAGGTATTCACTCATGCTAGTGCCGCAGCACTGCCATTGTGTTGTAATCAGGATCAATTGTTGTCATCTGCGTAACACTGAGAACGCCTCAACTAACGAGATTGAAACAGTCTTGCCCTGATCTTTGCAACTGTTGATACGGATAGTAACGCCAGCGATGGAGCCATCATGGTGCATATGAGCTTGCTGCCGATATTCGGGGCGCAGAATCGAGTTGGCTCTATTGAGGTTCGGGGTGTTCCTGCAAGACTGTTGGGAGATGCTGCCGTCTCACAAAATGCGCTACTAGTGTACCAGGCGAGCTGAGAGTCGCCATTCGACTGAAAACGTCGAGTCAGTGTCCGGCATTTTCTCCGGTACTCCCCAGCGGACCGACAACTGGAGCTCGCTAGCTATTGGTCTGGCCAATGAAGCTAATCACGGTCGCCCCGAAACTCCCCGTCTTGGCCAGCGCACAGACCATTCAAGTCCCCAGACATTGCGTCTCGCCCCGGATTTTGTCCATAGCCCAGGACTTCTCCACTTAGCTTGAGGAGAGTTATTAAAGCCTCAGCATCGACCGTGATGTTTGCATCGATCTGCATCGGTTCTTCCTGACTTTTCACCTCTCTAGTTGTCCGAAGCATCCCGTCTCCTCTTTTTCAATTCCTCCTTGTTGTGCGATTTTCTTAGCTCCACTACAGAACAACCATAAATTGGCAAAATGGTCATCGCCCACCTGAAAGCAGTCGGGGCAGAACTCGCGGCTGTCCTTCCCAAGGATGACCTACCATGGTACAAAAAACCCAATCTCCGACGCTTGATCTATTCCAGCACCTCCATGTTCTTGCTTGCTTCGGCAAATGGCTACGATGGTTCAATGATGAACGGCTTACAGGCTCTACCACAATGGGAAAATTTCATGGACACACCTACGGGCGCCTGGCTTGGATTCATCAACGCTGTGCAAAGCTTAGGCGCCTTCAGTGTCTATCCAGTAGCTGCGTACTGCGCGAACAAGTTTGGTCGCAAAAAGACAATGTATGTTGCGTACTTTTGGCTTGCTCTTGGGGTCGCCTTGCAAACAGCCGCACAAAACACTACAATGTTCATATTCGGCCGTCTTTTCATCGGCGGTGTCACATGCTTTTTTTCGAGCTCCGCACCGCTACTCATAACCGAGACTGCATACCCCACGCATCGTGGCGGTCTGACAGCACTCTATGGTACGGGCTGGTATATTGGTAAGTCAAATCTCTAGCGATACTAGCATTCGGGTCTACGTACCAACATAACCAGGATCAACGATAGCAGCATGGGCCACATATGCTACGAGGAACTACGGAGGCAGCGGAAGTAACTGGGCTTGGCGCATCCCGTCTGTCCTTCAGCTTCTGATCCCCTTAGTCGCGCTTCCTGGTCTTCTTATGGCCCCTGAATCGCCTCGATGGCTCTCTGCTGTTGGTCGAACGGATGAGGCTCGCGCAATTCTGCGGGAATTTCATGCTGAGGGCGACGAAAATTCACCCCTTGTTGATTTTGAGATGGCTGAAATATCCGAGACACTTCGTCTGGAGAGAGAGAGGGAGACGTCTACCACTTGGCTGGATTTAGTGCGCACCAAAGGCAACCGACACAGATTCTTCATCTCCATCACACTGGGCATTGCTGCGCAATGGAATGGCGTTGGAATTGTGTCTTACTACCTTGCACCTGTGCTAAGGACGGTAGGAATCACATCCGTAACTCAACAAACCCTCATATCTGGCTTCCTTCAAATCTGGAACCTAATCATCGCTGTAGCAGCGGCGCTGACAGTCGATCTTGTTGGGCGGCGCCGGTTATTCCTGGTCTCAAGCAGCGGTATGCTTGTCTGCTACATCATCATCTCGGGTCTTGCTGGATCCTTTGCCAACACTGCAGCCACATCGACAGGGATTGCGGTCATCCCTTTCCTGTTTGTCTACTACGGGTTTTACGACATCGCGTATACTCCTCTACTCTATGGCTACACCTGCGAGATCTGGCCGGTAAGGAACAGCCCTATATTCTAGCGAATTGGTGTTACTGCTCGTTTAGCTAATCCGCCATATAGTACGAACTGAGAGCACGCGGTGTAGCCAGTATGAACCTGGCCACCTCCATGGCAACCTTCTTCAACATCTTTGTCAACCCAATCGCCCTTGATGGTATTCAATGGAAATACTACCTCGTCTACGTGGCACTTCTGTTCGTCATCACAACAACGATATACTTCTTCTATCCGGAAACTAGAGGCCACAGTCTGGAGGAAATGGCGCGCATCTTTGACGGCGACAAGGCTGCTGTCCCTAGTGAAGGTTCAGTTCTGGGTGACAAGAAGGACTCAACAACGGTAGTTGAGGATGTGTGATAGCACTCCCTCACGTATGTGTTAGAAAGAAGTGCTGGCTGGTAGTGCACGCCACTTCTTTTTACACTCAAAATAAAGTAGCTGTGTAGGTTAATTGATATTATCTTTCTTAGGTATAGCTTGCTCTTATGGCATGAATATTACAAAGGTCTCTTTAGCTTTATAGTCTCAGGTGACCCTTATTGTAACTATAATCATGAACAGTGCTAATGAAAACTGAAACTAATGTATCGTAATTAAACGGCAGAAACAATCTTGGACGATCTGAGCAAGAAATTAAGATTCACCCAAACACTGGTACTCATTCATCTCTGCCACCGAATCCTCCGCCTTCGTCTATCCTATCTCAGATTGGAGCAATCAGCCATTCATTCAGATCGTCCACTAATCTTGCCTAGCGCATTTCCTCTCACTCTCAATCATCAGCGGGACCGACTTGCCAAACATACCAAGCTCGGGTGGTGTTCAGGATGACCGTCGCCATCAATCATTCGACAGGGTGATGCTACCTCCTCCGAAAAAAGGGGGTAACACCGCCCCAAGCGCGGGTAGGTCCACCTCAATGGACACAATGCAGCCATGAACAAATACGTATCAACAAGGTTACTGCGCGCACCACTGAGTCAAGCAATACTTCTAATGCGACCCCAAGCTGTCGGAACTGTCTAGAATACTACTCAGAGAGCCTTTGAAAGTAAAGGTCCATCCGCAATCCAGCAGCGACCCGCTGACAAACAATAATCACTCATGGCTATTCCTTCTGGCCATGACCTTACCATCAGACACTTCACGTACAGCGTCACGAGCTTTACTGCTTCTTAGTATTTATATACCGTTCTCATCAGTTGCCTTACGGCCAGGTGGTGGGCCGTTACCTGGGAAGAGGTATGTACGTGAGGTCACATCATCCCCCCCGCAAGACGTTCATGATGGCTAGTCCGTCCACACTAGACTCTACCCAACGCTCATACTTCATGATGGGTTTGGCGGCTCCCTCCTTGGCTTGTTTAGCTGATTGCTTTAGTCGTAGCATGCTCTTCTCCTATCCGATCTGTAAGCATCAAACAAAGAATGTGATACCATAATTCAACCGAGAGAGGGCCTCCAATCTCACCTTCGCGTAATGGGTATGATGATAAGGATCTTTTCTTGGTCTGCGTTGGAGTTACCGGCGGATCTGTGAATCCTGTCGTACTGGAGCTTGCCGGCCGAAAGTCTCACATGTTCTACGTCATTATGCTCACTTTTGATTTTTTTTTTCTTGGTCTAACTCTTTGCCCGGAGATGAAGAATTGCAGTTTGGAAAGCGTTACCGGGGTCTGCATTAGAGATGATGTATTGGTTGAAGACCCGAGTAAAGTACTGTCTTACGTTCACCAGTATATCCTCACATGCTGTATTACAATCTCGATCAGCGGCTACAAGATCTCTAATTGTAATTCCCCACAATATCACGCAATACTAGCTTCTACTCCGTATATTGTCTAGGTTCTCGAGGACGTGGAGTAGGCCAAGGAAGAGTCGAATTCGGGCTAAACAGAATCAGCGGTCTGAAATCTGAATTCCTTGGATAACTTGCGATTTCGCTCGCAACTGTGTGCTCAACCTCTGCTCGTGTTGCCCCTTAATATCGGAGTTTCGGATCGAAGATTTGCACTTTCCGTAATGCATGGCGATCATCATGCTTGTCTGAAATGCGGGATGGAGGAGAAGCGCAACCACAGTCGATCACTGCCGCTTGTAGGCTGCTTAAGCTAACACCCTATTCCGATATACAATCTTCAGGGATTATATCCTCGCAGGACTAGCGCATGATTTACTACATGCATGCAATTGCTTCCGTGGTCGGAAAATTAGGGCTTAAAGTCACACAAGACTAACCACAAACGATCTAGCTTGCCGAGTGGGGTAGCTTTTCCTTGGCGAAAGGCCCATCTCGCCATCCGATTTGCCTCTCGGATCTTTGAAGTATTCGTCCCCACCTCAATTTTCCGGCATCCCAACACTTCAAATTTCCGAAAGCTTCACGCAGCATTTCATCTGGTTATTGGCGATTTCAATTCGTGAGCAATGGAAGACGAGCAGGCTGGAAACCCGGGTCTTTCGAGTGGTTCGCCACCCCGCTCTGGTTCATCGTCTCGACGCCATGGCAGAGCGGGCGCACAGCGCATGACTCGGAGTTGTGATTCCTGTCGTCGGCGTAAAGTTCGGGTACCAAGACGCCCCCCCCCCCCCCCCCCCCTTTTTGACCATGTTCTCGCGATTTAGCTGACATACTTTGGATCAGTGCGACGCAAAAGAGCCATCTTGTGCTAATTGCAAGAGCATTGGAGTTGTTTGCCAAACACTGAGGCCGCAAGGCAAGCGTGGGAGAAAGGCGATCGGCAATACTGAATTGCATGCTAATGCACGCCCCATCGCAGAGTTCCAGACTAACGATAAGACTTCGAGCCCCGTCACGCTCGACACCTCATCAAACAGGCAAACGGAATCGGCAGGAACACCTCGCTTCGATCCCTCATTCAGCGGGTCGCCACATTGCAGTCACGCCTCCCAACCTCAGAGGGCAAACATAGCGCGATCTCACCCTAGCGATAGGGCCAACTCTGGCGGTCTTTCTCCAGTACCGGCAGCTCAAAATCATGCAGATCAATATGTGGCATCACCCAGTCTATCAAATCAGTCCTTCTGGCACGCTCATCTTGATCCTGGGCTGGCAGACATCGCGGCAGATCTCATCGCAGCAGGTGTGACGGAGGCGCCTACATCCTACATGGGCGCTTGCATTAACCTTTTCTTCGAAAACATCTACCCTACGTATCCTGTACTTTATCGGCCGGCCATAGATTTAGCTCTCTCGGATCTAGAGGGCCAAGATAAAGTCTGGGACTGGAAATCGTTTACCCTCATCACGGCATCCTGTGCATTTACCTTGGCAGTGTTGCCCACCTCTGTCTCTAACGTCACAAGACGCGTCGCCGAGATCTTCTATCAGGCATCCAAGAATGGATTGGATAGCTACGCAGAGGAGGACATTGAGAACCCGGACTACACGTCCATAGTAATTCGTATGTTTCACTCAGGTTGGATTCATGCGTCAGGGAAATCCCGGCCTTCTTGGTTCGTCCTGGGGGAGTGCATTCGCATCTGCCAGTTGATGCGCCTGCATGATGAGCGTTCTTACGAGAATATGCCGTACGTGGAAGCGCAGCTTTGCAGAAGGGCTTTTTGGACGCTGTACACAGGGGATAAGTCAGCAGCTGTGCTTGGAGGCAATCCAATATGTCTCAAAAGTGATCTCTTCTCAGAGGGCATTACTGTCACTTACCCAGATCATATGCCAGGACAAGATGAGATCGAGATCACTACTGCAAAAGGGGACAAGAAGCAGATGAGCATCATGGATGGATTCCATGCCAACCAGACGCTTTGGCGCTCTGCCGAACCGCTCCTCGTGGCGGGATTGGGTGATTCGCAAGCGAATCGAGACTTTAGCAGCTTGATAGAGGCCTACGTGGGTTTTCGAACCTGTCTGGATGATGTCCCCTCCGTCCTGCGCGTCTACAATTCGTTGGAAATGTCGGTGTCCGAGTTCACCTTCGCGGATCGGGCAAGCCATCTGAGAGTGCCTCGAACGATAGCGATACAACGGATAAATCTCCAAGTCTCGTTCTATTGCTTGAGAATGGTTATCCTGCGCAAGGTCCCTGGTCTTTTCCACAACCGCTTCCTAGATAGATCAGGAGACTTGAGGTTATTCGAAGGCGGAGAGAAATCGTCTTCAAGCAGCGGTTCCATCACGATCTCATACATGCTCGAGGCTCTACAAATTGCCGAGGATCTGCTTGCATTTATTCACATGTCTACTCTGGAGCTTATCCGTCTTAACGGCGAGGCCTGTGCAGAGAAGATACGTCTTGTTGGAGCTGCGATCTTGGAGCTGATGGCGTACGATCCTTCTCGTCTTCTGATCGACAGAGCAAGCAAATACCTCGAACTGTACCCTCATATTCTAGCAATGTTGGACAGCAAGGCATCAGACGTTGCGGAATATGCCGTGATGTCCTGAGTCGGCTGTCTGTAGGAGCTGTCAGCCAATCACGCCAAGATCCGGAAAATAAGGTTGTTGGTCTTCTTGCAATTATCCGGCTCAAGCTCCGCGTTCTATAAATGCCCATCCTGGATGTCAGAGCATTCTTCCACTTGTCTTCTCTTCTCGAGTTAAATCTCTATTCACTTTCTACCTGGCCCTATTTTGTCTTGCTGGCTCGTCATGTTTCGTTCTGAAGAGGGGTTGTTATCCAAACATGCTGCTCCAGCCACGGATCAAGCACCAATCTTAGACTTGCCACTTCCGCAAGATTTTGTTTGGGGAGCAGCCACAGCTGCATATCAAATCGAAGGAGGAGCTTCACAAGATGGCAAGGGACCCTCTATATGGGATGCGTTCTCGCACCTCAACCCCAGCCGTACCAGCAACGAAAACGGAGACGTTGCTTGCGACCATTACAACCGCGTCACCGAAGATATTGAAATCATGAAGTCATACGGTTTGAAGGCCTATCGATTTTCCATTTCTTGGTCTCGAATGATTCCCCTAGGTGGACGAGAGGATCCTATCAACGAGAAGGGCATCGATTTCTATAACCATCTTATCGACGGCCTCCTCACCGAAGGCATCCAGCCAGTGGCCACGCTGTATCATTGGGATTTACCTTTGGAGCTTCAGAAGCGCTACGGTGGCATGTTGAATACCGCTGAATTTCAGGCAGACTTCGTTAGTTATGCCCGCCTTTGCTTTTCCCGATTTGGCGACCGCGTCAAACAGTGGACTACTTTCAACGAGCCGTACATCATCTCTGTCTACGGATTTCACAGCGGCATCCTAGCTCCTGGTCATAGCACCACAACGGGCAACGACTCAAGAACGGAGCCGTTCCGGGTTGGGCATAGCATTGTCTTGTCTCACGCTGCGACCGTCAAGGCGTATACGATGGAATACCAGCCCACTCAGGCCGGAAGCATTTCTATCGTCATGAATGGTGACTACTATGAGCCCTACGATACGAACAGCACGGCAGACAGAGCTGCAGCTCAACGCAGAATGGAGTTTTACATCGGCTGGTTTGGAGACCCGATCTATCTTGGAGCTGACTATCCTGCCTGCATGCGCGACCAACTGGGGTCGCGTCTCCCAGAGTTTACGCCCAAGGAATTCAATCTCCTCCGCCAGACTGCACCCATGAATGGTTTCTACGGCATGAATCACTATACATCCCAATATGCGCGCGCTCGAACTACAGAACCCGCCGACGACGATTTAACTGGCAATGTCGAAGAGCTTCCTGTCAGTGCTGATGGAGTTGAGATAGGGCCTCTCTCGGGGGTGTCTTGGCTACGTGTGACGGACGTACAATTTCGTAAACTACTCAATTGGCTGTGGAACCGCTACAAGAGACCAATTTACATCACTGAAAATGGATGTCCCTGCCCTGGAGAGAACAAGATGACGGTTGCAGAAGCTGTGGAGGACGACTTTCGTATTCGCTACATCGGATTGTACCTCAACGCTATCTCACGTGCCATATACGAAGATGGTGTAAAGGTCCTGGGTTACTATGCTTGGAGCTTGATGGATAACTTTGGTGAGTTTGTCATCACTTCCACTGACTGTCTCTATCTTCCCGGGGATCATGGCTGACTTGTACTAAACAGAATGGTCTGCTGGATATGGCATACGATTCGGGATTACACATGTAGATTTCCAAACATTGGTTCGGACGCCCAAGAAATCAGCATTCTATTTCAGGGACACGATGAGGCGACGTACAACAATGATAGACAAAGTTTGAACATTTGAGGGATGCAGTCAAGAATACTGTTAACAACACACACACACACACACACACACACACACACACACACACACACACACACACACACACACACACACTCTCTCTCTCTCTCTCTCTCTCTCTCTCTCTCTCTCTCTCTAAGAGAGACTTCACAGCAGTGAAGCAGTTTTACTTAGTAGACCTAGTTTGTCAGCTGTATTTTTGGTCGCTAAAGTAAAATATAGTATAGTTATCCTGCTATTAATCGCTAAAGCTACATTCTTATTACTTTCTAGCCCTCGTTCTTCTTTTGTTCATCGACTAAGTCCTTCGTCCGCCATCGTTGTTTAGTTTCCAACCGAAGCTGTGAGTCGCGCGAAGGGGTAGAGTGCCTCAAGACAAGGCTAACTTTGTTCGCGCGGACACTAGGCGATGCGCGCTGGCAGGAAGCTAGCGAGACTGCTAATCTCATGTTCGGAACCGACGCCAAAACGGCCGCGTGGAATGACTTCGGCGTGCTATCTACGATGTAAATTTCAAAACGGAGCTACAACATGTCAATTTATGTGCCTTTTAAATCATCTCTAGAATCGACGGTAACCTCTAATGTTGCCTTATTCACTCCTAATGAAGCTTGGCGCTTGGCGGGGTGCCATTACCCCGCGTGACCCACTAACTTTTCGCCCAACTTCCTCCTACGCCGACCAACAATCTCTCGAGTCTCTAGATGGCGGCCCAGAACGATCCTACAGTTACGGACCCTCGGCTCCGCAAAGACGCTGACTTGTTCTACTACGAGCCACGCACAGAAGACGCGCGTGCTCACTATGATCGCGGCGAGATAGTTGCGGCTCTGACCTCTTTTTACACTTTCCTGCCACATGTATCAGTATCAACAGTTCACACAGCGCCTCTAGGAGGCTGGCCGGAAATCACCAAGGAGAGCCTTGCTAAGCACGATATTCATAAAAGCCCGGAAGCTGTTGATCTCATGCGCCATCTGCCGTACATTTCAGGCGACCAACCTTGGATCATGATCACGGCATATGTTTGCGACTACAGGCGCGCGGCCGTTCCGTCAGAAGCGACCATCCTCGAAGGGAGACCGCGCTGGTTTTCCAACGCAGCCAACAAGCAATGGCCTCCATGGACGGTCATGTTGACCGCTGGAACTGATCGCGAGGCCTCTGTACATATTCTGGATACGACTGATGGAACCATTACGCGATATTGTTCAGGTGATTGCGGTCCATATCCGCCGACCTATTTCGCCGATGACCCACGTAGCTGGCGGGATCGCCTTGATATGGAGACGGTCACTGTAAAAGAGTGGCTGGTTCATTGGAAGAAGAAATACCTCGATATGAGTGTTCTAGCCATACCCCCTGATTATGATGAATATGGCTCACATGATCCTTTTTTGGGTGAGATCGATGCAAAACCAGGCTCCCACAACTACGATGTCATGAATGTAAGTCACAAAATTCACTACTGAACTTGATGTCACTGTCTTCTACCTCGACTACAATTGGAACAGGACTGACGTATATGATAGAGCATGCGTAAGATATACCACGATTATGGATGGCCTGATATCGATAACTATCAGAAAGAAAATTGTATTGAAGAGCTCAAGTCGTGGTCTGCGACTAAATTCGGCGGTATGATGTCTTTAAGCGAAGAGAAATCCTAATTCAGGAAGGTCAAGTTCAAGTACTCGCTTTCAGTGTCATAATCAAGAGGCATGTCCTTCTCACCTCGATAATGCAGCAAAAAGACAGGATCGAAGTGATACTACTCGTTCAGCCAAAAAGAAGTGTGTCTTTGATAGGCAAAAACATTCAACAGCGGGGATTCGCCAGTGGTCACCCACCTGACTACTAGTCCGCCGGTACACTGCTTAAGTACAGCTGAGCGAACGGGTAGCTCTGTTTTCAGTGTCCTATGGTCGAATGTGAAGGATTCCTGTTTTGAGTAGTTTATATAGACCCACATCTTGTCAGAGCAGGATTCGTGCAGGCCCAAGTCAGCATAGCAACTGAGGTAGCCCAAACCAAGTCTGTCATATGCTTTAGTTTAATCAGTCTCCACTTCTTTGTTGGGTTGAGTGATGACTGCACTCACGATAGTTCTAATATGGCAGAATCCAATACGCTCGCCGAGACTAACCTTACGGTCGAAGATCCATCTTCCTGAACCATTTACAATATATGCTTTTAGTGTGAAAGTGGGTTGCATTAGCGGTACTAGGCAGGCGGTATAGAGCGGCAGATCCTGCCAAATCGGCCTTAACTCTCTCCGCCTCACTAACATTAACTACGAAAGCGCAACTATCTTGTATTTCTCACAACCTAAGAAAGATTACGAGTAAGCCAATACACCATAGCTATGAGAGACGAAAGTAGCTACAGTTAACACGAGATTTATAAACCTTTATAACGCTAACAAGAACACATTCGATCTTGTAAAGTCCATAGTACCATGTAGTCGGAGTACGCCCGCCAGCCTGGCCCTGTGCCGGGAACCACCCAGCACATAGCCGGACCTCGTATAGCTATTAGGCTCCCGTCTACAATACATAATCTCAGTTCAGTTTCTAGCGTTATTTTGTTATGTCTAGTGGTGTTGGTTTTACCTAGAGTGACATGCCCCTTCAGGCAGGTGGTCCAACATCCAAGACTGCCAGAGCACGTGTCTTTAACATGGCTAACCAACGACCAAGGAACGAAAGCGATGAGGATTTAATCGGTAGGAAACAAAATGAACCAAAAAGACGACTAATACTACATACAATATTACGCCGCCACGCTACGTGAGCCATCACATATTTGTGAAGCCATTTCAGATACTCTTGTAGACACAAGCCGATGTACAGTCGTGTGCCCTCCTTCTATACATGGTTATAATGTAACGTGCCACTCAATATTAACTTCTCCAAGTGCCGTGCCAGATCGGAACAATCTCTCAAAAGTAAGAAAAAAGAGAAGGCAGGTGTTAGGTCGAATTGAAGACCGAATATTACCACAAGTAAAGGCAAATGCTTGGGGTATAACGCGAGAGAAAAAGACAGGCCAGTATGAAGCAGGTCCTAAGAGTAAAAGTACAGTACGGGTGGGCAACATGAGCATACTGGTAACATGTACCTGAACCCAAGGCTGTGCTGTCTTCGAGGATCATCGATATATTGACTGCGAGCCCGATCAATTCCGGTCCAGCAACCTTGGTATAGCCTCTATCATCTCAGAAGCAGCCGAGAAAGCGTTAACTTCAGAAGCTAGCGTATTGTGCGTATTTTGTCGCGTTGGGCCTTCAGGCTCGTCAACAAACACGCTCATACCGCCTATGAAACGGAAAACGTCGCCAGCGCTCTTCCTCCGCGAAAGCGCGTTGCTGGGATAAGAATGTTGGCGCGCTAGATTTTCGGTACTGTCATGCGCGTCTGGATGTACAACAAGCATGCAGTCTCTGATAATGGCGAGGAGCTCTTGGAAATGAGGGAAGTCTTTGCAAGTCGGATCGTCCATCAGCTTACAGATCAACTTGTGGCTGTTAGCTAAAGTCAAACAATATGAAACAAGTGGGCAAGCACCAACCTTCTCGACAGAAGTCTTGAGCTTTACTAGCTTGACTCCAGGCTGCTCAGGAGATTCGTAGATTGTGAAGAACGTGTCACTGAGAATGTCGTCCAACTTCGCGTCAGGCTCTAAGCGGTCTCGTGCAGACTGCTTGAGCGCTTCGTATCCACCGCAGTACCAAGTTGTGAGTTCTAGGTACACGCAGCCAAGCGCCCAGACGTCACATGCGGGACTATAACTTTGGGAAAGCTCGTATTCTGGTGAGCGATATGACGGGGAATTCGGCATATGGCCCTTGCTGGAGTATTCCTTGCTGAACTTGGCGATACCAAAATCTGTGATTTTGAGAGTACCATATTCCTCCGGCGAACGTGGGTCTTGCGAATCAGGATACCACAGTATATTCTCCGGTTTTACATCTCCATGTCGGCCGATTAAATGAATGGGCCCGTGCTCGATCGTGCCAACTTCGTCTGAAGATGGTGGCTTTCCCATCGGCGTTGAGGGGTCGCGAGCTTGCTCAGATTCACTGAGCAGAGAGCTTCCTGAGAAGGTCTCCCAATGATGGATATGCTGTAGGCCTTGTGCCAGGCCTCTACATTGTTTCGCTAGCCAATTAGCCATGGCGTTCGTTTTCGGAGGCTGCGCATTCTGCTGCCAGAAGCCGAACAGATCGGACTTTGCGAACGGGAACACAAGGCTGTATTGGCCATCCTTCTCATACGTTGCCAGTAATGTGATTAGATAGTCATGTTTGTGGTTTCCCTGGCTGAGTTTTCGTAGTATCTTAACCTCTTGGTCGAAGGCGCGCTTGTCCTCAGATCCAAGTGTTTTGACTGCGAACACATCTTGAGTTCTATCCTCAGTACTCTGTGGCAGTTTAGTATCCATCACGAATATAGATTGACAAGTTCTACCTTTGCGATGCTTTTCCAGCAGTGGTAATCGGGGTGTATCCTAGTTTTGTATACTTGTCCAGAGGCTCCTCTCCTATCAAGTCGACGATGTGATTGAAACGGCAAGATTCTTTCTGAGGGTATCTTGTAATGTGGAACACCTGGTGGTTTCAAAGCCTTGAAAACAAAGGCCAAAGCACTCCACTGCTGTTGTGCAAAGTCGTCGGCTTCTTCGAAGGGCACATCTGCGTCGGGACGATTCCTGCTCCTCAAGACAGCACATTTTCTGCCAGGTTCAGTGCTAATGATAGCATCGAATGGTAGATCGTCATCGCATACGTAACGTTGTACGAATTGGCGGAGTTTCTTTGCCGATTTGAGTAAATACAAGATTGCCAGAATCTTGCAGAATTTCTCCGGCGCATGAGTAACCAGTGGATTTGATCGTGATCTCGATAACTCGAGGGCGACATCTTTTGGTGTCACTAATTTCGCTATCTTTTCGTCAGGCAGAAAAGTAACATGGGGATCTATAGGACGAAAACGTCTGGCAAATCCAGTGACCTTTCGCCTCGTGTTATGGGAGTTTTTAAGAGCAACTATCCTATCGATAGGACCTAGGAGTGGCCGAGGAATATTGTTTACATGTGTCGGTTGGATCGAGATTTCATGGTCCCGAGGATGCGATTCTGTGGTCCTTTGAGCGTCGTCACGCGCGGCACTCGAAGTCTTCCTAGGCACGGTACAAAGTGACTGATCTCCCGAATTGATCTTGCATGTTTCTGAGCAAGGAATCTTGGAAGATATTGTGGTGGACTCTCCGCCTATCTCATGTTAGCTTTCACTCGGCCATGTGTTGTCGAATGTACAGATAGCCACATGCGCAGGAAGATGCAACGGGCATTGGACGAATGACAGACCTCGAGAAGCGGATCCGCTATGGCCACTATGTGTTTCCGGTCGATGATAGGGCTGCGCGTCTATAACAGATAGATTGGGTCCTTTGTCATGAAGCGGACCTGACACTTCTGTCGTCTGAAGTCCTGCCACATGTTCGAGAGCTTCTGGCATACCGCTCGCTGCAAACAGACCGGTGAGAGTGCTGGCGGGCCTTGGGCATAAACTAGTCGTCAATTCGATGCATGGATCATTCTAAGTACTATCGATTCCAGGGCACATCCTGAACTATTAGGTATCCAGTCAGGGGTGGGGTCCATTTGTACAGGGCTAAGCGGGCCATGCACTTTCGCGCAAGGCTGTAGTTTAGCGCCCTCAATGTCAACATCGATCACCAACGTCCACATGGCATCTCGAAATTTCTCTGCCATACTGTTGTATGGTCCGAGAAGGTTTGCATCTCTTGCATCAAGCTTCAGTAGTTTAGTCTGGTGTGCATAGTCACTTACGTCCAAGGCTATCGTCACATCGCACGTCATCGAGTCAGGTGCACTTTCATACTCTCGCATTAAGCGAGCTGAAATGCACGGAGGTGGCTCAGATGTGTCTACTCTAGAGGGGAATTCACAGCCGCCGGTGCCAGTGGTGTAGGGTCCGTGCACATGATTGGCTGGCGATTGTCTTTGTGGCTGCCAGAACAATTGATAATAATCTGCAGTCCTCAGGCATTGTTCCCGCTCGCAAGTATAACAGTGCTCTTGAACTGACCTTCTTTTGTATATCTTCATCCGCGTTCAGGATACTGAATCAAATCCTCGAGACATCATGTTTCGCTTATTGCGACGTTTGAAGAAAATCTCGTCCAGCATATCGGAGCAGCACGGCCGTCAGCAGCAACGCCCAAACACTTCAAAAAAGTCACTGAAATCGTATCAAAGCGAGACGCAAAATGTCTGCGTCGTCGGCATTGACCCTAAGAAGCTAATGGAGACGCTGAGGCAGAGATACAAGTCCGACTTCGAAGTCCACGTAAGTGCGCTGTCGGCGACGGCTCAGCCGCTCGACGCTAATTGACCGGTCAAAGATGATACATAACAATTATTACATCCGTGCTTCTGGCAGCCTCTCTCCGGTAAGAGCCTGAAAATCATCCGAACGTTGTAAGATGGCGTGAAGTCTGACTGGTTGGGTGGTAGGATGACCTCCAGGCGTGTAGATGAACGGCTCGACCTGATGGAGACACTGGAGGGATGTGATGTGGATAGCTACAATACTTCTTGTTTGGCTGGACATCGAGCGAGGTCAGCGATAGTGCATGCGAAAAGGTTTTATGAACATGACCAGTGGTGTCGCAATATTGGAAGTAAAGCATAAGAGGCAGCGAGGAACGGAGGATCGCAATGGCGAAACTGGCTGCTAAGTTATGACGCGCGATCTTCCAGGGTTGTAAGCGAAAGGGTGCGGTACGGCACGGCAGGCCCGCGCAGCTGGCTTCTCCCAGGACTCAGAACTGCAGTTTGGGAGCATATAGGTTACTATCTATTACTAGTTTAGCAAAACCAAAGCACGCAATCTCATTCTCAGGCCGGTTCAGAGGAAATCAAGGCAATAGTCATTGTGGATCAAATGTCTCAATCGACACCGCTCAATGATGATGGCCTCAACAGAGGCAAGGCTGAATTGGGGGCGGCTGCAGCTTTGACAGCCGCTAGTCGCAAAATTATTGGCTGTATGGCCGATCAATGCAACATCATGTGATTTGGCACCTTGGGGTGTGATATACGTGATGATTCGCCTGCAAAATGGACACCACGCTGCGAATATACTAGTTCTTTGCCTGCTACGCGGCCGCCTTTGCCTTACGTGGTCCTCCATGTGATTGTCGAGGCTGGCGGGAATATAGTGAAGCGAAAGTAGCATGACTGGCCCCTTGAGATCTTATTTCAATCGCCCACATCAAAACCAGCGGTCTTAGGTTTACATTTGTTCTGTGTGACCGTCCTTCACTCCAGGCACGATCTGCAATCATTTTCCTCAACTACAAGGTCTGAAGATCTCCAAACCTTGTATTACACTCCTACAGGAGACTCAGGCATTACGGACGATTTTTTTGACGAGAGTGATGTTCCAGACGAAGAGTCTCCACTGTCGCAGCTTCGCAACAAGCTGAAGCAGCATTCCAGGAAAAGCGCATTCGCCAAAACGCCCCACGAGTTCGTGCCTGATGGAACTATCGACCAAATAATAACATGCGACGAAGTCACAGCCGCTCTAGGCATCGTAAGACCTATCCCTCAGGACGAAGCTCTCGTCCGATTCATCATGGAGCGTGCAAAGCGAATTTTCGCGGTAGCAGTCTTCGCTAAAATCGATGTTAGGGTTGCTGTCGAGTGGTGCAAAAGCAGGGGCTGGGATGATTTGAGAATGCCAATTCCTCACCCAAGAAAGAAGGAACGAGTTGCAGGATGGAAGGGGGACTTTCTGGACTGTCAGTGGAGGTTCTTTGCTCCGATCTTCACCAAAAGCCGCAGTCATGACTTCCAGGAAGCACAAATCCTTCCCTTTACAACTATGTCCCGAGTGTCTGGCGAAGGGGCATTTGGTGAGGTTTCCCGTATTGAAATACACCCAGACCACACAAAACCTGTAAGTGAGAAGCGGAAACAATGGCTGGGGATTAGACTGACTATGGCTAATAGCTGTGTGATCATGACAGTTTCGCCGTCAAAGAGATCAAAGCGCAGCAAGACTCGCAAGAAGACGCCGAGCATTGGGAACGAGAAGTCAAAGCGCTCATCATGATGAATAACCTCGGCCAAGAGAGCATAGTGCGTTTCGTCACAGCTTTCCGGCGCTTGTGCAAAGACGGCGAGGAGCACTACGTGATGTTCGAATGGGCGGATGGTGGAAACCTGCGGGATCTTTGGGAAAGCATGCCACATCCAACCCTATCTGGAGAACTCGTCAAGAGCGTCATCAACGAGTTGCTTGGGCTGGCCACAGCGCTAGCAGCTGCTCACAACCTAGATAACTCTGGAGATACTGGAGCTTCTTATCGTCACGGGGATTTGAAGCCTGAAAATATTCTGGTATTCAAGAGCAACAGACCGATCGGTAAGCTTAAGATTGGGGATTGGGGTGAGGCAAAATACCAGGGCAAAGTCACAGCAATCAGGCCGAGTAGGACGACGACGAGATTTGGGACCCGTCGGTATGAGGCGCCCGAAGTGGAGCTCGGCGTCGCAGCCTCTTTTCTGGGCCAGTCGACCAAGCGTCGGTCTCGATTATGCGACATTTGGGCAATGGGATGCATCGCTCTTGAGTTTGTCGTATGGTTACTTTACGGGTTGGATGGATTGAACCAATTCAATCACGACGTCCACGGCGATACATTCTACCAAATCCGGATCGAGAACGGAAAGAAGGTTGCTCAAGTCCACAATGCAGCTGTTGTTTGGATGGATCGCATGAGCAATGAACCTATGTGCAATGCTGGTCCAAATGCGCTGAAAGACTTACTGGACTTCGTGAGAGCCAAACTTCTCGTTGTCAAACTGCCAAGACAACTGGGATCGAACCTTCCTTATCGGAAAGATTCTGCAGCAGAAACAAACCTGTCACCGAAGAACGAGCCAACCTTGGAGACCTTATCGATTTTCGACGAGGAGACGGCGACGAGCCACCCATCAATCACTATTACCCCTGCAGATACCACTAGAAGCCCGATAGAAACACCTCGGACTCCGTTGCAGCCAGAACCTGAACCTAGAGGGTCAAGTAGATGCCACGCTTCCATGTTCGCAGACAACCTGGAGATCATTGCTAGTGAGGAGGATGTCGCCGGTTACTGGGACATCGAGCAACATCAGGTGCAGGTGCCCACGCCTGTGGCTCCTGACCAGTCGCATGAACAGATTATCCATTCTTTGGAAGAATACAGGAGGGTAAGTTTTCATGCTCGATATAGACGCTTAATTCACCAAGCATCTAATACCAATCTCAGGGCGATTATGCTTCCCCCGAGCTCGATGAGAATCACTGGAAGCTACTTCTTGACAACAAAACTGCCCTCGACACATTTGGCGCCCTCCAAAAGACCGGGAAGTATGTCGTATCTTCTGCCAAGACGAAGTCAAGCCTGTGCAAGAGTTGTAGTGTATTAGGTGTAGAGTTGCGAAAGCCAGCATCGTTCAGAAAGTACGATGTACGGGAATTGAAAGTCCGTGCAAGCACCGGTCAATGCGATCTTTGCAGTCTACTGTGGCGGACTTGCGAAAGAAACGGAGCGCATAATTTACGAACTGTTCAATTTGACCGCGAAAGAGCGTTTCTCAAGATGGACAACAACAATCACAACGCCGTGCTATCTATGGTAAGCATTCCCGAGCCAGGTATGTCTGCAACCAGCGATCGCCAGGTTGGTTTTGTGGAGCTTCCTGATGCCGGCAAATCCACGCATCTGGAAATGATCCGACATTGGATCCACGACTGCGACACCAAGCATTCGTGCAAACCGCCACGTTTCGCACATGCGCGCACCAGCTTAAAGAGGGCGAGGCTACCAACACGGCTCATCGATGTTGCGGATGACAAACATGTCTATCTCTGGGAAACAGCTCCTCATGCCGACGAAGAATGGGTCGCTTTGTCACATCGATGGGGCGATCACAAATTCGTTACCACCTGGGAAAACCGTGAGGACCATATGAATGGTTTGAGAGTCGACCAGCTACCTTCGACTTTCAGAGACGCAGTCACTGTCACCCGTGCGCTTGGTAAACGCTTCCTCTGGATTGACTCCCTCTGCATCATCCAAGGCCAAGATGGCGACTTCCAGACCGAGGCAGAACATATGGCAGATGTATACAGCGGAGCCTATTGTGTTATAGCGGCCAGCTGCGCGGCTGACCATTACGACGGCTTCTTGAAGAGACGAAGTGCAAGAGATCACGTCGTGATACCTTCAGATGGGGAAACTCGACCAGCATATTACATCTGCGAAACGATCGACAGCTTCAAAAAGCACGTTCTCGATGGTGCGCTGAAGCTTCGTGGATGGGTACTACAAGAGCATGCTCTTGCTCGTCGAACCATCTTCTTCACGGAGCATCAGACATACTTCGAATGTAGAGACGGTGTACGGTGTGAGACATCAACAAAACTCAAGAAGTAAGTACATTCGACATATGCAGAGTGATTGTATCAATACCGTGGTACGCAAACTGACAGCCTTGCCCAGCGAGTTCGCCGATTTTCTAGGAGACCCCAATTTCCCGAGCCATCTGCTCAGAGCTAGGCGGGGCGAGAAGATCAATCGCATTCAAAAACTGTACAAGGATTACTCGAGACTTGGCTTCTCTGAATTATGCGATCGACCAGTAGCTATACGTGGTCTTGAGCAAAGATTGATCGAGACAATCAACGTACGAGGAGGATTTGGTATAATCGAAGATCTTGAACACCCAGGCTGGCTTCGAAGAAGTCTCCTATGGTGTCGTGGTCTTTCAAATCTGAGGCGCATCGTATTTCCTAAGGATCGCGCAGCATCAAGGGTGCCATCGTGGTCGTGGATGGCCTACGATGGTGGCATAGATTTTCTTCGACCCGATTTCGGCAATTACGATTGGGATGGGATCGAATCACCGTGGTCACAAGACAAACCTAGATCCACTATGGCGTTGATTACGAAGGCATGGGAGTACGATGTCGAGTCCGCAGGTCCTCGTGAAGCCGATCTGACTTTCGACAACCTCAATGCACCAAAGCCTTCAAAGCGGCTTTGTGTAATACTTGGTCGAGCTCAAGGAAGTTTGATGTACGACACCAGGAGGCACTGGGTACTCATCATTGTACCCAGTGCAACCTTGGACTGTAATGGGAATCTAGCTTATGAGCGCATTGGTGCTGGATTCATGCCTGGGAGATGCTTATCGCGCGTACCATATCAAGAGAACGCTCATCTAATCTGAGGACCCGATCTCAAAACCAAAGCACACTTCTTCTCGAATCCTAAGACCGACAGGAAAAGAACAAGAAAAGCTCCGAGCGCTACAGAAGCTCAAGCCTGATGCCGCATTGTCCCTCGCCACAATTGTCATACCTCCATCTACCAAGCTTTTCTTCCGCCATCGTTGACCAGTTTTCGGCCGAAGCTGCGAGTCGCGCGATGGGGTGTAGTGCCTCAAGAACATGCCGACTTCTGCGATGCGCGCCGGTGGGAAGCGAGCAAGACTATTAATCTCATGTTCCGAGACGTCGCCAAAAGGGCTGCATGAGAAAATTCCAGGGTGAAAAACTTTGCTACTTATCGTTGCTCGGCGAGGTTGTAAACAAGTTTTTTGTGTGATAGAGGTTAAGTCGCTGATGACTTTGTCTTAATAGCATGGACTTCGCGTTGGTTGAGCTGTAGGGGGAAGCAGCGAACATGGGCTACGAAAAAGCTTTCGCTGTAATTGTTCGATCGATAAACAGTCAAGTCAAATCATTCATTAACCCGATTTACTCTGGTCCCCTTTTTCACGGAGCAAGGCCTGTAAACTCTATTGAAACTCATCGTTAGCAATCCATCATCACCGACAATCAAATTCGCATAGCTTGTAATGCGTATTGCTCACCTTGAGAGCAGAGCTGTCCGCAAGAAGCGTCGTGGCCAATAGCTTTTTGCGATCTTGAACCTTCAGAATATGCTAATTTGAGTCAGCTCATGCATCTCACGCGATATTAACGATGCTCTTACCTCTTCAAACGAATCCCTCATGATGTACCTAATCGTTGTGACCGGGCGTGTCTGGCCTAGACGATGGGCTCGCGCGAGTGCTTGATCCTCAAGTGAGGGGTTCCATTGCGGTTCGAGCAAGTGCACCCTCGAAGCAGCCGTAAGATCAAGTCTGTTGTCGAGGTTAAGAAAGGGTTTCAGCCAATGCACGAGAGATAACTTACCCACAAGCGCCACACGAGATGGTGAGAAGTATTACTCGAATGTTGGGGTCGCTGCGGAGCCGGTTGACCGCGTATGCGCGGTTCTTGGGAGCTACGCTGCCATCGATGCGGACAGATCTGATGCTCTCAGCTGCAAGTCCCCATTCGACCATGTCAAGGCTTGTGGTCCAACAAGAGAATACAACGCTGGGATGTGTTAGTAGGCAGGTGGTAGCTCAGCTTGAATAGGACTGACTGCTTCTCGGTCGGGCATGACTTGATCTGCTCGATCAATGCTCGCACTTTTGATGAAGTCGTGATCTCTGAGATATTATACTCATCACTAATATTTCCTCCACCTTCTGACATCTCTCGCGTTGGGGTCAGTAGCGGCGTACGTATCGAAGAAGCCAAAGGTAGGAGAGGGCAGGAAGCTGAGCCGTTCGTGCAACCACACGGACTCGCAGATCGGAATTGCAGAAGCTGTGTACATGCAGCACAATACATCCTACCACAAGATGAGTAGTATGTATTCGAGGTCGGTTTAGGTCCTAGCCCTTCATCGATGGAGGGCAGGCTGACTGGGTCTTGGCATTGAGTACACATGTCTTCTCCCAGTGAGATGCGAACGCCAATTGTTGCTTGAAGATACACGTCCAATGCCACTGGTTCCTTCAGGCTGCTTTGGTGAGGTGCATGGGTTCCAAGATTACATATGACACGAAGCTTGTTGATCTGTTGGATTGTAGCGACCCAGGAGCTATACCGTGGCTGGTTGAGCAAATCTGCAACTGGCTGTGCCACACAGAGATAGTGTTCTTCTTCTCGCTCGTCAAAGGAGACCTTTAGGATCTTGTCTGTTCTGGGCGGTAAGTCCAACACTCTCTTCGTTCTGCGGAGCATGAAACAGGAAAGCAGTGTTTTGAAAATCGCAGTCGCTTCATCCACCGGTTTATCGCGCCAGAGCTGCGAAAGGTCTTGGTCAAAGGTCTTTGGATCGTTGTAAGGAGCAAATTGGAGGAACTTGAACAAGCCAAGAAAGTCAGTAAGACTGTTTTGAACCGGTGTTCCAGAGATGGCCCATCTGGTCTTAGACTTGAGCGCTGCAATGGCTCGTGCGGTCGACGTCCTATGGTTTCTGACTATGTGCGCTATTGAATGGTCAGCACAATCTTTTGTTTTGGGCGCATCGGGAGACATGTCCAACCTTCATCCAGAATGATACGCCTCCAGACATAGGCGGACAGAGAGCCCGGAGCAGCTGATCCGCTTCTTTGTTCATACGCGATTGTCTGATATGTAGTGAAGACAATGTTCGGTAACACCGTATCCGGGAGTAGTTGCAATTTGTTCTTCCCGTGGTGGACAAAGATCGAAAGTTGCCCTCTATGAACGTGGCTTGACATTCGTCAGCGCAGCGCAGCATGCAAAATTGAGGCAACATACGTTTCTAACTGAGAAGTCCAAACTGGAATCACTAATGAGACCATTAGCCTATTGTTTCGACCACTTATGAAATAAAGTCTTACAGCTCAAAGGCAGTATGATTAAGGTCGAACGAGACTCCGCTTCATGATCATGCTTTTTAGATGACAATTGTTCGAGGTACTGAGCGTGATCAGAAGCAATCAAGGCAATCATGGTCAACGTCTTTCCCAGGCCCATCTCATCAGCAAGAAGGCCGCCTCTCCATAAAGGTCCAGGCTCGTCTTGATACTGATTCGTAACAATGTTCGTAAAGCTTATGAACGATTCGTCAGCAATTCCTGGTTTACACAAGGTATTTTGAACACTGACCCGCGTCCAGTCGACAGCGGCGCCCACAATCCGATGAAGTTTTCACAGGGATGCCGCCCTCGCTCACGTCTGAGCAGGAAGGTCAGTGCTTCGCGTTGGTGCCTATGATCAAGATACGATTAGAGAGTTCGAATAATAATGTCGCTTTGATTAACATACTTTTGTAAGGATGTGCGAAGGGATGCAGGTGTAGGTGTCTCTTCCAGAGAGTCAGTCGTTTCGAATCCTTCAAAAATATCTTGAAAGGTTTGGGTGAAGTCCTCTATTGAGTGCTCGGGCGTTCGGGATAGACTGGACGTCGTCGCGGGTGTCTCATGTATGCTGAATAGACACTGTGCGTTCATGTACGGGACATCGCGGTCGCAGCCACTAGGGTCTTGTAAGAAGCACTTGCACTGTGTCATGAAATCTCCGACATCCTCAAAACGATACTTGGGGCCATATATGATGATGCTCAAATATCCAAGCATTCGTCTTGCGAGCTTTTTTCCTTGGACGGGCCCAATGGCTTCTCGCCGGAGAGTCAATTGATATTCCAGCTCCGTGTCGTCGACTAGCCTCGACAACACCTCACTCATATGCCCAGCTGGTTTTCCAAGACGTTCCTTTGTCTCCGCATGGTCTAAATGACCCGTAGACGTGGCAGAGGCGGGTACAGCGATGGATGCGGGAAGGGTCGTTGTCTTGTGCGCAGCAATGACGGGGCAATCTACCAGCTATATCGATTAGCAAGGGTAACACCGTATTGGCGTGAAACTTACCATGCCGAAGCACACAACAGTGCTGTCTGTGATTGTACCATCATGGTTGGAAGCGTCGAGGACGACTCTTGGAGGCTCAACGAAGGCGTAGACCGCCCCTTCCGCACCAACATCGATGCGCAACCGCTTTGACGAAAGCTCCCGTGACTCGCAGGGAGTTCTGGAGCGGATTACTGTGTTCATATCGCCATTCAATAGCAGAAGACATGGCTACACGAGCACGCCGCCTGGACTGGGGAGGTCGATGAGGGGATCGCGGAAGAAGCGCGCAGTGAGGCGGAGCGTTCAGGCCGCAGCAGGAAGCACCAAGGCTGAATCGCCCAGCCACTGCCCGACATTAAGAAGCGGACATTTCTCTGCACACACACGGAAGAAGGACATTTGCTTCACAGCGCGGACCCCACTGGAATCGTGTTGTTTGTCGCAAAACTGCACCTGTCAAGCCGAAGTTGCGCGTCTCCCGCTTGCCGCGGCCCGGCACCCCACCTTCTCCACGTACGGCCAGTTCCACAACAATGACGACACGCCCGCTAGCAGCTTCTGCTCAAGCCCATATTATCATTCGCACCGCATTTGACGAATTCAATAACATTGTTTCCAACGATGAAAAGCACATCTTCAATGACACCACTCTGCAAGATGTCAGAGTCGAAGCGCTGCAGATTGAGCGAGGCCTGCGCGAGAGACGGCTGCAGAAGAACATGCTTCGGCTAGAGCCCTTTCTCAAGGGTCTCGAGCGGTACTCTAAGGTGATGGACGTTCTCTGTAATGGTACTCCATTCTTACCTTGGGTTTGGGCGCCGCTCAAACTTATACTTCTGGTGAGTCTGAACCTCTCAACCTCACCTGCTCCACAAAAGCAGGCCTGGGCTCTTATTAATGAATGACCCAAAGACAGCTCTCGATGTTCTGAACGCCTTCGAGAAGCTGGTTGAAGCCTATGGCAAAGTAGCACATGTGTTACCCCGTCTCGAACGATTCTCCGCTGCCTTCAATTACGACGTCAGCTTCCAGAACGTACTCGCATTGGTTTACGCGGACATTCTCGACATCCATCGCAACTCGTACGCATTAGTTCGCAAAAGATGTAGTCTATTCAAGCCTAGTTGTTTGTCAAGTCTAACGTGCGCTAGCGTGGAAAATATTGTTCGGCTCTACTTGGGCGAGGTTCGAGACTCGATTCGGCGGCATCCTTCAACGACTTGCATATCACAGTGACCTTCTCGACAGAGAGGCATATGCTATAAACATTTCTGAGACACTGAGTCACAACAATGAAGAGCTCCTGCGATGGGAACGTCAAGACACTGAGTTGGAAGCTTTCAAACGGCACAGAGTTTTCTCTTGGCTTAGGATGGATGAGTCCTCTCCAGAGCATACGTTGAGCAAGCACTGCGATGATTCCCTTCCAACCAGCTGCGATTGGTTCATGAATCAGGACAAGATGCAGCTTTGGCAAAACGATGGTAGCGAGAATGCCTTAGTCTGGATCACTGGCAAACCGGGGGCAGGTATGTTCATCCGCAACGATCGTGAGATATTATACTCACATCATGACACAGGCAAGTCCGTTCTCTGCTCTAACATCATCCAGAGAACTCAATCCAGTGGACTTGAAGTCCTCTACTACTTCTGCAGCTACCTGGGCGATTCTACTGACCGATGCTCACGACTTCTTCGTTCCCTGGCCTACCAAATCATACAGAAGCGGCAAGATCTTGCCACGTACGTGTACGATAATTACACCTCGCATAGGCCAGATGAAAAGATCATGATAGAGCTCTTGCAACAGCTACTGCCAGAGCTAGGATCTACCCGCATAGTCATTGATGGTGTCGACGAGTGGAATGCACATCAGCATGAGCTATTGACGCACCTTAAGAAATTGATCCGAACGGACGCCAGTCTGAAAATTTGTAAGATTCTCATCTCCAGTCGAGATACTTTGGAATTTTCAAGGAACCTCGCCAAACGAAACAAGACAATCGCGTTCTCGAACCTCAGTGATAGGCAAGAAAGCATCGCTATCAAGCACTCGATATCATGTTTCGTGGAAGCAAGACTCAACGATTTGCCATCTCATTTCGACGACCTAGACCCCGAAGGCTTGATCACGGCGCGCATCAAGCGAAAGTTGATTGAGATGTCGAACGGTAATGCCTCTGAACGCGAAAAAGATATTCACTGACCGTGTATTAGGCATGTTTCTATGGGTGCGTTTAGTTCTTGATTCTTTCAACTCAATCTACAGCCCAGAAGACCTGAGCAACATAGTTGACAATCTTCCATCTGATCTGAACTCTCTGTATGCGCAAATCTTCCGTGGCCTTTGCAGCATCGAGGGACCTCAGAGCTATGGTGGAGTTCCGCGCATCATCAGCTGGATTTGCCACGCTCAACGACCTTTGCATAAGTATGAGCTGACCCACGCCATTTCCATTGGGTCCATACATGAACGTGCCAACAACCAGAGCATTCCGGTGGTCAATATCCTCGATCACTGCAAGCCACTGATAGAGTTCAGACAGGATGGGACAGTAGTCTTTGTCCACTTCTCGGTAAAAGAGTATGCACTCCATTCTGCCAAAACACGGCTACTGAAAGGTCTACAGATTCTTCTTAGCTTGTGCAGCACCTGGAATCATACCATCTCTCCAAGCTCAACTTGACATTGCATCAGCTAGCGTGGGACTACTTGTGAAAGGTCTGAAGCTTCTGATGCCTACTGTTGGGCAAGCAGACGTCTTGGTGAAGATCGCCGGTGGCTCTTACCGACTCCTCACATATGCACTCGAGTTCTGGATCGAACACTGCCTGCTCTACGTTACTTCGGTCGGATATTCTGGCGTGCAAGAGGTACTCTCGGAGAGAATGGCGCGATTGCAAGAGGAGCACGACTATATGGTACGCAGGCTGCATCACACAGTGCACCAACGACATGCCGACGCGCTGCCTTCCGAGACCGAAGTCGACCAAAGAGTTGATCTCTACACTGATCGACCAGCACAGACTATCATGAGAGACCACTTACTGACACGAAAGCTTGTCAGTCTAAAACATTGCGAGAACGGTAAAGGTACTGCCCAAAGGGTCTTGTTGCTGGAGTCCACTAACGATTGCAGATGCGGAAAGCTCCATGGAACAACATGATCCCACACTCCTCAGCAAATTGGCCATCGAGTTTGAAGACATTCGCGTTCACCTATTGTCGCATTCAACAGTAGAAAATGTTTCCCCTTCCTACCTTTCATCCTTTCAGAAATCGTACGCATCCATCACACTCCGTTGTCGATTCCCTAATTGTTTGTGGGCACCAGAAGGCTTTTCATCCGAGCAGCTGAGAATTCGCCATGAGTCATGTCATGTCCAGCGTATCTACTGCAAGATGGAGTCCTGCCAGTACCACCGGACTGGCTTCACGACCAGAACCGCGCATGACAAGCACGTTCGGAACTTCCATCAGGCAACTTTAGCTGTCATAGTCCCCCCGAAGATCAGAAGGGTTGGCAAGGCGCAAGACATTCGCCTCGCTCTGAGAACAAAAAATGATTCTCCGGAACAGAACCACAATCCTCCTCAGCGTTTATCATCTACTGCTGTCAAATCTAAAACCCGCGATGCAGGCGCTGAGGAAAGAGCAGATATGTCACCTACATACACAGTGCCCGAGAAAACTGACAGACTCGGTGCGACACGTCTAGCGAGAGAAGCGGAGAAAGGCGACTTGGACGGAGTCAAAGCGGCTTACGCAATTGCTCCAGATGAACTAGACCTGCATGATTATACGGGAATTACTCCTCTGCAAAAGGCTGCCATTCATGGCTGGGATGATATTGTAGCCTTCCTCCTTGGAGAAGGCTGTCGAACAGATTGTATGTCAATTGATCGCGATACACCCCTTATCGGTGCTACAGAGAACTCCTACCTACACGTCATCAAGCTTCTCCTCAGCAAAGGCGTTGATCCGCATCATCAAAACAACAAAGGGCAGCGTGCCATTGATGTTCTACATTGGAACGACGAGGAAGCCGACGAAATCTTCGTGGAGCTCAAACGAGCTATGCGGCGCCACCGTCAACCTTCCGAGGACGCTGCATCGTCTCCTCAAAGTCAATTCAGAAGCCCCTCCAGACTGCACCTCGACGATTACAGCGTTGAGACTCTGATAGAGAAATGCAGTGACGGTGATGTCCTCGCCGTTAGAGAATTAATCAACAGCGATATCAAACCAAGCATTACATGCGGTATCGCTGCTGCGAGGGGTGGCCATCATGATATCCTCCGTATCCTGCTCGCCAACGGCTTGCCGTCAAATCTAGATCCAGCGAGGAACTCAGGGACGCCCATGACTGCTGCCATAGGGCGGGGGCATATAAACGTCATCAACCTACTACTAGAACAAGATGGCTTTGACCCTACTATACGGAATCGCAAAGGCCAGAAGTACTATGAAATTGCTGAGGAACGACAGGGTCTACGGTGGGAAGAAGAGAGAACTATCTTGAAGCAGGCAAATGACAACTACGAAGTACATCGAAGGAGTGCCATGGAGGAGCCTGATTCAGCAGCACTGCACGCACGCCACAAGCGAAGCCCCTTGCCTCGATCTGGCTCGAAAAAGCTTCGGCGGCTGAAAACTAGTACGAACGTAAAGCGGCGAAAGCGAGTTCTAAGCGACCGTTTGTCTACGGATGAAAGCGACGACGAGGTTCGGCCGCCAATGCGCAAAGCGAGGAGACAATTGGCCTCACAGCTGGAAGTCAAGGCAGAGTTAGACTTCGATGTTGATACTTTCATGGCAGAGTCGGGCTTCAACGTTGATGCAGAGTCGGACGTCGACGTCGATCCTTTTATGTTTTAACGACGCTTGCTAGAAGCACCCAACCATGCACCCAGCTTTTCCGATCAAGCCCTCATAGGATACTTTTTCTTTTGATCTCATTACCTAGCAAATGCACTAACAATGACGAGTTCATTGCCTGGTCTCTTCTCGAGTATCAAGCGCAGATAGCACGACGTCTGTTGATGACGAAATTTTGCCCAACCACCATTCGCTCTAGATGGTTTTTCCTTCTGTGCACTTTGGTAGACAGAGCTTTGCACATATAAGATGATGCCTATGACCATTTTAAACTTCATTCTTTAAGATTTGTATCCTGCATACTACCAGTTCAACAACTGCAACTCAGGCTTTGACCCTACTGTACTGCGCCGTGCGAATTCAAGGCTTCATGGTAACATATTTCGCTTGAGTAGTTTTGTGCTCTTTGGAAGGTTGTTAGTTCAGCGCTTTGCTTATTTAGGAAAGGCGTCTTTTCGTCGAAAACACGCTACTAGTCGCGCGAACCGTCCCATGAATTACCAACATAACATCTTCCGCATCATTTTTACTGCTTACCACAATGACTGTTGCCTCAGGCTCCCCTTGTCTACATCTCAATTCTTTTGCAATGCTGTGGGCAGCGTAGTTTCGGAGGTGGTGCTTCCCTCCTTTAGCCCACAGAGCTTCTCATCGCCACCGATATACACCTCGTGTCCTTGCACTACCTGCGGCGGATCTTGCTTTGGCAAATTTTTGAAGATGACCGGCATCAGTGCCGCCAGGACGACGCCAAGACCCAATGCGGCGGTCGACACCGCAAATCCTTTGAGATTCCGCGGCCCTTCAGCGCTGGGCCAAAGGAAGCTTCCGTAGATGAAGCTTGTATGGCCGAGCGAGTTGACGAGAGCGATTGCGATTGACCGCTTGCGTACTGGTTGCGACATGACTTCGCTGGTCCAGTTGAGGATCAGAGGTACCGTTGTGTACATTCCACCAATTAGAAGACACATCATGACGTATTTGACGACGTTATTGCTGACCAGGAGAGACACCAGTGCTGCAATGGCGGCGAGTCCGAGTAGACCGGCGTTGTGCCATCTGCGGTCTTGTGTTTTGTCCGATGTCCAGGACCTGGTGAAGAAGGCACGATCAGCGGCTTTTCTCAAGAATACTATGGGTCGAAAGTACTCACCAAACTAGCTGAAATACGACGCCTGACATCCAGATTGGCACAGTCATCCATTGAGCACTGACTTTGCTGTATCCCATTCCTCTCAGCATTGTTGGGATGAAGTATGAGATTGTCAAGGCAAGCAAGTTGGCGGAGTAAAGAAGTAAGAAGCAATACGTGCGACCATCCTTGAGTACGGAAACGAATGCCTGCAGCGGCGAGAGCGCGGATTCCTCCGCTTCCCAAGGTTGGTCTCGTTCGCGCAGAATGCGAACGTGCGCCAGAAGTCGTTGTTCGGGGGAAAGCATCTTGGAATTGATCGGCCAATCTGGCAGGACGAAGTAGACTGACGAGTGTGATGTGTCAGTCAGGATAGAAGGTTGCGCCTAAGATGCACTTACGACCGAAGCCACACACTATTGTGACAACGCTCTCTATCAAGAGCAGCCATCGCCATCCTGGAATACCTCGAGCGCCGTCGAGACTGGCAATGACTGATCCTGCCATGATACCGCCGAGCGCGGGAGAAACGCATCCAGAGGTATAGAAGATGCAGAAACGCTTGCCTATGGGGTCGCCATCAGTTATGATGCGGGCCAAAGGTGATTCAGTCATGCTTACCGACTTCTTTTTTCGTGTACCAACACGTGAGGATGAAAAGTGCACCAGGATACAAGCCCGCTTCAATCGCACCGAGGAAAAAGCGACCAACGAGCAATCCGGTTGCACTTTTCGTCTGTGACATACCAAGGACTACGCACCCCCAAACCCAGACAATTGTGGCTGCGCGCAGAAGGATTGTCAGCGTTCGCTCAATGGAGGTCTTGTTCATCCGGCTAGCATACATAGGTAGATCGAAGGTTGGACCTTCATCAAAATCATGTTCGAAGGCACTTCAAAGATGACGTACGCCACGAAGAAGAGCGAGACAAGCATCGCGTACTCTGCTTGACGTCAGCTTCATGGTCATCCCTTTCCTCCTCTGTAGTGCAGCAACCTACGATTGTCCGAAAGCCCGAGATCTTCACTCATACCCGCCGCGTTCGCATTTGCAATATTGCTCCGATCAAGGTGGGCGAGGATGTACATCCACCAGAGGATTGGCAATAGAATAAAGTCAATCTTGCGAACAAGACGTTTCTCTTCCGCGGTGTCTGGAACATATGATTGAAGAGCTTCAAGAATAGCCGCATCTTCGATTTCTCCATGATGAGTGTGCGCACCGCCCTTCTCATTCGCTGGATATGATCTTTGTCCTTGCTCCGTGTCTACCGGCTCGATGCCGCTGCCGGACAGCATAGTGTCGAAGGTTCAGCAAATATGTGGTGGAAATTATTACTGTGAGCGCCGAAGATAATTGCTGGACGTATATCGCGCGGACTCCTGGCTTAAGTCGTCTCAAGAGCGCAGCTTTAATGGTTGTTGCTGGATTCGGTTCATTTTAGAAACCTCCTCAAGTACGTCGCATACTTGCTGCCAATCATTCTCTCCGCACTGCTCTGGTCTAATCTCACAGCTCCCATGACTTAGAACTTCGCCAAGTTGATTGTTCAAGTGCAATACCCCGCTTCCTATCTCTCGTATCAGTGTTCAGAATCTCGGCAGAATCCCGGGCATGGTCGTCGACTGGATGGATGCAGGGGTTGGTGTGGAGACGCCAAGGCGATTGATGGTTGGCCAAGAATCAGGTGGATAATGTTGATCATCTAGAGGAACCCGCCCGTATCTCTTCCGGACCGTCTCAAGCTCCAAGGCCTTGGTTACGATGCTTGGATGCGAGACCACTTTGCTTTCAGCCTATCTTTCAGCCTCATCATTTTCGCAAGCGACTTCAGCAGCTACTACTAGGATCGCCGACTTCAAGAGCTGGCAGCGTCACTGAAAGCAAACCTGAGTAACCCCAAGATGACAACGACATCCGCAAAGCACGTTGTTTTCGACATTGTCGGCACCTGCGTCTCATACGATGCGCTCTTCGACGCCATTGACCACCAATTGGGCGATAAATTACGCGCTGAAGGCATCAAGCCACGACTTTTCGGCTATCTCTGGATTGAAGTCACAGAAAGAGAGTACACCTACCTCAGCATGAACGGACGGTATATTGGCTTCCGCGAGATTTTCATAAGCCTCTTTTACCGCATGCTTTACATGTCCGGCATCCAGGATCCGCATTCCTTTGCCAGCGACGAGGATTTACAGTACATCTTACAACAATATAAGAAGCTCGAAGCACGCCCCGGTATTGCAGAGTGCTTTCAAATGCTGCGAGATGCTGGCTTTACGGTATGGGCTTTGACAGCAGGGGATGTGGAGCGCGTTGGTGGCTACTTCACTCACAACGCGATTCCTATGCCCAAAGAAAACTTCATATCTTGCGACTCAATCCAAGTTGGAAAGCCGGATCCGAAGGTGTACCAAATGATGTTGGAGAGACTTGGCAATGACGAGAAATGGTTTGCAGCAGCACATAATTGGGACGTCGCAGCTGCAAAACTACAAGGGTAAGTGGTTACACACTCATGCGATTGTATCGTAGCAGTACATCTGACTTTCCCAGGTTCAAGGCTGCGTACTGCACCATTTGGGAGAAGATTCGATGCGACGACCTCTTTGGCAAGATGGATGTCACTGCAGATACGTTTCCTGAGATGGCTCGTGGTATCATTGCTGCTTCAAATGGTGCATCTAGCTCGAGTTAGATCGAAGATATCCGAACCTTGCCTGAAATTTCCATCTTAACCTTGACAGATGCCTTTTGGGTTACTGATCGCCGTGCCAAGTGACCATGAAGCAGAAGGATTGCCGAGTATGCAACTTGGGGTTCTTAGACGACTTAGCGCTACACCCCACCTTTCAACCCCGGGATGTGAGTATGTATTCTTGCTGATCTGCACTGACTAGGTTAGTCCGATAACGGGTCTGTTTCCTCGCCTCATCCCACTTTCGTTCGATAACCCCACCACACATCGCCAAGAGGATCGTTTCAACACTGCGGGCACATTTGACGCTGGAGACGCCTTGCGTGCGGGGACGGAAGATTCTTGAGTGCGGCAGTCGCTGTGCAGATGCCAAGTATTCGCACACGACGATCAAATGCTATCCTCCACCGGAGACGGATTAGTCGATGGCCGAGGTCGGTTTTCGGAACACTACACGCTTGTATCAAAGTGAAGGCAGTTCTTGAGAGCGTGTCGTGGCCGTCGCGAAACAGCTAGCTCCGCAAGATGACCACAACTCGCGCGCCAGTGCCCAACCCTGTGCCTTCATTCTGGACATCCGAACCTTTACCCTATGAGGATTTGCGCAGTACAGAGAACCTGCCGTCAGAGGCCGACATCGTCATAATCGGCGCCGGATTTGCTGGAGTCGTATGTTTACCTACTAAATTTAGCGTGTAGTTGATATGCTAACTTCTCATGTCAGGCAACCGCCTACCACATCCTCACCGCAAGATCTGAATCGCCAGCGCCATCAATTCTTCTGCTTGATGCTCGCAAGATTTGCTCGGGAGCTACCTGTCGCAATGGCGGACATGTGAAGCCGGATCTTTATTTCAATGTTTCCAAGTACATTTCCATGTTCGGCGCAGGAGCCGCGGCAGAAGTGGCTGCATTCGAGGCTGCGAATGTATTAGCAGTGAAAGAGCTGGTGGAGACTGAGGAACTAGATTGTGACTTCCATCTCACGAGAGCAGTGGATGTCTACCTAGATGCGCAACATGCGAAAGAGACGGAGGCGGCTTGGAGGAAGTTGAGGCAAGAGGACGAAGTGAATTTGAAAGATGTTTCCTTCATACCGCAGAAGCATGCTGAGAGGGTAGGCACTTACACCACGATGGTCCGGCAATGTAAACAATGACAATGCTGAATCTTGTTTAGGTCTCTGGTGTCAAGGGTGCACGATGTGCGTTCAGTTTCACCGCAGCACATTTATGGCCGGCGAAAATGGTGCATCAATTACTTGGCAAGCTACTTGAGCAAGGACAGTCGCTCAACGTCCAAGCAAATACACCAGTGGCATCTGTATCTGGTTCTAAAGACGTTGCGGGGAAATGGACGATACAAACCCCGCGTGGTGTCGTCAGAGCATCGAAAATCGTTTACGCCACCAACGGCTACACAAGCCAAGTGCTTCCCGAGTATGCGCAAAGCATTACACCTATTCGTGGAGTATGCAGCCACATCTCGATCCCACAAGGAAAAAATGCGCCACACTTAGTCAACACATACGCGATCCGTTTCGACAGTCGGAACTACGACTACCTCATCCCTCGCCCCGACGGCAGCATTGTTGTCGGAGGAGCAAGGCAGCGCTTCTGGCACAATCCTGAGCGCTGGTTCAGTACGGTTCGTGATGACGAGCAAGTGGATGAGGCTGTGTCGTATTTTGACGGGTACATGCAGCGGCATTTTCGGGGTTGGGAGGATACTGGCGCTGAGACGACGAAGGTTTGGACCGGAAGTGAGTACCCAATAGCCTCGCTGGGCATATGGATTTGCGGAAACTGACCACTCTATAGTCATGGGCTATAGTGCTGATTTCATGCCGCATATTGGTCACGTTCCGAGCAAACCTGGGCAATTTGTCATCGCGGGGTTTAACGGGCACGGCATGCCTCAGATACTGCTTTCAAGTAAGGGTCTGGCTGCTATGGTACGAGATGATGTACCGTTCGAAGAGACGGGGATACCTCGATTGTTCAAGACGACGAAAGATAGGATTGAGCGTCGTGATAGTCCCTTGGAAGACTCGTTCAGGCCGTTGTGGGAGGCGCATGCGAAGGCGAGGCTGTGATGAGAGCTTCTACCAAATTGGAGCACATATCAACTTAAATGCTATCACATGCTATGAACGGCATTGTGTTGATGCTCACGAAGTTGCCGTGGCGGTGCTCCCGACTCGATTCGGAATGGCGTCAGTCGCGTCACGAAAGCACAGTTCCTCCTTCTTACATGTGTTCGCCATCCTACGCTTACTTTATCTGTGGGAAGTGGCGTCTGTGTTGTTCCTTGGCTGCCTCCTGAGACAAAGCGCAAGTCAGTTACGATGGACGATGACCGCTCGCAACCTGGATGCGATGCGCGACATGCCGCTGGATGCGACCGCGTTGTTTACCCCAGGCGTCACAAATCTTGAGGAAGGTACCAGGCACGCAAGAACATAGCAGTCTGGTAGCTCAAAAGAAAGAATTGAAGCCTTACTTCAAGCGGTTCGGATCAAAGCAGCGCAAGGAGAAACAATGTGGGCGTTGGGCAATCAGAGTCACGCACAAGCACGAGACATGCTCTTTCACTTTCACCGAAAAGTTTGCAGCATTTGACGTCATGTCAAAGCTTCCTTTGCTATTGTCTTATTGTACTCGCGCCTCAATTGTCTCACATATTTCTCTATTTGCTGCATCCTGCCCTCAACAGCCTCAATTCCTACACTATCCAGACGCACCACCCCGAAATTTAGAGAGACTTTTGCGTCTATTTGCATATCCTGGGAACGATTCAGGAATTTCAGAACGCATACTTGACAACCCATAAATCACCGACTACGATCACGCCGCAATATGCCACCAAAGTCTAAGCCCCGCAAGGTCCTGGATACCATCAGCACCCAGGAAGTCGAACATGTGAGCACCCGCTCGGTCTATGGTGACAACCACGCAGCCACCGAAGACGCCATGATGGTAGAGCACGCCAGGTCTCTCCGCGCTGCTGGTCTGATTGGTGAGGAGATGGAAGCGCAGTTGTCCCAGGTATGGCACAGAACCGGTGAGCTGAAGCGACAGTACACCAAAGGGTATCTGAAAATGCATCCGGAACATACCGGCTCGAACGCTACAGAAATGCCAACATATGAGACGGCGCTGAGAAAGCAGAAGGAGAGAGACAGGGCGCAAGAGCAGTGGCTTGCGGACTGGAGGGCTGGCAAGATTGATGATGACGGAAACTCTGGTGAGGGTGAAGGGGAGCAGTACCGGATCAAGCTCATCGTCCAAGCCCAGCAGCGACGCCGACAGCACCGATAGCCACCAGGAAGCTCCGCGGGACGCCGACCATCAGGGCGACAACTCAAGTGCCGCCAGCACTTCTAGCAGCGCATCTCATGAATCTGTAGCCGACCATATCTCGATGCCAATCAAGGCTGCACCGCTCAACGCATCAGCATGGACCGAGGCGTCAAGCGACGACGGTTTCACACCTGCGACTCACCGCAAAGTCACCTTCGCCCGCACTCCCGCTTCTCCGACCTCATCTCAATTCAACCTCTCGAATTTCCCAACTTCGCCACCGGCGCCTCTTCCTCAAACACGGCCAGGTCATTCCACTACAAAGACATCTACGAAGCCCAAGCCAGTCACCAAGGCCTCCAAGACTTCCACGGCATCAAGCACGACAACCAAGCCCGCACCAAAGCCCCGTGTTCGAAAGCGTAAAAGCCAAGTCGGGACCATCCAGCCTCTCCCAAATCAGTCCGATTACGCCGAGTTCGATTACTACACCCTCGCAGCTCTGTGTCGCGATCGCGCACTACCTGGCAACGGTTCTGTAGGAATTTTGCGCAACCGGCTCATTCAGGATGACATCAATGTTGCGCAAGGATTAGAAAGAGAGAAGAGGACACACAACAGTAAGAGACAGCAGTATAAGCATGACGCGCCGCAGATTGAGCTGGGTTCTGGAAATTCCAGCGCAAGTATGAGCGCGAACGGAGGTAGCAGTGACGAAGGTATGGTTGGAAAGAAGGTGCAGGGCGCAGGTAGTCCGACCGTAAGGCAGAACGATGGGAAAAATACCATGCTGGAAGATGGTGATAGCGATGGAGGAAAGACATGGATGACAACATCGAGTGGAAGCGGATCAGCGTCAGAGAGCGGTGAGAAGACTGGAGACAAGAGAAAGAGGAGCGTTGAAGAAGATGTCAGCGGAGAATATGGTTCAGATGGAGAGGCCAAGAAGATCAAGACGGCCATTTAGCGTTTGTGCGGAGCTCACGGCGAGACATTCTGGCAACGCACATTCACTGCAGGCATTTTCAAATAACATAGCAATGCGATATCTACATGCAAAGCAGTACTAGTACCAACAATACATACGAACTCCAACACCATTCTATATTGACGAGTCTACCCAACAGCTACGTCTGCCACCAACGCCTCCATCGCGCTAGAATGCGTACTCGCGTTCGCTGGGTAAACGAACGGACCCGCCCAATTGACACTAAACACTCCATCCTCCCTATCATTCCACCAAACACTCTCCGCGCTCCTCCTAATCGCATTTTTGAACACCTCATCCGGCGCAACTTCCTGCAGCTTTTGCAAACCGCGCATAAACACACCCTTAAACTGAGTCCCGTCGGCACCGCAATTTGGCTCGCACGGGTCGTGCAAGACACCATCCGCATCAGACAGTTGTCTCAACGCCGCGTGCGCAATACTCTTCGCAAGACTCAAATACGTCTCATTCGCCGCCGTCCTTGCAGTCGCGCGATGCATCTCGACAAGTCCACCAATTATAACACCCTGATTATACGACCACACCGTCCCGTTGTTATTCGCGCATCCCTCCGTCAATCCATCATTAATCGTCCCTTCCGCATTGATCATTCCGCTTCGAACAAACCATTCCAGCGCACGCTCCGCCCAGTCGAAATAGAACTCTCTTTCGGACTTTTTGTGCGCGCGATTCGCCAGATGGGCGGCCGTGCTGAAGAAGAGCTCGTTTGTGATGGCGTTGACGTAGTCACGTTTCCAGGACCAGTAGATGCCGCCGTTGTGGCAATGTGTGGGCCACATTTTGGTCATGGCGAGGAAGATATTTTGAGCGAGGTGCAGATAGTGCTTGTGGCGGGTTAGATCGTAGGCGGAGATCCACGCGAGGGACCACCAGAGGTTGTCGTCGTAGAAGCCATTGAGCCAAGGCTCTGGATTGGAGGAGGCCGGGGAGAGAAGGGCGGTTTCGTTGAAGGCGGAGAGGTCGAAGTCGGATGGGTTGTTGGGCATATGATTATTTCTGATGGCGAGCCAGTTCGGAGGGAAATGGGTATGTGGTTCATGGGTGTGCGCGTCGGAATACTTGTCGTAGCCGACAGCATATTTCGTTCCCTTGAATAGCGCAAGTGAGCCATTGCCGATAACTGCAGCGATGGGTTGGGGGTTCTTTGCTGGTGCGCGGCGGAAAGCTAGCGCAAATATCACCCTTGCCCGCAGTTGCAGTCGGTAGTTCTCTGGGTCTGCTTTTGCGAGGTTGCCAACCATGGTAACGATGTTCGCGTTGTTCCACCATCCTGTAGAGTCCCATGTGCCTGTACTGACATTATACCAACGATTGAGGTTGTTGAAAGCAGATTCTGCGCGTCGGGCCGGGCGAGCGGCGGTGTTGGACACGCTATGTGCGGAGATGTCAGCGACGAACAGAGTAAACAGAATAAAAAAGCCCGACAAGAGGCGTATGATCATGATGACTATGTAGGAAAGATGAATCAAGAAGTGTTTAAACCGCATAAAGGGTTACTGCTATTGTTGATGTTCCGCAGTGCGCACTCATATCCGACTCCAAAGCGCGACACTTCGCTCTTGATATACTCTGTTTGAACATGCGGTGCGACAAAATCTACATGTAATGTACTTGCCAACAGTGTGATCAAATGGGGAATGGTGACCGACGATCAACGACTTTTGAAAGACACGACTCCCGTTCTTGCGAAGGTGGAAAGAGCGGTGGGTAGAAGTGGTAGGTTGTCTTACCTCGGTGCATTGTGGAGAGGTTTCTGAACGCCATCGTGGCGCTGAGCGAAGCCAGAATGAAAACCCAGAATTTGCACGATTGAGGTAGCATCAACAAGGTCGTCGCGTTTTGCTGTATCGGAGGTGCAGGCAATTGGGGAAGTGACTCCGAACAAGAAGGCGGCCACGATGGCACGCATGCTGGCGGTTGTTGAAATACTTTCAGCGCACAGCAGCTTATAAGATCAGAGCAATCGCATCATGTTCCCCGATCTTCGCATGTTGGACACTTGCTGGATCGCGATGTTGGTATGTTGTCTTGTCGATATGCGCCGGAACCTCAAACAGATGAAACCAATACCCCACCACTGTTCGGTCCGGTCCGCCACTCACGTGCGCCAAGACTGCAGATACCACCATTGTCTCTGTACGGTGGCGGTTCTGATTTATGATCATAAGGGAATTCGGCGAGTGTTTTGCACGAAAACATGTGCTAATGGTTGTAAGATCAACGATGCGCTCAAGCAATCAGGATCTCGTTCCCGAGCTCTTTCACTTCCTCAACCCAGCAATTCTCCTCGCCGTCCTTTGCTTCGTCCAAATACTTCCATATGGCTTCCAGTACTCTTTTCGAAGTATGTAGGTAGCCCCAGTACATTATGCTGTAGAGCTTGTCAAGTGTATTCATGATCCATTCGCGCTGCGCCGGATCTCTAGATTCCGCACCCGCCAAGAACAACGGCCAGCAGATTGACTTGAACAGAGCATCGCCTGGATTGATGAACGAGATCTGGTGCACGACATCGTCGGCAAGCGCGGTGAGATTGACGATCGCAATGCCGCTGGCTGGGTCGATGAGAGGGTTGGTAGACGGTAAGACGCGCGCTAGGTAAATGCAGACTGCTGAGCGATGTGCAGCTGCGATACGAATGCGCTGCTTGATATCTTCGAAGGGTGAGGCTGGCTCGAAGTCGCGGGACCATTCGAACGGATCAAAGGCAAGAGCGCGATGCAAAAGATGGCCGAGTTTCTCCTGTATATTCTCATACACCTCATCAGTGCACAGCACTGTTCTCGTAGGCAGAGCGAATGATTCCAGCATGACCTGGAGTAGTGGTCCAGGACATGACAGATAATTGTTCGTCTCTGCGTATCGAAGAATGGGCTCCAACTCGATAGTGTCTGGGATGAACGCCGGCATCGCAGTGAAACTAAATGTAGATCCAAGGATATAGAATACTAGAAAGTCAGACAAGATGGTCTGTCGCAGTCGACTCATCGGCTTTTGAAGATATGGTGGCTCGCCAAGCAGCATGATAAGCTGGTGAGCACCATCCATGTGCACTTTCCACTTATCGCGCCCTGATTCGACAAGCGCATAATTGACGAAGAGAAGGATCGTGACGAGTATCAGGTCGATGTTGTTTTCATCCACCATTGCAATGTTTTGCGCTAGTAGAGTCAATGCATTCTGTTTCGCAACGAGCGCATCTTTGTAGGATGACTTCAATGGCCCACCAAAGGCAGTTGCGGCTTGATGATACGCCTTTTCCCCTGTCTGACTGTCTGTCTGATAGCTCGACTGACCCATTGGATTGCGCGCGATGTTGAAAACATGGAAGGCTGAGTTCGCTACCATGATGTGCAACAGCAGCGGATATGCAGATGTTGCTGGAATCAAGTCACGAATGGGGTTCTGGCCCGGCACATCATAAACCACCATGACATCGCACAGCTGCGTTGCGAAGTGGTTGAGGTAGTACCGCGAGTGCCGGTCAAGATCGTTCACCAGAGGATCCACCAGCGGGCGCTGGACCGTGATCGCCATTTCTTCCTCTTCCGGAGATTCGGACTCATCGGATTGCGCGCGCGGAGGAATTATATCTCCATTTTCTTGGTGTTGCGGATGGTTGTCGTTGTCCCACTTCAGAGCAGGTGCGGCGTGAGTCTTGGCTGCCTTTTTGATTTCTTCCCGTTCGTCATAGGATTTGCCCATCATCTTCCCGCGGCTTGCAACACCGCTGTTCCATTTGAACAGCTTTCCGTAGCCCAAGCAGTCCACACCGGAGGACAGACATTTCTGACAGCTCGGTAGAGATCGGTCGCATCTCCATCGTCGCTTCCGGCAATTGTGGCAGGCTTTGGTGGGAAGGTTGAGTGCGGCGACGTTCATTGGACGTACGCCATGCGAGGTGTGCCGTGGATTGCCCTCAAAAGGCGTTGCTGTATGGTCCGGGGATTACACAATAGCTTGTGGGGATGGCTTGGGGATCTTGCGGGCGTTTAAGCTGAATGCATGACTAATGGCTCCTCCGCTTCATGTGAGGTTTGGTGTCTCGATTTCGTCACCCCAGCTTTTCTCGGCGGAAGCGCAGTACGGTGGGTTGTACTGGCCACGAGCGCAAACCCCGGAACGACGGTGATTCGCTGAAACAATGCTCCGAAGCCTTCGCGAGTCACGTTTCGAGACAGCTGGATGGGACCAATCTGGCGTCGTATCGCTATTCCCGGTGTCACATCTGTATAATTTCAGTTCAATAGCGTTTACGTTTGCCATGGCATCTCCAAAACAGGAGCTATTGGCATATAGTCCGAGATCCCTGTGCGCATCACCACCATCTTTGTCACAATTGCGCGCATGGCTCACGTGGGCGGCCGTTGAGCTTTAGTTCTGGACTTTTCCACGCCAGTCTAGTCCTGATCCAGTAGCCAAGACGCATCGCTTGCATGGGTGGACCACTTCGTGACGACCTTTCAGCAGACGTCACAATCACAGCCGCTCGAAAAGGCGTTTCCGTTGCAATTGCATTTCTCAGCACAATGTCGCCTACCGCGCCTTTCAACAGAATTGGCGGTCGTCACGGATTCCGCAAGAAAAGATATAGAAAGAGAGAGGTTTCCAGGGGCCAACAGTCCTGATCAGGTCGTCTCGTCAATATTTGTCTCGACGTACCACAGCCTTTTATTCGCGTCAAGCGTGTCATCCCCACATTTTGACGTTCCTGTCAAACACGCCTCTCACAATGGCCACTTCAACCACACCAACAGAGTCACCTCCCTCCCGAGTCGCTTCGGACATGGCAGCAACACCAAAGATCGAAGAGGGCTCGCCACAGCCTCGAGGCTCGTATAGCCCCTCCGAGATTGAACGGTTGGGTCGCGAACGACCAGAAGTCTTCACTTCGATATGGATGGAACTCGGTTTCTGTTTCGCGCTCCTCGGATCGATGTTCGTTGCTGAATACTTCATTTCCGGGTTCAACATCCTCCTACCAGACCTTACCGAAGCACTCGATATCCCATCCAATGCCCAGACGTGGCCCGCCAGTGTCTTCTCTCTGGTCACCGGCGCCTTTCTGCTTCCATTCGGTCGACTTGCAGATATGTTCGGCGGATACATCGTCTTCTGCAGTGGGCTTGTTTGGTTTCTGATATGGTCCATCATTGCAGGGTTTAGCCAGAACTATGTCATGCTCATTGTCTGCCGAGCATTGCAAGGTTTCGGTCCGGCAGCATTCTTGCCGTCTGGCATCATGCTGTTGGGTAGTATTTACCGCCCGGGGCCGCGCAAAAACCTCGTCTTCAGCTTGTATGGAGCGTTTGCTCCTGTCGGCTTTTTCACTGGCATTTTCTTTGCTGGCGTGGCCGCTCAATTCATCACCTGGGGTTGGTTTTTCTGGATCGGATCCATCATCCTCGCACTCGTCGGAGTGGTCTCGTACTTTTGCGTCCCCAATCGCCAGCAGGATCGGGACCAGTCAGGCAAAGGTGTCAAAATGGACTGGCTGGGTACCGCAACTGTGGTTCCAGGGCTCGTGCTCATCATCTTCGCCCTCACAGACGGAAGCCACGCTCCACAAGGATGGGCGACACCATACATCCCGGTGACATTCGTTATCGGATGGCTCTTCATTGCTGCCTTCATATATATCGAGGGCTGGGTGGCTGAGCAGCCCTTGCTACCTGGTGATATGTTCAACGTCAAGGGCATGAAGCCTCTTGCCGTTGCACTATTCTTCCAATATGGCACCTTCGGCATCTTCCTGTTCTATGCCAGCTTTTACATTGAGGAGGTTGTTGGCGCTGGTCCACTCTTGACAGCAGCATGGTTCACGCCGATGTGCGTTGGTGGCCTGGTACTCACTACCATAGGCGGACTGATTCTGCATCTCCTGCCAGGTCGTATCCTCTTACTCATCAGCGGGACCGCCTATATCCTGTCGACCCTGCTCTTTGCCATACTACCCGAGTCTTTCAACTACTGGGCCTACATTTTCCCGGCGATGATTTGTGCAACTCTCGGCATTGACATCACCTACAACGTCAGCAACATCTTCATTACCACCTCGATGCCCAAGGCCCGGCAAGGATTAGCCGGTGCATTTATGAACAGCCTGCTCTTCCTCGGTATTGCCGTTTTCTTGAGCTTCGCGGATCTGGCAGTTAGTGAAACAGAAGGCAGAGGCCTTCGACAAAGCTACAAGATCGCATTCTGGATGGCCACGGCGCTGGCAGGTGCAGGCGTTATCATCATGTTCTTTGGTGTACAGATCGGGAAGGCGAAGAGCGACTTGACGATCGAGGAGAGGGAGGAGTTGGAGCAGGAGTTGACGAGGCGGCAAACAAATGAGTGACGTGTTTCAACGACACCAGCAGGTGTAGTGTTGGAGGGGCGGGACGGGAATGTTTTAGCCTAGATTTGTTGCGCAATGATACCCTATTTTACCTTTTTCATTGTCGCAACGCGCGCCTTATGAGTTGTAAGTCTCCTATCAGCCTTGACTCGAGTAATCATGGTGAGTGGGCTTGAATAGGGCTGTCTATGCCCGCCCAACGGGAAGATGAGCGGACGCCAAGACGCTGGCGTGTCACGCTAAATCGGTGCACGCGTCGTCCCAACTTTTTCGCGTCACTTCGACACTCATGCTCATGATTATGATTGCGCATGACACTCTAGCCTCCTCAACTCATTCATAAGAACTTCCAATGCCAAACTGAACACGTGATTGCTGGCAACCTATCTCCGATGGTAAATTCTGATGAACTCGACACACTCCCTCATCGTGCGCGATATGCCGTTTCGCGTCTGGTACAATACCTGACAGTCGGTATAGCCCGCCAAGAAGATATCTCGTGGGTTTGGGCGCAAGCTGCCCATGGATTGACTCTGGACCTGCGTCGGCCGCCGACGGCCGTTCCTCTCATACAAGCATTCCTACAAAATAGCTTTGCTTGCTGCACATAAGAATATGTGAATTGTTTGGTCCCGTAATCCCTCGACCGGCGAATGGGTTATTAGCGATATAATTTTTTTTTCGGCGAAATGCTCACTACTAGGCAATATTCAAGACCTGTGCAGACGTGTACGAAGCACGAAGTTATGGCCCAACGGAAGCTGTGGCACTGGCCCGGCTGCTCGCTTTCAGCTTCGAGTACGTGTAACACATGGCAGTGTCCGATTAGAGAGTCTCCACTCGGCGTACTACCTCGAAGGAAGTACAATGGAGTAGTGCTACGGTCCGTAGGAAGGGGGCATTGACTACTCCCAATACGCCGCAAAGTGCGTGTTGATACTTACTGCAGCACCTCAACTTCCACAGGCAACCTCTTCTACTCACTTCTCTGCTCCTTAGATATGGCGATTTCTAAGCTCTTTATGGTTGCTATCCTCACCAGGTGTCTAGGAGCCCAGACCGACCACATCCTTCCACTTTGCGCGGTAGGTTGCATCAGCAATAACAGCAGGGCTCTGCTAGTTGATCAGGCATGCGCGCCAGGCGATATCACATGCCTTTGTTTAAATACTTGGTGGCTTGATGTGCATGACTGCGTAATGACAAAATGCTACCCTGAAGATGCTCAGAGGACCGACGAATGGGCCCGGGAAAGATGCATGAGTAAGTAAAGCGGTGCATGCAAAGCAATAGCTGACAGAGACGCAGAGTATCCTTCACCACTGCCCACATATAGTACGGCGACGTCGCTTGTCACTTCGAGCGAATCAATGACACCGACCTCATCCTCCTCACATACACCACCGCCAACATTGACATCGGCGTTACCATCAAGCACTTCAAAGGTCATTCTAGTGAGCTCAGACCCAGCGACTGCCTCTGTGGGACCATCAGAGCCTTCTCCAACTCAGCGCAAGCACCTACCATCTCATACAAGTGTCGGACTCGCTGCGGGAATACCATGTGCGATACTGTTCATCGCAAGCGTCACGGTGCTGTATTGCTTAAGAAGACGATTCGTCGCAAGAAAGGTGCCGGAACGTTATTGAGATAGATAGTAACAGCATGAAGGTCCCTCGCGAAGCCTGCTGTTTTCAATGTTTACATGGTCGCGACTAGGAAGCAGCGACTAGGATGTTGAAGTTGAGCGACAACTGTCGCACATCATGTCGGCTGACACTAAACCTAATACAGTCGAATTCATTCGTCGTTCTCTTCGCAACACAAAACAGTGCCAGGTATACAGGCATTGTGAGATCGTATGTTGGGTCATCGCTCATCCTGCGATTTTGCGAGGCTGGACCTCGGCAAGTCGCTTCAGCTTGCACAATCATTAGTCGGACTCACAATTCCTCCGACATGTCCGATACCTACCTCCGACATTATGCGTACGGATTTTCAGTTCCTCCATGCATATCACAAGAGCCTCTCCGAACTATAATTTGATTGGATCATGCGGGCACCGAGTAAGCAGGCTTGCAGGAAGCGACACCATATTGGCTGATTTACTTACGCCTCGGATGTTGCCTTGCGTTCATCCCCAGGTACCTAAGGCGCCCTTATGTCGATAAGGGCGCAGTATTGGACGTGTTGGTGGTACGAAGGTGCTCGTACGAAGGATATCGTACTAGATGTTGCACGGATCGCACGAACATTGGTGTATCGCCAAACACGAACCCCTTCGTTGTTCTGTGGTGTAGGCGGGGCAACAGCCTCCAATCAAGATGTGGGCTAGCTCAAGCCTCATCGGACCACGACAATATTAAATACAACGCCGACGACTTCCCAACCTTAACTTCACACAGAAGCTCTATCGTACCTCATCACTACTAATACTCATACTCAAACCACTTCACTCGCACCTTTCCCATCAGCACACTTTTCAACATGTCTGCAGCCATCAGCTTCCACAAGCTCGCTCTCAGCCCGATCCTTCTTGGCCTCAAGAATGCCCACCACTTCATTTCCAAAGGCCAGGCATACGTAGCGGCCCAGAATCACGATGCCAACGACTATCTGACTGCGCGACTTCGTCCAGACATGCTCGACTTCACCGCCCAAGTTTACCGCTTCACCGACCACGCAAAGTTTATTCCTGGTCGAGTCAACCCCGAAAACCCCACCCTCCCGCAACCAGACGTCGAAAAGACATTCCCGGAACTACTCGATCGAATCACCAAAACCGTTGAATTCTTGGAAAGCATTGATTAGAAGAGCTTCGAGGGGAAGGAGGGGGAGAAGTACACGCAAATCTTGGGTGGGGGCAAGGTCAAGATCGAGTGGACGGCCATTGAGTATGTGACGCTGTTTGCGCACCCGAATTTCTGGTAAGTGTTCGCACTGATATTGAAAGTGATGCTGGGGCTGACGGTACGCAGGTTTCATATTGTGACGGCATATGATATTTTGAGGATGAAGGGCGTGGATTTGGGAAAGCCTGATTATATCAATGGAGCAGGACTGATCAAGATGGAGAGAGTTGAGAGCAGCGAAAACAAGCCACAGGCATGAGTTGGATTCGCCTAACTTTCAGCCGTATTTGCAGTGTCTTCGAGCGTTGGAAGCTTTTTGGACGTTCATCAGCAATCTTAGTTCAGTTTTATCGTCTCGCAACGTCATATCAACTGTTTTCGCAAGCCATGCTCCTCCTGCTGTACGGTCCTCGGATTAATCTCCTCATTTCTTCGTCATCTATTAGCGCGGGAATCGTCGAACATCATTATGCAAGACTCATCAGAATTGTACGTACAGTTCCCAGGTATAGCGCTTACTGCTTTGGGATATCGGAACGGATATGTTTCCGGCCACAATGCGGGGAAGCTCATCACATCATAGAACCACACTGAGAGCACTCGCCCTGATTGAAAACTAACTTTATCTCACAATGTTTAATACTCGCATGATACCCCGAGCGCTTTCTCGTGCCTCACTACAATGTTCAAGGACTGAGGCTCGAGCACGTCCGACCGGCATCCGATTTTTAGCTTCCTCTACCGCGCCTTATCAAGCTTCAGTCGCGGCCGGACTGCGCGTTGATCACGCTGAAACCCACGACAATCAAAATGTCGCGGCAATGGGCCGAACAACGTCTGGCAAGAACCTCAACATAAGGAAGTATCCAGCTTTCACATCACTTGAGGACGAGCGCCTCTATCGCAAACAACATCTTGCCGCCGCATATCGCATCTTCGCTTCACGAGGTTTTGATGAAGGCGTTGCCGGGCATATCTCTGTCCGTGATCCGATACTCAAAGATCACTTTTGGCTCAATCCCTTGTCGACCCACTTTTCGCTCATCAGGGTGAGCGACTTGATACTAGTGAACGAGCAGGGTGAAGTTGTCGAGGGCAATGAGCCCATCAACGCAGCGGCGTTCGCAATTCATAGCGCAATCCACAAGCGAAGACCAGACGTAGACGCTGCATGTCACGCACATAGTGTGCACGGCAAAGCCTTCAGCGCATTTGGCCGCGAACTCGACATGTACACTCAAGACAGTGTGCGCTTTTACAAATCCCATGGCGTGTACAAAGACTTTGGCGGCGTAGTTCTTGCTTCCGAAGAAGGCGAGCGCATTGCTGATGCGCTCGGTGACGGAAAAGCCGCCATATTGCAAAACCATGGCATACTGACGGTCGGCAAAACCGTGGATGAGGCGGCATTCTGGTTCCTGAGCTTGGACAAGACCTGCCAAGCGCAGTTGCTTGTGGATGCCGCAAGCGCGGGAAGTGGAAACAAACCCAAAGTTATTGGCGACAAGGAGGCTACAGAGACCTACAGCAATGTCGGAACGCCGGAGAAGGGGTGGCTCGCGTTCCAGAGTTATTATGATGAGGTGCTTGCAAGGACTGGTGGGGACTTCCTGAAGTAGAGATCTACTTCAGGTCGATGTCTGATCGATAGAGACGTGGCTACCGTTTGCGCAGGTTGATGCAGCTCGCACCGAAAGAAAACATCCTTACGGAAGCCGTAATCGAGGTTTCGAGCCAAATCTGCGTCGAGTCTACTGTAAATGCATCTTAGTTTGCCAACCCTTATTGCATGATGCATTGTTTTGTATTTTATCGCGCTCAGGATATTGATTAGAATTGACAATAATCAGTGATCGGCTGGAATTACCATTGTCGTAAGGAGCGAGCGCTCTTGATAACGGTGTCTCGCAATTGAGTCGCGTGTCGCGCGATCTGGACTTTTCATTCTCATACTATTGAACTCTCATAGCGCCATACCGCGTAGCTATTCCACGAGTATTGCTCGAATTTACCAAATGGAGCGGCATGAGCAAAGCAATTCGATATACAGCATTAGCACCATTCGGTAGCTTCCAGTCTTTCATCAAGCTCAAGGAACTTGAGCTCGACAAAGGCTTTTGCGCAGTCCATGACCTCGAACTGGGTGAAAAGCAAGAAGACAAGTCCTTACCGATATCTGACAACTTGTTTTCACAGTTTCCTTCCGGGCTGAATACCTTGAGTGTCATGGGCTCGACGTTCATCGGTTCGCTTGAAGATTGGGAGGTCTTCGCTGACATAGATGCTCGATCCACACGTTACAAGCAGTGAAGTAGGCCATGATCGCCACATCCGCGAAGAACATCCGCTTTCACGTCACAGTGGATACGACCTATAGAAAGTGCGAAGGCGGAAGTATTCCCAAGTCGGTCGACGAAGCGAGTGAAGCGCTACGAGTGAAGCCATCCGAGCGGCGACCTTGGTTAGAGTTTTTCCGAGATCTGGATGAGGGACTGGTAGACTCGGGAGCGCGGTTTGAGCCGTTGTATAATGTAGATTCTGCGCCGGAGCATGTACATACGCTGGCCAAAGCAGGATGCATTGCGGAAAATTCTGCGGTGGGATTTTGCCGTGGGAAAATGAATGCCATGTTGCCAGTTAAGATAAAAGACATGGATGGAGCTTGTTAGAGCCTTCGAGCTAGATGTTATGCGTACGTTCGGCGGCTAGCCTGCATAGGAATCCAAGACGAGGACGAGGCGAGAAGCAACCGATTCTAAGAAGACTCATGCATTACAACTAAAACTACTCATACCTTAAAAGACAACGAGCGTGACCTATGTAAGAAGTGAAGAAAGGAAAACCAACGAGTGACTATGACTCGCTTTCAGCCAGCACAGCAGCAACCACAATTCGCTCGGCAAACTATCGTTTTTACCATACCATGTGCTTTCCACCATTCATCCTCGTGCTCATGATATCCCCAAACCCTTTGCCCCATTCTCATAATCCACTTCCAGTTCTCATCCTAATCTGTCAATCCCAGATCCCAAGACTAGCAGAAAGCCGCGAAGCTCTCTAGTAGTAGAATGGGTTCTCGGGGTCAGTCAGATCGAAGATGACAGCCGAATGAGGCCAGCCGCCACCACGCTCGGGGAACTCGGTGAGGAAGTTGATGCTCCTGTTGAAGCTCAGGCTGCCATCCTCGAGGATGTCAATCCATTGCGCCTTGAAGTCAGCCGGGGTGTTGACGATCGAGATGTCACCAGCCTGGACGAAGTAGTCGGTAACGAGCAAGTTCTTCTTATCCGGGCTGACCTTGACGTAATGAGGACCAACAATGCCCTGGTTAGCCTCTGGGTCATCGAGACGCTTGACGTTGTTCAGATCGCTGATGTCGAGCGCGGCGACGTGGTTGCCAAGAGTGAGCGTGAAGTAGGCGAATTTACCGTCGTCAGTGATGTCAGAGTAGATGGCGAGGTTGTCGCGGGCGCGTGGGCCGAGGTCGAAGAGGAGCTCAGCGACACCCTGCTTGCCGTTACCGTCCTTGCGGAAGGGGTAGATGATCCAGACTTGGCCAGGGCCGACAGCAGTGGCGATGGCGGCGGACTCAGGGTTGCCGGGGATGAACTTGACGTCTTGGATACCTTGACCATCGGGGATGGTGATGGTGCTGATAATCTTGCGGCTGCTAAGCTCCCAGAGGCGGAGGGTGTTGGCCTTCTGGATACCGTTGATAGAGGCAGGCTTGAGGATGGTGAGTGGGACGACGAAGTCAGATGTCAGGATGAGGTTGTTCTTGAAGTCGACAGACAGGCCGTGGGGACTGAACTGCTCGCCGAGAATGTTCAGAGTGCCAGCAACATCTTCAGGCCACTCGTGGATGATGTTGTCGTTGGCATCAGTCTCGACCAGACGACCGGGCGAGGTGCCGACAGCGGAACCCATGTAGGTGATGAAGAATCCGCCCTCAGGCTTCGCACGGATCTCATCGACAATGGATGACAAGACACCACGGTTGGACTTCTTGAACTTGGGCTGGTAAGGGTTGGAGGTGTCGAAGTAGAAGGCGGTGTCTTGAGTCTTCAACAGAGACAAAAGACCACCACCGACCAGGGTCTTGCCATCAGCAGAGGGACCCAAGTGATGCGGCGAGTTTCCGCTCGATGGCACATCGGTAAGCGCGATGAGCGTACCGAAGGTGTCGTCATCCAGGGAGTATGTCGCAAGGAAGTCCTTGTGCTGGTTGTCACCAGCCGCCGTCCAGAAGTAACCGATTTTCTTGGGCTTGATCGACGTGTTGATTGTGTGAGGTGGGCTCGACAATGGAGGAGTCGGGACTTGGAGAATGGGGAGCGGTGGCGCATTCTTCGAGAGAGGCTCAGTGACACCCGGGATGAGGGGAATCAGAGGAGGAAGCGAAAGCGCGCTGGCCGTGGTGGCCAACAGCGCCGACAAGAGAGTGTTGGAGAGCATATTAAATGATTACCGATTAAGTGCCGTAAAAAGAGCGAATGATTGTGAAGCTGCTGAGAGGCTTTGAGCAAGTTGTGAGCTGGTTTCATTCTGGCGGTACGCATGCTCGTACTTATACTCCGCTGATGCCTTCGTAGTCCTGTTGCATTTACCTCCTCTTGCAATCCCGCCGCCATACTATCCCGTCACTGTCACACTACGACTCCCATCCTCATCTCTTCCATCGCTGGCGCAGATGGTATCATCCAGCCTGACTTTGACGACCATTATCGAAATCGTCCCCAATTCACGGGATGATCGACAGGGGAGCAGTGATCTTCCTGCACCTTCGGCGCCGCAACAACATTGTTCCCAGTCCTCTCAAGCTTCGGAAACCTGGTCTTAGACTTGGCATCGAAGCAAGAAGGTTGCCAAGAGCAAAGAGATCGTCGGCGCAGGTACACTTTCGACCATGTGAGCACGGCATGTTGCGTTAGTGTGTATTCAAGATCACCGAATGCGCTTGTTGAAACTCCGATTTTGGGTCTACACTTTGCTTGTTACGGCCCTTATGCAAGGCTTACACGCACTGAGGCTGAGACATGATCGAAGAAGGAAGTGATAAGCAAAGGCTCAAGGCAAATTCCAAGAAGAACGTCTTTTTGCACGCGGTAACCAGGATTCAAAGGCAGGCCTAGGGCTAACTGTACGCTTACATACAGCCTTAGTTTCAACAGAGGAAAGGTGCTGCTGGATCGCTCCGGTGAAATGAGGATCCGAGAAAGAAGGCGTCAGCTAGGTCCATTGTAGATGTTGAGGATGGGTAGACGGCGAGGTGTGCAAAAAGTGCGGAAAATCCCATCAGAGGCATATCACCATGAGCCAAGCACGATATGTAGCAGACTGCGAACTATATGGTAGCATTGGTCGAATACCGAGCGATGCATCCTCATGGTGAAGAACGATGACGTTCGCGACCCTCACCGTGGGACTACCACCAGGAGGGGAAACCTGCTTCTGAGATGGAAGAGCATCAAGGTGTCTCTGTGTCAGTCTGGGGATTGTGGGGTTGAGTAATTCGATCCGCGAATGATGCCATCGTGGTGCCCCTGCTAGCGCACCCGTTGCGGAACCGATCTGCAAGCTTAATACCACCACGCCAAGCATCGCGACATCGTGTCCAATGTTTGCGAAGAAAGGAGACTTTTGAATACTTCCGCCACCGAGCCACACCACGGCGAGCATCATCATCTCCAGCATCAGCGGACTCATTCTCAAGGCTGAAATCAGGAGATTTCGCCGATGGTCCGAATACACACCACAACGATAACGCTGATCATTGCTAGATCATAATGGTCAACGGCAGATCGACCTGACAGGGTCCTCTCCTAGATGTCGCGTTATTGTTGTTGTATTCGTGCACGCGGATGGTGAGCACGCGGTGGAGATGATGGAAGATGCAATTGGCCTGGCTGTCGTCAGCGTGCAGGTACATACATAAACAGTAGCCTTGCCTCTCTAGTGAAACTTGCGACACTATTGTAACTCACCGCCCAGTCACTCATTTGTCTTGTGTGCAATATGAAGTTCCAGTCCATTGCAGCCAGTGTCCTGTTCGCTTCTTCGACCCTCGGTGCGGTCGTGAAGCGACAGGCACAATTCTCTCAAGGCCAGCCCATCGATGGCAAGGGCAAAGGTGCTCCAATCTTGGGTATGTATGCGGTTTTTGTCGGCCATGGCTCAAGCTGACGATGGATACTAGGCGGTACCGATCGTCAGATTGACATCGCGAACCCGTCCAACTTGGGCGAGCAGAGCACCGACTCTGGAACTGTGCCCAACCTGAAGTGGCGCTTTGGTGACTCCAAAACTAAAATCTTTCCTGGTGGATGGGTCCGCGAGCAGGTCGACAATGACCTTCCGGCCAGCCACGACATTGCAGCCGCCCAGCAGCATCTGAAGAAGGGTGCAATCCGTGAGCTGCACTGGCACCGCGTGGTATGTAACAAGTTTGCTTTGTGTAAGACCGAGCTAAATTCGGTAGGCTGAATGGGGCCAAGTGCTCTTTGGTCGCGTCCTCGTATCCGCTGTCGATGAGAATGGACGCCACCAGACCACTGAGCTCGGCTTCGGTGATATCTGGTACTTCCCCAAGGGCCAGGCGCACACGGTGCAAGGCCTAGATGACGAGAACGAATACCTGCTCGCATTCGATGATGGCGACTTTGACCGAGCTGGGTCAGTACCTACCCCTCTTTCCATTACGAGTAGTTCTAATACATATCAGAACGACATTCAACTTGGATGACTGGCTTGCAAAGACTCCGAAGTCCATCATCGCCAAGAGTTTCGGGCTTCCCGAGTCTGTCTTTGATAAGATCCCTGAGCGGAATCCATACATTCTCAACAGCACTACTGGCGAGGCTTCGAAGTACAGGAAGATCACTGGTGGCAAGGGTGAGCTGACTGGGGATGCCTCGTACATCTACCGTACCTTCCAGCATGCTCCAGAGCCAGCTCCCGGTGGCGCTGGTCAGTGGTGGAAGATCGACTCGACCAACTTCCCGATTGCCAAGACGATTGCTTCGACCTACGTCGTGATCGAGCCAAAGGGTGTTCGCGAGCTGCACTGGCACCCTACTGTGAGTATCCGAAGGTCGCATATGTCGTGAATCTCGCTGACGTGTCGGCAGTCTGAGGAGTGGCTGTATTTCCACGAAGGCGAGGCTCGTGCTACTGTTTTTACCGGTAACAGCAATTCGCGTACATTCAACTTCAAGCCAGGTGACACTGCTGTCTTCCCTGACAACTCCGGTAAGTCGTAACAAAGTCTTGCCAATCATACCTGCTGACCATCTGCTCTAGGCCACTACATCGAGAACACCTCTGAGACCCAGAACTTGACCTTTATTGAGATCTACAAGTCTGAGCGCGTCGCTGATGTCTCGTTGACCCAATGGCTTGCTCTTACCCCAGCTGACATCGTTGCGGATGTCCTCAAGATCCCCGTTGATGTTGTCCAGGGCCTCAAGAAGGAGAAGCAGGTCATCGTCCATGGTCGCAAGTAAGATGCTACAGTTGAGAGTAGACGTGTCATGAGGTGAGAGGCGATGATGTTGAGGTGCAGCCATATTACAGAAAGCTGAATGTTGTACTTAATGCATAATTCTAATATCGAATGTACGATGATGCTGAGATGCTGTTCATTTCAAGCCTTGAAGTCTGTTTGGTGTTAAATTTGAGCCGCAAGCACTAGAGACGAGCTTGGCAGAAGGTGTTGGTGGGGCACGCCAAGGTTGCTTACCCTGCTGCCTGATTCTCAATCAATCCTCATCAGAAGCCGTCGCAGTAGTACTAAATTTATACTATATCATCGATACTGAACATGAGCTGTTGGCCAAAAGTCACCGGCACTTGGCATCGAATTACCAAGCAACCCATCTCGAGTGAGCAGAGTATCGCGAGGTCTGAGCAGAAGCTGTGTCATGCTTGTCAAAGATTCCTTCAAGGATACAAGATTCGTGAGCACTGGACTGAGGATCGTTATGTGCATCATGCCGACATACATTCCCTGGAAGACGCGATGAAGATGGGTTGTGCGCTGTGTACAGCCTTGAGGATTGATGAACTGAAAGATAGCCACGGTGAATTACAGCACAGTTTTCCCAAGTTGACGCTGACATGACAAGGAGAAAAGTTACCAAAACTTCGTGGAAATTAGAACAGAGTGGAACATCTCCGTCTCCAAGCTGGCATTTCAGATTCTTTGCTTACGAGGCATGGATGGATGGACCCAACTACGTGGACCTCGTCATGGAAGACTTCAAATGTAATACAGCGGTCAATATATCGTGTACTCCTGCTCATGCAATTTTATAGCACCATCTGGACCATGCGGCAAAATTCTTGGCGGCGATACTGGGGACGATGGCGCTTTCGGCTTCCTGGCGAGACAGTACAAGATATGCCAAGAAACGCATGTGAAGTGTCAGAAAGCTACGAACAGCCCATATCTTCCTTCCAGGGTGATTGACGTAGGTATCGATGGGGATTCCCAGGTAGCTCTTCGAACCAGCAAAGAGCTTGATGCCTCTCACCCATATCTGACCTTGTCACACTGTTGGGGTGGCTCTCAGCCTCTGAAATTGACGGTCGATACAGTATCGCGGCTAAAGTGTGGAATAATGATTGCCGATCTGCCGAAAACCTTTCGAGAGGCAGTTCTAGTGACGCGAAAACTAGGATTTCGCTATCTGTGGATAGACTCCCTGTAAGCTATGCCTTATCTCTTAAAGTTTTGAGCACTGACAGCCAAGATGCATTTATCAAGATAGCGTTGATGACTGGCAAGCCGAGGCTGGCCATATGAGCGATATCTATGGTAGAGCGGCATGTTGCATAGCAGCTACTGCTTCTACAGACAGTGATTCGGGCTTGTTCCGGTACCGTACCAGTTACCCTCCATTGGTCGGTTGCGATTCCTTTCCTCGACCTCCCTTTAAAATCTCAGTAGAAAGGCCAAAAGCACCAGCTCTAGAAGATATGCCGCCCCCGGGTATGTACTGGTGCAGCATTTGGTGGCCAGACAAATATGAGCTCATTGATGACGCACCATTGAATCGCCGTGCCTGGGTAGCACAAGAGCGATACTTATCTACCAGAGTCATGCATTTTACCAAAGACTTGCTATTCTGGGAGTGTCTCGAGGTGCTTTCAAATGAAGCTAGTGGGCACGGTATGCCTGATATAGGATCGGGGCTCGACGACTCGGAGATGAATATCTTTAAAATGAACTTTCGAAATGCCCGTCACCACCAACCAGCCTTACAATTCGGTCCTGGGATATCTTGTACGTTGCCGAAAGCCTCAAATCTCGACTTCAGCCTGTGGTACAGCTTCGTACAATCTTACACGTTGTGTTCCATCACGAAAGAGGACGATTATCTGGTAGCCCTTTCGGGCATTACACGGGAGATCGAGCTGATGACCGGGGACCGCTTTGTCGCTGGCTTGTGGGAACAAGAACTTCCAGAAGGGCTTTGCTGGATTGCCTGTTCGAACCAAGATGGTACTTTGCCTGTGAGATCGTCAAGGCCTACTGTCTGGCGAGCACCTACTTGGAGCTGGGCAAGTGTCACAGACTCAATCTCGACCCTAAGTGATCAGACCGATGGTATGACCAGCGCGGTAGACATTCTGGAATGTCTTGTTGACAAGCACCCATCTGGACAGGTCATTAGCGCTGAAATCACCCTGCGCTGTCGCGTCATCCCCATTGAGTTGCACTGGAAAGTTTATACGGGTTGGGCACGTTGGGAACTCGTCGGTGACTACGATGGGAATGTAATTCCGACCTACTCATTGTTCTTTGACGACCTATCATTCATGGCTACTCGAACTACTGAGCCATTCGGTGCTCATCTGATCATCTTACGTGATAACGGGCGCGAACTTTTCCATGCATTACTTATCGTACGATCCCAACGTCACGAAGATGCTTTTGAGAGGATTGGCTTACTGGCTTACTACCGATTCGACAACAATAATGCCAAGACCAGAGAGCTACGAAAGCTACTCGACGAAGCTGAACCAGAAACTATAAAACTGGTATAATCAGGCCTTCTATTCGAAATCGCGTAAAGTTCGCACGACACTGCATGCACGACGAAGCACACCAGCTCGAGGAAGACGTCATCACCACTCATACTTCAAGCAAGCATTCCCTGAAGCCACATCAATTCATCATGCAACCCGCTCTCCATCCTACCATCTGCCGCCCGACAATCACGACTGGCTAGTGTCGTAAGCCATATTTGCATGTTCAAGAACAACTTGTTCCCAAGTCGACCATATTTCATTAGCCATCTCCACGAACAAAACGTCACAGCACACTCATTTCCCAAAATTTGCATTTCCAATCCTCTCTCCCACGATGATGCGACACTCTCATACGACGATGACGAAGAATACACGCACTGACAAGTCCGTCATCCCTCCCTCGATGCCATGCACCGCTGCGAACCCCCGGCACACGATCACAACTTGAAGTAGAGAATCCATGGAGCAGGAGCTCATTTTCAAAGCCAGTTCAGCAACGCCTCTTGACTGACTCTCTTGGCTGACTCTCTTGACTGACTTGCGTCGATTTCCGCTTGATCAGCACTAGTAGCCCGTCTTTGCGGGATGGGGGAAAAAAATGTGGTATTTCAGGGAAGCGTGGGATCGGAGTCCATCGATGCGTGACACCATTTCGGAGATGGCAGACATGGTGCACATTATTGGCACGATTTTGAATTTACTTGTTTCTTGAATGTAATGTTTTGCACTCTCGCGCACTCTTTCCTCTTCTGCTCAAGATCTCGTAACTAAGCACAAACGTCCTCCCATCCTAACATCCCGCGTATTTCCCATTCGATCAAACTCTCCTCCCACCGCCATCCATCTCATACGCCACCACATTCCCATCCCGATACCCTCCAGGCAATTCATGTCCATTCTCCGCATACATCTCACTCGCATCATGATACGCATACTTCTCCACCGGCCCTGTGGTTTCCGAACCAGATAATTCCGCCGGCCGTGCATTCGCGCGCGTCTTTCTCCGCCACAGCAGGAACGCTAAACCGGCGATGAGCGCGAGGCCGGCGAGGGCGCCGATGACGATGCCGGCTATTGCGCCGCCGCCGAGTTTTGAGTCGGAAGATGAGGAGGTGGAGGACTCAGGGTTGTTATTATTGTTGTTATTCGATGATCCGGAATTCGAGTTCGTGTTCGTGCTCGTTGGGTTCGGTGAGCCTGACGCTTGTGCCGCTACAACCTGCGCGACGCAATTGTTCGCCGTGTCGAAGGCCATGAGTTTCGGGGTCGCGGATTTCGTGGGCGCAGCAGCGATCGTAAACTCGCCCTTGTCGTGATTGACCATAAGGTACGCCGAGGAGAAGAACATGCCGCCGATGCGCGGCATCATGCCGTTGCCCTGGGGGATGCGGACAATGGGGATCTGCTTGGACGTGGCGTTGGACATGATGGGCCCGGAGCTGTCAATGTAGCGCTCGTCGAAGATGAGTTGGTCGTTGGGAATGGTGATTGTGAGGGCGGAGTTGAGTGTTATGGACATCGTGCCGGAGAATGTTCTGCTCGCGTATTAGTATGAACAGGAAGTGATAGGAGAACTATTGAACATACGGCGAGGATTTGATTAAGGTAGTGTTGTAGAAATGCGTATCCGCTGTACCGTTCCGGTACGAGCTGAGTTCTACACCCATGATGCTCTGGATTGGATCCCAATACGCGGCGGGAATGGACATGATGTTGGACGTTGATGCGATGACGCATACGCGAAGGTCACTCAGACTGTCCCAAGCCTCTTGCGAAGCCCCTCCGGTCGGTTGAAGGCTGAGACTCGTCAGGGACACGATGATGCCCTCTCTGCACTTCGCTTCATCGACAGTGAATTTTGTTGTAATGTTTGGTCCATCTGCGACGAGTGCTTGGTCGTATCCGCCCAAGGTCAACGATCCATCGCGCGGCTCTTTAGTGACCTCGTTGCCCCAGAAAAAAGAATATGACCGTGATGAAATGTTCTTGTTATCCGATAGGGTTTTCAAGAACGTTGACGTCCGTCCTAGACCGAGCTCGCCCTTGTGTACAAATTCGTTCACGCTGCCGGTCCGCAGAGCGAATTCATATTGTGGCAACACGCCGTTGTCTTGCAACCGGATATCATCCTTGGTCCAGTTCGATGCTGTGTCATCGAATGTGCGGGCAACGTTGTTTGCCGTGTCGCTTTCAGTTTGCGATATTGATCGGTCGTATAGTCCACCTCGGTAGCTAGCACATGCGGGGCCTTGCCTGGTCCAGCCTGGGCAGAAATTCAGCGGCGCAGACCACAGGTATGTATCATTGTAATATCTGAGTTGAGTGTGAGTAAATGAATCGGAACTTCTTGCCAATCGGTGCACTTACGCGCTTGGCATGAGAGTTACATTCTGCGCAGTCGGACCACCAATCTGCCACAGCACGCCTCGAACCTCCGCATTTGTGACCAACCGCTGGCTCTTGTAAGGAAGATTGAGCGCCTTGGGCTGGCATGTCTGACCGTACACCGGCCATATTAGAGTAACGAAGGACAATAACAGAAGCGAAGACATTGTACGTCGAACAAGTCGCAAAACCAACCAAGCAAAGGAAACCAGACTCGAAATCCCAGACACCGGGAACCCAGGATTAAGAGACGGACGAGTAGGCACGAGAATAAGGCCCCCAAGTGAGACCCATTATCGTCACCGTGCCTGTCGGGCGTAACAAGGCGTAAACCCACATGGAGATTATACGGGCGAATCAGAAACCTTGACGCTGAGCACAACGGAGCCAACGTCGCGGAAGCAGCCTTCAAGCGCTTCCCGGCCAATTAGCGCATACGCCAAGACAATCCAACGAGGCTCATTTCGCGATGCTCTTCATCTCAAATGGACGGGACGGCTGGGGCGCATGCGCAAAGCGACGGCATGAAACGTCGAGAGGCTGAGTTAAGTTCGAGGCTTTTCACCTCGTTCAAGCTGACTTCCAAGGTAAGCATAGTCCCTCCGATTCACCATGTTTCTCTCATTTCAAGCGAATTGATCTCTTTTCATGGCCCCATATGTTCATCGGTGCATCTCACTCGTGCCCTGAAGCAAATCATGGGTCCTGTTTGGGGTACCCAGCATTCCAAATCTCGCTAGTGCGCAGGGCTGTGCGCACGCGATTCGTGATGCTGCAGACGCGATGCTGTGCGACGCCGGCGCCGTATTTTAAGCCTCTGCTGGATTTCAAAAGGCGATTGCGCCGCTTGAGGCGTGGCGTATAATGGCCGCAGCGCTCTTGCATCTTGCATTGCTGGTGTACTTTGCAAGTTGAGGCTCGCGCTCCGTCGCGTCAAACATCGTCCGAAAATCCGGGGCTGTGCGTGCCGATGTTCAGGCATCGCGAAAATAGCTCGACCGTAGTGTCGCCGTAGGGTTTTGCCGTCTTGCTGCACGGGCTGCACAGCGAGTGCAGCGTCTTGGACGACGGGAAGAAACGAACCATTGGGTTGTCGTCGTGTTGCACAACGCGAACCTTATGGACGTGTCAGACGAGCAATTCAAGGAATGCATGGCAGTGCCGTGGTTGAAAGAGAAGCTCCTGACTAAACTTCCGCCCCGCTCGCACCCGCCACAAATGACCGGTGGATCATTGATACCCATGCAGAGGAATAGCATATATTTACTCGAATTTGCAAAACATGTAGACGAATGGAACGTCCTCTGGGATTATGTAGCAGACTCCAGGGCCGATAATAATCAAGCCTGACACCATCTTTGCCTCTTGACAAATTTTGTCTCCGCGTCTCCAAAAGTACACTGATTTCCCATCTGTTGTCGGACTAAGGGGCGTAATAATTGCAATCTCTGCTGGTTCCGTTTTAAGACATCCAAAGCGCTGTCGGCTTCGTTCTCGGAGCATCGATATCGTGCCCAACCGCAGCTTTGATCGACTTGGCCTCAAAAATATTAGCAAAGAGGTACGAGAGCTTCGTTAAGCGTGCCGTGGCTACTATTGCTAGCGCTAAATCATATAGTCCCTCTGCTTGCGGATAGTACTGAAGAATCGTGCCTTTTTCATTGACGGGGAAAGGAACAGAAGGTCCAAGAACAACACCAGCGATACGGTCCTCTAGACGTGAAGTCAAAGGCACGACAGTAAAGAGCAGTGGCAGGCAATGGAGCGTATCTGTGAATGTTGTAGAGTGCTCACGACATCTGAAGGTGTGGAGAGAGTGGCGTGAGATCAGGATGCGTTGTATGATCATGTCATCAGCCACGTGCTTGTGACATTGCCAATTTTGACGACCTTGACCGACTACTTTCCTCTCGATGCCAGGGCCTCCGAATCACCAGCCTATTTCTTCCTCCATTTCTCATGATCACCGTTCACACACTCTGATCCGCTTAGTCGAACTTGTCTGCACAGCTCTTCCACTTGCCATCTTTCGGAACCATGCATTCATGCTCGACACAATTCACGCGCAGGCCCACATCATCCTTCCACCCGCCCAAGTAATTCGAGAACCGCTGTTGATACGACGACGCCTTGAAGGCCTCCGTGATTCTACTCTTTAGCCCATCACTGCATTTGTACGTGCCTCCGACTTCGCCTGTAACGGACGATTGAACCGTGGCGATGAAGAGCGTCCGCGGGACGTCGGTGCTTTTCTTGAAGGAAAAGGCGACAAGGACTGAGCCGGCGACGTTACCTGCATAGGTGAGCAATCTTCCATCGGTATAGTTGGCAGGATGGTGGGTACACAGTCTTGTCTTGCGCGAGCCCTTGAAGTCGACGTAATAGCAATTCGATTCTACCTGAGTCATGGCTCTATAGATGTCGGCCACGAAATCATACTGGCGGCTGGTCAGCGTCATCATGTACCTGAAGTTCCCTTCCCTCACCGTTGTGATATCAAGACCGTGAGTTTCGGTAATTTGAGAGATCGCTCGAGCTCCGATCACAATAGACGCATGGGTGTCATATCTGCCGTCCTGTGTCGGCTCGGTAACGATGTTGTTGATCTTGCAGGACGGAAGACCGTTACCCGGCTTGACCTCCAAGCTTTCGGCGCGGCCTGCGCTCATGGGACAGAGAATCTTGAAGCAGTTGTACAAGATGTTGAACCAACGCTCTCCACGCAAAGTACCTATTGGCTGCGGCGGCTTGTTGGTGATCCTGACATCGACAATATACTTAGCGTTCGCCGGATCAGTCGAGGCAAGCGCAGCTGCAGAACCATTTCCGACACCTTCACCTGCGCCGGCGAATTCCGACGTCTCATCACGAGCCACCAAGCTCTCTCGCCTATCCAGCTCCTCGACCTCGTCCAGTGTAAGTGGCTCATTCGGAAGGACGACGACGCTGCCGCTCTCCCAGTACGCGCCAGGCGGCAGAACTAGTTTCGTCAATGATACGTCTTGTCGCGGAAAGTGACAACCGTACCGATATCGCTTCTCTTGATCGTTGATGGTGCAGCAACCGCAGCCAGCACTAAAGTGCACAAGCCGAGGAGCTGACCAATTTTCATGGCTGCTGATGATATGGGCTACTTGATGTGTATCGTGGGTGGGATTAGTGAGTCTCGTATGTGACTGGCGATGTTATTGGAGGAGGGGTGTAGTAGAAAAGACACGAGGTAGTGTTGCTGCGGGGCGAAGTGAGAGAGCTCGACATGCAAACGGAAGGTGCGATCTGAAGCAGGTCCAGCACTCGTGTGTCGTCACATGATGTTTAAACACATGGAACGAAGACTCCCGCAGTTCAAAGAAAGTGAAGTGAGTCACATTCATTCTGCGCTTTGTATTGAATAGCACGTATGTCGTGTGAATGTGAGCTCTAGATTCAGAGTGATGGTACCGTACACTACACGCCTATTCGACTCGCCCTCATTCGGAGTACTCGGTCAAGTCCTTATTCCAATGGGTGAAACCAGTCGCAACCATTTCCCTTCCAGTCGAAGTGACCTAAGATCGGTTCAATCGGCTTATTCGCAAGATCGTTGTGTTTGAGGTATCCTCCTTTTCTTACGCTAAAGCAATCTTCTTTGTTACATGCCGAGATCAACGGCATTTTGACCTTGCTCCAATTCATGACCTTGGCCAGCTGAGGTTGGTACGTGGTTGAGTAGCTTTCGCGCGCTTTCTTCAAGCCTTTTTCGCAGTCCAGCTCGCCTTCGAGGGTCTTGCCATTAAATCTCAGCACGACGTTGAGACGGGCTGCAAGAGGGTGGTCTTTCGCGTAGGGAAGAACAACGAGAACATTCGTGACTGTGTTACACATGGTAGTGTGCCTCGAGCCCTTGAAGTTGACCTCGTAGCAATTGGCAGCATCTTCGGTCATTTGCGTATAGATATCTGCTGCGAAGCTGAACTGTATCCGAGTTAGCTGCGCTGTCATCTCAGCGAACCTGAAGTACCACGTACAGCTGCTTCACGGATGCCGGGATAGGCTGACTCATAAAGCTCCGACCACTGGACTGAGATATCCAGCCGTGAATTCGTCGCGTAGGTGTCCTTGGGTTTGGTGTTGTACACGATGTTTGGAATTCTGCAGGACGACGCACAGTATGCTTCGTAATTTTCACTGCACCACTCTTTCCAGCGGCCTTTGTCACCACTGTTGTCGTCGGGATGCCCGGTGATCCCGACAATTCGAAGACAGTCGATAATCTTGTTTCGGAGGCGATTCTTACGGAGTGTACAAACATGCTGCTTGGGGCCTCCTGCGTAAACGAGGACCGGGTTCTGGTCCTTACCCCAGCGTTTGGTCAACGTTGTCGAGGTCGTATTGGCGAGTTCGAGGTCCTCAGCTTGCGGAGAGTATCCTTCGGTATGGACAACGTCATCTTCGTCGTCGGAATACTCGGCGGGGTCATTGTGGAGAACGAGAACGTTGCCTTCCATGTGGGCGCCAGGTGGCAACTCTGCTTGAATTTAGCACAACGTGCAATCATAGGAGGAGAAGCGAACTGACCAATGTCGCGACGATCGTAGAATGTCACTGCAGCGATAGTAGTACAGGCCCAGAGGGCGAGGATAATGAGGAAGGCGCGCTTCATGGCTGCTGTTTAGAGTTGAGTGCCACAAGCTGGCGAGTGTGAGGGCCGGTGTACAGTGCTTGAGTGAGCGGAGCATTCGGATATGTAGGGGAGGTCTCGCATGTGGAGAATGTTCATTGTAGTGCGGAAACCATGCTGAGCGATTTACGCCCAGGTGAGTCCGCTGAGACATGCAGGCTCGACAAACGCAGAAGGGGCAGTGACGTAATCATTGATGGGCAAAGCGCAAACAGCTGAAAGATGATGAGTATCGCCAATGATTCGAGTATGGATTCATGTCATCGGTCGAGGCTTTGTAGGATTCACTGCTGTGCCTTTTCGACTACGGTGGGCTAGCATAGAACCGAGTCCGTGGTCCCATGTCCCAAAAAGGTAAGCCCTTGCTTACGCTGTACCTATGTGGCACGGAACCTAATTCTGACCTCGATCGCTATTTTCAAGAAGGAACGTAGCGCATAGCACTTCAGTACTGGTATCTGTACTCGACGTGGTCGTCCACGCCACCAACTTCGCGTCGCTTCTTGTCTAGCGCCTGATTGTGCCGCCATAGTATGCCAACGTACATAACGCAGAAGACCGCGCCGGCTACTGTGAGCCCCAGACCGGTACGAAAAGCGGTTGGGTAGAACGGCGCCTCGCTTTTGATGAAGACGTTACTGGAGATGAAGTTGGCGCAGTTACCAATGCCCAGGATGATGGCCGTGCCGACCGCGATGCTGGCGCGCCCACGTAAGTTATTGACAAGCCATGCAGTCGTCATTGTCATCTGGATGAATGTGCCCATGCTCATACAGAAAAGACTGAAGTAGCGCACGGCGGCCGAGACGTTGTGACCTTCGGAGTAGACCACATTGATGATCCAGCCAACGAGTACACAGCAGATGGCGCCGAGAATGAACGGAAAGCGCCACCCTATGCGGCCCGATAGGAATGCTCCCAGGATCTGCGAGATGATGCCAGCAACCCAGACTGGTATCGTCATAGCTTGAGCACGTGCAGCCTTCCAGCCGAGCTCGGTCAGAATGGTGGGAATGAAGCCGGACATGGAGGCTGCGGTCATGTCGCAGCAGAAGAACATCAGCGTGCTGTTAATAATTAGCATTTGGAAATGCACAAGCAACACGAAACGTACGGAAACAGGATTCGGTAATCGCAAATGGCCTTGATCCAGTTCGTGCCCTTGACATCAACTTTCCCATCGCCCTTGTCATGGCGCAGGGTCTCAAGCAGATGCTGCTTCTCTGAGGGCGTGAGAATCTTGGTCCGTTCGGGAAAGTCTGGAACGAGAATGAAGACCAAGAACGAGATGGCAATGGTAAAGATTCCCTCGAGAATGAAAATCCAGCGCCAGCTATTTGTGATTAGTCCATGCCCTGTCATTTGCTGGAGAGCGCCTTACCCTTCCTTCCCTTGGATGCCGTTCATGTTGCGGATGCCATACGCGAGCAGACCGCTGATGCACGGGCCCAGGACACCAAAAGTAAAGAACATGGCGAATCGGAGCGAGGCTTGTTTGCGGGTGTAGTACTCGGCAACCAATAAGGCAGCGCCTGTGTTTGTCAGCAGGGTTCATTGCACCTTTCGCTTCCACAACGGGTCACTCACCCGCAGGCAGCGTAGCCTCGAAGATGCCCATCAAGAAGCGCAATGCAAGCAGACCACCGTACGATGCGGTTAAACCCTGACATGTTGATACAACGCCCAGAATGAGCATGTTGCAGCCGAGGAAGATGTTAGGTCTTACTCGCGGCATTGACATGATCATGTTGCTGGGGATCTCGACCAGAACAAACGGAATGTAGAAGATCCATAATGCGGTGTTGTAGCCATTGGCCGGCATCTTCAGGCCCTTCTCCATGCCCTCGATTCTGGCGTTGGCAACTGTCCGGCATCAGTCACAATTCGCCAGCGATTTCCGTTTCCATCACTTACTGTTGGTGCGGTCCAAGAACAAGATGGTGTAGGTGCATCCTAGAATTGGGATGATGCGCCAGTCCATCTTGGTAACATAGGTCTGCTTGGAAGGCGCCGCATACTCGAGAGTGCCCTGGTCGCTGCTTCCACTGCTCTTCGCCACCGTTTCACCCACGATCTTCTCGTCGGCCTGCATTCTGACTCGGCGGTAGAATGCGCAGACTAGTCGCGTTGGGCGCAAATAAGGTCTGCGCGGCGCGAACGGCGAACACGATCTGGCGGGACGGCCCTTTGTACCGGCTGGCTGTGGCGGCGGAGTAGGACCCGTGGTCGTAATGAAGGTGGAGTGGGTGGGACACGAAGTCAAGCGAGGCAGAAAGTTTGCAGTCAGAGGGCGTTTGCAAAAGCCCGGTGTCGTCGGTCACGCCTTCCTCGCTCCTTCGCGGCCACCGTGCGCCGGTATCCCAGTAATATATCTCGAGCACTGCCAGCTGCTATCTCGAGACTGCGGCTTCTATCTCTTGTGGACTGATCGGCAATGTCCTTGCGACGGACAGCATGCCAGATGCGGGTGGGCTGCCTGTAACCGATGACCAGGACCCCGCTGCCCAGCGCAACGTGCAGTCGACAGTGGCAGAGGGTTGGCCAATTGGGGCTATAGAGTAGCGTGCTATTGGTCTCGGATAGCGGTTGGCATTGATTGGAGTTGTTGCGCTTCCAGCTGCATGCGCGTTGAAATTCCAGCGACGAACACTCAAAGGCTGTCATTTCTCATGGCGGCGGCGTTAATCATCCCATCTCCGGCTCATCCGCCACTGGCCCGAGACGCTAGCAGTGCTTGGCTCCATTTCCCATCTCGTACATTATCATCCTGAAGGAACCATGGTTCTGAATGATGGGGAGTGTTGACAGGTAATTGACGCCATTGCCACGTTGCTGGTGTTGCACAGCATGCTCTGGGACGCCTCATCGGCAACTGTGCGTAATACGCGAATCAAGGGCAGCTTCTGAAGCCTCAAATGCCCGCGCGGCTGGCTCCGCCTCTTCCCCGCCCACCAGCTACGCCCCTAGCACGTGCAACCCTGCATGGCTGGACGGGATACCCTCCGCATATTCGCGCAGGGTGCAGTTGGTGCTCAGGAGGACCATACCGCCGCCACGTTCGTGCCGCGAAATCATTCGGCGTGCCGCCAGGGTCTTTTGTTTTGTCGCGCGCAATTTCAGCAGGTTGTGTGAGTTGCACGCCGTGCACCTTAACCTTGAGCAGGACCCGGGAGCGTATCTTTGAACCACACATGCGGCTGCATGCGAAGCGACGCGGATGTCGCCACCCGGTTGATATGCGTATCTGGCTATCAACAACAGGCTGCGCCCTCGCGCGACGCATCGGCTGTCCATAACAGGCGGAATATGGGTGCCGAAACATGGAAGCGGCAACCACCACGTGACCCTGGTAAGCCGCCGGCGTGGGGAAGATCAGTCCGAAAACCCCTCAATTGGAACAACAAGAACTAGTCCGGGCCGCGAGCATTAGACTTACTCTGCTGTTAGTACTCGTCGTGTGCTTCGACCGTGCTATCAGATGTGAAGCAACCATTGGGATATCGTGCCGCATCTAGGTGAACATCATCATGGCGCCGTTGGAGATCCCTGCCTCCAACTCCACGGTCCGCCTTCGGGCAATAGATGCAAAGACCCAAATGAGTGTATCCTCGAAAGGGTTCATTCAACCAATACTACCGGGCTTCGAAATTTTGAATCTAACATCAATCACATTCCTCATTGAGCATCCGACTCTAGATAAGAAGGTGCTATTTGACTGCGGCGCGCGCAAGGATCTCGAGAACTTTTCGCCGCGTATCAAAGAGAGACTCAACCTCAACGTCAAAGGACTCAAGATTGAGAAGGATGTACATGAGATCGTACAGGAGGCGGGCATTGACCTTGAAGACCTCGATGCCACCATATGGAGTCACTGGCACTGGGATCACCACGGTGCGCCAGAGAAATATTCTTCCAAAACTGGAATCGTAGTAGGACCAGGCTTCAAGAAGAACTTCATGCCCGGCTACCCCACCGTCCCAGACGCCATCTTTCTCGATGCCAATTTTGCAACTCGCAGTATCCGTGAGATTGACTTCTCCACGAACTTCAAAATCGGCAACTTCAGAGCCCATGATTACTTTGGCGACGGCTCCTTCTACCTGCTCGACACACCAGGCCACGCAATAGGCCACATGTGTGGACTCGCCCGCACCACACCAACAACATTCGTCTTCCTTGGCGGCGACATCTGCCACTTCGGAGGCAGTTTTCGACCCTCATCTACAATACAACTCCCGGATCCAGTCCCCAATTCACATCTCGATAAGCATCTCCCACACCCGTGTCCATGCTCGCTTTTCACGGACGTCCATCCCGCGGGCGCATCCTCGACCGACTCACGTACAACGCCCTTTTTCGAGGTCACTTCGTTCGCGCAATCAGCGTACCTCGATCGCGAGCAGGCGGCAGCGAGTATCAAGGAACTACAGCACTTCGACGAACATCCTGATGTCTTGGTATGCATCGCGCATGATCCGACGCTGATCAAGGTCTTGCCCTTTCTGAACGACCAGCCTGAAAAGTATTTGAATGATTGGCAGAAAGAGGGTTTGAAAGAGAAGGCGCAATGGGGCTGGTTGAATGAGTTACCGAGAGGTGGGAGGCCTGGGCGCGAGCAGTATGTTGAGGGTGCGTGGCGGGGAGGAGAGGTTGTTGGTGATTTTACGAAGCTTGAAGCTACGTTATACTAAGAACGAATCTCTAGACTCAAGCTGTTGTGTTGCTTCTCTTCCACCTTCTTGCACCGCTCGTGTCTGCTAGCCACAACACTGATGTATAGCCTCCTTATTGTGACTGCTATGATTTCTTGTTGTTTTAGAAAAGCTTTCTACTTTTTTAGTTGTAATCTCACTCCGGAGTCAACTACTCTTAACGCTTGTGGCTAAGCCACTCTCTTGCCCCGGATTTGCCGCTCGACGAGGGTCCGGGCGTTTTCAGCATTGTAACACAAAGCCGAATTTTGAACTCGGTTTTGTTGCTGCAATTTTCAGCTTCAGTCGTTCCCCGCACTTGGCTGACCTACAATCTTTTTGCCATGGAACAACTGCAAGAGATCTTCCAACCTCACCAGTTCAGAGCCGATGAACATCATATCGATCTATACCATGTCTACGACAACCTCTCTCGCACGCCCTACCAACCTGGTATTGGCATCGAGTGCGAAGATCCCGACGAGTATTTTATGAATGCCTGGCATGTCATAACACCCTCTGCGATGATGAAGCATCTGAATTGGCGAAATCGAACTCGAACGCAATTTATATCTTTGTACGGCAACTTCGCAGATGCGAGCCGCGAGCAGCAAAGGCGGCGCAATCAGCCATACGGTCGTCGCATCCCCGGATCAGTCCGCATAGTGCATGTGCGGCTTTTACGGAACACAAACGTTTGGGCTTTCTCCCGTGCAGAAATGCTCAGCATGATGGGAACGTTCAGTCAGGAGGCGCGACTGCAAACCTTAAAAACCTCTGCGTCTAGCGAGTGGTTTGTGTGGGGAGTCATTCCTGATGACTTCGTACAAAACGGACATTTACTCTAGAGGCATGGCGGTTACGGCCTCTTCTGATTCTGGCCAGTAACTTCTCACCGAGGATCCTTTTCAAAATTCGGATTCAGCTCTATACACGCAGATCTATCCTTGAAAATCGAGATAGTCACTTTCGATATAATTGATGCACAAAACGATGTCAGGGCATACGCGCCTGTATGGCGAAAATACGATCCGTGAAGAAAGGGTTAAACTCATCTGTTTTGGATAGCAATCTTGGGCTTAGGGGCTCGGCCATACATGAAAACATCTTGCATCCCAACGCGTATTAAACGAACTATACGCATCGGCACCTATCCTCTGCACTTAAATGCCCCTCCACACTACCCACTACTCCCCTCGCCCTCTCCTTCTCCCACATCTTCCCTCCCCTTCCTTTTCGCCGGCCACTTCTCACCAATCCTAAAATCCCTCAAATCCCAACTCACACCAATCCTCACCCGTCCCTTCTCACTTTGCCCACTACATCTCTCCACCCCCTCTGCCGTCCTCCTCTTGATCTCTTCGATATCCGGTCGATCTTGCATTCCATATCTCAAACACTCCCTCACCAAGTCTTTCAATCCGTCGGTGTACCGCGCCGCTGCTTCGAATGGGGGTGCTCCGGATAGAAGATTTTCTGCTGTGGGATTTGCATAGGGTGTGCCGTTGACGAGTAGGGTGCCAGAGGAGGCGGAGCAGTCAAAGAACGGTGATTGGTGGAATGTGTTTTGCATGATGAGATTCCATATGATTTGGCCGCTGGCGCAAGGTGTTAGTCTCGAATGAATGGAAAGAGAAGGGACTTAGATGAATGAAGAGATGTGAGGAGCTAGGAAGGTACTCACAGGGCCCAGACATCGGTTTTGCTGGTGAGTTTTGATACGGCGGGCGTGTGGCCTGCGTAGTCCCAGTAGAGTTCCTGAGTCATGGTTGTTAGTAAGCAGATACTATATGGTATTGGTTGAATTAGGTATGATGGACGTACAGGAGGATAGCGTCCACCGTTTTCGGGGATGTTGTTTGCGCTTTCGTCGATGGCGTAGTGAAAGGGGTTATCAGCGTACGCATCGTCGCCGGATTGCAGGTCGAAAAAGGCCTGGTCCCAGTCTGCGAGGACGACTTGAGGGAACTTGAAAGCGGTTAGTATATCTTGGCTAAATGCGCTAGTCCCATTCTTACGTCGTCCTGCGTGTACTCAATCAAGCAGTCTGCATTCGAGGATGTCGGATTTAGGACTTTTCCTTCGCTGTCCTTGGGCGGCTTAACGAAGATGTTACTCGTATAAAGATCCCTGTGTATGATCTCCTTCCACTCTTTGCCATCAATATCCACGCCGCTGCCGTTCTTCAGCACCAAAAGCGCGTTAGCAAGGGAGTCGAACACATGCCATATGAACGCCTCATCAATGACTTCCGGAAATCCTTCTGGAAGTGGTTTGCCATTCCATTTGTCAATGTCAGGCACGTCGTCGAAATCTGCATGTGTGCGTTGTTTGTATATCTCACTTCCAGCTGGTTCCCTCGTGATGCCGTCTGCTTCATCGTTCTGTCTTCGAGTTCTTTCCTTCTCATATTCGTCCCACGCTTCTTCGATTGCATCTTGCAAACCCAGTCGTTCAGTTTCTCCATCATCTATGTCTTGTGAATCCTCCATCTCAGCCTCGTATCTTTCTTTGGCCTCACTGATTTCCGGATGCGTCTCGAGCCAGCGGAACATGTTCCTTCTCTTAAGCCAAGGTTTCGAGTACGAGGTGAGCGCCCGATACAAGTCGCCCAGCTCGCACGCTTCGTTGAAAACGCGGTAGCGCCTTTGCCAGAAGCTAATGCGATGGCCTAGATATCTGTGGATGTTGTGCTCGTGTCCATTTTGCTCATTCAGGCGAACTAGAATCGCAATCTCGCGAGGAAGATGATCGCGCCAGGAGACGGGATTGGTCCATTTGGGAGGCTGCATAGTTGCAACGTCTCTTGCGGCGATAGTCTCATCGATATTCATTGTTTCGTCGACACGCACCCAAAGGCCAGCGCGGCCTTGTGCACCATGACCTAGGAAGTGGGCGCCGTGCCATCTCTTCGCTTCTTGCTCTCGGGTCGGGTCGTGCAGTCCTGCTTCTAGCCATTTGCGCTTCTCCTCAGAGCTCTTGTCGCGATCATTTAGATCGCCTTCGGTAACGGCTGGAAGCTCTGCATTTATCGTCGCAATATCAGGCCATAATGGCATGCTCGTAGTGTTGATACGTGTTGCGGCAGGGACTGGAGCTACAGCTGGACATGGACCAGGACCAGGTGCTGCATTTGGAGCTGGGTCATCTTTTATTTTGGGATTGCTAGGTATTGTATTATCATCAGTAGCCGGTAGCGCTTGTACGGCGTTCGTGTACGCGTCTGTGAAAGTCTGCTTTTCCGCAGCTGAAGCATATCGCCACAGCCATGCGAGGGTGCCAATTATCTGAGCTGCAATTTCTTGAATCAGCAAGAGAGTAAGAAGAGAACCAGAGAGGAACGTACCGTTAGTCCATCCCGTTCGAATCTGTTTAATGCGGGCGCGCGATAAGCGCCCTTGTAATAACCAGTGGCATTGGTGTACATCGGCGCCGGCCCTGCTGGCTCTGCTCGCGCTCTTCGCTTGGGAGGCATGATTGTACGAGTATATGGTGCGATGTAAAGTGCGAAAAGACGGAGTGCAGACAGTGAACTCAAAGGCGCGTCAAATGGTACCTGTAACGAAAATACGGCTGGCTAAAATTTGGGTCAGCTCAAGACCGCTCTCCCAAGGCCAACAGCATTGTGCATCGTGGGTATTCGCTCTTTGCCTTTGTGGGCACCACATCGTCAAAGGCGAAATGCGTAGTGCAAACAAGGCCATGTTCGTGGCATTGTTCCGCCACCACAAAGCAAGCAAACATGCTCTACTTGTCGAACAGATGTTTCGCGAACTATCTGGTGGGTTGTCAACGAGAATTTAAGGACGTTGACGGTGGCTTTGGGTTTCCATCGAATATTTTACCAGCAGCAATGTTTCCAAATCGAGGTACATCGTAATCTGACTGTCCCGATGCTTGCCAGCCATGCCGTAGCGGATCGTATCAAAGCCTAAAGCAACATTACCCATATACTTTGCACTGCGGAGTGAAGTGGTCCACACGCTCCAGTGTCGCGAAGCTGCCTCACGCCGTGATGAAGTGAAGGGAGTTAGACCTCCATGAACATTTGATAGTTGACTCGCAACTACCCACAGTAACAATACCGAAATTGAAACCGCGTGTATCGCTTCGAACTCTACCATCGGAAAAGGCCCGAATGATTCCATGCCTACCGCGGTCAGCGACACGAACAGCACCACGGTCCCATCTCACGCCCTTCCATATGCCCATCTGTCAATCTTTCAAATCCCACTGCAACCCTTGTTCACCTAGTAAGCACTCAATCTCATCGCCTTACGGCTTCATCCCACCCGGTTGATCAAACTCTTGGCGCACACGCAAGCCATATCGTCGCTCGCCCAATCTAGCCATCCACCATACTGCCGAATACGGCCTTCCCGAAGAGCCTCTGAAGTCAGGCCATGAAGTTTCGCACCTTTGCGGGTATGATGCAAGACACCGTTCGTCGCACGGCTTCTCGGGAGGGGCACGTGCGCGATCGTGATTCGGCGCGACAGCATGTGCAATTGTCCACGCCCTTACCCAGTCCTCCGCTGATTACGACTGCGCAAAAGTACAAGCTTCAGACAGACGGGAAAAAGAAATGTCACAATCGCGCCCAGGACGGATGTCACTCTCCTTTGGTTTTGCCCCTGAAGTTCGCGCTCGAGAGATCGCCTCGCACGCGAATAGCACGCACGAGCCACTGGCTTGACCGCTTGTGCAGCCTCGTGTTTCATGCTCCGCGATGATCCAGGAAGCTTTGCCAAGAGCTGCAAGACGTCGCTGAGACTTCACTGAGACTTGGCTGAGGCTTGATGCGGACGTCGGAGGATTGCTTGAACGATAGAGGGGTGGAAGGGTTGGGCGATTGCGCGTACAGTGGTGTAGGGATTTGGAATATTGGGAAGGTACGACGAGGACGCGAAAAATGCAGCGAGAAGAGCGAAGACCGAACTGGGAATCTTGCGTTGTGAAATAGATAAGAGGAATCGCTGCTGGGTGTTATCGGCAAATGCTCGCCATGCTGGGCCTGGAGGATGCGTCAACTAGCATGTGCAATGGAAAGGAACAGGATTTTGATCACATCTCATGTATTGGAATCTACCACTCTCAAATCTCAAACTCCCACAGCGCTTTCGACGTTTACCCGCACATCTTCCTCGCGAAGCAGCGGTGTTGAACGCCAGGACTCTACCCACACATCTTTGTTGGAGCAGCGGTGTTTGGCGCTGAGCAATCTACCCGCACGTCTTCCGTGGAAGCAGCGGTGATGGACTCCCAAACGCCTACCCGCACCTCTCCAAACAAAGCAGCGGCGTTGGATGCCCCTAGGATGCCAATCGCAAAATAGCAGAGTACAGTAATGGTCTAAATTTTACAACTCCCAAGTGCTCCACGCGCGCCCAGTATATCTTGACAGTCGTGACAAACAGAATGCTTCTTCTCTTGTTGGGTATTGATTGATCGCTTAGACTTCGGTGATGGCGACAAGAGTCATCTTCGGGCTCTCGGTCTCCTCTGAGACCTCGCCGCGCTTCTTGTGTTCCGCGGCAGGAGTGCCAGCTGCGGCGCTGTCCTTGGGAACATTGACACCGGGGTTGACGACGATGCCGATGCCGGCGTTGGGCGAGCCAAGCTCGACCTTGGGCTGATCCTTCATGGCCTCACGGGCATAGTTGAGAGCGGCCTCAAAGCCCTGGAGATCACGCTTGATCCACTCCATGGCGCCCTCTACGGCAGCCAACTTGTCGTCGGCAGCCGGAGCGGGAGCGCGCTTCTTGAGGAGATCGCTGATGGCGCGGCGGAGGAGGTTGGGTGCACGTTTGGCTGCTTCACCCTCAGTTGGTTGTTCTTGAGTTTCACCCTCGGCCTGCTGGCCTTGCTCTTGCTGACCTTGTGCTGCCTGCTCGCCGTTGTTGGCGGCCGCTTCGGCGGAGCCCGAAGCCAATGTGGCCATCAGTTCTGAGGCTGCTTTTGCTCCTTCGATCGCAATTTCACCATCACCGACTACCAGGGCAGGAGAGTAGGCGCCCAAGTTGATGTTAAGTGGGACGGCGGCGACGGTGGCGACGAGCGCGAGGAGGACGTGTTGAGGAAGCATCTTGAAGATTTGAAGGTATATGAAGATGTCAAAGACGTTGTAGGGTTGGTGAATTCGAAGTGAAAATAGGTTCCAAAAACTAAGCAGTGATCAAAAAGTGAATGAAGAACGAGTCGCTAGGACTGATCTGTTAATGGGTAGTGTTGAAGTGAAGTGAGTGACCGGACTGAAGAATTGAAGAAGTGGGCTGATTAGCATCTTATATGCACTTGATCACGTATTCAGAGATCTGATATTGAACGCCCAGTATCGTGACTTGCCAAGAGTGGCCCACTGTTTTGAGTGAGGTTGAAACTTCTGTGAAGCCGCGCCAAGAACCCGCAAGCATAGCATGGCAGACCTGGCAGCTGTGCGCTCTGTGGGCCTCTCGCCAAGAGTGTCCCGCTGTTTGAGATAGGCGCGAAACTTTTGTGACGCGGAGCCAAGGAAACTTAAGCGTGGTGTATGTTGCCCAGCGGAGTACTAACCTCCTCGGAGCATGGTCGAGTCGGTGCAATGACCACGTTCTGGAGCTCTACTAGTGGCCTACGCCTGGACGTCAAGCAGGCATTGTTGCTTGCGGGATGTCGGACCCTCCGTAGAATACAGTAGCACATGGTGCTTGCCTGTGAGGTACACGTTAACCCACATTCTGAACATGGAGCATACGTTCCATCGAAGGACCGCGGGAACGGCCGAGTGTCAGTATAGGCCGGTAGTACTGTGTGTAGCTCTTTTGCATATCTAGCAGCGAACTCAATATGACTGCGAGGCTGCCGGCTATCAGATCAGCGCTTGGGATGTCATTTGCCTCGCGAGGCTGCGGTTGCCAAGATTAGGAGGCCAGTGACGGGTCGGCTGCAGTCACCTCCTGCCTGGATGTGCATCGATCTGCGGAGCCTCAGGCACGGATGCGTGAACACGCAAGTCCGCGGTACTTGGCGACGTTTCTCCACAGCGTTCGTCTGGGGGTGGGTGTTCCAAGGAGCCAACCTCGGCGCATAGAGCTTCGGCCAGAGAAGCTTTGTCGCGACGATGACCGTGTTAACGAAGTGGGTCGGCAGGATACTTCCTCCATTAAGAACCCAGGGTAGCGGCTTAAGAGCCGCAGCCTGTAGTTTGAGATGCGACCGCTTTGAGGCATTCAGGCAAAGACTTTCTCTAGCTTGACCCTTTCGGGCAAGAACTGGGACACACATGAGACACCTTCATCCTTGGCGACCGGGCAGATCGCTTCTTGTGCACCCAAATTAACCACGAGCTGCATCTCGAACCTAAGCTCCAGGATTAATGCTTGTCCTAGCTGGGGAAGCGCACGGGAGGCTGATGCGGGCGTCCCTGAGCCTGTCTCATGGGGAAGGGATCGAGGCAATTACAGTGCGGAATCGGCGTGCTATCGCAAATAGGAAGTAAACATTACAAGCGCAGGAAGAGATGAGTCGCAGATGCTGATTGAGGCGCGCTGATGAAGCTGTGCGTGTCGCGGCGGAATTGTCAATGGTCAAGTTGTGAATTCTCACGATCAGGGGGCAAGCCTTGGCATCGGCATTCCTGCATGATCCTCTCCGATGGGAAATCCCTCATCCCATGACGACGACTGTCCAACCGGTCCGTCTGCCTTGTAAGAAACTTGTCCTCGAAGCCCAACGCGTCGCTGATACATGCACTACTAAAGTGCGTTAAGTCTCGGTCGCGCGATTGCCAGCTTCCTCTTCTACAGACCTACACTGACTGACGCCTCCACCTCGAAGTATATCGCCCAGCTGTACCAAGCGCTGTCAACATCAGTCTTCTGCGTTGAGGTGGAGAAGACCCACAGCCCAGCTGTCTCCCCGCAAAATCCACTTTTGCACAGATCCCAAGAAGTCACTGTCTCTTGGTAGGAGTCGACAGCTGTTGGAAGGCTTGGTAGAAAGACAAGACTTAGGCGCGACAGCTACTGTGGCCAAGACACCACCCTGGGAACAGCACGCGCATCGACCATTTTCGCGTCCACCAGCCTTCGCCCTTTCTGCGATATTTTCACGTTCTGGCCTTTTTTCTTGGGCCACATCCTGCGCATTCGTCGGATGTTCCCAGGTCTACGATGTTGGAGTTACAAGGTCGATGGCAGTACAATAGGTCCATACTCATCGATGTCTTCGATTGAAGGCTTTAACGCGGAGGTATCGTGCGCTGGCCATGAGTCCAGGCTTTTCACTGCTATCTGGATGATTGCACGGCGTCTCAACTACATTGGAACCAATGCGCAGCTCTCGTGGGGCTTGGCGGCACCACCCAAGTGCTATCGTGGGGTTGCCGACCTCTTTACACACGGACCTCTCCTTCCAGATAGACGACGAAGTAAGTCAAAATCAAGCGAAAAACTTAGAAAGAGAATGATCTTTATCTGCGCCTCCTTTGCTGTTCGATTTAGTGCATATTCACATATCTGTATGGTTCTGCGGTGAGTATCTCGCCATGTCGAATGATCGCGACGAAAATTGGTGGCGCAACACGAGAACAAGCATGTTGCTGTTTGAATCATACAAGATGAGGTTCAGATAAATGCACACTGAACCATTATTGTCGCGTGTCGCTTCTGTGCAGTGCTCCGATACTTGGCGATGAAGGAACCGAACGCCCAGGCTCATCTCTTCGTCCACGGTAATAAACATTCCGATCGATCGACTCACACCACTATTGCATAGCCTGTGAGCACCATGCATCGATCTCCCGGATACGATAGAAACAGCCATTTAGTCCAAGTTGCACCAAGAAAAGGTAGTACGACTATCGTACCACTTTCTCATCTTGGCCTTCCAAGCCTTGAGCGTGCCGAGCTTACCGTCAGCATGGGGAAATATACCTCAGTCTTGATCATACTCTAGTCCAGCCAATGACCACTCTCAAAGTACACCCGACCGACTCCCGTTGCAAGCGGATGATCGACGCCACAGGGGAGGCGATCTTAGACTACATGGCTTACCCCAGGTACTAGTTTTGATGCACAATATATCAGCAGGCTACATCCTGCCTCAAGATTGAACACGAAAGTACGCCACTCACGATGCGAAGTGCGGCAGAAGGGCCGGAACGTACTCCAAGATTTCACGTTCCAGCTTCCGGGCCTTTGGACCATCATCAGTAGTAGTGATGCATATCACGACGTCCGACTGGGCAGCCGGGCGCATGAGGTGGTCAAATCACCTCGATCCATGGATGCGTACTCGAGAGAAATAGTCGTCCTGCCTGGCGCAGCTGTGGATTGGAAATATTGCCAGAATGACAACGATTAAAGTCATGTTCCAGTCGCCCGCACAGCATGGTATATCTAGTGGCACTCAAACGAGTTCTAGCGATTGTGGAGACAAGCCAATATCGGGACTTGAGACTTGGGGCTTGTGCAAGCCTACCTAGGTGCTTGCTTTCCCTTCGACATCAGTCGCGCAGGAGGTGGAGATGCTCAAATAGTCAATATAGTGGCATCAAGAACATAAGCTGCGCGCATATGCGTTTGGGGGTTACATTCAAACGTCTTCTGCCATCGCCCCTATCATCGCGTTCATAATGATGCTAGACAACGATGTATTGAATCCGCTTGATATGTTCCACAACCAATACGATAGCGCGTAGCACCTTCCTAACTTGAGCAACTGGCGTGCCTATTGTTATCGAGCAAGACTTCAGTATTCCCCAACCGCGACTCTGTATCCACTGCTGCCCCATTTTGGCCAAGACATATTCAGCCGCTTGCTTTTGCTATTCTGCTGGTAGTTATCACTTAGCAGATCCTAGAGGTCTTCGCATCTCTTTGTAAGCATAACATAAAATAGATGAATATTTGAGTACCTCCATGAGACTACAACTATTTATTTTAAGCAGCAGGTGAATATATCCAGCCTACATTATTAAAAGCACCAATATGCACTGTGCACGACAGAATAGATCTAGCCATTGCGTTCCTAAACTTGAGAATAAATGCGCGAAACTCTTCTACTTGAAGCCAACTCATGCGGTGGAAGTATGTAATGCTGGTTCAGGTGGGTGTTGGACTCGGCCGAGGTATGACAACCCCACAATCGCCAACGCAGAATTTTCGCGCCAACTATCATATGCTAGAACTAAGTACCATCCCATTTTTGAGATTGAGGATATGCGAAAACGCATCTCTTGACATGCTAAGATTATTTTTCAGGATATGAATCAACCAACTTTTCGAAGTTCCATCAAATCAGGCTCGGTGGTGTAGTTGGTTATCACGTCAGTCTAACAAGGCACTCGCCCTCGGACACTGAAGGTCCCGAGTTCAAACCTCGGCTGAGTCATTCTTTTTGAGTTCTTGAAGTCTTTTTTTTGCTTGGATCGTGTGGTCGCGGTGTTGTTTAGTTGAGAGGTGGGCGTGGGGAGGTTAGGGGACGGGTATGTGATTATTTTTGCCATGGGTGTGGACAACGCGAATGTTTCGTAAGCGAGGAACATCGAAACAGTCACTAAACTAGTTGTAAGCATTTACATTCAAAGTATGATCTATATCTCCACGAGTGTAGGTGGGCTTTGTAATTGAGGGCTGCTCAACGTGCGCAGACGGCAGAATCTCAGGCCAAGTGCGTCACAAGTTTCTGCTGCTGTGTGACCAAATATCTAGCCCACAATTAATGAAAATGCTAGGAAAATGTTTTATCAGACGTCAAGGAAACCGAAGCGGAGACTCTTGTGTTCTTATGTACCATGAGGCTAGGCACTGGTAAGAAATGCCTTCCTGGGTCTTGCTAGCCCTTTAGGTATGGGATAGGCATGATATCCTGCCACTCCTAAGCTCTACGTTTCATCCTGCTAAAGATTGTATACACCACATGTGGACATGCTCCTGTTTTGGCTTCCGAGCTTCAACCCTGCTAAAATGCGGATTTTCTTTTCTTCCACATTATTTACGCTCTTTCTCTGTGCTAAACTATTGTTCTACGTTTTCTACGCTTCATGGTATATTGCAACTCGTAGCTGTACATGCTGCATTATTGGTGGCACCTGACTGGGCAAAACAAATTGCGGGCGACGTGGACGCACAGTCTATGCTGTTCCTTTTAGTAACCTTTCTGCAGTTCAAGTACGAGCTTGCGAAGCGCACGTAGAGCTGTGGATAAAGTGCGCCATATCAAGGTTAATGTGCACGCTTGACCTTAGAAGTGTCCTGACAAAGTCAGGAACATAAATTCCGCAACAAGGATATTCACTTTGATCCAAGCATACTTTGTGTCAAGGTTACTGTCGTTGCATCGGGTCAGGATGGCGTTGTGCTGGAAGTGGGACGGGAAAATCAAAACTTGTAGCTTGTAAATGATTCAAGAACACGTATTCCTATCGTAGAGATAACGAGAATGAAACATAGACAGCGGTAGAAGATACGGGTGAGAAGGAAGGTGAGATTTAGTGAGGATGGACAAGATAGCGCGGCGCATGCCGGAATCCATCGCTCGGAACAAATATTCCGTCACGAACACACAACCAAATTTTGGAAGCACTACCCACATGTCCCCACATCCAACACATCAGCCATCTATAGCTTCTACCTTAGATAATTAGGCCTAACTTTAACTCAGACCGATCACCGCAAATCCACGCCAAACTATTGGCTCTTTCGCTGCTGACGTACGACACCGCCATACTCGCTTGACGACCAGCCCCCAATCCCACTAGCGCTTATGCGTATTGGTACAGCTATGTCGCATCTGATTGGTTTATCCAAACCCAACCAAGACCGCTATCCACGGCTCGTACACATGTACTATGCAGGTTAATAAAAAGGGCAAGTGGTACATAGCTAGGTTGTGTTGGATCTGCAGGGTCGAAAAGGTAAGTATATAGGCTGCAGCATGCCTTGCATGCGCGATTTTATCTGGTAGACGCAACAAGATGGGGTCGATTGAGCAACCTCGTTTCGATGTTGTGAAGGCTTTGGCGAAGTATGGTATTGAGCTTGATGAGACAGTGAAAGATGTAGGCGGTGTTGTAAGTCTGCATCCTTTTCCTACTCATGATTGAAATGTTCTGCGCATGGACTGGGGCGCAATTAACACGACCCCACGTAGACTCGGACGCTCTCCAAATTGTACCCGAAACAAGTCGTCTCCGACCACGAAACATGGAAAACTGGCTTCTGGTCTGCGAACCAGCGCCTCACGAATCCAGCAATCATTTTCCAGCCAAGCTCGGCTGAAGAAGTCGCAATTGTCCTGATTCTCTGTCGCGCAGCACAATGCAAATTCGCCGTCAAAAGCGGCGGTCATGCCGCAATGAAGGGCGCATCAAGCGCTGACAGCGGGGTGACGATTGATTTCGCGCGCCTCAATGCCGTCGTTCTAAATGAAGACAAAAGTATCGTCTCTATAGGCCCTGGAAACACCTGGGAACGGGTTTGTCGACAACTCGATCCCCACGGCCTCGGTGTCGCTGGCGGTCGCGCAGGCGATGTCGGTGCTGGAGGGTATACGCTTGGTGGCGGAATATCCTTCTTCGCATCCGCGCAAGGCTGGGGCTGCGATAATGTTCGCACGTTCGAGCTTGTAACCGCAGATGGATCCATCATTTCCGTCACACAGTCCAGCCACCCGGACCTGTACTGGGCATTGCGCGGAGGCGGTCCAAACTTTGGGATCGTGACGCGATTCGATTACGAGACATTCCCACAAGGCGACATATTTGCTGGGAGTTTGTATTATGATTATGAGGAGAAGGATAATGCAATCAGCGCATTCAACACGTATTCAAACCACGGAGATCCCAAGGCCGCGACGTGGTTGTCGATCATAACCCACAAAGGAAGGAAATTTATGTCTGCCCTGGCAATGTATGCAGATCCACATCCCGATGCGAAGACTTTGCAGCCGTATCTGAGCATTCCGAATTTGGGTACCTCGGCGAAAGTACGCAGTATGGCAGATATGGTGCACGAGGTTGCGGAGGTGAATGTTAAGGGCCATCGGCAGAACTACACGAACCATACGTACAAGTTCGATGCAGATTTCGTGTCTTGGCTCGCAGACATGTACTGGGCGGAAATGGAGAAGGCCGGCGAGTTCTTCGAGACTCAACAAGGCTGTCTCTTCCTTCTGCAAGTAATCACTAAGGAAGCCGTTACATTGATGCAGCGCAACGGCGGAAATTGCTTGCCGTTTAACGAACAGGACGCGCCGTACTTGAATGTTTTAACGCCAACTGCGTGGTTAAAAGAGGAAGACGACGAGGTGGTCATGACGTTCGTGAAAAAATTACATGGCCTCGCAATCGAAGAAGGAAAGCGACGCGGATTGTACACAGACTACGTGTATATGAACTATGCGTCGGCGCATCAGGATGTTTTGAAAGGATATGGAGAGGAGAACTATGAGCGGTTGAGGGCGATCGCGGCGGAATACGATCCGGAAGAGGTGTTTCAGAAACTGAGGAACGGGTATTTCAAGTTTGGTGGAGCGCCAGCGCCGTTATAGATGGTTATATAGACGTACTGGGTGGACTATGAGTTCCGCCAGATATGACAGTCGATTGTCCTGCTATATGAACCGCGCCATAGATATGGTCACCTCGAGCTGCGATAGACCCTGCAAGGCGATGATGTAGAGGACAGCAATGATAGCTCGATGCTTTGACGAGGCTGCTTGCACTTCAAATATGTGCGTCAGAAACCGAAATATACGAGCGGTGATCCATCTCGTGTCGATCGCGAGATCTGCGCGGGCTCACCTGACACCGCGTTGATTGAGCAGGGTGGTCGATCTTAGGGTCGCGACGTAACGCGGGGCTGTGGCGTCCGATCGTGCGGGGGCGTCGTGCTACGTTTGAGTGGCTATGACAGCACAAATACCCAACACCTCCCTCAACTAGGTTCAGATCGAAATCCCAACCTTCCAAACGGATTTCATCACCATATAATCTGTTTAAAATGATCACAATTGCAGTCGCGGGCGGCACATCGCCAGGTCTTGGCCGTGCAGTTGTTACTGCAATACAGGAATACCCTGATAATTTGCACGCGATAGTACTCTCCAGAGAAAGCTCGGCGATTCCGCAATGGCTTCAAAAAACGGGCATTGAGGTTCGCAAAGTAGACTACAGTTCTGATGATTCTCTCTTTGCTGCGTTGCAAGGTGTCCACACTGTACGTCAACTAACATCAGCTTAATATGTGATTGACATCGTGTAGATCGTTTGTGTTTTGCTTGCAGCAGACGGAACATGGGCCCAAACACAGATCAATTTACTCAATGCTGGGCTCCGCGCAGGGGTCCAACGCTTCGCGCCGGCGGAGTTTGGAGTTGGCGGGCTTGCTGTGCATCGAGTGGATATGTTCAAACCTTCCCTTGAGGTCACGGCCGAGCTTCGAAAAGCGAAGGAGAATAATCCCAACTTCGAGTATGCAGGCTTCCATGTTGGGCTCTTCATGAATTACCTAGGGTATGGTGCACCGGAAGCAGATGCTGCCACGCATGGGATGCGCGACACCTGGGTCTTTGTGTGGGATGTGAAGAGAATGAAAGCATCGATCCCGTTGACGAAAGAGGGCGAGATACCTACCATGACGATGACAGAGATCGGCGACGTTGGTCGATATGTTGCTGCATCGTGTCTGCTTCCGAAGGGCAGTTGGAAGGAAGACTTCAGCATCGCCGGGGAAACACTAAAGCTTGACGAGGTGGTGGAGAAGATCGAGCAGGTCCGCGGAGCCAAAATGGACGTAGTTTATCGACCTTACGAGCAGGTCGAGTTGGAAGAGAAGAAGGAAGAGGTGTTCTATCCGAACAAGTTTTGGTTGCAGATCGAGCTGTTGGTTGGTCGCAACATCGTTGGAGAAGGCATTGTATCGCCCGTTGTTAATGAGCTGTGCCCGACTGTACAGCCATTGTCTGTGGATCAGTATTTGCGGAAGTTCTGGGGATGAGTTTGGTTGAGACAGAAGCCATTCGTCGCGTTTGCAGTATTTTGACGCGTCCCTTTACCAGATTGTTGCAGCTCTATGCACTCGAAGCACTGCTCGTGTTTTCCGAAGTGGCAATGCTTTGCTAGATCTCTTCCATGTGTAGCCTGAGAATGCAGTTGAATTCTAGCGGTACAAAAGCGTTGTTGGCAGGGAGAAGAAAGGGCGTCACGCGTCGAGATGGCGTTCATGTGCATTGACCACGCCTCAAGCGCGTTGATGGGCGGATCACCAAATCGCGATTCCTCCTTTCACAACAAGACGGATACGAAGGTCATGCGCCAATTGCACTCAATAGATGTCGCATCCGGCCTGCAAATCGCGATAACACTGCACACTGCCAGACCGGTGATCGTGCAACAAGAAGCGACAGTTTCTCGAGCCGCCATCTTTCAACAACAAGACCGGAGAAAGCGTCCTAAAATTGTTCTCTAATGCGTTTAATGGCCATCTCTGTTCCCAGTCGCAAGCATCGGTTCTATTCGCGCCTTCTTCGTTGACGGTATTGGTGGAAAGCGCAAGGCATGATGCTGAGAACAAAGCTCTTTCACGATGTGCCTCAGAGTGCGCATGATCGCCCCTGGGATCTCTGAACCGTGTCCCTCTCGCGCACGAAATCGCGAACACCGATCCCTACCAAAGCCTCCACGCAGTCTTCAGCTGCTCGAAGAAAGAATTCTAGCACATGATCGAGTTGGACTTGATTAATATGGGCTGGTTACAATTTGTTCAATTGTCGTGCACGTGTGGCAGCGTAACACCGGAACCAAGTCCGCTCTCGATTCATGACGCCGCACGACCGAAACGTCATGCATCTCCAAAACCTCATGCGCGCGATCTGCAGAATCATCTCTGACAGTTAACGGAGTCGAAATATACCCAATCCAGCATCCTGCGCGCATTTCTATTGGTTCACGTCCACCCAGATGCTCGGTCGCTACAAAGCTTAGCACGTTGCAAACACTGGTTCAGCGGTTCACGACATCTGCATGGATGTCTGAGGAACATGAGAGGGGCTCAGGAGCGTACCTGGCGTTTATGAAGACTGTAAGAGGTTCCGGATAGGCCTCAGCACGGCTTAACGAGATGACGGAGGCATGCAACTCGTCCCGTGTGGCTGGTTCTCGGTCGGTGCCTGGCATGGAGCACCTCACGTACTCCAGGTATAAGTACTGATGGTCCTTCCTGCCTTATATTCATTCCATTATCATCAGCATTTTCCGTCTTCAGTCCTTTTCTTCTTTACCTTACATTCTTTCGAGTCTGGTCACTCACTATTAGTCCTTCTTTACATTTTAAATCATTCCTACGATATACCCATTCATTACGACCTTTCAGACTCCAACAATTATCAAAATGAAGACCACACTCGTCGTCGCATCTTTCGTTGCCGCTGCACTCAGCGCGCCCGCAACCTTTTCGCTCCACCGCCGCCAGGCTGGTGGAAACTTCCAGACATTCACAGGCGCTCTCGGCGGTATTGCCGCCACCCCGATCCAGGACTCTGGCAACCCCGACCGCCAGTTCCAAGTCAAGGGTGACACCTTTGTGAACATTGGCGCTGCGCTGCAGAGGAGCTGTGATCAGCAGTTCAATGCCTGTGCGAACGCTGCGAACGGCGGCGATGCCACTCTGAGCGTGTCTGCTTGCTCGGACCAGAAGAGTATGTCTCCTTCTGTCGACCTTGCGTGACTTCATGCTGACGATCACTTAGCTCAGTGTGATGCTGCTGCCCCAGCCAGCGCCGCAGCTGCGGCTGGCAATCAACAAGCTGGAGGTAACGCCAATGCCGGTGGAAATGCCAACGCTGGAGGCAACGCCAATGCAGGTGGAAACGCCAATGCAGGTGGAAACGCCAATGCTGGTGGAAACGCTAATGCTGGAGGTAAAGCGAAAGCATGTGCAAATGCCAATGCTGAAGCAAATGCCAACGCTGGAGGAAACGCAAATGCAGCTGGAAACGCCAACGCTGGAGCCAACGCCAACGCCGGAGCGGACGCCAATGCAGGTGGAAATGCCAATGCTGGAGTAATTGTGGATGCTGGCGGCAACGCAAACGGCACTGCGAACGCCGGTAACGACAACGCAGCTGGACAAGGAAAAGGCAAAGGAAAGGGCAAAGGCAAGGGAAAGGGAAAGGGCAAGGGCAAGGGAAAAGGAAAGGGTAATGCCAACAACGCCGCCGCAGCATGCAAGGCCACCAAGAGGAAGAACCGCGCCTAGACGCCCAAATCCGTGCGAATTTGCACATCCAGGAGCCTTCGAAACCGAAGCAGCCGAGTCAATGATCACACACAGCCCGGGGCGTAGTAAGGGCCGCTAGAATTGGCAGACTACGTGACAGCACGACCTGCAGGCTGTTAAGACGCCAAAAAATGCACGAGCGAAGTGTACCATTTTTCTATTTGTAACATATAACGATACTACATACCATCGAAATCAAACCATATCAATCTTACATTTGAAGCCGAATCATTAATACTCAACTCGTCTGCATATTTCGTGGGACAAGTCAATTGTACAAATCATCCTCGTCATCCTGACCACGAGACAATTCGTCCGTTTTCAACTGCTCTTCATCCACCTTCGCCTGCACGAGATGTTTCCGCTTCGCCTCTCGAGCAGCCACGATGATGTAGCTCATGTACTATTTGGGCGTTTCCCCGCGGATGCGATCGCGCCGCTGGATGGTGTTTGCGATAGCTACGTTCATGTTATGCAAGCCGGATTCTAACTCCGCTGCGCTTGGAGCAGTAGGTTGGGATTTTGGCGCGGTGCTCAGGAATGCTTGCCAGCCGGACGAGGGGCGGACGGTTGTATGTCGTTCGGACTGCGAGTGTTGGGATAAGGTGTGGTAGTAATTTGAGAACTGTGCGCGCTGGAAGCGAGATGTGAGTATTATAAAGGCAAGAGCTATAATTTCCGGTTCACGTCCAACGATGACAAAACAAATGTATGCTAAAAGAAGTCGGTTTTCTATAAGTTGGTTACGCTAGATGACTACATTCATTTCCATTCAAGTTTCGGGGGCCGAAGCCATGAGACCCCGGATACTTACTTCCATGGGGTCGTTCGCATCAATATCTTGCGCTTCGTCGGCAGTACATCTATCTTACTTTAACGCCACCTTTCCGTCTTGTTCGACCCAGAAATCTTCGACCATCCGCATTCCCGAGAGGTCATCATCATCATCATCATCATCATCATCATCATTATCATCATCGTCCACTTAGTGCTGCCCATTCTTCTCCTTCTTCTACTTTTTTTCCTCCTCCTTGTCATGATCATCATCATGATCATCACGGAGTATATTATTTGACGCTTGCATGCCTATGGAACGCCGAGGAGGGGGGCGCCGAGGAGGAGGACGTCGAGGAAAAAGAGCTAGTCTAGGAGCTATATCCGGTTTCTTGTTCGGTCGATCTTGTCGCAACGAGGATGACGGCGCTTTTCGCTTCAAGGGTCCAGTACCATGTCGAGGACCTTCTTTTGCTGATGAGTCGACGCGATCGTCGCCGTCAGTCGAATCGCGATGTGCATCCATGATATTGTTTGTATGATGCGGACACTGGTGTCCATGAGCTGCATTGCCGACGCTATCGATTCCCCCAACACCTTGATATGGTGCCGAACAGAGATAACAGAACTGGAAGCCACACCGCGTGCCTGGAGCTGGGGTTAGTAATTATTGTACTGCCAAAACTACTTGGGTTATACTTACACGTCATATGATCGCACCTCGACGACTTCTGGACCCAGTACCCGCACTCGGGGCCAGGGCATTGCGTCGAAATCTTCTCTAGCGCTGCTTTGCTCGCGAGTTCCTGCTCTGCATGCGGGAGACGGCCCAGGCGTTCGCGCTCGTCGTACTGCTCGCAAGTCTCGCCGTCGTGGAAAGTGATGTTATGGCGCGTGCAATGTCGATGTCCGCACGAGCCACAGATGAAGATGTTGCCATCATTATCGCCGTGGATCTGCCCAAATGAACAGTCGCGAACGATGCAGTACCGAAAGTTTGGATCTTTACGGAGCGTCTCGAGGACGTGGAGGTGGTCGAATCGCGCGAATACCTCAGGGGTGGCGTACTCTCGTGCATCTTCCCATGTGAACGGAACCTTGCAATCCTGAGATTCACACGGACAACGGACTTGGCTGAGTGAGGCGGTGTTGCCTACCTCGTTGCTCAGCCAGTTTGCGAAGCAGGTCCGGCATGTGGTGGATTCTTGCTTGCAGTCTTTGAGGTGCGGAAAATCAGAAATGGGACAGACCTCTAAACAGACGATGCATTCGCGGCGGTTGGAGTCAAAGTCGGCTGCATCGACATCGTGAACAGACGCACTGTCGGAAGATGCGAGTATAAGCGGTGCGACGTCCGACTGCTGGTCTGTCGGATCTCAATTTGAGACAGCCTGCGCCTGCTCCCCACCGTCTGGCGTTTCCTCTGTACGTTGTCGTGTCTTATCTTCATGCTGCTCTTTCTCCTGCTCTTCTTTGGTGTCATCATCCTTATCGGTGACAGCGGGGTCCTTTTGCCGCCCTGCTGTAGCAGCAGTCCTCGCCGTACGTCTCGCCTTTCGGTCCGATCGCTGCAAATTGATACTAGAGGCTGGTATACTAAGAGCTTTGAGCTCACGTTGAAGTTTTCCCATGATCTCAGGTCAGCGAAGTTGAGACGCGGTTGATGCGGAGAGGGGTTGAGGTTAAGGTTGATGAGCTTGAGATCGAGGATGCAGGTGCGATCTTATGTAGATGCAGGAGCGATCTTGTGTAGATGCAGGAGCTGATAACGCAGCAGTCTAACGGGGCAGTGAAGGCCGCGGCGGTCGTTGGTGACGTGCTCGCGCCTGCACACTCCTGCGCCAGCATAGGGGGTGCAGAATTGGGCCAGGCAGGAAAGACTCAGCCATTAAGTGTATATGAAGCACTAAGTCGACGCCGATAATCCAACCTTGGTAAAGAGAGTTGATTAAAGAAGCCAACAAATGTTTTGATTTTAAAGACTGGCAAATTATGTGGTCCTCTACTTAAATTACTGGGTTTGTAACTCTGGTCCTTTTGTAACGATTCCTCAAATCCAAAATCTGACATGCGTTGAAACACAAAAATCACACGCAAGAGTATTGTAAAAGCAAGCCTTCAAACCAGGCAAAAAAGATCCGCACAGAGCCCAAGAGACACGAGCGACTCCGAATTGCCAGCGGCCCTGAACCACCAAATACCTCAGCGAGCCTAGCATAACAATGCACCCGTAGGCATCCCGTCAATACGGCGCCCGTTCCCTATTCAGAAACCCAGGAAAAATCGTTTCTTGAGGCTCCGGATCCGGCGAAAGCGAAATAACCACTCTTTCGCGCGGAAGCGGACCTGGAGCCGCACCCAGCGCCGGTGTCCAATACACACAACCCCTTTCATGCATCGAGTTGTTAACCGTATAGATCCCGCGCGGCCCACGATACGGCGCAAGACACTGCCAGCAAAACTCGTGGTAACATCTTCGACCTTCCAATTATCAGCAAAGCCACTTCCAAACACACATCTATGCATGCGTGGAAAAGTAAGGTACGAAAACTTACAAGTCATATGATCACACCCCAAATTCTTCTCAATCCTCACCCCACAACCATCCCCAGGACAAACTTTCGTCGTCCCCGCGATCCGCTCGGCACTCGCGTCGTCGGCGACTCTGTGCTCAGCCGTCTTGCGGCTATCGTACTCGTCGCACGTTTCGCCCGCATGGAACGCCTCGTCGTGCGTCGTACACACAAGAAACGCGCACGCAACGCAACGGAAAATGTTTCCCTCGACGCCGCTGTCGTGGATTTGGCCGGAGGTGCAGCCGGCGCGGAGACAGTGGCGGAAGTTTGGGATCGCGCTGAGGACGCTGCGGGTTGAGAGGTCGTCGTAGCTGGATAACGTTTTTGTTAGTGTTGTTGGTGCTTCGAAAGAGGGGATCTGGTGGGGTTGTATACCGTGTGTATGTTTCTTGTGATGCTAGGTCTTTCATTTGTTCGTGGGTGATGAGGGTGTTGCAGCCTTCGGATGGACAAACGATGCGGTTCCAGCTTGTGGTGCCGACTTGGCTGGTCAGCCAGTCTGAGAGGCATCCGCGGCAGACTCGTGGTTCGTGGGTGCATTGTGGAAGTCGTGGGTAATGAGTTGACGGGAAGGTATCGCCGCAGACTGAGCATTCAGGCCCAGAGTTGGGTGTGTTGTTGGTAGTCGGAGGAGAGGTGGCCTTGAAGGTGTTGCTTGCTGGAAACGTGCTTCCACTCTGCCTAGCGGGATATGGTGGGAATAGATCGTGGATGATATCTGCAAAAGATGCTTGAGCACGGGAAGCTGCTGGTGTCGACGGAGTAGCAGACGTTGAAGATCGAGGAACAGAAGCACGTCCTTGCTTTGGTCGCTTGGCAATCCTGTTCCTCTCACGACATCGCTGGCAGTTCTTCCAGAAAACCCCAGACCGCTGGGTATCAAACCCTCGTCGGAGAGGCTGCCAGCATGTCTTACACGTATTCATTGTAACAGTCAGCCGAAGAAAGCAATTGTATGAAGAAAGAAGCTCAGTGGCAGTTTGGAGGCGTACGTATATTCATAACCTACCTGGATGCAAACGCTGCCTGCGGGAGGTAAGAGTAATTAGAGTTGATTGTGATTTACTGTTGTGAGGTGAGTGAAGGCAGAGCATGGGTAAGTCTTATTTGGTCCAGTGCTGAAGTTCAAGATTCTCTCACCAGCTTCATGTAGAATGGCAAAAACTGGACAAGCTAGACTTCCTAACGCACATGTTGGATTGCTGCTTCCTCCGTGCGTTGTACAGTCCGGGAATAGACCTGCGCCCCATGATTCTGTTGAAGACACATGCTTCTCCCGGCCTGAGACTTTTCTCACTCTCATTGCCTCTTCAAACCAACCGCCAGCGCCCACAATCTCTCTCAAACGTCGACCTTCCCCACAAGAAAGCTCTATGATCCCTTCCTCTCTACCTGCACACAATCCCGAGATGTCACGAGCATCGAATTCATGATAGACAAGCGCACTCCAAGATAAGTAGATGCGAGCCCACCACCAACTCGACGATGCGATGATATTTGCCGCGTACGTCAACTACTAGTAATCTTTCGCGCTGTCTGGATTACGAGCCATCAGAAGGCCGCGCGACACTTGAAGCAAAACCGCTAGGCGCATTGCTGGAAGAAAAAACAACAAGACACATGAATTCATCGTTGCTAGCAGGACAATTGGTCCAGCTTATCGAGGACATGCTGGTGGCCACAACAGCTAGAGAACATGACGATACGAAGTGACTTGGTGAGGTGTAAGAGAACTAGGATACTTTGAAAAGAACTGGTTTTGAGACAATTGGTTATGAAATCCGCTGCTAGATGGCGGTCTTGAAATTGGTCTTCGACCATCTTGGAGCTGTACTCTGCTTCCCCAAGCGAGCGATCAACTGCTCCCGTGTTAGGATCATGCCCTTCGGCGATCGTTGCTGGTGCTGGATAGTGATGCTTTCCCTCTGCCACTGACTGTGTCATCCGGCATGCCCGACAGCAAATCCTCGTGCAGGTTATTTCGGCCTTTTGAAGCATAGCACACAATGTCCGCATCGGCGCCGGTGGGTATGCGGCATGATCTCGGAAGTGTCGTGCCGGGCTACCCGTCCAACCACACCCTTCGCGCTTGGCATTGCCTCAGCCTCCACAGCCTCTTCTCTTATCTCCGGCGGGTATCATGAAGTCGTAAAGTCGTGAAATGATGTGTGCAACATTGGTGTTGTTGATAGTAATATGCTCAGCTTCCATTGTTTGTTCCCCTAATGAGGTTGCTGTCTTTCATCTGTTGGCATGCAGCACTGTACGCCACTAGACAAGTGTCTGCGCATTCATCGTACTCTTGCGTCAACATGAAGGTGACTCGGTCGACATGCTGCTTGCGGCACTCGTCGATGCATGGTGTGGCGTCTAGGTATAGAGCGCAGCACTGCGCGTCGCCGATCTCCTTCGTACAGTACTCTGCTCTTGATGGTTGACCTCGCAGGCGCGTAGCGATGGAAGATATGAGGTCGTCGGAAGCGTTTGTGAAACTTGGTACAAGGTGGTAGAAGAAGAATGGTATGCAGAGCAGCAGAAGAATTGTTGTGATGACGGAGCGATACCGTGACTTTTGTGGCGTGTCAAAGTTAAGGACGGGCATGTCGCATTTCGAATTCCACATTTCCTGGTCCGTATCTTTCTCCCTTCTTATCCTCTCGTTACAGGTATCCCGGAGTCTGAAGGCGTTTGCCTGGTGTTCGAGTGTCAGATGCGGGGACGCAGCTGTCTTATGTCGGTACATGCGCGGCGCGGATGGTGTGGGTGCGGCTGAGCTGAGTCGCAAGCTAGCAGCGAACACGAACTGCCTCAAATTGCGTGTGGGAAGGTCCGAAGACAAGAAGCAGTCTGTCCGAAGACAAGACACAAGAGCTTGGAGAATGGAAGTGATCGGATGCAGCGCAGCGTAAGCATAATGACAGCGGCACTCAGTTCATGCCATGACCATCAAGACGGGAAGCGGCAACGCTAAAGCGGATCTGTATGGTGGAGCAGGTGGGGGTGTGGCTTTGTCGCAGCGTTGACACTGGCGCAGCCATAAGGATGACAGGCTGCCTGACTTAACATTGTGAACACGAGTGCAAAGTGTCGTGCGAAGCCAATCGCATCTAGTGAGTATAAGCTTGAGGCGTCTCACTGCCGTGTCGAAGTGCCCGAACAGCCCCGAGCTCGGCCGACGGCCAATCATAATTCGCCGCATCTTTTAGGCCGCCTTTGGTCCTGGAAAGTCTGGGGTCAGATCGTAAGAGTTTCAGAGTACGAAAGCATGCGCAGCCACCACCACTTCGTACGATGTTGGCTCACGATGCCGCTGTAGGGCGAAGGTGATGTGGGAACTTCTTGCGCTCCGAGCGTAAGGCTGCCAGGCGTTATGCGGGCGATCCTGACTATTCATAGCTTGATCCTAAGAGTCAGTGGATGGATTGATCTTGAAAGTTATGTGGATGGATTGATCCTGAGAGTGATGTGGATGCAGCCACAGCATGAAGATGCCCTCGCACTTCGCACGACAACAGACTGCGGTGTGAGTTATTCGGCCGTACAGGACAATGACTCGTGATACAAGCCAAGAAGATCTTGGACTGCTGAAAAATGACCGAAAGCGCATGCTGCGGTCCGTGAATTCCCCCCATGAGGAAAAAGGACGTGCGCATCTGGGAGACGAAAGTAATCGGATCCCGGGACCCGGAATTGGGGTTCCTGGTGAGCATCATGACGATGATTGTAAATTTTGTATTTGTACTCATGTGCGATGCAATGAGGTCGCCTGTACCGCACGTCTAGCGTCTAATTAAGTAGTTGTATGCCGTTCCATGCTGAAAGCTACTTCTAAATGCGCCTGAATTGTTTGTGAGGTTGAGCAAAAGATGTACGGTCCTTCTCCTCGGGTCTTCAAATGGAGACTAAGACCATGAGATCCTGTGGTTGTCAGCGAATGCTACGAGCTAGGCAATGATGTGCACCTACGCTAACATTATGCCCGCGCCAGTGAACATGGCTGCGAACTGGGTCAACGTCTTCCTGAGCTCCTGGCCCTTGTTTGGACCCGTCTCGAGGAGCTCTGGAATGACGGCAACTGTGCCGACATACAAGAAGGTACCGGCAGTAAAGGGGAGCAGCATGTCTCCCCACTGCAAGCTGGTGCCCATGAGCCCGGGCCCCTGTATGTCTGCTGACGCAGAGTTGCCGCCGAACTCCTGCACGGCGATGCCAATGCAGGTCCCAATGAAGGCGCCGACGGCTGTCACGAACTGGGCACCCATTGCTGCGCGCTTGCTGAAGCCGGACTGGATCAACAGCGCAAAATCGCCGACCTCGTGCGGGATCTCGTGGAAGAAGACGGCAACGGTTGTAGTGGCGCCGATGGTGGGCGAGGCATAAAAGGAGGAGCTCAAGGCAAGGCCGTCGGTGATATTGTGCGTGAAGTCGGCAATGAGGTTGAGGTAGCCGCCGAGCTTCACGCTGGCATTGATCTCTTTCTCGGTCTCTGCGGCGGCTGGCACCGACGTGCCATTTGCGGCGGCCTTGCGTGAGCGCACTGCGTCCTTGGAGCCATTGGCCTCGACGCCTGTGGTCTTTGCCGTAGCCTCGACCTTCTCATGCGAGTGGCCATGCGAATGGTCGTGACCGCCCGCACCGCCAGTTGCTATGCGCAGGCCCTTGTCCATGGCCACAAAGGTGATGAAGCCGACCATGATGGCCACGCCCAGCAGCAGATTCTTGTTGGGCTCGACCATGACAAACTTGACCTTGTCGTGCTCGTCCTCGCCCAGGAAGATCTCGGGCAGCAGATGGAAGAGCGTGTCACCCAGCAGGCCGCCGACGGCAAAGGCCACCATGACGGACAGCGACGAGGGGTCGATGTTGGGCGGGCATAGCGCGAGGAGGAAATTGGGCGGGCCCGAGATGTAGAGGGTCGCGAGCAGGGCGTTGACTGCGGGGCTGCCGGGGAAGAGGAAGGCGAAGATCTGGGAGGTGAGGGACGACGTGGTGGGGTTGGCCGTGACCTTGTGCTGGTTGAGGGCCTGCACGAGCGGGCATTCCTGCGAAGACATGCCATTAGCACGGGTACCAAAGTGAGCACGCGACAGCGCGGTACTCAATTATTCACACTCTCGGCCCCGCTAGCCCGCGCAGACGATGACGGTGAACGTATACAGGCACGTGTCTAAAAGCTTCTCTTATCGGCATGATGCAAACATACCTGCAATTGCTCTTCAATCTCGTGCACGCTCAAGCTCCCCACTGGCGCACCCGTCTCGCCCTTGACAGCTGCGGCGGCCACGTTCCATGCTAGCACTCCCAGAAAGACAGTGAGGGACAGCAGGGTCCTGTTGCGACGCGACACCATGATGGACCCGAGGACTGAGGCAGAAGCGCGCGACCTCGAATTAGAGTGCGTCGATGCTGGGACGTTTCAGGGGTGTCTTGTCTTTGACGAGCCCGCACTTCGGCAGAGAGAGCTCGACGTCGGTCTTATCGATAAGCTAGCGTGTGGCTCTAAATTTTTGGAGAAGTCGTCTGGACGAGTCTGCAGTATAGACACAGTACACACCCACCTCGTAGACTCTTGAAAAATACGTAAACATGGGTCGCGAACTCCAGAAAAAGAAGAACAAGTCGTCCATTCCCAAGAAGCGCCAGAATGGACCCTCAAAGAAGAAGATTCTGCAGAACCCAATTATCGCAAAGCACTGGTACGGCCACCGTGAACCGTTGTGAAACGCCCTCTAATGGCTGCGTTATAGGAACCAGCAAGAAACACTCTCGCAGAATTACCGTCGCCTAGGACTCACATCGCGGCTCAATCACGCGACGGGCGGCACGGAGAAGACAATCGCCCTACTCGGCCTCAACGACGCAAAGTCCACGCGCGCAGATGCGTCCTTCGGCAGCACCGCCAATGCGCTCAACATCGTCTCCAAAGCCCCGCAGACCATCGAAGTCGAGGAGCTGGAAGTCGAGCGCGACCCAGAGACCGGCGCCATTCTGCGTGTCATCGGTGGGCAAGAGGAGGACGACAACCCACTTAATGACCCTTTGAATGAGCTCGACGACGAAGATGGTGAGGAGTGGAACGGCTTTGCCATGGTGCCAGAGAACAAGGAAGGCGCAGAGGTGAACCCTGTCATCGAGGAACTCGAGGAAGCCGCGAGGAATGGCGCGCGGAAGGCGCCACGGAAGCAGAGCCAGAGAGAGGAAGAGTGGTTACAAAGGCTGGTGTCAACATATGGCGACGACTACGGCAGGATGGCGCGGGACAGGAAGCTGAACCCGATGCAGCAGACCGAGACCGACATCAAGAAGCGCGTCAAGAAGTGGAAGGCGTCACAAACGGCCGCATAAGGTGGACTACTTCTTTTCCTGTTCTGGAGCACAAAAGCTTCCCACGAGAACATGGCAGCATATCTGGCGTTTATGGCGTGAAGCCCATAAGGGAGCATGAGGGTTGACTTACTATTTCTCGACATACAAAATCACGTTCAAAGTTGCGGTTCGGCCCTACTGTGAGCACTTGTGGCGAGACGCTCCTTCCCTTCAACGCTGCACTTTCTCGCTTTCACGCTGACCTGCCAAGGATCCCATCGCATGCCATTTGAAATCTCCCACTAACTCAGTCTCTCACCCAATCACGCCACATCCGTCATAGTCCCTGGTAGTCGCCGCAAACTAATTCACGGTATGCTGATACCAGAGCGATGCTCCGTACCTGCATCTGCTTCTAAAGGCTTCTAGCGTCAGAAGTCTATCTACCTAGGAAGGTTTCCGGACAACTTGATTACTATCGATACCCAAGCTCTGCAAACAAGATCAAGGGTAGGCTCCACTGCTGCCGCTGTCGAGGCTTGCTGGCCTCCTACCCACAGGATATCAGTGCAAGTTAATTTCGCACAAAGCCTTCAATAAAGACTGCACACAAGAAGAGTTCTCTCGTGATCGCGCGGTTGTCGTCACTGCTTGGATGCTGCATACCTTTCACACACACCTGGGGTGAGACTTAACATATCAGCCTTGCGACTGGGTTTTAGATCACCTGATGCGGGGACCGCCACCGCACCATGTAACCACGGACGCAGGAATCCCAAACAGTCTGCGAATTACATCAGACTCCGAGCTTGAGGTCACTACATCTTCCAATCATCGGGAGAATCTTCATGGCTTCTGGAACAGGTCTTCGCCGGAAGTGCGCGGAACCACAGCCATACCACAACTAAGCATGTCCAATACCAACAAAGATTTTCATCAGTAAGCTTAGCAACTCCGCACTTTCGTCATCAAGATCTTGAGCGATTGTCGATGCAATTGTTGTGTTCCTTGGCAGATTACTCCGGTCTGGGGAAGGAGCATGGAGGCATTCCATTCGCATACATGTAGAAGCGTTCTATGAGTTTCATCAACGGCTTATATGGTTCTCCCAGGCGTATCAATGATATTTCAACCTCGATGCAACGGTTTCTCGCGAAATCCCCGGACCGCAGTTTAGCCCTGGCGATGCGCAGAACCTCTCTCATGCGCGTGATGCTCATCGCAAGCCAGATCAGTCTTCCGCGACATTCCGCCCCACTGGTCTTCCTATCACGTTGCACCATCCCATCAACCGTCATCTTTGTCTGACCTCGTGCCCATGGGGTAACGGCTCGCAGTCAGCACGGAAGGCTCGAGTCGCCGATGCATGTCCAGGGTACCCATATAAAACAGACGTTGGAGCCTCGTTACCGGGTATTCATGGTCACTGAACTCTATCAATTACTTCCAAGATGAAGATCACCAATCCACTCACAAGATGGAAGGAGAGCCACTCAGTGGAGAAGAGCTCAAGATGGGTGGGTGAGCATGAGGGTTATGACACCTCACCCTTGCCTCGATTGACCTGGAAGGGGTTCTGGATGGGCATTTTGGTATCGATGGGTATGTACATCTCTATGGATACCAGGACAATAAGCTGACCTCCCAAGGTGGTGCTGTTTTCGGCTATGTATGTTGTTCATACACACATCCTCGGCCACGTACTGACCTCTCCTAGGACACTGGCCAGATTTCGGGTTTCCTGGCCATGCCAGACTTTCTGCGTCGCTTCGGACAGCGTCACGATGATGGGACATACTATTTCTCCAACGTGCGTTCTGGTCTGATTGTCGCTTTGCTGTCCATTGGTACACTGTTTGGCGCCCTCATTGCTGCGCCCATTGCCGATAAAATCGGTCGTCGATTCAGTATCTCGTTCTGGTGCGTCATCGTTTCAGTTGGCATCATCGTCCAGATCTCTTCCACGGACAAGTGGTATCAGATCATGATGGGCAGATTTGTCGCTGGCTTGGGTGTCGGAGCACTGAGTTTGCTTGTTCCGATGTACCAGGTAAGTCCAAAATCATTTCTACACACGATATAATCACTAACATCCCGAAGGCTGAGACGGCTCCCCGACATGTTCGCGGTGCGCTTATCTCGACCTACCAATTGATGATCACATTTGGAATCTTCCTGGCTGCCGTCTTCAACTATGCCGCTGAGCGCCACCAGTCGGGCAAGTCTGCATCTTGGCAAATCACCATGGGCCTGACCTTCTTTTGGGTTCTCGTGCTGGGCATCGGTATTGTATTCTTCCCCGAGACGCCGCGCTTCAACTACCGCCACGGCAAGATTGACAAGGCTACCAAAACGATGACTGGCGTGTATGGCGTTGGCGAGAACCACTACAGTATCCAGATGGAGCTGGAAGAAATGAAGGCCAAATTTGAGGCGGAAGACTCCGTCAAGCAGAATCCCATTCAAGAGTGGATCAACATGTGGAAGGCTCCGAAGATGGCGTATCGCATTGCGCTTGGCATGGGACTTCAAATGTTCCAACAATTGACCGGCGCCAACTACTTCTTCTACTATGTAGGTCATCATCAGTCACCATCGTTTTATATGCGTGCTAATGATTCAGGGTACCGTCATTTTCACCGGCACTGGTATTCGTAACTCCTTCGTCACACAGATGATCTTGGTAAGCTGCAATCACCAAACGCATGTTTCAAGCCAGGTGCTAACTCTCGACAGAACGGAATCAACTTCGGCGTCACTTTCTACGGCTTGTACATTGTCGAACACTACGGTCGCCGCAAATCCCTCATCGCGGGCTCAACCTGGATGTTCATCTGCTTCCTAATCTTCGCATCCGTCGGCCACTTTTCTCTGGATCGCGAAAACCCAGAAAACACCGAAAGTGCTGCGACAGCCATGATTTGCTTCGCATGCTTCTTCATTTTCGGCTTCGCTACTACCTGGGGTCCGATGATCTGGACCATTTGCGGAGGTAAGTGTCCTCTCAATAGTGTTTACCTTTACTCAATCTGACCATCTGCACAGAACTCTACCCGTCTCGCTACCGCGCGAAAGCCATGGCCCTATCAACCGCCTCAAACTGGCTTTGGAACTTCCTCCTCGCATTCTTCACGCCCTTCATCACAGGCGCCATCGACTTCCGCTACGGCTACGTCTTCGCTGGGACAAACGTTCTCGGCGGCCTTATTGTGTACTTCTTCGTCATCGAAGGCCAGGGCCGCACGCTCGAGGAAATCGACACCATGTACCTCATGGGCGTGAAGCCGTGGGAGAGCGCCAAATGGGTCGTCCCGCCGCTAGAGGAATTGACCGGAAAAGTGCGCGAGAGGCTTGAAGCCACGAATCCCGAGCTGGCGATCAAGAAGGAGAGAGGTGTGGGACAAGGCAATGTTAATGGCAATGGCTTAGGGTTGGCTAATAGAGAAGACATTGGGGAAGGTGCTAGGGCTGAGGAGCACAGGGAGGGAAGTGAGGATGCTTTGAGGGAGAAGAAGGAGACGGAGGTGTAATGGCTGGTAGATGGGTAGGATGATCTGAGGTGAGGCGGATCGTTCTGGGTGATATGTTTGATGACTTGATGTGGTGATGAGTAGTAGTAGTGTACTTAATAACTAATTGCCCATCTCTTGCAACTCACACCAATTTTGTCAAGCATCTCATCAACAAGCATCCCCGATCTCTCCATCACCACCACCACCACCACCACCAACGACCTCGTATCACTCTCAGCCTCACAACCAACCCCACCGGTCCGGCATCGCCTTTGCCTCGCACACCGGTGTGCACAAACCTTACCCTACACATCCTCGTACAAGACTTACCGCACGAGCACCTCAAATCTGCACGTATCACACACGGTGACGCCGTACCACTAACCCCCCAAAAAGCCAGTCACATCCACCCCAGGAAAACAAAACTCTATAAAGAAGGTTGCGTGGACGCGAGTGGGATGCATTCGGCCATCCCGATCGTGTCTGACGTAACCCAAGCAATTCGCTTCGTAGCGCCAAGATAATTAGGTGCGATGGGAGAATCAGATTAGATAAAACCACAGCACCCATCGCCGTCTTGCATGTCCTTCACAACGCAGCAAAAACCTACTACCAACGCTTTCATTCTAGCGAATCTAGTCTGCGGACCCAGGACGTTTCTTCACTGTGCTGGTTTTCGTGCACCGTGACGATCGCTGCAGCATTGGCACCCCGCGGGCCAGACTTGGCGAACGGTTTCGGCGCGCGCGACTGGTTGGCCATTTGGCGCTAGGCCTGAATACGGCCCCGAGCGTTGGGTGCGACGATCAGATAAAGTGGGTGGTGTAGCGCTGTGGATCCCGACGGTGCGTTTAGATCTTTGTGGAGGCGATTTATTTTCCGAGTCTTGTGTTGCGCAATTCAAACACTTACTTACTTACTCACGTACTGGATTGCGTAGTTGAAAGATAGTAGAAAGTGGAAAGAGTCGGATTCAGCGAAAATATGAGGGAGAGTATGCGGCACAAATTCACTCCTGGCGCAGATACTGGCGCGACACCGGAATCCTTCGGCAAGGACGCAAGAGATGTATATCCCGTCGATGGCGTGGATGATTCGGCGAGCGATCGTAGCGAGAAACAGGCTGGTGTGAAGCGTATTGAGGGCGTGAGTAAGGCGTGGACGAAGACGGGTTTGATTATTACTTATGTTGCGTGAGTATACCCTTACTATTCAAGAAAGAATGGAGCTAATTGTTCGATGGATAGACTGTTGCTCATTGCCAACGTCACGTCCCTGGAGATCCAGGTCACGAGCTTGCTTACGCCGTATGCGACAAGTGCGTTTAAAGCGCATTCACTTGTTTCGACGATTGCGGTTGTGCAGAATGTCGTTAGCTGTATGTTCCCTCCTCCATGCTCAAATCTTCTACTTACACATCATCCAGCCGTCGTCAAACCACCCTTTGGTAAAATCGCAGACGTATTCGGTCGCCTGGAGTCTTTCACCATCAGCATCATTCTCTACACCATCGGCTACATCCTCCAAGCCTCATCCGGCAATGTCCGGACGTTTGCCAGCGCTCAAATTTTCTGGTCCGCGGGCTTCAATGGCGTGCAAATGCTGACCCAGATCTTCGTCGCGGATACTTCGGACTTGCTCAATCGTGCGCTGTTCTCTACGCTCTTTGACGTCCCGTTCTTGTGGACTGTCTGGGCGGGCCCGGAAGTTGGGAATAGCATCCTGAACACTATTTCGTGGCGCTGGGGATACGCGATCTGGGCGATTATCCTGCCCGTCTTCTTTGTCCCGCTGTTTCTCAGCCTATTCATGAATCAGCGACGAGCGAAGAAGATGGGATTCGATATGCCGAAACCGTTCCGCGGTCGTTCGGTTGCAGAAGTGTTCAAGAACTTATGGTTCGATCTGGACTTCTTCGGGTTGCTGCTGCTTGCTGCGGCGATATCGCTGATCTTGCTACCACTCACGCTGGCTCCCGGTGCGAGTGGACAATGGCGGAATGCGAGCATGATCGCTATGCTCGTCGTTGGCGCTGTGGTGCTCATCATATTCCCGTTCTGGGAGACGAGCAAGAAACTCGCACCAAAAGCCTTTTTCCCGCCCGAGCTGTTCAAGAACAGAACAGTCGTCGTCGGCAGCGCCATTGCATTCTTCTACTTCAGTACGTCCAACCCCTAACCCCACCTTCGCCAAATCCGATACTAACAGCAGCCACAGTGGCCTTCTATCTCTCCGTCTTTCCTTACTTCTACTCTTACCTCGTCATCGTGCAAGGCAAATCCGCCGTGACAGCCGGCAACATCACACGTGTCTTCAGCTTCGCATCCACAATCTCCTCCATCGTCGTCTCCCTCATCATCAAGTACACCGCGCACTACAAATACTACGTCACCTTCGGCTCCGCAATCTACCTCATGGGCATGGGCCTTATGCTCGCATACCGCAGCGCAGACGCGAGCACCGCCACCATCGTCGGCACGCAAATCGCCGTCGGCATCGGCGGCGGCTTCTTGAACGTCCCTGTACAATTAGGCGTCCAGGCAAGCGCTTCGCATCAACAAGTCGCCGCCGCGACGACAGTCTGGCTCACGATTCTGGAAGTCGGCGGCGCGGTCGGAGCGGCGATTTCAGGCGCTATATGGTCGACGTACGTCCCGCAGAAACTCCAACAGTACCTCCCCGCGGGTGTCGAGTACGCGCCTATTTACGGCGACATACTCATTTCGGGCGACTACACGCTGTATCCAGCGGGCTCGCCAGCGAGGATCGCGATCAATCTAGCGTATCAGGAGACGATGCGGTATTTGTTGATTGGGGCGCTGTGTGCGAGTGCGCCAATTTTGCCCCTGACGTTCTTTTTGAAGAATTATAAGCTCGATCAGATGAGTCAGAAGGTCGAGGGTAGGGTGATTGGGAGTGCGGGGAGGGGTGTGGGGGGAGATGATGGGGTTGGTGGACAGGAGGAGATTAGGACGGAGAGAGCAGGGAGGGGATGGAAGGTGTGGAAGCGATGAGGTGGGTGGGTGATTGGAGAGGTGTGGTCGAAATATGTATAAACACTGTGGACATGCGATTAGGGTCTGTGGGGAACCAGTGGTTCTTGACTGTTATGACACGGTAGTGTTTCTGAACATACACGAGTCCTTACTTATGCTCGTTGCCCTTACCTTTTTTACGCGTGACGGGAGCGAAGCTGCGAAACAAGGAGGAGCTGTTTGACTTCGGATAGGTTGCTGGACAAGTGATGACGTTGGGTGCTCGACACTAGCACCTTGACAATAGCGAAAGTATGGAACATTAGCAAAAGTGTGGAACATTAGCATGCGGACATTGAGGAAGGTGCGCAACAAGAGGGAGTTGCCGGACATTAGTACGCCGACATGAGTACCCCGACATGAGTGCGCCGATATGAGAACGCCAACAATAAGCCAATTGCACGACAATAACGTGCCGACATTAGCGAAAGTGCAAACATGAGCTCGCCGACACCGACATGAGTTGATCAACATAAGGCAGCTAACATTAGGAAAATTGTTAACATGAGGTCAACATGAGCACGCCAACTTTAGTCGGTTCGACAACACGAGAGATTGCCAACATGAGTGCGCCGACATGAGTGCGCCGACATGAGTGCGCCGATATGAGCGCATCAATATGAGAAAATACGTCGATAAAGCTACACCGGCAATCGTGCATCGATATGAGGTGCACCACCATGAAGATAAGTTGCCAACATTAGCAGCACTTGTCAACACTAGCAGCACTTGCCAACACTAGTAGCACTTGCCAACATTAGCAGCACTTGCCGACAAAAGCGCGCCAACAATAACGCGGCGAAAGTAGGGAACTTGCCAACAACAGTCCACCGACAATAGGGATGACAATAAGGAAGTTTGACGACAATGGTGCATCTACATTTAGTGAGGCTTATCGGCAATAACGCACTGACATGAGGTACTCCGACATAAGGCAAGTTGCCAACAATAGCGCACGCTGCGCACACTTAGAATATGGCGGGCAGAAATGCACCACCCTTCGCAACTGCGATGCCCTACTTTCGGCACGACGCGCGCGCGTTCAGAATAGCAAATAGACCGACATGGTCGGCTGGTAAACCTCAGTTACCCCATGGTTTTATTCTCACCAACAAATGCTCAAGCGGATCTTCGTCACACAGTCGATACAATCTGGGCTGCCGATGCAGCTCTTCGAATTCACTACAACGGGCAACGACAACAGCCTGTCCTTACCGGCTTCCCAGCCCACTTGACCGCTACATTTCCAACTCAGCCATTCCTTGCGGTGGATGTCGTGACAGCGAAAGCGTTGGGAGCGTTGCCGTTATTGAGAGATGCGGCTGGGAGTCAAATTATGCCAGGTGTTGGGGCACCAGCACCAGCACCAGCACCAGCTCCAGCTCCAACAGCTCAGCCTCCAAGACCAGCCAATGCCTATCCACTCAACTGCATGCCCGCACAACCTTGGCACGCTGAGCCGATGGGAGTTCACTCGATTATGGATGCAAACGGCGTGCCAATCTACGGTGAAGGGATTCGCAAAAAGGATGAAATTAAGGAAGCCTGGATGGACACGCTGCCTTACATGTGGCATGCGGGATGCTTGAACGTAGACAACGACTGGGAAGGTGCGAAGTATCTCGGTGCCGGCGCGTACGGCGTGGCGGGGATGTGGTGTCGATTGGACGAGAAGAGTAACATTATTGACGTGAGTACATTATGATCTTGACGGGAAGATTTGACATGATGCTGATCATGCAATGTGCAGAGAATGGTAGTAAAGGAAGCACGACCTCCGCGAAATCACTGGCGCGATCCGATTCTGTGGAGAGACACTCTTCCGCGGGAAATACGCATTCATCAACTCGTCGATGCAAATCGAGAAACCGCGAGCGGACTGGACCACCAGCATCTCATTCGACATCGCGGGTATCGGTTGATGATGCGGCAGCGCAGATACAGAATCTTTCTGGAGTACTGTGAAGGCGGCGATTTATATAATGCACTTGAACACCACTTTGGAAAGAGAGCATGGCTTGGCGAAGGACATTTCGGCAACCCTGTTTGGCAGGGAAACTCACAGACTGGATATTTTCCAGATGAACGTGGGCGCCCACCCGGAAATATTCCCGAAGGCTTCATTTGGAGTGTCGCTAGGTCTTTAGTCATGGCTTGTCAGATACTGCATTTTGGTCGGACTGGAGGTGGTTTAGTCCCTGGGTGGAAACCAATGACGCATCTTGACATTAGACTTGACAATATTTTCCTTCGGCCAGCGAACGTAGTTGGCGAGGTAGGTTGCTGCGTGACAGCACTTAGAGTGCGACTGGCGAGACTGACAGGTATAGATTCCGGAGCTTGTGTTGTCAGATTTTGGATTGTCCATGTTCCCGCTTGTTGAAGCTGGAGTACCTGCTGGTGGACCTGCAGCAGCGGTTCAGTCATCTGATAACCCCACCGAGTATATTCTGGATGCTGTCGATTATAGATATCCGCCAGTGAGTACTGATCCGGTCCTACCCAGCCATCGCGTGACTTATTTCAACTAGGAACATCAACTTGAGAGGCGCGACAATCCTCCTCCACTCAACGAGAAGACTGATATCTGGCAAATGTAAGGTTTAGAAATCCATTAGCTAGCTCTTGCTAACACAAACAAGCGGCGCTATTATATACTACCTAATGAACAAGGGAGCCGGCGCCGGCGATCGTTGCCCCAGACGCTACACGCCGGAGACCAAGCACGCAGAATACATCGCGGGTCACACGAACTACGGGCGCATGGACGACTTGAGCACCACAGATCCATAGACTCCGACTTTCTTCCCGACAATTGGAAGCTACTCCAAGGAGTTGCAGCTCCTGGCCAGGCGCTGTCTCAATTACGAGCAGGCGCATCGGCCGACCTTGGCTGAAGCGTGTGATACGATCGAGATGTATTTGACGGATAGTCCGCCGGCGGAGGCATTGAGTAGAGCCGCCGGGTCGTTGAATGTGTTCCCAGATTTTGATTTCGCTCTCCAGCAGCCGTATGTAAGACAAAGACCGGGTTGAGGTGTGGTAGTATCGAGGTAGCGGGTGGATTTGAATGGTGTGATGGGACGTCACGATTTGAGATTGAAGAGTTGCAGGTGTGTTCAGAGTAACAAACGGAGCTGTATTATACACCTTGTTTGATGCATAGTCAGATACTTAGCGTAATTTCCACACAGCCATGTCCCATCTGGCCTGGTTAATTAACAGAATTATATCTTTCGAGGTAGGTTAAAAAAACAACCCACGTCGGAAAAAGGAGAGATCCTTGGATTTCAAGCGCATCAAGTTCCGTATACCGTCAATTGGTGTCGATTGTAATTTCCAAGGAGACGTTCATGTGAGCCCGAAGATAGAAGTGCTCATCAGGCCACATGATACAAGATTGCCAGACCTCAGCCTCGTCGCTGCTGCCTGTTGCTTCGTCCACGCCCGACATCACAGCGCTGCAGTCTCTCTGTACGCACATTTACATGTTCAATCTACACACGCTGTGTGGGTCTTGCTTATTTCCATCCTAAGGACTTCTAGTAGAGCGTGCTGACCTCTTCGCATCGTGCGCCTTCTCCGGCTCGAAGGTGACGGCAGATTCCACCTTGTCGAGTATCATGGCAGAGATCTCCCGCAATATGCGATTCTTTCGCATACATGGGGAGAAGATCTCGAAGAAGTTACCTTCAGGGACTTGATATCGACGGGAGATGCTGACAAACACAAGGCGGGTTATCGCAAGCGTACCTTCTGTGCAAATCAAGCCGCGCATGATAACCTCCAATTCTTCTGGATAGACACCTGCTGCATCGACAAATCAAGTAGCTAAGAGCTTACAGAAGCGATCAACTCCATGTTTCGCTGGTATCAACAGGCAGCAAGATGCTACGTGTACTTGTCTGACGTATCAGTCTCAGTCGACGGGTTCGTTGAAGATGACGCATTCACCCAAATGTGGAAGCCATCATTCCAGAGAAGCAGATGTTTTACCCGTGGTTGGACGCTCCAAGAGCTGATCGCTCCGACATCAGTTGAATTCTTCCCTAAAGAGGGACGACGACTTGGCAGCAAGCGAACCTTAGAACACAGCATCTGCGAGACAAGTGGAATCGCCATTGCAGCCCTTAGGGGAAGATCTTTATCTCGTTTTAGTGTTAGCGAACGCTTTTAATGGGTTAGCTAAGCGCCAAACGAAGCGTGAAGAGGACGCAGCGTATGCTCTACTAGGCATTTTCAGCATCCACATGACGCTTCCATACGGCGAAGGACAGCATAAATCATTCGAACGGCTCCGTAAGAAAATTGAGAGACCTTTGCACAACCTCGGAGAGCAAGTCGATCGGCACAATTGGTCAAGGTCATTGCTAGAAATAGCACTTTGTTCATGGACACTTCTAACGTCCATCCATGCGTGCCGGAAAACCCAGCGTGTCGGAAAACTGTTAGCGCTGGCAAACACCGCAACGTCAAAGCAGAGTATTAGAATCCCGGATTCTCGGGACAGATGATTTGCAGTGCAATAGTAATATTCCGTTCGATAAAATAATACATGATTAATTATCCCGTAATTCGCCACTTTTAATATCTTAGCTGGACAAGCATCATAGTACACTCGCCTGTAGTTGCGGCTTCCGTTTTGCATACGCCGCTTAGTTTTCATCCCACGCTTACCCCTGTCTCGCTTACGAGGAGGCCTTCCTGTGTCAGTAACTCACGTTCTCGCACCCTTGTTCCCCATGAACCACGAAAAATATCTCAGTCGAATAACTAGCCTTGATGAGCAACTCACTAGGTACAAACCTGTCTCTCCTTTGCTGCCTGGCATCGTCCATGGCAACAACTATGGCCAGAATGGAACAACCACCGCGTCGTCTTTGGAAGAAAAGTCCCCAATAGCCGTTCACGCGCTACCGATATAACAGCATTTGCTTCGGCGCACGAATGATATTCTGAACTTTAATGGAGTGGTCCGGGTGGCATTCCAGCTTCCCCGTGCGAATCAAGATTGAGAGCGGTTCCCGGGACTTACGAACAAGAATTGCATTGGCCAATCATCGTGCAGCATGTGGACACCAGTGGCCAGTACAGGACAGTGCGGCTGAATTTCAGCCGAATTTCAGCTGACCGTTTCTGTTATAATGAAGTTCACCCTCACATGAGCTGTCTTCTCAAGCGGCTGAAGAATATCTCTCCAGCAGGATCGCAACCTGCCGCCCAGCTCTAGTTTGTCCCAGACTCACTCGCCCTTTACTCCTGTTACTGGTTCGAGTATTCCTTATTCGCCCTTATCTCAAGGCTGCAATAGCTGCAATAGACACTGAAGGCGTCATGGCGACAGAACATGACCATTACGCTCAGATGCAGAACGCCTCAGTGCTTGCCTCACTGGGCCATCATCTCATCACTATCACTAAGTCCAACACCCAACAACTGCTTTCGACAGCCAGCGCACTATCGCAAAGTCGCAAGTCTGAAGCAGCTGCAATTATTTCGCGCTTGAAAGAACTTAATCCTGCTGTAGCGAAGCAATTCCGACCAAAAGAAGACGCACTTTCTCGACTCAGTCTCCGGTTGATCTCTCCGCAGGTCCCTGCGTGCGGGACTGTCCCTTCATTCGTGGCAGTCAGCTATTGCTGGCACTCTCCAGAATGGGTTGTAGCATCAGCAGCGAAACCAATTGTCCCTGGATGGAAGATTTCGAAGCCTATGGTAGATGCGCTTATGGGTTTAGAATTTCGAGCAAGTGAGGAGGGCGTCTGGTTGGATCAGCTCTGCATCGATCAGGGAAATGAGAAGGACAAGAAGATTCACATTGGTGCAATGGATGTGATATACCGCTCTTCTCGACGTGTGGTAATATTATTGGAGGATATACAGCTAAGTGAGGACGAAGAGCGTGCTGGACGTACCTATGCTACGTTTTATGAGGAAGGCTGCCGTGAGGTAAAGAAGCGCGATATCAAAGGGCGTGCGAAGGAGGAATTCATAGACGGAATGTTTCCGCGGCAAGAGAAGAAATATCAGGACAGAGGGCAAGGCCACATATTAGCGGCAGCCGAATCCTTCACCCTCAAGCTCCTTGGCGCCCGATGGTTTTCGCGAGCATGGTGCGCACATGAGAGTCGCATGGCTCCGTATCAGCCCCCCAACAACGCTCTACTTCTGTGCTACGGGCATCTTGGCAAGATTGTATCCTTCGAATTCCGCTTTATCCACTACATGTCCTTTTACCTTTCCTTCGTACTCCCCGACATGAGACAGCAGATGATCGAACCGGACTACCAGCATTTAATGAATGACCCGGATCCAAAATCACTGCGAGAACGATGCTGGCGGATCAATCGACGTATGGCTATGGAACGCCCTAACGTCTCCTCCATGCAGCACCTTGTAGATGTCCTATCTTCTGGGTGCTCAAGGAAAGGCGACCTAATCTCCATCGCCTTAAATATGTCCAGCATCCCACTCTACTACAAAGGCGATGTGACCACAGTGGAAGATGTCATTTGGCTATTTTCCTTACTTGTGCTTGCCACTGGGGATGTTGTGCCACTTGTGGTAGAGGGGTCTAAGTTGAAAATTACACATGGAAAAAGGAAAAAAATTCTATCCTGGGCAAATTATCCGCATCAAGGCGTACTGGACGAACGCTTGCCAATCACGGATTCGAGTCTGATTACCGGAGTGACGCGGGACTACATTGAACTAGATCTATTGATCTTCAAGTCATTGCCATCAATTCCCTCTGGAGAGTCACTCAACCTATCATCCCGAATCATTACACAGCACAAACTTACGGATATAGCCCAAGATTTCCGTATGGCTGCAGATCAACAAGTGCGGAGAACTGTTGAAACGATGAAGTACGATCTCGGGAGTAACAAGAGCGATAACCCAGGAATATTCACCAATTTCCATCAGGTCTGGCTTGCTCAGGCTATTGATTGTGGACTTGATTGGATATTACGATTGCCTGGAGTACTGAGGGAAGGGACCGACCAGACGTGGATGTACGGCACAATTGGTATTTCTTCGGATGCTCGCCTCACAGAGGCTGCACGTACCCTTGTATCACATTTTTCGGACAAAAATAAAGAAGTCGATCCGATCCCAACTGCAAACCAGCTTGCCACAGTCGTCAGGTTCTTCATGTGCTTGTTGGATCCCAGGTTAGCCTTGCTCAACATCACACCGCGTTGCCTTCCTGCTGGCCCTGGGGATTTTGCATTTACAGAGCCGGTGAGCTGTCGGTCATACATTGCTGTCCCTGTTGCAATCGCGCATCTGCCTCCTTGGCAGATGAGAGCATGGATAGTCGAGCCATTCAACCCGAAGGCTAAGGACAAGAACAGGATCATATCATCTTTCTTTGGAACTGTTATCAGACGAGAAGAGTCGTGTTCTGACGATAACTCTGTACCATGTTCGTCCGATAACGGCGATATGAGAGAATCGCCTGATAAGAAGCGGACAGCTTGGCGGTTACGGAGGCGTCAAATTATCTTCGGTTGTCAGCCCTTCCAGCAACCTATCGCTGTTGATGGCGTCTCAACAATTCTCCTGAAGAAACAGAGGGTCTATGGAGCAGAAGACTACGTCTGGAGATGATGATACGCGCGTACCCTCTTGTGAGCCCAGTTGCTGAACATTGGTTAAGCTGAAGTGGCAGTAGAGTGACTTAAAGGACAAGCCAGATCCAGAGAAAGAAATAGATAGCAGTATAGACATGAGTTGAGGAGGCCACGGAGCTGCGCGTGTGATTCAGAGAACATCGTCCGCCATTTTCAGCACATGATTAAGTACGTAGACGCTGCATAAGCGATTGCTAGGGCTCAGCGGCCTTTAGGGAGGAAATATTTCATTGAGGTGATGGCAGAGGTAGAAATCACAAGCCAGAAAGGTGGTGTCGTTCCTGCTTAACAAGGGTATTGTGTGCTTGCTTGCTTGCTAGTCCTAGCAAACATGGCTCACCCGTCAGTGCCCAGACCTTGCCATATATGATGACAGGCAGCAGGTAGAGCCAGCTTTGTAACTAGGTAATTGAAGTAGCTCATCAGAGCTACTGTATCTGTTCAGACCGATTCTGCGAATTATAGCGAACAAGGCGTGAAGAACCAGATTAGACCTAATATGGGAAGGCCTCGGAAGCGCGACAGGGATGAGCGTGGGATGAAAACTGCGCGGTGCTTACAAAACGGAAGCCGCAATCGCAAGCGAGCGTAGCACAGGATAGTGCGTAGGTTAGGCTACAGGTATTAAATTTCGGCCTATGCTTTTGAGACATCTATCTATAGTTTCGTACAATATAAAGTAGATACAAGAATTGCTCTTCGAATCCGAGGCCCTAAACGAGAATTAGATTTTATAGAGCAAGCACCAAGTTGTACTTTAAGTGAAAAATGTCAGGTATAGAACACAGCTTGATTACACTATGCTGAGAGTTTCTAAGGTTATTAATAGTTGTGGGATATGTGGTGATGAAAGTTCCGGCACGCTAGGTTTGCCGGCACACGTCGATGGTCGTTAGAAGGTCTTGGTATTGTGGATAAGCTCAGCGTATTGTATTCTAAGCTGAGAGCCTATGCGATGCTAAAAGGACGAAAATGTTCGTGGCACGGGGTGTTTTTCTTTACACAGTGATACATCTTAGTCATTTATGTTCGAAAGTTCTCAACATTGCCCACTTCACGGCCAATCTCCAAAAAGTTTCCATCCTGCCCATGTCGCAATCCCAGCCCATCTAGATTGCCCAGTACATCCGCCGCCTCTTCCGAGCCCAACACCACCTCGGCCTCGAATATTATATCTTTCAAAGTCGGTCTGGCCGCTGGGTCGTAATTCAAACATTGCCGAACGATATTTTTCAAATCTTCCGAATACTTTGCCGGCGACCGAAACCTGCCTTGGCCAGTGAGTGTGGTGGTTTCATCATTGTTGGAACGGTTTCGCGTATCAGGGTATGACAGGGGTAATAAACCGTCATAGTTCTTGACGATCACCGGGTTGGTGACTTTTGTGTCTCGAACAGGGCCGTGGTGGGTCAATTGGTTGACGAGGAGAGACCATGCGATGCTACCCAGACCCCCATACGTCCGTCTTCTCGCCAAGGGGTGTCCAGGGCGGGCCTTCTGGATTTTGGCGCTCCTGCGTAGTGTCAGTCGGTGAAAGGTGCACTTTGCTGGAGATCATACCGGAGCATATCGCGTCGCTTCTCTTTGAATGAGATAGTCTTCAGGGTTGTCTGAGATTGGACATGAACCATCGCCGAAGCTGTAGAACGCGACTCCAAAGTCTGCAAGGACAGGTAAAATTGGTAACGTCTATTTTGGTAAGCAATATCCGCTGCCTTCAAATAATTTGACATACTTCCCAGTCTCTGCTCGTCCACGTTCCATGCTTCGTCTTCTTAGTAAAAGGGCCATCGGAAACTGGTGTTTGTACATCATCGTCAAGCGCAGCCTCCCGCTTGCGCCTTTTGAGGCTCAAAAGCACGTTGGTTGGAGTTACGTCTAGATGCGTCATAGGTTTCCAGCCTTCAAGTGGCTCGTCTGCTACCGTACCTTTATGGAGGACCAAACAGGCCATTGCTAGGGCCTTCATCACGTACCAGATGAAAACTTCGGGGAGGAACTCCGCTGTACACTTCTTGTCATAGTCGCTCATCGCATGGTACAGATCCCCAACTTCGTAGTGCTCTAGATAGATCCTATATCTCATCTGCACCATCATCAAACGGTAGCCTAGAAAACGTAACAGGTACCGACACGCTTCGGGTTCTGCTTCTCTCCGTTGCTCGATGAGTTGATGGCAGCGGATCTCTTGCGGCACGCGTCCTCTCCAAATCTTGGGGTCGCGCCAGTCCCTCCGATCCGCAATTTGGGTGTCTTTGAGAACCATTTTCTTGACGCGATGTTAGTTTCACAAACTGAGATACATGCGCCTAGGGCCTTACTCGTGTTATATTGGCGTTGTCATCTACCTCAACGCAAAGGCCTGCCACGCGGAATCAATCAGTACCTAGAGTCTTTACCCCGTGCCACATGTTTTCGTTTTCGGTACTTATAAGAGGTTTAGTCTGCAGCAAGGCATGGTTCTTGACCATCTTTCCGTCCGCGCCTTCCTGAAGAGCTGGCAATATGAGGTCGCTGTTCCATGCGGGATCGTCCGGAAAAGGCCAAAAGTCATATGGCATCTTGTCGACATTGGCACCGGTAGCTGTTGATACATCATCTTCGGGTGCGTTGGCTGCACCATGTGACCAGTCATCCACTTCTTGGCCATCTTGAGGCTCGTCGCCACGTGCTTCTACCGGCTCCACCTCAACCTCCGGTCTGTCCAACTGTGCTACCTGCGCACCTTGTTCTCGATTTGGCAACCGTCCAGTTCTCTTCGCACGAGCAGCATCCGTCGCAGTATATGGTCGATCGGGGATTGGATTCGGCTCTAGCAGCTGGGGACCAGGATCTTGATTTTCGCTGCCTGCGTAATGATCCTGAATGGTCGGATGTCCGGCCCATATCGTCGAGATGGTGTTACTTCTTTGCTCTGGAAATACATTAGACAAAGTAACCATGGTTCATCATTATATGAACGTACGCTTTGTCCAAGCCCCCCTGTGTTCCTGCATATACATCACTGCATCGTGCCGGAAGTAGTCGTATATACGTCTGAACGGCGGAGGCATGTCGTCGGCGAACTAATGAAATAAGGAGAAGGTAATCGCGTGTGTCCATCGAAAGCTAGATCTCAGAATTTGAGTTTCCATGGTGCTTCTGGTTGTAGTTGACGGCCCTGTCACGAGACAAAGGAAGGTCGTCAAAGAAGCGCTAAAGCAAACAATAGACAGTAGCGGGTACCATAGGAGTGTCCTTCTGCGGTTTATTCCGAATGGGATCGTTTTCGGTGGGTCTACGTAGAATTCAGAAAGTGTACTTGACGGAAACACAAGCTTTTTCCATTGTTCGCGACATCGTGCTATATGCAGCACCAACTAATAGTTTTGTGCACTGTCCTGACAAGCATGGTTGGTGCTCATTCTCCAACGGACGCGTGGGATCCCACATGATCGTGGACATCATGGACCCGAAGTACAAAGCTGAGAGCTGTATATATTCTTCACCGTGGTTTCTCTTCCTCGCACATCTCTACGCCGGACGCAGGTCCGGTGGCTATTGGATCTTGATTGTTTCCTTCGCTTGATCCAGCTTGCAACATCTCTTGCTGCATTCTATCAAAGTCGTTGCGACATCGCATAGTTTTCGAGTGCATCGAGCCCAACACTTGGGTGTAACCATCGCATGCTCGTTGGTATAGCTTTGCAGCTTCTGTGTAGCGATGAAGCCTGTGCAGGATTTGAGCGAGGCAGTGGACAGAAATTAGTGTTTCGCGGTGCAGCGCTCCTAGCTCTTTCTCTTTCCCTTCTAGCGCTTGCTGGTAGAACTTCTCTGCCTCTTCGTACTGACCCTGCTCATAAAGTACTCCTGCTAGATTGTGCAAGCTCGTTAAGGTATCAGGGTGGTGATGTCCTAGTTCTTTCTCGCTCCCTTCTAGTGATCGCCGGTAGAGCTTCTCTGCCTCCTCGTACTGATCCTGCTCATCAAGCACTAGCGCTAGACTGTGCAAGCTCGTTAAGGTATTAGGGTGGTGATTTCCTAGCTCTTCTACTCTCCCTTCTAGCGCTCGTCGGTAGAGCTTCTCTGCTTCTTCGTACTGACCCTGATCATGAAGCACTACTGCTAGATTGTACAAGCTTAATAACGTTACAGGATGGCGATGTCCTAACTCTCTCTCTCTCCCTTCTAGCGATAGCCTGTGGAGCGTCTCTGCGTCTTTAAACTTGCTCTTAGCCCGCAGTACTTCCGCTAAATTATTTAAGCTTTGTAACGTGTCAGGGTGGCGCTCACCTAGCGCTTTCTCTCTCCCTTCAAGCGCACGTCGGTGAAGCGTCTCTGCCTCTCCGAACTCGCCTTGACAATCTAGTGTTACCGCTAAGTTGTTTACGCTATAAAGCGTCTTGGAGTGGCTCTGTCCTAGCTGTCTCTCCCTCCCTTCTAGCGCCCGCCGATTAAGCTTCTCCGCCTCCTCATACTTGCCTCGCTCTATCAGTATCCACGCCAGAATGTCCACACTATCCAGTGTCTCTTGGCTGTCTAATCCTAGTGTCGTTTCCCTCGCAGTAAGTGCTCTTGCTGCGATTTGTTGCGCAGTGCTGTACTTGCCCTGCTCCTCTAGATACCACGCTGCATTTGTCAGTACTTTCGCCCATGCCTTCAGCGCCTCTTCAGCAGCTGGCTCGCTGTCGAACAGCGGTTCAACGTGTGGAAGAAGCTGACGGCACTTCGCCCAGTTCTCGAAATCTCCATTTGGTAATTCTTGCGCCATCAGTTCTACGAATTGCTGCTTCCACTGTTCCGCATCGGAAGATGACGACAACCAGACTTGTGTACAGAATCGCACAAGAGCGTGCATCTCACAGGTGCTTCCGTCTGCTGTCATGGACACCAAGGAGTAGGCACGCAGCATGTCCAGGTCCTCGTTGAAAGCGGAGTCGGCGCCTTCCTCGTCTTCACCATCTTCTGCGGCCTTTTTCGCCGCATCTCTGCTGTATCTGCGCAATGTTGACTCAGGTATGCCCTGGGGGTTGAAACAGCTCATCAGCGACAGCAGGTCCGCAGCCGACCGCCGTTCCCGCCTGATTTGCTCGAATGACATCTGCCATGTTGTCACTACCGAGTTGAACGCGCTCTCATCGCGGCGCAGATCGCCCATGTCTTGGTTGAGCAAACTCTCTCGCTTGTTGCTGCTCTTCCGAAACTCATCTAGATAGCTCGTGACGGTCATGCGCGCACGTCGGTTGATGTATGCAGCTGCCTGGCTGATGGCAAGAGGTATACAATCGAGCGTGCGCAGCAACTCGACAGCGCTCTCTTCAATCGGCGGGTCGCAGAGCTTGTTGCGAAGCAACTGCAGACCTTCACTCTCGTCCATAGCGAGCACCTCTTTGATCTTGTTGTAGCCTCCTACGAGCCTGGCTGCCACATCTTTGTTCCGCGACGTGACCAGTATTGCCCCATTGCGGCTCTGAGGCAAGTACGTGGCAAGCGGTATCTGTGCGCCGGTGTCCGCCTCGTCTCGCTGGCGCTTCTGCGGCGGGAAGAAGGTCTCTGCATCGTCCACGTTATCTAGAACCATGACCCACCGTCCGTTTGCCTCGTCCCGCAGCCAGTCGCCGACCAGCCGCAACACATTGGCCTTCGAGTCCCTACCCGGAAGTTGCAACCGGTCTGCAATGGCTCGGTACGCTTCGTCGAACCGGACACGTGTGCTGGCATGCACCCAGAAGACGAAAGTGTGCGGGCTCGCATCACGAATGCTGTTGGCATATCGAATGGCGAGCTGCGACTTCCCTACCCCGCCGAGGCCCACCAGCGCTGCCCGCGCGCCAGGTCCCGCGCACTTGTCGCGCAACCACGCCAACATCTCGGGCCGGTCCACAAAATCAGGGTCCGGCGCAAATGGCAGCGTCGAGAAAGCCTCGCGCGTCCTAGCGGGCCGATGTGTATATGTAGCACGCTTCTCGTCAGAGCATGCATTGAGCTCCCTCTTTAGCCGCGCAAATGCCTTGCCCCGACCTTCCCCATATATAAGCGGCATGTGCACATCAAAGATACCCAGCAATGAGTATGCAATATCTTCTTCGCGCTTTGTCTTGCGTTGTCCTACCCAAGACATGCGCTCCTCAACGCTGAATCCGTTGAGCGGCGTCCCTTGAAGGGCATCGATGCTAATCCCGGTAATGCCGTGTAGCTCGTGTAGCAGCGATGTTTTGTCACCAAGTCGCACACCTTGGACAGAGAAAAACTCTACCGATTCTGGGGCCACCAGCTCCTGAAGGGTCCAGCCTCGCGTGAACCATCTACTTTGTTGGAGAGCAGGGTACCAGTCTTGAAGGGCAGGTAGGCTGCTAGTGATACTGTCAATTGAGACATCGGACAGATAGACGTAGCATCGAGCAGCGTTGCGGTACCATTTGAACATAGAGTTGATTGCCTCAGAGAGCTCTGCACTACTGGACTTGTCGATAGCGCATGTGTCTACCCAGAAGTAGCGGAGGCCATCTTTGGCAGCCTGGTCCGCACAGAACTCGAGTTTTCTGTATCCTGCTTTGGTCGTGCCTGTGGCTCTCTCTAGATCCGCTAGGGTGACTTCGTCAAAATCTTCACCCCAGGTATGAGATAAGATGGCATATCGGGGGATGGCGTCGCCGATAAATTCTGTCAGACTGTATGTGCCGTCCTCGTTGCGTTGTACAAGGCGCATGATTGCAACGAATCAAGGGATCAGGTCCACATGGCATGTCCCTCGGACGTGGTCAACAGTATGGGGCCAGGAGCAGAGTTCGAGACTATAGATCGTGTGAAGTCGTACGTGTGTGGCAGAGAAATGTCGCCCAACAAGGCTGAGGCTGAAGGAGCGCTTGGCATGCTTCCAGCCAGTGCAGCTGACCATTGTCTGCGAAGCAGAGGCTCGCGTGGAAAAAACCTGCGTTGTCCATAATTGAACCTCATTATAGTTGATCACTGTACATAACCGTCATCTGCTCTTCTATGTCACAGATATGCCACTCACACGGTCGTCGAATCTACATTAGCGCTGGTGCGAACGAACGCGTCGCATGTCGAACCGCCAAACACACGCCGTGCACAGACCGCATTCTTATCTTATCACAACCTACCAGATTCGGCACCTTTCCCCTCAGGCATCGATCACGGATGACGCCTCTGAGTTTCAAGGTGAATCGCCCAAAATAGCTACCCGCATCACGAACACCTCACACCTCACATGCAAATTGCACATCAACACGATATATGCAAAACTGTCGAAGCATTGCTATGTAACTCCAGAGCTATGTATATGGGTATATAACCAGCAGGACCAGCCCGACGGAGAAAAAAACATTGGAGCGAAAGTCCTGGCCCCTATCCAAAGAGCACCAGCTTTCGATATACTACGCGCCTGCAGTGCATCCAGGCACTGTGCTATTCCGGTCAGTATCTACGTCGCCAAAGGTGAGGGTGTTTCTTACATCTCCTTTCGAAATTCTACTCCTCAATCTTAGCTTCAGCAACGGTCTCAATGCCCCTCACATGATTGAGCACGGCACGAGGCAAGGTCGTAAGTCCCACAGAGCGGCGACGACCTGCGTTGCACACCGGGATGTTCCTGCAGCTGTGGTGACGATCAGTATACGCGTCGACAATGATATTTTGACTCATTGTCTTACATGTCGTTACCGCCGCCGCCGCCGCTGGCGGAGACCGAGATGGCAAAGGCGAGCATTGCGAGAGTAGTGGTGAACTTCATGATAATTGGGGTGTTTGGAACTTGTATGGAGCGTTGTAAAGAGCCGAGAGGGAATGATGACGTTGGAAAGACTGGAAGTGAATGCTGATGACCTGATGAAAGCAGCATTTGATGCCTTCTGTTGAGCCTCTTATATGTCCTTTCCTTCTCCTCTCATCAATCTGCGTTCACCTATATCTTTGATATCTATTTCTATTCCTTACATGCATCGCTCATCTTCCAAACTATTCTCATCGTGCATGTTTCCATTGTCTTTCGATGTCTAAAATTGCGACCTCGCTTGAGCTTTGGCGAGTCTCGAGCCTCAAGCATTCACGTTGATGTTCACCAGCTATTATTACCATGAAGGCCCGATATAGTGGGAACAATAAGATGATACGCGCGAGGCTCATCTATCGCGGCTATTTCAAGTTCTCAAGTGTTTCAAGCCGTGGAAATGAAATTGTGCTTACGCGATGACACGCCCCGGCGGCTGGAGGCGTGCGAACACCAAAATACGCACTGCGACACAGCAGGAGTAAGATGACCAAGTATTGTTGGCTTCTCATCTCGAGTGGCGAGGTATAGAATAATGCGAATGCTAGCCATGATGAGGGAAAAGCCAGCCTTCCAACAACTGGGCACCCGTGCGCATCAATCGTCATGTCCAATACCACCAGCATATTCACATCGGTTCCAGAAGAATCATGGAGGCCTTCAGACTTGCTTCCGGCAGTTCTTTGGGGCATCACACTCGTCGTCACCAGTCTCTTGATCGTTACCTTTCCACAGCATCTGAATCGATGGACCGGCATCTCCATTCTCATCGTACCAGCTTGCGGCGCGTTCCAGACCGGCCACAACATCTTCCCTGATGAAGTCTTCGTAGACTACTACCTCCGCTTTATCATCATACTGTCGTCGCATATTACATGGTTGGCATTCCGCGATTCGCCGACATCAGCTACGAACCCCACATCAGTCAAAGGGAAGCCCAAGAAAGTGCACAGTCTGTGGCTGCATGGTTACAAGCTTCTTTTCAATCCCAGAGGTGTTGGGACGGAATGGGAAGTACCGAACCTATGGCCTGGCTATCGATACACCACAGAGATCACGAAGCACAAAACTTCTCACGTCAAGCAAGGAGCGAACTGTGGAGGGACCATCCTACCTCATCAAAGCAAATGGCCCGCCATCGGCACTCGTCTCGGCTATCTCTTACTCAAATTTACTATCTTATGTCTCTACTACGTACGCTCCCATCCTCTTCGCCTGTGCCTCAACACCCCACCTAACGCCTCCAGGATACCCTCAATCCCTCCACCCTCCTCAACCTTACTCCCTCCGACTTCGCCTCACTCACCACCACCCTCTCCGTCCCCTCCAGAACTTCCCTCACTCTCCGCGCCATCTCAACCCGCATGTCCCTCGCCCTCGGCAACTTCCTTCCCGACTACCTCATCCTCTCATCGTACCACGACGTCTTCGCCATCTTCTTCATTGGCATCAATCTCGACGAATCATGGGAATGGCCACCTCTCTTTGGTTGCATTAGTGAAGCTTATAGCATGCGGAGGTTCTGGGGCGTGTTTTGGCATAAGTTGATTTATCGATCGTTTAATGGGCATGCTAGTGTAATTTCTAGCGCGCTTGGTATGAAGCAAAAGGGAATGATGGCCAGGGTTTTGAATAATTGTATCGTGTTCATGCTGTCGGGTGTGATGCATGGGCTTGTGCCGTGGAAGATGGGCGTCGGGTGTGCGTGGCGGGCGAGTGCGGAGTATTGGTTGATGCAGCCTGTTGCTTTTGTGGTGGAGGGGTTGGTGCAATGGTACTGGGCTAAGGCCATGCGAAGCAAGTTGACGTGGGTTGACAAAGAAACGATGACTAGGCTCGAGACTATGGTGGGGTATGTTTGGGTGGCGACCTGGTTGGTGTGGGAGGCTCCGAGACGAAATTCGGCGATCATCCACTGTGGTGTTGATGTGTCTAATTGAACCACCCGAAGTGTTAAATATTCTATTTACTAGGGACGGGCGAAGAGTATCACGGCAATGTACCAAGTCTCAAGCGTTGAGACAACTGAGAGAAGATCCATTTTGCGAACGCTATGTGCTATACTTATGAGGGTCGCGTAGACGGGAGGTTGACTTCGGCGATTTTCAACGAAAAGACATGCTAGGCCTACATGTGATTAGAAAACAACGTTGAGATCCTCCACATGGTCCAATCATATAAACGTTTCGACGCAGTTCAGCAAGTAATGAAAGTTGCTTTGCAACCCCGTGTGAAGGCTCTCAGCAGCATAAGCAGGCCTTGCAACATGATCTTTCCGGGAAACAATCGCCGCCGGAACGAGTCGCTTCATAGCATTCAGAACGGCATCCAAGGTGGGATGGAGTGCCGCTCCAGCTCATGCTATGGACGCGCCACCGCGTCCCTTAATACGTATGCCCACCTGACTGTTATGCCACCTATCTCTTCCGCAGAGGTGCAGTTTGGCTGTATTTCCTTTGAAGAAGGACAGCACGCGCCTCGAGATGGTCGTGGGTATCTAATAGTCCCGTAAGCTTCATCTGCACTTCTTACATGCAAATACCGAGTCCCTCGGACTGCAATGACTCCGAGAGACATACTAGCATGAGCCATGATGAGATTATCACTCGGTGGTTGTGTGCGTACAACGAAGCGCGAAAACGGGCAGTTGAGGGACCCAACGAACGATGAGAGCGAGCTTCGATGAAGGGCATGTCAGCACACAGTGCCATCGCTGGGCTTGATAAGTATGAAGAGCCCATTGTGGAGGATAGAGAGATCACTTACGGAATGGATGTGATGTTCAGCAAAAAGGAGAAGATTGCGTACAAAGTAGCGAGTGACGTAAGGGCTACCTCAGTAGCAGGCGGCAACCTTCGAGCGACCACCAGTCAAGGCGAAAGCTATTTTCTCGGCACTTGTGCACCTCCAACGTAGTATCCAGGGGTTTGCATGCGACGCGCGAGAAACTGTGATGAGCGGTGGTTGCTCGAAGGCCGCCGCCTGCATTGTCGTGTTGGTTGCGAGAGAGGAGTGAGGGGCCACGGCCAGGCTGCTGCTGACTGGATCATACATTGTTCTTGAGATCAGCCCGAACATGATAATTGGCCCTAAATCATCCCGTGAATCTGTATCTTGCCGATTCGTCCTTTGAGCCGAGAAAAGTGCTAAGCGTTCCTGATGCAGGTTTCGACCATGTCATACAGGGGCTCAACGTCACTGTTGAGTACGACATGACCGTGAACATACGAGCACACCCTGGATGTGTAACCGTGATATTTTGTGGGAAGTGAATTACAAAATGAGTCTGTGTGTACTGACCTAGTCCAGCAAAATCAGCTTGAGTCGAATACATGAAAAAAAAATCAGCAACGGCGCGGAGTCAAAGTATCTTGAACCATGGCGGTACAGGCATCACCCAGCCCGCTATCATCATGACTGCTCGGCCAGCACCAGTCTCCATGCAACCACATCTGTCTATCTCCCGGACACGCTCAGTGTTCGAGTCCCACCGCGCAAGATTATCGAGCGTGCCTCAAGAAACCAGCGCGAGGCTTATGTATTGGACGAATATGGCAGGCGTTGAAACAGCGGCGGAGGTCGGCTATCGGCTGGTCGGGTATGGTTTTGGCGGAGGACGTGGTGGAGGCTGATTCGGTGCCTTCGAAGGTTGGTTCGGCTGCGACTTGAGAGCAGGAACCTGTGCGTGAGTTGAGAAGGAGAAAACGTTTGAGCAGAACAAAAGGAATGCCACCGCTGTGATGGCTACGTCGGAACGTTTGGAAGGACACTTAAAATAGCTGCAAAGATGGGGCACCGTGAGTGTGCCACCATCGCGAGCTGCGACCCCTACTTCAATGCGATTGAAGCAAGGAAAGCCGAGTGCGGTCGTGAAGTAGTGACGAATACGTGTCAAAGCACAGAGAACATCGCGCAACGTGTGAAGCGCGACAGTGTCTAAGAATGCTTGCACGCGTCGGACCACGAGGTACGTATCGGTATCTGGAGCGAGCTCCTTCACATTGGGTCTGGAGTGGAGAGATGCGTCGTAGTCGTCGACTTCGAGTGTGTTCGGTCCGAATGTAAGGGTAGGAATCCGAGCGCTCTGCATCAGTCAAACTAGCTCTGGTCGGCGGAGATTGACAGTCGTTGGCGCGAGCGCGTCAGCGTTTAGTCTCAGATCTTACATAATGCTGCAGGTCCATCGCGTGACGCTACAGCGCGACTTCGTTTGTTTGCATTTGTTGCGCGTTGAGTCTTTGGTTGGTAGGCTGTTGGCCTTTGGGCACCGTGCAGCTTGGGCTACACAGTTGGTGACGCAGCTACCTAGGTGGAGAAAGAGCTAGCCAGCGCATCAGTGAAGCACGAAAGTACGCAAGGCATATATCTACCTGATACGGTCCGTAGATACGGCGGAAGACTGGTGTTGCGTTCGAGTCTGGTGAGTAAAGAGGTGAAGTGGTCCAGCTAGGCAACAGAGTGACTCCTGAGATCTGGGAGGGATAACGTTCGCGGGGTGATCAGCTGACTAAGCACCCGTCACTTCAACCTCAGCCCGATAACAACCGCATCTAAGACCATCGAAGTTGAGATGTCACAAGGTCCGGCGACCCACTTTGTGTTCGATACGATTTATCAGAGGTACAAATGTCTTATATACGACTGTAGGTACCCAGTGCAGTCCGGTGAGTCGATCAAGTGTTCACGGATATTTAGATGCCTCCAGTCAGTGGATATTTGGTCACTGGATGGACGTAGAATGGCAACCTCCACCACCAGCGAAGCCGCGGCCACCCACAGAAAGTGGAAAGCTCACTACAGAAGATCCAGTCGAACATTCCCGCGTAGACAGTCACCACACATTGGATGGGACGAGAGCTACTTATCATCCATATTTAGCACCCAGCAAGAAAGCACCTGTAAGCCACCCGATGCCTAAGGGTAGAGGAGCAAAGATATCTGGAACATATTCTGAGTCTGGTTCGAGTTTACACTACGAACCGGTGGATCCATGTAAAGTCGACCCACACGCCACGTTGTACCGGACGCAGACTGATACTCATTGCAAGCGTTTTATGTTCGCCCCAAATCGTTCTTCCACGAGGGCAAGGTAGATGCTAATCGCAACACCTTGAGCATTTACTGACTGACGAACAGGTATTTGCTGTGATCATGAATGAGACCGCCGGGTCTACTGGTTCTACTGTTACGGATTATAACACCAGTAGGAGCATCAACGCAGTCAAGTATCGGGACAATTTCGTCTATACCAATGTTCGTAGATTTGTTGTCGTCCGGCAAAAGCAGGAATTCTGTTTTGCATGGTCAGTATGCTGGCATCTGTCCCGACCTATAGACTAATGAGGGTCCAGTCCTATATTCACTTATAGTGGTCGAGGAACGACTAAACCCGGAGTCCGACCTGAAGAGCACGGCATAGCCTTCACTTGGGGACAAGACCCTCAACTACTTCCAGGAGAAGTCGGCATCGAGAAAGCTTCGATCCCAGTTGTGATGGCCGACGGTCACAAACCTCTGGATAAAGCATGCCGAGTCTATTATGGCATACACCACCCTATTCAATACAATGTCAAAGTGAAGGAAGTCGGCTACGTTCCATCGGATGCAGTTCCACAATTGATTGGTAACTGGAGAACAGAAGACAACGGTGGCACAAGACAGGCCGTCCAGATTACGGCAAATGCCGAGATCTCCGATGAAGGGGACTCCGATGACGATGCGGCAAGACTGCTGGAGGACAAACGTGGTTCGACAGGCGATCAGAACCGCCCAAGATTTTGGACTCACCATGGAACAACACCGCCTTCGCAGAATGCCTACAATTCCGGTAAGACTGTTCTATCAGCTCATAATGATCGAGTAAGTTAATCTTCAACTAGGGCCCAGCATACTACCTGGCTCTAGGCTCGGGCATAATCAGGCACAAGCGGTTTTCCCCAATGACCAACACTCTTGGTCACCCAGTCGTGCGTCACACCATCCGAGTATCCATAAAGATCACGACGTAGAAATTGGCCCAGCGGATGCTATGGATATGACATCCGAGCGCGAGCTTCAGTACTGCGTTGAAGAAGAGCTCAAAGAGCTTCCGGAAAGATGGTCCGAAAATGGGACCGTGAAAGGTCGTTCTCAACAGGGAGACGCGACAATACATAAGCCACGCTCTATTGACTTGTTTCTCGATCTGAGTATGTCACATATTGATTTCCATGACAGAACCTGACTTTTGCACAGGACTCGATGTAGCACTCAACCCTCGTGCGTTCTTCAAAAAAGGCAGAGTTTTCATGACCGTTTGGGCCGAGCCTCGAGGTTTCTCTGAAGAAGTTTTCGTTGAGCCGGCACGATTCGCGGTGGTCAGGCCGCATTCCACATTCTCTGTGTGCCTTCGTATTAATACATATGGAGGACAAGGAACCACAAAGACCGGACTGAATCCCCGAGATCACGCGGCTGTCATACCCGCTGGAGGCAGATTCATCGAGCACACGAAAGGCGAGCAATTGGACAAAGAGCCCATCGAGATCAAAATCGAGGATCAGGAAATTGAGATCGACCCAATGTCCAGGATCAATTTTGCCAAACCTTACACCGTTGAGCATAATGTCAAGATCCGCAACATCGGCCGTGTATTCGGTGAATCAGTTGGGTGTCTTGACAGATACTTCGCTGAGAGCTTAGGTTATTCGAAGCCTTGAGCAGTGCACAAGTAGTGCGCCGGAAGTGATGTTCCATGACCGCAAAGATCCAGATGAAACTCGACACATGCTGGAACAGGCTCTTTCTACACTTTTGCGAAAGCGCTCATGACTTGAAGTAGCAAGTCGACACGAGCCTGTCTAGGATAACCTGATCAAAGAGAGCCTGACCGAGCGAAGCGATGCAGTTGCGTGGCTGAGAACTTACCGGTCAGTACAAGCATACGAGGGGTACATGATAGGCTGGTAGGTACTAAGCGATTGTTCATGCAGCCACCACGCACAGCGGACCATTGGGAAGCATGGGAATATTACATTAGCGCTTCGACAGCACAGCATCATGCTCAGCCCCCCTGCCTTCTTCTGCCTTCTCGACGATGAAGAAGTTTGAAACGCTTCTGAGCTTCGCATCAATTCGCACACAGTCGTCACGGTTTGCATTCATCGGGCACACAAGTCATGGCGGAGGCGCTTGCAATTCTCGGTGGCGGAGCCGCTGCAACCCAGCTCTTTTATTATGGACTCTCTCTACTCTCAACCACCTCAGCCCTGTCGCGTCAAGTACGTCATGCACCAGATAGAATCCAATCGTGGGTTGATCAATCATCCACCATGCGTTCTATGCTCCAAGATGTTTGCATAACGGTGGGTAACCTCGATTCTGCTCTCTCGGCCGTGGCCCGGCAATGTAGCGATGACGTTGCCGCGATACGCTCACTGCTGCGTCCCTTCCGTCGCCAAATACGCCAGCACGCATCTTCCAAGGTTGAAAAGGTTATCTTCGTGTTGCGCAAAGAGGACGAGATAGAACGTCGCATGGAATCATTTCGTCGAAACTTCGGCACACTTAGTCTCGGTATCATCTTGTGCGACACTTCATTCCCTCGTTTTCCCCAGTGAGACTAATGATAGCTCAGACACTCAGTAATGCGCATCGAAAATCAGTCCATCCCGTTTTCACACTCACCCACCACACGCTCTTTGGCAGATGCGATGCATATGCCTAACCGAGATGATCTCATTGTCATTGATGCACGAAGTAACATGGCTATCACGCTGCTCATGGACGGCCGTCTCATCGAAGCCGAGCATCTTCATAGATATGTATACGAAAAGCGTCAACGCATACTCGGCGACTACCACCATGAGACTATAAAGAGCCAAGCCAATATCGCCATGACCATCAACGAAATGGGGTTCCACTCCGAAGCTGAAACTCTGTACCGTGAGGCACTGCGCAAATTCGAAATCACCCTGGGCGGAACACATCCGGACACTCTCAAAACACATACTAATCTCGCTACCGCCCTTCACGACCAGGGCAAGTACGAAGAAGCCGACGCCATCGTTGCCGTAGCCATACCGAGTATTCAATCTGCATACGGCCCAGTGCATACCGAGTTGGTGGAAGCTCTAGAATTTCGCGCAATCTTATTGCATTGTCTGGAATTGTACACTGCTGCCATGGCAATCGCAGCGCAGGCGTACGAGCAACGACTCATCACATGCGGCTATCATCACGATGATACACAACGTGTCTTGTCTCACTTCAGGGACCTTGCGGAAAATTGTGAGGAGGAACAGACCATGGTGCTCTTTCCATCTTTCGGGCCACTTCTTATCGCTTGAGTTATGATTATGACTTGTAACTGCACTGTTTTCCTTCGGAGCGCTATTTCTCTGCGTTCGGCGGCACGACTCTATAACGACTCTCACGCTCGAATTTCCCATTTCCATATCCACCAATGATAGTATTCTACAATCCAAATGTCTTTCCCACCAACTTCTCGCTCAGCGTCCACAATCGCTCTGCCATGCCCGGATTGGTGGCGTAGGGTGCAGCTTCAGATATCTGACAATCGTGCAAGAGAACGCCATGCGGCTCTGTCGAGCAGTCAGCTTCATTTATAGCCCATACCGGCTCAGTCTCTTTGCACCCACCATTTAGTGCCGGGTCAAGTGCAGCCACCAGAACAGTCGCAGCGCCTTGATCATGATTCTTCCAGAAAGTAGACGTATTCCGGATCGCGGCTTCCCCGTCTGCGTTCAAGTCTCGACTTAGACCCGTCCATATCGCTAACCCGTTCATCAGTCATTATTCGGAGTCAAAGATCTGCTTGACTTACATCCAGGATGCACAGCATAGCTGAAAACACCTTTACTTCTTAATCTTTCGTTCAGACCCACCGAGTACAAAATGTTCGCTGTCTTCGCCTGACCATACGCAATCCAACCATTGTATCCATCTGGTTCATTCTTAGCGAACATCGGCGCCATCGGTCCTGGGTTCTTTTCGTCTTCTGGAACGTCTTTGCCGGTCAAATTGTAGTCTGTAAACCGGACTGGACTGATGCGATGACCCAAGCTCGTCAAATTAACCACGCGTGTCGATCCGGGATTATTAGACTTGGATGCAGTAAGAAGTTGAGGTGCGAGTAAGTTGGTAAGCAAGAAGTGACCAATGTGATTTGCGCCGAATTGGCCTTCAATACCTTCTTTCGTCGTCATTCGAGTTTGCGTCATGAGGCCTGCATTGTTGATGATCAGATCGAGGCGGTCGGTCAAGGAAGAAATTTCTGCGGCAGCTGTCTTGATGGATTCTTGCGACATGAGGTCGAGAAGGACCAGAGCGACATGGACATCGGGATATGCATCGCGGATGTTCTTGAGGACTTCTTCGAGTTTACTCTTGGTTCGGGAGGCGAGGATTAAAAGTGTTGGAGATTGTGACGCGATGCTGAGGGCAATCGAGGAGCCGATGGATTCAGGTGACACGCCAGTGATGAGGACTTGAGAGGTCAATTTGAGACTTGATGAGAGCGAGAGGGATTTGCCTTACCTTTCTTCCCTTGGACCTGATCCGAGAAGGCCTTCGCAACCTCTAGACCGCCCGTTTCTTTATCCCACTCGGGATGTGTCAAACTTTTCGACGCCATAATCAGTAGCTTCAATAGACTCAAAAACTATGCTGCCCAAATGCTGCGAGGAAAGCACGTCAACCCAGTATGTATCCTACAGGCTGGGATTAGCCCCACCGTGTTTTACATGCCTGTCCAGCTTTGCTCCTACACATTCACGTGCGGTCCGAGCTCAGTTGCTGCCTTGCCTAACAACACGCACCACCTCGGAACGATCAGACTGTCAATTTTCATCACCACGGTAGACCTGACACATCCGAGTCCGATTTCAGCCACGTTGCCGCTATCACGACTCGTGTTCATCACGCCCCGGTACGCAAAGCGCGCTCGTCCTGAGGAAGCGGGGTGCATGGCGGGGAACTCGAACGCGATGTGGGGCAGTCTTCATCCCCGACTTCGCGACTCCAAATACCCCGAAGCACATCACGCGGCGTATCAAGGTACTCGGCAGATCTGCTACCGTCGGTCACATTCTTATCTCCAGTGCTCAAGGGAATGGTGGCGCATTAGCATCGCGCCATGTTTGCGCCTTCCGCCCACGGCTTTTTATAAACGTCGGCAATATGGCGCCTACATCACGCTACCAATCCGGTAGCCGTAGGATGATGGTTAGGCAGAAGACCGGGATATGATTTGCCCCACGCTGCAGGGTCGTAGAAACGTTGCTTTGGGGTCGTAGATCTGTGTCCAAACCTTCCATTCTTCTGACTTCTTTCACATTACCATCTTGACAGTGATACTGGAAGACGCCCAGATTCCCAAACAACTCTGCTACGCGCAACAATACACGAACGTATATTAGACACAATGGCAGCTTCACAAACGAATGGCGAGACATCAAAGACTGGTATCAAGGTCATTATCATTGGCGCCGGTAAGATTTCCTCGGAATTAAGCAAGATCGCAAAACTGATGAAGGTTTAGGTTTTGGTGGCCTCACTGCAGCAATCGAATGCATACGGCAAGGACACACACCCATAGTCTACGAGTCATTCCCATCACTCAAAATCCTCGGCGACATCATCACATTCGGTCCCAATGCTGGTCGCATCTTCCACCGCTGGAACGATGGTAAAGTCGCAGCTGCTATGCGCAAGATCTCGATCGACCTCCAATCATACGGCTTCAACATTCACAAGTTCGACACCGGCGAAATCGTGATCAACCAGAAGACCCCGCCGCGCGACGAGACCTCACCCATGTTCAATGGGCATCGCGGCGAGCTGCATGAGATTGTATTCGAGTATGCGAAGAGCATTGGTGTTGAGATCAATCTCGGACAACGTGTCGAGAAGTACTGGGAAGACGATTCGCACGCTGGCGTTGTGTTAGAAGACGGCACAAAAGTCGAAGGCGACCTAGTCATTGGTAGCGATGGCGTGCGGAGTAGAGCACGAACATTAGTCCTTGGATATGAAGACAAGCCGAAGTCAAGCGGCTATGCAGTTTGGAGAGCGTGGTTCTCAAACAAGGACATGATAGCTGATCCCGAGACACGGCAATTCTGCGAGAACGGCGACACATTCAACGGATGGATAGGTAGGTTACATCTCCACTCCAATTCCAATCAACACTAACACAACAGCCAGGCCCTGACGTCCACTTCCTCTTCTCCACCCTCAAAGGCGGCTCCGATTGCTGCTGGGTCCTCACGCACCGCGACGAGCACGACATCGACGAATCATGGTCTTTCCCCGGTTACCTCAAAGACGTACAAAAAGTCCTCGAAGGCTGGGACCCAATGTGCTGGAAGATCGTGTCCAAAACACCAGAAGAAAAGCTTGTAGACTGGAAACTCGTGTATCGCGACCCCTTGCCCAACTGGGTCAGCGGCTACGGATCCGCGCCCGGTCATGGCCGCATCTGTCTCTTGGGAGACGCTGCGCATCCGTTCTTGCCAACAAGTGCACAGGGCGCAACACAAGCGTTAGAAGATGGCGTCACGCTTGCGGTTCTATTGAGACAGGCGGGCAAGGACAATGTACGAGGCGCACTAAGGGCGTATCAAGATGTCCGGTACGAGAGAGTCAAGGCAGTTCAGAAGACGGGCGAGACGACGAGAGATAAGTGGCATAATACGGATTGGGAGAAGGCCAAGACGGATCCGACAAGCGTACAGATGCCGAGAGAGGATTGGATTTTCAAGTTTGATGCGGAGAAGCATGCGGAAGAAGTGGGTGTAGAGGCCATTCGTAAGGCGTCGGAAGTCTCTGCATAAGAAGATGGATGTACATAGATGAGTGATGCATTGATGGGTTCCAACATATGCTCAATTTGGTTTGTTCTGGAGATGGACTAGCGTGACTGCAGGCCAGAAAGTACTTTAGTGTAGCAACGTGGGTTATATACCAAGATTGTGAGCAATTCTTTCACATACGACCATAGGACACTGAAAACAGAGCTTCCCGTTCGCTCAGCTGTACTTAAGCAGTGTACCGGTGGATCAGTAGTCAGGTGGGTGACCACTGGCGAATCCCCACTGTTGTATGTTTTTGATTTTTTGATCGTGTTGTTGAAGCTGCTAGCTGGTGGTTTGTCTTTTGCTGATCTAATAAATCATATGTTTTGACTGGAATGACGATGTTAGACATGGTGCGAGTCCGTCCCGGTGGTCAACTATCAGAGCGGGAACACCAACTACACAGCAAATAAAAAGAACATGCATGAGGACAACAGTCTTATGAATTGAAGTTTGCGAAAAACTTCCTGGCCGTATTATGTTCCTTCACCCGCTGAACCCGCAGCCACCAGTATTTAGCCCAACGTACCAATCTAGCCAGTCTTCTCAACGCCAACAACCTCATGCGTCACAACACCATCCTTCTCGCTTCCGCTCGATCGTCGCCTCACGCCCTTGTCGTCCACATCAGCGACGTTGCGACCAACGCACACGTACTTCCTGAAAGCGCGCGCCGGAAGCCTGGCCTCGAACATCTCGTCGATTTCTTCGAGGGTGCGGTTTTTGATTTCGGGAAGGTAGAAGTACACCCAGACAGCGGTGATGAAGCAAGATGGGCCCCAGATCCAACCTAAAGACATGTTAGTGAACGTGGCTATGAGGGTGGTTGGGAATGTTGCTTACCGTATTCGGGACCCCAGTTGAGCGCATCAGGATTGATGAAATATGGCGCTGTGAATGTTGCGAGCCATGCACCAGCGAAACCGACAGCTGCTGCGACACCGAAGGTGTAAGAGCGCAGACGCTGGGATGGGATCTCGCCACCTGAAAGCCAAGCGTATGCGGCGATCATGCCGTTGTAGCCGACGATGTAGAGGATGGAAAGACCCACGATAGCCTGATGAACATTATTGAACATCCCAATCTAGATATTGGATTAACCTACCTTGCCAGTGCCGACTGTTCCCGGATTGACGTGGTACACAGCCGCGACTGCAATCTGACAGAGACCGCAAAGCGAGAGACCGCTCATCAAGAACACTCGTCGACGCCCGATTGTTGAGATGATGCTGCTGTTGACCATAATAGCGAGAACACCGACCGCAGTCAAGATGCAGCTGTTCATGAATGGACTTCCGACATTGGCCATCTGGAAGAAGTACGTGCCATACGCGATCATAAACATCGCACCAGAGGCCGCCTGAGTTGAAACGGCCGCAATCGCGAGCAACGTTCGTCGGCGATCGACCGGATCTCTCCAAATATCCATGAAGTTTGCAGTATCTTTGGTGGCCTTTTCCATATCAATCGCAGCCTGAATCTCACCAAGTTCCTCAGGAACGCTAGCCGGATCAGGACGCATCCACAGCATGGCCTTCTCGGCTTTCTCGGGCTTCTCCATGAGCATGAGCCAGCGAGGCGATTCGGGGATGAAGAAAAGGCCAATGCTAATGAAGACGGGCACGATGTAGATCGTGCCAAGAGGGATGAGATAGGATGCGCGACCTTCCATGTTGTGCGTTGCGTTGTCGATCACAGTGCCGATGAGGGAGCCAACGGAAGTCCAGATCTGGAAGACGGAAATCAAAGTACCACGATAGTGGGCCGGAGCGCTTTCCTGAGATGCTGTCAACATCAGCTGCGCGATGGAAAGGGGGAGTGGCTTACCTGAATGTAAAGCTGCGAGAAAGTCATGTACCAGCCGTTGGCAATACCGATGAGAAGACGACCAGCGTAAAGACCTGCCAGGCTAGTCGTCGCCATCATGACAATGTTGGACATGCAGCAAAGTGCCGAGGCCATCCATAGACACTCTCGTCGACCCATCTTGGTGGCGAAGATACCAGCGGATGAAGAGCTGAGGAACGCACCGAGGGTCATCAGAGATGAGATCAGTTGCTGGCGTTCGGGCGAGATGTTGTAGCCTGTCGGCGACAATGGGTCGGCATGGCCAAAAACCTAATGCCTGTGAGTTGGTGAAGTACGTTGCTTTGAGGTCCGGCTGACCTGAAGGAAGCCTCGCATCGCTTGTAAACCACCGATGGCACCAAAATCGATACCATATTGGAAGGGACTCATAGACACGAGAGTGCATGCAAGGATGCACTTCCAGTGCTTAAGCAGACCATCTGGTGCGGTAGGCATATTGTCGATGGCGACTTGCTGTCGTTCTCAGCAAAGGTGAAGTGGCCGAAGTATTCAAGATGAAAAAGATAGTGATGCTTCACCAAGTATGGAGATGAATATGAAGAAGTAGAAGGACTGATAAGGCCTCCCGCTGATCGAAACTCGTGGTCGTACCAACCCAAGGGCTCCATTCTTCCAGATTCATATGCAGATCGTCGGACATGGTTTTCCCCATGTCTCGTTATCTGCCGAGAGTGCCGCATGGACCTTAGTCTGCTCTACCCCGGAAATGAGTGAGTCTAAAGTGTGGGGATGCGGGGAAATAGTGCCGGATAGCAACAAAAGCCCGGTTTATTGTGATTCTGGATCTCTCATGTCCACGTGGCGGCGTAATTCGAGGCGGGCGAGAAGTATTGCGACCAAGCCTTGGGCTTGTGGCGCAGCGGTAGTTGAAGTATATGATACATTGGAAAGCATCCACTGGTGGCCCGGGAAGTGTCAACACATGTGACTTTTGGGGAACCTGGTATCGATGATCATTGCTATAACGCAATGCAGTGTGTCAAATTAGGTATAGGCTGGTTCTGATTCAGGACGCGACGCCACCATTGGGGTGGGTAAATGGCAGATCTGCGCTGTCGGTCTGATAATGCCGTGCAACCACGAGCCACTGGTCGCATCACAATTAGCTTAGCGTAACATCCACCGACGCAAATGCAAGCGTAGTGGCGAGGAGTCTTTGAAAGCGGAAGCTTATTGTGACCGCAGTGTTGGGAAATAGAATGTCTATTGTTATGAAAAGACAAAATGATCGAGAAAATGCTGCACGAATAGCCTATCTCACAGGAAATGAGATGGGCTGGCTGAAGTGATAATCGTGGCGACCGAGCTTTGATACACGCGCTGAAACAGTCACCTTGGGCTCTTTGAATCCCTCGTAAACTGCCAGACGGCCGCCAGTCCAGAACTTCCATGTCTGCCCAATCTTCCATGATATATACTCCATAAGACCGTCAATGATATGAAACGTTTCCGAAGAGTGGCCAACTTCTCAGATGAGTGCATGTAGCCAATCAGCAAAATCCAAGTAGCGTTTTACACACCAGGTCCCATTGTGCCAGTGTCAATCTGCCGTATCAGGTCTCCCAACACCTCCTTCATCATTGTTTTGGCGCCAGGCAAACCTCGACAGTCGAATCGGATCTCGCTGCCATCATCTCGTGGATCTCTCGTCAGATTGACCCACCCTCTGAAGGATTCATCCTCTTCATTGGTCCAAAGCGGATCAACATCCTCGACGTCTTGAGATATCATCCTAAATGGCTGGAGTACGTACTTGTGGTTGAGCATGAATTCATCGAAGAGTAAGAAATCGAGCTGCGTGTCAAAGAGAGTAACCAGCAAGTCTCGGAGACGGTTAGGAGTGTTGAAATTCGTCTCCTCCAAAGTAAGTGTCTCGAATGTTCTCTTATGACTCGCGATCACACGGTCCAAGGTCAGGTAACCTGCAGCGTACAGCCCTCGTAGGTGCAGGCTCTGCAGGCTGAATGGGGGAGAATAACTTAAGCACGCCAGCAATCGACTGCAAGCGACCTCGCGATCCAAATTTCGGACGTATAGACCGCGTGCTGGCAGGAGGTTCAAGGCGAGATGCTTGAGATGCGCATTATGCTGTAGCAACTGGTTGAGTGCCACAATAGCATCGACGTGCCTGTTATGCGACACTATATCCAGATCTAGACCTACGCTCACCAGAGTCTGAAGCCGCGACGTTGAGCCTAGATGACGCAGTATTGGCGTTGCTGGGGCGAAGAGGGCTGTGTGCCAGCATTTCGTGAAGCTGCGCATTTGGATGGATTTTAGCTGCACTTCAGCTGCTGCAATCGCCCCGAGTATGCTGTGAAACTGAGCGCGTGGCGACCAGTGTATCGGAACGATTAGATGGGATAATGACTCTTCTAATGATCCCAGTCCCCTTGCGGAGAGGATATGTTCTTCAACCTGATTGTCGATATCTTGGGAAAAGTAATCGTGGCTCGCCATGAGGTTCTCAGGTGGGTACACGACAAGTCGACTCAGCTGTGTCATACACTGGAAGTACTCTGCAAGGCGGGCGCACGCCATGTGTTCGCAATGGTGCAAGTCTGCATATATTTTCGTGTACAACATCAGATCCTCGTCCAATTTCTTGTAAGCCGGAACTTTTAAGGCAGGTGGAACGTCCGAGGACAGGCTGAGGTCCAGTCGCTGGATTCGAGCCGCAAAGCGAGAGTGAATGATCTTCTCAAAGAGACGCAGTTCTGACTCTGTCATCTTGAGTTTTCTGTGCCGGAAAAATCGCTGCACCTTCAATCACAATTAGTCAGGACCACAACATGGAGAAGTCGTGCTTACAAATGGATCATCGAAACCGCCTTGAATCGCTCTGTTCGAACACAGTCGGACTGAGATTAGATCTTTATCCGATAAGTAAGATCCAATATGAGACAGGATCTCAAACGGAAGCTTCTCCAGCCTGCGGCATCCTGATTGAACGGGGTCGGAAACGACGTGGTGTATGGTATACATCACAAAGCGAAATCACCACAAGTGCGCAAGAATGGGCCTACTCTTGGTGCTCGGTGCACTTCTCGATTGATTGCTGCTCCTTGGAAACCCACAAGTAGCACAGCTCATAGCACATTCAGTAGGGTGAGGAACAGCGTGTCGGCGAGGTGAGGTCACTCTTGGGATAGATCGTTATTCCTGAGGTAGTGGGATTTTGAAGACGGTTACCCATGAGCAGTTCTTTGAAATTCCAGATCTTGGACGAAGCGCTGTTGTCATTTTCTTTTAGCTAGTTCCCAAGTACCATTGTATCAACCTGCTGAGTGATATAGCGCGGTCGAAGAACTTGGTTCAGCTGGCTTTGGAGACGTTTTCGTGTGGTAATATGGTGCTTCGTGCCATGGCTGGCGGCTTGCGGTTGTCGTAGTCCTACACTTTGATGCAGATTCACTCTCGCGGCCACCGCCTGCAACGTCATCATGAACGTCAATTCTCGACATAAGAGTTTGTCATCAAAATCATCAAAGTGTTTCAATCGAGCTCAGTGGTAGTGAGTATGCTGAGCGTCGATATTCGAGACTCAGGGTGAGGGGAGCCGACCCCGCAGCCTCACTCAACAGCTTCATCATATCTCTCGGATCAAGATCAGATTGAATAGGAGGAGAAAACAATGAGGCCAATTGATGCAGGCAGGAAATGAGCTTGAATGGCTTCATTTGTATAGCAATCGACTGTCATTGGAAATCCATTTCTCTGCGAAGGTGGTTCGAGACGTCGCCAGCAAGGGGTGGATTTTGATTTAGTGACATAGTTCTGCTACAAGTCGGCGGAGCGATAACGCGTTTGGAAACTATCCCAGTATCAGAATATTGTGTTGGGCGTGTTGCCAACTACTGAGGATGGTGCGGTGAGACGCGACTGTTGTGCTCTTGGGACCATGGACGCGCCTGGAAACCCCGCACGCTTGGCAAGCAAGCGCTTCCATGCTGGCGGCCAATTCGAGTGCGCGACCCGTGGCCCAGAGTGCAGGCAAAATTTAGCCGGTCGCGCAAGCCCCACAGGCGCAATGTGGGGTTGCAGCTCCTCCAGGCTACGACAGCCTTGCATGAGCTACGAAGACCGCCACAACCACGCGGACATTTTGTGTTTGACTCAGCACTCCGGTAATTGGATCTGCCTGCCATTGCGCCGGTCGGTCTGACGACGGAGATAAGACTTGTTGCAAATAAAGCAAAATTGTATCTTGACGACGACTGGGCCTGCAAAACTCCTACAGGACAACGGCCATGGCTATCGAGCAGCTATTCGAGGCGCTGCCGCTGCACTACCTCCAACATGGCATTTCGAGATTCGGTGCGGCGAATATCGCGCTCGCGGCGCTTATCACAGCCGTACTGGGCGTGCTCGCAGACTATGCGTGGATGTTGTATTTGCGTTCAAAAATGGTCCGTGGTCGCTTTTGAGGTTTGGCCGAGAATGTGTGCTAAAACCATTTGCAGCCACCTGGACCATTCCCGTACCCTATAGTTGGGAACACTTTTCAGCTTCCGGACAACAAGCCCTGGATATATTTCGAAGAGCTGTCCAAAAAGTACAATACCCCTCTTATCACGTATTGGATTGGCCGAAACGCAACAGTGTGGATCAACGATGCCTGGACTGCCAGTGAACTGCTCGATAAGAGAGCTGGCATCTACTGTTCGCGACCCCGCATGCTTGTTTTCGCGGAACTTGGTGCTGGCCAGAGCAATCTCGTTAATATGTACACCACGACGCCGGCCCAGCGAGAGCAATTCCGGCTGCTGAGAAAGATCACGCACCAAGGAGTGGGAATCCAGCAAGTAAAGCGGTACCGTGGTTTCCAGAACGATGAGAGCAAAGTGGTTGCTCTAGACCTCCTGTCCACACCTGAAAATTACGTAGCGCACTTTGAGCGATATGCAACAAGCGTGGTGTCAATTATTGGTTTTGGCAGGCGCGTCGCAAGCCCAACCGATCCCATCATTACTGAAGTGATTGCAGTCATGCATCGCGCAGCAGACCTTAATGTTCCCGGAAAAACCTTCCCAATGTTGATGGAGACGTTCCCTGCTCTTGCCCGTATCCCAACTGAGTACGCTCCTTGGAAGCACGGTCTCGGGTCCAAGAAGAAGTGGCATCGGGGAGGCGACTTTTTCTTTTCGCTGGCGAATGAGGCGAATGAAAAGCCAGGACATGAAGATTGTTATGCAAAGATGCTGTTTCGGGAAAAGGACAAGTACAACCTAAGTAAAAAGGAGATATCCGCGCTCGCTGGGAACCTATTTGGCGCCGGCTCTGATACGTCGAGTAGCACGCTTATCACCGCTATCTTGGCGATGCGCGCGTTTCCAGAAACTCTGATACCGGCCTGGGAAGAGCTGGACCGAGTGGTTGGTGCAGATAGAAGCCCGTCGTTTGAAGACGATGTGAATTTGCCCTATGTCCGGGCGTTCGTCAAGGAGGTCTTCCGGTGGAGGTCTGTCGCAATCATCGGCGGGCAGCCACACGCCCCCGTGGAAGATGACTATTACAATGGCTACCTTATCCCCAAGTCGACATGGGTGCAAGGCAATGTATGGGCGATTCACCACAACGACCGCGAGTTCCCCGAACCAGATCGATTCAATCCGAACAGATTCTTAAAAGATCACCCTGATGCTCGTCCGTTCCCCGGAGAGCGAGGATATATGACATTTGGCTGGGGACGACGAGTGTGTTCGGGTCAGGCGTTGGCGGAGCAAGGTACATGGTTGACAGTGGCGCGCCTTCTCTGGGGCTTCAAGATTGAGCCTGCGCTTGATGATCGCGGAAAACCAACACCGGTCGACATCTTTGATTACACGTAAGTTCCCACTCGTGGCTGCCATTAAGACTGAAGGCGAAGCTAACGAATTTTAGGAACGGATTGAACATGCGACCGCAACCGTTCAATGTGAGCATCAAGCCACGGAGCGCACGTATACGTGAAGCAATCGTGCGAGAAGGAGAACAGGCTCTCGCTGACCTCGCGCCGTACGAAGGGGAGACGAAGTATCGTATGAGCACGTTCTATGGCAAGTAGGTGAGCTTTCTCCAGAAGTTAAGGGCGGCCAAATTTCAAATCGCGTTGGCGCAGTGATCATGATGGTGCGACTTGCTTAAGCTGTACATTGCGTTGTGTGGGTCTGATTGTTCATGGCACCTGCTAGAATTGACGTATGCAAGGTAGTAGAGAGACAACTAGGTTAATTGGTATGTCGGGCTATCTCAGATGAGCTGGCGAAACATCGTCACATGTTAAATACGTCCCAGACGACTTGATGCGACGTGTTATGCTGAAAGAGGGTCCTGGCCTTATCCACTTTGTAGACTCTTTCGTGGTGATGAGCGGTCGTGTGTGACAAAGGCTCTCAATTCCTCTTTGAAAGGCGGCGACACAATCTGCTACTACCGAAACACCGCCTGCTTTTGACTGATATTGTGTAATCTTGAGAATAATAGGAGCGCTGAAAATCATCGAGGTGTGGCAAGAGTCTAAGAGCTCGCCAAAATGTGAGTATTAGTGTTAATTGGTGGCGACGTTAAAGATGGTGTTGTTGAAGCAAGAACCTTGCCTGCAGCAAAAAAGATTGACAAAAACATACAACAGCGGGGATTCGCCAGTGGTCACCCACCTGACTACTAGTCCACCGGTACGCTGCTTAAGTACAGCTGAGCGAACGGGAAGCTCTGTTTTCAACGTCCTATGGTCGTATGTGAAAGAATTTGCAGATAGTTTGTGATATATTCACAATGTAGTGGACTCGATTCGACATAGGTGCGCGACGCGTTCTGTGCGTTGTGAAGCGCCGAGCCCGCTAGTCCCAATTTCGTGTCAACCTTCTGCTCAGCGCCCATCATCATTCACTACGGTCTGTCAACCTCACCGATTCTTTTGTAGCGCAACGATAACCATCTCCCTCGCACATATGGAACGTGCATTCGTCTGGCACAAAATTCCGAGCACTTTCCTTCTTCTCCCGGTCCGCGGCCAGCTGCAGTTTCAAATGTTCCCTGAACGTCTCAGGTTGACTGCTCTTGGTGAAAGCGCGAATCTGATCCATGGACCCGAATCGGGCGATGGCTACAACAATTAGTCGGTGCATCGGACATCGCGTGCTCAAGCGGGACATAATGTCATCAACCACGTTGGCGGTGAGTTGCTCGGCGATCATCTCCTGGGCTGGTACGTGCGAGCGCAGGCGACGTACGGTCTTTGAGATGACAGCGTCTTGGAAGGCCTTCTCGTCGAGAAGCACAGCCAGATCGTAGCAAGCGAGGAGACTCGTGTAGGCTTCCCGAGCTGTGTCGACCGTCACCTTGGTGCATGTTCCTCGCTTCTCTTATGGGGTCAAGATGCTGTCTGTATCTTGCTAATACGCAAACATGTATAACTCGCGATCGGTGGTGCTGGAGATGAGGACATGAGTTTCTTGCGCCATACGGCGGCGCAAGTACTGTGACTGCATCTCAGAAAGATGAAATCGATAGGTCTTCGCTGTTGAAATATCGTCCGTGGGAGTCCAGACGCTGGTTCTCGAGCTCGATAAATGAGGAACAGTAACGACGACCCGTTTCATATAGGTGCTGGATCACAGTCAATTTTGGATGTAGGAGTGTTGCTGAGATATGTGAGTATACTTCTTTGCAGTAACGTAAATGCTCATCGGACTCATCATAGCAAGAATTAACGCATGTTGCAATGCGCAATCGCAAGCCGTGACGGGAACAGCTTGCATAATTTCGTAATATTTATACCAAGCTTACAATCTTGAGCAGCAATGAACGATGATGGCGACTGTCACTCGAAGCGCCTAGGTTCATCGCGTAACATTGTGCGGTATGAAGCTTTCACACAAGCGGATTGTAGTCGCGTCCAACCATCACACCAAGTTTGCGCCACAAGAAGAATCGAGAATAGCTACGTGTTCATCTATTGCTGTGGCTACTAGCTGGTAGCACCTACCCCGACCCAAGTCGACACGAAAGGCGCTTCCCGAACACCGACTCATCCATCCAGGCGACAATTTGAGACGAAAGCCGCTGATCTGGCAGCACAAATTGCCAAAGGAAGCGTCGTGAAAGCCAGCATCAACACAAATCCACAGGCTGCTCAAAGTGTCCATGGAAGTTTGGACCGCAGTATAACGATAGCGAGCAGACATTACCATGCCATCAGCTCCCAAACATCCCTAACGTCTACGCAACGAACATGGCGCATAAAAGTCGTGTCCATGGAACCGACATTCACTGACCACGAAGTCCGGCGCCGCAACACCATCAACATGCTGCTTCGCCCGCAACCCAGCCATCTCCTTCAGGACATGACTCTTGAAGGAGCCGTTGACGCTCGAGAAAGCCAGGATCCCAATTTCGTTTACAGAAGCAAAGCGGGCATACGCGGCGACCAGGAGGAGGAACAGTGGTGATTGGGTGCCGTACTGTTCGATGATCGCCGTAATGGTATTTGCATACAGGAGGCGGATTAGCTGTATTTGATGGGTGCCGCGAGCTCGAAGCGTCGTCACGAGCTTTGAGGCGACCGCGTCTTGGAATCGACGATCGTGAAGGGTCGCACCCAGAGCATAGCATGCGAGGAGATTTTGGTAGTCAATTCGAGCCTCCTCTGGCGTGATAGTGATCTCGGTAGCCTTCTTGAAGAAGGGAATGGAATCACCGAGGGTATGGGCAAATGACTTGTTGCGATGAGCCTCGATTTCAGATGTACTGTATACAGCATCCCTGTTTAGATAGTAATCGTAAATGTCGAAATGTTCAGTAATGTTCTCATCCAACGTGATGGTGATTGAGGGTCTGGACACGCCAGGTGACCGATACTGCTCGCGAAATGTCGGGGAAAGTCGCGAGGCTGGAATCTGGTATTCTTTACGGCTCATGCTTGAAGGATCATTCGTCGTATAGGGTACTCGAAATATTATCGTTGTGTTGATGTTCCTAGCTACCGTCAGATCATGGCTATCATATGCTTCGCTTTCTGCTTACATGCTAGAGGAAGGCATTGCCACTTTTGCTGCTGGTAGCAAATCCTCGCAATTAATTGATCAAGCCCGATTAGTTGATGGAGATAAAATGATAGTTGTTGCAACGAAAGAGCTATATTGACTTTAGGCTTGATCTTACATAATGTCTACTCAGGCGTACGGGTGACGGACGTATGTCGTGAAAGTCAAGAAGTTTACCACGGTTGCCTGCCACTAAGGGTGGCCTTGGACGAGATGTTTCACCTTCATGGGTGCAATCAAACCTGACAAGAAGCCGCGAGACTAACCCGCTGCGAGATACGAACCGCAGTGTTCAAGAAGATACTACTCCTGGCAGCAATTTTCGCCCTCCGCATTTCTTCCTTCTCTCCGCAGATGCTTCCAACCCTTACTGAAAGCGTGCGGTCTTTGGCACATGAATGACTGGGCCATCACCATACTGGATTGTCATGCCTCCATTTAGGGCCCTAATGAGACTTGACTCTTTAGGTGTTACTGGCTTTGCAGGTTTGGTTGCACCATTTCTCGGGAAATGATCATCTCGAATGTACACCATCTGCTGGAATGACTGGAGGAGGACGCCCGAGATGTAGTCGGAAGGGTACCCTTTGCTCTTGGTGAGACATATTATGTCATCGATGGAACCGAACAAGACCATGGCGTTGATGATGACCTCGCGAACGCGTGAAGTGGCGTCGAACAAGGAGAATATGTCGCGCACCACTGGCGGAGTGAAGCATTTCACAAAAACCGACTTGTGGCCACTGTTGTCGACTTTGTCCACCAGGTGCGCCAGGGCAGCGTCGCTGAAGTCCCCATCACCGATGACTTGTCCCAAGCACACGCATGCAAGGAGATCTAAGTATTCTTCGAGAGCGCGACGGTTGCTGGAACGAGAATCTTGAACGTTCGGATGGGCGACCAGCTCGTGTTTGGACTTGATATGGCGATGGTACACCCAGTGGTACCAGGTGGCGGTCACGGCCCGGTAGTTGAACGTGACTCGAAGAACTGGCATCTGCTTTCCAGCATGAGCGCGGAGGTTATCCGTGAAGTACTTCGACGTCTGGAGACGGCTGACGTGGACGAGGTGGTTATAGGCAATGCCGTTGGTGGTGAACACGATGCGAACCATGGCATTGTCATTTCTACATTTCGTCAGTATTGGCCTCTGGGGAGCTGTCTTGGTTGTTACTCACGCGACCTTGATGGTGTCCATGTTGAGATTGCCTCTGCTGATATTGCTGGTGTTGCTGCAGTCCATCAGTACTCGGTCGCGGGCCACAGATACTCTTGTCGCTTACTTCGCGAGGCCAGTGTTCTTTCTGTCGGCCATGCCAAAATCTTCTGGTAATGGAGATTCTGAAGGGCGGGCGCCGCGCGCTTTATAGGCAGAGTCACTGGGGTCGCTGGATACTGCGAACAGGATCTCATCATGAGCCTTGAATTTGGCTGCGAGGTGGCTGGGAAGACCGTTCACATGGAGATCGTGGTGAAGGAGAGTTGTTTAGTGCATGCCGTGTGTTCGAGAGGTTGGGGCCGGTAGCAACTTTTCCTCGTGCGCTCTTGCTATATGCTGATTTCGCAGGGCGAACCCGTCCCACGCAGAGCACCCTGGCTTGGGTTTCATAACAGCTTGAGGACTTTCGGCACTGCATCGATGGGAAGACATATTCCGCGCGCGCGAGGATTAGGGTAAAGCCCGACACCGACGGATGCACCCGCTCATTACTCATTGGAGAGTTAATGCTGCGCTGAGTCTCAAGATACTCCCTAGGAGAACACAGGGAGGTGGTCAACGAAGTAACTCTCTTGGTTGCCATACGCTCAATATCTGCGCGTCAGAGGAGGCGCTGTATACCTTCCACATCCAGACCGCAATTGGTGTTTTTCACTGCTGCCCCGAAACGATTGAGTGCTCGTCATTGCCGACAGAAGTCGTTAGCTCTCACTTCTTTCGCAAATCACGCACAACTCGCGTTCAGTTCACGCCTCCTTCTTCGGGTACACCTGCGATTTTCTTGATGTTTGGGTGCATGTACCTTGGTACTTGCTTACGTACATGTCCCAAAAATGGTTGCAATATTTTGATTGGCCGACCAACCAACCGCTACCAAATGACACGAAATCCGTGGTAACTGCACGAACGAGTCCTCAGCAATATTTTCATTGGTGCTTCGCGATGCTCCACGAGAGCGTAGACGCCTTCCTGCTGTACATCCGAGCACGCACACAAGTAGCAATGGGAACCGGGAGAGCCCCTAGGACAGTTCTGTTCTTCGTGCTGATCTCTACAGCGAGGCTTGACCTTGTTCACTATCGCATGACAACAATTGAGCCAAGATAGTGAACGCAATCAAATTCTGACGCTCGCGGTTGTCCTCATCGGCGCGGCACAAGCCCGCTTGGAGGTGTCCATAATGCGTTCTGTCGTCACTGAATCTGCTGCGCCCGCCCAGGAATCCGCTGAAGTCGTTGCCCACATGATAACAATAGTGCGGTCAGAGGGTGCATACAGTCAACCATGGTAGCAGTATGGCTATAGCTTGAGGTCTCTGATACCAGGATATAACGAGCACCGTCCTCGTCAACTTGATTCTTCATACAATATTCCATTCGCACACACTTCCCCTTAGCTACACGTTCACTCCTGCCACAACTTACCAAAACTACCAACACCACCATTCACAGCCGCCCTATCCCCTCACCCTCCGCATCGTAAGTCTCAGATCTGTACATCCCCTGACAGCACACTAATATCACCAAAGCAAGATGGCCCCACAGGCGCGCATCAAGAAGCTTTCATCTTACCACAACAACGTCAATGGCAATTCCATTGGCATGACACAGCCCAATTTTCCCGAGATATCCCCCATTCTTCCCGAAGCCAACACCGTAAGTTGATAAGCCCAGCCCCGGCACTACACTCACTTTGTTCACGCATAGTTAACTCTTCTCAGGTCGACCACGACGCCGCCCTCCGCACCCGCCTTATGCCCGACCAGCGCCGCGCATTCTTCGGTACAGAGCACCGCAACAATTGCAGCTTCCAGCGACGAAAGACCGCGCAGCTTGCCAAACTATGGTCACCAGCAGATGCACATGGTCGTCGCAGGTTGAAGGCTCTGAGGCCGCGCACCCCACCAGATTTACAGAGGAAATTGGTAGTTCCGCCACAAGTCCCTAGGCCTGTCAAGAGATTATGTGTGGCGCCGTCGCATATGCCTCAGGAGATCGACGCACGCATCACAGCGAGTACGTCCCAGGAGAAAGAAGAACAGAAAATGGGCGTGGAGTCTTTATACTCACTCAATGAGGCTGGTGATTTTGAGATCGGATACTTGTATCCAGTGCAGGAGAGCAATTCTGACGAGGAAGTGGTGGTCGGCGCACAGTCTACCGGCCCACTTCATCATGTTAATGCGTCGGAAGAGGTTTCCCTATCTCCTATCTCTGCACTTGTGGGCAGTTTTGCTGAAAATAGGTTTTTGGGCGAACATTGCGATGCTATGGAGGGCCATTCGCAGGATCTTCCATCACAGTTTATGCCTGAGGCGTGGCCGAGTCTCTTCCCAGGTTTTCTTTCTATTGATATGCTTCAGAACGATAGGGATGATTCCCCAATGGAATGCCTCTCCTAGGGATATTACCAGACCGAAGAGCTGATTTTCACAAGGCGATTCTGATTTCATGGACGGTAGTTCGAATTTAAGTTGAGCTGGTCAACCCTGGCTTATGAATTGTAAAGGGCTTTCAATTGCTTGTTTTCTTTACTGCCCTCCCCCTTTCTTCTTGTTAATTATATCATAGTCATTATACATTTCCCTCTAGGTATTCCTAGTTTCAATGCAACCTAAGACGCGCACGCGGCGGATGCCTTTGTGAATCGGGCCTTGTTCACGCTGATTATTGCGAGCAGTCAATCATGGAATCATGGCAAATCAGAGGTGTGTTTATCTTTACAAACGTTTCCGACTTCTCATTCGATTTTCTAAAGCTCTCTGCCCCTATTAAGCCTTCGGCGACCACGCGACACGGAAAGCACGCCTCGTCAGATCGGGCCAACGACGGCCCGGTGCTGAGCGACAACTCACTGTATCGCGATTTGATATACGGACACTCAACGCGACTGCTCTCATGGCGCTATACATTGCGGTATAATGGTGAGCTTCAAGGTCGGCCGCACACACGAGTTTTGTAGCGAGGTTGAGGCAAATGGCCCCCAGCTTAAGAACGGAGGAACGACATGTGCAATGCACACCATCGTGGTACTTGGATGGAATCCATGTGTTCTGTTCTTAGCGACATTTGACGACAAAAGGGGTTTGCGCAAAAAACAGGTGGCGAGGTCGCGCTGCGGCGAGAGGTGGTGATGCTTGTCAATTTGCGCGCGGTTGAGGTGATGAAAACACCCCACGAACGGGTTCATGATGCGAGATCACATGACTGCCCTTGGCACTTCGAACTCACAGATGCCAGCGTGGAATGTCAGTGGAAGACGCTGATGGAATAATGTTGATATTGATGGATCCAGCGATGTCATGAGCGAAGCAGCTTTCCCAGCATCCAATGCGCGAACTGGAGCGCTGGCATGATCATCGCGGCCACGACTCGCGAAACACCGTCGTGCAGCTTCCAAAGTACCGTCTCTTGTAATTGGTCGACATCTATTGTTCTCGCCTGATCAATTCTCTCTTCCATTTGCTCTCTTACTCTTGCGGCTTTGCTGGGTAGCTCGAGACCAAGTCCTAAATACAGACCCACGATGATGTACTCCATGACGACTTGCCTGGTGAGACAATATCAGTATAACGTGTCTATCATGGAGTTCGGGACAATTGGCAGCCTAATGAGTAATATCGCAGACGTATGAGGCGAGGAACGAGATAAAACTTACATGCACAATTGTGTCGTGACATCGCCACTAATGACATTGAATCGCTGCTGCTTCCACCCATCGAAATCATTCGGGTACCACTGCTCGAACGCGAAGCACATCATGTAGACGACATCCACCACAAAGAAAGGCAAACTGAGCACCACTGTGGTGAGGATCTTGACTTCATCCGAGTCGGCCAGATACAAGCGCGCGGAGATGACTGTCGTTGCCCAAATGAGGACAATGAAACACGCCAAATACAATGAAACACCCGCTTTCGTTGCCTCCGTCGCAGCATACGTCGGGCCGTCGCGCGAATCTGGATCAATGGCTCCCGCAATAATGAGCATGAAGGAGACGACGAGCGGGATGTGCACCATCATCAGGATCCATTGCATGCGCCGACCTTTGGGCCTAGTGGTAGCGTTGAGTAAGCTGCTAGTCGCCATGAACAGCGGTGTCAGGCCCATGGACGTGAGGATGGCTACGCCGCTTTCCAGACTGGTGTTGGCTTCATCCACAGGGAACATTGTTGTCGCGGCCAAATCGAGCGACACCTGCGCGAGACGGCAAATGGCAAGCAGCGTCAGCCAGATCCATGGTGAGCTGCGGCCGAGGCCTTGGCGAACAATCAGGTAAAGCGAGACGACGAGGTAGATGAAGAAGATGACGAGCGTCACGATGTTGACAACGGCGCCGTACTTAAGCTTGGCCATGGGTGGTGAGGCATGGGGGATGGAATGGGATGATGGGAAGAGGCTGGATGGGATGGGATTTGAGAAGTGATGATGGGGATTCGGCCCCTTGGCGCAGGTCAGGGCGGGATGCCAAGGTCAGCTTTTGGCGGGCCACGTCGGCTATCGCACGATCTTCACATCCTTCAATAAACTCTATCAATTCATTCCGATCGTGAAACCGGCCTCTCCTAAGTATTCGTCCCATCTCGCACACACGCAACGTTTCTAGCAGCCTCACCACAGCCTTCAACCTCTGCCACCGCCCGGCATCCCGCGGAAATTGGACTTCGCCACACTGGGGCTGTGCTTGTCTTCGGACCAACACCGGCCGTTTATGCAATGCACGATGCACGTAAACATCACGGGAATATGCACTCCGGAGATCCTTAACTTTACTTTTTCCTTCTCTAAAGTGGTTCATGGTGATGTTAGATGGCTAATTACATCGACGCCGAGGCCTCTTTCAGGCCTTGGGTGCTCGACCATTGTAGTCTATCCCAGGCGAAGCTGTGTAGTTTGCGAAACAATCGTAGTTGAAGTCGATTTCCGCACTTCGCTTCTGCAGGACCGATACCACGTTATCGAATGAGCAAAGACCATTTCGATCAGCCGGACACCCTGGGTACGACTCGTTGATGGGAATAACTGCATCGTTACTGGAAGAGTGTCAGCGGGATATCCAAAAAGGGGAGTTCAGAAGACTTACACTAGGAATCTGATCTGCTTGGTAGGTTGATATGCAGGACAACTCAGGACCTGCGCAGTAAAATGTGTTGCGAATGGCACCAGCTTGCTTGCCACGAAGCTGTTCTGCCTGCGATTGCCAGATGGACTCAACGGCGGGCCTTCGAAGAGAGCTGTCAGGTTGAATGCCGTAAGCGTGTCAAGCACAACAACCTCGTGCGTTGCATCCGCGTAGATCGACTGGTTGAGCGGGAAGAATGTTGTCGTGTTGTCGAATGTCTCGTTCAATGCTGAGTTGGCTCCAGGATACTTCCCAGTGAAACGCGCAATGAACTCATCGAGATAACCCTTCCCCTGCGCGGCTGCAACCGGCGAACCTGGCCCATTGTTGTAGTAGAAGGAAAGGTCGTAGTAGTACTCATAGTTCAAGAAGTCTTCTTCGCTGAACAGCTCGCAGAACGTCGAGTACCCGAGTGCGACGGTTTCGTAAGAGCACAGCTGCAGCATGGCAATGGCATCCGTGGACGTGAAGTTGACACCGCTAGCCTGCGACTGGAGCCGTGCGAGCGTAGCGTTGAAGGCATCCTTGGCAAAGCGGGCAGCCACAGTGCTTCCGATGCTTCCCCTGCTGGCGATGTTCGAGTTGTTGCAGATTTCGTACGGTGCACCAGAATTGTTCAAGCCCAGTGTTTCAACCAGGATCTCGATGTTGACCTCATTCATGAACTCGGGCACGCCAAAGAATCCCGCTGCGAAATTCTCCGCTGTTTTAACCATGCGGTCTTGTGATTGAGTGCGGAAGACAGGAATAGCTCCAGCTTCCGTAAAGTTGTTAAGAAGTGAGCCGTACAGCTGGCGATGTGCAACACCGAGCATGAACAGCTGGCTGCGGCCGAATGGTGTCAAGAGCTCGGCACCAAGCCTGTACTTCCAGTCACTCAAAAATGCGAGCTCGCCGGATACAGAGAGTCCAGTCTTCGTAGCGTTGACAATCTTCTTCGCGAAAGTCGCCGGAGCCGCATCACTTGTTGGGTACCTAGCTCCGTGTCGGTACAGCAGATGCACCTGGGTAATGTTGCATCCCTCAGGCACCAGAGGGCTAGCATCAGGCAATCCGTAGTCCGAAGAGCGGAGTGAGTACCATGGTGATAGGTTGCCCCAATATTTGCTGATGTCAAAACTGGGCGATTCCGAACTGCTGCCATGAGGCTGAGGGTTGACCAAGGGAAAGCGACCAGACTCTCCTTCATTGTACGGGTACGCCTTTGCCGATTCAATGGCTGCAGGCTCAACTCCAGTCGGTGTGGGACCAGGAAAGCCGACGACCGATTCTGGTGGGAACAATGAAGCGTTGACCGCAGCTTCGTCTCATCAGCCTGAGGACAACAAAGCGCAACTGTATACGCTGACTTACTACCTGATGGCGGATATCTATCCGCAGTCGGTGCTCCCGCGAACGAAGAAGCTTGAATTGTAGTCGGCGCAGAGTTGGCCTGAGCGACGATCGCAATCAAAGCGACCGTGAAGCTATTTGTTGTCCTCATTGTTGTGAGATTCTGATCGCAATCCTTCGAGCAGCCAAGCTTCGTCAAGCTTTTGCCCAGCAGCGATGGCGTTGCGCACCCATCTTATACCCGCGGCGCTCGCCGTATTTGCGGCTCAGTGTACAGAAATGCTTAGAGCACTGCGTACTCATCCTGCAATCGCGGGCTGTAGTTTGAGCGAGCGGCCAATCATGTCCGGTCGGAACCCCGCGTGGTCGAAGTTTGGAGATGCCGGCGAGCCGGGGTAGATCTTTAGCGTTATAGTGACGACATTGGCCGTTATTGCGGGACAAACTGCCTTGTTGGCGTAAAACCAACACGTGGGCGCAGAAGGTACAGATGGGTGGTGATGGGATGGATGGTTGGCGGCATGCAGGTACCGGAAGTTCCGACAACGTGGAACGTTCTTGCTGATGCTGATCCACTTTCTATCTGGATACGTGTAGATCTATCAATGATATACACGCGAACATTTCGTGATTTCCGAGGACCACCGAGGAGAGAGGAATTATTTTTGATAAGACGAGGCACGATACGCTCTGCTACAACGTGCCCAGCGGATATACGGATGGTATATTCGTCGTGTTCGGCGTCACCACTGGCACCTCACTGTATTGCGGGACTTCCACAGCTTCCTTCGCCCAAGCAGGAGCTCTCCGCACCTTCAATAATTGCTCAATTGCAAAACCGATTCCTAACAACTTCTCCTCTTCGAATGGCCGCCCTAGTATCTCCATACCAATTGGCACACCAACTGGCGCGTCCTCGCTTGGTTGACTGAACCCTGCAGGCACAGTAACAACAGGTGTACCGGTTAGCGCTGCTAGGATGCCGTTACGCCCGGATTGTGAAGCTGCGCCAATTTTCACTACCAGGTTCTTCTGCTCGGGATAGATGATCGCGTCAACATCGTTCGCCGAGAAAGTGTTGAGTAGGGCCAGAGTCAGGTTGCGAATGCCGGCTTGACGCTGGAGGTACGTCGCATTGCTTGTCGACGAGACCAGGGCGGTGTTTACATACTCGTACTGAGATGGGAGCACGATGAATTCGCCCCCGGAGCCATTCACCGCCCTGCGCGAGTACAGTTCGTTGAGTGTTCTGGGATGATTGCCAGAAAGAGTTGGCCGTTCAAGATAGACATCCATGAGTTGGCGGTACTCAAAGCGCTGAACATCAGATGCGGCTTGAATAGCTGTCGCGTTGTAAAGCGTTTCATTGATTGGGACAAGGGTGACACCCTCTGCCGATAAACGGGCCATGACCGCATCCATCACGTTGTTGACAGGCGTTACTTCGGGCGAGTTGGTCCGGTTGAAGAAGCCATTGAGCACACCTATCCGCAAACCTTTCAGCGATACGCCAGTCAAAGAAGCTGCGTAGTCGATATTGCGATTTGTTGACGGGACCAACGCAGTTTCGTTGTCAGCTGCATCGTATCCCGTAGTCGCCATGACGGTCAAGGCGACGGCGACATCTTTGATAGTCTTCGCGATTGGACCAATGACATCGTGTGTAGTCGAGATGGGAATAATGCCAGTCCTGGTGATCAGTCCTTTCGTCGGACGTATACTGCATAACGAATTTGCGCTAGCCGGGCTTCGCAGGGAATTTACCGTGTCGGTACCGGTGCCAAAGACACAAAACGACGAAGCGACAGCAGCGCCAGTCCCGCCAGAGCTTCCCCCAGGCGTGCGTGTGGCATCGTATGGATTGACTGTCTGGCCACCTAGCGACGACACGCTGATGCCCTCAAGAGCGAGTTCGTGTAGATTTGCCTTACCAAGAATGATGGCTCCTGCTCGCTTGAAGGCTGCGACACTGGGTGCATCCTCCGTCGGTTGCGATTCTGCCAGCGCCAAACTTCCTCCAGTGGTGGGCATGTCAACGGTGTCATAGTTGTCCTTGAGCAGGATTGGAATGCAGAAGAGAGCGCCTGTAGCATTGCCGCTGGAGAGTTGCTCGTCAAGCGAGTCTGCAATACTCAGAGCATTCGGATTCAGGGTGATAATCGCATTCGTGCGGTTGTTATGCGCTTCGATACGAGCAAGAAAGGCTGACACAACATCGCGACATGTTGACAGCCCAGAGTACAGCGCATGGTGGACGGAATCGATGGTCGCTTCGCGAGCGTCAAATGGCATGGCTTGCGCAATCACAAAGTGACTGCACAATGCTGCAATGGTCAGCCGGCGGAATGTAACCATGATGCTGTTCGGTGCACACGGCGGAAATCGCAAGTAAGGCTCTTTGAGTCTAGCATTCTGCTACTCATACAAGTACTTGAGCAATTGCGCCGCAGAATTGCTCTTACATTTCTGGCTCCGTCACTATCTTCGCAAGACGTCTTGGCAACGATTGGCTGATGAGGCGTCCTGATGCACGCATCCGATGGACGTCGGTCAGAAACCTTGGTCATCTGCGCGGGTATCGTTGGTGTTATCGTGTGAGCCTCACGAATTTACCGATGTTCGGGATGACGTTGACATGCCAAGAGCGCTGAGCACCTGCCTATCTCGACCAAGTGCCGACGGGAAGTCTGTCGGATGTATAAGTGATTCCCGGGAACATTTGGTGCAGCCGAGCTGCAATCATGAGCGTTTGCCTGAATCTTAAGCCAGTCTGAATGCCTTCAAGAAAGGGTTATTAAAGACATGTTTGGGCAAGAGGATATCATTTTTAAGGTGGTTCGCTCCCGCGCCCTCCACGAGGATGGCTAAGACCTTTCATCACAGACATCTCCAGAACTGTCTCACAAACATCGACACCATGCTCCACACCATGCTACAGCCATGATACGATACGTTGGAGCACTGTCAGTTCTCCCTTCTCGTCGATGGGAAATAATTCCCTTATCTCGCCGGCGTTCAACACATTGTCAGTGCGGATAGAACCAGAACAGCGGCAAGTCACACCCACACGTGGGACAGTGGCAAGACATGCGCATTGATGCGAGGAATGTGCTTGGCTGGGTTGCTTTTCACGTATTGAGGTCAGACACAGCTGTGAGATCGTTTTCAAAAGCAAACAGCCCGTACATTGTCTGTGTCACCGTTCCCAAAAGCGCGAGTCCGCCCAATGGCCTTAAAGACTTTACTATAAAAGGGTTTCCTTGTCAGCCTGATACTAAAGACAACCAGTGCAACTTACTCCGACACCATACACGGAATTCTGCGACGATCGAGGACAATGCCATCTTTCTTCTCTGTACCTGCCGAGCTCCGCATTCAAATATACTCGCACTTGCTGCCCGGTCCGGATCAATATCCTTCAGTCTACACTGGTCTCCGCAACTCCTGCAGGCTGATACGCAAAGAGTACGATAACGAGGCGGAGGAGGTCATCCCTCACACATATGATCACTCTCCGCTTCGATTAAACAGATGGTGGCACATAGCACACGCGCCAAGCGATCCAAGGACGATTTTAGACATCTCTACTGTAGAGATACAACCGACACCTCGCATCGTCACCTGTTTAGCGCATTTCCCACCGAACATCATCCCCTGGCATTGGACTTGGGTCAAAACGCTGATTATTTCATTTGGCATGAGCTCGGAATCCAGATATCATCACCAACACATCCTCAACATAGAGGACGGGGTAAACGATCATTATGAATCTGATGAGGACACAAAATTCGTTATTTGGAACAAGACCCTAAAGGGTCCTGCCAACCGGCCCATACAATCAGCTGTGAACGTAGCTTTTGAGCGCATGGACAAATTTATTAAAGATCGCACAGGCACAACTGTAGATCGTCGCACCTTCACGAAGGGTGATCGCCGTTGTCGCGAATGCGAGATTGATACATTTGTGATGCGCCTAGTCGACTTCGACGAGGGAGATGTCACACCGCCACATGTTATTCTACCACCCGAAGACGGAATGCCATCCAATCACGATCGGTTGTGGGATGTTACATTTGGTGTGAATAGAGATGGTGGACTTGTGGAGGCTATCTGGCGGCGACGAACAAGGTTCGACGCCCAGCGCGACGCGGAGAATGATTTCATGCCACCATATGAGTGGCTAGCGCCGGCTCATACATGTCCAGAACCACTAGATCCATTGGAAGAGTTTGGAGCCCCCGGACAGAGGATTGCCTCACTGTGGGATTTCTTCAAACGCTAGTAATAGTCGTGGAGGCTGTCGTGTGATTGGCAAAATGCTGGACTTGTGCATGAACTTTTTGCAGCCTTTCTTTTCTAGAGATTATTTTTGCACCTTATACAAATTCTCTTTCTGCGATTTCAGCCTCCAATCCTTCCGAGGTTTGGAGTTGCTAGAGAAATTTTGAGGCTGCGTATTAGCAAGTCCTAATGGCTTATGACTATACATTGCCTTGCGATCGCCAATGTACTACTCGAGAATTCCCATGGCTACATCGCACGTAGAGACAACTGAGTTTGGGCATTGCATTGCAACGGTGTCGCGTTCGCGACAGACTCGGGAGTGCTTGCCAAGACCGCTTACATAAGTCGGGACTCCTTTTTTCACGCCTCGCGCGACTTGCCTCGCTTCTTCCTTCCTTCACGATGCCGCAACCGTGCCGATTATCCGCCGCCGAGCCTGCTCGCGGCGGCCTTGCAGACCGGAAGATCGCCTCGCCGTGTGCATCGTGTTCCCCAGGTTGTTTTCGCGCGAGGCTCAAGCTCGAATGAAACTCGCGATGTGGCACTAAACAAACTTCGTGCCCAAAACAGCAATGCGAAACTCCGAACCACACTCAAACAGGATACGCGATGCTTCAAGATCGCAAAACAGCTGGCCACACCTGGTCAACTCGGATACGTCGCTGCCGTTTGCACAAGGATCACTTTGCTCGCAGATCTCCCGCCGTATCCATGTGGATCTGGAGTTGCATCAGCCATGACTCCGCGCCATCCTCCGCCCATGTCCAACTTTCGATCTCAATGAACTTTGTCACTATTGCCTGATGTTCTGGCTATTGAGATTCATTGATCTGCTAGTATGATGCATGTCCAGCGACAAATGAGCACGGCACGCTAGAATATCCTCGCAACCAGCATGAACGTCTTGCCCTCAGCCACACAGTGTTTCATCGGATCCAAGGATCAATTTGAGTTGAAAGCCAAGCTTTTCATCCTCTGACTATCTGGTGCTTAGGCATCGATGGTGGATAGACTAGGCCCAACCGAATTCGGTTTGGCGAGGTCTGTTGTCTCTATCGCCCGAGAGGCGTTCGGTTTCGAAATACTCTCCTATGCAACGCTGCGTGCCAAGTTCCTGCAACTTCCCGTCTCATCGCAATCCACCATTGCCTCTCATTGGCTCCGCTCTTGGAAACCTATGCCGAGGCCGTCTCGATCATCACGATGCTGGAACATGACATGCTTTCGGAAACTGCCAAACGAGGCTTAACGGAGTCTATTTTTGCCTCTATCACGTTTGTAGCCTCCAAGACACGGTCACACAGCGGTTTTGGTGCTTCATGTTGATGTCGAAACCAGTTTCTCAGCATTTCACACGGTCTTGGCCCAAACCGGGGGGCCTCCGACATCCGGACTGCCTTGCCACTGACACTCCTCTTCGCAGCAAGGGAGCCGCATAACATAGAGACAGAGATGGTATAAATGAGGGCCAGGCCGCGACCGAAGAAGAGCATCAGCACTCAGGTTCCCAACCCAGCAACTACAGTAATCACTACTTCTCTTCCATTCTACTTAATAATCTTTCTTGACTTCTTCTAATATCTCATCTGACCGGTTCAGTATGTACTTCACCAAGTCTTCCGTTGTTGCTTTCAGCCTTTTGGCTTCCTCCTCGCTCGTGGCTGGCCACGGTGCAATTATCGGTGCCACCGGTGATGCTGGCGGTCAGGGCTCGGCCATTGGTGTCGACCCAGCTACACCACGTGACGGCACTGGCCGCAACCCCTTCCAACAGGACTCCACTCGCTTCCGTGGCGATGCTGCCGCTTCCTGCGGTGAGACCCTCGGCGGAGGTGACAACGCCGTCGAAGCTGGCACCGCACAGGTCATGCAACTCAACGGCGGCACTCTTCCTCAGGTCTCGGCTGGTGGTCAGATTATGATGACTGTTCACCAAGTCAACTCCGACGGCGCTGGCCCATACAAGTGCATGATCGATGCTACAGGTACCGGCACAAACTGGCAGCCAATCACTGTCACCCAGAACCTTCAGGGCAACGACCGTGGTCGCAACCGGGACACTCAGATGCAGGATCTTCCTCTTACTGCTGCGATCCCTGCCGGTCAGACCTGCACTGGTACCGTCGCTGGACAGAGCAATGTCTGCATGGTCCGCTGCGAGAACCCCGCTCGTGCTGGTCCTTTCGGAGGGTGTGTTCCTGTTCAGATGGCTGGCGCTGCTGCTGCCGCGGCTCCCGCTGCTGCCGCCCCAGCTGCTGGTAAGTACTTTGAACGCCTCACATTATTCTAGATGCTGACCATCATAGCTGCCCCCGCTGCTGCAGCCCCCATCGCCAACACCGGTGCCCAGAACGCCGCCGCTCCAGTAGCCAACACCGGTGCCCAGAATGCTGCCGCCCCTGTAGCTAACACAGGCGCTCAAAATGCCGCTGCCCCAGGTAAGACTTCTTCATCCACTCACAACTTATAATCAAACTAACACTTCGAAGCCGCTGGCGCCGCACTCCCAGCTCAGAACGCCGGAACTGCCAACCAGGCTGCGCCGATTGCCAACACTGGCGCCGCACTTCCCGCTCAGAATGCTGGAACTGCCAACCAGGCTGCGCCACTTGCCAACACTGGCGCCACCACCGGTATGTGGTCTTATGACTCTATTGATGCAATAGCTAATCCATGACCAGGAGCTACCACTCCCATTGCTCCCGTCGCCGGTGCCGCAGCCCGCAAGCGTGAGGCTCTCCGCAACAGCCGCCCGCAGCCCGCTCTCACCAACGACGACCAGGAGGAGGAGCTCGACCTTGTTGACGCTTAAGCGTCTAGCAGCACTGCAAGACAATTAGCGAGACTGTTGGATCAAGAAGTGGCATGACCAAGGCAAGATCAATAGATTGGAGATGTATATACCATGGTGTGCATGTAAAGTGGGATGCTAAAAGGGAAGTGGAAGGTGCAGGTCTGAGACCGCATTCAAGAAGCTTGTCAAGATTTCCTTATTGGGCGTGTTCTGGTTGCGTTGTTGTTTGATTGCGTGGGAGCTTGGGATTGGGAACCCTAGCTTGCTCTTACGCTCCTTTAGTCGTAATGTTATGTTGATGTCCTGAAATCCTCCTTCTCCACCACCATCTTTGCATCGTCTGTTCTGCATCCGTCATCTTCCAGCCTTGGGACTGCTAAGTAGCAGCCTTACAGCCTCAGGCGTAGTCAAAATAAGCTTTTGATCGTCGCGAAACGAACTGGGTCGCAGTTCTTAGCAAGAGTCTGGGATCAGGGCGGAGGCGTTTCGGAGGTGTTTTGTGTGGCGCAAAGGGGTTCACGCGACATCCTAGACGGATGCGAAACGGTTTTGGTCAATGCGATTGTGCCTCGGTCGGAATGGTCGAAACGAGTTGTGTTAGTGTGGTTATGGCCGCATGGTCTTGCGGCATACTACGCCTTGACAATTCCGATAGCCACTCTTGGAGGCCCTCGCACTGATCTGGGGTCCCAAACTTGCGCTTTTGAAAAGACTGAAAACCTCTTGGCTTCGCTATGCATATGATGACTCAGGTACTGACTGCACTTGTAGCTATTCGCAGTGCGCTCTGGCCACGTTGTAAATTTTGGCTATTGCGTGGTCCGAAATGGCCGCAATGTGGACACGCTTGATATACTGACATCGCAACCGCGACTCTGGTTGCTGCTGCGTCATATTATCACGGTGATACTTTGGTGAGATCGATCAGAAGTTCGGATACTGCGCGCGCTGCGTAAATTCGAGTTCTCATTCTTCCATGTTCAGTGTCCTCGCAGAGTTTTCGTGGCACGAGACATAAACGTCCAAGGTCCTTGAGAAGGATCCAGGCCGCTTTACTTGATCTCACCACGGCACTGAAATTGCAAGCTCCAGTAAGAGACGACAGCCCCAAGGTAAGAGACGGCCGTTTGGGCCGTGGGTGTATATAATTGACTAACCCTCCTACCACCGACCACCCATCCTTTCAGCAGCTACCATTTCTCCTCCTCCAATCACGATCCCACCGCTTTCATCCTCGGCTAAACAGATCATCACTGTCATCATGGCTACGGTCGTTTTCAAATTCCCCCAGAGTTCACATGTGAGGCAGCTCCGTCAACTCTTTTCAATGAGTTGGAGACCCAGCAAGTTCGGATTACACCGCGCACGCCACAAAGTGGCTTTCGTACCACCCCACCAATCACCCTCTCCTCCAAAGAAGCAGCAATGGCTTTAGCACGCGTGGTCGCCGCGCACAGCGGACACTGCTGGAAGGCTTCGAGGATCTGCTGTCAGGAGCAGTCGGACCACCAGAAGCCCAACAATGGGTGAAGGAATTCTACAAGAAGATCGAGGGCGAAATCTTCACCGAAAGATTCGTCAATCGATCCTTCTTCCGGCGCTATCTGCGAGGAAGGCTCTGCGCCCTGCACTGTGAGGTGCACCTCACCAACTGGACTATCGACGCGCGTATCTGCGAGTTCATGCAAGACGGGGAGACGCCACAGCAGGTGGCCACTCGTCTTGCAAACCGACAGGCTTACCTGCAGGCCGTCAACGACCTCCAAGATCTTTGGCGGCGATTCTACGCCGAAGGCCACAAGTGGGCGGTGGCAGACGTTGCCAAAGCCACGGGCTTCGCGCTCGTTCGTGCCAGGCGCCAGCGGGACCAATGTCGGAGTCTACAAGCACAGCCTCCTGCTCTCCGCATCAACGTGGCGACGCTCAACAATGCCGCCCAAGCCGAGCAGGCGAAGTTGTTGCCGATAGACGTTCGCCCGCAAGCTCAACGCCTGGCATACTGGCGCGACTCCTTCTCGCGAGACATGCTCGCATCACACCTCGAGAGCTCACGGCATGTGGTGGACGTTCGGTAAGTCTTCCATGTCTTCGTCCGCGAGAAGGTCAGGATTTTGCTGATCTGATATAGTCGTCTCACTCTCGACGCAGAGCCCGAGAATCCACCAGTTGCTGGACAGGGCCGCATCCCTCCCTACTCGTCCATGTGGAGCAACCACTGGGCAGTAGCTTGTGACGTGGTGTCTCGGCTGGTGACTGGCCTTCAGGAGGCGTACAGGCGCGAGTTCCTCCTCGCGGATCCCCGTATTCGTCTCAACGCCGAACGATCTTGGCAAGACTTCTCGAGAGGCGTATGCGAAAGTCCGGCGACTTCATGAAAAACTGGGCATGGACGACGAAGATCAGTTTGGAGATGGGCAGCACACGCCAATCATCCGACATACGGCTCAGGGCGTCGAGAGACGTACCCGGAACAAGTCATGAAAGAACGTCGCCTGGCATTGCTAGAAGCGTTTTCCGACTAGATCAAGGGCACGAACGTTCACAGCCGTGACAACGCCGTTGCGGCTGGCGGCAGCAGCGGCACCTTCTCCTGCTTGTGGGGCGGCGCGCTGGCAACGAGGAAGCATCTCATGGTAGGTAGAAGGAGGTGTGTCGATATATCGGCGGAGAGTGCTGATCGACTTGTTGGAAGCTAAATATATTTGGCCGTGAGCTTTTGCTATCTGGCCGTGAGCTTGTGCTATTCGGCCGCTATTCGGCCGTGCACTCTGTGTAGAGGTGCAATAAAGAATCACTACACCCATTCAATCTTGGTTTCATAGACTGGATGCATTTACTTGCTACTAAAGATTTGTTCTTATGGTCGCTTGGATGTATTTACTGATTTATTAGTGTTATACTGCGCGTGTAGAATAACGTAAACGCGTCTAGGAGGTGTTGAGGCTCAACGTAAATGCGTCTAGGAAGTGTTGAGGCTAACCAGCCGGCTGAATAGCAAAATCACACGGCAGAATATATCTTGCCTTGTTGAATATGACCTGTGGGCTTCTAGCGATTAATAGTAAGGAAGGACACAAAAGGTGTTCTGTAGTTCCTCGCAGGCAGAAATTTACAAGGCCATAGCGCGCGTAGGTGAATATGGTATGTATGTACCAATTAGAGAACACATCTACTAAGCACGAACCGTCAAACAACTTACATAAGCTATACGTCTACATCATGCTACAACTATTCCTCCCCATCCTCCTGCTCGCCTGATCTCAAGACCCCTCCAACCCTTCCAATAAATATCCTTATTGTCGTCCTTCGCACCGGTACATCGTTACCATCCTCCCCTCCCTCACTAGAACTCCCTACGTCTTCGCTATCCCCTTCATCCGTCACTAGATTGCCCTCCTAAATTTTTGTTGTGGCCCACCACGCAAATTTCGCGCCGCACGTTGCCGCGCTGCATGCGTAATTGGTACGTCCCACGGCCTTCTCCTACCCTCTCCAGGTCGCTCGTGCTCATGACCCGCTCGATCTTGATACAAAATCTGATCGTAAGAGTTTACATATGGTCCACCTGGTACGACTTGCTCTGGGCGCGTGTACACGCGCCTAATTGTAACCTCAGGAGCGATAGCTTGTTCCAGTGCTGGCGTAGGCGTAATCCTTGGTCGAGATTCTGGTTCCGGTGCGCTTTCACGTCTCCAGCGCGCAACGACTTCGCCCCAAGTCATGCGTCCAAGATGAACGCGAAGAGGTGCGGTCGGCAGTTGAGAAGCAGAATTCGTGGCTTCTGCCGGTGCGGCAGTTGGGCGGGAGAGCGGATTAGTGGGGGTGGTTTTTCCTCGATACGTGTTTTCGGGCGTGGTTTCTCCCGGACTGGAGGAGGAATCGTAAGGAATGCTTATTGCGAAATTTGATCGGAGGATTGATTCTGGGCGTTCTTTGCCTGGAATGTGTCGAATAGCAGTGGTGTGAAAAGGTTGTGTAGGTCGATGAACCAAGACTTGCAGTTGAGTGTTGAGAACAAGAAGAAGCAGGACTAAGAATTAGACTCTCATGACGAGATTGTACGCGGAGAGCGAATATTCGTGAAGGCACATCGTCGAAGCGCTCATGTCAATGGCACAGCTTTCACAGCATCCTCACACACAACGACGAAGATGTGACAAGAACCTTCCGAGATCATCGAAGTCGAGTGTATTGACTGCTCGCACAACAAGCCTTGTTCGTATCACCATGCCTTGCGTTATGAGGCTGTATGTCTGTGAAGAGTCGAGAGAAGTATATAAAGTCTTTTCAACTATTCTTTGTATCCTCTGCATACTACCACTGTAAGATACTAAATACTACAACGCCCCAAAACACCAAACCACGAACGAATTCTCAAAATATACATCCATCATGTGCACAACATACTACATCTGGTGGAACGGCGGCTGCAACTGCACGACGCGCCATCTCCGAAAATGCTTGACTGCGCGGGCTACTGGGAAAAATTGCAGCGGTGGTGGACTTAGTGATGAACGGAAGCCAATCAGCCAGACGGGGAAATGCTGGTGGCATTGTTATACGGCTAGCGAGAGATATACTGGACCGGAGAAGTATTGATGGAAAAGGTAAGGATGAGGGTGTTCTTGCACGTAGATGGGTGATCGGGATGGTGGACTAGGTGCAGGCGGACTAGCGGGGGATGTATGATACTGCATTGCCTTATGTGATCCTGGGATAAGTGCTGGTGATTTGATTGTGAATTTGTCGTGATGCAGACTGAATAGTATACAGCCGAGCAGTGCAATGTATCGAATTACGCTGAGTGAGAGTGGCGCTTCGATCTAGTGCACGGCCAGCAGTACTGGCCGGTGAAGGTGCGGCGGCTTTGTCGAAAAGGCTTGTCAGATCTTTGTTTGGCTTGTGGTCTCTCTCTCACCGAGGTAGCAAACGTAGAGACGCGTTTTTGCCATAAAAGCCCGCGATTTTGTCAAGCCTAAGACAACCACACCTCCACAACGCGATCTGCAAGACATGGCGACTTCTGGTCCTACTCCTCGAGCTCCACGTATGTATGCTAGTGTAATGGCGAGATGAATCTCAGACTGATCGTGCGCGTAGCAAACGAGTACTATGAGGTCCGCACAATCCCAGACAAGGGATACGGCTGCTTCGCGTTGAAGCCGATCAAGCGCGGCACCCGCATCCTTGCGGAGGATCCACTACTCGTCGTTCCAATCGCCGAGTACCTGCATTCAGACATTCAGAAGGCCTTTGATGAGCTGTCACCGGAGCAGCAGAGAGTGTACTTCACCCTCCACTCGAACCATGGCCAGGACGCGAAGAATTGGCCTGGGCAGATCCACGAGTCCGTTCCATCGCTTGAGCGACAACGCATCACGGAGCAGCACAACGCGAGAGTCGGCAAGGAGCCCTCGCTCATCAGCATTTTCCAGACAAACTGCATGGAAATGAACAAGGGCGCGGCAATTTTCCCGAACGCAGCGCGCTTCAACCACAGTTGCAACCCGAACGCATGCTTCACGTGGAACGAGGCTATCGGTAAAGAGACGATCCACATCATGAACGATGTCAACGCGGGAGAGGAGATCACTCTGTCCTACTGCGACATGACCCACGAGAAGACATTGCGCGCGTACGAGCTGAAGCACTACGGCTTCGTCTGTGACTGTCGCGCCTGTGCCGGCGATGACAGTGCGGACGGCAGCTTCGCGGCGGAGAGTGCCGAGAAGAGGTTCAGATTGCAAGAGCTGGAGCGAGAGACGCGTTTCCTCAGAGGCAAGAGGCTTGAATATGGTGCCAAGCAAGGTGGCTTTGTGGAAAAGTTGCTGGAGATGGCGGCGCTGCACCAGAAGGAGGGCGATTATACCGCTCGCTTGGCCAACGTGTAAGTCAATGATCAGCATATGCAGCTGCGTCTTCGATGCGAGATTTACACATCAGGAAATTGACATGTTCTAGATTCCTCGACATTGCGCTCGTCTGTGAACTCAAGGACGACATCGGAATGGCAGCACGGGCGATCGCAAAGGCAGTCCAGGTCAAGAAAGACTGCCAGGGCCCTGATTTTCCAGACTTTTGCAGATACGACGAAGTGCTCCAGCGCATCGCTGCGAAGCTGGCGAAGCTTGGTGCAGCGGTTTAATGTGCCTGCCCAACCTGCGTGAGCCGGGCGGAAGCGTAGAGATGTGGTTGGGTTGGCGTCCAGGTTAAGGTCATCTTCAGTCATGTGATATGAGGGATTAACAGTAGACAAAAGCAAATGGAAATGACACGCAAGGACTGCACGCAACGATGCCAGGTCACATTGATGTGAGTGGTGTGGAGTGGTGAAGTGGCGACTGCGCGTCCTGATTCGGCAGCCCTCGCTTAGCGGCAGAACCCTGTTGGACCCTGAGACACATTTGAAGCACCTCGGCCAGCAACTCCTTTGCGCCTCCACTTCACCGCCGCCGCCATCCAGCACGCAGACGTCACAGCTGAGACTGGTGATTAGAGAACAATGGCCACCACGCGTCGTGAATGGCTTCATCTCGGCCAATCAGCCCCTGAGCTGAATTCCAGCGGGAGCTAATGGCAAGTTTCGGGAGCCGCTGACGTAGCGCTGTACCTGCGTGAAGAGACTCTGAAACCTGTCGCGCATGTCGTGGCTATGCCTGAAAGAGATGCGCAGTTCTAATTCTCCGCTCGATTTCCACAACTTCCTATTTCTGCCAACGGCACAGTTGTCACGACCATTCACGCCTCAGCTGGTATGCACGGCGTTGCTTCGCCTCTTTGTAGCGATCGACGAACCACGAACGCTTTCTAGCTCCGGCACAGCTGCTTCCCGCGCACCAGAGCGCGTACAAGAGAGCACGTTTCCCCTGCACTCAACCTTTGCTCCAAACCACATACAACCACCATGGAGCCTTCAGATGTTAGAACGACTGCTGCCGCACAGCCGCTGGCCGACACAGAGGCACCACAACACACCACAACCACACATCCACCCTCACCGCCGCCCTCAGTATCGACGGCTGGAGCTGAACCCACGGCAACCACAGCAGCGGATGCGCCAGATGTAACGACACCACCCTTCTCGCCCACCAGCCAAACGCCAGTCCTGCAGAAAGAGCAAGAGGAATTCGAGGGCACTCTTGACGTCAACGATGACCTGCCAACGGAGAAGGAACTGGCGCAAGTAGGAGACCTTTTGGTGCTGGACGACAAAGGCCAGAGTCGGCCCTTCAAGGAGCTGTACAACGCGCCACATGTTGCGCCACGCCAGCTGATCATCTTCATCCGACACTTCTTCTGCGGGGTGAGTACTGCGACTGCGACCGCGACAACAACAGAGAAACAGCAGCTGACTTGAGCCAGAACTGCCAGGAATACCTGCGCACCCTTTCATCCTCCATCACTCCCGACGCCCTCCTCACGCTTCCGACACCCACCTTCATCACCGTCATCGGCTGCGGCAACCCTAACTTGATACCTATGTACCAAGAGGCCACCTCGTGTCCCTTCCCCATCTACGCCGACCCCACGCGCAAGCTGTATGATATCCTGGGCATGACGCGCACCCTCAACCTCGGCCCGAAGCCCGACTATATCCACACCCACCTGCTCATCAACTCGGTGCAGAGCATTTTCCAGAGCCTGGGAACTGGCAAGAACGCGCTGAAGGGCGGCGACTTCAAGCAAGTTGGCGGCGAATTTCTCTTCGAGAGCGGCGAGTGTACATGGGCGCACAGGATGAAGAACACGAGGGACCATGCAGAAGTCAGCAACCTGCGGGCCTTGATCGGCCTTGACGATACAAGACCGCCGATGAGGAAGAGGTGGAGTCACGGAATCAAGGATACAAGCAAAGAACGCAGGAGTCTAAGCTGGGGACGGCTGCGAAGCAAAAGCAAAGGCGCGAGAGAGCCAGAGAGAGACTCTACTCGAATGTCGACGCCTGAGAAAGTCATAGAGGAAGATCCGAAGAAGCTGGTCGGAAGTCCAACGGCGTAGGGGAGAGTAGGGGAACAGGACTCTGGTTGCTTTTGACAGGGTTGCATTGCCGGCGTTTTGATACCGGGCGTGATTCCGAGGTTATTCCGGACCCGTGTAGCGGCCTGCATTGGGAAAGAGCTTTTCCAGCCTGCAATTGATTACACGGCTATCTCTGCGTTGTCCAAATTGTGCCCGGCATGTGAGTCCCGTCACTCGTTCCGCTTCCTGTGTGCTCGTTCAGCTCTGCCACATGTGGAAATGGGTTCCGCAACGCGCCAAGGCTGTATAGCCCCCCACATTTGGTAAAGATGCCCCAATAGCGTCGCCAAACTGCGACCAATTGTTAGCGGCGGACGTCTAGATTGGTGAAAATGCACCTTTCCCGAGCGTAGAGCGAACTTGAGCCTCAAAACGCGAGCCAGACGCGAAGTCGTTCAGGTATACCGAACAAGGGCCGCGAATGAGGGGCAGCGAGGGGCAGATGACGGTATTGTCGGAGCAACCCCACAACCCCCGATAAATACTGACGGAGCCGCACTCGCATGACAAGCTTGCCCTCCAACTTCGTTCTTCACCTATAAAAGCTAACGCTCTCTCCAAAGTTCCCAAGATCCTCAAGATACCCACTGATTTCTAGCAATATGCCTGCCGATACCGTAGGCAAGGTACGTCCCCTAGGAAGTCGCAATTTCTTTGAGCTTCAAACTGACGATTGAATCTTCAGACCATCACCTGCAAGGTACGTTTGCATCACAATTGCTCCGAAAGCTCGTCGTCGCGCTGTCTCCCGCTCCCATCTCGAGGTGTTACAACTGAGTCCTAGCTTGGCGTGCGGATCCGCAAAACGTGGGAACTGCCGAGATGGCACATGTTGACCAGGATGCGGAGCTCGCGGAAGACGGAATAAAAATGATGACATCGGGGTGACAATTGTATGAAATCAGAGCTGACAGAATGGCAGGCTGCAGTCGCCTGGGAAGCGGGCAAGGACCTCTCGATTGAGGACGTTGAGGTCGCGCCACCAAAGGCACACGAGGTCCGCATTGAGATTTACTACACCGGTGTCTGCCATACCGGTACGTTTTCGAGATAACCTCGGTTCATCCCGGCACGCCTCTTTCCAGATGCGGCCAGGAACACGTCGATTGGAGTCGGAACATCACACTGACCCGCTTAGATGCATACACACTATCTGGCAAGGACCCCGAGGGTGCCTTCCCTATCGTTCTCGGGCACGAGGGTGCTGGTATTGTCGAATCAGTCGGCGAGGGCGTCACAAATGTAAAGGTCGGCGATCACGTCGTTGCGCTTTAGTACGTCTGCAAACACCGATCTGCAACAACACCACTAACGAGACCAGCACACCAGAATGCAAAGAGTGCAAGTTCTGCAAATCCGGTAAAACCAACCTGTGCGGCAAGATCCGAGCGACTCAGGGCAAGGGTGTCATGCCTGATGGCACTTCGCGCTTCAAGTGCAAGGGCAAGGACCTTCTCCACTTCATGGGCACATCCACATTCTCGCAATACACTGTTGTAGCAGACATTTCCGTTGTTGCCATCACCGAGAAGGCACCCATGGACCGCACTTGTCTGCTCGGCTGCGGTATCACCACCGGCTATGGCGCCGCCGTCATCACCGCCGGACGGGGTGGTGTCGAGGAGGGCTCCAACATCGCCGTCTTTGGCGCTGGCTGTGTCGGTCTGTCCGTCATCCAAGGAGCAGCCAAGAACAAGGCCGGAAAGATCATCGTTGTGGATGTCAACGACGCAAAAGAGGAGTGGTCCAAGAAGTTTGGCGCCACCGACTTCGTCAACCCCACCAAGCTCGGTAGCCAGAGCATTCAAGAAAAGCTCATCGAAATGACCGACGGCGGATGCGACTACACCTTCGACTGCACGGGCAACGTCAACGTCATGCGCGCCGCTCTCGAGGCATGCCACAAGGGATGGGGAGAGTCCATCATCATCGGCGTCGCTGCTGCAGGCCAGGAGATCTCCACACGCCCATTCCAGCTCGTCACTGGTCGCGTATGGAAGGGTTGCGCATTCGGTGGTGTCAAGGGCCGCACACAGCTCCCCGGTCTTGTGGACGACTACTTGAACGGCGACCTCAAGGTCGACGAATTCATTACCCACCGTCAGCCGCTGGATAAGATCAACCAAGCGTTCTCGGACATGAAGGCCGGAGACTGCATTCGATGCGTAGTCAACATGCGCGAGTAACTACGCTCGGGCCCCCAAGATTCAAATGTGAAAGCCAGGCTTTGAGCGATGTTTGCGCGCAAGGTGTATATGCGAAGTGTGCGGAGTTTTACAAAAATGAATAGAGAATGAGGCATGAATGGCGTTGCGTGTGTGAGTGGATAGTGGTGGAGTTGGCTATGGTGATGGAAGGCTTTCGTTTGTCTTGGGGATCTCCTACGTGTAGATGTATATTGAATGAATGAACATCATGAAACGTAATCGACACATTCCGTTTGTTCACCAAGATTTTGTGCTTTTTGAATTGAAGTATGTATAGACTCGTCTTCCAGATGCGTGTTCGCGCAGAGTTCATTCCATGAACGCCCGTACAAGGACACTTGACATTCACGAATCTCCACAAGGTATCAATATGTAATACAGTGGACTGATATTTCGGAGGAGTCAATCAAGTCTTGCTCGCCATGAAGCGTTGGCGTCCTGTATGTTCATCCGCAGCACTCAAGTCATTTCCGCGATAAATTTGCTAGTATTGATCTCAAATCACCACACGCCCATCCTATCGATCGCAAAGCAGTCACCTGACTATGTATTCCCCTGTTCCCATTACAATTCACATCACGGTCAGAACCCGATCCCGCGTTCTGAAAGTATTCACTGACACGGTATATATCGTGGTGTACATGTAATTGTATATTTCATATCGACGTATGTGTTAAAATTAATCTCGTGACGTGACACCACCTCGAACAACCAGCATGCAATCAATCCGGTCTGAAGTTAACGGCACTGGTAATAATCCAGCCACGTGATCAGCTCCGACTTTGACTGGGTGCTCAGAGGCGTATGTGGTGTGTTGCAGCGCTTGGGCATGTAAATGCAACGCGGTGTGTGTGACGGGAAACATTGCGAGTGCGGTGACTAGTGGTGGGGAAGGCGATCAACACGGTGAGAATGGAAGTGGAAACGCGAACGCAGATGGTGGTAAGAATGTAGGTAGTGCGATGATAGGTGGGAACGGTAAGAGCACATGGAGAATGATTCATCGGCCTGACTAGACTTCACAGCGTCGCTATTCTTTGCGCATCGCAGTTCACACTACATTCACTTTTTTCATCACCCCTTCACTCCTACCGTCACCTTTGTCTGCATCTTCCTTGAAGTTCCGTCACGTGTGAACGAATGTTCCAGGATATCGTCTCTTGTGTCTGGGAGGGCGTGAATTCTTTATTTCCGTGAAGTACATACTAGTGTGAATGCCCATTTTTTCCTTTCACGAGGATGGAGGTATTAAAAGGTCCTCAGCGCTGCGATCAAATTCTTCATCAGTAAGTTTACATCAACTTTTTCAGCTACATATCCAGTTTTACACATCAAATCTTTCACCAAAATACCTCATCTTCCGCAAACGTTTCCGAGCACGTCAACCCGAGTCATACACAAGTTCACACGCGCAAGAATTACACAAAGCCAGCCCTACTAGTAGGAAACACGAACATGTCGCAAGTTCCCAAAGAACAGGTCGATGAGTACGCCAGGCAGCTGGCGGAGACAATGAGGATTGAGCAGGAAAGGATTCTGCGAGAGCAGGCGGAGGTGCGAGCGCAGGAGAAGGGCAAGGGGAAGAAGTAAGGAGGAGAGTAAAGCGCGGTCAGATGCTTTATTAGGGGATAAGACTTGGATCAGGAGTTAGAAAATGGATACGGGAGAACGGCAGTGAGGAGATGTTAGGTGGAAAAAGGGAGCGGGTGAATTGGACAATGTCAAAGAATATGAATCCTCCTGAAACTCGAATTCAAGCTCGAGGAGGGATCGGCACTCAACTGTGCTCATCCAGTCTCACACTATTGCCCACTGTTCGAAGCCTGAATGCTGAGTCTCATATTCCCACCTCTTTTTAGTTCTCTTATTCCCTGTTGACTATTCCTCGCTCCTTCTTTCCAGGCGTGTTAGCTCCATCAGATTATTTACAGACGATACGCGTCTATACAAGAATAGCAAAGACCATATACAGTAATGCGCAATTAGTGACCTTTCAGATAGTAAGTTGAATAGTGGGAGCAGTACGACCGTGTAGGTGGTACTTGACGTAGATATCTAGATACATACCTGAATAATCCTTCCCTACACGTCTCTAAGTTCTAAATTCGCAAAATCAAACATGACTACTGTGTTTTCCACGTCTAGCTCCGGCTGCTCGCCTCACCTTTACCGGACATAAAGCTTTCAGCATAAATGAGCTAGGAAATTTTCCATCATTGATGGGTTCGCCTCCGGCGCTTAGCCGTCTAGCCTCTTAAGCGCTTAGCAGGTGGTGAAATGTCTTGGCGCTTAGTGGACTGCAGACGTGCAGGATATGCCAAGCGAAATAGGGTTGTTTTCTTCTTTGCGGGGTAGTCCGAGGCCAGTCATGTGCAGTACTAGAGTTTGTTGTCTGGCTAGGGTGAAAAACGAATAGCAAGGAGGATTTTGCCACGCAAGGGTTAGATTTGTCGATCTACTTGATACGTGTTCCTCACGGCTCCAGACCCTGCTTTCTCAACCAACACATTCTAAACGCCACCCACTCATGTTCTTGCAGGTTTTCTAAGAACCCCAAGCACATCAAAAGACAAACATACATCGTCAACACCACCTATCCCAGACTCAGACTCTTTCTCACCGCATTCCAAGTTCAGCCAACGCACAAGTCTTGGAACCAAGCAATGTCGCCGGTTCCTCAAGAGAGATTAGAAGCTTATAGAGAGAAGCTAAACACAGAAATAAAGAACGCGCGGGAGAAACTATTAAAGGAGAAGGCGAAGCAACAGGCAGCGGCAGAGGAAATCGGGCAGCCAGTGGCGAAGCAGTCCGCCAACACCTCCTCTAACATTGATCATACCAGTAAACTCAAGCACAGCTGACATGTCAGCCACCCACACCAAACAATTTCGCAGGTTCCTAGGGAGAAAGTCGACGCGTACGCCGACAAGCTGATTAAGGACTTGAAAAATGCGCGGGAGAAGATTTTGAGGGAGAAGGCAGAGGAGGAAAGCCGGATAGAGAAGGAGAGAAGAGAAGAGAGAAGAAGTGATGACCTTTCGCACGATGTCAGAATCAAACTCCAAGGTATATTCCGTTCTCAGTAAACCAAGCCCAAACTCTCTTTCCTCCCTAGCCCTCCAGCCCCAAAAGCCAAGCCTCATACTCCAATCTTTCCTTTTCTTCTTTCATTCAGCGTTCATTATTTCTTTGCTCCCTCTCTACCTGCATCTCAGCTCTCTTGATTTCCTCCCGGATGATACCCACTGATACAAGAACGACAGAGACCATATATAGCATTGCGCGCGCAGCCACCTTTCTGAGCCACCACCATTCGTCCGCTCGCGGCTGATGGCGAGAGGGCGTTCGATCCATGCGCTGGATAGGATGTCTTTTCGAGGCATCGTGTGGGTCTGGGCGAAGAAATTTCGACGGATTGCTGAGCACATCTGTTTGATTGGAGCGCGTGGTACAAGAGTGACAAGCGAAGGTGTAAAAGGCGCGGCAGGAATTTGACTTTGATCTTGCCAATCAGGATTGTGGAAAGTTGGCGATGTATCTGTAGAGCTACCGATGGCTGCTCGATGGAAAACAAGCGTGCGTTGAGAGGGTGGCGTAGTAGATACCCGAGTTTGACATGTAAGAAATAACACGGCGCGTTTCTGCGTCCATGCGCTCCGTGGTAGCATACTGGTTGAGTACCGAGAATATCAGACTAGATCGGAACAGGTGATGCGCGCATTAAAGCGTGGTAATACCAGACCCGACATGGATGTACTCCAAGAACTCGGCAAATGACCGTAAAGTCCTTCGCCAACAAGGGCGAGGAACACGACTGTGTTTGCCATGGCTCCTTGTTTTGATAAGGCGGATAAGTGCGACGGACCACTACTCTTCCTTCCCGTGGCCGAGGAAGTCGCAGGTGCCTTTGGTCGATATAGCGGCTGTATAGCGACAATGCTCACTCCAGCCATTCGTCGCGCCAACCTTGCCGACTGATCGGTCCAAATACCTTCTCGCCGTCTCGAATATGATACTGTGAGAGATACCGTGGGAAAGAGTGCCAATTACGGCGCTACATGATAGGTTGCGCAACATGGGAAAATTGCGAGCCAGCTTCTTCGCGCAAGCAGCCCGATATTGCAAAGGCTATGCCCTGAAACACCTCCTGTTGCATGGCACGGCAGTATAGCGCGCGTTCACGGAGATGTTCGGAACGGTGGCGCGGTCTGAATGCGATGACGACTTGAAGACTACAAGCAGGCCTGGTTGTCTTGTGATAAAAGTGCTGCACCACAAATTGGCGGAGAAATTTGCCAAAAACCCTTTCCATTTGTGTGCTTGCTTTCTCTGGCTGTGTATTTCTACACGCTGCGTTCTGCACGAACGTATATAGCGCAATTCTACCGAGCCTCATGCACACTGTGTTGCATTAGTCGCCGAGGCGTAGATTCACAACATCGGCAAATACTCACGCCTGAAGACGCTCGAGGGAATTTGATTATTGGGCTCCTTGCACCACCATCTTCGTAGACGCAAGTCTGAGGGAAGGACTGGTGTCTCAATTGTTCTCGCAAGCGCATTCAACCAGGTAGCGGCCGGGCAGTGCAGCTCGTAGATGCATAGTATTTTTGGTGTAGCAGAGCACACAAAATTTTCGACGATGTTGTCGACAATGTTTCGTGCTTCATTATGCACACGGTGTCAGGTTCCAAGGACAGAAACGGGAACTGAACCCACTACGAGGATCAGGAACCACTCGGCCTCTGAAGGCACATACGGTGAGAAATTGACTCGATGGTGTCGAATGGTCCATGGTAGGCGCTCGTAGACCATGAGGCGGAGCTTTTCCGGTAGGTCGAGAAAACGAAAGGCTTTGGTATCCATGATTGGCGGAAGTTTTGAGTAATTATGTGATCGAAGCGAGGGCGAAGGAGATTTTATATGTTGCCATCGAAACTGCCATGTTCTCGGCCTAGGGCGAACACTTTACATGATAAATCGTGCCATTACCATGGTTCAGCTTCCAGTGAACATCTAATCATGGATGCAAGAGCTGTTGAGGAATTTGGCGGTCCATAGCGATAGCCGAACCAGTGCCTGAAGCGCATGTACGCAGCCTCGCCTATAGCTGTTTGGTACACTACTGTATGGTCGCTTGGGACACAGCCTCATCCTCACAATCATGGATATTGTGAAGACCAGCCATAAGAGAGCCCTCCACTCGCTAGACCAGCTCAACATTCAAGCATCAAATGTATGCGCTAGAGGTTTTGGACCCACTTCAGCACCCGTTTCGCAATCTCGGCACTGTTCTTTTCTAAAAAGAACATGTGTCCGTTTCCATGTATGCCCTCTTCGCCCAAATCGGCATGCTCGACATCAACACCCGCCTGCTTAAGATATGCGACGGTGCAGTAATCGTACGGAGCATGGAAGCTTGCTTCCCCTGTGACAACCAGAACCGGTATCTGACTGAGATTTTTCAGCTTCCTCGCAGGTTCAGCTTGCACGATACACTCTTGCTTGTCTGGATCTTCCGATAGAACTGTGACTGTTGCAAGTGAAGTGCCGTTTGGCCCTGCCGTTGACTCGTATGCAATTTCCTCATAGGTAATGCCCCAGCCTGGTCCTGGCCCTGGATTCAAAAATTGCGGCACAAAAGGTGCGTCGCCCGGCTCCAAAGCTACGATGCTTTTCACAAGTTGTGGTCGCATATCGCCAATGCGCCAGCCGTATGGGCCTGCCTGACTATGCGTAATGACGTGCGCTGCACCAATCTTGTCGAGCAGCGCTGCATATGCGTGCGCGTTTTGCGTTTCAGAGATAATGATGGCCGTCTGGAACTGTACCTGCGCTGCAAAGAACGCATCAAAGATCGGATCTCCGACTCTTCCGGTCCCAGGCCACTGGGTATGCAGCTTTGCTTGCGGCCAGAAGCCTTGATTTTTGGTATCGGTGAACGAGCTCTCGACAGCGCTGGTGCTGAAAGCGAACATCGAGCCGATAGATGGGTTCCAAGCAGAGCGGCCTCGCATCGGCTGGTCGCTGAGATAAACGACATACCCCGCATCTAAGAAGAAAGATGCCCATCCTGGCCGGCTGTCTGGTGTCTCGAGCCAAGTGGTACCAGTTTGTCCTGCTCCGTGAATGAAAATAACTGGGTTCTTCTGCGTTACAACGGACGGCGTGAGCTTCTCTACGTAGATCTGCCCAAGCATGTATTCAGAAGTCACATTGCCAGTCTAGACAAGTCAGAGGCCGCTTCCATGCTATATTTGATGTGCGGACCGTGATCTCTGCGTACCTGCCACCAACGTAGAAGAATTCACGCCCAACTTCAGTGCTGCGGGCAACGACATTATTAACGATAGGTAAGATTGGTAGCAGGTATTTAGCAACGAGCTTCGACAGTCGCGACATAGTCAATGGTCTTGATGATGAAGGGACTCAATTGCAGGGAGTGAGGTGTGTGAGGGGTCAGGCCGGTCACAAAAAGTAAATATCGCCTACATACAGCGAGCGCCACCCGCAACCAATGCAAATCGCTTAGTCGGTCTCGCTAGAATCTGCATACATTGAAACAGCACATTTTCCTTCTGCTCTTGCTTTATGTTTTATGTCCTTCAGTGTATTGCAGCCCATGTGTCCGGAATTATACTCTTCCAGTAAAAACGATTAGCTTTCTCGTCTAATCCGAAAATCCGTTTAACCAATGACACCCATGATTCGCAGCATGTTCTAATCACTGGCAAGATCGCAATAAGTACTGTGCGGCTGGTTACTCACACCTACATCCGCGCTTTCCAATGGTGCAATAGGGCCTACGCTGCTCCTGCACTCCAATAGGCCCAGACCGAATCTAGTATGTTGCCGGCTGGATGCTCAGTCGACCGCCATCAGTAAGCAACACATTGCCATTGATGTAACCTCCGGCTCGACTGGCGAGAAACAGTATTGCGCCCGCCATATCTCTCACATCTCCTGCTCTTTCTGCAGGGATGAAGTCCCTGGGAAACTTCTCGTACGCGCCCTTGGTAAGCTGGTCTCCCATTTGACTCGGATACACTTTGTACTGTTAGCATATGAAAGCCCTCCAAACCTTTCGCGAGTGCGAATCGCAACAATCTCGACTTACAGCCAGGAGCGATGACATTCGCTCGAATATCGTACTGAACTAGCTTCGTTGCGAACTGCTTCGTGATGTGCACTGTCGCAGCCTTCGAACCACTGTACGCAAAGCCCGCCATCGGTACCCGATTGAATGCTCCAGCGCTGGCTACGGACACAAACTGCGACTTCTGCTCGACATTGCCGGCCTTGTTTCCTTTGTCGAGCAGCTCAAGGAAGGCGACCAGAGTCAGAAACACGGCTGTGGTGTTTATAGCATATGTTTGGTTATACTCTTCGACACTCCAGTTGTCCAAGTAGTCACGGAACTCCTTGAGTGAAGCATCTTTAGATAACCCCATCAACACTGGTCCGGTAACTCCGGAGTTCGCTATCACAAGGTTTACGAAGCCAGAATTCTTGCCAATGGCCTCTGCAGCTGCCGCAAGGTCGGACTTGGATGTCACGTCGGCCTTCAGGGGTCGAAGATTGCCATGCTTCTGTGAAATAAACATTAGCATGAGATTGTTATGTTGCGACTATCAATACGTACCGCTGTGCTTGCAGCCTTTTCCAAGACCTCTAGTCGTCTTCCAAGGATGTACACAATAGCGCCGTTGGCCTCGAGGGCCTGAGCCAACATGAGACCGATGCCTATGGATGTGAGTAATTTCAAACCGATGTGCAAGGATTCATACCGGTTCCTCCTCCTGTGATGACGGCAACAAGCCCTTCGACATTGAAAAGACTCGCAGGATCTAGGTCAGACATCTTGTTAGAATCACACAACCGCTTGATGATCTCGCCTCTCTGTGTGCGAGCACATTTATAGGATTTGCATGATGTATTGGATTGTACATCTTGTCCTAAAATGACGCATACAGGCAATATGCAGATGCACGCTGTTTAGAACATGATTGTCCGATATGTCCGCTTCTCGAGCTGACGTGATGATGTCTAGTAGCGCAGGTTGTACGAGCCGCGGCCGTGTCCAGAAAATGGCCTCAGGGCGTTGGTGCGTCGCACAAGTCTACGCGAGTCGAAGGCATTGATTTTGCGAAGTAGAAGCTTCGCGAGCCGTGCTACCTTCGCTATGTGTCCGAGGCGGTATTGGGAATCGCACTCGGATATGCAGCTGTTGGCGTGTCCCAAACAGGAAGTGAGCGGGGCTGGAGTCACACAAGCTGGAAGGCTGACGTCGGACCTTCGACGAATACTATTAATACGCATCACCATCCATCGTCGCAACTGATTGGAAGCCTCCAAAGGGAGTGGTCTCATTCTTTTGCTACAGTATCCATGTTTACATACGCTGAATGAGTGGAGTGAGCTCGCACACCACGACTTCCTTGGTGTTCCAATTCAGGCAACAGCGACATCGAAGTCGGTGCACCTCAGAACATCGCTAAACATCTCCTTTAGTATCGCCATGCCTTTCTCCAAGATTGAACAACTTCCGGTAGAGCTTCTACAACCTATCTTCCTTTCCTCTGGTTGCAGCATTGCGCTACTCAAGGCGTCGCCCACAGTCAGCGCAAAGCTGTCGAGCAGATTCGTCTATGATGCCGCCTGCGATCAGTACCTCAAGAATGTACTAGACGGCCGTACGCAGCAAGCCGAGGGTCAAACAGTCATCTTCGCAAGCAGATGGATGACCTGGTCCTATCTCAAGTCGTGGATCTTGAAGGCATTCGAGCAAAAGGGCTGCTTGTGCGGCATGACGCCGGATGAGGGCTGCTTCGACGCTCAATGGCCGCCCAGCTTCGAGGATGCTACCGGAATGGTTTTCTCACGCAGCCATCTTCCTCGACTTGCCTTTGTAAGAGGGCGCATCCCTAAAAAGTTGTTGACTGGACCGTGGACTTCGGACAACGTCCAATTCCTGCGCTTTCTACTTTGGATTACTAGCATGACTGTCTTTTGGGACGAAGAGTCTCGAATGTTAGCCCGCGAGGGAAGACGACGAGCTGTACTGGAGAAAAATCTTGAAGCCGTCGAACTATTCAACCACAATCGCAGACTAGGAAAGACGGCCACACTTTCTTCGGTCCGCTTCGCCGTGTTCGAAGGTGGCTGCGATCGATCGATCGTTTACGATACAATGTATACCGCACAGAGATGGGGCTCAGGTATTTCTTGGGAATGTGCTGAACTCGACGCGTGGTGTGCACAGCGTATGAAGAACGGTGATCCAAAGGGATTGTGGTTGAAGACCAAGCTAGAAGAGGTACGTGCGCCATCGCGACCTGGAAAGGTCTACCAAGGCGCGGGTATAGGCTACAAACACCTCCCCAGCGGAGAGCTCGATCCGATCGCAGGAGACTATGATGGTGGAGTCATTGATCGGCTGTGCGTCAAGCAGGATAAATGGAATCAGGTAGGTCACTTTCTTCCATACTTTCAACGCCCCTGCAGTTGCTTGCTGGACTCGGTAACATCGAAATATGGCGACCTTCCGGCGACATCGGCAATCCAAAGGAAGAAGACGTTCGGCTGCACTGGATATTGTCAGGAGCACCCGCAGGCCTTTACATGATTAGAGCGCAGAGAATGGCACTCGACGTGTACCTGTCCCACTCAGCGAACCCTGCAAGAGTCAGAACAGATTTGGTGTGGTTACAACGGACGATCACGGTCATGCAGCCACGACCTGGATGACACATCGCTAGTGCGATACCTACCTGCGGTGTGCAATCTGCAGCGAGGTTACATACTACCCCAAGGTCATGAATTATTCTAGCCCTCCGGTGCTGTAGCACAATCTGCCTAGTAATTGCTCAGAGCTACGCAACCAGTATCGAAGCAATCGCATTCATCTGGATAGTCACTCCATACCGAGGTCATACCGAAGTAGCATCGACGTGTAGCTGCTGACAATCTCCAAGAGGAAACGCAGGCTGCCCCGTCCCAGAGTTGGGTGGCACCCTGCTCGCAGGTCATATACCTATGGTCTTCTATTTGGCAGAGGGAATGGCGATATTTGGGATCATTCAGCATTTGCAACCCCGTTCAAGCTTCGTGTCCTTCCAATCAACCCGCCTGATCGTCGCCTGGAGTTGTGGAAACCGGTATCAAAGGGTTCGATCGTAGCGAAGAAATCCTCTCATACCTAGGTAGTTCTGCTCCTAAGTGTACAGCTGCTTACCTTTTTCGAGGCCAAGATCCATCGGCCTTCGACGGGATGGCACATTATTGGATCCCGTTCTCCGCAACTGGCTCTAAGCAATGGCAGTATATGGCATCACTCAAGGTTCCAGAATGACTTCAAGCTTCGCGTACTCCGATATGATCTGCCAAATTTCCGCTTGGAGATGTGGACACCGGTCTCAAGAAAGACATCGATATCGTAATAGTTCATTGATAGTGGGCGGCGGATGTGAGACTACACAATCATCCAGAGAGTCAGGATCCCCAATGAAGAGGCGGCGCAAGCTTTCTACTATCTCAAACACTGAACATCTACGGACATCGTCATCAACTCATCCATGAGGGCCTTGGCCGCGATTTGGTACCTCGTCCTTCAACAGGTGATTTTCCAGCGCGACAGCAATCTCAGCTTGCACGAAAATATGGTTCTAGGTCAACACCACCAATGCTTCCTTCTCGATCTTTCCCTGATTCCAGAGCACAGCCCATCGGTCTACACAACCTTCAACTACTTATTCCGCATGCTCCAAAACTGACACTTCTTCTTAAGACAATCACTGGTGACCCAGAAGGCATGTCGTTTCGACACGCTCATTCAGCCAGGCGAATAAGAAGAAGGCTTGACTACGGGCAGCTTGACATTCATCATCAATACGGACGCATTTGGTTCCGGATTGCTTGGATTCCAGACGCGGATTATATTTTCTCAGCATATCCAGTTATGGTTTCAATGCAGTCCGTCGCGGAATTGCAAGCGAAGAAAGAGGCTCGGCTTGCCAAAATGAGAAAGAGATGGGAGATGTGGGCGCTTGGGCGTGGAGCTGTAGGAGCCTGATATGAGACACTCAAATGAAAAGCAGACAAGGAAAAGCGTGTAACCCAGAAGTACTTACAGACTTGCTCAACCAAGTCGAGGACCACTATTTCTGGATCATAACACAGCATTCACCATCGACCTGGCTCTCCTTATATTCAGAAATACCACATCCAGTTCACGCATCAGCTGACACAATCAAGGAGAATCGTCAATTCGGCTGGTTCTGCCAGATTGGCCGCGGTCCTAAAACAGGCCTACACTACATCACACGAAACGACCTTGGCGCCTTTTGGACCTATTCTCACGGCTCGCATCACGCCATCCGAGGAACTGCTGAATATGCACTTCGGCGCAGTTTTCCTTTTTGGTACGACATGTGGATCCCTGACTCGAAGTGTCAGGGCATAGGTGGGTGTACTTGTGTAGGACCAGAGGGATAAAGCAGACTGGCTGCATGGAACGGGTGGAATTTGAAAGCGAGGCCGAATTGTATGATGCTTGGTGGACTATAGTTTACTCTTTTCTTCTCTTCCTAGAAAACCCGCGATCGGACGAATCTTGACTTTTTCTTGTGCATCCGCGATTTTGCTTCCTGCAGACGACTTCTCGAAAGCTGTGTAATCATCCCATGTGCTGAACACGTATTCCACTCTTACACCCTTTGTCTCTGGATCTTCGACCACGATAGTTGCGTTTACACCCTTAGCACTCTCCACTCCTTGGCTATATGAATTCACGTCGCTAGAAGTACTGTGAAGTAATACAACAGCCGGATTTGCCTCAACTGATAGCGGCGCTCCGGAGACTTTCTTAGATCGGATAGGACAATTGTGCACTTCTGGTGCTCCGCCGAGAACATCGCCCGTAGTAAATAAATCAATCAAGTCTTTGACAGGTTGGGTGGCAAGATGTGCGTCGCTGGCTGCTTGATCCGCGTACCTAGAATCATTAATCAATACTTGGATTTTTCCTTCCCAGAAATCTTGATATAGGAAAACACGTACTCTTCAATCATATAAATCTCATTCCCAGCCGCATCGTCAACAGGTAGTGCGCAAACATATTGCAAGACTTCGGGCTCGTTTGGCGTAGTAAATGCGATGATGGCGCGGAATGCGTCGATGGCTTTGCTGCGCGAGGACGTATCTTTGAACACCAGGCGCGCGGTGGTGAGGATGCCTGACATAATTTTTGGAGTGTTTGCTTTCGTTATCGAATTCGATTGAAAGGTCTAATAACCGCGGCCTTTGATGGCTTTTGTTAACGAGTACACTGGCACGACTGGGTCATGGTAGTCCCCGCTGTGTCGGAAATGCTGATTCCGAGATTCGGAACAAGGTATCCGCATTTTGCACCATGGTGTTGAAAACTACTACATCTCAGCATGTAACCTCTTAGCAGCGTGTCAAACGAGTCATTAGCTCCCCCAGCGTACATTCATTCTAGTCGACGTTAATTTAGAGTCCCTGCACAAGCCCATCGCGTCCCCACGTGCACCCGCGTATCATGACATCACCACCCTCGCGCCTTCTCCACGTCTCCCAACGCGCCTCCAAGCCCATCCCAATGCCACATCTCTAACCCAAACCATCCATGTCCTTCTCACGTTGCACCCACTTCCTCCGTCCAATCAAACAACCCTTCATACGAACATACTCCCGCAAACTCCCAACCAACTACTTCTCCCTCATCGGCATGTCCTCCGCCGCCGCACTCAGTACATCCGCCACCGCGTTCCCTGCACAAACATACCAGCCCAGCTACGACACCTGGCCGTATCATGAAGACGATTTCACGCGTTACGACGAGACCGATGATGCGGATTTTTACCGTCAACCACGATTGGTAACGCACATTGACGACGCATCTATCGAGCGCTTGACAGACTACTACGACACTGTATTACCGCCCAAGGGCCGGATTCTGGATATGTGCACGAGCTGGAAGAGTTTCTACCCATCTGCGCACAAAGGAGCTGTGCAAAGAAAAGAACTCGAAGTATTTGGTGTGGGACTGAATGCAGCGGAAATGGAACTCAATGGCCTATTTCAAGATACGCAGCATTGGCGTGTGCTGGATTTGAATAAGGCGCCGTATGATGTCCGTGCTGGATGGCCTGATTTCAAAGACAAGGGGGAAGGGGAGCTGGTGTTTGATGCAGTGACGTGTGTAGTGAGTATCGATTATTTGGTCAAGCCTAGAGAAGTATGTCGGAATCTACTCGCCGCCACAAAAGAAGGCGGACAAGTGCATCTTGTTATAAGTAATCGGTGTTTCCCGAATAAAGTCGTGCGGAGATGGATGATGTTGTCGGAGAAAGGGAGGCTGGAATTGGTTGGTGGTGAGTCGAGAACATTTCTATGATGGTACTTCTGCATATTGACTTGGTTAGACTATCTTCACTTCTCGGGCTGGAAAGATGTTGAGATTGTGGATTTGTGCGCACGGGATGAGAGCGGGATGCGGATCACGGACGATCATGGCACTGTGCTGAGTCGCTCGTCAGGATTGCCGGGACATTTGGATCCATTGTGGGTGGTGAGGGGGACGAAACGAACAGACTCTTGATTCCGATTGTACACCTAACGCACATAGCAAGTTCTAATTAACACTGTGCAATGACAGATGCATTGCCATTTCATCCTTCAAAAGGTCGTGTATTAATAAGTATAGTCATGACTGGTTCTATCTACAATACACAAATCAGCTCTCGAGAACGAGTACAAAGTTGGAGCGATTGACAAGCTTGAACGCTAGCAACAAGCAGTTCGAAACCCCACCACCACCATATCATTTCAGCACGCCCTCGTCATTATCTTGCTTCCATAGCCCATAACCGTCATCTTGTCAAAAAGAAGAATATTTACGACTTGGTCACGCCCTTGCGTTGCTTGATACGTGCGCCAATCGAGCCCTGATCCTGCGCCTTGGTCGCGCGCTCTGGCGTCTGTGCAGCATCTTCAAGCGCACCCTTGACTCCGTTTGCGGCGCCATTGCTCTGCTCGACTTCCTTCTTCCTCTCCTCCAACTCATCTTCACTCGGCTCGTATTCGCTCCTGTCGTCGTCTGCATCCTTGTACACAATGAACCTGTACGCGATCCTCAAAATGAAGAAGAACCAGAACAGGTTGACCAATTGTAGCAGTGCCAAAAGCGTGAAGCTGATGTATTGCGAGATCCAGCACTTGTATTGCTGGGTGACCCAGTTGAGCTCGTAGGGGCCGACGGTGGTGAAGTCGGTGAGGATGGAGTAGAGGAGCTTGAGGTTGATGTAGTGACGCAGGTAGCCCCAGATGACCATGAAGAGGAAGAAGTAGGGACCGACGAAGGGGGCGTCGACGTAGTTGAGGCACTTTGAGGTCTATCTGGTGTTAGCGCAGTTGTAGAGTGCAGGAAAGTTGTACCTACCGCCAAAAAGAAGTCGGAAATGTCATGGGTGATGTACACGGCGATACCCATGTAGGCAAAGTGGAAGCGGTAGCTGCACCAGATCAATGCTATCGTGATGATGTGATGTCCAACCAACTCTTTGAAATCCTTGCGCGGCTTCTCGAGCATGAGAACCAGCACAATGGCTTGCTGCGACCAGTAGCTTGCCTGCAGCAGATAGTATGCCTTGAACACAGCCTCGTGGGTCCTGTGCGGGAAGCCCTCGTACATGCCGATGGTGTTGAAGTACCACACGGGCGTGCGCGACATGACCCACACGCCAAACGGTCCATAGAGGCCAAAGTACAGTGCGGTGTAGGCCTGCTCCATGAAGCGCGATTGCTTGGCGCGCTTCTTGATGCCATAGTGGAGTGCGATAGGTCGTAGCAGGCGCTGCATGCAGAACTCGCGAGTGAAGGTCAAGACGATGACGTAGAAGCCCACGAACGCAAAGTCGCGTGCTCCCTTGCCATAGTGTGTCGGGCCATTCGGGTCTGCGCGTACGGATTCGGGGATCAGAGGATCGTTGGGATCAAGCGGGTATGAGAGGAACAGGCATGCGGCAATGGGGTTCGACGGGTGCGGGTAGACGAAGTACAGCGACACGATGAAGAGGGTGAGGATAAGCGGGCCGAGCCACGTGTGTCGTATACACGAGCGCTTTAGCTTGGAGAGGGCGCGGCGCACTGTGCGGCGCTTGGAGCGGCGGGCGGGCTTGTCTGACTTCTGTGCAGGCGTGAGCGCAAGTTGCGGAGGGCCGCGGGGATGCCATGGGAGTCGCATACCGTTGTGTCGAAGACCGCTGGGCTGTTGAGCGGCGGCGTGCCTTTCCTGCCCGTCGCGAACGATGGCACATCAACGTCGCCGGGAATCTCTCCTCCCAGTCCGCTCGACTTTCTCCGCCGTCGCGCTCCATTGCTGCTGCTGTGGCTGTTCTTCGCAGGTGCGCCCTGCAGCGCTGGGAAGGGCTCTGACATGGGGAGGGAACGCTACAAAATGGGGACTAAGTGCTAACGGAGGTGCAAACGAGGTATACTGGTGGCTTGGACCCTGCTGGATGTTGTGTTGAGGAATAAATATCACTGCCCTCCTCTCCGTAATTTGCGGTCGGCGTTGCCAAGCTCTCCGGGGATCCGCTCGATTCCCGCTCAAATTGGCCGATCGTGATCAAGGAGGTTTAGGTCAGCACGCCGCTATTCCCACGTGATTACCGCCCCTGAAGCCGGCACTTCAAGCCTCGTCAGAGTTGCTGGGCTGAAAAGATGGTGGTCACAATCATGAATTTCCCCTAGTACTACGCCACAGGAGTGGCACCGACAGAGTGTCGTCAGATTGGCCCAGATATTCTCCAATGAAACGAATTGTTAGCATTACGCCATCTATTTGAAGATCAACGCAGCCTTAAGGAAAGGAAGATGCTCCAGATCGTCACGCACCGTTCAAGCCATCGCTTCTGAAGCCCGCACAGTCACAACAGCGAGCATGGCCGCAAAGCACACCCTATATAATCGCGTCAACGCCTCAAGCGTATCGCGAGGTCCTTTGCTTTTCTCCCTATACGTTCTCACACGACTCCAGCCTACTGGAAGGTCAGCATTATGCGGACAGTCCTGATCTGGGCGGCTACGGCCTTTGTAGCTATTACTGCTCAGCAAGTGAGCACGAATGGCCGCTGTGGGATCGGTTTTAGCAATCGCGTATGCAGAGGCTCATATGGAAACTGCTGTTCCAGTAAGTTGAGAATATACCGGATTGCTCTACATGCTATATTTTAATGCATGTACTAGATACAACTATTGCGGTAGTACATCAGGGGAGAATCCTGCTGCAACAGGCATGCTCACGAGGTAACATTCTAAACTGTTAGTAGGACACTGCGGAACTGGCTGTCAACCAAACTTCAGCACTTGCTCCGCCTCTCGTTCTTCGACTCTCCTAACTTCAAGTATTCCTAGCACCCGGTCTTCGTTCGTTACTACATCAAGCACACGCAGTTCATCTATTCCCATTGCGTCCCCTGTCAACCAAGTCTCCAAGATTGGACGCTGTGGCTATTCCAACGGTGCTGTAAGCGGCTTCACTTGTTAGGGATCAGCATATGGAAATTGCTGTAGCCAGTACTCCTATTGGTAGATCACCACCTTATATCTGCTTACTTCGATGCTGATACTTTCCAATAGTGGCTCTACGTCAGGATACTGTGGAACAGGTTGCCAACCTGGGTTTGGAACTTGCTCAGGCATATCTTCGTCAGTGCGATCATCGTCTAGCACATCGTTGAAGCCCTCGTCCACCACCTCATCATCGACACGAACCTCCTCTGCATCAAGCTCAACCAGTCCCGTAGCGTCCTCGACCCAGGTCAGCTTGTCGGCTGCAACGTCTAGCGCAGCCACCAGTTCATACCTTTCAACCACCTCCTCAGCATCGTTTTCACCTCCCTCCTCCGCCTCAAGCACCATCTCAAGCGAAGCATCAACCACAACCCCATCCCCAACACCAATCGACCCAATCCCATCGTCCCCCTCCTCAACACCACTCCCAAGCCCCACACCACCCGCACCGCCCCTCCAACTCGTCACAAACCCCAGCTTCGAACTCGGCACCGGCCCAGACCCAACCTCATGGACCATCGAACGCCTGTACATCATCGACGCCGCCGCCAGCGGCCGCTTCGCCAGCAACCCGCGCACAGGAACCTACGCGATCCGCGGCCGCGGCCAGCTCGGCGGCGGCTACGACGTGACGCTCAGCCAGACCATGACCGTCGTACCTGGATCTTCGTACAATATCGAAGTATTTGCCAAGCAAACCACCGCGGGGTTCTGTTCCGTGAGTATCTACCTGGGCGATCGAGCGGTTCGCGAATTTGCGCCGCCGGGGACGACGTATACGAGTATTTCGGCGGCTGTGGATATCGGGGTGCAGGAGGCGGTGCAGCAGGTTTTGCTGGTTGATGGGGCGTGTAGTTTGCCGAGTGGGGGGAGTGCGGCGGAGATGTATGATTTGTTTATTGATGATGTTAGTATGACGGTAGTTGTGTAAGTCAATCATAGTGTTGAGCGGAAAGCGCTTAAAGACAAAGAAGTCAGTTGGGTTTCTCTATTTGTATGATTATTTGGTTGTTATCACTTGCACCAAAGTTTTGTGGGCCATTGGTGTATTTTAGCTTCTATGCTATTCTTTGTACAATGAGAGAGTCATGTGAACTAAAGCTATGGGTTGAAAAGCATTTACATGGAAGTGAACATATCTCTTCGGTCTCGGGAGCACAGGAATAACGCACTAGTCTTAAACCCTGTCATAGAATCCTCCGGTGCTTAGTCGTGGGGTCTCAGCTTACTCCCTGCCTGCATGCTCGAATTCTGCTTCAGGCTTCCCACGGCGGTCAGGGGCGCTCCATTGGCTCTCGGACCCGGAATTCTCTTCGCGCCGACGTCGTCCAGATTCCGCTTAAGCTCAGCAGTAGGCGTTCCCGTGCTGCTAGCGGTTGCTGTGCTGTCCATGCTGCCCTTGCGCGAGGACATGCCGTCCTTGCGCAGTAATCCTTTAATACCGCCAGCCTTTCGTGCTGGCAGCTCACCCTTCCCTGCTGTGGCAACATACAGCAAATACTTCAGGTTTGGTAGGGTCTGTCGAATGTCGAGGGGTCGAAGCCCGAGCGCATTTGATAGGATCTCGATGTTCTTGTTCAGCAGGAACACGCCGTACTCGAAGCGATACCGCACAACGCCCTTCATATACAGCGGGTATATCCGTGGGTTGTTCTGCGTGCTGTGTCCTATGGCAAGTGGATCTTCAATCGTGGATGCCGAGCCGTGCAAGGTGATTGGATAGGGCAGGCTGACAGACAGGTACGGCGAAAGCTGGCTCGTCACCTGAGCAACATAGCTGAGTGCTGCAGCTGTCACTTCATCCTTTGCATCGTCGAATTCGGAATTAGGGAGCAGGAGCCCGCGTATGGTGAATGCGAGGGACTTCCCAGGTACTGGCTCGATCGGATACAGCTTGAGGAGGTCCTCGCACACTCGCCTGCGCTGACCCAAAAGGTCTTCATCCACCTTTGCAATTAGTTCTTTCATCTCCTTGCACTTTCCTCTCTGTTCTGGCAGGTCCGCATCCACCTGTGCTTGTTGCTCTTGGCCGGCTTTCATCTTCTGTCGCCGTTGCTCAATATTTGCCTTGAGCTCATCACGTCTCCTGCGCGCGAGGTTCACACGGCGCTTCTCAGCGTCCACTGCGGCCTGGACAGTGCGCAATGACTCCTCAGTCTCGGGGACCTGCTCAACGGCTCGGATTGAGTCTCTATTCGTTGCCAAGATGCTCTCGATTTCGTCCGCAATGCGATCCCGCGTGACCAGCGCGTCCTGAATGCAGTCATCGAGAGTCGAAAGCCGCATTAGTGCATCGTACGATGATGATGTGAGTACGCGCCCGTCGGGGTGCTGCTTCGGAGGCGCTAGCGCTACCTGCCGCGCCCCGTCTCGCGTGGGCAGGTCGGTGAAGCTGGTGTAGATGCCGTCCGTCATGTGGAAGAGGACGCAATTCTGCGGTAGAGGATGTCGGAACGTCCCGAGCGACTTTCCAATGTATTGAAGGGACCTGAGCTGCACAGTGTAGTCTATGAGGTACTGCCAAGCCGTCATACTTTCACTCTTTGCCCACACGCGAATGGTGAGCTTGTCGAGGCGAGTCACGCCAGGCCCGCAGGGTCCGAGATCAAAGAACTTGAAGTTGGGGTTCATGGCTTTCTCCGCGACTTCCGAAATATATACAGGCTGGTCATGCTTCTCCACGTGCAACGTAAAGAAGGTGTCCGCCATGCGATCTGCTGTGATGTCTTCGAGCTTCTTCTGGCGCGTCAGAGGGCTCGCGTTTGCCCACTCCATTGTCGTTCTTCGACGGAGCCCCTTGCCAAAGGTAGGTCGGACCGCTTTGGTAGGCGTGGTGGGCTCGCGCAGACTGCCATTGCCGAGTTGGCTTGAATTCTTGAATTTGAGGTCACTCGATGACCGCGAATGCGCCAGGCCCTTGCTTTCCCGCAGCGCCAATGCCTTTGTGGGCGACTTCAACGTACTCGGAATGGCTTCATCGTCGATCGTCTTCCCGCGCGATCTTGACGGAGCCGAGTTGAGCGTGAGGTTTCGAATCGTGATGCCTTGGAGGTGCCTGAGCTTGCGGTTCTGGACGAATTAGATGGCCCCGCCAGATTGTTACAGCAGTCAGGAACGCACATATGGAAGCAGCCATGGGCGCTCGCGAGGCGGAGGTGGTGCAGTATGGCCCGATGCCAGGATCAGCTCCGCCATGTTACGTAGCCGGTCGTGCTCTTGCAGCGCTGGGGACGAGGATTGCGCTGGCGGGTTGCGCGCTGGCCTATCGGTGCATGCTTTACTTCTATCACGGGCGCGTTGACAGACACCCTCCTGCAACACATGGTAGCATACAAGGAGTTTGAGGGAGTCAATGATTGTCAGGCGTCGTATTGGAGCGCGCGGAAGAGCAGCGCCAGCCGCGTTAGGCGTCCGTGCACCAGTTTGAACATTGAATCTTTTGAAGCCACCACCAGCGTCACGATCAATTGACATCGCCAGACCACCCGCGGCCATGCCTCGCTCTCTCGCCCGGCTACGCTATAGACAGCCGCCCGCACCTGTGGTGTTCTCCAAGCACATCGAACGCTTCCAACGGACGCAGGCGGACCACGACCTGCAGCAGCTCGAGCAGCGGGTGGCTTCATACGTTGCGCAGCAGTCCAACCCGCGGCATGTCAAGCTTCAGACCATTGTGAACCCGAAAGCGCGCCTGCCTGCGACAGGTCAATTCCATGTGCACCCAACGAAGCCCTTCACTGTGCAGGACGTCGTTGATCCGGAGGGCACAGCGCGCCACGGCGAGATCATCTACGTCTTCAGAAATACCAAAAGCAACCAGATCATTTATTCGCTGCAGCCACTCCTCAACGTACGTAATCATCGATCCGAGCAGACTGCACACGGCTAACTTGGCTCCAGAACCACCACTTAGAGCAGCTGCCCTTCATCGGCAAGCACTCGAAGCCACCCGTCCTGCGGCCAGACGAATGGGTGCCCCACTGCGCCGTCACCTTCCCAACCGCCGAGCAGGGCCACAATGCCTACCGGAAGCTGCGCGAGTTCCGCAAATTGCACGAAATGGCCTGGGACAAGACCAATGCGTCGTGGAAGAAGGCACCGCTGAAGCAGAGAATGAGAAAGATCATGAACCAGAAAGCTAACATGAGCATCGACCTGGCTGAAGTGCTGCGCATACAAGAGGAGCATGGCCTCAGTATGGCCGAAGCGCGTGACAAGCAAGATCAGGAGGCGAAAGAGTTCATGGACAAGCGCTGGGCCGAGATTGACGAGCTTGCCAACACCGCAAGAGCCAAGGAAAAGGTCGCAGACAACATCAAGTGGCTGGAACATCAAGTCCGCTCGTTGACGATGAAACTCAACATGAAGCACAACAAGAACGAGGCGGACCAGAGACGGCTCAAGAACGCACGAAATATTCAAGACATTCGATTAAAGAAGCTGCAGTATGCAGTACGAAAGGCCGAACAGTTCAAGACGATTCAAGCAGGCTTGAAGCGGGCCGCCGCGCCTGCGACAAAGCCTGACGCAGAAGGCAAGCTGACCGAACTGAGGAGCCAAACAGATGTGTTGCGGGAGGCGCTTGCGAATCCAGACCCAACGCGCACAGCTGAAGATCTTGCAATAGACAAAGATCTCCTTGCCCGCAATGAAGGTCAAATAGCCAGATTGGAAACGGCCTTCGAAGCCAAGAGCCAGCTTGAAGCTCGCGACCACCACATCGCCCGCTCCGTCTTGCCACAACCTATGAAGAAGACGCTGCCCACTCCTTATACCCTCGACGGCGTCAGAGTCCAATGGGTTGACATGCAAGATGCCTTACATGCCGCTGAGAAATGGCCAGAAGCCATCGAGCACGAAGTGCTTCCTCTAAGCGCTGTCAGAAGTCAGGTTGCGCTGCTCTCTGCCGAAGAGTTTGAGATTGAGCGAAGCAACGAGATCAGCAACATCATCAGCGCTCTGAGAATCTCGAGAGAACCAGAAGAATTATCCGTGTAGCCGTAGCACATGGTCAACAAAACCACGGGGGCTAGCTCTTGTAAATGTACGATGTGATGATGCATGATGTAGGACTAGTTGAACATATCCACCTCGCTGCCTTCAGTGTATGAAGTAGAGTGTGACTGGAGACGATTCTTGCCAACCAACAATGTAGCCGTTCACGTGCAATTTGCTCCCCTCATCAGCCCGAGCGCATCCAAAACTGTAGATGTTCTCAGAACAGTACGGCTGCAGCCAGTGACTCTCTGGGAAAGCATATGGTCCCAGGAGTACGGCGGGGACGTCAGGTACGCACTTTAGCGCCTAACCCCACGTGGACGTCATAGCCCAACACCTTCAACCTGCATGACTCCTGCACGTTACCACTAGCCTCGGCGGAATTCCACTCCACTACTGCCCAAAACACCACAGTACTCACGATGTCTGCACCCGCAGTTCCTCCTACCCAGGACGCTGGCGCTAAACCTGCTGTTCCTCAAACTTCAAGCGCACCCAAAGCCAAGCCTTTCCCCTCCATATCTGGCTCATGTCTGTGCAACACAGTCAGATACCGACTTCTCACATCACCACTCTTCTGCTACGCCTGCCACTGTCCAGACTGTAAACGCATCACGGGAAGCGCATTTGGCCTATTTCTCCAAATCGAGACATACAACATTCAAATCCTGTCACAAACGCGCCCAGTCTTCGTCTCACAAACTCGGCACACAGGCGTTGTGTCTAAGCATGTCGAGTGTCCCAAATGCAAAATCGAGCTCTGGGGCAACAACGGCATTGGCGCTGCGATAGCAGATCTGCGTGTCGGCTCCTTGGATTTCCCGGGCTTGTTTGAACCAGACATACATTCTTTCGTCGAGAGCAAGGTTGAATGGTTGACATTGCCTGAAGGTGCTCAGACTGTGCCAAGGGATTATGATTACAAGGACTTCTGGCCGAAGAGCAGTCTCAAACGTCTGGATATCTGCTTGGCGCGTGTTGCTGAAGCTACGCAAGCGGGGATTGCGAAAGCGGTATTGCAGGGTGGTGACGATGCGGCGGGAGACGGCGAGAAGACGCCGACTGCGGTAGAGTTTGGTGAGGGAGAAGCAGAGGATGATGAGGCGTTTGAAAAGAGGTTTGTGGAGACGGAGAAGAAGCTGCAGGAGAGGCTGGAGAAGTTGAGGGCGAAGTTGGAGGAAGAAGAGGGGAAGAACGGTGGTGCAGATCGTGCCAAGGGACATACGGGATTGGAGAGCTTGACTTCACAGCTTAACATTGCGGATAGTAAAGCGTCGAAGGAGGAGGGCACGAAGGAAGAGATCAAGAAGGCGGATGATTCTGCATAATCCAACTCGTCAGGCTTTCTAAGTTCGCTGCTCTTTGCAGTAATTACAGATCATGGGTATAGACAGCGTGTCTATTATGAGTATGTGGAGAGGGCTTAGCCCTTCTGCTGTGTTGTCCATTTGGCCAGTACATCCGCTGATATGTTGCTCCCACCACAGACGACAATGACAACCTTGCTGTCCTCTTTCAGGTGTGGCACAAACTTCTTCAACCTGCCTCCGTAGCACAGGACCAACGAAACGCCACAGGCAGGCTCCACCATGATCCTCTCATCATCTGCGAATCTAACACACCCCTCAATCGCATCCTCATCCTTCAACACCACACTCTGCACATTCTCCTTCTGCGCATGTTCAAAAGCCCTGAGAGCCACCGTTCTCGCTCCCAGACTCGTAGCTATACTTGTGATGGCCGGCAACGTCGACAATTTGCCTTCTTGTAATGACAGCGCCAGCGAATGCGCACCATCAGTCTCAACAGCTACAACCTTTGTCCCACCCAGCCCCGCCTTCTCCAAGCCCTGCATAATCCCCGAAAACAGTCCGCCACCACCAACACTGCACACTAACGCATCCATCTTCCCATCAAGTTGCTGCACCACCTCTTCAACCAACGTCGCATGCCCATCCCAGACTTCCTGCGCATCAAATGGTGGCACGTACACGGATTCTTCACCCTTTGCTTTTGCTTCTGGAATCACAACTTCGCGTAAGTGCGTATCAGCTTCGACCCAACTCTCGCCTACTTGTACCACGTCTTGCGCCCCCGCGGCACGCAATTTGGCAATCATGTACGCGGACGTCGTAAGCGGGACTACAATCGTCGCGGCGGTGCCGAGTGTAATTGCTGCAGACACACATGCGAGTCCGGCATTGCCGCCGCTGGAGGTGTAGAAGTGGATAGCAGATGGGTTGGGAGTAGATGCTAGGTGGGTAAGCAGGAAGTTGCCGATGCCTCGGGATTTAAAAGAGCCTGAGGGTTGGAGGTTTTCGAGTTTGAGGTAGATTTGACTTGAGACATATTAGTTTGGGGAGTTGTCGATGTGGATGGTGCGTGGCTTACCAGCCTGCATGCTTCGAGAGTCTGCGGGAATGGATGAGTGGTGTTTCTCGCCACGGGCGTGGGAGAGAGCTTGTGATGCCGTTGGAGTTTGCCATAATTATCGCTCAGTCACTGGAGGAGAATCAAAATTGACTTCAATTGAGCTCCGTGTGGATGTATTAACGTTCCTTCCACCACTCCTCTTCCACGTCACGTGTACTAATCCACGCCCTTCCTTCCGGAATAAGCCTAGCATATCTCCACCGTCTCATCCCAAAGTCATCCTTCGAAGCCATCGCAATCCATCACGATCCACTGCCATCCATGGCGGAACCGTTGTTGCCGAAAATGGCAGGTCCGACAAGTTCCAGGTGTTGAGGGACCAGAGGTGGCGATGCAAAATCGAAGCGCTCTAGAAGGCCGACGTGGTGCCGCAAAACTGTCGATCACCTCATCAACCGGCCAAGCGGCGCTCGAGACGACTCCAGGGCTTGCTTATGCAGGTCCCGGGCCGGGAGGGCAGAGCCTCACTAATCTTTTGCAAGGCTTGAAGAGTGCTGGAAAACAACGATTTGCAGCCCAATGTATCGACAAGCAACATTCAAAGCAAGCGGGAAGTGCGCAAGGACGGTGCCTTCGTAAAGCAGAGTGTCAATGCCCCCCCAAATCCGGGGAAAAGCAACGCTTCTCATGTCGCCATCCCACGACCCACAAATGCCAAGTCGGCTCATCCCAGCACAGATCGCTCACCGCCCCTGACAGAGAATTTTTGCGCCTTCGTGCTCCTCCGGCATCCGTCGTCGCCTCCTTTTGACCCTGCGACCCACTGTTTTCTTATAAAAAGATACATCTGTCCCGTTCCCCGCAATTTGCTTTCGCATCGACACCATCAAGACTTTACTCTCATTCACGTCCTCGCATCCTGCATTCGCTCTTCGCAGTCAATTTGTCTCGAGACTTCACTTGATACATCAGCTGTTTGTCATACGTGTCTGCATCTCTCAGCGCCGTGCAAATCACACCACTCGCCACATCTCTAGAAAACTCACAACCACTACCTCAAATCTCAACCCACACACATACACAATCGCAATCATGTTCGCACGCCTCTTCACCCGCGTCCCTACCGCCACCCGCGCCGTGCGCTTCAACTCCTCCAGCTCCACCAGCAGCGCCGCGCGCGTCTTTCAAATGGCTGCCCAGGCTGAGCGACCCAGTATGTCTCCGCTACACACCAACACACCTCGCGCCACGTTGCTAACAATAAAACCAGACGCTGCTGAAGCCGCCGTACCCGTGATGTGGGCCGTCTGCGGCGCGCTCACATACACCGCGTGGAACCGCATGGACGAGCGCAACGCCGGCGACGCCGAGAAGCTCCTCATTGTCTAAGCACCTTTCACCGCATTTGACGATCTCTTCATCATAGCGCCTCGGCGCTCGTCTGTCCCTATCGATCGACATCCTACTACACTTGTTTGTTTTGGATCGCGGGATTAGAAATTAGACTTGCATACTTCGCTGGTGTGCGGCATAGCGTTTCTACTCGACTCGATGTGCATTTTGCGGCTTGCGGCATAGAATTTTTGTTTGCTTTGTTGAACTGGGCATTTGGGTGGGATAATGGCTACGGCCTGGGATTGGGAATTGGCTTCGGCTTTGGGATATGGGATAAGGGATTTGAGTGAAAGTACACTCGGCGTTTTGAACTATGGCATCAATGACATCTTTGGCCCCCAGGGTCGATTACTTCACTTCGCGTAGCGCGCCTCCTACTCGGGTGTGATGATTGTTCTTCTCTGATACTGTAACGTAATCTTTACAGTTGTGCTGTCTGTCCGTTTCCGAATGCGACCTTGGGAGTACACGCAGCACCGTAAGGCTAGCGCGACTTCCACAACGGCACGCGCTAACCTGGTGCACTGGGCGAACTACAACAACCACTTGTTCTCGGCAGCTTTTTCACGTTCGCGAAGTTTACTTTGCTATCTCACGCGATCTCGTCCCAGCCGATATGCGCGTACTTGAGGAGGTGTGCCGCTGTTATCTGCGGCGAATCAGCGTCATGCATCATGCACCCGCCTTGGGGGCTATTTTGTCAGCTGAGCTCGCTCGCGAAGTGAAGTGATTTCCACAAGGCTGAGAAAATATCACCCCTCTTACATTCTTACACGAACAACTCGAAGAAGGGATCTGGACACTTCGCCAGCCTACGATCTCATTAACGTTCCATCATGGCTGATCAAGGAGCCGTAGCGGAAACCACAGTACCGCCAACCGAAGACGAACCTACTCCACCAAGAAGGCATACTACAATTGATCTCTCCCCTTATCTTAGAACCAATAAACGTATACCTCAATATCCCACTGGTGAGGACATGTACCGACGCACTGGTGATTGCTACCACCGCAATCAAGAAACAGCTGACCACTGGCATATTGTTGACAGGTAATGTTTGGCACCGCAGCCGCTTTGTTACACTGACTTATTCGATGATTGTAGCGAATCTTTGCCATACCTCACAAGAGTCAAGGCTCTCTCCACGTCGTATCGGAGTCTGCAGTATCTTGCCGATTGGATGGAAGTCGGTACCGCACCTTTTCGATGGGATGAACTCGACAAAAGTAAACGCAACAGCCGTGTGAATCGAACCGAGATCAGTGTATTTGAGGAGAAGCCCGGAAGGCTGGATTTATTCAACTTCTCTCGTGCGGATGAGTTTGAGCCGTTCTTGTGCACAAGAGCTATTGACGCAGCCTCATCAATAGCCCCGACTCAACAGACACTGAGACTCTTCATACTGGAGGACCTTTCCCGCACAAGTATAGAGCTACTTGGATCTAGATTCAACATTGATCCTCACTTCTTCAGAGAGCAGTTAACAAACTTTGTTTGGTACAACACCCGAGACCCTTGGGCGAAAGCTCCGCAAGTTTTCGCCGCGAAGAGGCGGCGCTGTTGGTACCGCTTACGGAATGTAAGGCTGCGCTATCATGAGTCCGACAAGTCATTCCAAGAGGCCAATAAGGAAGCAAATTCCTTCAATGTCCTAAGGAGGCCTAACAGCGATGGCAACACGTGGTCCTACCATGACACCAAAGACTCTGTTGTCTCTATAACTAGCACCAGGACTAGCGTATGGATAGGAAAAGACAAGCAATGTCACGACTCTCCTGTTGGTATTGTGCTCGTGGACCCTACTACTAGGGATGGCCGCCCGCTATGGTTCGATCGAGCAAACTGGGTACCCGTACCGGAACTCGACAGCACGTCAAATTTGCCATCGTCTACGTGTGATGGGATCTGGTACGATGACATCGTTCGTATGTCGTTCGAGTATCCTTGGTTTGAGATTTCTCCATCAAATGATGTGCTCGATCTTGGTCGTATAGTGCTTCCAACTCTCAACACCGTTTCCGCGGAGTGGTATATCGTATGCAGCTATGTGAAAAGCCGCCTTGGCCAGATCGAATGGGAATTAGAAACGCCATCTCCCTTCAAAGCACGGGGGCGCAGTGTCGATACTGCTCTGAGGAAGATCGCCACATGGCGAAGGCAAATCCCTACCTGGCGTGAAATGGTCCAGGAGACTCTGGACGATGCCTTGCCGACCGCTATTCGCCTCACTACCCAGGATGGTTTTCAATCGAATCTTGAGGGTTTTCAGGACGCCAAGGTTGACTACGAACGTATCTTACGTACCCTTGAAGAGTTGCAGACACGCGTAGACCACCTGTCCGATCGTGGAAATGCAGAGATGCAACTCGCAGCTGCACACGAGCAGTACGAAGCAGCGCAGAAGGGACTTGAGGAAAGCCATAATCTAGCACGGCTGACCTGGCTAGCGACCATCTTCATTCCTATGACGTTTGTATCTGGTCTTTTCAGTATGACGGACAACGTCGGCACTATCACAGGCACGTTCAAGACATACTTCGCAGTAGCAATACCACTCGCAGTGGTCTCATTGGCTACGGCAAGATTTGGCTCAACGTTGACTCGGTGGGCTACAATACTGTTCACGGTCTATATGTCAGCGCCTTTCCGGGTTGCACAGGCACATAAATCAACGCTTCGCCTTCTTCCAGCTAGTGGCAGACGTCAGAGGAGACGATTTGCCAATACATCAAAGCATTAAGTGCTATTAACATTAATAACGAGCTTATTACCAAACATAGCAGTATGGACGAGTACCAAGTCTTTGATGACTATGCTGGTTTGAGGATTGCATTTAATAAGTGCTTGGCGTCTATATATGGGAGGAAGCTATCGGACAATGGCCAAATTGAAACTATATGACTATGACCTTTTTGATGTGATGTATCACAGGTGTGCTCATTTCTACACACCCGCTAAGGGGAGAAAGTGCGGCATATTCGGCCATTTTCCAAGCCCATTATTCACACAGCTCGCCAAGGTTCTGGGCTTTCCATTATGAAAATTCGATACTAACCAACTGGATCAATACACGGGCCCTTGAGAGCAGTGGCAGTGCAGGAGTTCTCGCTTGAGCAAGAGATGGGTGGGAACAGAATGCGGGCTCCCCATTGAACTGCTATACGTAACTGGACTCAGAGCCAAGGAATGTTACCACAAAATTGCCGTAGACAAGTGTTCTTTACGAGAATGACGTAGGACGGTGCGGAAGGTCATCTTCGAATTTGTTCGGCTGTTTTCCAGGTCTGGCAGCAGGGCAGAGTTGTGTACATTGCGACTGAGACAGAGTAGGGTTGAATGAATAAATGAATGAATAGTTACACTTTCATCGTCGAAATTGATCATCTTGTTGTAAAGTTCGTGACGAGGTCTAACGCACAGCTATATTACCTTTGTGACACAGACACGGACAATGACGACGCCCTTAAGCTCCGAAAACCGCTGTTGTGCTTTGTACTCATTGAATTAAAGTGAAAGGTATGAAGATGGTACAAGCGCCGTTGAGCTGGTCAAAGACGAATTTCGATGATAGAATGCCCCTTGAGTCGACAAATGTAGGCGTGCGGCAAGGTAGTGGCCACATTCCCTGCGCGCTAATCGCTAGAGACGGATGGTGCAATAGCCTAGAGAACGATTTTGAGTTTCTCCGTCCAAACAGCCCAGTGCCGTGGGGCTTTCCATTGGAGATCCTAGATGATGGTGATGGTTTCATTTTTGCCGCCGAGCTCGAATGGGCTCGGGTTCTCATGCCAATATTCTTGAATTGCTTCGAGAGTACTCTCGTCTATAGGCACACTATTAGAGCGTTGCTGGATCATGCCAATCCTGCGGTAATAACCGGTGTTATCGTCGCGAGTGCAAGTAAGAACCACTGTTAGTTCAACGTCATGCGTGTCTTCGATTCTGGTCCGTCGAATTCTGGCGAGCGGAAGACACACTAAGCGGCTATTGTCCAGCCCCTCCGTGCACCAATCCCCTGAATCCGGATACAGCGTAGGCTTGAAGGTGTTCTCCAAGCACTTTTTGGTGGCAATGACCACATCGGAGGCCTGGATGATCATACATCGTGGCTCCCCATGCAGGACGGCATCAAAGACGCGTCCGGACACAGTGAGATGCCCACCACTAACCTGCCCTGTCAAATTAGAGGTGGCCGGCTGGCAGTCAGCTGACTCTACTTGAGAATACTGTTTCAGGACAGAGAACTTCTTCACTGGGTCGGCTAGCGAGTACCAATAGCTGCTAGCTACAAAACGCACGCCTTTGCCAGCAGCTGGCCAGGACCAGGATGGGGCGATGAATTGATGGGGCTGGTCTTTGTAATCTAGCACATCCTCAGCCCACCATAGCAGGTCAAGATGCAAAGATTTGTCCCAGAGTCCAGCGAGATAGCGGGAACCAGGTTGAAGTTTTGCAAACCGTTGTGCAAACCCTGAAAAAGCAGGAAGTCTATCGGTCTCTGATGAACAACTGAGGCCGGAGTACCACTCAACGAAATAGTACCATAGCCTCGTGAGTCTTATCGCTGAGGCTTCCTGCAATGCCTTGTGATAGAGTTTCTTATCTCCCATGTCGCTTTCCTCTAAAAATCCACATTCGCAAACAGTTTCTTGTTCGCATTCGAAGTAGATTTCCCGTCGAGTGAAATGCAGAACTCGCGTAGACAAAATTCGTTCCTGGAAAGCCCAGGCGCGATCCAAAAGTGGCCACTTTTTCTGCCGGATTTCCGATACCCACGGGTGACTCAGAAGAGACCCATAGCTTCCTGGGGAGATAGCGTAGGCGTATGGCTTCCCATCGCAGTTGACACCTTCAAGGACATAGCACTCACTCTGACCGGATTCAATGAACCCAGAGTGACAATTCGGTGCTGAGGTTGCGGAGATGGTGAGAATGGCGCGCTCGTATATGTCTCCCATGACCGCAGACTCTCGGACCCAGTCGTTGAAGTCGTCCTGCACAATGCAGAGAGAGTCAATCCAGAGATATCGAATGCGCAACTTCCGTGCCACTAGAATGGCGTCTTGATACATCTTTGGTATAGTTACCCACGGGATGGACCTCAGATGATCAGGGAGATTGTCATTAGTCGTTTTGAGCGGTTGTACACCACCCCAGCAGTGACTCAGGCAGATGTAAGAAGCTTTCTGGCCCACTGCTACTACTAGACGGACACTGCAGGGGTTTGAATCATACCCGACATCAATGATACGCGTGGGAAGCTCTGGCATAGTACCATTCGCACATGAGTGCGTGGCGAGGCAGTGTTCAACGACCATGGCGGCCTTGGCCAAAACATCAAACCTACTGACTTCTGGGGAAGTACGTATTGCGGAACCACCAATATCTGGGTGCGATAGACCCCACGGGCAAGGAACATCTAGATTAGAGTAAGCCGAGTCCAGAATACATACTGGGTAACTTGAGCTGGACATACTAACCCTTCAATGGACACAGTATCATCTTCCTAGAGTCAATCCGATCTTCTAATCGAAGCTCATTCGCATGATCAGGGCTGGTATCATTGGAGATTTCGATCTCGTACCCGTACATAGTTATTTGCGTTCTCTCCCAATCAGGAGGTACAGCTTGGCGGACTATTTCGCAGAACTCGCAGCATATCGACTCTGATAGCAAGAAACTGACCTCAATGAGACCAGTCATGGGGTTGCGTTTCGCAGTCTTGAGACTTTCACAAAGTCCTTCAGTGTCTGGGACGGGGTAGAGCTCGGACTGGATCAGTGCCATTTCCGAGATTTGGTGAGCAGTCCTTAGGTACGACTCCTTGATGGGTAGAGAAAGTAATTTCACAAGTCTGGTAAATCTTATAGACTCTTATGAAGCCTTACACCTTTAGGACTCATAGAGAGTTAAAACACTGTCAAAGACTAGACTTAGGCGTCTTAAATGCATGCGCTACACCTTAGCCTTCTGGGACCTTTTTGACGCACTACGTGACGATCACGAGTGCGGGGTTCGGTCTTGGGTTTGGCGGCCTATTGGTTGTTCGACCTGCATGGTTGCCTTATTGCCTCAGCACCTTCACTCTTTACACCTGTCCTTCTACTTCTCAACTGTAGGTGTACAGGTAGCAATCTATTCATCCTAAGCATCCAGTCATCTGTAACAATATTGTAAATTAAGTAAGCATGAAGAACTGTTCTAGATTAACATTTATGCGCACGCTCCAGTAGTTTTAGGTATCTCTTGAATCGCCGCATTGCGCCCGCGCATTGCGCCCTCGAGAGATAGTTGCCAATAGGAAAAGTTAAATCCCGTGGCTGAAAGTTCTGCGGCAAATTGCTGCCGATCAGCCCTGATTCGCCTCGAGCTCTGCAGATTTAGGAAAAAGTGCAAGATTGGCACATGCTACTACACGGATCGGCTTACAACGGCTGATATTCCGAGGACACAATCCGGTGGTTCCAGGGATATTCCTTAGATCTACGTTTTGATGATATTACGTTCACAGAATAGATGAACTTCGTGTACCACCATCAGCCTCCTGCGATATGCACTCGGGCTTTCGGTCTGTACTGACTTTCTGCTTAGTACTTTACCAATTTTATCTTTCGGACCTTTTCTTTGAGCAAGGTCGTAGACGATTTACGTTTTGAGCCAAAGCAGTTAATCCCGGTGGAAAAGGGTACCGACGCCGACGACTAGTCCATCAAATACCCGACCAACGAGCAACATTACTAAGCTCGGTGGTTACTGTGCTCTAACCATGCGCAATCAGAATGCTTTCGCATCAACATATTGTAGCAACATATATGATGCGGTGGTAGAAATTATGAAGGCCATTCAAACATCAGAGTTCCCACCACATCCTCCACCAAACCTTCTCAGCCAAATCTTCCACTTTCCGCCATGTCAATCATGAAAGCATGGCAGTTTCAGGGCGCCTCTGGTCCAATAGAGAAAACCCTCGTTCAACCAGAGGCAGGCGTAGCGAAACCCATACCGAACGCCACGGAAGTCCTCGTCGAGGTCTCCAGCACAACACTGAACCCCATCGATTTCAAAATTCTCGAACTCGGTGGCCTTTCGAAGCTCATCTTTCGCAAACCCGTCACACCCGGTCTAGACGTCTGCGGCCGCGTCATCAAAGTCGGTAGCAATGTGTCTTCCTTCCACGTTGGCGACGTGGTATTCGGCTGTGTCGACGGCGTCTTCGGTAACGGCGCACTCGCAGAATTCGTACAAGTGAGCCAGGACAAATTAGCTCTGGTGCCAGATGGCCTCAACCTAGATGACCTAGGCGCCATCACAACCGTGGGTTTGACAACGTATCAAGCCATGAAACCATTTGTCAAGCCCGGTGATCGCGTGTTTATCAACGGCGGCTCAGGTGGGACTGGCGTCTTGGCCATCCAAATTGCAAAAGCACTGAATTTGCACGTCACGACGTCTTGCTCGACTGGAAACATCGAGCTATGCAAGTCCCTCGGTGCCGACCAAGTGCTCGATTACAAGAAAAGCTCCGTCGTGACGCAACTGGAGAGTCTGGGAAAGCCATTCAATCTGATTGTCGATAACGTGGGCAATCCATCCAATCTATATCGCGCGTCGACCAAGTTCCTCGCGAAGGACGGCACGTTTGTCCAGGTCGGACTGGGCATGGACTTTTCGGCACTAAAGCAGTTTATCGGAAACATGTTCCTGCCTAGCTTCCTGGGCGGTGGGAAGGCGAAGTATGTGTTCGCGATTACGAAGCCGAATGCAGTGGACTTGAAGCAGCTTGCAAATTGGGTGGAGGAAGGGAAGGTGAAGCCGGTGGTGGATAGTGTGTGGGCTTTTGAGGATGCAAGGGAGGCGTTTGCGAGATTGAAGACGGGGAGGGCGAGGGGAAAGGTTGTGGTTAGGGTGAAGGAGACGTGAAATGGGAGACTGTGGGAGAGGTTCTGGGGTGTGGTTCGTTGTTTGGGCCTTTGACACGTTACTCTTCTGCGTGCTTGTATCATACTGTGGCGCGCTAGCGATTACAACTTTGTATTTTGTTCATAGATAGGAGATAATAGTGAGTTCATATACACATTACGTATCATGATTCTGAGCGGTATTTCCATAGCTTTCAGTGTTTGTGGACTCAATGGTGCTTGATAACTGACTTTGGTATTTGAATGTTACACACACGCTTCGCTCTCAGTATTCGTCTGGCATCAACGAAAGTGATGGTGATATTACGTTGCATGGAAAACAACCATTAAGAGGGAAGAACCTCGTTCACGATGGTCTTTTGTCAATGGGAAGCGTGGTCTTACAGAGTCTCGTGACAGGTACAACCTGCTAGAGAAACAAGAATGATCCAAACTCCGCTTTAGTATCGACGCTTGTTCCTGGCTATCGGTTTCGCTTTCGGATTACTAAGCCCGATGGGGATTAGGAATGAAACGGGGGAAATGCGACCTACAAAATCACCGGCGCTCGGCCGCAGCTGAGACCGAGCACCGACTTTGCATCACGTAAGTCACTACATGCGAGAAAGGAGGCGTTACGAGAAGAACTTTACTTCCCATTATTGGCCCGAAGACTTCTACATTCGCGGCGGTCGGTGTTTGTCTGGTGTCGGCGCAGTACCAAGTTCAACTCTTCTGGCATTTCTGCCGAAAATAAGACACTAACAGAGCCAAGTGAAGAATGCCCAGCTAAAGAGTTGTTCCAGCGGTATGGAAAACTCCCCGAATATGTCCAGCGGAGCATTTGCTGGAAACTTGTACATCGTGCATAGCCCGGTACGGAGATGGAGATGGGGTTTAGTTTATTTTAACTTCAGCATTTGCTACGCTGGAAGACGGGAGGAGATCCGCAAAAGTCGAGTTTCATCGTAACCATTCAATGGGCTGAGAGGGCTGGAGAGTGGGTCGTCTGCGCCCTCGCATACAGAACCTCGTTCCTTGAGCTTACAGGACTCCGAAGCAACACAGGAGACCGGCGTTAGAACCCAGCCTGTCGCACTCTACACTATCTCCGTATTCGCATTGACCAAGTTTAGTGAATCGCAATACCGCAACGGAGAGTTTATTCATCCGAGCGCGGAACTCCCAGCCCTATTCTGTCTCAATGAGAATAGTCGAGACGGGATATGACCATCTAGATAGGTGGATACATGCAGCCAAACTTATGCATAATAATCAGCATTGCTTCCAGCCATCAGTCTCAGTATCTATCCAATATGTCTTTTCCATACAAGCACATCCTCCTCGTAGGCGCAACATCCGGCATCGGCGCAGCCCTCGCCGACAGATTCATCCAAGAAGGTATCAAAGTCATCGCAGTCGGGCGCCGCCAGGACAGGCTGGACGCATTTATCCAAAAGCATGGCGCCGGGAAAGCCAGTGGCATTCAGTACGATGTCAACGATACCGCGGGCCTAGAGACTTTCGTGAACAAGTGAGTAACAGGTATCGTTACGCCCCAAACCTAGTCGCAGCTAAAGTATGATACAGAGTGACGACCGAACACCCAGCCCTCGACTGCGTGTTCCTCAACTCCGGTATCCAAAGCCAAATACGGCTGTCCAGACCAGCCGAGGTCAATCTGACTGCTTTCCATGAGGAAATGAACACAAACTTCAACAGACTGGTGGACATATCTATGAAGTTCCTGCCACATTTGCTGGCAAAGGGATACCCGACTGCAATAGTCTTCACAGGGAGTTTGCTATCCCAGGTCCCTGCAGTTACCATGCCGACGTATTCAGCTTCTAAAGCTGCGTTGACTGCGTATGTGCATTGTTTGCGTCGCCAGCTTGCCGAGTCGAATGTCAAGATTGTCGAGGTTTGGCCGCCGGTAGTGCGAAGTAAGTTCCCTCCTGTCCGCGGATTAGTTCTGGCTCTCTTTCGCGACGACGAGCTAACATCTTCCAGCTGAACTGCATGATTACATGGGCGCAGACCGAAGGCGAGCGATGGGTATGCCTGTGTCTGAGTTTGTGGAGAAGACGTGGCCGCAGCTCCAGTCGGGACAGGATCATGTCATTGTTGGTGCTATTGGGCCGGAGGAAGCGTATCTGGGGGTGGTGAAGCAGCGTCGAGAGCAGTTTGAGTTTTTGTCTGGCATGTTGCTGGGTCATTTTGAGCTCTAGTATGATCGGGACTAAGTCACAAGATATAGCCCACGTCGCCATAACGTTGCCTTGTGTATACTGAGGCATTGAAGTTGTCGTACCGGTCGTTGCCGATAGCAACGATTGAGGTTTTTTTTTGGGTCTCCTTTGACACAGAACCTGTCGCGTGTGGTGTTCATTTACTACGTAGCAAGCCATAGACCAGATGAAATTCGATCGAGGTAGCGAAAGACTGGGGGTAGGGTATCATCGTCGTTTCATTACTTTTAATCGAACACGTTGCTTGTGCAAATCCTCCCTTTCCCTTTAGGATCCCAGAACCTGTATCTACAGGCCGTAACAATATCGTACAATAGATTATATACAGTAAACCAACAACCAATCAAAAAGGCCAAACTCATGCCCTCGCAGTCCGGGGTATACTCCTTGGATGTACTGCGTGATGATGCCATAGCCCCGTACTCCTCCCCATTCCATTCCTTTTACCATGAATTGATGCACCTGCGTTACCTGCTCGCTTGTATACCTCGCTCCACATATCATCCACCGGCAGAAGCTGTGCCATCTGCTGGTAATGAAGGATATTCTGACTGATTTCTTCCTCCTCGTTCTCGACCTCTTCCATGACTTGCTCCGTCTTGGATTTTCGCTTCGTCGGTGCGCGTGGAGCGCGGAAGGGCTTCAAGATTTCGCGAAGCTCCTTGTCGTCGGATGAGATCTGCGCCTTGAGGTATGCGAGCGCAGCAGGCGACGTAGGGTCCGCTCCTTCGAGGATGGTCATGACTGGCGTGCGTGGTGTGTATGTCGCACTGTACTGCTGCACTGACGGAGGCTCTGCGGGGACTACTGCTGGATCCAGTAGCGCAGCATCTCCCTTCTCGAGAAGCGTGCCTATGTCAAGACTTTCGCCGTGCGGTATGGCGTCCTTGTGACTAGGCGTGATGCAATCCATGTCGACCTCCTTCCTCAACACGTGGTCGATGTCAATGGCAGAAAAGTATGCGCAAGATTGTGGCAATTCATTCATGCCCATCTGCTGCGAGAACATGGCACGTGTCCAGACGTTAGCGACCTGGAGAGCCATGGCAGCTCGGTATTTGTCTTCCTCCTTGACAAGATAGCGAATTTCGTCATGCACTGTGATTGCCAGGCGAGCAGCTAAGTTGAAGCGTCGGGTGAGATAATCCATCGAGACAATGAGAAGGTGCAGGTAGTCGACTCCGGAAGATTGGATAGCCCAATTGATGCGCGACGTCATGAAGCCTCCTTTAGACAAATAGCGTCGTTGCAGGGCTTCTGTTATGGCGGCTCCGAGCACTGGGGTGCGTGGGCGCTCCTGTTCAGCAAAGTCTTCGAGTTTGTTGAAGACGAATGACTCTGTCCCGCCTCGCCAGAAAGGCCGGTCGTGCAAGGTCTTTCGTGTCGTCTTCTTTCCTTTTGTACTCTGGTAGAGGTCATTGGCGGTACTGTTGGTCTGCGCATCTGTCAAGCTGGGGTTGAACTGGTGCAATAGAGTCGAAGCGAACTTCAGTCCAGCGCCATAGATGCGTCCGTAGTTGAATACTTTGGCTTCGTTCCTCGAGATTCCAAGAATGCCCGCTGTGCGCGAGTGCAGATCGGTACCAGCGGCTTTCGTGCCTTCCAAAGTCATGAAGCCGATAGCGTTGCCACCGTGCAGTTTAAAGGTGGCATCACCCACCAAACTCGCGATCCACAACTCTTGTGAGTCAACATCTGCGCCGACAAAGCAGTATCCTTTGGGAGCTCGAACCATCGACTTCAGCTCTGATCCGACACGATTTTGTTTAGCGTTGCTCGCCGTAAGCCAAGTGTTTTCCACGCTTCTGCGCGTGATGGTGCCCATGGGGATGACTTGAGGTAGAATGAAGCCAACCTTTTTTCCACGACCCTGTGTTGAGGCTGACTTCAGTGCTGGCGCATCTGCAATCTCCTTGTTGTAGACAACCATTTGCGACATGATTCTATCTCTTGCGCTGATCCAGTACGAGCACGATGCATTCATTTCCAGAGCTTCCTTTGCGTACGCATACTCAGATGTCAGTTTCCCTTTCTCGAAGTACTGCAAATAGCCCTTAGCTAGTGGATTCGCACACCTGGCTTGGGGGCCGTCCTTGTGAGGGATTTTGTAGTAGACATGCTGGGTCCCATCGCGTAGCTTGAGGTTTTGCTCTCTGGACATGTCCAACTCTCGTATCCCCTTCTCATTGTATGCAAATACCTCGTCTATCGGCACTTGGTAGGTCCAGCCGTGTTCGTCAGACCAGACGAGTGGATATCCGTCCCAGGAGAGCTTCAGCAGTATTGGAGCGATGCGTGTCCGTACTGTTAGGTTCATTGGCCCATCGTTCTTTGTGAACAGGTCCTTGTACCATTTTGGCATTCCTGGTTTCTTTTGTCGCGCGGCAGGCCGCGGAGGGTCATTTTTCTTCTTTCCCTTAACCATCCTGATTTCCTGGCCAGACCAATCCAGCTGACTCAGCCAAGGATCGTTGTTGTAGATGTCGGGCTGGCCCTTGACCTCGAGCGCCTTCTCCGTGAGCGCCACGAGTCGCTCCTTCACCGCATCATCGAGGTGGTGGTAGGTAGCTTCGGCATTGTGAATGTATGCATCCCACGTCTCGTTGACTGGGAGTATCTCGGCGCCCAGGAAGCGCAAAGCGGCGAAGCTCACTGGATGTGGGCAAGTCTCCATGAAGAGGGGAAACACCTTTTGATAGACGCGATGGGTGATTTCAACATCTGCTGCGCAGTAGTCCAGCAATTCGTCCAGTCTATCACATATTCCAGCTCGATCCAGCTCGCCAAAGTACTCGCGGCGCTGCTTGTCGATGGTTATGTTGCAGTGAAATTTCGCCACCTCGCGCAAGGAATTGACGGCACTTCTGCCAATCCACAGCTCTTCTTCTTCGTCTGGAATTGCGCCAGAGGTGAGCAACTGAGATAACTCGACATTCTCCTCGTCGGTGGCAATCTTGTCTCTCAGCTCGCGGCTCTTCTTGTGCTTCATCCAGGATGGCCGCTGCCTTGAGCACATGCCGTTGGACGCAACGTGGAGCGACATGGTGTCAATAAAGCAGTTCTTCGACTGGGTGATATTGTACTCCTCCGCTATCCGTGCTCGGTCGTAGCCGATGTTGTGTCCCACAATTACGCGGGGTTTTGATATGTCTCCCAGCGGAATGAGGTGGCGGTCCGTCTCGGATTCGCCCAGCAGCCACGGAGATATCCAGCCGTACCAGGCCGTTGGACTCACGGCGCATGCCATACAGGCAAATGAGGTCTCTTTCCACATGACCTCCGTGTCGAACGTGAGCATTGTCTCGTCTGGCGCATCCACGGCCTCTGTGGTGCCATCGCTGTTGTACTTGGTCCATCCACTCCTCCGTATCCACTTTCGAGGCTTCGGTGGGGGATTGGCCCAGGCCAGCTTCTTTGCCATGCTGAGGTAGGGCTCGGCAGCGTCCATGCCGAGTTTGTGGAAGTGCTCATCGAGGGTGGCGCCCTGCAGTTCGGGCAGGTCAAAGCCTATGGGCGGGGTCGAGTCCTGGTTCTTGCCGAGCAGCTGGTGGCGAGTGAGGTGGTCTTGGGACAGTGCGACAAGCTCTGGGTGAGGCGAGGTGCTTGCGCCGGGAAAGATTTGGGCGTGGACATGGCTGGAGAGCTGCTGCACGCCAATTTCGTTGAAGCGGGCTTCGGAGGGGACTGCATGAAGCTCAGTATATGGCGCGCAATAGTTTTTCTAGCGTCGCATACCTTGTAAGCTCCTCCTCTGTGCTTCACTCCCTTTTGGACCATTGGACTGGACTGTGGTGAGCCATCGTCGTGGTGCGCGGTGAAGGGCGGCCTGTTGCGCGACAGGCCGTGAGCGGTAGGCTACATTTGCGGCAAACGAGCGACATGGGCTTTTTCGCATGATCGCGTGGGCCTCACAGCGTCATTGCATTCCGTCGGAAGTTCTTCAGAATCGCGTGGTGTTGATGTGGACCTGAAGATTGGCGTCATGGATCGCGGCCTAGCCCAAAAATGCACGCCCACCTAGTGCCATGGACTTCATCGGAGTTACGCTGGTAAATGGCAAGCCATCACATCCCACCCCCATGTTGGGCGCATTGTCTTATAAAGCTATAAGGATATAAATGAAGCAGTAGAAAACTTTTCGAACCAGTCTTGCACTATCGGGTCTTGTTTTGTCGCCAAAGGAAGATGTTCGGATCTTTGTAATGCATTCCATCATCTCGATGATTTGCTCGGAGGCAGAGCCGCCATGGCGTTTGTGCAGCCCTACCGGTGTTGCAACCGCAGCCGCTCAGGTGCGAGTGCATGGGCGCATCGTCGCACGTCCTCCGATGGCGATGCCGGCCCTGCACCACCTGCGACCGTTGCCACCTTTGCTTTTGCGTCGTGATGTGGTTGTGGGCCGTCTTCTTGCTGCCTCCCTAACTTGACGAAGCTATCTCCGCTGGCCACCATGGCGGAGCGACCCTATATCAACTTCAACCTCTCTGCCGGCGTCAACATCGGAGTAGACCCGTCCGAGCAGTTCACAGGGCTGGACGACTACGACGCGGATGCACTGCAGGACCTCTTCCCCGCCTACGAGAGCCGCGAGCAACAAGGCTTGCCAGCGTCCTTTGACGACGACTTCTTCCTCAACCCCAACCACAACCGCGCCTCACCCTCGCCGCCACCGCCCAACTTCCTCGACAACATCCTCAACCCCGCCGGCCTCGACCACAACCGCTTCTCGCCCTTCGTCTACTCTGCCAGCCCTCGTGTGCTGGCTCCCGACTTCCCACAGCCCGACCCCATAGCACACGACATGTCGCCCCACACCCGCTCACACCCCCACGCATCGTCACGACCCGCGCGACTGCCCAACGGCTATGTCGACCTCACCGCCACACCAGACTCGCCGCCCCAGCGACGGAAGAGAGAGTCGCCGGCGCCGGGGCCGTCTGCCAAGCGCCAGAAGCGGGCAGATGGCACCGCAGCAGAGCAGGAGAACAAAAAGCCATTGAAGGTGGAGGAGGTAGACCTGACAGACGACCAGCAGCCGGTGCAGGAGATTCTGCAGAAGCAGAGAGAGGACGCCGTCAAGGCACAGACCAAGGTCGAGGAGCAGCCCACCACCTTCAATACCTTCACCTGCGTCATCTGCATGGACACGCCCACGGATCTCACAGCTACTGCCTGTGGTGCGTCTACTCTCTCATGGGCAACTAGCATACACTGACTTTATGATAGGACATCTCTTTTGCCATACATGTCTCATGGAGGCGCTCATCGCCGGCGAGAACCGTGCTGGCAACGGCGAAGCCAAGAAATCGCAATGTCCCGTTTGCCGCAAGTTCATCAACCGCACCAAGGCTTCCGACATTATACCACTGCTACTGAAGAAGGGTCTGGCAACTCAGCCGCGGAAGAAGGCAACCCTCACAGCCTCTCCGGTAGCTCCGAAGGTACAGTGAGCTGTACTTGGATTTGGTGTTTGGACCTGTTGTTGCTTTGACCGATCACGGACTCGTACTGAACATTACCAGCGCAGACAAAAGGAACATGAACTGCCACAAAGAAAGTCCACTAGGCGCGTACGGAAACCATTCGTAGACATGGAGTGGGTCTAATGGCAAAGAGGAAGTGATTACGAACTTGGGGTTTGGTACAACAACACCGGGCCTATGGTTTGAAGAGATGGATGCGCGGGCATGCGCATTCCATCACTCCGCACACGACATTACGAACATGGATTGCATAGGGCGGCGTTTTCGGACTACATTTGCATTAGCGGCATCATGATGACGTCTTTCAATTGCTTGGAGGAAAAGACGATAGAAAGCTATATACCTCTGTTTTTCGAGCTCCATTCACACTCGCCTCCAATACCCACCCGATACTCGAACCCACTTTCTATCCAACCATGTCAGACTCCAAACTCACATCGCAAATCGCCATTGTCGGTGCCGGCGACGTCGGCGCAACAATCGCCTTCTCACTCATCCTGAACCAAGTTGCAGGGGACATTATCATGATTGATCCCAAAGAAGAAGTTCGCGATGCCCAAATCCAAGATCTCTCCGACGCCACTTTCCACGGCAACACCAGCACGCGCATAAGAGCGGGAACTCACAAGGAAGCCGGCCAAAGCGACATTATCGTCATGACCGCTGGTGCTAAGCAGAAAGAAGGTAATCAAAGCCAACCAAGTATCAACATGATAGACAGTGATACTGACTATCCCCAGGCGAATCCCGCGCCGACCTCATCGGCCGTAACAAATCCATTCTCGAATCCGCCCTCAACGACATGAAACCCTTCCGCAAAGACGCCATCCTGCTCCTCGTCGCCAACCCTGTCGACGCACTAACCTACTTTGCCCAAAAGTTCACAGACCTGCCTCACACCCAGGTCATCGGCTCCGGCACGTTCCTCGACTCGGCGCGCCTGCGCGGCATCCTAGCGGAAAAAGCCGACGTCGCGGCAAGTAGTATCGACGCGTATGTTCTGGGTGAACACGGCGAAAGTCAATTCGTAGCATGGAGTTGCGCGACGATCGGCGGCGTTCCACTTTCCAACGTCGTGTCTAAGATCGACAAGGCTGGCATTGCAGACGACACTAAGAATAAAGCTACGACTATTATTGAGAACAAGGGCGTCACGAATTACGGCATTGGCGCTGTAGCTGCGAGTATCTGCAAGAGTGTCCTGGGCGACGAGAAGATTGTGCGAAGCGTGAGCCATTGGCAGAAGGATTTAGGCGTGTGTTTGAGTATGCCGGCTGTACTGGGACGGAAGGGCGTTGTGAGGACGATTGAAATCCCGCTTGATGGTGAGGAGAGAAAGCAGTTGGAAAGTAGTGCGAAGGCGTTGAAGGAGATGGTTGAGGAGAGTGGGTAAAGTTTTGGAGTGAAGATTCATATCTATTTGGCTATGTGTGATACGATCGGCGGTACTAGACACATTTCCTGTTCAAATTCCAAACACCCTGCTCGTGGAAGATAAGCGCACACATTCGCCATGTACACAATATGATGTGCCGGGTGATAAGCCTATGCCTATGCCTTACTTTCTTGCTCCCCTGTGCGATTCCTCTTCGGTACAAACGCACCCATCGCCATAGCTACTATCGCCTAATCCACAATTAGCATCGACGCCACATTGCTAACATACAGGTCAAGTACTCACCAGTCCAATTAGTCCCGATGAAACCCTATCCATCCACTGTCCCCCCTCCCGCTGCCTCTTGAGAATTTTCTCAACCCACTCCTTCTGATACTCCCATCGAATATCTGCCTTTGTGTGCAGCGCGTCGATGCGTGCTTCAAGGTGCGTCATGTTGTGACGATGAGAGATGATATCTAGCCGGAGTTCGCGCTGGAGGTCGTGGAAGGTGTTGTGGAGGTTTGTTATTTCGGAGGCAATGCGTGCTGATGTTGGGGATCGAGAAGCAGCCGAGGCCGGGCGGTTTGGGGATATTTGAGTTTGCGGATGGGCTGCGTGGTGGTTTGGGATAGGCGCTGCGGTTTGTGGGATTGAACTGGTGCTTCGCAGCGCCGTGTGGGAAAGCGATGGTTTTGTCGTCCGACATAGCGCAATTAGTGATGCGCAGGGAATGAGTCTCTGCTGAGGCCGGTCTTAGTGAAGCTTAGATTAACTCTGTGGTTGAATCAAAGATACCATGATTAGTCTGAATGTGCGCATGTAATGTTGCTGACGTTTATTGTTAAGGCTGAAATTGAATAGTCCACGAAGCTAATCAACAAGAGTTACGAAGAATTATTTTTTAGATTTGATTAGCAAACTCAGCTTGGTGACGCAAGCTTGCAGGTACTCTTCTTTGGTCCCGGCGATGCGGGAAGGTACTGGTGGGCTGGTTCGACCACAATCTGGCGGCTTTGATGCAGTCGCCATTTACATGGTAAAGTCAACGAAATCCTGAATCTGCAGACTGTGTACTGGAATACTTCAAATGCGTCTCTTGCCACGGTTGATTTTGGTTGGATTAAGTAACAATCTACATTTAAGGGTAATAACAGGTGAAGATGAGCGTTCCCGGCGCTCACAGCTTCGGTACCATGAATTATTCTCAGTATGGCTTCTCCCCTGGCAGCCACCTCAGTAATGCTCCCAGTTGCCGCATAATTTCAGAGTGATGTGCTTCACGCGAAAAAAGAGTGGCACAGTACGTGCAGCATGTTCAAACCGTGAGCGTGATGCCCACTACACCTGATTGGACCCACAACTACGCCGCATCGCCGCCTGAGCTAACCTGTTCTAACAGCCGTAGACAACGCAACCTTATATCCTCCTTACACCGCTTCTGACAGCATTGATGCCTGGCACTGTGCCGCACTTCAGGAAAGGCAATCGAGATGTCAGGGTCAACGGCTCGCATCCAGGAATAGTACATCGAGACGTATAAAAGCTGTCCAACCGCTGTACTTTTGTCATGCGCAGCTTAGAAATAAAGGTAAACTCGTTTGACAGGATGGAGCCAACAGCCGACTCGACAGCCATACACAAATACCCAGGCCTTGGCTTGCCATTACGAGACAACGATCTGTCTGACTTTGACTATGGAATCGGCGCCCACACCGGATGCTATGGGTCTCACTCCGAGCTGATTTACGTTCGCGAGTTAGCCATGATGTCTGTCATGGAGAAGCTGACGGATAAGTTTGATTGGAACAAGAAAGTCTTCGACGATGAAATTACTACCAAGTGGAGAGACGAAGCTCTGGCCGTTCTGAACGATGAATTTTACCAGCTGGCGACTAGAGGGAAGACATGGCGCGGTGGCGACGATTCCGTCGGCGGTGAACCTCCGGAGGACATTATGAGCGAGGTCGCATTCGATGTTGTGAGTCTGCGGAGTCCTCTTAACTAACGTCACTGACATAGTCCCAGTGTATCAAGGAGCTTCGCGACAAAGCAAAATATTTTGAGCAGACTGGTATTATTCCAACGCTGGATGCGTGTGCGTCCATCGCAAAGTCGGACACTTTGGTGACACACGAACTTCGACAAGCCCTACGAAGTGCATTCGATACGCTGAGGCTGGACCAGCAGGACGCTCCAGATTGGCATCCGAACTCGGACGATATGGTACAAGATCTCGTTCATCCGTCCATGTATCCTCTGGTTTATGGACGCACTCGAGTGTTCAGTGAAGAGTGCGTTGGGATAAATGATGCTGTTGGGCGATGGGCTGGAAAGGGCATCGTGATTCCAAAAGACGAAGTGGCTCGCAATGCACGTCCTCGATACGATGAACTACCCCCTGAGTACTGGTCGGAGACTTACCAGTGGCTTCCTGCCAATGTTGCATTCCAAGACGATGGCAGCGTGAGATTCACCAGCTACATCAACAACTTGCATCCGATTCGTTATTCGACCGTGTATTCGACCATCGAACAGCTAATACAAACTTCGCTGCCTCTGTGGGACCAATGCCTCTTCTCCGTTGCTTATGGGGCAGGACGTACAGAGCCGCGTATGGCAGTTCCAGATAACCCTGAGTAAGTCTGGGCTTTCTACATACTTGTCAACAGCTAAGGTTGATCTTCATAGTGACGATAACCAAGACCTATGGATACCGGATCATGTAGGAGACTATGCCGACGTCGAAATTGACCCGGATGTACTGTTCGAAGAGGGCTACGAAGAGGGCTACGAAGAGGGCTACGAAGAGGGCTACGAAGAGGGCTACGAAGAGGGCTACGAAGAGGGCTACGAAGAGGGCTACGAAGAGGATGAACCAGGAGATGAAAGTCAAGACATCAATTATTACAAGTGGAAGGTTCTTCGTAAGCCGAAATTACCGGAGCCGTCTTATACCACCATCGATTACACTCCCAAGGACGGCGAACGTCTAGTCCATCGCTTCCGCGAGTTAGGCCTCCAAATCATCGTCAAGATGGCGTCGATTGAATTAACGCCCGCAAAGCCAGAATTCCCGGCTGGAGGATGGCATGTTGAGGGTCAAATGAACGAGCACATTTGTGCCACCGCTCTTTATTACCTGGACAGTGAAAACATTACAGACAGTAGCCTGTCGTTTCGAATGCAAACCCCTCGAGATCTACACTCCGGTGGTGTATATTATGAAATCCAACAGGGTAACTATCGATGGATGGAAGCGGTTTTCGGGACCAATTTCGGCAATCGCAACTCGCCGTGTCTTCAAAACTACGGCTCAGTCAACACGCCTGAGGGTCGTCTTTTAGCGTTCTCGAATGCCTTGTATGCTTGAATACTTCGCATTTCTGTGATTGGGTACTGACAATATTTCAAGCCAACATCGCGTTTCTGGGTTTAGGCTCAGTGATCCCACGAAGCCTGGCCACCGCCGCTTCATTGCCCTCTGGCTCGTCGATCCTGCCAAACGCATAATTAGCACTGCTAATGTTCCACCTCAGCGGATGAGTTGGTATGCTGACGCTATCCTTGGAACTGATCCAGAGCTTCGTAAAGCAGTCTCAGCCAAGTTGCCAGCTGAGCTTGTCGAGCTCATTCAAGAACGGGGACTACAAATGCCCTCCAATGACAATTCAGTCGGTGATAGTAGGATGAAGTTGCCAGAGGAACTGATGGATTTGGTACGAGGTTTCCTGGAAACTGACGAGGAGGCTTTGCCCATGAGCGTTCAAGAGGCGCGGGAACATAGGGTAAAGTTAATGACGGAGAGAAGCGCGTTCATCAAGAAGGCTGGCAACGAGTGGCAACGAGCTTCGTATAGCTTCTGCGAGCATTAAGGGTTTTGACGTAGACCTTGAGTTTCATCGTAGCGATCGCGAATGTACAGTATCGATCTTTTTGGGTACGAGCACGACAGCTTTCTGATCCAACGTGCAGGCCATACAATTTGACGCGTCAGAACCATTATGGATTAGCGCCATCGAAGCCCCAAAAGCATCGCTGCGAAGAGCCCATACGCTCGGGCGGAGTTTCGAAACCCGTGACACAAGTCTCAGGCAACAAGGCCGCGTGGACAGCAGGACGACGTTGTGAAAAGCGGACATGCCAAGTGAACGCTAAGCTTCAAATGCAGCATGCCAAGCATGCTTGCGTACGTTTGTAAAGGGTTCAAAACTGGATTGGCTAGGGTACGTCCGACCTTGTGGTCGTTTTGAAGGTCTATGCGATGTGAAATGATCGCGATCTAGAATTGACCGAGAATATACTCCGTGACAATGGCGCCGAAGGATCGGTTCATTAATGGGTTGAGCAGGTAAGTCTCGTTCCAGTCTTGCAGCTTTATCTAGTCTCTACTGTCTAGGTTTGGGGGTTAGTTTAGGTACTGAAGTGGTTGTGGGAAGCGAACAAGTCTAAGGATGGCGCTGGGAATGGATCTCATGCGGCCCTCCAGAGGTAACGCGTCAACAGCAAGTAGATTGGCCTGCGTTGTGTAAACGTAGCCGCACGCAAGTCAGGACTGCTTGGCCACTCGTGGTGTTGGAGATGAGATGGATGGTCCCGGCGCAAGGTAGCTGTCATGTTTCACGGCGTCACCATTTGCGGCTTAGCTCATGAAGCACGTGCCGGAGACCGAGAGTGGACGCGTACCCGCTCCATCGCTCCTTTACCTCATCTGCCTCACCATGCACCCGCACGCGCCCTTTGAGCAAAGCGCATTCTCGATCCCCATGATGACTTTATCAGATAGAGGTCATGCTCCGGACGCCTGCACCTGTCGCTGGCTCCCTTGCGGCGGGGAAACAGCGGCTCGGGGCTCGTGCCTCAAAGGTTCTTCATAGAGCACGCGTCTCGTAACCCGCCAAGCCCGCTCCCGAATGTCCAGCGGGATCCAGGTTTTGCTGAGGCTAGAGTTTCGCGCCCGGAGGTAGGCACGCAATTGCTGTCATTGCGCTGTTTCGTAGGCTTCCTTGCGTGATGCTGTGACTAATGTAATTCTATGTCGTCGTCGTATCTCATATGTCACACCGAAGACTGCATTTTCGGAGGCGTTCCATTCCTTTAGCATCTCGTTCATTGTTCTCTTTTCCAACACCCTGGAGGTCATAATTGTTCGATTGCATTCCTTCTGACGGCAGGCTTACCGCAGTGGAGCTGCTTAATTCATCATGTCTTCTCGAATGTCCGAGCATTGCCCGGTGTCAGGGCTCGTGGGACAAACATGCCCAGCCAAGTTGTCGGTAGGAAGCAAAGGAGGCAGTCAGAAGGGACCTCGAGGCTGCACATTCTCGGGCTTCGCACAGCCAGGTGATGTTCACGCCGCATTTGGGGTAAGTCCACTATAACTACTTCAGTGCTCCGTACTAACACTTCCCAGATTCCCGCTCATGTGAGCGTAGAAGACTTTCTTCGCCAAAGGTATACTCCCAGCATGGATTAATGATCACTACTAACACGATGTAGGGAGCGAAAGGCGATCAATGAGCTGCTCTATTCACAGGTGCCCTCCATGGCTGAGATCAAGGAGATCCAAAATTCCAGAGGCATTAAGAGCCTTGACAAGCTCAATGTGGACGAACAAGACTTGCTTGCGGTGGCGCTTGGAGCTCCAGCGCGCCAGGTTATCTTAAGGGCGGAAGAGGTTGGGCCCGCAACTGGTTGGCGAGACGGCTACCTCAGCAATGAATATGGCTTTCAACCCCTGGACACAAGTGAGGCTCCAGGCGCACTTCGCAACTCACCCGGAAGAGTGTGGATGGACTTGTGCGAGCGGATGCCAGGCTGCATCGCGCGAGGCCGTGTGCGTGAGTCTGTTGCAGCGCTGCCAATCGTCGAAGGTACTTCCGAAGTCATACCGGATAAAGCACTATGGGCAGCTTTAGTTGCTCTGGGTATGCTTTGCTCTATCTATCGCTACGAAGAGCGCCATGATGGCAACGAAGGAATCAATGTGGCGGCGAAGCAGCTTACTTTCAAAGGCGTTCCCATGAGCGATGACCTCGGCGATGAGGTAAAGAACATTCCCCGCAGCATCGGTCTACCGTACGTCCAGATTTGCATTCGCATGGGTCGGTCGATACCACATCTTACTTTCTTCGACCAATCCTCCTACAATGTCGACTACATTGATCCACAGTCCAGGTACCCCTACGTCGGGCGGTTCGATAATACCAAGCTACGCTGGGGAATGTTCGGCGATAGCGCAGAGAATGCCTTCTTGAAGGGTTGCGCAGATACGTCCGCCAGTTTTCAGCACGGGCCTGACGCTATTGCCGCCTGTCAAGAGCATGTCATGACGAGGAATAACGAAGGTCTTCTTAGAGAGCTCATCCGACTGAAAGAGATTCTCGAGCGCATGCCCACGGCTTTTAACTCTATCTCACCCAACAGCCGATCGGGCGAGAATTACGTCTCTCCTGCAGAATGGGTACGATGGGCAAAGTTCTCCGCACCCTTGTCCAAGCGCTGTCCAGCGACTTCTGGACTGCAGTTCCCCCCATACCTCGTCATGGATGCTTTCCTCGGCCGGTCGAAATATGACTCATTTCTGGGAGCGGAGGGTGTGCACCTCCGCGCCTGGTTACCTTCGAACCTACGCGCTTTTATTGCCTCTATTGAGTACTACTATAGAATCCCCGAATATGTCAAGCAATCGGGTGACGCAAGACTCATCGGAGTTCTCGACGGAGTCGTGGAGGCCTATACCGGCGAGCGTGGTTTCATGGGTGTACATCGTTACAAAGTCTTCGGGGTGAGTCTGAACCATTTCACACTGAAGTTAATTGCTGACGACCTGTAAGCTTCTCGAGTGTGCCGCCAAGTCCGGGCGCACGGAAACGAACGGAGCCTCAGGTGCCACAGACGCGATGCGCCCTTGGGAGCAGACCCACAAAGAGTTCTCCGAGGCCATGAAAGAACGACTCGAGCCGTTCCGCGGTACACAGGATATTGAACCACACGAAATGCGTGGGACATTCGAAGAGTGTCGTTATCGTGGACGAATTCTAGGCCGGAACTTCGTTGACTCGGATCCCAAGCGATCTATTGCCATGGTCACTCTCGACATACAAGAAACTGGTATTACGTTTCAGCCTGGCGACCGACTTGCGGTTATGCCAATGAATAGCTGGACGGAATGTGCCAAGGTTGCTGCTGCGCTGGGCCTCGAGAACATGCTTGAGGAATCCGTGACTCTGGATCGGAAGTGGTCCAGATACGCAACGCATCTCCAGGCCATATCACGTACGAGCCGACCTCAAATCAAAGTGATCGATATCTTACGGAAGGGGCATCTTGCTCCCATCACCAAAGAGCTTGCGACAAAACTGCACACCCTTCTACGCGCGTCCTCGAACTCGGTCCTGCAAGTATTGGCGACCGATGAATGGCCGGTCCGTGCCTCACTGGGCGACCTTCTCCAGGCCGCTATCAACGACACACCACCTCGAGTCTGGGACCAGGCGTTTGACTTGTCTGGGAATTTGCCCTGGCTTGCAATGTTGATACCAGTCGAGGTCCCAAGAACATACAGTATTTCCAATTTCTCGGATGAACTTCTACCAAGCACCGTAGATCTGACTATCTCAAGGTCAGAGTATGATCTGTGTTCTACGTTAGCAGGTGCCAGCAGAGAAATCCGCAACGGCGTAAGCAGTGGATTTCTGAACCCACTTGTGGGTGAGGAAATGGACGTTCTTGACGACGAGGATCTCTTGATTGGCGTGTCTCGACCATTTAATTTTCAGCTGCCCTTCGATGACACGGCACCAGTTGCCCTATTTGCCGGTGGCAGTGGGATTGCTCCATTTCGAAGCTTCTGGCAGGCTCGCTGTGGTCGTACTTGGGGTAGGACTACGCTCTACCTCGGGGTGCAAACGCGAGAGAAGTTCTGCTACGAAAAGGAACTTCGTCAATATGTTAATGACGGCTCGCTTGAAGTGCACACGGCTTTCTCGCGTGATACTCGTGGATTAGTATACGATCCTGTCGCGCGAGACCTGCTGGAAAAGGAGATTTCACCTCGCTACATTGACGGTCTCATTGTCGAGCAAGGGCGCTCCATATGTGATTTGGTGATGAGTAAGGTAAGCAAAACTTCAACTGATACGTTTCAACTTTCTGACATATCAAAGAAACAAGGAGGCATCGGTGGCTATTTATATGTGTGTGGTTCCGTCGGTGTATTCGACTCGGTCATGTCTGGCATTCGCAGGGCTCTTTACAACCATCGCTCTCCGACGATGGAGTCGGCTGAAACAATTCTAAATATCGCATTCGCCGAGCGCCGGTTCATGCTTGATGTCTTCATGACTCCAAAGCCACTGCCGTGCAACCAGCCAACGATCACGCTATCGCAACTCGCTTTACACACCGGCCACACTCCAGATTCCCGAGTCTGGATTGGAGTTCACGGCAAAGCATACGATGTGTAGGTCTAGATAGGAGTACCATTGAGCGGCACTAACAAATCTGATAGCACGGACTTTTGTGCCATGCATCCAGGCGGCACCAACATCATCAAGTCCAACGGTGGTGTTGACTGCACCAAGTCTTTTGACCTGCTTGCTCACACTAACAATCCCGAAGTATCTTCGTTGCTCACGAAATACTACATTGGTGAGATCACGCCAAAACCTGCTTACCATGCCGAAGAATTGAGCATGTTGTACGACCTTTGGAAGGACTACCTCCGCACAGCTACCGAACAGGTTGTGGCGTCTCATTTCGAGGTCGGAATGATCATGGAATCGTCTATTGTCTGGTCTCAAGGAGATCTGTTCAATATGGGTGGAGTCCGCAGGTTCTACCATTACCAGTCACGCCTGCTACAGGGGGGGTTCTCGGCACTCTTCGGTGCGAAAGTCCAAGAATTGTGCCTCAAGTTGTCTTTCACACTTGCAAAATCGACGTCATCTAGCGATTCCACGCAGCTTCCGGACGTGCTCGGCGTCATTGCACGAGCGAAGAACTCGACGAATGCAATTACCTCCGCGAATGAGATCAGTCAGATAGGACAATTCACCTGCAACAGCGAGTCGGCCCGCCATCACGAGAAAGGTATCATCGCCTATGCGCAGCGCTCAGTGCAGTACGACATGGAATTTCTTGAAGCTATTCGCGACGAAGCTTGCGCCGGAATGGACGCCCTCGACGCCGTCATGGATCTAGATGTTCGATCGGAGACCGATCGACTCGCCGTCCTGTGTCATTTTCTTATGCAGTTACTCCACCGGATGGCGAATCGGTTAGAGGGCTTCTATGCTAGGCTTGCCCGTCATTCAGTCTTTGATCCGCAAATGGAGCACAACCCTGCCAGAGCTCGCTGGAATATTCTCAAGCGCAAAGTCATCGACGGCTCTTTCTTTGTCTTGGCCCGCCAGGCCTCGATGGGAGCTACCGCTAACACGATTCCGCAACGCGCTGTGCAGACGATCGAATTCGATCAAGTCATGTCCCACGTTCAAACAACGCTAAACCAAAGCAACACAAGTTCAATTCCGAGTAAGAAAATGAATCTGAATGAGCAGCATGCGCAGCGTGCGATGAGCGGCCCGGGCAGTGCACCTGTCTACGAACAGCACAACCAGGCCGCAGCGCTCAAGGCTATGTCCACCTTCATCGATGGCAATCGAAAGACCATACGGCGCCTCAGCAAGATGCCTCAGTCAATCGACATGACGAAGTTGACTCAGACGTATGGCTTGTTACCATACGCATCTAATGGCAGTCTTCCCACACCTCCTTCTAGCCGTTCGTCGTCGGCATCTAGGCAGAGGAGCAATTCTGGACTCACGGATCCCATGGCATTATCTCGTTCCTCACCCACCAGTAGTATGATAGCGCTCATGGCTAAAATGAACACTCGCTCAAGACACGACGGCGCATCCTTGAACCCATCGCCACCCCCGAGTGCGCATGGTGCTGAACTCTCCAGCCACCGCTCGCAGCCAACAGACTCTTTTCTACAGCACAAGACGCATACTGAGACGAGTCCCGTAAACGGACGCGCGCGAAGCGGAACCGGAAACCTCAGGTCTTTCAGATTACAGGCCAGCGCCATGGCCAATGGCTTGAATCGCAGAGGTACGGCTGGACCGTGAAGTTCAGGCCATTGTACGTTAATTTTTCACAAAAAATTGCATATGCAAGACCATTTTCCACACCATGCTCACATATGTTACTTTCTGTAAGATCATGATGCAACCAAGCACCGGGTCACTTTTTCCGCCTACAGCTTTGCATGAGCTGCGATTACCGTCCTTGCCTCCTGATCGATTCCGTGATACTTAGAAGCCCGTTTGCGTGACTGTGACATTGTGAGGTGAATGCAGCCTTACGTGACGGTGCAACCGCTGATGCTCAGTACTACTTATATACGTACGTCCCCACCTACACATCAGACCTAGTACATATCAGTTACTCATCAATTCGTACCAACATCGGGCACGCGCCATTATGACGCACCAGCATCACCACGAGAACATGACACTGAACTTCTTCGCTTCTCCACTTCAAGAAGAGAACGGCACTTTACATGACCACATTCACACCCAGCAAAACCCTCAACTGAGTTCAGATGCTTTCGAGGACCTCAAAAAAGATTTGTTTGGTAATGAGGCCGCTCACCCGCTGAACATTACGGACGAGATTCTGCATGATCTTCCTGCGTTCCGACGCCATGCCGAGTCTACGAATGCGGAGCTCTTTTTCGATCTCTGTGAGTACAATCATGAAACTCGCCAGGGCACTTCAATGGCAGAACTTCGCTAATCGGATTATCTCATCGTAATCTTCGTCGCTAATCTGTCTACATTCACAAGTCTTAGCGAGATCAATGACGCCGTCACCCTCACCGCCTACGTCGGCTTTTTCGCGGTGCTCTGGCTCACATGGTGCAATGTATCCCTCTTCGATGTACGATTCATTGCCGACTCCGTCTCTGAGCGAATCGCCAAAGCCTTTCACTTTGGTGTCATGGTCGGCTTCGCAGTCGTGGGACTATCGTGGCAACCGGGCAAGGGCTACAACTTCAACGCGTATCGGGCACTGTCGATGATCCTCATGGGCTCTCGTACTCGTACTGTGCTTGCTCTGCGATATTCTGCTACGCTATACTTCACGCGCAAACACAGAAGGACAATTGTTCCGATAAGTCTCATGATTGCGCTCACACTACTTGCTGCGGTTATGTACGGCGCCCTTTTGGCTGGGTTCACGCACCCCGGATGCACCAGGAGTGACTGGATCGCCGGATCATGCGTACCGCCCAACTCCGATGTATATATTGCTTGGTATGTGATTGGGATCTCGGAACTTGTCGGTGAGTAGTTCAGTTGCCCAAGGAAGGCAATTAAGACTGATCGTTACGCATAGCTACCATAGTGATCTCGTCACACTGGCGAGTCATATCGTTCAAAGGCACGCATATCGAGCAGCGTATGTCGCTACTCACTTTGATTGTCCTGGGCGAGGGGATCATGGTCATCTGTAAGGCCCATATCGAGAATCGTCAAGGTCGGCTAAGTTTTCAACGGTTCGCTCATCGGCCAGATCGTCGCATCCGTGCTCATCATATGTAAGTCTGCTACTGGATCTCTCTACTGCCTCGACGTCGCTGGTAGTTGCAAGAGTATGAAGTGAGGTCAGAAACATGGCGGCTGATGGGTTGTAGACTTTCTTTACATGCTCTATTTCGATCGCATACAGAATGAGCACTTCGGCACGATCCGTCAGCAGGCGTGGTCTTCGCTCCACTTTCCGTTACACGTCTCACTTGTATTATTACTTCAAGGAGTCTCTCTCCTCATCGATTGGGTTGTCGCGGTCCAAGGACTGGAGGCCGCGGATCAGCTCTTTCAGCGTGTTGAGGACATGAGGCTTTCGAACTTATTTGTAAACGGCACGAAATACTGCAACGAGCTTCGTCAGGACATAGACGAACAGGTCTGGACGCGCATTCCGAAGAGTGTAGATGCATCAAAAGCGCTCGATGTGTGGAATAAGACATTGGTGGCGCTTGGTCCGGTTCACGACTACCTTAGAGCGGACCCTGCCAACAACACAGCCCTGAACGATATAAAAAACCTTCTTTCCACCGCCGAAACAATCTCGATACAAGCTATCTTCGATAGCTTGAGTATCTCGATCCCAAAAGATGATAAAGCTAACAAGAGCCTAAAGTTCGATAAGACAGATTTGCTTCATAAGTACGAGAAGAGACTTGTTCTTGTATTCGACTACGTCTACATATCTGTAAGTTCATGCAATTCTAAAAGAAAATTAATGACTACTGAACAGATTCAGGCCGGCATTGCACTCATGCTGATGGCTGCCATTGGGATCATATCGCTTCCCGCGCGCCGCCGCCAGAAGTCAGAATACATCCGCCTGGCAGTAAATGGAATCTGCGGGTTGGTATTGTGCCTTATCACACTCGTCCATACGAGCGCAGTCACTCAAGAGCGGTACCTGGAAAGTGCTTGGATGTTGCCAGTCATCTGCATCATCACTTTCATCGACGTTCTAGCCTTACATATTCGGAAATCTGACAAGCACAAGGGCCATCAGCACACGAATTGAATCCAGGGGCAATTGTAGCAATCTGAGCTTTGGATTTCTGGAAGAATTGGCAGAGGGGCACAGCGATTGTAGACTTTCGCGTACTGCGAAGTGTGGGAAGCTCAAGCTGAGTGCGCCAGTAGTACAAATGCCAAACAGGCTTTCAGATTCGAGCTTTTGACAGGCCACAATTGATCAGCATCATTTCAAGACCAATCCTGTCCGTTGATCTTGCAGTAAGGCGCAAGCGCACCCTCGCCGACTTCGCCAGCTTCACAAGGCTTTACACAGCCATTGTACCTTGTGCAGACCACTCCGATCTTGGCTAGACAATAGTTTGACAGCTCGGCGGTGTCTCCATAGTTCTGATTGACACCCACTGCGTCTTTGTCAGCCATATAACGAGTCTTTCCTGGTCGTACGTTCTTACCAATGACACTACCGATGCCGACGAAGTTCGTGATGTTGACATGACGTTGGAACTGCTGGGAGCAATTTCCACAGCTGCGATAGAACTTTCCGAACTTGTTCGCATAGAAACCATCGATGTATAGCCAACCCTCACCTGCACAAAGTCAGCTCGGCGCAAGACAAGATGATGGGGCCGGTCAGCCACATACCATTATGTTGGAATACTTTGTCGCTCGCTTCTTTCGCACCACCCCCAATGACATAGCGCGTTCCTGTGCCTTTGAAGGTGGCTGCATCTTCGCATACATCATCCCACCACACATTCTCGATGCGACAAGAACCGCGGCAATGCACGCCTTCTGCTTGGTCCTTACCAATGATCACGTTCTTCAATGTCGCACCCTCCTCGAGAACGAACACAGCACCACCCTCATCTCCTTCCGCCTGACCCTTGCATGCGCCGCTACTACCTGCACGGTCAAATAACACCATCTTACCATCAAAGACACCCCCGGCTGGGATTAGAGATGCAGTCGGAAGAGATGTGGAGCCAGCAGGCGATGGCCATACTGTGGTTACGGAAGGATGAGGACAGTTCACACCGCCGGAGACTTGCCATTTGACGGATGATGTCGTTGCGGCCTTTGTTGTAGTGGTTGTGCGTCGGGTACTAGAGGAAGTCCGAGTGGTGACTTGCGCACTCGTCACAGCCACCAGTAAAGTAACAAGAGCAATAGCGGAATGCATCTTATCAGGAGGTCAAATATCTGGATATTGTGGAGGCGATGCGACAATCTTGTCGTTGAAAGCCATGCTCAGCACGATATCGATCCGCTCTTGTACTCCGCAGCATGCTTCTGGCAAGACGGGGAAAATTCGAAAGAAGGCGTCGCTTGGTACTCCCCGGCAGGCGATCAATTGGTGGTCCACGTAGTGAGGCCGTCAAACACGATGTAGAGGTAGAATTGCAATCAATTTACCGAAGGTTGGCTTGACGTGCACTTTCCACCAATGGGTGGTGTTGCCGCACATTTCGCCATCCAAGAACATCATGGGGAGTTCTCCGCAACGCACACGATGACACAAAAGCTGATTCGCATACAGGCAGCATTGGGTAAATATGTATTGTCACCTGCCCAATGTACGCACATCAAATTGGCGGTATATTCGACGTGTGCTGCAAGTGTCTGATACAATCTTGAGCTGAAAATCATGCTACAGCCTAGTCTGAAGCATTTTGGGATTCTTTCGTATGCCCGCTTGACCTCAGGTAAGTCTTCCATCTTCTTGAGCCACTTCTGGACAAGTGGGTACCCATCCAGGGACACCTAAGCGTACTTATGTTAACGCGCCCACGGCTCGAAGTGAGCGTCAACGTCGGTAATACCGCCTGGGAGCACGCTCTCGCCATCGGTATCTCTAGTCGACCATGCATAACACCGTAACACTCACTTATTTATTTAGTAGAGAAAGTCCGCCCGCTTATGCCTCGTTACGATAAACATTGCTCATGTAACACATGAATTGTGAGACTCGGACTACAGGAGAGCAGAAAGCTTGAAGTGCATGTATGGCAGATGAAGCAGTAGTCGTACGGCCCACCTTCAGAGGCCCATCCGAGCAGTATATTGGCACCAACGCTTAGATCATGCTCATGCCCTAGCCTGAGCGTCCAACCACTGCTTACTGAAGGGCTGATCTAGATAACCCCTCTCTTCTTTCGCATTGTAGAAGGTGTCGCGATCGTACGGGTTGAGGTCAATACCCTCCTTTAGCCTGAACACAATATCTGGCGTACTTATGAAGTACCTGCCAAACACAACTACGACATCGCGATCCTTGTGATCCTGGTCGACTAATCGCCTAGCTGAGCTAGGCTTGAAGCCACCGGCAATAAGGACAGGGCCGTCGAAAAGTGGTAGCAGAGGATCGAGCGATTCGAAGCTTTCTACGTCGGCGTTACCAGAGACGCGAGATTCTACGAGATGGATATATGCGAGACCCAGCGGATTAAGTTTCTCGATAATGTCTGAGAATTGAGGGATTGGATCTTTCATGCGCATCCCTTGGAAGTCCGAGAAAGGGCTTAGGCGAATCCCAGTCTTGTCTGCTCCTACAGCACTGGCAACGGCTTGCGTGACTTCAATCGCAAAACGAGAGCGGTTCTGGACGCTACCACCATACTGGTCGGTTCGCTGGTTGACTCGATCCTGGTTAAATTGATCCACTAGGTAACCATTTGCACCGTGAATCTCTACTCCATCGAAGCCTGCGGCGATCGCATTCTTAGCAGCTTGGGCGAATGCAGCTACAGTCTGCTTTATATCTTCTTGCGTCATCTCTTCTGGCTCAGCGTAGTCAGAGTTAAGCGCGACGGCGCTTGAGCTCTTTATTATAATCCCGTTGGCTTTAGCAAATTCTGGATTGGCAACACGCCCCAATGCCCACAGTTGCGAATAGATAAAGCTTCCTTGTCTATGCACTTCGTCGGTTACTTTCCTCCACGCGTCGATTTGTTCCTGAGTGTAGATGTGTGGCACATTTGGATATCCGCCATACTCTGGTGATATAATAGTCGCTTCTGTTATGAGAAGAGTTCCCGGTGTAGAAGCACGCTGGCTATAATACTTAGTAGCCATCGGAAGAATAACGTGCTCGTCGCTAGCCCGAAAGCGCGTAAGCGGTGCCATCGCTACGCGATTTTGAATCTCAAGGTTGCCCACTTTGAGTGGTTTGAACAGACGAGACTCAGACATTTTGACTCTTTCTTTGATCGAAATGGCGGCTGATAAATTGGCGTCGGCGTGTATATTCAAATCCTCAGGATAAAGCAATTGCTGAAGTAGTAGATGCGAAGAATGTTGAAATTTTGGAATGTTTGGTATACATGCGGCGATTTATCAACATTCCCTGTTGGTCGGTCAAATCCGGCTGCTGTCGCTTTACTCCTGCTTTAAAATGTCGGCGTTAAGAGGTTCTTCCATGACGTTATCAGGCAATTTGTCATCCGACGGTTTTCGCGCTACCAAGCTCTACCCTCACCGCCATTTACATCCACGCACCGTGGACGAAGCCATGCGAGAAGATGTCTGCTATCCTCAAGACTCTCGCTAGCACACAGCCCGCCGATGCGCCAATACGTACGTCAATGCCGAACTTGCTGTCGTTTCATTCGTGCGCGACGTGATAGTGGTCAGCCGTGAGTGGTAGGCCTTTGAGATCAACGTCTGACCAGCTGGACTGGGTGATAGGGTATGGGAGCAGTCTATGGTCCCGAGATATTCCGGCATGATGTGAGACGCAGCGATCGGAATGGTCTGGTACGAATTCTTCAGACCATAATCGGACCGTTCTGGTGTCACGTGCTGTACTAAGCAGCATCTGATTACACACTACTGCAGCTGTTGACTTATGTTTTATTATGTTTGGATATACTTTCTCAATTGTTCATGGCTTCATGTCTACAATCTCACTTAACATCCTAGTAGGTCAAAATGAACACATCCTGCCATGCCCACCATTGAACATCCTGCATTTTAACAAGTCAATGCAAGCTCTACAGCACCCCTGTACGTTGTTAATATTAGATTTCAATATCGAAGTTTGGGAGTTGAACGCACGAACACTTTATAGTCTAAGTGTCGTAGATCTAATCTGCTCGCCCCGGTGAGATTCCACAGTGCAGGGTAAGTGTGTTTATAAGCGGCGAGGAACACGGTTGTGCAGTTCGGCATTCGTAAAACTAGTCATGATAGTCCATAACTACATATCGGACACTGCAGACGTTTATCAATACGAACACAGCTTCCACAACATCTGCAATTCGGAGCAACCACAAGTCCTTGTTTCAACCACGTCACTCTAGATGGTTACCTCTGTTGCATGTAACGCCCAATCTATTCCTTACCCCTCGCTTTTTGGCGCCGAAATCTTGGATTTGAGGGCAGATCCTGTTACCAATTACTCCATGGTTTCAATAGTAACTCATGACTGGACTAAAACCGAATTCTTTGGTCTCGACTTCTGCAACATCACTGTCGAATATACGCATCCAGGCCTTGATGACCACATCACAGTGGTAATACTGCTTCCTGATCACCAGAAGTGGAATGGAAGATTCCAAGGCACTGGGGGTGGTGGCTGGTCTGCAATCAGCCGTAGATGCAGGCTACGCCGCTGCAGCAACTGACGCAGGAGTGTCCAGCAACTCCACTAGTGCTGCTGAGTGGGCATTAATAAGCCTGGAAATGCAGATGTGGCCACGCTGAACAACTTCGGCAGCGTAGCGTTTCACGACATGACTGTCATCGGAAAGACTGTCACGGAATCTTACTACGGATGACCGCCCTCGTATTCGTACTGGCAGGGATGTTCTCAAGGAGGACGTCAGGGAAATATGATGGCGCAGCGCTATCCAGATGACTCCGATGGCATACTTGCAATTGCTCCTGCGATCAATTATGGGGAGTTGATGCCAACGCTTTACTGGCCGCAACAAGTCATGAATGACATCGGTAGTCATCCGCCGCAATGCAAGATTACTGCTATTACAACTGCAGCAATTAGTGCATGCGATAACTTAGATGGCGTTGTTGATCAGATCATCAGCGTCCCGGAACGTTGCAATTTCGATCCCCTCAGCATGGTTGGACAGACGATCGGATGTAATGGCTCCAACAGTACTATCTCCTTAGCGGCAGCCCAAACCGTGCAAGCATCATACACCGGTCCTCGCGGAACTGACGGATCGTTTCTTTGGTACGGTTACGAAAAAGGCGTCAACTTGGCTGTGCTCACAGATATCTCATGCAGAGCTTATAGCAAATGCACGTCAACCCCTGGAAATCTCCCCGTGGACTGGTTCAAGCTTTTCATTGCTAACGATCCGACATTCAACATTAGCAGCATGGCGCACGACGAATACGCTTCGATGATGCAGCAGGGCATTTAGCAATACAACTCTGTAATCGGAACAAACGATCCAGACATCTCAACTTGCCGGGATAATGGCGAAAAGCTGCTCATCTGGCACGGCTTGGTCGACAGTCTGATCCCGCCAAAGGGCACCACCAATTATCACGCCCGAGTGCGGGCTTTGGATCGAAACGTGGATGAATACTTCCGATTGTTCCTGGCCCCAGGTACTGAGCACTGTTTTCCTGGATCTGGACCTTACCCTAGCAGTGCAATGGAGGCCTTAGTGCAATGGACTGAGCAAGGCATCGCACCGGAGTATTTGCGCGGTATCAACCTGACAAACGTCGACCCTGCGACAGGAGACGTGCGGGGCGATACAAACGGCACTGCCTTCCAGGGACGACCAATTTGCCTCTTCCCAAGGACACAGGAGTACATTGGTGGCGATATATCTATTATGTCGTCACTTAGATGCACAACACCTAGTAAAACATAACCCGCGGTATCGACTCCTAATACCTCCTAGTTAGACGATCGCGCATCCTGCTCCAAAGTCGCCTGTATACAACGAGAATCGCGCGCTAATTCTCTGCTGTTGTATTCTAGTAGAGTACTACCGCCTAATTTACCTTCCACAGGCAGGATCAGATGCTTCCATCAAACCTTGATCCAACCAAAGCTTGACCTAGCTCGCATGAGACTAAAGCAATTCGTTCGGAAACAGATTGCACCGGAAGAATGCTACTAAACAAGCTTTTAAGTGTTTAGAATTCAATTCTGAGCCTTCCGGATCCTAATTTCTAGCTAATAGTTGCCCAAGGAGCTTGTGATGTACGAAGTTAATAAACTGTGATTGGTTAGAGAGAGGATCAGCGCCAACACGGCGACGTAACTGGTACATTTTCGATGTCAGCACGTACCGCTGGCTCGCGCCGAGCCAAGACCGCATCAGCGAGTGGCCAAACCGGTTACGAAATCGCCCAACCACAAGGACCATAGCGTTCATGCGGTCGATGGTGATTTACGCGCTGCCAAGGAAGAATAACATTCGCTTCAGCGACAGATCAATTGCCGTTTGCGCCATGTCCGTGCTCCGCTTCGCCAGGAAGTAGCAAGGTCTATTGCTCAATCGACTCGGCGGAGAGACTGGAGACTCGGCCTTTAGGGTGGGGTACTGGCGCATCAACAGAGTCAAAAGACTGGGAGCTTAGCACGGCTACTGATCACGGTTATCAGGATTGAGAGCTTTCGTTGCACAATCTGTCCTGCACTAACAACGTTGTTATCCGGAAGTGGCCCGTTGCCCTCTAATTTTCTGACCCAATATCAGTCGTATTGCAAAGCTGGAACATATAAACCTCAGACGCTCTATAGTCGAGGGAGATCCAGTGTTCTAATCACGCATCATAGCTCTTCCTAGCGGCCCACCGTCAAGTGATTAGGAGGCAACGCCCTGCAGGCGCAAGGGAAATTAGACAAGCAAGCTGCAAGAAACTTTTTCAGACTATCCTAGTTGATTTAAGGGCGCGATCGCGGACTTTTTAGTGTTTAGGCAAATCCTAAGAGAAATGAAGGGCACATTCTACTGTATCATAGTCAACTAGTTTTATCCTAGGGAGCAAGATGTGCCCGTCTCAGACTCGCTTATAACTTAGCAAGTAGAGTAACTTCCAAAGATACTTGATTGCATCTATTCTTATAACAACAGAGCAGCACTGTTGCAATGCCTACTAAAGAGCGATCGTTGAATGTGATACGCTAAGCCCTGTAGCAAATGTCAGAGAGGCTATGCCTTTTATGTAATTGCCCGCAAAGGTTACTATTTCATGCTATAATCAAGGTCTTAGTTTACTGTCGTAGTCGTAAATTCAATGCTAATAACATTGCCGCGTGTTATGCGTGCTTAATGGCTGTGCCATTGTGTATTTGGTTTTGTGCAAAGTAGAGCAGACAACGCTGGTTGCTTAGCAAGCTTTAGCTGTTAATGTACGCTAAAGACTTAGTTGCTGCCATTGACACGAGCGACTTCCTTGATAATCAGGGAGTGTTCGGGCCATCACTCGAACGCGACAGGCTGGTATAGAACAGCTTACCAAGCAATACGTAGTAGAGAGATTAACCTGCATCCGCCATAAACTAACGGACAGCTCATCCAGTTTCTTTGACATAATAGTAAATACTATTATGTCAAAGGCTGCCTTGACGTGCATTTTCCACCAATAGGCGGTGTTGCCGCACATTTCGCCGAACAAGAACACCATAGAGAATTCTCCGTAACGCACATGATAACCCTGCAATACTACAACTATGGCATTCGGTGCTCAATACGCGGCCGAAAACGGCTGATCATCGCGAAGTGCCATATGCCTTGAGAGTATAGCATGGACACTACTTGACACGCGGCATCCTGCCTTCTTATCGTTGCTGTGATCCCTGTTATCGTACCCTAGGTGCTATTACTATGTTATGCTACTACAGCTACACTAGAACAATATCTTCCATTCCCTGCTTACCTCTTAACTCTACAATCTCGCCATCCATAATGCCGTCACAATAGCATTCACCTATGAGTCGATACTTGCCACCCGCGACTGGTCGAATAACGAATGGTATAGTCGCGCCACAAAGCACGGTAACGATATCTCCGGGACGCATGTACGTCGGTCCCATACCGACATACCCAATCTTTGACAGGAATGGACTCTTACCAGCAAGCTCTAGCATGCGAATCCTATATAAACTGCCAATGTTCCCTCTAGCATCGGTATCAGACGCCCTCTCTTCACCCATCATGTCGACCTCCGCGGCCCGAGATTTGTACTCACAAAAAGATGCCAAGGATGGAGACTGCATCTGTAGCTGTAGTTGCGCAAGGCAATGATCGTACTTCAGCTTGCATGTCCTTTTTGCTCGAATAGGCGTATACTCTCCGTCTTGATCAAGGTCGGCGACCGGAATTCTCCATAATGCTTCATCCCGCCTGGCAGAGTCCCTGTAGATATCGTTGCCTTTGGATTTGGAGAGAAGGCACATCTGCCGGACTTGGGCGAGATAATTGTAGAGCTCTTCGACTGGGAATTGAGCATCTTGGCGGTGACTCCCAGTCCATGGACCGCCGATTTCTTCGATTTCGTCCACGATATAGCCTTTCAGCGCTAACACTTTGTCGTCGTAGCCCGGCGTGGTACAAATTTGCAGAGATTCACCTCTGCATGCGCTGAACAGCGGTGGTTTCGTCGGCTCATTCAACCAAGCGAATGAGCGACGGATCTCAACGCGCCAATCGGGCACCCAACTCGGCAATAAGCCCTTCGCTTCGAGATGACTGGCTATTGCAGCGGCGGGACAATCGACAGGTTTGTCACGATCAGTAGAAGCAAATGATTGGCGCAAATGTGACCGCCAGTCTGGTACCCAGCTGGGTAGCGTCATGTCTACCTTCAAATGTTGTGAGAACGTGAGCAGATCGATATTACCCGTCTTCTCAATGATCTTTCTAGCCACTTCAGTATAGACCTTAGCCGTATGCAGCCGAGGATCATCATCTTTCGTTGGATACGTCTCGACTATGCCCAGTTTCTTCTTATCGTTGACCAATCCACATAGTCCGTAGATCATGTCGCAGCCTACAGTCGCTTGAAAATTGTGCCCCACATGAATCTTCTGAAGCAGCTCGTACAAACTGTCGCCTTCCGACTCTTGCCTGTTCCGAGCCTTCCGTCGTTGGCGAGCGGCGAAGAACGGATGCAGCGTGTTGAAGTCATTGTAGATCTGCAAGCACTTCATCAACTCCTTATCTTGGGACCATTTTCTTGTAAGCTTGGCAACCATCGTCGATGTCATCTGCAAAACGCACATGAGTGTTTCTGCTTGGATAGACCTGTACCCGCAAATAAGTGTGACTTTTGGCGGCAGGGAGAATTCCTGAATCACCCAAGTGCGCTGGAACCATGGGCGGGCATAGAACGCAGCGATGGAACCAAAGAAAGAGTATCCGAAGTCGGGGACCATGCTATCGCAGAACTTGTGATACTCGGTGGTCTTGACGTCTTCCGGATTGGTCCTGAGTTCGATATCCTGCAGCTTGGAGTATTCACTCTTCTTGTAGTATCCCAACATATTGAACCTCTCTACGAATGAGCCCATCTTGTTCAGCACATCAAACAATTCGTCCGAACCATCTGCGGCGGGACCTAACCACGCGAGAGTCTCTTCGCAATTACTATAGATTCGATCCATGTATTTGACTTGCTCGGCCTTTTCTTCTTCATTCTTTTGGTTAATGGATATCTGATCCACCCATATGCTCAACGGCCGAGATTTTGGCCTTAGGTGCAAAAGCGCGAGTTTCAGCGAGCTGGTGACGGGGAGTTTCCGCCTATTCACCAAGACGTAGTCCGAAGCTGCACCGAGTCCCCATGTGTACGACAGCGCTTTGTACGGCTCTGATTCGCTCTTGGTCTGGCTGGTTGTGAGAGACTGCTCCAGCGGAACCCATCTTAACGTGCCCCGCAGTGGGACTAGGAACGAGAACGGAGCAGGCAACCATCGCCAGTACCATGGGAGAGGGTGAAGATCAAGCATTCGGATTTGCGCATCTTCATCCGATTGCGCAGGTTTCCAAGGCTCCAACGATCTGTCGTAGTCGAACTGCATCGCGAAGTGCATTGGCTGGCTCTGGGCGAAGAGGGTTGTATTGCTTTTCAAAGTGGTCTGGGAAGCTGAACCGGTGGCAAGGTATGCTCGCTTAATCTAATACGAGAAGTTTCTGCACCTGAGCGAGAACATACATTTCCCACCTCGTGTGTTGACAGTTTCGGAAACCAACATGGTGACAAGAAAAGCCACGGCGTCGGAAGCACATGCGCACCCAATCCTGAGGTTCGTTGCATGCAGAAATTAAGGGAGTCATAAACTTCAGCGCAACAGCGCGCCCGACGCGAGGTCGGATGTCCCTGCGCGATCCGATGCAGTATGCAAGGCCATTGCACCGCAACACTCGCCAATCCGCACCTCCTCTTGTGGGGCGCGGGAGTTCGGAAATAAGCCCTGAGCTATCAACCACCGAACACCGCAACGAGACAAACTTTCGGCTTGGAAATTGCCCTAGAGCAATAAAAAGGTATGCTGAAAACCTCGAAGAGCTTCTACGGGAGTTCTGCGCTTGATTGCGAGTGTTGTGGTGTTCAGGGTGTGGGTGTGCCGGGTGCGCTGCCCACTCTTTTGCGATTTACGAATCCCCGCGCCCCACAAGAGACCTCCAAGACTCAGTCACACGCCATTGCAGCTTTTTTGCGTCAATGATTCGTTCAGGGGAGGGCACTGTACATACAATCCAGAGATCCGCCAACGTCACGAGTCATTGTCGGCTTTTCGAATAGCAGTGGTGTTCGGTGAGAAATGAGTTGGGCATGGTGTAGTTGAACGATAGGATTGACAGATGTGTACAGTAAAACTTCGGGATAAGCAATTTGTCTTGGCAAAAATTGACCATACAAATTTGGCTCAGCTTGCCCACAAAAGGGGGTTTTGCTAGTAAACTCTACCTCGATATAAGCAAACATATCGACGTAAGCAATCTTTTGGGGCCTTTCTTATCCCGAGGTTTCACTGTATGTCTTGCGCGTTTGGAGTGAACGCAATAACTTAGGGGTAATTCATGATCCGCGCAAACGCTGAACTCAACGGCTGGCCGACACGCGCCTTGCACACGGCCGTATCACGACTCGAATCTGGCCTTGGCGCATCAGCTGCTCTGCAGTGAACGCCAAAACTTCATGACCTGCGGCATCATCCGAGACCTTTTGGATAACCTACTCCCTAGCTGCTGAATCTTCCTGATGGTGCGAGATCTGCACGCCATCAGTCGCGGCCCATTTGTTGAGAGTTTGAAGTGCCATGGTGCATTCGACACAATTCTATCCTTCTGCTCATGTCACAGTGGCCATTGCTTTTGGACTTTCTACTACAACGCTAGTATCAGTAATCAGTTGCATGTGCGGGGATCTTCGTTGCTGCAAGGTCGCTAAACTGACCAGGAATGAATGTTGCCGTCGAATAGGCGCGTCTGAACCTCCCTCAGCCGGCCCTTTCTACCCCAGCGTTTGTCATGGCGCCATGCCCATGACCCAGTAATTAGGGAGAGCCAATCGCTTCATTTCCGGGGAAGCGGGCTCTATGCATCAACCCGTACCCTGCGGCTCGCCCGCTCGAAGGCGACCGATGACGGGAACTAGAGCCGACGTACGTTAACACTCTTGTATGTCCCCAGAAGACATCCACAACATGTGCTCCATTCTCCGGAACAAACGAACACTGCAACCTGCTCATCACTTTGCTAGCAGCATTCAATGTCCATGAGGTTTGCCCACAAGCGCGAAGCAACACGATGAAATCCCTGAACTTGCTCGTCGGACTCACGGCATGGGTTTCGTTCGGTATTGCGCAAGACAACGGGCTGACCTTGGCAATCGGAAATCTTCCCCATTGCGCCGTATGTACCACAAAAAATGACATCACCATCGTAACAGTGCTGATTAACATGCTAGAAATCTTGTCTGCAAACTGCTCTAGCAGATTCGCCCTGTCAAATCACCAACCAAACTTGCATATGCACCAACACGAGGCTTCAAAGTGCGGTTGAAGGCTGCGTGCTACAGTCGTGTACCCTTAGACAAAGTCTCAGTAAGTAAATGCTCGTCGTTGCACGCAAGGTTGTTAGCTAAGAAGACGCGCTTGACTCAGGCATAAAGAACGTGACTGCGACTGCATGCCATGCACCTATTCGCTCCAGGCAACACGAAATAAGAGTCTCCAACATCGTCCTCACGTTGACAGCCTATATCTGCGTAGTCATCCGTCTCGTCTACAAAGCAGTGTACTCTGTTGACGAATTCAGTTGGGACGATTATACCATAACAGCGACTGTCATTACTGGCCTGCCTGCAGTGGTCATCATCGACAGAGGTCTTCTTCCCAATGGCCTCGGTGTGGATATCTGGACCGTACCTTTCGACCACATCACCAAGTTCGTCCTCTACATGTATATCATCGTGATCCTTTATTATCTACTCATCACTTTGATCAAACTCACACTACTGTTTTTCTTCCTCAGAATCTTCCCGACGCCAGTAATGCGAAGGCTCTTGTGGGCAACGATCATCTTCAACGTGCTCTGGGGCTTCGCTTTCGTTCTTGCATCGGCCTTGGAATGCCAACCTGTCAGTTCCTATTGGATGTCTTGGGATAATGAGACGCCACGAAAATGTGTGGACATCAATGGGATCGCATGGTCAAATGCCATCATGAGCATTTTGTTAGATGTCTGGATGCTGGCTCTTCCATTACATCAGGTCTTCCAACTTCAATTGTCTTGGCGCAAGAAGATCGGCGTATGCATGATGTTCTTTGTTGGTACATTGTAAGTCTTGCGACAAATTTTCTCCCAGTACTATCATCTAACTAGATTTGTTAGTGTCACAATTGTCTCTGGGCTCCGATTACAAACTCTCGTTCACTTTGCCACCTCAAACAACCCTACTTGGGACCAGGCCAGTACAATTCGCTGGTCCAACATCGAAATCCACGTTGGAACGATTTGCGCCTGTTTGCCTGCGCTTCGCATCATCCTCGTTCGCATGTTCCCCAAGATACTCGGCTCAACCAGAGGGACTTCCGAACGACAATACTCCAATTACGGCCATCACAGTCACGGAACAGGCAGTGGCGTAGGTGCTATCAAGAGCGGCTTGGGCAGAAAACAAGAAGGAGGCACGAAGGACCCGCATGCGATTACGTACACGAAGACCTTTGCAGTGCAGCACGGCGAAAGCGATGAGACGTCGCTTGTACCAATGTACGATATCGGTGAAGGGGTAACGAAGGTGCGGAGCAGCAATACAAGTGAAGTAAGCTTGTAGAGTGCTCCCATCTCACGAACTATAGTTTAGACCGTTAACGCTTCTGCTACGATGTGCTACTAGAGTATCTAATATTAAGTTACATAGAGTCTATGAGCACCATGTCTGGCTCCGGACAAGGTGCTATACGTGCTAGATGCTGTGGCTTTTCAGCGCCTTGAAAGTAATTGAACATGCCAAAACGCTGGATAGGCTGAGACAGCTATCACTTACGGCATCTTGTGCGGTGCCAGCGTAGTGTTAGTCGGCAGACAGCGCTAACTTGAACAACTCGCCTTGCTAAGATTGCCAATACATCGTCAGTTGCTCCTTAGCGCAGTACCTCGCCAGTTTGCGTATACAAGCTCACCTATCCTCTGGATAACTCATCAGACGCCATCCTTGCTCGTGTTTTAAAGTTAAGAGAGCATACTTGATGCTTGATGTCTCTTGGCATCTGATTTCCACGGCATTTAATTTCGCGATGATCACTCTAAAGCCTCGATTAATTCTTCTATGTACTTATGCCCGCAATTCGTGGTAGAATGAGGCTCACAGTAGCGGTAGCTATGTTTACATTTGCTGTGGATGTTTCAGAATGTTGGTGCGGTGATTCTTGAGTAGTCTCTGGGCTGAGGACGTTGTTGTAACTTAGCTGCGAGGAGCTTTACAGTCTAAGGAGGGACGGAAGCTACTTTCTCTGGATCTAGTTCGAGATTACTCTATCTCCAGTAGGCGACCCGATTAAAGTGTTTCGGAGTTTAGTTGGTGGAGAAACTCTGCAGGCGTATAGTATAATAACGTCTGTTAACTATAAGCTAAGCTCTATTAAAGAGTAGTTTCTTGTTTAGTAGATCTTTAACCTAACTAATATGAGGCAGGGTTTTAGGCCTAATTTTCGCCAAATATCGCTTAACGTTAGGGTTTCCCACTTTTCGCACGGCAATTCTGAGGCCCGAAACCCACTTCATCAACCCCCCGAAACCCAAGAACTTCTGACTGTTATCCATTAATATTTGGTACAGATTTATCTTAAAATTACATGCACAATCAATCTCTAGAGTTGCAGCACATCAGTCTTGTGTTGCGTCGTTGAAATCACTGCTGCAGACACAGAGGACGTTGGGATGGAGAACCCCGTCTGGGACAGCCGAGCAGCTGTCGCGCAAGCTAAGCAGCAAATCAACAACAGCGCACGTTGCGCAAACGACCGACAATGGCCGCAGAAAATTACTAGAGAGAACTGCAACACTGTTATCTGCTTTCTTGAAGAATTTGGCGTTCTTGTGTGCAAACAGCACCATACAGGAGTCGTCAATCTTGACAGGCACTTACGAGAACAGCATAGAACCCCCATTGCACAGCGACGACAAGTACTAGAGCACTTTGCACAATTTTCTGTTGTCAATCCAAGTACAGTCGAACTGCCAGAGGAGCCCGCAGCGCTCATTCCCGAACTCGGGGCGCCGTTGAGCGGTATGCAGTGCAGAGCGTGCAGCTTCATCACAGTCAGCACGAGCAGCATAAAGACACACTGCAGAAAATTGCACCAACTTTCTTGGACAGGGGATAAAAGCGCATTGTATTCAACTGTGAAAGTTCAGACGTTTTTCAGCAGCGGGGGGTTGCAGAAATATTTTATTGTTGATTTAGGTGCTGAAAACAATGTTGAGAATTCCGAAAGATTGAAACTAAACCAGGTTGCTCAGCAGCAGCTTAGCGATTATCAAAAAGTGCGAAAACAGATTGACGACGACATGCAAGTAATAGAAGAGGCAGCAAAGACTGATAAAACTGGCTGGTTCACGAGAACAAAGTGGTTGCCGTTTCTGAAAGGCCGCAATCTCGCTCATCTGGGCTACGCAGCCCGCTTACCCGATCGCAACGAGGCAAAGCTACGTCTTGCTGCTGAGCTAACAGAAAAATTAATTGAGCAGAGTGTGAGGGGGCTAGCGACACTTCCAGATGAGACACGGCGATGGCTCAAAAGTGCAAAGCAGACAGAGGTTGATGTACGTCCGTTGGCGCGAATGCAGAACCCCGAGAGTCAGGCAACGTACGCTGGCTACATGGTCCGATTTGTGTGCTTCTATCTCCGCATCATCGCCGACGAAGAGCGTCGAGTAGATGAATTTTATCACAAGGGTCTCAGCTTGTTAACAGCGGTGATGAGGAAAGCAGCGAGGATAGCAGCACGGAGAGCGAGTGCAACGACAGTGGCAAGGACAATAACGCTGGAAGCTCCGACAACGACAGCATTGCGCCGCCGCGCACACCGCGCAAGAATACGCAAGTTGACAAACTGAAAGACGCGCGGGAGCTGTTTACGTGGAAGGGCGATCAGAAGGCGCTGGCAATGCAGCTCTGGCTGACGCTGGACGACAGCGACGCGACCGCTCAGACGAGCGCTCTGCTTGACTCGCTGACTTCATTTATTCTTACGGGGTATGGTAATGACGCGATGTCGACTGGTCTGGTGCAGTATCTCGCCGTGCTAGGCATAGACACGCAGACGAACCGCTTGCGCACGGCAAAGAATTACTCGTACATGCTGGCTGGCGTTGTGTACTGTACCCGGGTGCTAGCTGTTGAAAAGTTGCTTCCGGCAGCTGAACGTGAAGATCAGACAGAGGAAGATCGCGATCGATTCTTAGATATGCGCAAGAAGTATCTGGCGGACGGCTCGTACAGTCCGATGAGTGCAATGCTTAGTCTGCTGGCATACGGCAAGCACGCAGCGATGAACGAAGGGAACGCTGGCAACACTTCTTGGTCGCCCGACAAGAAGACTTTCTATCTTAACGGTCGGCCGATCGAGGTTCAACGCTTCTGCAAGATGGCACAGAGCATGGAGGCTGAGTTGGTGGAGCGATTCTGGCAGCTGTGCTGGGTCGACAATGTTGCTGACCGCTTTGCAATTGATCTGGAGCAGATTACAGACGACGTTACGTTCACAACGCGGGGCAAGTCTTTTGTGACAACTGCTGGCAACGGTCTGTCTGAAGGGTTGGCTTGGATGCTGAAGCAGGCGCGGAGTACAGAGGGCGGCATGCGACTGCAGACTTCTGACGGCCGGTGGAGAAGGAAAAAGGTGCGAGAGTATCTGCGCGAGCTAGACCGTTTCAAGGAGCTCAAGCTGTGTTGCGTGCACGTTGAACAAGGTCAGCCGGCTCGAGGGTCTGAGATTACGACGACACGGCATCGCAACGGACTACTGCAGGACCGCAATTGGTATATCATCGCTGGTATGATGGTATCAGTGGTTCGCTACTACAAGTCGCAGTCTCAGTTTGACGCGCCGAAGGTAGTGCCGCGCTTTCTGCCGCCGCGGTTGGGACAGATTATGGCGCTCTACTTGAGTTACTTGCAGCCGTTTGAAGAGTATCTTGTGGTGCAGGTCTTGGGTGGTGGGGTGCACGACTACATCTGGGGCGACGGGCAGGGGGCATGGGGCACCGACCGACTTACAAGGGTGCTGGAGCGCGAGACAGGCAAGCGGCTCGGTGTCAAGCTACATACGCTGGGGTACCGTCACACTGCTGTTGGCATTGGCCGGGTCAAAGTGGGCGAGTCATTTGGTCGGGGCTATCAAGACGAGGTGGGGGAGATGGATGAAGCAGAAGTGGACGAAGATCAGGAAGATCTTCTTGAGCTGCAGAACTCGCGGACAACGTTGATGGGCGTGGGCAACTACAGCGTGTCGATTGACATCGTGAAGCATCTCAGCACGCGGTCGATCGATGCGTTCCGGGCACTCAGCACGGCGTGGCATCGCTTCTTAGGTGTGGATGGGCAGGCAGCTGAGCACGAAGCGCCGACGCGGCAACGGAAGAGAGCGATGCGGGAGAGCATGTCTGGGCTGGCGATTCTGCCGAAAGAGAAGGCGGTGCATGTAGAAGACACGCGGGTTACGGCGGTACAGCGAGCGCTACAGAAGGTGTTGGGCAAACAAGACGTTGGGTTTCGGTCGATGGAGCAGGAACAGGCACTGTACGCGGTGCTGGACAAGCAGACGCCGCTCGTGGTCGTGCTTCCGACTGGGGGAGGGAAGAGCTTGCTGTTCACGCTGCCGGCTTGTGTGGAAGAGACGGGCGTGACGGTAGTTGTTGTGCCGTACCGGGCGTTGATTGAGGATCTGGTTGGCCGGATTCGCGATGCTGGAGTCGACTGTATGGAATAGAAGCATGGCGAAAGCAACCCGGCGTCCGTAGTGGTTGTCAGTGCGGATGTAGCGGGCGACATGACGAGCAACGGCAACTTCTTGGGTTATGCTCAGTTGCTGAAAGGCAAGGGGTTGCTGCAGCGGATTGTGGTCGACGAGTGTCATCTGGTGCTAACGGCACGGCACTGGCGAGAGAATCTACTCAAGGTCAAGAATCTGCGACTGCTTAGGTGTCCGATGGTGCTATTAACGGCAACGCTGCCGCCGTTGCAGGAGGGCGAGCTGGAGGCAAGCATGCTTGTGAAGAATGCAACGTACATCCGGGCCAGTACAGTAAGGCCGAACGCTCGATACTTTGTATCGTGGTGTCAACGCAAGGCGCTAGAGAATACAGCGCTGTGGATGTGCGAGCGATAGGCTGCAAGACTGCGGCAGACGGGACAGAAGGGGGTTGTGTATTGTCTCAGCAAGGCGCAGAGCGAGCAGATAGCAGAAGCGCTAGGGTGTGCATACTATCACGCGGGCATAGACGCTAACGAGCGGGCTGATCAACTGCAAGAGTAGGTAGAGCATAGTGAGTTAATTGTAGCTACGTCGGCGCTTAGAACGGGGGTAGACTACGCGAGGATTGTGTACATCTTGCACGTTGGGATGCCGTAGAGCATTACCAACTTCGCTCAGGCAAGTAGACGTAGAGGACGAGGCGGAGAGGAGGTCAATATAGTAGTGGTGCTTAAGCAGGGGGAGGTTGAGAAGAGGATAGAGCAAGAGAGCGATGACATAGAGGTAGTAGCAATAGGGCAGTTTCTGGTTGGGAGCGGGTGCCAACAGAAGCTGATGAGCTCGTATATAGATGTAAAGGGGGTCAGGTATCAAGAGATAGAGGCAGTCCGTTGCGATCGATGTAGGGAGGGGGAAGATGCTTAGTTAGAGGAGCAGGAGAATTAGGCTCGCAAATAGGCTACGGTAGAGGAGGCGTTTAGTAAGCTGCAGAATAGATGTGCAATCTGCTAGATAGTAGAACAGGAGCATGCAGCAAGACAGGAGGATGAATAAAAGAAGCATAGGACGATGCAATGCACGGCGTAGGAGCACGCAACAGGGGCAGGAGCGGATAAGTTCCAGAAGAAGATGGTGGACTGGACGGTGAAGAATAATTGTCGGCGGTGCTAAGTAAGTCAGAAGTACTGCGCAACAGGGGAGGGGATAGACAAGCGGTGTCAGTAGGCGAATGTAGTAGTACCGCTAGCGTACGCAGCGCGTCTAACTCGAAGAGGCATTGCGACAATAGAAGATTGCGGATTTGAGGAGATAGAAGACGATGCATACGCTAGATAGTTAGGGAAGAGGCATAGGGAGGAGGTATAGGGACAGGTGTTTACGAACGCAATAGCAATAGCGATTCGGCTTATACTGCAATGCCGTTAGGTAGGAGAGTATAGTAAGATGTAGTTAGAGTAAGAATACAAGAAATAGAGATATGTCCGCTTACTTGTAGAGTAGGCGCAGAGATAAGAATTCAAAAATTAGCTACTCAGGTAAGGGGTTCAGGGTTATAAATAGAGAATACTCTATACTAGCAACAGTAGGACATAAAATAAGAAAAGAAGAAGAGTAAGCCCGCGCTAAGGCGTACAGTATTATGAGAGATGTTTTATCTTTAATGTGTAATGTCTAACTGGTTAGTTGTCTGATGTCAGTTGTCTGATGTCAGTTGTCTAATGTCAGTTGTCTGATGTCGGTTGTCTAATATCAGTTGTCTTTGTCTGATTTTCTGGTTCCGGGTGTCTGATTCCAGGTGTCTGATTTCCAATGTCTGATTTCTGATTTCTAATCTCTGATTTCTGATTTCTAATTTCTGATTTTCGATTTTCGATTTTCGATTTTCGATTTTCGATTTTCAATTTTTGATTTTTAATTTCTGAGTTCTAATTTATAACTTTTACTTAGAGGTAAATATCTAGAGTAGTAGAACAGCTGTTACAGAGAATAACAACACGTAAGAGAACTACGGAAAAATGAAGTATAAACTGCGCGAATTAGCAAGGTATTATAGGAAGAGCATATAAGAGTAGAGAAAAGACAGGGTAGGCGGCTGGGCCGTAATACAGAAGAAGAGGGTAAGAATTAGGGTGAGAGGTTTATAGACAGAGTAGGCGGCTAGGCCGTAATACAGAAGAAGAGGGTAAGTATTAGGGTGAGAGGTTTAAAGACAGGGTAGGCGGCTAGGCCGTAATACAGAAGAAGAGGGTGAGTATTAGGGTGAGAGGTTTAAAGACGGGGTGGGCGGTTGGGCCGTGATATAGAAGAAGAGAGTGCAGGGTAAGGGTGAAGGGAAAGACGGGGTGGGCGGTTGGGCCGTGATATAGAAGAAGAGGGTACAGGGTAAGAGTAAAGGGAAAGACGGGGTGGGCGGTTAGGCCGTAATATAGAAGAAGAGAGTGCAGGGTAAGAGCGAAGGGAAAGAAAGGGGTGAGCAGTTAGGCCGTAATACAGAAGAAGAGGGTGCAGGGTAAGAGTGAAGGGAAAGACGGAGTAGGCGGTTAGGCCGTAATATAGAAGAAGAGGGTGCAAGGTAAGGGCGAAGGGAAAGAAAGGGGTGGGTGGTTGGGCCGTGATATAGAAGAAGAGGGTGCAGGGTAAGGGCGAAGGGAAAGAAAGGGGTGGGCGGTTGGGCCGTGATACAGAAGAAGAGGGTGAAGGAAAAGACGGGGTGAGTAGTTAGGGTGTGATGTAAAAGAAGAGCGAAACGGCTAACCCGGTGGTCAAGTAGAGAACCGCTTAGGTCAGAACGCGGAGCGTTGAGAAAGAAAAAGAGAACCGCTTAGGTTAGAACGCGGAGCGTAACTGACGAGGACAATTGATGAGGATTGGGTTAGGGTTAGGGTTAGGGTTAGGGTTAGGGGTTAGGGTTAGGGTTAGGGTTAGGGTTAGGGTTAGGGTTAGGGGTTAGGGTTAGGGTTAGGGGTTAGGGTTAGGGTTTAGGGTTAGGGTTAGGGTTAGGGT